>CM060256.1:33319829-35719829 GCA_030684275.1 Acipenser oxyrinchus oxyrinchus
GTATGTAGCCATATTATTCTCATCTTCTGGTGATGCCCACCTCACTCATTTTGTTATTAAAAAAAATCTTGTGCAGGTTGTGCGAGAGGACCTTCGTTGTGTAAAGAAAGAGTGACGTTTGTAGGACGATCCATTTTACAAAAGGTACCAGGCGTGGGGTTTTTTTTTTTGGTATCCTGATAACATTGGAATTAGGAGTGGTGTTCTACTCCCTGGATGACTTCTGTACACAGGGTAAGATGTACTGGAATTTTGGCAAATACTTCACTGTGATTGGTTGATTTCTGCATGAAGGTTAAAAACCCTTTTCTCCTTCACATGGCTTGAATAGCACTGCAGCAGTCCTGGGTTTCAGAACTTCCTTTAATTATTTATGTAATTGAAATGATCAAGAGCCAGGCGTTTGATGTTAAATAAATGATTCCTCCCTTATAGCTGCAAGAACAACTCCTGTTAGGAAACCTACAGACAGACTGCGATACAGTTCAGAGACCTCACTGCTCAGACTCCTGGCACTTGGTCATTCTAGTTTTATTACTATTTATGCCAGGTTACTGTGAATTTCAAGCTCACTTGTAAGTTCCCTTAATTTTCCTGATTTTGTGAAATGTAGCAGAACAAAATCTTGATAAATACAGACCTCACCAGATGCAATTTTTGTTATTTTGTAAACTTGTTCATAATTTTGGTTTGTTTGTACGATACCTTTTGGCTTTGTTATGGCCGATACGGTTCTGTTATGTGTCACAGTGCGTTTGGGATGGACCAGCATAGTATCGGTTTCCATTTAAGAAGAGGGTTGTTAGAAGGAAGAATTAATAATGCATTAGAAGTCAGAGTTGGTGCTGTCTTAAGACCTTAATTTACAATGTGGAAGCTGGATAAATAAGATTCACAAAGAGAGAGGGAGCACCGTAACCCCAATCCTGACCGCAACACCCCCCCTGCCTGCCAATCGGTCCTGGGCCTCTCTCAAGCAGAGACTGAAAATCCGGGCAAACAGAGTGGTGTTTTTGTAATGTAAATTGTATTAACGTCCACTGGCTGGGAGCTAGGTTGTGACTTTTTGGTGTTTAATTTCCTAAATGATAGGATTAAACAAATTTAAAAAATCTTTTTGTAACCAATCAGGGAAGCCCTCCATTAGAATGCTGTTACTTTGTGATGATACAACATTAATGTGGATGAGACTACCTATGCAAAACATATATGTCTATATGGAGCAGACTTTGAAGAAATAACCTTGCACTTCTCATTCCTCTGTATAAACACTGCAGCTGACCTCTATAATCACATGCACACCTTTGACAACAGTTAAACATTTAGGAAAAAATGTAAAAGTGTAACTCTGAACTATTAACATCCCTATTTGAAACCACTGACCAGACTCATTTCACTTGTGGTCTGAGCAGGATTTGAACCCAGGCCTCCAGAGGTTAAAGAAATGAAAGTCTAGTGAATCAATTCTAATCAGTGAGATTAAATATTAATTGGCACGCCATCACAACAGGTTTATCTCTGGTCAACAGGCGTGTTTGAAGACAGTGTTCACCATGGAGGATGAGTAATGCTGTTTGCTCTTTACAACTTCCTGTTCGAAACCTTTCAGTGGAAGATTGTGAAGCAGAGCATCGGTTTACAGTTCCTTGGTTGTCATGGAAACGAAACACTCTAAAGGGTACATTTCTTCTGGAAGAAACCCAATGTTTGAATGAGCCGACACACTGAATACAAATTGCATTCAAAATGTATTATTTTTGCTAGGGGTTGAGTTATTTGCGCTCTTTGATAAATGTATGTAATACATGAATTTATTTGAAGCAATTTTCAATTTATTTGTAAAGAAATTGGCAGAAAACAACAGGAGCTACAACCAGGAAACACTTGAAGGCTTCAGATAAAGAGCCATTAATGTGCAGTCTGATAATGCTAAAGAGATTATTTTCTGTTCAGGTTGGAGGTGCTTGAAACAGTGTACCATTTACCTTTATATCGGTACAGTTGCAGCAAGGCTAGGGCACATTTAAGGTAGTTTTAGTTTTTAAACTATAAAAACTACACATTATAAAAATACAGCTACAGGCAGGAATGAGGTGTTATATTTTTCAGAATTGATCAGTGTTTATTTTGTGGATGGGGTTTAGTTTATTGAGGTAATAGTTGTAATTACCTTAATTGTGATTTAGTAGTTGTATTTATTTTTGGCAGTACTATTGCAGAGGGAGTCCACTCTTTTGTCCATTACAAGAAGACCTTGGAAAACAAACCGAAAGATTTTCTGTTTCATACCCTGTTTTTAAACTCTTTTCTGCATATACTGTAGTTGCATCAGTCTTCTAAATCTGCTGTAATTAATGCAGTGATAATTTTCCGTAGTTTTTTGTATCACAGTCCATTATTCCTGCCAGAATAATTACAAAAGGAAAATACATTAGCAGAAGCACGTCCATTTCATATTTTCAATAAAAAAAAATAAAATAAAAAGCAAAGTATCGCAGTTGCTGAATTTGGTGTAAATCCATTGTTTCTGTGTGCCAGTCAGATGAGAAAGGTCTACTCACAGTCTTTGCTATTTAACAAAAATAAATAAATAAATCACTTTAAATTAAAAATTCAATTATCAAACTCCAAAATTATCAAAGTCTTCACCGGAAAAAGTACCTTTTAAAAAAATCTCCAGTTTACCGAGTCGATCATAAAAGTGAATATTATTGCAGCTCGTATAGACTATAGCAGGGGCAGCACGATGCATGCATAAAGAATGCAAGCAGCCAATCCACAGGGACTTTTAAAGAGGTTCTTGTCTGAAAAAAGGAATGACTCATACAAGAACAAACCACACTGTGTTTTAGAGGTGGCTGGGGGCAACATCTTGTATTAAGATGCTTCCTCATGCTAAAGATCTTTTGATAAAGATCTATTTGAGGCTAAAATGTGTACAAAGTTGTAGGATGTACACACTGAAACAAAAAAGGACAGCAACTTTAAATTATTGTCTTTGGGGTAAAAGCATCTTACTGGCAGCAAAGGATGTCCGTCATTAGGGGAAGCAGCTGAAGGGATGGGGACAGTTTCCTTCTTGAGGTGAAATGACTAAGGAAGTGCAGGATCTGAAAGCTATTCCTAAAATCATGTGTTTATTTTACAACTGCACATTACGGACCTACAGTATATAGTGAATGGTTATGCATGGCAGAAAAAGTTTACAGAATTATCTTATTAGCTATAATCACTTTGATGAGCCAGAACAACATGTTTAGTAAATATAACACTGCATATCTGGACCCCTACCAGCTTGCTCTTGAAATATAGAAATGTAACAGCAGCTTGGGGGTAAAGGTCAACTTTAGCCATCTACCATTTTCTGCATAGCACACCTTCATATTATCAGACTAATTTATTGGGTTGAATAGTTTCAGATCCCTAGTGAAGGTTTCAGATGGCTGTGGGTGTGAATCATGTAGCTGGGAGTGTATGTTGCTAAGCAGATGCAGGGCTTGTAATGAAAGTAATTGTCCAAATTCAGCTGTTAAATAGGGGTTTAGGAATACTTTATTTTCTGTACATTATTCATTATATAAACAGAATACTCTAACAACAACAAGTTTGATTTATATATAGCGCATGCACATCTCAAGGCTCTTTACACAGTTAAAAAAATACAATATCTAAAAGAGAAATAAACAAACCAAACATAAAATCAGGACATTTACACAAAAAAACAGATTTGGCTATAAAAGCTTCTCAAGGGCTTTAACCAAATGCAAGACCGAACAGATAAGTCTTAAGACCTTTTTTAAACCTATCAACTGACTGGCACTTCCTGTTGTCAACGGGGAGGTCATTCTATAGCACAAGAGCCAGGTAAAGGAACGACCCCCGAGACCAACCTGTTTTACAACAACCAGCAAGCCAGCCTGGGAGGATCTAAGGGAACGAACCGGCTGGTAAGGACAAAGTAATTCAGTAAGATAAGCAGGATCAGTACCACTGAGTGAGCGAGAACTCAGGAGAAGTACTTTAAAAAAGAATGTTCATAGAGAGCTGTAGTTATTTCACTCACGAGGATCGCTGTAAACAGCCCACTCGACCCCTTCGGCTATCCTTATTCATGGAATAACTACAGCACTCTATGAACGTTCCTGGTGCATCCTCTGTATATAGGGGAAGCTGTCCTGAAGTGTGTCCGTATGCCTCATTTTGCATGTATTTGTGGAGAAAGTCAGTCATGCTTACGATACTGACAGTCAGGACAGTCCAGCCAATGAAATGTCCCAGGATATATAGAAGGGTTACAGGAATGTTAATATGCACATACTGTGGATGTCGATCATGGTTATCTACTATCTTTAGCATCTCTGTGAGAGAGTATTTTTCAAGCATTTAGATATGTATCCACAAGCACACACTGCAGTATTAGTTAGATTGGACTACCACGTTAAAAGCTCCACTCATCTGCCTAGCACACATTGCTGGTGGTGAATTACCAATGATGGCCTCGCATGCTGATGTTTCTATAAACCTTATAGAAGTTGCATAGAGAGTTGATGCACTTGGTTTTTGTTCACAAATTAACATGTAATATTTCTATTATTTTTAATTGCAGCTGTGATGGTCCATGTAGTCGATGCAAAATCGAACTTAAACTCAGATAAGATGATCCATGACTATTAAAGGGCTGAATTTAAAAATACTATAAATAAAACTGGAAGTCTTTCCCAATGTCTGCCATTGAATTTATTACGTTAATTTTAATATTGATCTGTGTTCCCCTGATCCTCTCCACAGTTTCAGAGAAGCCAGTTTATAATCTCGTGTTCTGGGCTCTGAAGAGTTCAGTAACTCCCTGGACTCCACAAGGGGCTGTCATGTGGTGTTGTGAAGCAGACCGAGCCCCTTTCAAGTGGAAATGTCAAGCTGCAAAGCAATCTTCCGCCCATGCAGGCCAGCAGCGCTCAGGTTGCCTTTGATACTGTAATATGAATGGCATTTTCCAGGGAGGGTAAGAGGGGAGAACTCTTGATGAAGGCACTGTGCCTATCCCCCTCTCAACAGCTGCATACTTAAACTCCACCTCAGTTTTCAGCATCGAGTCAACAAAAACGTCACTGAAAGGTCAGCGCCTCCATGTAGTCGGGAACACTTAGTTGAATGAAGATTTTAAATGCATTAAAAAAATAAACGTATTTTATTATTAGAATCATTTAAGTATTGTGAATGAAAATAGACTTATGCTGGTGATCTTTTCATATACATTTCTATACAGAAGGAGACGTTATTTACAGTGTCCCCCTTGTTGTGGATGCTGCCGTGTTTTCCATTGGCAAGCTCCCCAGCTCTTTTGAGTCGGTGAGTTCTTGGTGTTTTAATGGCGTTGCTGTTCAGCGTTGCCCTGCCCTGTCCCACAACTCAGATATGGTAACGGAATAAGTATCTACTGCATTTTTCCATAGTTTAGCATTCTGTGCACTCCAGTCAGAGCTTTCCAGTTTGTGTACATTGCTTAAGTTATTTTGTCCACAACTCTAAAACACTCCATAGTGCAGGTAAGATGCAGGTTAAAAGCTCTATAACCACGAATGCAGAATTGGCTTGATTCAACACTGGTTAAGACGCTCGCTTGCGGTGTGCAGGGTCGCTGGTTTGCTTCATCTCTCCTTTCTGGTCACTCTGTGAACTAAAGAGAGAGAGCTTTTAGTTACTCTGCTCACTGACTGTGGAATGCATTGTCACCTCATAGCAGAAGTGTTACATCCGTTAATGGTTTTCAATCAAAATGAATACTTTTATAGTTTAGCATTTTTTTAAAATTGAACTTTAAGTGTGTTTTAAAATGTGTACACGTCTTTTTCTTAACATTAACATTGTATTATACCTAGGGTGACCATATGACTCCATGTAAACTAGGACAGTTTGGGATAATTTAGGCTGTTCAACTCACACCCCAGTGCATTCTGGTAAGTGTAGTCCTGCTGTGAAAGGTACCAGAGACAGGTAAAACATACCAGAGTGCATTACAATGTGAGTTGAAACACGTGAACTGTCCTGGTGTATAAGATGTCATATGGTAACCCTGGTTATACCAAACTGCTTTTACTTGTGATCTATAAAAATGTATTTTAGTTTGACTTTCTTTTGTATTGTACAGTGCTTTTTGTATGAAAGGCGCTCTATAAATACAATGTGATTTGATTTAAACAGCCTTCCTTATGCTACTATTGGCAGCAGTACGGGTGGATGATATGAATGCCACATCTGTTTTAGCTCAGAGAAACAAAACAAAAACTGTAAGCAGTGTGTATGTGTGTGTGTGTGTGTGTGTGTGTGTGTGTGGGTGTGTGTGGGTGTATCCCTTTGTTTACTTTTGAGGTGTGCCTTCGTATACAGATTCATGGCACACCTCTGAAGCTAATGTTTTCAACGTGGCCTTGTGAAATTGTATTGGACCTGCAGCTGAGAGCAGGTTAAAGAAAATCATTATGCTGCAGGGATAGAAATAAGACTCCTATTGCAGAGCAGTTGCACCCATTCCAGATTTTACTGTGAGCTTGATTAGGTACGGCGTATAGGTAACAAGCTCAGGTGTGTCTTGTTAAACTCATAGTAAAACCAGGAATGGATCAAACTGCTATGCAATGGGAGTCTTGCTTCCATCCCTGTGCTGTAGTCTGTCTTTTTTGTGCTTTATCTATGAGATTAACAATAGCAATACGCAAACTCGTTATAATATGCACTGTGAGGCAAATGCAGTGGCTTTATTTTATTGATTGTTTCTTTTGGGGTTGTCTGTGCAAACCAGACTTGGTTGCCTGGCGACCAAGTAAATACACTATGGAAGGAACCAAGAGCAACAGCAAAGATCATTAGAATGGGGGTGGTTACAGCTTGTAAAGGCAAGTGTTTAAGAACGATGTTAAATGTTACAAAACGAAGAACCTAATGACTCAGTAATATAATCAGTTTGATAACAGTAATATCTAAATGCTGCTTCTCTGGGTTTTTTTTTTTTTTTTAAATAGGATTTAACTAAATACTGGAAAATACCTCAAATAAAATCTTCACGTGATGCTTCGTCAAACAGTTCGGAGATATTTCTGACAGGGTGTTCCATTCACAGTCATTACTGTGGAAAAGTCTCCATACGTACACTGTACAGTTTAATAAAATGGCATGCTTTAGCTACTGCTTGGTAGTTGGAATAGCTGAATCCATGCAGTTAAAATCACCCGTATAAAAGTCCCCATTAGAGAAAGCATGGTAAAACAGGTAAACATTGTACACCCTGTACAAAAATACTGTGATAAATTTTATAAGGACAAATCTACAATGATTATATCCTAGAGATAAAGACCAAAGCACGATGCTGTGTGATGGCAATTGACCAACGGTAGAATAAAGAACTGGTCAATGCTGTCTGAAGTAAATTAGTCAATTAACCAGAGGCAGGGGATTTTATTCCAGTTGTATATCGACAAGGATTAAGAAAGACTGAAACAGCTTTATGTAAGTATATTTAGTAAGACGAAGCAGGGCTCTCTATTGGTGGTTTCTGTGTAATGGTAGCTTGTAATAGGCTTTAGGATATTAGTATTCAATGCATCAGGTCTCTGATAATAGACCTCAAGTAGTTCACTAGCAGACAACTGCAGTATTATCTAATCTGAGGTCCATTTATCACCTGTTTGATCAATGGAATGTACGAAAGTTCTATCTGGTGCAGGGTTATTTTTGTTCCAAACCTGCTTGTTGCAGGTTCTTGAAGATGAACTGTTGCCTTTTTCACAGATCTGAGCTTTCAAGCTTTTCAATACGTCGTTTGATTCCATTAGCTTCAATTACAGCCTGGGATTCCCGGCTGAGCTCTCTATACTTTTAACAAGCTGAATGTTACTGTTGCAGGGGCACCGCGGAGACCGAAGACTTCAGGGTGAAGCAGAGCAGATCCTCCTCTGACCTGAAGGGCCTGAGTCTGTGTGACAGCAGGGATCCTCCGGCCCACCCCCGCCCCCGGCCCCTTCCCAGGCCCCCGTCCGCAGCGTCGCTGTCATCCTGCCTCTCCACCCTGGCACTGAGCTCTCCTCCTGGGCCAGCCAGCAGCCGTGCTCTCCACACACGCTCCTCCTCCGTCCTCACCGACTGGGGCCAGCAGGCAGAAGCGAGCGAGCCGCGGGCTGCAGGGGAGCTGCACCTGTATGTTGTGTCCAAGTCCTCGCCCATATTCCTGCACTTAAAGAACTCCTGGAACAATTACATTGTAGTAAGTGTTGAAGTGACAGGAACGCAGGCTGGGCCCAAAGCCAGCGAGCCTCTTACCACTATGCAAAAGAAAATATTTTCTTATTTAATTTTTTTTTTTTTTTTAAATAATAATTATAATTTGTATTAAAACTAGTTAGAATGAAATTGCCAGCAACAATGCCACACAATAACATGCCAGGGGAAGCCATGTTGCACATATTGTACATGTTTTAAATTCACCAGAAAAATTATATGTCATGATGTTGGTTTCATTTTGTTTCTTATGGTGTGAGCTATGATTACAATTATGTAGCAGGTAATGATCTCTGGGTCTGACATTAATGCTTAATTGTATTGATTGCCTGTGTGATGGCATTGAGGCCAACATTTCCAAAATGTAGCCTTCGTTTGCCAATTCCAAGCCAAAAACAAGCATAAGAATTTATACAAAAGAATGTTTGTGGCAATTTCTGTTAAGCTCCAAATATACAAAATCTGTGTGACAAATGTGCCATACAGACAGACAGGCCATATAAGAGCAGATATTGTTTGTTACCCTGTTATTACAATGTGATTACATGGATATTCAGGATCTGTAATAAACAAAGCAATCATCATTGAATATATACTTGAGTTAGGTACTCGGAGTACAGTATCTATTTCGATACCAAAGCAACAAACGCAGTAGTGAGTCCTGCTTCCGGTTTCGTGCTCAGGGTATAAGAGGTTGTATTTGAGACACTGGGGAGCTGAGAGCAGATGCCTCATTAGGGTTTAGTGCCACAGGAAGCGCTCAAGCACCCTGTTTACGAGAACACATTCTACTACATCCTGAATGGAAGGCTTTTGTCTCAAAGATCTCGACTGTTTTGTCTGTGAGAGGATTTGAGTACCAGGAATGTGAACACTGAAATACAGGCATTTACAGCGTTGTTCGATTAAAGTAGTTAACCAAGGATTTGAGCCTGTTTTATTTTTAAAAACATTTTTACTTGCAACATTATCGCTGGCCCCTGCTTCTTGAGCCAAGGGCCTCTTGGTTTTATTTACAGTGGTACACGCAACATTTCAAAGTTTGTCTTGCTTCCTGGCACCTGTGATCTATTCAGTTACCACTCCAGGTTTACATAACTGTCAACAATGAGTTTTCAAAAGAAGGCAGCTTCTCTAAACTGAAATCTTAGTGCCTAAACTGAAGTGAATACCTTCATAAGACAAAGGCATACAACTATTCCACTTTATTACTTCCTTCTAATTGCCTTTAAAAAGAAAAAAAATATCAAACATAAAAATATCCACATAAAAAAATATATTAAAAAAAGACAAAATGCACAACAACATGGTATTGTAACATTATTACGCTGCACATATGTGACCGATCAATAATACCGCTGTCAGTAACATTTAATTTGTGTGACTTTTACACTTTCGTGCAGAATACTTTGCAATTTGTGAGTCTGGGAACATGTCAACTACAGATTTGCTGAACTAGTCACAACATTTAAAGGTCTCTGCATTTGTAACTGTCTTGATCGCTGTATTTCCTTTGGCAATGTAAGATGTTATTGAAGCGCTGGTTATCTGAGCGTCACTGGCTTTTTTGTGTTTTTGTGATCTGTTGTGCTTACCACAAACATCATCATTCTTGATCCCACTTCCCACCGTTAAAATAAGTCCTGCATAGTTAACAGAAAGTCTTTTTCCAATGTTGCTTAGGATTATGTCAGAATATGTTGCGGTCCAACAGCTTGAAATTTAGATTTTTTTTTTTTACCAGACGAGGAGGGCTTATCGCACGTGCAGCCATTGTAGATGGTCAACTACTGACTGCAACCTTTTAGCATGACCTGCCCTAAATAGCGAATTACTTCATTTAACAACCAATCACAAAGCTGGATTGGAGAAGACTGACCAGAATGACCATTTTCTTGCAGAGATGTGCATTGCCCTGCCATATCACCACCAAAACATAACATTGTGACTGTTGCAGACCTACAGGAAAGGAAGTTACCAGTGCCTTTATAAAAAAATGTTACAAAACTGTGCAATTGTGAATGGTAATCGTGTGGTTTCAGTGCATGTTGATCGCATGTTATTTTAGGTACAGGATATAAATGAAGCTTGTGCTTTGCTTCAAACTTTTTTTTAAAGTTAATTAAAAAAAACTTGGTGAATGTAATGATTTTATTTTTGTGACCTGACGTTGTCACCTTTGTACCTGCAGCAGTCCACTCTAATGCAAGATCCGCAGTACAGCAAGAAGTTCAGGGTTCAATCGACCTCCCCAGGCCAGGGCCAGAGAACATGTAGGTAAGAACACCTGATCCATTAAAACCTATTCAGAATTTCTACAGCATGGCCAGGGAGAAGACTTCCGCAGCCTCATTGGGCTGCAGTACGGGAGGTTCCGGGCCTTAACTCCCTGCACTTCCTCTACAACTTCTGCAGCAAAGCCTGGGTTGTAAGTGCTGTCCATGCAAGGCAGTCCTGGGGTAGGACTCAATAAGCTTTTCCAGTGCCAGGTTTAGGGATTTTAGAGACATCATAGGAGACTGTGTGGTCTAGTGGTTAAAGAAAAGGGCTTGTAACCAGGAGGTTCCCAGTTCAAATACCGGCTCACTCACTGACTCACTGTGTGTGACCCTAAGTAAGTCATTTAACCTCCTTGTGCTCCGTCTGTCGGGTGAGACGTTGTTGTAAGTGACTCTGCAGCTGATGCATAGTTGTCTCACCCTAGTCTCTGTAAGTGGTCTGCTAAATAAACAAATAATAAAAATAATGTATTATTATTACAACAAAGTTGCACTTATTGAGTGCCTTTCAAGACCAGGTCCTCTCAAAGCGCTGAACTAACTTCAGAGAAAAATAAAATAAAAACAAATAGTTTCAATTGAATAAGAAAGGTTTTAGTTGTTAGTCAGCGGTTTAAAATCAATTTACAACCAGGAAATACCTTTCTAAAAGAGATGTGTTTTTAAAGGAGATTTAAAAACAGGGACAGACTCTTGCTTGACTGAAGGTGGTGAGGAATCCCAAAGGCTCTGTGCGAGGTACAGTAAGAGAATGTCCTTTCACCCCTGGGACACATTTTAAACTCTGGAAGTCGCAACAAACTGGCATCCTGTGAGTGCAGTGTACGGCCAGGGATGTATGAAGATAATAACTCAGTGAGATATAATGGAACAAGACCATTTAAGCAATAATGAATGTCCCTACCAAGTGTGATCACAAAGTGTTGTCTAGCTGTATCTAAATCTGCTGCAGCTGTGTGTGTGTGCTGATTGTGCTGCTGTTAATCCCTGCTGTCCAGCTCGGAGCAGACGGTGAAGTTTTTCAGTCAGCTGACCTATGATCTGTGTGTGCTGATTGTGCTGCTCTTTCTCCCTGCTGTCCAGCTCCGAACAGATGGTGAAGTTGTTCAGTCAGCTGACCTGCGAGCTGTTTCAGGAGGACAGCACGCTGGAGGAGACGTACTCCCTGGTGCAGGAGCTGAAGACAGCGGCTCAGAGGAACTTCACGCTGAAGAGGCTCTTCTGGAAAGTAAGACCCGGGTGCGCACCTCCTCCTCAATACAACCAGAGGACTCGCCCCAGTGAATACCACCACTAATTCCTTCAGGGAATTTCCACTGGAAGTCTGGACCACTGTGTTCTCCAGAATGGCTCGTTCACTGAACCCTGTTCCTTGGGAAACTTTAATACATCATGTGTAGGGTGTCTCTTACTGCATAGGTCATCTCGTGGGCAAGAGCACTGTGAAGTGAAGCTGAGTGGTTCTGGCTCTCGAACTGTGTGAAATGATGTCTCTTCTACAATAAGAAACACCCTTCACATGACATATTAACTCATTATAAACCACACGAATGAAGATTGTACTCAGGAATTGCTTAATGAAATGGTTCAATCCAGAATCAACCACCACAGTCCCTGAATAATGCTTGTTGGCCTACAGGTGCTGTGTTGTGGTGAGACTATTTATTAAAAACAAAAGTGCAGCTGGAGAAACATGTGTTTTAAAATGTTTGTAGTAATTTTGAAAATATTTTCTTTGAAGAAGCTAGTGTCAAGTTCATCAAAATTTAAAGAAACAGAAAGTGCCATGTATGTATGCGTGGGTGTTTATGTTTTTTTTTTTTTTACATTGGAATTAGGTGTGAGGTGACCCAGGATGAGATGTATTGGAATTTTGGCAAGTGCTTCACTGTGATTGGTTGATTTCTGATATGTGGTTTATAATGGTAATTATTGGTACAGTGTTGGCTGTATCTGCTGCCAGCATAGCACCTACATTCAGCATCTGTCAAACTTGTAGATATGTAATAGATCTATTTGCATAACATATGAATCTGTCACGTGAGGCCATTTACACAAAAGTGTGTGCTGTATACTGCAGATATAATGGTATAGTTTTCATCCACCCCCTGTGTTTTTGTTAATTTTATTATTTTTTTATTATTATTATATTTTGGTGACTGGTATTGTCTTTTTTCGTTTCTCTATTTTAGTCCAATGATCTGTTTCCTTTCCTGATCAAGAAACTTTCTGATTACTTGCCAAAGTCTCAAAATGTACCTGGACAACCCGACCAGGGCCACAAAGCTGACAAGTTAGTGTAAGTAAACACTTCCTGGCCTTGCCATCGCCGGGGAGCTATTTAATTACTGTATATTGCACCAAGAACTGCTGCAATGTCCCATTGTCAATGTACTCTAATATATCATTCATTGGGGTCTGTCGCAGGATACCCTTCTATGCATTCAGTTCTATTAGAAAGAAGGCAAGCCCAGTTTGTTTACTTTCTCCAAATGCAGTTTTAACTGTAGGGTTACAAGCCCCCCCCCCCCCCTTAAAATATCATAGACATTACAAAACTCTGAGCCTTATAGATATGCTTGTGTGAATACTTGCAGCAGTAGGAGGTTATCCATGACATCATCATGCACTACTCTAGTTGCTGAGGAAATAATGAGAAACCAGGAGAGACAGTTTACATTTTTTAAGAGCGAAAGTTGAAATATTTGCTTAAAAAGAAGAACAGAAAGATTTTTTTTTTCGGTGTAAAGATTGTTGGGGAGCAGTGCTAATGAGGGGTTTCGAATGTTGAGGCCTTGCTTCTCCTGTTACGTCAAGGCAGAGTGAGTTTTCACTGCAGGCCTGTCTGTTGTAGGGTCTGTATAATGATTGCACAAACTCTGGCACTGATGTTTAGAGAGACAGAGACTGAGCCGGCTCGGACCAGCATCCTTACAGCTAAACGGTAAGTGTGCACATTATATTATATACACTACATTGTGGCACAGGGTTGCTTTGTTTTTGTTCACAATAACACATGTTTCTAGTTTAGGGAACAAATTCCTCTACAGGAGGACTTGGCTTTTAAACTTCAGTGTACATTTCAAAACGTTTTTGCTTAAGGGAGTGTTGAGGGCGTTTTTCTGTCTTTGCTGGTATTTATAATTCAGTTTGGAATATCCAGATATCTTAGACAGCCCTGTAGATGAACCTGCTGCTTCCTGCTACTGAGCAACGTCATGCTTTTCAGCACCACGTTCTAACCTCTGACCATGTTAATGATACAGAACACTGGCTTTCACACATTACAAGCTACATTCTATGATTCTCATAGAAAATAACCTCTTCACTGCCATGTTATTATTTATTATTATTATTATTATTATTTATTTCTTAGCAGACGCCCTTATCCAGGGCGACTTACAATCGCATGTTGCTTTACTGGACATACTGTACCAATGATGCATACAATGCTACTGATCCATACTGTACCAATGATGCATACAATGCTACTGATCCATACTGTACCAATGATGCATACTATACTAATGAGCCATACTGTACCAATGATGCATACTGTACTAATGATCCATACTGTACCAATGATGCATACTATACTACTGATCCATACTGTACCAATGATGCATACTATACTACTGATCCATACTGTACCAATGATCCATACTATACTAATGATCTATACTGTACCAATGATTCTTTCTGTGCCGATCTTTTTCACATTTCCGTATTACTTCATGTTTATAACCCATGCGATCTGATGTGAAATTCCTCGTATGATTGATTGAATTCATCTTTGAAAACGTGCAACTCAAATCAGCTTTGTTTCTTGCAGGGGAGCAGTAACACGGACCCTGTTAATGACTTTGGTCAGGGAACCCCAGATTCATAACGCAACGTCCAGGCCTGACACTGTGAGGGTTGCTGATTCTGTACCAATGGACAGGGGCGCAGATACGGAGGTGAGACACCTTTCTTGAAAGGATAAGCTGCTGTATAAGCTATACACCCTCCAGCAAGTTATGTGCTCTGCTTTCTAAGAGTCTTTGTCTCCCATCTGCTCTGCAAAGTTCAAAAGCGTTCTCTTAGGTTAAACATGCTTTGAAGAATTAGCCAGGATTGGGGTCAATTCCTGTTTTTTTAATTCCAATTCCATTTCCAAATCCTTTTTTAAATCAATTCCCATTCCCTTTTTAACAATTCCAATACATCAATAAATTGCAATTAGCAGTGTTCTGTTAAAATGAGCTTCTCGCAGTGGCAACAAATGACTTAAATTGAAGTCACTGTTAGTCAATTAAATTGGCTTCAAATGAAAGAAGCTGAACGATCACAACAATCTGTATGATCAAGTCCATTTACTTTGAAGGAATGGGAATTGGAATTGGGAATTGATTTTAAAACAGGAATTGGAAATGGAATTGGAATTGAAAAAAAAGGAATTGACCCTGACCCTGATTAGACCCTTTATTCAAAAGCTAAAAACGGGTCTCATAACCAGCAAATCAGAATGGGCTTTTATCACGACTGACGAAGCAGGAGTTTAACTGAACAAGAGGGACTTTCAATAGCACCCGTTTACAGCTTCTTTGTTTCTGGATGTTTTATTCATTAACAGTACGGCAGCTCCATTCACACACCTGCTAGAAACGACCTCCACATTAAATAAGAAGGATCCCTCATGAGCGAGCTGGCAATTGGAGATTAGAGCTTCTGTTTGCCGTCTTGCCGACAGTAATTTTCCACTAATAGAGGGGCGTGCTTTCTTGGCACTCAATACCCATTCTGTCTTCCAGGTACAAAAGCTGATAACAGAGTACATTGAAGCAGCGACTGCTGTTCTGTACGAGATCATTCTCCTCGCACATCAGGTGAGTAGCTGTGTAAAGATTTCACATGAAAAGATCCGTCCAGCAACACTGAATGTAGTGCATGTGAAAATGCTGGTTTTGAAACGCAATGTATTTCCAAAATGTTTTCTCAAATGTTTTAGAACTCCTATTTTTTTTTTTAAAGGAAAAAAAAAAAAGTTAATTTTACAAAGCTTAAACCAAACCCCAAATTCTTGGAAGTTGTTTGTTTTTTAGTTTTGTAGTAACATTAACATGGATATTACCTGACACACTTTAAAATACTGGTACTTTAACTACACACACTTAGAAAAGTTTACCACGGTATTTTTGCAGTTTTCTCATGCGTGTCCCGTGTTTATACTATGCATTGACCCTGTTTATTAATATGCTTTACCATACCTCACTGTTTTTACTATGGCACCCTTTTATAAGGGCAGAACCTTTGCTTTTTTACATTATTGAATAAATGCTCTTTGATAACTACATGTTGTAAATGTACAATGATTGTTTCATCCTCACATTACTTGCAGAACACAAATACTGGCTGGAGTTGAGGATTAGTATTGACGAGAATTGAAAAAGTAACAGACAGCTTTCTGTTATGGAGAAACCAATTATCTCCACTCCCATAGCTAGCATAGCATTACATCGCCATCTGCTGGTCTACTTCGATACATACAGCCAGGTGCCTGTCACTTAAAAAAAAAAAAACAAACAAAGAAAGCCAACAACATTTATCACTGAGCAAACAGCAGTTGTTGGAAACTATTTCTGCTTATGTGGGATTGTTGTTCATTAATTTATCCCCAACATTTTTTTGGAGAGAAGTTTCATCTATTCTGGGATACCAAGGTATTAACTAAGGGAGGTGGCCGAGATAGATACAAAAAAATGCAAAAATACAGTAATAAAATACACTGCAAAAATACCATGGCAAACTTTTATAATGGTAGTTGGATTGCCAATAAATGTACTACCCCCACCCCCAAGCTCCAAAGCCAGCAGAGGTGGTTGAATACTTTTGTTTCGTCCCTGTTGATGACATTTATACCCTTCTGGCTTGCAATTGCAGTTGAATTCCAGATCCAGATTTTATTTTCCGACTATCATATCTTTCTACAGCTGACCGCCACATTTTTTGGTGGAATGTAACCTAAGTACTAGTGTGAGATTCTTCTTTCACATAAAATCTCGTCCGGTAAAATGAGGAGATTGAGTTACCAGAGCTTTCACAAGAGTGCCTTTCTACCCTAGAGGCAGAGCTGCCAGCGATAGAACAGAAGCAGCATGTCTCAGTAGAGAATAAGTAACTGTTTAGGCCTAAATGAAGAACGGCATCCTTTGATTTTTCCAGTGGGGATTTATTATGCAACTCAGCTGAAAACTGGATTTGTCCATTTTCTTACCTCATTTTAACGGCAGCGACATTACTACTGCACCCCCTTTTCATGTGTTGAAAAGCTTTGCTTGTTTTGTTTGAGAATGTTATTTAGGATGTACTTGTATTGTTTTTCCAAGACAACCCTATTGGTTACATTTGCTGCTGTTTCCTGCTACCTAATTACTTCCTGTGCTGTTGGTTATAAAACGCTATTCAAGTTAAAAAACAAGCAAACAACCAAAAGGTGATATTAGGTTGCTCACATGATTACCGAATAGGGAAATACATTTTTAGTTTTAAATACTAAAACATTGGTTAGCCTTTTGTAAACAAAACAGAAATGTCATCTATAGCATTGCCTTTGAAATATCTGCATGTTGACTTTAAAAAAAAAAAAAAGTATTCACACATCATAGATAAATCAACTAGGGAATTACTTTTTTTTTTTTGTCAGGAATGTTTTGCCATTTTTTCTTCTAAACATTGCAGTGTATCCAGTTCAGCTCCCTCCTGCAACAAAGCTGGTGATGGAAATGAGTGCTGTATTGTGGGAACAGAAACCAGCATTGTTGCAGGAGGGAGCGTGATCTGGATACACTGCGATCCTTTTGTCCTGCCAAACATTCCTGAGTAAAAGTTGAGGAATGTATTGCCTAGTTGATTTATGACGCATGAGGCAATATGTTTAAAAATATAACACTGTGATACCAGCCAAATACGGGACACAGCAAAGGTAATATCTTGTAAACTGTAGCACTAACTTTGAGGTATTTATTATTATTTGTTTATTTATTTAGCAGACGCCTTTATCCAAGGCGACTTACAGAGACTAGGGTGTGTGAACTATGCATCAGCTGCAGAGTCACTTACAACTACGTCTCATCTGAAAGACGGAGCACAAGAAGATTAAGTGACTTGCTCAGGGTCACACAATGAGTCAGTGGCTGAGCTGAGATTTGAACCGGGGACCTCCTGGTTACAAGCCCTTTTCTTTAACCACTGGACCACACAGCCTCCTGGGTTTATTATTTAAAGCTTTGTAACTTGAACGTTTTGTTTTATTTAAAATAGAAACTTCTAACAGTAGTAAATGCTTGTGACTACATCCCTTTGTTTTAATCATTTGATTTTTCAGTTTCAGTTTGTGTTATTTGTAATTTTTGGTTTCTTCTTCTTCGTTTCTCAGGGAAACCTAACGTCAGATTGGGGCCCGTTCATGACGGTGGGATGGGTCATGACAGTACTGCAGGGACTGCCGTCCGTGGTAAGCTTGCTGTGATAAAGCACACAGCTCTTCTCTTTCACCGCATTTGGAGAACTCATTTCCACAACCCTACCTTGGTTCCTTTACTGGCTTCCTAACACATGCTATGTTTCCATCAACAAGACAAACACTTTTCTAGCGAACTTGCACAATTTCACACAAAAATGTATCCGAATCTTACCGTAGAAAAACAGGTTTCCATTAAACTGGATTCTAGCGAACAAACAGCTCTACATAATGACGTCACAAGCTTAAAAAAATGGAACTAATGGAATATATATATATATATATATATATATATATATATATATATATATATATATATATATATATATATATATATTAATACCCTCCAAATTAAAAAGAATTACCATTGTGCTTTCATATTTTTTTGAAGCTGTACTGTTGACCTCATATGAAATTTAATAATAATAATTATTTTTTTAACGGTCAGGGGTGGAATTAAAATATACAGTGGCCAGGGATCATGCCAAGAAATGTTGTAAAAAGATGATGAAAATAGTAAACATGTCTGCAGCAGAAAATATGTTTGTAAGAGAAGTGAAAGAAAACAGGAGAGTCAGGTGTATGAGGCATTTCTAATCCTGGACCAGAAAGACGTGCAGAATGAGCTCTGTCTCGCCTACAGTTTGGCAAAAGCTGTTACAATTTACAACCGGTAGCATCTTTAAAGAAATGGCCACAAAAATGTACTCCAATCCTCTGCCTTTCAAAGACTGCACTGTAGTGCATAAACTATTGGCAGAAACAATGAGAAATCTGGTGATTGCCTTTTCAGCTAAACCCTGAAATCAGAGGTGGGTCTACCCTGTGTGTGCAGGCTGTAATGCACAAAATATAAGTGTAGCCATATTCAGTTGTTTGGCATGGGTTTTAGCACATTAAAATGTTTAATGGAAACATAGCTACAGTAACTTCCACCTAACCCTCACACTTCAGCTCTACTCCCTCTCTCTCTCTGTCTAGCGTCGTCAGCTGCTCACCACAACTAGCTAACTCTGTTCTCTGTGCAGAGGGGGGAGGAGATGGGCTTGCAGAGGAGGTGGTTATGTATATGACACCATAAAGGCACAGTACAGCTTAACAGAGGCGTCACACAGGCCACATTGGGGTCTATTATAATGATCTAAACAGTGGTGGATCTTAACGACTCCCATTGCATAGCAATTTGACCCATTCCTGGTTTTTGCTATGAGTTTAATAAGACACGCCTGAGCTTGTTACCAATACACTGGGGTGAATCAGGATCATAGTAAAACCTGCAATGGGTGAAACTGTTGGTCAATAGTAGACTTATTTCCATCCCTGTATAAATCTAATTGTTTGCGTGTCTTTAATAATCCAAAGGACTTTGTCTGTCCAGTGTCCTCCGTGCATGAAAGTGTGTGTGCTCAACTCTGGGGGATTGTGGTGCGCGTGTGTGTTGTGCCGTGCAAGGAAGTGCTCAGGGTGGACTGCTGGCTCTGAAGCGACAGCTCCTGGGTGCTCACTCTTCCTCTGTAAAACACAAACACACAAATGTAACAAAACAACAAACAATACAGGCTCCGGTCATCTGTTACGTTTTCAGCGCAAGGGGCCGTACTTGCGTAGCTGCGTCCTGTTTGTACTACCCAACTACTCCCTGCAATCGGCTCGGCGCCCCGGTGTAACCAATCACTGCTTGGCCCGCAGCTGATCTCATGTGAGTCGTTTTGTGTACTGACAGCTACGTGCCTCCACCAAGATGGCCGACTTCCTGTTCCCGCCCACCGCAGAGTTGACCCGTCAATGTGGAGGCGTACTATCAACCTTACACTGCACCCTTTCGGATCGGGAGGGAGATTTACAGCATCGATTCTTTCTCTCTTTATCACACATCCCTTTATGTAGATGTGGTCCCAAAGTGATTGGTGGTAGGGATAGATTTAACCCCAATCCTGCCAAACTTGCATTCAAAAATACACACACACACACACTATTTACATATTCAGGGCTTCTGCCCTGCCACATAATAATACAAAAAAATCAGTCCTGAACAAAACAAATGCTATGAATAGGGACCAGTGCATTCTGGGCATGAAAGTACTACTGTGTTACGATATATGCTTCTAAGTGTTTGGGGGCTACCTCTAATCAAGTTGAGAGTCTTTGTTGCACACTCTGCTTTGTCAGGTCTGTGAGCAAAGCCAGTTTTACAGATGCAAGTGTAACAGATATCCTGAGAATAAGGCATAGAAACAGAGAACTTTCTTTACCCTGAAGTAGAACCAGATATCCTCTTTTAAATCTACACATTTGAGACCTGTGTGCAGTAGCTAATGGAAGTGCAAACAGCTAAGATTCATGAAGTTATTCTGTTAGCTACAATTACTTCAGCAGAGCCCATTGTCTGTAATACCATGGAATTCCCCCTTTAGCGGTTCAGTAAAAGTTGAGAGTGTGTAATGAAATGTGGGGCTGTTTCTTTGCTTGTTTCTGGTGCAGGTGTCCTTCGTTGGCAGTGTAGTGAAAGCTGTGATCTCGGTGCTGTCTCCAGCCCTGCCTCTGCTCAGTCCCAGCCAGGCTGTGCTCTTATATCAGCAGCTCTACATCCTCAGCTCCTGCATTCAGTACAGCAGCAGCTTAGCCGAGGACATCCGGACCAAGTACAGGGAGGAGTTCAGGTAATCCGGACAGGACCGCGTGGCATATTGCATGCTGCCACAACAAAGATCACTTCTGACTACATTTGAAGGGTTACTATTTGAGGTACTTTAAGTGCTGTAATACAGGGGATCCCAAACGTTCTTGGGTCAAGCCCCCCCTGTGAGATTATTCATCCTGACTGAGGATCCCCACACAATATTGTGATCCCTTTAGCGAGAGAGGTTGCTCATTTAGATTGGAGTCATCCCTTTAGTGAGAGAGGTTGTCAGTTTTTACTGGTAGATGTGCTACTGCTTTCATTGTGCTCAGTGTAATTTCTCAGCCGTTGAGAAACCGCTCATATTCACTGCCCTCCATTTTACACTTTGTATTTATTTATGTACTTATGTTTATTTTGTTCTCCTTACAATCATTTCCTTTTGTTGTATAACGGTACTTACCGTAGGCACAAACATGAGCTGTTGTCAATGTTACAACTGAAATAACCTCAAGCATTTAAAAGCAGCGTTTGTGTAAATGAATTGATCCCCCTGTCTGGGGCACATCACTCTGTCAGGGTCACTGAAAAGAGTAAGAGTTTATTCAATTACTGACCTCAGTGTAAGAACCCACTTCACTGCAGGCCCTGTTCTGCTCCTCCCGAGCAGCTCAGTGTGCTACAGAGCAGATTCCATCGCTGCTCCGAGTGAGCAGAGAAATTCTCACTCTGAGCCGCTCACTTACTTAATGCACTCAGTGGAACTTGAAATTGCATTATTTTCTTATTTTTACTATCATGCCATTGATTCATCAATCTGAGTGGTAGTGTCTTTTATATTGAACACACGTATAGAAAGTTATTACCAGCAAAACAAAAGGAAAGTTGATCCAAAGTGGCGGATCACTAGATGGCGCTGGCTCTTACTTCTGTAAAGACACTTTGTCCTAGCCTGTGCTCCACATGTCCACGGCAGGCTATTAGCACCGATAGGAAGCTCCTGCACTCGGGTGAAAGCACCTTCACGCAGAGTTGATAAGAACCACACAGAGTGAGTGCACGTCTTATAAGTTTACTCTTTAACTGTTGGCGCATTGTGTGTTTGTTTCTTCCAGGTACTACATCCAGACCCCGTCTGTAGAGGAGAGGTTCCCTTTGCGCTACCCCATCACCCAGCCCACTGTCAGACTCCTCGCCCATGTGCTGGAGCTGGTGGAACACAAACCTGCCCCACAGCTCTGAACACAAGGGCAGGAGCAGTCTACCTGGGGGAGCACCAGATACCTTAAATAGAACACATCAATTATTATTGTGAATGTATGCAATTCCGAACACTTATTTTATTTATTTATATGTCCGAACCGTGGGTGTGTATGTGTGTATGTATATATTATGGGTAATCGAGATATGCAAATGTCAGCATTACAAGAGCCAATCAAATCGCGTGAAAGTTGCCAAAAGGCTTCTACATTCACAGCGTTTTAAATCACAGTACAGTATCTGCAGACATGTTTCACCCTGTTTGGGGCTGATCAGTGCAGCGTAACTGTACTTTGACTAGCGAAAAGCTCAGGAGAGTAAGTAAATACAATTAGCTTTTGAGTTAAAGTGGGAGAAAGCAGTAATACTGATTACCCATAATTCTATAGTTACTGCTTTCTCCCACCTTAACTCAAAAGCTACGTGTGTGTGTGTGTGTGTATATATAAATTTGTAATTGTTTTTAAAGTATTTTTATTACCTAATATTCTGATAAAATTGTATTGCCTTTTTTTTATACATTGTCAGATGAATGTATTGCAAAGCATTGCTTTTAAATCCATTGTCTTGCCTCTTATTAGCACCAGCAACCCAATCGCTGTGCCCCTCCTTTCTTGTGTGGAAGATCTTTAGAGTCTTTGCTTATATAGATTTTTTTATATTGGGGGATATGCCTTTATAAAAGTCACAGCTGCTTCCTGGTTCCTAATCATGTGTAGTTCAAATGCATTCCAATGGTCTAGCTGCAATCAGACCATGTGATCTACGTAGGGTCACCAGGAGACCTGGAAAAACTGATATTGTCCCAGTTTTCAGCCTTAATTTTTTGTTCCGGTTAGAAAAAGTCATAAAGATCTAAATAACAACACTGGCCGAATACAACTACTAAAATATACTGAAGGTAAAAAAATAAAATAAGCAACCCCTGTATATTTTAGAATACTTCATTGCCTTATTCAACAACACGTATTCAATATTTAAGAGAACCAACTATACAGATTTAAATTAACAACAATTCAGACGCTGTTTTAGAAACTAGCGACATCAATTTATAACAAACAGCCGTAAATCAAATACATTCTCAATTATTATTTCTAAATAAGAGAAGACCAATAACAGAGAGATACAGTATACACCTCACTGAAAATAGATGAATTGCTAATACCAAAAATGAAACAGGAAAATGCATCAAACTCAAATTTATGCTCGGAATGAAAAGAAAGAAAAGAAGCAAAACACATAAATGCTTTGAAACACAAAACCAATAAAACGATAAAAACAAACAGGTTACTAGCAGATTGAAAAAAAAAAAAGAAGTCCAGGAAATCAAAATGCTGTACACAGTCTTTGTTTTAAATCCCGAAATATCCAGTCCCCCAAAAATATATTTTTAATCCCAAAAATAACAAATAAAAAATCAATGCAAAAAGAAAAAGCAGCTTGGTCTCCGGTGATCCAAATCGAGAAGGAGGATTCTTCAACGATAATATTCTTGCTGATCATGGCTTTGAAAGAATGAAGATCCACAGCAGGGCAAGGCGCACATAGTTATAACACAGCTCCGTTGTAGTTTTTTGGTTGTTATTTATAGATTTTTTGTATCTTTCCATAGGCTATACTGACTGGACTACAATGAATTACAAGCAACTCCATTCCCAGAAATTATATACCATTTCAAACAGTGCGCTCATGTCCCAGGACGTCTTTCTTAAAAGGATACATTCCTAATAGAAAACCAAACAAGCCAGAGAGAAACAGTAAAATCAGCTAATCTTTTTTTTTTCTTTCTGCGTACCCTTTTGTTAGAAAATAGTTTTGCCTGGCCAGGCTTACAGCTGCTAAAAATAAGACCACTATAACAACTTATTGTCCCAAGTTATGAGGCTAATGTCCAAAGTACTCTACAGGCTGTGTGGTCCAGTGGTTAAAGAAAAGGGCTTATAACCAGGAGGTCCCCGGTTCAAATCCCACTTCAACCACTGACTCATTGTGTGACCCTGAGCAAGTCATTTAACCTCCTTGTGCTCCGTCTTTTGGGTGAGACGTAGTTGTAAGCGACTCTGCAGCTGCTGCATAGTTCACACACCCTAGTCCCTGTAAGTCACCTTGGATAAAGACGTCTGCTAAATAAACAACTAATAATGTTAAGAAAACACCATCGCCCAATGTCATGTCATTGACACTGTTGTCAGAGCCCAAGAGCAACAGCCAATGACATCATTGGCTGATTTTCAGACTTTGGCCATAATATATATATACAGTGTATGTCACATGATTAAATGGTAATAGCTGATCTAAAATATCCCAGTTTTTCACTCTGGTAATTTGGCAACCCTTGCCCTCCTGCTTAGGAACCTGTATGCTGTGGTTTATCTAAAAAATATTGCATGGCCTGGGTTCATGTAAAACAAGAAGACACCTGAAAAAACAAAAGATTTTGATCGCTATGAAAGAGGAGCCAGTAATAATGTTAATGGAGCTACCAAGGGGCATTGCAATTGATTTGAAAACATTGCTTAGCACTCCTTCAATAAGGAAACTCGCTATGCACAAAAATGTTACAGTAATGAAGGGGTACTGTATGTTTACAAACTGAGATTAAAACTAACGTCTGTTACAAAGTTATATGGCGGAACCCCACGGTATATCACAGCAGAATAGTACAGTAAAGCAAGGAAACTACGGTACAGTACGTACTGCAAAATGACTATGCATTGACCATGGTAAACCCTGGCAAAGGGATGTCAAAGACTTTGACAGCAACAGTTATGAAAAACTACCAATAAACTTGTTTCCTGTTATAGAACTGGTCTGTTACTTATTTTAACACCTTTTCCTTTATCAGTGTCTTTAAACTGAGTTATTCACCATCCTTTCATTGCCGCTGGAGTCCTGGGTTCAAATCCAGCTCAGGTCACATATTGGGGTTAGGGCAGTCTCACATCCACAAACAAGCACAATGCATTTCAGCATTTCAGTTTTGCTTGGAGGAAAGCTCTCATGGTGTCTCCCAGCACTGTGCCTCCTGTAACAGTAGCCAGGGCTAATGTCCCTCAACTTTCAGGAGAATTACAATGTCTTTAGGTATCTTCTCGTGAGTACCAGGAGACCTCACGGCATCAGTTGCATAATAAAACTACAAATAGAGAAGATCCATATGATTTCCATTACAGGAGAGTAGATGTTAAAACTTCATGCTGATTTGATAAGCACCAACTAAGACATAGCTTTACAGTAAACTAATGTGATCCATTTGCGTTTGCTTCCATCTTATGATATAAATATCCTTCTGCCTGGTGTTGATGGCTGAAGTGTAATGCTGGCTCCAGGGATCAGCTTATTTTGCCTCCCCAACACATCCGCACACACAACGGCTGCGATGCTGGCTCCAGGGATCAACCACAATGCGGTCTCCCCAGCGCATCAGCATGACAACCGTCTGGATTGAGCTAAGTAGGGTACATCTCTGGGGTCTTCAAGCGGGCACCTTCCATCCTCAGTGTTTCGTCGACTAGCCCACAACACCTCAAGAGGGCTTGATGGTGATTCTGGTGTCTTGGCGTCCCCCACTCAACTCAGCCCAGCTTACTTACCTGTACATCAGCGTTTCTTTCTTTCTATTGTGCTTGAGATCCCCAACCACAATTTTTCCGTCTCAACCACAGCCAGTTGCTGCTCCTTTCTGATGCTTCAGATAAGTTCTTCACTGTGCGACGCAACTCTTGGCCACTGAATCTGATATGTCTGAGAAACCGGGTTGTAGATTGTACCACAAATCCTTGACAACCCACCTCCACTGGGTAAACTCTCTCCATCCTCGCTGTTCCGCTTCAGCAGCTAATTGAGCATACCGAAGTTTCTTCCTCTCATACGCCTCATCCACAGCATCCTCCCATGGCACTGTTAACTCTACCAGGTGAACAAGGCGTGCTGATCCAGACCACAAGACAATATCTAGTCGAAGGTTAGTGGTGCTGCTAGCATTTTCCAGTCTCTAGCAGCTTCCAGTTGTCCTGGGTGAGGCTTGGTTTTAACACCTTTTCTTGGCGGTTGCTGTCCTGGGTGGAGGAATGTTGTCTTTTGTGTGTAATGTTTTGATGGAACTGGTGGCAACTTATTGCATCATGTAATCACAGAAACTACAAAATGATCTTGCAAAAGTCTACTGGAAGCCATAATAGTAGTACAGTATTTCATGTTTGATTTCCAAATGTCACATTCTAAAAATTGCCAGTTTTTCGATAAGTATATGGAAAACTACAAAGCAGTATTTATTTCAATATGTTAACGTTACATTATTCTGCAGGTTTCATTCAACTTTCTGAAGAAAATGAGTTCATTCTATAGGGGAAGGATGGTTAGAGAGGTTTTCAAGTATGACTGAATGGATTAGACCCCTTCCAGCACCTTGTGGAGCCTGAGGCACATCGTGTCAATGCTGTGGTCTGGGTAAACAATGAGCCCAACCCATTAGGTGCAGGTCCTAATAAAGTGGCTAGGCAATGTATGTCTGTGGTGAAAGAGAGCATTCTGAAGTGCCTTAACACAGAGTATATAGAATTTATATTATACAGTCTATTTGAGTTTTTGCCAGAATAACCATTGAGAATGATTGGAAACCTTGTGAAAGGATGAGGTGGAGGGGAGTGGGGGGGATTATTTGACAACTGACTGAGTGAGATTGGAGGCTGGACCATATGGTAAGAAAAAACACCTAAAAGCATAATAGGATATCAAAACCTTGGTTACCATTTCATAAAAAATGTTTAAACAAAACAGTCATTTGACAATATACTTTTATTACAATATTTATTTTTGTGTGTAAAAATACAAAAATGCTAGCACTGTGTGAAAAAGCTTGTATCATCTATGTATATTTCAGCACAACTCTTCTGTATCTAAAATGAAATTGAGTTAAAAGTTTTTCAGGTTTTCGCAATATACTTTCAATATAAATGTAGCCACACACCAGTATCCTTTTCTCGTTGTGTCTCAGTAACTGGGAGGGTGTTGCAGCTCCCCTTGGTTTTAGCAGCAGATATCACAGACTGACCTGGACTCCCTCCTGTTACTTTAGGTATGTTAATTCAAGATCAGTGTTAATCACGGTCTGTGACACCAGCTGCAAATGTTCTTAAAAAAACATGTTTCTTTTACTGTTCTGAAAACGGCACTGTATTACAAATAATACCATCAAAATATCATGATTTCAATGATAAACCCTTAATTGAAAACTCAAAAAGAGGTCATTTACAATTTGAACTTTGATCCTCTTCAGCAGAAGAGCAAAGGTAACCAAATACTTACTAAAAGATCTTCAGTTTTGCTGGCAATACACTGCTGTGCACTAGATGGCGCTTACTAATACAGTATATAGACACTTGGGCTGATCTAGCCTGCTTTACATACTGTATGTCCATGACAGGCAACTACAACTCAACATTAAACCTTAACACCTAAAACACAATATTTGTGTAGTCACTAAGAACCACCAAGAATAATTGCAAACATTATGAAAAGGTAAAGGGACACTAAAAAGGAAAATGTAAGCTACTTTTTCCTAATGAAATGTATAGCACATTCATTTTGTAACCTCCCTCTTTTCAAAAGAACACATTTTACTTTCTCTGCTGTCGCTGGCTCCTTTACAACAGTCTAAAACAGTTTCACAATTATCAAACTTTAATTTTAACTTAAATACAGGACAGGGAGTATGGGGCTTTGCACCTTTAACAGAAAGCAAACTAACTATGCATTACAAATGTGTCCACCATCCTCATACCACTGTATTTCCAAATCAATGCACTGCTACACTGAGGTCCTGGATTGACATGGCTGATTGCTGCATATCATTTTTAGCACACTTTGATTTTCTTACTGTACTGTATTTCACTGCTGCACACAGGATTTTGTTTAGTTAATTACTACACTATTACACTTTGAGTACATTTAATTTCATGCAATTGGTTTCCTGGCTTTCATTCTGTGGAGCCCTTAGTATAATTTATATTGGACTCTGGCACCTTGATAACCCATGGTGACTCTCTGCATGGCTTATAAAAACTAAAGTAAACTACATGTAGCCTGCTTCAAAGTGTCATTATACAACTGTTAACCAGCTCATATAATCCAGCACAATTTTCCAGTTCCAACTGGATTAGACTTTTTTTCCCCCTAATTTTCCTAACATTATTCAACAGATATACAGACAAAATGATACTATGAGAATAACAACATGTATTTAACAAAGTTATTTATGTCAATGTCAGTTTGCTGATTTATTGTAGTAAACGATAGCTACAGTGTAGTTATGTGTAGTTCGCATACATGTATTTATACATTTATTTTTTTAATGTTTAAACTTCAATTTTGTACCAACTGAAAGATCATACAGATTTTGAAATATCCTAGGCACCTTAACAAATATATTCTTGTTGCATAGATTCCCTTTATATCATGTCTGTTCAGTCAATAGAGCTCTCGGAATCATGTCTAAAGAACATCAGGTACAGCAGAGTGCACTAAGAATAAGAAATACAGGTAGTGGACAAAACAATGGAAACGCCTGGGTAAATGAGGGACACCAAGTATATTGAAAGCAAGGGCTTCCACACAGGTGTGGCTCATGCATTAATTAAGCAAATAACATCCCAGCATGCTTAGGGTCATGTTTAAAAATGCTGGACAGGCCTGGTTGCCTATAATTATGGCTAGCATGGCTGCAAGAGGAGACCTCAGTGACTTTGAAAGAGGGGTGATTGTTGGGGCGCGCTTGGCAGGAGCTTCAGTGACCAAGACAGCTCAACTTGCTGATCTTTCACGAGCAACGGTGTCTAAGGTGATGTCGGCAATGGAACTCTGAGGGAAAGACATCATCAGCAAAGGGCAACAGTGGGCGGAAGCGCATACTCCAGGGTTGTGATATCCATGCATTAATTCGAAGTGCAAGGCAAAACAGTCGAGCAACTGCAGATCAATTGACTGCAAATTTCAACCTGGGGCACGAGCAGCCAGTTTCATCAAAAACGGTCTGCCGAGAACTCCACAGACTGGGATACCATAGTGGCCCAACGCCCTATTAAGTGACTTTACATTGGTGTTTCCATTTTTTTGTCCACTACCAGTAGATTAGCTACTTAATCATTGATCACTGTTGTACTGAAGATCTTTGCTTGTTTTAGGCCACAACATGGGACTTGAAAAATCTGTATATCGAAAAAGTAAAAAACAAACAAGCACTGAACAATTGGATGTTGCAGACAACAGTAAAGGGATCAGTGATAAGGTTACACTATAATACTTTATTAAAGTGTTGGTTAAGCCATTACGTGGCAGTATGGTATTCCGTTATTGTCAAAGCACAGAGTGCTTTAACATTTGCAATTAAAGTAAGGTGATTAACATAAAGTTCCTATATTGAGACTTATAAAGACTTTTTGTAATATAAACCAGTATCTTCCAAGTAACAGTTTAACAAATGCAAATAGCAGAGCCATTGTTTAACAAATACAAATAGCAAAGCCATTGATGTGCAGATTCTTTCTAGTGAAGTGTTCAGCATCTTTGGTAGCACTATGCTCTGAAAGGATCCGATCTGAGCCAGGATTTAATTCAGGGTGGTATCTAACCAAGATTGGCCAGGAGATATTCACCGACGCCAAAGAAGTAGACCACCTGAGCAATCCCAAACAGAGGTGCGATGACCAAAGCGCGACACCCAGCTCCGTTCAAGAAAGCAGAGTACCCTTCCCGCTGCCAGATTCTCCTGTGAGCAGAATGAAGAGATCACAGCAATTAAAGTAGCATTTACTTTGTATTAGTTCCGGCCTGAAAGCACAACGAGGGCCATTCTAGTCCCAAGTATTGTCTCCAAAAATTACCTTTGATTCCAAAAGTATTTTAATTTTAAAACGGGGACGACATTAGGTTAAAACAAAGTTCTCAGTTTGATTGCCTTCCTTTCTGTTACCGTTTCACTTCCTAGGTCATTAAACCGTGTCCCTGACTGCTTCAGTCAATAGGGGAAGCTGGTTTGAAAATGAAAGGAAAAGGTTGTTGGTGACTTTCGCGCTTCAAGAAGGGAAGTGCAAGTGTGCTTGCAAATAGTGCTTGCACATTATTGTACCAGATGCCATGTTTGCAAACATATTGCGACAAATCATACATTTGAGACCTGTATAGCAAACTGAAGTGCAAGGCAGGTAGGATTCATTCAATTATTTAGCTGGCTACAAACTATTTATTTAACGAGAAGGATTTCCAGCTGCTGTTTTATATGTGGAATCCTTTGCTCACCTCGCGCAGTCCACAGTTCCTCTGTAGGTGTCCTCTCCCACGCCTTTTCGGAGGGTTTGTAAACGAGTCTTAATAACTACAATACAAAACACATGTTTTCAGTATACAGTGGTTCTCTACTATGTTGTATTCAAGCAGCAAGAATGATCAACATTAGCTGCATCATGTGAAGATTTGTTTACTACTATTTAGCTCTTGTTTACTGGAGAAGTGTATCATGAATGCCATACAACTGGGTTAAAAGAAGGAAAGCTGCTAACTGACAAATAATCCTGGTGCTGAAAGCGCTACAGCGCCCCCTGCAGAGTTAACAGGAGCTGCATTGCTTTACCTTTTCGGTATTGTTTTGATATTGTGATATTTTTCTTCACACATCATGGGTCATAAATGAGCTGGGGAATACATTCACCAGGAGAAAGAGAATTTCTCTAATGTACATCACGGTGTAACTCTCTGGGTTTTTACAATGCTTACCTGTGCTTTAGCGTCTGCTTTTGTTATGCTTTATTAGACTTTGCTGTGCTTTTACTGTGGGAAAAGTTATAAGAAGGGTATGAGGATAGAAACACAGCCTCGTTTTAGGAGGGTGTCTGATCTGTTGTTAATAAGAGAAATGTTCTTGTGGTGAACTGAATAAACATTGAGAAATGTATTTCACATTGATTTATGACACATGGAGATCTAATGTGATCTAAACGTGGCAGATCTAGATAGCACTGCCGTTTAGATCTTTAAAAGAAGGGGACTTTGGGAAAATCTCTACCAGTCTCTTCAGAGTGTTTTTACTTTTAAGTAAGTCTACTTTTAACTTACTTTTAAGTTTAAAAGTAAAACTCCAGGTTTTTTTAATATTTAAACAGTGGCGATTTTTAGATCTTCCACTGTTTTGTTTTGTTCAATTGAATAGACACCATAATGTGTGAATAAAAATGTTGTTGAAAATTATTGTGACAATCCAGGGACCTGCCAGCAGGTGGCAGCATGTTACTCTTCCATTAAAGTCAGTGCACTGTGGTGCTATTCTGACTAAACCAATCCAGATTGATGTATGCAAATTAGCTATAAATGCTTTGTGGTAGTGGGACAAATGTGTTAGGTAATTAGCTAATATGTTAACTGTGCATTTTGGGGAGATTGCAGGTCAGGAGAATGTGTTTTTTTAGTATTGTCATGGGTTGATGTGTTGTCTCTGGATTCCCCTCCTGAATCTGCCATTACAATGGACTGGCTGTGATGCTAATAAAGATGGCACCAGGCCAATCAACCTGACCACTGACTGGACTGTGAGCTTTGTTATCCACCCCCCCCCACATAAATCTGTCCCCCAGCACACTACAATATACTGTCTCGACACAGACAGTACACAATACAACAAAGGTAATGCTGGGGGTAAACACTGCAGGGGGTTGCATTTTAAATAGTTATAAAAAGAAGAAAACGCAAAGAAAGTAAGGGTACCGTCAAGAGGGGTCACAGCCACGGCTGCCACAGCACCGGCTCCACAGCCCGCTAGGAAGGAGTGATAGAAGGGGGCCGTCTCACCAGGGCTTCTCTGCCCCAGCCTGTTGAGGTTGGCAAACAGGGGGAAGTAGATCATGGAGAATGGCACATCCCTGGACAGTGGAAACAGAACACACTCATTTAAACAAGCAGTCTGAGCTGATTATGTCCACATTATAACTGTGAACGTAGGTGTGATAAAGCAATACTTTATATCATTTACTGTACTTTTTTGGCATATTTAATTTCTTACTTGATTTCCTGATATCCATCACTTTCTGATGTTGTTTGAGATTACCAGACCTACTAACTACTCCAGTAAAAATAGTCGTTTTCAATCACTGGCTCTGTTTTTTAGTAAAAGCTGAATTTCTGAAGGGAGTTGGTGCTGTAATTTCTGTCCCCTTATAACTGTGGTTTTGTATGAAGATGCCCAAATTACTGTTGCAGAGGGGAATGAAATTACAGTCGCACATCCCCCAGTATTTTCTTTTTAAAACCACCTCACTTCTGAAATTCAGCCTTTAGGAATGTTACAGAAAGTTGCTGAAAAAGGACACTAGTTAGTAGCAGAAACAGAGACGCACATATTAAACAGTTAAGAAATTAAATATTAAATTGCTACTGCTTGTCAGTAAAAGCTGTGCCGTCTGCTGGTTTACCACAACAAATTAACACCCAAAGCGAGGGCCCTAACAAGTGAGAATTGTTGGGTACCTTTTTGCAGAGGAATGTAAATAGTCCCGAAGTTTATAGAAATAATAAATTATAATATAGAAATGAGAAATAATATTGCGAAAAAAAGAAGACAAAGCACTCCCTCATCTCAAGATAGAAAGGTTACTGGCTGACCTGACCAGCGTGGCACCAATTCCTCTGTAGAGCCCGCTGATCCCTTTGGTTTTCAGGAGCTCCCTGGCCAGCATAGTGGCGGATGGGCGCCTGTGGGCGGCTGATGTGCTGGTGGAGAATGCTCGGGCCTGGGGGGGAGGAGAGCCACCGGCTGCGGACACAGTCTTCTGGGCGGCTGGAATCAATGAAGCAGACCACATTTACCCAATATTTTGTTCGTCTTTCATTTATTTATTGGACTGACTGCTGCCGTCTGTATTTTCGTTATCCCTTTATTGTTGCCATTTTCGTCTCTCCCTGCTACGCCTGATTATTGTGAAAGCACCCTTTTTAATAAACTTTGTATGTAATTGTTTGAACTACTGTCTCCCTCTTTCAACGTGCGTGAATTGTGATATCTTAACTTTAACAAAGCAGACCAAATATATTAAGCACCCATGTGCTAGCAACTACAGTATATTAGAATTCAAGAGGGCTTGAAAGCAGGCGCTGCAGTCAGCTATGAGAAGGGCGAGGTCTGTGCTGGCTATCTGACGCATGCATGATCCTGTAGGGGGGGAGGTCGGGAGCCCTGTAAGATCCACCTGTTGATCATGGCAGTGACACAGAGAGGTTGGGTGAGGGTATGTTGTCTCTCCCTCTCTCTGAGTGGTCGGGAGGAGGGCCTTGGGGGGTCGATTGACCTATAAAAATAATGCTTTGCTATTCCTCAGCCCCACCCATCTAGGAAGAACAACAGTGGGAGCCCTGATCGTGAGGTTTTGGATTGGTATACAGAAGATCGCCAGTGTCTGGAGTGAAAAGGAGAGACAGGCAAGCAAGGCTGAGGAAGACAGCCGAATCAAAAAGAAAATAATCTTAGTTATGTTCCCGAGTGGGGACATGTGTAGTTAGCGGGGAAACCTCACAGAGTATAGTAGGACAGCAAAGTGCAGTCTGAAGACCTGAGCTGTAAGAGTAGTGACGACGGGGGATTTTATTTGTAATTTTGTTATTGTGTTTTATTTTAATTTTTGCTTTCGCCTTTTGTTTGTAGTATTATTTGACGCACCTCTGTGTGCAAGAAGTATACTGCTCCTCCTTTACCATCGATGGTATTGGAGTGAACCAGCAGCACAGTGCCATCTTGTGATCTATAATACAACACCATCCTTCTAAAACCTGAGTAGCAGCTTCTCTTTCTGTAGACGTGCTCCTACTACTGTCCCACAGGAGACAGCCAGCTGCAACATCATCAATAACATTCATTCATTATTACTGGTTTAAAACATGCACACGCAATACAGCAGCTTGGCAGTTCCATCCAGAAAACAAAGGGTTACGTTGTGATGCAATTTGGGCTATACTATAGTTGGTTACCAACAACCTTTAAAATAATTGCTCTTATGAGAAATATGGGGTTTCTGAACACAATACCAAACGTTACATTGAATAATTAGTAGTATAGTCAAAGTAGTTTGCATTTATGTGGATTTTGGCTCAAAGTTCGCACACCCCTAGTACTTAGTATAGTTTACTGTCAATAGGGCCTAACTGTGAATTAACAACACTGGTGAATTATCACATCATGAAACATCGAGGATGCACTATCCAGTATAAGAATACATAAACAAAACACACAGGAATGGACAAATTAATGAAAACTGTAAAATTATAAAGAAATTACATACTGTAATTTTAATAATTAATGTACTGAAAGTAAAAGTGTTTTTGTGGTGATTAAATTGAGGCCTATTTTACTTACCTAGTCTACCTGCATCCTGGAGCTGGATTTTGAGCATTTCCATGGGTGTGGTAATAATGACCTGGCAGGACCCAGCTCCACACCCTGCTAACATCTCTTTAAAAAGAGTAAGATTTTTTCTAAATGAAAGAAAGACAGATAATGTAATTACATAGTGGAATCTGAACAGGGAGATGAAAGTATCTGAAATATAACCCCTCTTTTTTTTATTATTTATTTCTTAGCAAATGCCCTTATCCAGGGCGACTTACAATTGTTACAAGATATCACATTATTGTTATATACAATTACATTTTTTTTTCCCCCACATACAATTACCCATTTATACAGTTGGGTTTTTACTGGAGCAATCTAGGTAAAGTGCCTTGCTCAAGGGTACAGCGGCAGTGTCCCCCACCAGGGATTGAACCCACAACCCTCCGGTCAAGAGTCCAGAGCCCTAACCACTACTCCACACTGCTGCCATGCTACCATATAAAACAAGCATCAATGATGATTACCGGACTGCCGTGATGAGCACCCTGAACGGAATCAAACAGCTCACACATGACTGGTCTGAAATGTTACTCTTACTATTTGTCTGAATGTTTGTTAACATTCTCAGTGTCTATGTTTTATAGCTCCAATAATGTTATTATCTGTATCTGTCTTCATCTGGCTTGTTTTGAGCTTGTCTATAGAATCCAAAATGGCGGCATCTTCCTCATGCCATTCAAATAATGTGACTATATGAGCTCTTTGTCTAGGTGGCGCTGTCACAGTTGAAGGTCATCTTGTCACATAATCTGAATGGAATTTTGAGGTCTGTTCAATCCAGGCACATAGGAGTCTCCAGACAAGCTCAAAGCCATGTAAAGGACCCAGAACTCGGGGCCAGGGAAAATGATTACAAACAAAAGCATTACAAACAAAAACAAAAGAAAAAAAAGCAACTAAAATGATATTTGAAGCTACTTGCTCTTTAAACAGAGGACATATAACATTTGCTAAAGTTTTTACATTATTTTACCCGTCATTAGACAGCAGGTTTCGGAAAAAATCGTTTGCAGCCAGCTTGATCGCCTTTTCTGGAGTCACTAAAGTGAGATTCACTGCTGCACCTGGAAGGGGAAAAATACAGCCAGCTTTATAGATAGATCGCTCTTATATTAAACTGTGTTAAGTGTTGAGATGATAATGGTATCTTGATATCACAGGTATTAACCCAAACATTAATACAGTGCCAACACAAAGATGCAGCTAGTATATTCAAGATCAAAAAACAGCAATAAAAAAGGAGAAAATGCAACAGAAAAGCAAGTTAAAAAAAAAGATTTTAATTGAAAATGAAAAAGTATTAACATTTATGAGCAAAGCCTTTTGGTTGCATATTAAAATGGGGTGCAGTCTTTTTTTTAAGTTTTACCTCTATACATTCCAAAATAGCCTTCCTGTCGAACTGTTTTGACCAAGCAGTCTAACCTGAAATGTAAAAAACAAATGTAATAATAATAAAAACGTATTAAAAACACCTTTCTTCTGTACTTGTCAAATTCCTAAACTCTAATTGAACAAGCTCCCTCTGCTGTTTCTGTCATCTCAGCAGTTTGAATGATAATCAATTACTTGATGTCTAATTCTAATATATTTATTATTATTTGTTTATTTAGCAGACGCTTTTATCCAAGGCGACTTACAGAGACTAGGGTGTGTGAACTATGCAGCAGCTGCAGTCACTTACAACTACATCTCACCGGAAAGACGGAGCACAAGGAGGTTAAGTGACTTGCTCAGGGTCACACAGTGAGTCAGTGGCTGAGGTGGGATTTGAACCGGGGACCTCCTGGTTACAAGCCCTTTTCTTATTTGAATCACTTTGAATCTATACATTTTGTAGCATTGCCGTGGAATTGTCTAAGGTAACAGAAACGTGAGATGAACCTGTTGGCCCTGATTGGTATGCCAATGTGAGCTGCAAATGTGAAACAAACGAGACACACAAGCCAAACACTCCAAAATCTCAAACTGTTGCTGCACTATTTAAATGATTTAAATGATTTAAATTAGTGTGCGTCCTAAAACACTGTACAACTTTAAAAGGGGGGAGTGGCGGGGAACTTTTGTCATGGAAACATGTCCGGTAGCTGTATCTTATGCTTACGAGACTTCAGCATTGACAGTCTTCTTTGTGACTTAACCTTCCACAACTTTCTAGTATAGTAAAGGCCGTACCAAGCAATCCTTTATTATCGTAGATCTGCTGGAAGTAGCCATGACAAGGTTCTTTGACCAAATAGGAAAAAATAAGCATACAGTAGGAGGGGTTTAGAGACCCCCATTCAGTATTTTTTTTATTTTTTTTATGTAACACCATTTATTCAACGTTTCAAAATATTGCCATTTCACTCAAAAGGACTGTGCTTTATAGTTTGGTGGTTTTATAAGCAAGGTTATAAAAAAAATACGGAAGCTACTATAAATTAAAAAAATGCAGCCCTTTTCAATACAGAAATAAATAAATAAATAAATAAAAATAAACAATGAAGCCCTTTGCAAAGCACAGATATTTCTTTCATCCTTTTACACTTTTGTTATCTTCGTGTTTGGTGATCGGATCGCCAATTGCTTTAATTTTAGACTTTTCTGTCCCTTAGCTACAGGGGCGCAACCCGGGGCTAGGTGGGCTCGAGCCCACTCCCCATAGCCATAGACGCGATTACAATTGTGTTTATGTTTTGTATTATTATCGACTACAAATTCGTGATACAGTCGTATGTACTGTACGGAAGCACTGACTGCGGCAAACATGCTTCCTTTCTACCCAATGAATTTACACAGCTGACCAAATGCGACCAATGAAAACGATGTATGCAGGTGATACCAACGTTTTCCAATTTAGAAAAATACACGGTTCGCTTCTAGTTGAAATTAAATATGACGAAAAATAAAATAACACCACTTGATTTGGAGGTTAAATTTTCTTTCGAGCTCAACACTATGGTTACTGCTGAGTACATCATTACTGCATTAAAAACAAGTCTTAGAAAAAGTTAAAAGCTTATTGATCGAGTCAAAAGTGGGGCTGAACAACTGGATGTTGTTCGTGATTTAAAAGTTGGCAAAAATGAATTAATTGTGAGAGGATGGATAAAAGCGTTTTGTCCCAACATCAGTGTGACCAAGAAAAAACAAGCAGAAAAAAGTAACTGAAAGTACCCCTTTGTACACTGCCTGTCTGACTGGCTAACAAGTAAGTCACAGTTTTTATTTATTTGTATGTATTATAATAGGCAGGTGCCGGGGCGCTAGCAATGACAATAATACCGTCCTCAAGAACTGCACAGTCAAAATATTAACATGTTTATTAGAAAGAGTATTGTACGTACTAGTGTTAGATGCTTACATTCACGTATTCTACGTCATATACAAAGTAGTAGTAGGCCTACGTGCATAAAATCAATTAAAGGCAACCGCAGGACAAATAAATAAATAAATAAATAAATAAATGCCTGTATACATGTTTTCTTATGGTTTTGCATTTAAATGGTTTAAAAACAAAAACAAATTAAAAGGCATTCAGAGGACTCCAGAAGGACGACATTGATTTAAAAAAATTAAAAAAATACGCACACCAACACCAACTTGGTTTGACCCACGGTCTGCACTCACTCAGCGATGTGTATGCAACAGAAGCCGCTGGTAGATTATAAAAACGATTAATTAAACTTAGGCTAGGTAGTTGTTATCTTGGTATGTTTTTATTCTCTATTAATTAAATTATATTCATTGAAAAAGGCAAGAGAGAACCAGATCGTTATTATTTTTATATATTTTTTTTAATTAAAAAGTTGTCATTGTTGTTTTTTTAAATTAATGTTCAGCTTTCATATTTTGTTGTGTACTACTCATTTAATCAAACCAAGTAGTGTAAGAAATTGCTTGTATCGTTCATGACAAGTAAGCTTATTTGCGTATAAAAAAAACCGACAACAGATTTGCAGGCAGTGTCATCTTACTGTAAAGTAATTTAAAGTAGGCTACAAACGTGACTGTCTCTCTTTAGCGAGCACGCCAGAACTTGTAGACTTGATACAACTGTGTTGAGAATTTAAAAAGAAAGCATTTTATGAGATTTTTAATTAGAGGTACCGGGAATATGACTGCACGCCCAGAGGTTCCGGGGCTGTGCCCAGGCACAAATTAAGCACTGATAATAGGTAACGTTACTGTTACTTGTAGTGTATGCAATCTGTTACTTTTACCCTACTGTAAACAGTGATTGCCCGTTCTCATTTAGCAAGACTGCATAATTGAAAAGCTTGTATTAAGTTTACACTGTGATGTAATGTATTATTAGCCTCCTATTGATGTGTGTTTCTGGGTATATTGCCGCCCTGTTTATAATATCTCAGACCCACGATAAAACGAGTTTGATTGTAAAGTATTTGTGATTTTGTTTTTCTTCTGTGGATCTCGCTATATTGTGGCCCTCGATATATTGCGGTTTTACAGCACAGCACCAGGCTTGAGCGTTCACCTAGAGTTGAAGTAAAATCTCTTAAACTTAATTCATTGAGGAAGATTTGTTTCAGAAGAACGGAAATATGAAAAGAAAAAAAACTGTTGGTTCCATGAATTTATTCAAAAAGACAAATACGGGGCTTAACATCAGCTTGCTGTGCGACATAAACAACGCAGTTCCATAACGTCCCGAGTGGATTAGTAGCTACTGGTCCCCAACATACATACATATATATATATATATATATATATATATATATATATATATATATATATATATATATATATATATATATATATATATATAACAACAACATGTATATACTGATGCACAATGAAAACGCAACAATCTAAGTTTTACATCAATGGGCACATACATAATGGTATTTACCTTTTAAATAGTGAGCAGATAGGTTTGTTGATTGTTTGAGTAATTGTTGTTAGGGATAACAAAATACTGAGCTCAAGTCATGTGATTTTATAAAAACGCCAGATGTTCAGTGTTTGGTATTTGAGTTGAGTTAAAATTGCCAAAATGTGTTGATTAAGAATCTGTAGGCCTATAAATAGCCATTTGAAAAGACATGATTTTAATTAATGCAAGAACAGCGAAAGATACGACGTGCCCTGCTTGTAATGAAGATCGCCTGGTTGCTATCAGCATTATTGAAGACGACCTGTCTGTGAGAGAAGTTGCCCGGAAAATGAGATGTTCTGCTTCAAAAATCAGCAGACTAGTCCAGAGAAACCAGGAAACCGGCTCTGTGAGTGACAGGCCACGTCCTGGAAGGCAGAGGGTCACCACACAGGCCCAGGACCGTCACATCCGACTGATCCATCTGCGTAATCGTTTTCATATTGCAGTGGCTACAGCACAAGAAATTCCAGGAAGAAATAACCCGCGCATCAGCAGAATGACTGGAGCTCGCCGTCTGCATGAACATGATTGGTAACACTAGATTAGGGATCCGTTATAAGTGGTTATAAACAATAGCAAAAACAAACCAATGGCAAAAGTGTATAATAACTGTATTGCAAAAACAAAGCAACCCCATACAATTGGTGAGACAGACATATAAAGATAGACAGACAGATAGACACACAGGCATAGAAAGACAAACAGACCTGAAAAGACAGACTATATACTTTATAAGCGATTATAAACAATAGCGCAAAAAACAATGACAAAAGTGTGTAATAATACTCTTATATACTCTATTGATATTCTAAAATTGTTAATATTATTTATTTGTTTATTTAGCAGACACCTTTATCCAAGACGACTTACAGAGACAAGGGCATGTGAACTATGCATCAGCTGCAGAGTCACTTACAACTGCGTCTCACCCGAAAGACGGAGCACAATGAGTCAGTGACAGAGGTGGTATTTGAAACCGGGGACCTCCTGGTTACAAGCCCTTTTCTTATTTGAATCACTTTGAATCTATACATTTTGTAGCATTGTCGTGGAATTGTCTAAGGTAACAGAAACATGAGATGAACCTGTTGGCCCTGATTGGTAGGCCAATGTGAGCTGCAAATGTGAAACAAACAGGACACACAAGCCAAACACTCCAAAATCTCAAACTGTTCCGGCACTATTAAATTTAAAATGAGATTTAAATGAGTGTGCGTCCTAAAACACTGTACAACTTTAAAAGCCTCCAATAAATAGCATAATTAATAACATGTTTATAGATTGTTTATAATCAGATCCCTAAACTAAAATGTTACCAAATGATTTGTATGCTCAGAGGCTGTTCAGGGGTAACATGTTGACAGCTGAGAGACGAAATTGCCATCTTCTGTGGGCAGAGAACATCTGAGGTAGAGGCAGAGAGCCTGATAGAGTGTTTTATTCACCGATGAATGACGTTTTGCCCTTGACAGACCTGACAGAAGACAACGTGTGTGGAGACGTCGTGGTGAGCTTTATGCTGACTGTTACATTGTTTGAGCCAACCCGTGGGGTGGTGGAAGTGTGATGATGTGGGGAGGAATCTCCTTTAACACAAGAATGCCTTTGGTGCAGATTGAGGGCAGCCTTACTGCTCAGCGATACATTGACAAAGTCCTTGAAGCAACAGTTTTTCCGTTCCTGCAAGCCAATCCGGAAGTGTCGATTTTCCAGCAGGACAATGCAAGACCACACAGTGCTAAGATTACAATTGCACAACTTCAAGAAAACAATGGCCTTGCCGTGGCCAGCTTTTTCTTCTGACCTGAGTCCAATAGAACATCTGTGGGACCAAATCGCCAGTGCCATCCACAGGAGACAACCGCGACCAGCCAACCTTCGCCAGCTGGCTGCAGCTGCACAGGAAGAGTGGCGGACGATACTGAAGATGGCTTCTTATTCAGCTAGCTTCTTATTCGCATTCCAGCTTCTTATTCACATACCGCAAATGTAACACAAATTGACATAGTGTAACACTATGTCTTTTTGTATTTGTGTAACAGCTATGTCTGGGTTTTTTGTATTTGTGTAACGCTCTGCCTGTTTTTTTTGTATTTGTGTAACGCTATGCCTGTTTTTTTTGTATTTGTGTAATGCTATGTCTGTTTTTTGTACTTGTGTAATGCTATGTCTGTTTTTTGTATTTGTGTAATGCTATGCCTGTTTTTTTTGTACTTGTGTAATGCTATGTCTGTTTTTTGTATTTGTGTAATGCTATGTCTGTTTTTTTTGTACTTGTGTAATGCTTTGTCTGTTTTTTGTATTTGTGTAGCACTATGTCTGTTTTTTTTGTATTTGTGTAACGCTATGCCTGTTTTTTTTGTACTTGTGTAATGCTATGCCTGTTTTTTTTTTTTTTTTTTTGTATTCGTGTAACACTATCTTGGTTTTAGTTTTGTTTTCCTGTAGTTTTTTTATTAATTTTTTTTTGGTGCCAAATAAAGCAGGCTGCACTTCCAGTGGTTCAACACAGCCTAAAAACTTAATGGAAACCCAGTTTAAGAAAGCCTCACGATATCAATAGTCATGCAAGACCAAATTGGAACTCAGACAGAAATATTTCAATATACCCTCCCACATTTTAATATTAATTAGGGTATTTGCATTTGGAAGGAGAATTTCTCTACATGGAAACACACACACAACCCAAAAGTACTACCAAAATAGAGTGAGATAAGGGTGAGACTTAAGAGTTTTCTTTTTCCATGGAAACTGCCCCACTGTTTTCATAAATGTTTATGAATCCCCATTTTAAAAGCTTGCTGCAGTACATGAAGGTAAAAACATACCCAAAGCAAGCTAGTTGCACAGTATCTGCATTGTAAAGCAAAGAGATATATTGTCAACCATAGTAAACTGCAAAATTATTTCATAAAATGTATAATATTTAACTGTAGTATACTGTAGTATTGTTCAGTTCTGTGCTACAAGTACTACAAAGTTTTTCTGCAGTATTTGCTATGGTTACTGTAGTTTATTGCATGAATATTGCAGTATGCAATTGCTCATGCCTTCACCTGCCCTGACAAAGTAGTATAGGAAATTCTTAGTAATACAAATTGGAAACTGCAAAATGACAGTGTAGAGTTACCATGCTGGCTTACAACCCTCGGGACCTTTACAAAGAAACCAATGAACTGGAAATCAAAAGGAATGAATTGCACGATAAAAGCAGAAAAGTGAAAAACTGTATAGGATAAAGTTTTACTCTTCTGTGCTTTCCAACTGTGATTTTCCTGCTTCAGTTCAGGGCATTTTGCCTTTAATGTAAATAAATGTGTCTTCTTGTCTGTCTTTGTGTTGATGCATTCATACTATTACAGCACCAGGCAAGGCTGTTCTGTGTTTCCACTGGTTTGTGGCAATCAAAACAAATTCAATTGAAAAGGCATGTGACCAGGTGCTGTTTCTATAGCCAAGGGTGGGTTAAAAGAAATCTGTGACTCACACAGGACAAACACAGATTAAGAACAGTTTGTATCCAGCTCAGATCAGTACTGCACTGCGTGTGTGTGTGTAGAAATATCTGTCTGGCATTTTAAATGAGTTTATAGGGCATCGATGAATCTGCTAACAGTCTTGTACGTCAGCAGTTAACTACTTGCAGGCATAGCATACTAACAATTTCAGATCATTTTATTTGTATGTGGTGCTTGTAGCTTAAGATCATAACACAGGCTCCCTAATAACAGTTTACAATAGTAAAAGAATGGCAAAGTGTAATAAAGCCCAGTAAAAGCATGGTAAAGCATAGGCAAGCATTATAAAGCCCAGAGAGGTATGGTAAAGCATATTACAAACCATGGAACACACTACATAGCATAACCATAAGAAATGTATGAGAAAACTGCAAAATTGCCGTACAAAATGAGTGTGGTAAGCGTTTCTAATGGCTTTGCTGGTTTGCACACAAGCGCGTGAGATGCACTAATATTAACTGAGAGTCTTTTACACCCCTGATAAAAGCTGCCAGCTGTATGTTAGCACAGCAATTGTGTGATTTTTTTTTTCTTCACATTCCTATAAAATGCTTTCCCAGGTGCTTTTTCCTGCATATAGTATAGCATGTTTGCTATACTACACCTTAAAGTCTTGACCTCAGTGATGCTTTATCATGTCTGCTTGGATGTAATGACTAGGTACATGTTCAAGTTACATGTTCACGGTAGTAATTATAATACCTTGAAACTTTGCTGTTTCTTTAAATAAATTTACATACATTTTTCATTGTTTTAAAGTTCACAAAGTTTTGAAAAATGTGTGTATATATATATATATATATATATATATATATATATATATATATATATATATATATATATATATATATATCCTTAAGTTTAGAGAAATAGAAAATTCATATTAACAATTCATAAGATTCGGTTAAGAAAATATTTTAATTGAAGATAAAAAAACAAAAAATGTTCTTTGTACTGCAATTAATGAGTCATGATGCTCTGCTAATGATCCACAATATCCATTTTTCCATTGTGGCTTCCCCTATTATTAGAGAGTAGCATCAAATTACATTTCCCTTTGCCTTTTTGTGATGTTACACTTTGAAATGTGTTAAGGTGCTTTTCTATAGACATGTGTAATCCAAGTTGGATCAGCCAGAGTGTCTTTATAGAACAGCCAGCACCACCAATCACTGCCAAAAAGAAACGGGATCCTTGTGTGCTGGCTCTTACAAATACTTTGGCTGATGTAGCCTGATACGTTTGTTGAGTTCCTTTTTTGGAATGCAGTGTGAACAATGCAACCTAGTTCATTTGTACACAGGAACAGAACCAGCAAGTATGTCAGTAACATAACCTCCGCCTCGGCTGTAAAATCTGAGCTATCAGTATGATGAAAACAAATCTGGTATTCTCAATAACTTATATTAAATAATGCTAATACCAAGTTTTATGACAACTGGATAAGTGTACAGGAGTACAAACAACCGCCTCCACTCTATCCTGGGTACATTTTATTCCAACAAGCAAATAGTGATACTAACCAAGGAACCCAGATAGAGATGTACCTACATTCCTGTGTAGAGGCGCTGTCCCTGCTGGTTCTGCAGCCGTGTTTTTGCCAGGTCGATGGGAAACACACACGTCACCCCCACCAGCCCTGCGATACCACCGTCAATCAGCTTAGCAGGGAGACTGTGGGGAGGGGGAGACCAGGGGGAAAAAAAGACAGGCATAGGGTCACCAAAACAACTTTCACCTGGGTCCCTATTTGGGGTGTGTAGATATTTTCCAAGTAATTCTCTTTTTAAGAACTTTGAAGCTGTTCAGTATTAATTAAATAAAATTACTCAACACAAAACAAAGCCTTCCCTCAGCTCCCCTTGTTTACAGTTACCGAGTACCAATCAATAACAAGCTGGCAGCGTGGTTTAATATGTAACCTGTCATAATCAAATTAACTAGAACCACTCAAAATGTATCTGTCATTATTTGTCTTACCTTTGATTTCTTTTGGTATACAATCATTTTGATTTCACTTTGCTGGTTTCCTTAGAAATGCGTCATCTCTGCTGTGAATTGTGAGATTGTAATTCTAGGCAAGATGCAACCTGACAAAAAAACTATGCTCTTAAGTTAGGTTCCAAGGAAAGGTTTATGTTGCGTGACGAATCAGTTGCATTTGCTAGTTTCGCAATGCAGGCGTTAATTGCCATTGATTAGTACTCAATTATAAAGGTGAGTGAAGGGCAGCTGTTCTTGTGAAATGAACACATTAAATAATATGCTTGTTTAGCTTTATTTAAAACCTGCTGACAACAACTTCTTAAAGTGAAATACGAGTATCTGCACACCCCTAATAACTGTGCTGGAGAAACGTGTCCTTGCCCTCGCTAGAGAAATGTTTCTCTTTACTTGAGTAACCTGCAGGCATTACATGTACAAGTTTGTTAGCAGAATGCTAATGCATACCTCCTAGCACTCTCCCTACTGACACAGACAGCTTCCCCACATGCTGGAGTTATTACATGTTGTGTAACCTTGCAACAACAAAGAAAATGCTCGCTGAGATGCATCTCCGTTACCTTGTTTAATAAAATATATATACAATATGGGAAGTCCAAAACTTGTTTTGTTTAGCTTGTTAATTTTTCTATCTTTATTAGGCAGAACTTTCTTTAGAACTTGTTGCTTTTTGTAAATATCATATATTTATATAGCTGATCCTTGTATATTCTAAGATGGCTTTTTGTACATGATATTTATTTGCTGGTAAATATGATCCATACTGTAAGCGGCAAAAAAGATCCTGATTTTTCTAGTCCCTGCTAATCAGCCCTGTGTAGCGGAGTGGAGGCTGTGACTGACCCTGCACACTGCAAACAAGTGTCTTGACCACTATGCAAAAGCCAGGCTCCTTTACTTTGGTGGTTGTAGAGCTTTTAACCTCATCTCACAGATTAACGGCAGTGCATCACACAACACTGTCTGTTACACCTGCACACGGGATAACGATTCTAAAGAAAACTCTTACCTGATTTTGTGGTCAGCCATGTTGTTCTTTGGATTTGTAAAAAGATTCGAGTCACCTTCGGTAGGTTAATGAGTCCTGGTCTTAGTTATGTAGGACCTCTACTGCCAAAAGAAACTTCTGCACAGTCCACTTGCTGTGAAAAAGGAAATATTCCATTAGTTATACGCTGTCAGTTAAACATTGCATCCGTACAATTAATCTCTTAAATTATATCATTGTGTAGCATTATAGTAAAATAAATATCAATAGAATTGAGTTGAGTCACTAAGGGACATATTTTACACCAGTCTTAACTATTTTTTTTGAAAGAATAAAAACACCTGTTGACATTATTACAACACTAGTATCAAAGATGTAATGTAATCAATGTTTTTTTAAGCACTCTTACGTTGATTTCTTCGTTGTTTCTCAGTTTTGTACATTGGTGTTGAACTTTTACCTTTAAAAAAAATAGGAGTTAAATACAGACTGGATTAAATGCTTTGAAAATATAGCTCTAATTGTTTTATTATATGTGTTCACAAGTATGTGTGTTTTATTACTATTATATATTTGTATTATTATTATTTAATGTGTGTTGATTCCATTACTTTGTAGTTATCACTAAGTATTTTTCTTCCTATGGTAGTTCTATTAAAGTTGAAACAACTACCACAGTCATTTTTTCCTATCTTAGCCCTTATCCACTAAAGAGCACTGGACAGGATAGGAAACAATTATGTGAGTAACATACACTCCCATCACAGGCTCTCAGTATGATGAAAAGGTAGATGACAATGACATGCTCCCCCAGTAAGTATAGAGGTTACCAAGTTTCATGACTATATGCAAAAATGTAAGGGTGACACACAGATGTAGCGCCATAATCTGATACTATCAAAAAACAAATAATGTTAACGCCAAGTTTAATGTCAATTGGATTATGAGTTCTCCAGATAGCTGCAAACATGTAAGTGTGACATACAGACACCCCATGTATCCTCAATAACTGATGATTAATAATCTTAACATCAAGTTTCATGACAGTCTGTGGAGTGTGATATAGATACGAATAACCCCCTCCACTATATACCCTTCGCAGGGGTTTCCTCCTATTGAAGCCAATCATTGGGGCAGCACACCCACGCAAGCATCCTGTATGTTTAACTACCATCCCGAGGCCTCCTTCCAGCCTCAGTGTTGATGATCTGTGACCCCATGGCCATCATTTTTCCATTCATTTCCATTTATTATCTTTATTTTTCTTATTTTAATTTATATGTATGTGTTTGTAACTATGTTTCATTTAAAATGCACATTCAACCCCTGCGTGTTGTTTTCTTATTTGTAAAGGGGATGAAAGCTAAAAGGTTCAGAGATTAAATTTATTGGCACCTGTTTGTTTTACTGTTGTTGCAGTCCATCTTTCAAAATACATCATACTATATGTTAATATGTGCGTTATGAACAGCTCCTACATTAAAGGCATACCAAAGTGGAACAAAGCATGGTAAAGCCCAGGCAAGCATTATAAAGCTGAGAGGTATGGTAAAGCATATTAAAAAACATGGCAAACCAGGGTGGTAAATGCATATAACCATGAGGAAAACATGGGAAAACTGCAAAAATGCCATGGTAAACTTTTATAAGAGAGTCCTTTACAATAACAGAAATAAACGGTGGCTATACCCCATAATGAACGTATATAAAAACAAGAAATAATCCAAATAACACAAGCAAAGAAAGGGACTACGTGATCATTCTGCTAATGCAAATAATACCTTGGTTAGAAAGTCCTTTTAAAGTGCTTGTTATGAATGCCATGTGGCAGTGTGTTTATGAAAAGCAATTCATCTTTGGTTACATTTCTCTTCAGCCCTTGGCAAGTGCATGGTAAAGTTTTTGAAAAATTGCACATTCCTCTCTTGAGGCGTGTCAGCCACAAAGAGTTGCATTCACTACCCCTGGACGTAATTCTATAAAACACGATTTTGTTTATTCTTTTGAACATCAGTTCAGAGAGGCCTCACCCTTCTAGTGGATGATAAACTATTGTACTTATTATGGTTCTGTAGTAAGATGCCATTATACAATATTTGTTTTTAATATATTCTTCTGTGTTAGTAAGAACAGTATGCCTAACAACAGGAAGGCCAATTTGAACCTCTAGCTGTAACTGTAACATTGCTTTTGATTGAAATATAGGTGGCTTAATTGTGTCTGTTAGTCAGTAAATCGGAATCTGCCTGCCCGGCTTCAGTCAGTACTTTTATTTTTTATCATACACACCTAGCATCATAATAATATATAAATGTTTCATATTGATTTGGTCATAATCCGACACATTTATACAAATATTTAACCAGTACATGAACTTGTCCACGTTTTTCCTTTTGCGATTATATATTATGAGGACAACTCTGATTATAAATAAGAGTCCACAGTATTACCGTCCAAAGTTCAATTGTCCGCTGCGCAGTAGCTCAGTCATCCTGAACAAGCAGACAGTCTTGCGTAGATCGTTTAAAAAATAAAAATAAATTAAAAACAGGCAGAGACAAGTTCATGAATGTATTTCCGCGCTGGACTGAGGTAAAGAGATATCCATAAAAAAACATAAGAACATAAGAACATTTACAAACGAGAGGACACCATTCGGCCCATCTTGCTCGTTTGGTTGTTAGTAGCTTATTGATCCCAGAATCTCATCAAGCAGCTTCTTGAAGGATCCAAGGGTGTCAGCTTCAACAGCATTACTGGGGAGTTGGCTCCAGACCCTCACAATTCTCTGTGTAAAAAAGTGCCTCCTATTTTCTGTTCTGAATGTCCCTTTATCTAATCTCCATTTGTGACCCCTGGTCCTTTTAGGATTTTAAATCAGATCATCGCTTAGTCTTCTTTGTTCAAGACTGAACAGATTCAATTATTTTAGCCTGTCTGCATACGACATGCCTTTTAAACCCGGGATAATTCTGGTTGCTCTTCTTTGCACTCTTTATAGAGCAGCAATACACTTTTTGTAATGAGGTGACCAGAACTGAACACAATATTCTAGACGAGGTCTTACTAATGCATTGTAAAGTTTTAACATTACTTCCCTTGATTTAAATTCAACACTTTTCAAAATATATCTGAGCATCTTGTTGGCCTTTTTTATATCTTCCCCACATTGTCTAGATGAAGACCTTTCTGAGTCAACATAAACTCCAAGGTCTTTTTCATAGATTCCTTCTTCAATTTCAGTATCTCCCATATGATATTTATAATGAACATTTTTATTGCCTGTGTGCAGTACTTTACACTTTTCTCTATTAAATGTCATTTGCCATGTGTCTGCCCAGTTCTGAATGTTGTCTAGATCATTTTTAATGACCGTTGCTGCTGCAACAGTGTTTGCCACTCCTCCTATTTTTGTGTTGTCTACAAATTTAACAAGTTTGCTTATTACAGAATCTAAATCATTAATGTAGATTTGGAATAGCAGAGGATCTAATACTGATCCCTGTGGTACACCACTGGTTACCTCGCTCCATTTTGAGGTTTCTCCTCTAATCAGTCCTTTGTGTTTTCTATATTATTATTATTATTATTATTTGTTTATTTAGCAGACGCCTTTATCCAAGGCGACTTACAGAGACTAGGGTGTGTGAACTATGCATCAGCTGCAAAGTCACTTACAAATACGTCTCACCCAAAAGACAGAGCACAAGGAGGTTAAGTGACTTGCTCAGGGTCACACAATGCGTCAGTGGCTGAGCTGGGATTTGAACCGGGGACCTCCTGGTTACAAGCCCTTTTCTTTAACCACTGGACCACACAGCCTCCTATACATGTTAACCACTCCCTAATCCATGTGCATGCATTTCCTTGAATCCCTACTGCGTTCAGTTTGAGAATTAATCTTTTATGCAGGACTTCATGAATTAGCTATTAGTCATTTTCACGCAGAGCAAGACTTTCAGCTGCTGTCAACCAAAGGGTAAGTTACAGGTGTCGTTATTTTGTGGTACTGCTGTACTAGTTAAAAAGTCGTACACCGTGTACTCCGCTTGCCTGGTCATGCGCAAATGATTTTGGCTCAGAAAACCCTTAGTTCATTTTAATATCATTTTTTTCACAATTCAGCAAATGTATTGCCAACAACAAATTGTGTTATCAAAAATTGTAAACATGTACTATTTTGTGTGTGAACTACAGTTTGTCTTGCTCGTACAGATTTGTGCAGCGGTCAATCACAGGATTGATAGTTTACCGTATTCTGCCATTACAGCGGTCAAGTTTTGGTACATGTACCATATTCTGACAATGTACCACTTTCTGGCACTTCACCGTAAGGGTGTTTGATTCCAAAGTTTTTGGAGTCGATTCCAGAATCGATTCTTAATTTGAGAATCGATTCCCAAAACCATTCCTGTCGATTCCGATTCCAATAAATAAAAGATAAAGAAACTCCCACATACTGCTGTGTAAACAAGCATATTTATTGCATCACAAAACTATTTACAATTTGGTCTGCTTTTTAATTAAAAAAAAGTAAAAATAAAACCAAATTGGAAAAAAACCCAACAAAAATAAAACCAAACAACCAAAAAAGTCACCTTTGGCAGGTTATGGTGTAAAAACATGATTGAAAAATAAATAAATAAAATAAACAAAACAAAAGTAGCTGTCACTTTGTCCCTTATGGCAGGTTATAGTGTAGGAACATCGCCATTTTCACTTGCTTTGCTCCAAGACTGGACCGTTTTTTTTTTAAAACTGATCAATTATTAACTCTCTACGCATGTATGACATTGAAGAAAGGAATGGCTCCTTGAGTAGCTGATGCAATTTCAAATTCTTGCATATGCGCATCAAATATGTATATTTCTGACCGTGAATGAAATCATTATATCGTAATAAATGCAGAAAGATGCTCTTAACGACATTTGATTGTGATTTAAAGGCAGATCATTTCATACCCAAATAGTAGGTCAGGACACTGCTACTGCATCTAACAATAATAATAATAATAATAATAATAATAATAATAATAATAATAATAATAATAATAATAATCATTGTGGTTATTAATCACCATCATATTCAACACTCTCAGACAAAGAAGTATGAATGTAGCCTATGTAAATAAACTAAATTACCCTTAAAAGTGAACAAATGTTGAATGATTGAATATATATAATTTGCAAATATAAAGGCATCATTATTAATACTAAGTAGCAGCAGTAATAAGGGAAGCAATTTTACACATTTGGCATTTCACCTTTTTCCTTTCCTCACCCTGGCATACAAAATATTTCCAAAGAGATTTTGCTTTTCCTTCTCCACTTTCTGCCATTTTTTTCCTATGCCTTTGCACAATTAACAGAAAAGTGACCAGCCCAAGAGTAGAAAAAAATGTGAGCAAAACTGTGCCTGAAATAGGCGGGTCTAGAATACAGTTTTCATTCTATATGAGGAAACGTTAACTTTAAAACTACATTACATTGGTTTAGACATGTATTCATGTATGATGACAAAAAGCGAATTTTAGTAATATTGTTTGTGACTGCAGGTCGGCTCTATGCCTCCCCCCCTCGCAATGTAAAGAATCGACACCTCATCCTTGGAATCGATTCTAAAAATTTCGAACATCATAATCTGGAATCGACTCTTCTGGGAATCGACTCGAATTTTGGCAGTTGAGACAACTACAAACGCAGTAACAATGTATTCGTCTATCAACCGTGATTATATCACAAATGCAACTTACAGGGAAATTATGTAATTATGTCCATTAATAAACTGCAAAATCAATCAAGCATCAAGGATGTTTTTAAATAACTAAAACGATAGCCTGTTACATTCGAGTAGTTACAGTATAGTTCTGAATGTATTATCTGTGCTGTTGAAGAAATAAATAATCTGGGAACAAATTAAGAGGGATGTATAAAGCAATTTACGCTGAAAACACGACTTAAGGTAAGAAACCTGATTGTATACTGTTACCGGTATCTTTCTATTTACCATATCTATCTCAAACACCTGTATACACTGTGTACATCAGCCTGAGATAGTATAAATATCTCTGTGTAGTACTAAAATTGCCATAATCATGTATGTATATGATATAGAATAGAACGTGGTTGTAAACACTAGTAGTAGGCTATTAGTACTTAGAGTGTATGAAGACAATAATACTGACGCACGTTAAAAGTCATAAGTTTCAAAATTAAATCTTTGCTTGAGCCCCGGCACCTCTTTCATTACAAATTAAAGATGGCTAGAGCTTCTGCGCGGGTCTCAGACACCGCGGTAAAGTTAGGCTGTGAAACATCACAACTGGTCTCCTTTGAATTAAAGTTGGTTTGAAAACGCTAGCTGCTGTGCTGGGGAGATAAATCCCTTTTCGTTGATGCCAGGACAGGAGTGCATAGCCTATAGCCTATCCGGTATGTCATTGCTTTTCACAAATTATTCCTAGGCTTCACATGTAAAACAGAGACCGTGAAACAATTCACAACTGGTCTCCTTTAAATTAAAGTTGGTTTGAGCACTCTAGCTGCTGTGGTTGGGGAGATACAGCCATTTTCATTCATGTCGGGTTAGCGTGAGTCAAATATCAAACGAATATCGAATGTCAAGCTAACTGTACCGCGGTGTCGCACAGAGTTTAAATTGGGCCAGTAATAATACCTTCATGCATTCAGGACAGCAGCTGAACGTGGTGGGTGAAAGCAGGACCAAAGCAAAACTACATATTAAAAATAATTATAATTATATAAGTTTTCATATTTTTGGCTGCATTAAAGTGCTTCCAAACCAAGTCAAAACTGCATAGAACGGAACACTAAAATAATGCGAAACGTCTTAAAAACTATACTACACTATTGCTCCGTTTCTATACTATAAGAATCTATGTGATTTGTGTGTGCATATTATTTCCTTAACCGCCACAGTAATTTATTTTAAAAGACAATATTCACACAATAAACAACTTCAATTGGAGATATACTGTATATATATATATATATATATATATATATATATATATATATATATATATATATATATATATATATATACAGTACTGTGCAAAAGTTTTAGGCAGGTGTGAAAAAATGCTGTAAAGTAAGAATGCTTTCAAAAATAGACATGTTAATAGATTATATTTATCAATTAACTAAATGCAAAGTGAGTGAACAGAAGAAAAATCTAAATCAAATCCATATTTGGTGTGACCACACTTTGCCTTCAAAACAGCATCAACCATCAATTCTTCTAGGTACACTTGCACACAGTTTTTGAAGGAACTCAGCAGGTAGGTTGGCCCAAACATCTTGGACAACTAACCACAGTTCTTCTGTGGATTTAGGCAGCCTCAGTTGCTTCTCTCTCTTCATGTTATCCCAGACAGACTCGATGATGTTGAGATCAGGGCTCTGTGGGGGCCATACCATCACTTCCAGGACTCCTTGTTCTTCTTTACGCTGAAGATAGTTCTTAATGACTTTCGCTGTATGTTTGGGGTCGTTGTCCTGCTGCAGAATAAATTTGGGGCCAATCAGATGCCTCCCTGATGGTATTGCATGATGGATAAGTATCTACCTGTACTTCTCAGCATTGAGGAGACCATTAATTCTGACCAAATCCCCAACTCCATTTGCAGAAATGCAGCCCCAAACTTGCAAGGAACCTCCACCATGCTTCACTGTTGCCTGCAGACACTCATTCGTATGCGCTCTCCAGCCCTTCGCGAACAAACTGCCTTCTGCTACAGCCAAATAATTCAAATTTTGACTCATCAGTCCAGAGCACCTGCTGCCATTTTTCTGCACCCCAGTTCCTGTGTTTTCGTGCATAGTTGAGTCGCTTGGCCTTGTTTCCACGTCGCAGGTATGTCTTTTTGGCCGCAAGTCTTCCATGAAGGCCACTTCTGACCAGACTTCTCCGGACAGTAGATGGGTGTACCAGGGTCCCACTATTTTCTGCCAGTTCTGAGCTGATGGCACTGCTGGACATCTTCCGATTGCGAAGGGAAGTAAGCATGATGTGTCTTTCATCTGCTGCAGTAAGTTTCCTTCGCCGACCACTGTGTCTACGGTCCTCAACGTTGCCCGTTTCTTTGTGCTTCTTCAAAAGAGCTTGGACAGCACATCTGGAAACCCCTGTCTGCCTTGAAATTTCTGCCTGGGAGAGACCTTGCTGATGCAGTATAACTACCTTGTGTCTTGTTGCTGTGCTCAGTATTGCCATGGTGTATGACTTTTGACAGCAAACTGTCTTCAGCAACCTCACCTTGTTAGCTGAGTTTGGCTGTTCCTCACCCAGTTTTATTCCTCCTACAGAGCTGTTTCTGTTTCAGTTAATGATTGTGTTTCAACCTACATATTGAATTGATGATCATTAGCACCTGTTTGGTATAATTGTTTAATCATACACCTGACTATATGCCTACAAAATCCCTAACTTTGTGCAAGTGTACCTAGAAGAATTGATGCTGTTTTGAAGGCAAAGGGTTGTCACACCAAATATGGATTTGATTTAGATTTTTCTTCTGTTCACTCACTTTGCATTTTGTTAATTGATAAATATAATCTATTAACATGTCTATTTTTGAAAGCATTCTTACTTTACAGCATTTTTCACACCTGCCTAAAACTTTTGCACAGTACTGTATATATATATATATATATATATATATATATATATATATATATATATATATATATATATATATATATATATATATATATATATATATATATATATATATATATATATATATATATATATATATATATATATATTAGCATAAGGTGTAGGCTAATATAATATAATATATAATATAATATAATATAATCATAGAACACAGTGTAGTTTACAAATAAACTTAGCTTGTATGGGAGGAACAAAAAATGCTGCAATATAATAAAATAAAAATCTATATACCTTAAAATTACACTATATGTAAAACTGGGTGCATTCTTGCAGAGCTCAGCATGTCATTGATGGATTTGGAGGTTGAATAGTAAATACCAAGCAGTCCTATAAATACTGCCAGCTATAGTTTGAACCCTAAGTTTGACCTCGGTAGGATGTCAGTTCTGGTTATGGCCCTGGTCATACCTTAACCAGGTGAGCCACTCTGGGAACATAAAGTTTGATATTTCTGCAACTGGTCTAAACTTAAAAAAAGCCAAGTATTTTTGTTCACAAAACAGACATTAAAATAACATTCCTTATAGCATTGCGAACAGGCCCTGTCTCACATGCAGCAATTTGCTAACCAGCCCATCTCAACCATCTCCTGTGTGTAATAGACAGAACCCAAACAAAACCAGCAGAGTTCCATTTTCCACTTACCAGTCCTTCCCCGTGTGCATCTCAGAGAGTCTGTTTTGTAGAGTGCAGGAGCCAGCCCTGGTAATGCAAAGAACATTTCCTCATATAGCAGACTAAGGGACTGTTCACAAATATCAAACTTTTTACTTTTTTCCTTTTATTTACAGATGCACAATCGTTATTACCATTTAGGCTGTGTATGTAATGTTGACGTTGTATTTGTTTTATATTTTTCCTAATAGAAAATGATGTAGGGGAGGCGTTTGGGAGGGGAGCTGAGGGGGAGAGGGGTTGAGGTAACCTGTATCAGTAAGGAATGTTTCTAAATATCCCTGTCAACTTCCTGTTTACATCTGGCTGACCAGAATTCTTTTGACTCACCTTCAGATTTACATTCTCTAAATTGAACCTTGAGTCAATAGTATGTAAATGAATAGGCAATTCTATTGTACTAGTTTATATTCTGCAATAATCAATGGCAGGAAATTAGCAGTTTACATATGGAATGGAATGTACACATCTTTAAATGGTACTACATTAGAGAGTCCAATTATTTTACCCCTGATTCTCTCCCCAGTATAAATGTATAATTATGTCCCCTCACCGCAGTGATTCCCTACACAGCTCAGGAGAACTGAAGGTCAGTGGGATTCCTCTGATCCCACCACCAAGCCAGCTTCCCCTTTTACACCCAGGAACCTGAGAGTTTCCTCTGACCCGTGGGAACGCCAGAGCCAATGCACTGCTCCCTGCACAGACCGGCAACTCTCAGGATGTGAACCTGCGTGCCATATCCAGCTTATAACCTGTCCAGCTTTATAATGGGACGCCTTACAACGAGAGAGCACGGCATAGGGTATCCAGTATCTCACCTAGTAAAATCACTGCCATTTGGAGTGCAAGGTGAGTCATGCAAGCACTGTTTGAATCCTGCTCATGCCAAGTTTCTGCTCTTGGATGGAGACCCACAGGGAGTGCTGCATTGGCCTTTGTTCTAGCAGGGAGAAAACTGTAAGGGGTTCATTTGGCACTGCAACCACTGTAGGTCAGACGCTTGATGACTGCAAGCAGTTTGGTATCATCTGTTGCTAAGTTTCGGGGGTTGTGAAGAGGAGATTGGCTTGACAGAGTGAGGGAATGGAGGTTGCTTCAGTCCTCCTGATCAATAAGTGGGTTTCAGGAATGAGGAGGCATTTAAATGGAGTATTTCAAATTGGGTAGGGAAAAAAGGTTTACAATTGCTAACTCACACCTTACAAAATGATCAAAACATTTAACACAAACATCATACGTGCATTTCAAACATACAAGGTGTATATAAGGTTTGATAATTACTTCCCCAAAACTGCAGGAGTGCCAGAGCCAACCCCCAGCAAAGACCGGCAGCTTGGGACAGCTCCCCTGGCTGTATGACTCACCCTGCCCACCACGCGGCCCTGGCACTACCTTTACCAGGTGAGGGTCACAGGGCTAAGAACCAAAATATTTAATCACATCAGTGATAAGGTTGCCCTTATAAAAGTTTGCCATAGTAAAAGCATAGCAAAGTGTAATAAAGTATGGTAAAGCATAGGTAAGCCTCGTCAAGCCCAGATAGATATGGTAAAGCATACTACAAGACATGACATACCATGGTAAACTCTAGGAAATATATAGTACATTATAACCATGAATAAACAGAAAAATTACAGTTCAGATGTACTTAAGGGTGGTTATGCTAGTAATGAAAATGTAATAACTTAATTGTGATATTCTGTTTGTACCTGAACTTGAGAATTGTGCACAGACCCTAGTGTTGGGGGTGGACCCAGGACCTTCACCATGATTACAATTAGAGCAGGGCTACCCTCTTTAGGGACCAATCAGACATCAGCCTCCTCCCTGTTTTATTCCAGCCCCTGTAGAATACAAAAGCTTTCCAATGTGATTCGTGTCAAATTACACACAGTTCCTGCCCCTGGGTCACCCAAATCCTCCCCATGCCGAAGAAAACATTCATAAAAAACACCCCCAGCTGGAAAAAGTTTTGAATAGAGAATTTAAAAGGCACATTCATTCAAACTGAATGCCTCAGTCTCAGCCTCTCTTTTTCAGTCTTTTGCAGTAGGTGCTTTTCAAACGAGTTACTGTTGGATATTTGCATGATACAGGGGTGTAGCTGTGGGAATAGCCCAACAAACCTGTGCTGCACTTCAGTTTACTATGTATTCTCAGAACGATGTGCTACCAAATTGTAAGCATACCATAGAACAGTGTTTCTCAAACATTGAAATATTTTCAACGAATGAAATCTAGATTTTTATTGAATAAAAAGGAAATATGTGAATAATAAATCAGAACGTCATCCTCTAGTAGATCTGACAGGTGTTTTAAAATGCAATGTTTGCTTTCAATAAAGACCAGTGCTCTGTAGCCATTGTATAGAATATATTGACTTGTGAAGTCGTTGTTTTGGTAACCCCCTGAAACCTTTCCACAACCCCCCCAGAGGGTCCCCACCCCCAGTTTGAGAACTAGGGCCTAGAAGAGTTGGGTTGAACTGGGGGGTGATATACCCCAATCTACAGATTTGAAATGCAAACCACTTGCAGCCTGTATGGAGCCTGTCTTTGAATGATAATAATAATGTGTAGTGAACTAGCTTAAAAGCAGAGGCAATGCAGACTGGACTATACAGACACTGCAGTTTTATCCTTTGTCTGAAAAACTGTCACCTGCAGGTACAGAGGAAGAAGTTGTACTAACAATCTTTATTTGTGTATAAAATAACTGCAGTGGCAAAAATATAGCGTGGCAAGGCTTTTGACATATGTTAACTTAAGGGACTATATCAGTAAACTACTACTTTAGGATTAGTGGTTTTGATTTAATGGTGTCCTCACTGGGAACTATGGGAACATTTGTTCTTAGGTTCCCTCTTTAGATATTGTAATAATCAATCATTAATGATGCATGGGGTCAATACCTGCTAGATAATCAACAGTTAGGGGTCCTGAGCTAAAGTCAGGTAATATCTTCAGGTTGGGACTGATGTCAACACTTATAAACCAAATAATATGTTTTTTAAGTTATTTTTTATAGAATGGATAGCTTGTGGATGCTTCAAACGTGTATCCATTTGTATCTGCCAGAAGTCATTTGTGTGTTTTGTTAAAATAGAAAACACTTGCAAAATTAAACAGTCAATCCTAGTCCTGAGGGACTCCTGTGTCTGCTGTTTTTTATTCCAACTGAGTTCTCAATTATTTAATCAAACCCTTAATTGAACTAATAATGTGCTTAATTAGACCTGTTTAATTGTTCTCAGCTCCTAAATATTTGCCGATTTCTAGTTACTTATAACATTGCATAGTTAACTTGAAATCTCCAACTTTTTGAAAGCTGAAAACAATGAACAAGGTATAATTAAGCTAATGAATAGTTCAATTAAGGGTTGAATTGTTACTGAAAACCAGCAGACACAGGGGTCCCCCAGGACCAGGATTGGGAAACCCTGAAATAAGTAACTTCCAAGTTCACTTCTTGCCATTTGCAGTTCTTTCATCCCCATCTTGTGGTCATACTGGGGAATTACAATTTTATTTACACCGTGTATTAAGAACACTCACCACTGCATCCCTTTCGCCTCACTATTATTTCAGCTCAAGTTTTACTTAAGCCATGTCTCATTTTCATGGCAGACACTGTATATATATTTTAAATATAAATATATATACCAGAGGTTCTAAAACTGTGGTCCAAATACTAGTGGTCCTTGAAGGAGTAGTATGTATATTATTTATGAAAATATAGCCCTGTACCTCCGAACAACAGAATGAATACACCACTGCTAAAACGTTACCACACGCTGCCATTCACAAGTACAGTGCAGTTTTCTCCCAAAAGTAAAGCTTTTGCTGTTTTGAATATTGGTGCACAACAGTATCTAAAGTAACAGCACATGTTTCCCACTCTAGAATGTGTTCTATGACAAATGGAATCTCTCTTCCATTCACTTTTATTAGGATTCCAAATCCTGCGATAAAACATAAAGGTTTAGTTTAGACAAACAAACGTAATAAAAGTCAATTGACACTGATGTAGCCCAACTGTACATGGACTTTTTTGTTTGCCTAGGTATTGAATAATCGGCATAAATATGTCTATTGAAGAGGCAGCTTGTGTGTTTTAATCACATGTCCTTCCCTGTCCTATAAGAGCAAGCACAGTTTGTACCTCATTTTAAATAATGCCATGGTAAAAGCACAGCAAAGTATCAAACATAGTCAATGAGTGACAATGAGATATGATAAAGCATATCATTAATAAAAGCCAAACTATGGTTGGTACGCACGTACATATGGCACACTTCAGTGTTTTACATATATCTATTTTACAATTGTGTTGAGACTTGCTAAGGACATTCTTGAGTTATGGAGTGTATTGTAATCTCAGTGTATATGGAGGTAGGTTGTCTGTCTGTATGTCACACGCACATTTTAACATAGATCTAAAGAACAATGTACCTCCTTGTACAGTTGTGATGAAGCATTCTAAGGACATTCTTTAACACAAGTTACAATATTCTTCTAGCTCCCTCTTGTGGTCACACTAGAACATGAAAGAGATCATTGATGCTAACAGCTTTGTGCTAATGTCCAGGTCTTTTGTTTTAACCAGTTCTATGTATGCTACTGAAGACTGAATCTAGAGCAATCACTGGAGCTACACACTGTTCAAAATATCACAGGCTGTCTGAATGTGCTGAATTATATGCACTGGAAAACTGCACGTTTAAAACCAATCCTGGATGGTTGGGTTTCCTGAGGACTAGGATTGAAAACAACTGCACTAAAAGGTTTTATGGCCGGCTAATCCCTTATAAAAGTTTACTGTAGTAAAAACATGGTAAAGCACAGGTAAGCATCGTAAAGCCTGGTAAGAGAGTAAAGAATACTAAAAAATGGCTCATAGTAAATTCATAGTACACTGAAAACCCTGATAAGTCAAGTTTACTAAAAAAATTGAGTAAACTCATTGCCTTAATATAATTAAGTTTAGCTACTCATTTAGTTTTTGTTACGACAACTTTCTCTGGGGCTAACTAAACTCATAACATGTAACTTAAATTCATGTAACTTAATCCGTTTGAGTTAGATTTACTTTTTAAAAGTTAGTTTGAACATTTTTATTTCATTTAAACAATAAAAAGTTAGCTGAGGCAACATAATGTGCAAGCAATAAGATATTTTATCAGCTGCTAGTGCAGCACTTCTGCTTATGCGCTTATGGAAACATTTACAATTGCTGGATCCAGGCAGATGCAGAGATGTAGACAGAGGGAGAAGGGAGGGAGGTCATATCCGCAGACTGACCACCGAATGGGGGTGGCCACACACAACGCAAGGAGAACACATGTAAGGGAGCAGGCGGGGGCACAAGAGACAAGCAAACGTAACACACTTGTGCAACCGCACAAACACAAAACAACAACGCAATAAACAACAAACAATTTAAAAAATAAATTTTACAAGTCCCACAAGGGCTGATGGGAATTTAGTCCCCTGATTCTACTTGAACCATGAATGTTTGAACAACTACATTTGAATGTTCAACTAACTTAAAATGGATGAGTGTTTGGAATAAAATTTGAATTTTTAAGTTAATGTAACTTTATTTAATTTATTTTTGGGGGTTACAGTTTACTACCATAAGTAAATTAAGAGAAAACTGCAACTCTTCAGAGGGATGAGGGCTCATCCCATGCCAGAATACGACACCCCAACAATAACAGGGCCCTCCAATTCCCTTGATGTTTGGAACTCCACATTGAATGATGTAGACTTCACTGGTGATCTCCACATATATTATTATTATTATTTATTTCTTAGCAGACACCCTTATCCAGGGTGACTTACAATTGTTACAAGATATCACATTATTTTACATACAATTACATTATTATTATTTTATTATTATTATTTTTTTACACAATTACACATTTATACAGTTGAGTTTTTATTTGAGCAATCTAGGTAAAGTACCTTGCTCAAGGGTATAGCAGCAGTAAACACATAGTAAACGTATATTTTTATTTTAAAACGTGACATATGGTACTACACTTAGTGAAATAAATCTCTGTTTGCAAGCCATGCTTTCAGTTACAGTTACAGTTGCTTGGTCATTTTACCTGTAGGGTGAAATTGTCCCCACCCCTTCACACATAAAAGTTATGTAAGGTAAAAAACTAAATACATGTTTGCATAAGTAACATAGATTGCATCCATAGAGGCTCATGTTAGTAGATGCCTAGGGGAGCTAGACAAGGCTCCATTATGGAAATAGGTGGCTGGTTATTCGAAGGAAGGTGTGGCATTGTGGCAAAGTGATTTGTAGTGCACAGGGCTAGAGGTGATGTAGTGATCACTAATAACAATCCAACAACAGTTCAATGGTGAAAAACGAAGCTCTATTATTTGCTTTTAAATAATAATCCTGACTATACACAGTGATGTGTAAAGTCAGTAAAACCACTGGGTTCAGTCCCGAAATAATAGCAACACACACTATACACAGACACGGTCAGGAATCCCAACTCCTTGTGTAAGTGGTGAATTATACAGCAACAGTGAAACAGTAGTGCAGTGCAGTCCGGGGTTAATGCTGGCTGATTTAGCGACAGCGCCCAGATTTAGTCTTCTATGAATTACAAGAGTGGCAATTAATAGACAGATACAATACAAAACACTCACGCTTACTTTTTCTCGTTCCGTCCTTTACAGGTCTTTTCTCAACCATAACAAAGGAACAGATCGCTCGGCCACACCCCCTGATATACGTTCAGTCACACCCCCTTTGGTAGCGACTGCAATCACGTCTCCTCCAATCCATGACTGACACATCGCTTACCGCAGTAAGGCGCTGACTTCTAGTATTGTCCGACTTCCGACTGACCCTGGAATGAACTGTCAAACCATCCCGTCCAGGGCACACTGTTCCTGTTATACAGCGCCCTCACAGGTCGGGAGGGAGATTGTTGACTCGGATTCATTCGCTGTCTGTCACAGGCATGTAGAAACTTAAAAGAAAACTCTATCCTGGTTGGAAGAAGACTTTGACATCATTAACTGTGCTACAGAATCCAGATGGAAGTGGAAGGCACCAGCCCCTGTTATGACATTGTTAGTTCTTTTAGGTAGCAGGGCAAAAGAGTTTTGCTAGGTAGAAAGCAGGATCATCGTTTCACTGCATTTCATTTGTGTCACTGTTAAAATAAAAAGCAAGTAGCATCAAATTACATTTGCTAAGTGTTTTTTTTAATTTGAATTACATAAGTATTGTGTTTGTAGTAGAAGTCTGTGTTAAGATCTCTTTGAGGAGCATCTCTTCAGTTCCTGTCTTAGGCAAATGGAATGTAGGTCAGATGATAAGTGCACAGCAGCATACTGCCATAAAAACAAAAGGAAACGTTATCCAAAGTGAAATATATAGCTATGGCAGACAACTAGAACTAGCAACTAGAAGAAAATAAAGATTTGTTTAAACTTTGGGGGTTTCTTTTAGCTGCTTTATGCAATAACTAATTATTCACCAATATTTTGACAGTAAAACTTTAAGAACGACAAAAAAACCTACAAAGTGATGCAATCTCCATGAACACTGTTGTAAATTGATATATACATGTATGGTAAAATGCAATTAACATTTTTTGATTATGCATTTAACTATAATTACAACAGCATCTGCCACGCAACGACTACTGGTATACATTTACATAAAAATGACAGCAAAGTGTGATGCATTATTTATGACCTCCAAGTCTTGTAAGTTACCAGCTATATATTAGTTACTATAGTGTTACAAAAAGACTGGATGTATCTGAAACCATCTAAAAAGTAACTTCCAAAAACAATATCGTTTCTTGTAGTATACTGAAGTACATACTATAATATAAAATAGAAACCTGTAATATTTTGGGCAGTACTATATTAGTTTTTTATTATTATTTGTTTATTTAGCAGACGCCTTTAACCAAGGTGACTTACAGAGACTAGGGTGTGTGAACTATGCATCAGCTGCAGAGTCATTTACAATTACGTCTCACCCGAAAGACAGAGCACAAGGAGATTAAGTGACTTGCTCAGGGTCACACAATGAGTCAGTGGCTGAGGTGGGATTTGAACCAGGGACCTCCTGGTTATAAGTCCGTTGCTTTAACCACTGGACCACACAGCCTCCTGTATGTGAGCTACTGTTCTGGCAAAATCCGTCTTCCTGATTTTGAAGTCCTATAGTAGACGCGTTTAGCTTATCTTACTCTAAGTTCACAAACTTTAAGATTGTTTTACCGTGGTTTTCCATATAACTGGCTTTTCTATTCTTGTCTGTGCTACTGCACTTTGCTTTATACCATGATATAGTGTTTAGAAGTGTTTACACAGGGCTAGTCTGCAGTAATGACTTCAACCTCCATGCTCCAGTAAACCACTGAAAACGCGATGTTTTAAACTATATATTCAAGCCTTAATTACCCTTGAAATAACTCCACAGGCATGAGAGGGATGATGGATGAGACCACACTCCAGGCCAAGCCATTCCTCTGTGGACCCACTGGGCTTGGGGTCTCCTAGCAACGGCTCTGTGGGAGGGGGAGGGGCCATCTCCAGAGGCTGATCATGATCATAACAACATGTGCATTGGCAGATGACACAATACACAACAATTTGATGCACATATGTGATAGTTTAGTCAAAACAAACAATTATGAAGTGACTTGGAATTCACTTGTGTGTTAAATCAGTTGGAAATATTAATTTAAATAGAAACACACACAGACATATATCTCTGCCTATTTGTCAATGTTTTTACTGCATTGTATAATCGTAATTGTATATAATCTTCAAGCATACAGAGTGGAAGGGTCTGTATATATATTTATGCTCAGCTGCCCAATGGATATTTTTTTGATGCATGGAAAATGACCAATTACCAATTCACAGATTCATTCTGGTCGCACACTTTCATTTGCCATGTAGGTCTGAAATGTTTTGTAAAGATAAGCATTATATATTAAAAATGTATTTTACTGCAAAACACAAAGCCTTATACAATACTGCTCTAGGTTAAAGATCAATTTCAGTTTGATCATTTTTAGGAAGTTACCTTTGCAGTGTCTTATGAGTCAAACTGGTTACTGGCTACAAAGTCTGACAGTCACTAGGGGAAGCAGCTGTTTGGTAATGACAGGAAAGAAGGCCTTGGGGTGGAGACAATTTCACTACTCTGGAGAAACAAGCAAACAAGTGCAACCCGATTTAAAAGCAAGGCTTGCAGACAGTGATTTCACCTAGTGAAGTACCACATTTCATATTTTAAAATGAAAATACATGTTGGCTAATGTTTTCTTCTTTTTTTGACTCGTAATTTCTGATGTTTTACACCAGGGATGAGCCACTTTGGCCCCTCATGACCAGGTATTGAGCTCATTAAACCTCAGGCCAGGTCCGGATGCAGGTAACTACTTTATAATGCCTGTAAAACATGGCCTGGACTGGAGTTGAACATGCCTGTTTTACATAACAATTCTCACCACCATTTAAATAGTTGAGAGAATTTACATATTTCGTACATACATCTCCAGATTTGGAATGTTTTCCATTGAAAAGATCCACACTTTTGGGCACCGCTGTAGGTAAAAGGTACAACCTTGATTACAGAAAACCTGCAACTTGGACTTCTATTTACTGCAATATGTGTATTGTTCAATCTCCCAGGAAGCTGTTCACCCTGTGCTGTCTTGGGCTGTCCCAAAACTGAGAAAGATCAAGGTTGAGGACCTAAAAGCGATGCAGCTTTTAAGTTTTAAGTTATCAACCCCTAAAGTAATTAGTGTTTTAATTCCAAGTATTTTACCCTTACCATTTGTATACCATACAATGGGAAGTGTGCCTACATGTGACAGCCAAAAATGAAATATTTCCTACAGAAGTGGTTTCACCTTTAATGGAACTACCATGTGGGGGATTTATCTGTGAAACGAACTAGTCTATTGCCACATGCTTCTTTTTTCTATCTTATTTGAATCCTGTGTAGGTTCACTTGTGCAGTTTAGCTCAATTTAATGTATTTTTTATGCGTCCATTTTAATTAAACAATATACTTGTTTAATGTTATATCACAATGCTAAACAATATAATAAAGACTTAAGTTGTTTATAGGTGGCACACAGCTTCAAAAGGGATAAAAAGCAGGGAAAATGTCCTTGTAATCAGCAATACTGCATAGTTAATTTCTACAAATATAACTTATGGCAGTTCCATTAACGGAGAACCTCTACAGACAAGTCCCGTCTTACAGACCCTTGTGCTGTGTTACACTTAGCAGTATGTAACAGCAAGCCATAGATGGTGTGGTAATGATGCATCCACATATAATACATTTGAATGTCAATAAGTTGCCGTTTGTAAATTAAAAAATGCGTACAGTATTCATTTGACAGTACGAAGTAACAATGCAAATGTATTTTAAAGTTAGCACAGTTGAGTTTGCTGGAAACGCACATTACCTTGAAAGTGCAAATTCTCATTGCTTACAACAGGGGGAGCTCCAGATTTCAACAACAGAGGCATCCTAATGTAAGCTAGTAGGCTTTGGGTGTATTCAATAGATCTTAACAGCTCAACCTGGGTCCTGGTTCATATATTTCTTTCAGTCACAACACATAACACTTCAGGAGTTTGTTTTATTGATTTGAATGGAAGTGGTATACGAGTCTGTCACTGTTAAGACCCTGATAGCGTTTTACATCAAAATACAATTCACTTTATTTGAGTGTATGTTTAGACTGTACCTAATCAGAAAGCTTGATGGCAGTCCATCACATTCTCCAAAGCTGATTTCAAGCTGGTATTGTTGTATAATTTGGGTGTTAAAAGGAAGTCTGTGTGTATCAACAGCATACTGTTCCATCTATACAAAACAAAGAAAGGTATATATGTTTCCCTCTTATTTATATAAGAAGGTAAATGCCTAAGTTGTTTGCAGCTTGTTTTGTAATTTGTATTTTTATTTTAATGTCATATAGAAACGTGCACATTGCATTTTGGTGTTCTAATTGATTGATAAATCTGGACATTATATTGTAAAAGGTAAGAATGTGGAAGAGTATTTTTTGATTGGAAGCTGGCTGCTCATCACCAGTATGTTCACTTCATCTTATGCATTTATTTAACTGCAAGTGATAAATTTGACACTAAGAGAATTAATGCTTTATTATTTATTTTTTACCTTAACCTGAAATAAAGACTACATACAATATCCTAGTTGCACTTATACGAATAAGCAATGTTTTTAGCGTAGCAGTTACTGTGAACATTTTACAGATATTTGAACAGATCTAATATTTAAGTTTAAAACAGTATTAATATTTTAGTAAGTCTTTAGCACAAATATTGTGAAATGTTCTATACTTAATATTCTTAATACAATATTTACAAATGCTTTATTTTCTAACTACGGGCATAAATGAATTGTCAATGAATGTAAATAACATAAATCTAGTTTTAAAAGCATAGGCCTACTCATAGTAAACTACACAGGCCAAAACTGGTAAAAACAAGTAAAGGCTTTCTATTTGGGATCAAATACATTATACCCACGTTCTAATAATCGTTGCTAGATTGTTTAATCCATTGTCCTGGCAAAATATTTTGCCTTCAGAACTTCCATGAACCCTTCGTCACGGATTATCTTTGTCTGCCGGCAGATGACCCTCGTGTCGGTATCTATATACTAGGACAACACAACCCTTCTTCGAGTTGCAAAGGGATGCTACATCGCCACAGGACATCTTCATGTGACCAGCCAGAAGGAGCGCTTTTTTTCAAGCGTTCAGAGATGTTACAAGCGTTCCCTTTAAATGGGCCCATTCCAAATAGCCGGAGGTGGGGGCTTGAGAATAAAGGCTTTCACATAATAAAAATATCTAAGTAAAAAGATGGGACATATCAAGTATCTTCATTTTTTTAATAAACTAAATTGAAGTCTAGTATTGACATATTAGTGATATATAAATTAAAGTTAGGATGACCTGAAGGAGTAGTTTATAGATATCAGGCAGAATCCCCCATTTGTGCTGAGATGGTAGGTCCCCCCATCTGTTCGTTACTTGTGAAATTTAGATTGGAGCAGATTGTGCTCTCTGGGTAGCAATGGCAACAGACTTGACGCAACTTTATTTCATCTAGAGCAATCAAAGAAAGCAAAGTACAAAGCAGTTTTCTAATGTGAGGAATAAGTGAATGCATTGCAGTTTTCTTTGGAAAATGTCCCAGGAATGTTTAGTTTCTGTTGAAGAAATCCGTTCTTGGTGGGAATTACCCGCCATAGCACATTTCTGCTCCCTGTTCAGGACTGCTTTCAGTTTACCAGACTTTGAAATTGAGGTAAGCAAGTACGCAATGATTTATTACCCTTTTATTTAAATGGTGATTTTGTTATTTTCATTTCGAGTGCTTTGGTTTATTTATTTTTTTAACACATGGCAGTGTTTGTTTCGTTGAAGGCTCAGTATGTAGAAATGTTTTTTTTTTAAATTAAACTTAATCGTTTTACATTTAAATGCAATTAAAATTGGTTGTGTTACTCTGCCTTAATGCATTTTATTTTGCAAAAATAAATCCACTTTGCACAATAAAAAAAGCAGAATTATTTTAAATTTGAGTTAACAGTCGGTTTTTTTTGTTTATCTAATTAGGTTAATTTGCACGAAACCATTATTTGTTTTGATGGAGGAAGTTGGAGCTTGTGTGTCCACGGTAGTTTTTTTTTTGGTCTTTTACAAAATACAGTACTCGGTTTATGTTGATTAGTTGTGGGAAAATACTGGTTTCTTATTTCCTCGCTGGTGCTGGAATAATATAAGAAACATAAGACATTTATTAACGAGATGATGCCATTCGACCCAGCTCGCCCTGTGCCTATATTGATAGCGGAAATTTGTCAAGTTGGGTCTAAGATCCAAGTGTTTCTGCCTCAATTACATTAGAGTACATCGCGACTAAACCTCTTAAAATAATGAGGATTTATCGTACAGGCTAATTAATTCTAAGTTATATTGCTTCCTGACAAGTACAGTTTTTGCTTCGTATTTCTTTCGATGAACTTAGCCAGTCTAGCTAATGCAGTAGCTACCACTAGTAAAGGGCAAAGGTTAGCTTTGTTTTATCTACACTTTGATTTATCTTACTGTGATTTTGTTTTGTTTTGTTTTGTTTTTCTTCTTGTCAACAGTTTAGTCACGTGCACGTGCTACTTTACGTTGCATATGTTTTTGCATCACGGTTTCGACGCTGTTTTGTACTCCTGTACATTTGTTTACATACTAATTATCATTCGGCTTCATATTTAATTAGATGAAGCGGTTAAAGTTTGCAGATAGTTTCGTTCTTGTAGCAAGGTTAAATAAATAGCACCGACAGTGACACAATTCACTTGACTGCGGAGTTGTTTTGATTGTATTGTAATTGTTAATTAATCCTGATGTATTATTATTTGGTTTTCGAGAGCTGTACTACATTGACCTAACAATGGAGTAATGATAGGGTTAGGATATTTTAAAGGAAGGGAGTTTATAATGTGTTTTTTCAGCCGAAACGTAGGATAAAAAAATGTGTGTGATCAGTGTCGCTGGAAGAGTGGTGAGAGGGTTGGGATAAAGATAAGAGGTAAACTCTATGCATCAACCCCCCTCTCCCCATGGAAAAGGGGCAGGGCTCTGCTTTGTTATTTGTGAAGAGAGATGGAAAAACACGCCACATGCTGATTTCTGCTCAACTGAAGCTAAGGATCCGTTTGCACCTTTTCAGTTATTTCAACGGGGCATGTCAAAAGAGGTGAATTAAACCCAGCGTGTGTGGCTCGGATACGGAGCCACACTGACGTTACTGAAAATTGCCACTTTTGTTGGTTTGCGTGCACCTAATTCACGACTCACCTTGGTAATTGATTGTAATATCTGTTTGCATGAGTGACTGAGCGGAATTTAATCTCCACACCAGATGCTGCTTTTATCATCAGCGCTTTTTTTTCAATAACCTTCTAAAATATTTCGAGATACATAACTCGTAATCTGATTTCAAGGCTTGCCTATCCAACCAATGTGATATATAACACTGCTCAATAAACCGAGGGCTGCGAAATGTGATCATATTGTTAAGCTTGGCTGGCGTGAGGCTTAAGTAGTGGGTCGAAGTCATACAGTGCTGTTGGAAAACCGGCAATTTATTTAACGTAAGGTAGCTTTTAAAGTATTCTGAAGTTTGCTTACACACGCTATATGAATTACTGACAACAAGCCAAGTCCATTTTACAAGACTTTTGATACGGTAGTAATAGATAGGATTTGTGGTTTGCATGTTTAAAATTGGCTAATTGAACTCAATAACAGACAGTTTATCATGAGGATAACACTGTCCTTGAAGTCATTTAACTGTCTTCAGCTGCAGTGTTTTGCAGTTACATTTTCATGGGCTTTTGTAGCCCCTTAGCTTCTGGGTCAAAGTATGGTTGGCGGGCTGGCTTGCCTTAAAGTTTACTGTCCTTGGAGATTGGTTTCCCCGGGTTTTTCTCAAGACTTCCACCAGTAACCATCCATTGTTGAGGTTCTTTTAAGAGTACGAAACAACACCAACAGGGTTTTCTTTTGAAATAAAAAGTGCAATTCCAGAACATGAGGGACTGCTACTGGAGTTAGTCTGAAGATCCCATATCAGTGTGTAGGGGTAAGCCTTCATGCTGAAAGTACTCCTCTCAAGAACCCCTTGCTTTTCAGGTTGCAGAGTGATTAGAGCGTAAAGATTATACAGAGGTATCATCTCTTTGTCAAAGATGACTGCACTGTAGCAGCATCTGCAGAGTGAACACACAGCCTCTCTGATTGTTGCTTGCTCCATGATGGGTGAATCATTGGCTGCTGACCTGCATTACTTCTCTGCATTGGTCACCGTTTAATCCCAGGAGGGAGTTCTCATTTAATCTGGATAGCCTGTTACTTACTGTGTGAGCTTTTAGGTAATTTATACATTTAAACAGAGGTAGAACTAGGGGTGTCTACCTTTATGACGATACGATATGTACCTCCATACATGGGCTGTGATACGATACGTATCATTATTATTAACTAATAAAGCACAAAAGGTTGCTTATAATCCAGTAATGCTAACTGCAAAAACTTGTGATCTTGAATAATTATAATGTTAATGAAGCATTTATTCAATTTCATTAAGTGTTCCTGAAACAAGTGTAAATAACCATGTTTACTACTCATTCTTCAATAAAGAAATAGCTCTATACCAAACAATATATTCATTGACAATAAGGCATCAAAACAAATAAGAAGCATTACCTTTTTTTTAAAAAAAACCAAAAGTGAGTTTTTTTTCCTGTGTATACATGAAATACCTACAGCCCTGAAACTTCCAACATACGTTTATAAGTAACCTTCTAAAATATATATATATATAAAAATTGTGTGGGACACAGTATTCCTTGTTTAAAACCTATTTCTTTATGCAATATGGCATTGTGGTCTGCTTTGCAAATGGCAAGAACACCTACAGCAGGGGAGCCCTGCTCTGGTCCTAGAGGGCCGTAACCTAGCAGGTTTTATAGGTCTCTAAGTCAGTGCAGTCTACGTCGATATTGTGGCATCTTCTCAAGTGCACAGAAAGATTAGTTGTGCTTTCAGTATACTTAATTTCTGTTTGGCATATCTTGCAAATTGATTTTGACTTATCAGCTCGTTTCCCTTTTCATTTAGAAAAAAAAAAATACTTCCACACTTTGGGTTTAAGCTTAGTTGGAGCATTTTGTATAGGTTTGGGTTTATTATCTTTGGTCTGTTGTTCTTTTGTGTCCACAATCGCGTCTGCTAGGAGGAACGCACTGTAATGACGTAAACAATATTTGACCCAGGAAATAAAGTAAATAAATTCACGCGCAGTCCCGCGCCGCTTTAATTTTCAGTAAACGATGTTGCGTTATCACTGTGTTTACTTAATAAGTTGCAGTGTGTTTGTATCGGTATGAATTGAACCAAACCTAGAGAGTTTGGATCGATATGTCGTCCATACCGGTGAATCGTTACACCGCTAGGTATAACTGCAGTATACAACCATAAAAAGTTATTTTATTTTTTGAGAGATGTACACAAAAGGTTTAAATGATTACAAAATCACATATGTCTATTTCTGAAAGTATTACTGAACTGCCTATCAGAAATAAATGTTTTTTTGTTTTAATCATTGAAACCTTTTTGTGTACATCCAGAAAGAACCTTTTCATTTTGTATGTATGTTCCTGCACAGCTTTCTGACATACCGTCCTGTGTTTCTGTATGTTTACATTACTGGACATGTTTGCTTCATTGTCTCATGTATACAGCTGTCTGGCAGTAGCTCCCATAAACTTTTTTTTTTTATGCTGACAATTTTTGTCCCCTTCTCTGTCCAATGCTCTTTAGAAGACCTTTGTTCCTACTGTCTTGTCAACTGTCCTTTCACCCCCGAACCAAACCAATGCACGTTTTTAAACTGCTTATTCCTGGAGGCGGTAAGGCTAGTTTTTAAAGTTCTCAGTTTGCACTAATCTTGGACTACTTTATCATCAGTAAGATGAGTGCTAACACATTGGAGCTGCTTCAGTTGCTGGTGTTGGACCCTGAATAGCATGAATCATGGCTTACCTGGCATTATCCGTAACTATTAAACACTCAATAGTGCTCATTTCAGATCAGAATCGTAATAAATTCAGTGCCGAACGTTTTGACGAAGTCTTTGTCAATGTCTTCATTGGCTGAAATATGTCCTTGCATTTATTATGATTCTTTTAGGATTTCAATCAATCAATCTTTAGTTTATATAGCGCCTTTCATAGTGGACCACCATCACAAAGCGCTTTACGAGATGCAGTAACAACAAGAAAATCCATAATACTTTAAATACAGAGAAATGCATAACACATGGTATACATTAAAACACAATGCATAATACATTAAATACACTGGAAAGTGCATTATACATGATAATAGCCTGTATTAGTTGATTTAAAGTGAGCGACAGTGGGAGCATTATGCACCAAAGCTGGGAGAGAGTTCCTGTGTGATGAAGGGCATTGTATGTGAGCAAGAGAGTTTTGCAAGTAATCCTGGACTTTACAGGTAGCCAATGCAGTTGGTGGGGGTGATGTGATCACATTTTTTACATCTGGTAAGGATCCTGGCAGCGACATTCTGAACTAGCTGCAGTCGGTTTTTGGTGCGTGCCGGGAGACCACCATATAGAGAGTTGCAGGAGTCGAGAGGAGACAAATGCATGACAAAGTATCCCCGCATCAGAGAGGGAAAGGTAGAGACGGGCTTTGGAGATGTTTCGAAGATGGTAGAAGGAAGATTTGACCACGGAGGAGAGGTTGCTGTCAAGAAGTACACCAAGGCTTCGTACTGTGGGGGAAGGCAGCAACAGACAGTTTCCGAGGTTCGGGGCAGCTATATTGAGATTCTTAAGTTGAGTTTTAGATTCTACTAGAAGGAGTTCAGATTTGCTAGTGTTCATCCATCCATCCATCCATCCATCCATCCAATATCTGTAACCACTTAATCCTATAGAGGGTCGTGGCGAGCCAGAGCCTAACCCGGCAGACATAGGGGAGCAAGGCAGGACTACACCCTGGATGGGACGCCAGTCCATCGCAGGGCAACTAAGGGGCAATTTAGAGAGGCCAATCCACCTAGCCAGCATGTCTTTGGACTGTGGGTGGAAACTGGAGTATCTGGAGGAAACTCACGCGAACACAAGGAGAACATGCAACTCCAAATGGACAGACCCCTGAGGCTGGAATCGAACCCAGGACCCTGGAGCTGTGAGGAAGCAGAGCTAACTACCGTGCCACTGTGCTGCCCTCTGCTAGTGTTCAGCTCAAGAAAATTGGCAGACATCCAGTTTTATCTTGGATGAACACCATCTTGGTTCAGTGCTAAATCAGTATTTTGTGAAACCAGCCGAGAGTGTTACTGAACAGGCTGTAGGGAAACGAAAATAAAAGGTTCAAAACTTCTGAGCAAGGATATGTGAATAAAAATAACCATCGTGATTCTGGTGAAACCCTCTTATTTGGTATGTTTTGATTTGGTTTCTTTTTGATTTACACATGAAGCCATGGGGATATTGGGTTTCCTGGGAGCTGTGGTTTACATGTGAAGCCATGGGGACACTGGGTTTCCTGGGAGCTCTGGTTTACATGTGAAGTCATGGGTACACCAATCATAAACAGGTCACAGCTTCTTTCAGTGTGGCTTCAGGCCTTAGGGGTAATGGGGTAATAATTAATTTGCTGAAAGATGGGTTGATGCTGAAATAAATGTTAAAGGGGACCATTAACTTCACGTCCAATAATTTAACGTAGGATAGTTGTTTGTCTAGCCGCATAAAATACCATCAATGTAAGCCTTTTTTTTCTGGCAATCGAGACTAGTAGTTTTATGATGATATAATTTGTGTGTGTGTGGCAGGGATTCCACTTTTAATAAAATATAAACAGAGAGGGTCTGTTTCTCTTTTTCAGTGTTTATTTTAAGGCATTTGCCCAAAACTCTTCTGAAGTGCTGATGTGTTGAAGCATCATCTCAAATAACAGCGCAGCTGGGAATCGCAGTGAATGCGGCAACCACAAAATACATTGTAGTCTACAGGATTCTTTCACAGTTCATGGTATATATTTTATTCATCGTTATGTATGTTATTTAAAACCTAAAATCAGAAACCCAAAATTTCAATGATTAGCTTAAATCTTTAACCCATTAATTATCAACAATTAATGAGTTAAATCATCATTTAAATGATTGAAATTAGTGTTTCTGGTTTTAGTTGGTATGCTTTTGTCTTGTTGGCTTTTAAAAATATAGCAATGCCACTGTTCTCTCACACAATAGAATGGGAGACTGAATTAAGGTGATTTAGGGCAACTGATTTTCCATTCTTGGAAACAGCAAATTCTGTTTTTCAAAAATGTCCAATTCTGTTTTTTTACCACTTTCTTTTCATCAACTTATTAATAAAACATGGCATTTTAAACATAAATATAATGTTGATAGTTAAAAGTAAAATAATAAATGTTACCACATTTTTTAAATTTTTTTTTATTATAATTAAAGCTAAGATTTTCAATAAGGCTCTTGTTGCTGTAATAGTAACTAAAGCACCTGCTACAAATAAAGGTGTTTTGAAAAGATCTTATTGCTTTCATTACAACAACAATAATATGAAACAGTTCACCAAGAGTCCAGCAATCAGTGCGTTTACATGAGCATAAGAATTCCGATATTTTTCGGAAAACTAAGTTTTCCGGAAACTAATTCCGATATCAAAAGTCATGTAAACACAGTTTTCGGAAAATGTATCGGAATATTCCTTAGGTCAGTTTTCGGAAAACAGCACCTAGAAATTTCCGATTCAATTCCGAAAACGAACCAAATGTATATCATGTAAACGCACTTTTCGGAAAACGTATTCTGATAGCGTAGTGCACATGTGCAAACTTTGACCTTCATTCCTGCATGTGGTGTTTTAGAAAACAGAGAAAATAATAATATGTAGTCAGTCTGCATGGATCCATTTGCTCCGTTATTGAATAGTTTTTTTGTCATATACTTGTACTTACTAGAAACAAAGTCTTTTATCTTGCTCTTAATTGTATTAATACTATACTCTGATTCTTGAAATGCATTTTTGTTTATGACTGTAAGTCACCCTGGATAAGGGAGTCTGCTAATTAATAAATATTTAATTAAATAAATAAATAAATAAATAAATAATAATGTTAGGGATCAAGTAATATGTGTCCGTATGTATTTTTTTAATGGCCTCCTCCATGTTCCTACATTTTCTTATACTGTCATGCCCCCGGAAATGCTTTATTTTTGTTCACAAACAAACCACTTTTTTTATTTCTGAAGTCTGCTTTATATCCTTTTCAAGGATATGTTTTCTATTTTTGATTATCAACTGCAAACCTCTCTTTCAAGAGTGGTCTGGAGAAAAATGGGCAGATGGGAGTCTATGCTGCTCATCCTCCAATGCTTTTTTCAGCAGAAGTAATGAGGCTGAGTGTGGCAGGATTTAGCTGTCCTGTGAACAAAAGGGCCAGCCTGCTCCTGTGGAACTGATCTCAGAGAGCCAAGGCTTGGCAACAAACCCATTTACCTCCTAATCCAAACAGGCCGACCGCTGAGCCATTTAGTCATTCATTATTCAGGGTTGTTGTCCTGGAGGACTCAGGATGTGAGTCAGAACCAAGGTCTAGATAAACCCCTTTTTGTTACATGAGACTGTGACTAACCCAGCTACTCGCAGTTGTCCTTGTCAGTGGTCCCTGGATAAAAAGATTACTCATCTTTTCAGGAAGACGTCATTTATTTTTGTGATTTGGACAGTGGTTACTTTAGAAGTGAAGTGAAATGTCCACAAAAAAAGACACGGTTAAAATAACGATTTGGTTATTCACTGGAGTTTTGTAATTACTCTGGGAGGATTTTGAATTTACAACGCTTTATATACACATCTCTGAATGTCCCATAATTGTTTGGAGAAGTTTTACCGTATTAGTTTAATAGGAAGAAAAACTGTGCCCTGCCTGGTCTAAAACTGCACAAAACGAAATAAATGTCAACTTCAATATTATTTAATGACAAAGGACAATATTTTAATCTTTTATTCCAGAGTGCTGCAGAGCCGAGTAGCCTGGTAGCCTCAGGAGAGATTACACTTGGCCAGCACTAAAACTTGTGCCTTCGGCTGTTGTGTACTTCTGATAGTTACCAATACCTGGCTATTAATTCAAATGTCTGCTCAGTTACGAAAGGGCAATACCTGCCCATTTTATGAGCTCACGAATGAAAGAGAAAAATGGAACTGCTTTTAATGAACATACTGCTAATTGTTTATATTTATGTGAAATATTAAAGGGATAACTATGTTTCCTTTAAGACTTACATTTAGTAAGCCACTGTGGCTAAATAACTTACTATTTTTTAGCCACACTGGAAAAACTTAAGCCACACCAAAGAATATTAAAGAAATGTAAAACCTGTTTTATTGTACACAATACAATAAACATATTGACTATAACTGTGTCCAACAACCCCCACCCTAAACACCCCAGGTTATTCCCTAAACACAAATAATATGGGTGAGCTTTTCAGCTTCCAATGCAAGCCTGAATGACATACAAACACACTGTCACCAGTAGACAGTGCTAATAGTGTATGTTAAAATAAATGCCTCTGACCAACCGCAGCTGTAGTTACACAAGCTTGTAATAAGTAAGATTGTACAGCCATTACTTTTATGAAAAAACAACATTTTCTAAGGTGATTTTTCACCTGGGACTACTGACCGTATTGCACCGATTCTGACATTAAAACTCAAACATTATAGTGAGACGAATCCTTCTTTTTAAAATAATAAATGTGTTTATTCTTTTATTATTTGTTCCTTTGACTGTTTCTGTCTTTTTTTTGTTTTTTGCATATGGGTATTCCTTCTCCTTTCGGCTACATGAGTTTGATAATGAGTGTTTTTTAGAAACGTCACAAATTTTCCTCTGCTTGGATGGTTTGTTGTTTTTTTCTTTTTAATTTTTACAAGCAGCGTCGTCTGCTGACTGTTTCTAATTAGAACTGTGCCACCAAACACAAGGTTGGTGCATATGTTAGGTAATCAAGCTAATGGCTTTCATTGGGTGAAATTAAATGAAACAAGTGTCTATATTGACTCATCTATCGGCACATGTTCAAAGTAATCCTGCTGGCATAGTCTTACACAAGTACATTTTTTTTCAAAGCCTTGGTGAAAATTAATTGAGCCACACAGGAAAACATTTTGTTTGTGGTAAGCGGCTAGCAGGAACATAGGATAAAAGCCATTGAGTAAGGCATGCTTGTAGCTCTTCCCACAGATTCCCGTCATTAGTGGCCATTTGTTAGCCCTGAATATAACCTTCCTCATTCTATTTATAAGTGACCTTTTAACCCTGCCAGCCCCACCTAGGTGAGAGGTCACATTGTCACATGATTTAAATGGAATTAGGAAGGCTGTTCAGTGCAGTCACTTAGGATTCTTTATACAAGCTCAAAGCCAGCTAAAAGCAGAGACAAATAAGTCAATATTGGAGCAGCAGAACCCACAATCACCCAAATGAATATAAATGACCTGTTTACCTCAAAGCTTTACGCTTCAGTTTCATCCCTTTAAAATCTGAATGTTCCTTTATTCTCCTGGGGATTCCTGATTGGTAGCTGAAAGTTCTGAGGTTTCTGGTTTTTGAATATAAGGCATACAGACAGTAGCAGTTTATAGAAAACATATTGGATACCCCCTTAAAGACTGCTGTACTATTGATTTATTTCAATATTGTAATACATGTGGGTTGAATGACATATATCCATCAAGGGAGTGTGCCGAAGAGGTCTTCACAGGTCCAAATGAATCAACCCGACTCGACCACAAACCGACAATTATTTACCCGACCCGCCGTAAAATTCTTATTAGACCCGGATCTGACCCGGCCCGAAAACAGTGGAACGATTTTCCTTTCCCCAGCTTAGTATATGCACTGACTAGAGTATTAAGGCAGTGTTTTTTTCCAGTCAGCCTGGAAATCTGGCTGAACTACAGACAGTGTTTGTTCCAACATGAACCTACACAGAGGACTGTAAAATTAAATATGTAATATGTTTGTGTAACAGCTACAAAGACAAATACATTACCTGAATCAAATGAACTGAAGTACGATCTTGTAAATGCGTGATTTTATTACAAACTTAACACAAGAGCAAAAGGAATTGAGATGTAAAATGTGTGTTTTACAAAACTTGTTTTCCTTCTTTGTCACACACCACAGACTTGCATTTTTCTGTGCGCTTTTGTTCATGGAATTCGTTTTTCTTAAGTTTTTCTTTCACGTCCTTCGTAAACAAATCCATTACTCTGACTTTAAGAATGACCTAAAAGAAACCCCTTTGATATGGGTCACGTGTCTGCAAGCCATGTCATGTGTTACTGGAGGAAGCCAATCCATGCATCAGGAATTATAAACAATGATTTTTAGTACCAAAGAGAGCCTCTTTAATAGTAATCAACAGTTTGTGTATTACTGAGTAAACTAAACAAAATCGGACCCGACCCGTGTGCTGCATAACAATTTTGCACCCGAAAACCTGTCTCGGGTCCTCGGGTCCAGGTAGACCCGTGAAGACTGCTATTTCCTCTATTGACCGTGTATTTCTCACGTGCTCTTTGCTGGGCCTGCAAGAGAAGTGAGTTGGGTCTGTCTAGCAAGAGGAAGTAAACTCTGCTTGATTAGACACTTCCAATGTATCATTAATTGTAGATAAACAGAAGTTGATATTAAGCGAGATCTACACTCTCAGTGAAATTATAAATCAGCTTGCTGCTAATAGGTTTCAGTGGGGACGTGGCTGATAATTAATTAATTAATTAATTAATTAATTAATTAATTAAATTCTTAGCAGACACCGTTATCCAGGGCGACTTACAATTGTTACAAGATAACACATTATTTTTACATAAAATTACATTATTTTTTACACATTATTTTTACATACAATTACTCATTTATACAGTTGGGTTTTTACTGGAGCAATTTAGGTAAAGTACCTTGCTCAAGGGTACAGCAGCAGTGTCCCCTACCTGAGATTGAACCCACGACCCTCCGGTCAAGAGTCCAGAGCCCTAACCACTACTCCACACTCCAACCAGACCAGTAAATAAAATGACTTGGGCTCAAACCAGATGGAAAATATACAGTACAGAACAGACACTTAAATTGTGTAAAACTTTCCTAAGGAGAAAAATAAATTAATTATTTTATGGAATTTTTCAAACTTTAGATTTTTGTTTTTTAACTCTGAAAGGATTTGTCTGAAATATTCACGAAAAATAAATTTGACATTATTGGAATCTTTTCAATTGGACTAAACAGTGGAACCTGAAATCTGTGTTCTAAATTTAAAAAAAAAAAAAAAAAAAAAAAAAATTAATGGAAATTAGATACCCACCCCAGATGAGCCATGTCCTTGCACCCAACTTTGAGTGGCAGTCTCTGATCCGCTGCTGAGGCTTATTCACCACCACCAATAATATTCTTCTGAAATATCTCAAGGTCTCTTTACATGGAACATTCCTAAATAAAATACACCGCCTGGCCACTTTTATTAGGACACATACCAAATATCAGGTTGGGCCTCCATGTGCCCCGATCACAGCCTTGACACCATGTGGCTCCACAAAGTGCTGGAATGTGCATCCAGGGATTAATCAATTCAATCATTTAATATTTTATGCAATCGGTGCAGAGTTTTAGGGAGAGGATCGTGATTACAAATGCATCCTGCAAGCTCATCCCAAACGTGCTCAACTGGATTGAGATCCGGGGATTGTGGTGTTTTGTGGAAGATGCCTGAAGTCTCTTGTCATGCTAGTCTCTAAGTTGCCTTGGATAAAGGCGTCTGCTGAATAAGCAAATAATAATAATGCTTCTCAAATGATTCATCACAAGTGGTGGAAAATAGCCATTACCAGCGGGGTACAAGTGCTGTATAGTTGGCTGCACTCCACCCTAAGGTATTTATTCAGCCTTTCTGAGTAATCCAGGAACCCCAGGTGTACAAGGAGAACATGCCCAATCATTGAGATTATTAGCATAACTGACTGTGATTGAGCTGTTTACGCTACCAAAAGGTTGATGGCCCCAAATTAATGACCCTCCAATTACATTGACATGAATGACTCAGGCTTTTAACACCTGCCCCTAACATTGGGACAATGCTCCAGTCTCTTGATGGAGGAGATGCCTCAATAGGGCTACATGGCTTCCTTTGAAAGGGCAGTGTTATAAAATGGTGTTCTTTTTATGAGCTGGATTTAAGAGGTGCTACTGAGGAATCTGCTTTCACACAAAGTATACTTCCTTCCACAATTTGTTAGATACAATTTTTGTAGGTGTTGGAAGTTTAGCCCTGTCACAGTGCAGTATGCATTGAATTAATTAAATTCACACCTTATAACAGTACAATAAAATAGTTATGCATGAATATTTGAAATGCTTCTTTTTATCAATTATTATTATTATTATTATTTATTTCTTAGCAGACGCCCTTATCCAGGGCGACTTTCAGTCGTCAACAATTACATTTCAAGAATCACAGTGCAAGTAATAATACAATTAAGAGCAAGATAAATACACTGATGAATACAATGACTTTGGTTCAAGCAAGTACAAGTGTGACAACATACAATTCAATAATACAGCAGATAAGTGTCAGTGATAGTTACATCAGGATATAATTAAATACAAAATACTACAGATTAAACACTTGGCAGATTACAGTACTCTGAAGTACAGGATTACATGCAGTAAGATAGGGGGCAGATAAGAGCAAGTAATGCGCGTTTAAGGAAGGATGATATGTGTCCCAGGGGAAAAACAGAGGTTCTACGGGTGCTTTCTGAAGAGGTGTGTCTTGAGGAGGCGCCGGAATGTGGTCAGGGACTGGGCATTCCACCACTGCGGGGCGAGGGTGGAGAAGGAGCGGGCTCTGGAGGCAGGGGAGCGTAGAGGAAGTAGAGCCAGTCTTCTAGTGCAGACGGAGCGGAGAGGTCGAGTGGGGGTGTAGGGAGAGATGAGGGTCTGGAGGTAGCTGGGTGCTGTCTGGTCAAGGCATCTGTAGGCTAGTACAAGAGTCTTGAACTGGATGCGAGCGGTGATCGGGAGCCAGTGGAGTGAGCGGAGTAGTGGACTTGCATGGGAGAAGCGAGGCAGAGAGAACACCAGGCGAGCAGCAGAGTTCTGGATGAGCTGGAGCGGACGGGTGGCGGACGCAGGGATGCCAGCCAGGAGGGAGTTGCAGTAGTCTAGACGGGAGAGTACCAAGTCCTGTAACAGGCCTTGTATCAATGTTTCTGTTTTGAGGTCCAGATTAAGTGGATACAATTCTGGGAAGGTGGTTGCTTTAACTGTACCCTTCCTTTTGACCTGTGACCTAAAATGGCTGCCATGTTGTGGTCAAGTAACTTTTAGGTTGCTAGATGAAAAGACTTGGTGCTTTGAGATATATTGTCTTTGATTTTTGTTCTCTCACTATGACGTCAAAATTGTTTGCATGGCCTTCCACAGGAAAGAAAATAACTTGGTACATAGATGTATGTTTAAGCAATAAACCAGGAGGTTTGTTACTCTGTCATTCACAGTGACCAAAAGGACACCACTAGAAAAGGAGTGATTTATGGTGGAGAGATTTTATATCCATATATTTTATTAAGGGGAGTAACAATACACGAATGTCACGAAACTATATTTTGTTAAGAAAAAAAATAAAGCAGAGTTAGGTTATGAGTTATGCATTCATACCAACTATAAAACACACTTCTTCATTCAAGAACCACTTGGTGAACGACAGTGAGCTGTGTCGTGCTTTTGGTCTTGTATCATGATACAAATGATACAGACCTCTTATTGCGATATCATACAGTATAAAGAAAGTATCCTGATTCCCCCCCTAATATTTATTATTTCTGTAACCGAGCGATGGTGTTAGTGAGTGAGTATTAACTCCTTGTGCATTAACCTGTCTAATCTGGATTCGTTTTGGACAGGGAAATTGTGCTGGATAATAGTGTGTTGGATTACAGAGGTACAGTGAAATCTAAACATACCTAAAAAAAAAAAAAAATACATGAAAATAAAGGTATAAAAGGCTATTTGAACACTTAAAAAAAACAAAACAAAACAAAAAACAAACACTCTATTACAAAACATACAGCAGAAGTACAGTCCAAGTATATCCTGCAATTCAAGGACTGCATTGTTTTTACTTTCTCCATTATGGTCTTATTTACAAAACATACTTGATTTATAAACTTAGAAAAGAAAAAGCACACATCCTGGTGGTTTACGTTGGTTTTAGGCAGACAAGACTTGCCGGATTCCAGAAATAACAGGTTCCGGATTGTAGAGGGTGTTTCACCACTCGTTGCAATGGGAATTTGGTCGGGACCCAAATATTGTGCCGAATTTTGCGGAATGTTGTTTTTTAAAGGGGCTGGATTAGACATGTTGCATCAGGCTCACACAGTAACCTATACTATGCAGATCTGGCTTGTGAACCTTGCAGTGCAGACAGGCATCCTTGGCAGTGTTCAAGTGGCTGGATGCAAATCCCAGGTTAATAAGACTTGCCAAGATTAGAGAAGCGCAAAATGAACTTTAGTGTTTAAACAAAAAAGGCAATGGGTGTCTCCTCGCTGAGCTGAGCCTCTGTGTAATTAAATGATTACGACGGTGAACTTGGCTGCACCTGTTACATCATGGGTATACAATACCATTAGAGCAAGCATGCTTTACTGTTTAAAATGAAAGGTGGCATTTCCCCCCTTTCTGGGACTGTGGATAACTGCAGCTCTGTGTTTAGTGCGTCTGCCCGTTGTAATTGAAGCCTAGCATGGGACTTGTCAGGGGAATGTGGAGAGCTTGAGGTCTGTGCTGCTGGGTTAGTGATGGGATTTTAATTCCACTGAGGGCTGGGAGGAGGAGGAGAGCAGCTGGTTGCTTTATTTCTGAAGTCTCTGTCGCATCACTTTAAAATAGTACTGAAGCAGACATGTATTGGATGCAATTTGATTAAACAATTATTATTGATCTTCATGGCTTTTAAGAAATAAAACATTTATTTATATATATTTCCGTTGCCTAGGTGCCCTTTTTGTAGCCTTGTGTACTGTACAATGTTATATTACTAGCATGCAGCGTTCCCTCTAAGGGTTGGTTCATACTTCTGTCACAGATGAATGCGATACATCAGGCACAGACAGCTATAAAAGCGCGCAGCTTCACTATTTGCTATACGAAGGGCGCGTCGTGTCGCAGCCCTTTTGACTGTGTAGCTGTCATCCATAATTTTAAATACAGACTGCATTTGCATAATTGGAACAATTGACATTTTAGGAGATGTGCTGAGTTTATACCTCTAATAAAGAGGTTTAAAAAAAAAAATTTAAAAGCGACATTGTTGGTACATCCGTCCTTTCAACCAACAGACAATCTGAAAGGGAGAATTTTATACAAGAATTAGAGAGATGTGGTATTTTAGAATGACAGGTGAAAGGTTTGACGATCGGTTAAACAGATTGGGACCATTGCTGAATCGCAAAAATACACAGCGATGCAGCGACACCTGCAGAAAGGCTTGCAGTCACACTGCACGGAGCAACTGGCAGTTCCAGCAGTGTGACCATGAGCTTCTGAGTCATTTTTCTATTTCTGAATAATAGGCATCTCTATATTCTTTAAGTGAGAGATTATATAAATGTGGCTGCTTATGAACTTCTTCTATTAAAAGTTCCTTGACGTTCCTTGCTCCATGATGGTTACCAGCGTATGACCATGCAGCAGATGTTGACATTTGTGTAACTCGGTTTACTAACTTTCACATGTTATTGTAAATATCAACATCAATCTAGACTCCAGCATCAAGGTAAACCTATTGTTTTGAGAGCATTCTCACAAAGCGTTAACATAAAGGTTGCTTCACACTTCTGTCGCAGATGAATGCGCTCCAACCATGCAGCAAATGTTATTTTTCAACATTATCTGACCCTGTGTGATTTTCAGGTCGCAGACGGGTGAGAAAAGGCTGAAGGACTTTCCCTGGTCTGACGTCAACACCCATACGCACCACTCAAGCCATCTGTGACAGGTGCTGATCAAGTCTCTGTTGAACCTGCCAGTCAGGGGACCCCATTGTACTTCCGTTGTCACCCTCCTGCCACTTTGAGGCAGTGGAAGTTGGACTTTAGGACGGTATAAAACAGAATCATACATGTTTTTACAATGATCATTTTTGATCCTTGCTTTTTAGTAATAGTGTTGTCAATGTAGTACTTCATCTGTGCGTTATTTGATTAAGAAATTACTGATTGCATCTCTACATGTAAAGTCCTTGTTTCATATTGTTGAACTAAGAATGCTGCTACTGTACAGAAATCAAATGTTACACTGTAGTAATTTGCAAGCTCATTTGTATTTTCACAGTATCTCGTTGTTACTTTTTTTTTTTTTTTAAAAGAATCCCCATATCCCTCTGGGTGACTGTAAACACTTCCCTGTGGGTGATATTGAAGCGCACAGCGAGGATTAGCAATGCGATATTAAGCACTGTGCCTCTAAAGCACACATGTGGAAACATGTTTCTTCTAACATTGTCAAGAAACTTTTTCAAGCAACATGCTCCAAAAATGGAGGAAAGCCTTATTGCACTGAGTGGTGCTGCACTTACTGCAGTAAAACTGTGTAAAAGAAGGGGAAAGCACAGGACAAGTCGTGTGGACATGGGAGTGAATCCTAAACATGGAGAGAGGAGCGTACCATCATCTTTGAAGTGTAGGACCACGAATAACCTTAAATGACACTACAATGCGTTGGCGTACATATCAGTAAAACAGTTAATTGTAGCAGGATTCCAAACCATGTCATCTTCTGTAGAAGTCATCTTCTTGCATAGTCACATGATCAGTGAAATGTTTACAGAGTCTCATGATTGGCTAAAGGCAAAATGCTTCTCGAAAGTGTTTCTCAAAGTAGAAACCCTGGTCTCCTCTGGGAAACATGTTTCCTTGTTTCTGGAAACACAGAAACATCCAGAACACACAAGGAAACACTTCGTCTGGAAACATGTTTCTTCTGGTATGCTGGGCTTAAGCTTTATTTTGTCTGGCCTCTGGTGATCAAAAGTAATTTGATCTGGTGGCTGAAGGCCTGTGTGAAATGGGTTCTGGTGACCAACCACACAACAGGTTTCTACCAAGAACTGTCCAGAAAAATAAATCGGCAAGGTCTTCTTAGATCATGATAAAGAGAGAGAGCTGTGGAATTGGACTCAAACCAACATAACATTAAAGATGGCTTGAGTTTGATATTTGCCAAGGGTTTTGTGTTAGGTACAGTAAACTAATGTTTATGGGGTTGGAGTTTCGGAATGCCACCTGTTTCTGTGGAATACCATCTCTCGGTGTGTGCTGCAGAATGATAAGGATAACATTTGTTTAATTTGCTCGTTGTACACATACCCAATTAATATATATATATGGAGACATTTTAAATGCCTTATTAAATCATGATATCCCAATGAAGGACAGTAAAGGGGTGGAACATGCCTTTATGTACAGCACAGTAGCACATTTCAAAGTAACCACTGACCAGCAGTCGCCCCTCAGGGAGAAAAGATGACTGCACACCTTTGCACCAACACAGCAAATCTAAGGACTACAGTAATGTACCTTTAGGATCATGTACACTGCAGCTTTTTCCACAATACCTGCATGTGTTTCTGCTAGAGGAAAGTGAACAATGCGATGTCTACAAAAGCACTGTTTGGCAGTTCCTGAGTGAGCCCTAGCTATTGCTAAGAAAACAGACAGTTTAAACCCACATCTGAAGTGTATTGTACTTCATGATTTCTGGTGGAGCAGAAAAGATTTGGTGAAGTAGGGAATAGTGACATTTTTAATATGGGGGGGGGGTTGAAGGTGATATACCATATTAACATAGAAATAAAGAAACTTATTTTAAAATAATGTAGGTAGCGAGGCAGGGGTGACAGGAGATGCAGTAAACTAGGACTATTTTCCCAGTTCAGGTTGCCAGGGGTGAAAGACACAAACCAAAGCTCTGGTAAAGCTGAAGCTTAAAAATAATTCCAATTCACACTTCTACAGAAGCATATGGAAGTGAAAGTCCCCGTAGCATTGGCCCAGCCTCTTCTGCACCATTGTCCTAGAAATGGTGCTAACCAGCCTGAGAATTTACAGCCCAATAGTATTTCATTTCATATGGGATTGTTTGAGAAGTTGTATTTTCTGGAGGTTTTATGTGAAGTGCATATTAACAACTTTAAACTTACAATTCAATGGATATCAGACTATGTCATTCTCATGTTTTATTTTAATGTATGTTTGTTTGTTTGTTTGTTTGTTTGTTTGTTTTTTTGCAAAACAAGAGCAGTTAAGTCTACAGATAAGAAATGAACGCTCTTTCGTTTGACGATGGGCAAAGTCACGCAGTAATGGAGTGATAACTGACTATTTTCAGTTCAATCAAATACCTGTAATTTGCACACTTTTAATTACAATTCAATAACATTACAACTCTGCCACTTCTAATTCGTATTGACGATATATTTATTTATCTAAACATGATGTATTGTGATGCATAATAAGAATGATCATTTAATGACGGACTATTCTGTTAAAAGAAAAATGGGTTGGGGAGAGCATGTGTTTAACTATATCAAACCTGTTTTATTCTTTATTCAAGAACCACTTGGTGAACTACAATACGTTATACTTTTGGTCTGGTACAGAGATGCAAGAGATTAAATATAAGTATCACGATACATTATATAATGTAAATAAAGCATCACGGTTCATTGATCCATGATGAATCATTACACCTCTACTAAACATGCTACTTAATTCGCATAAACAATCAGTGCGTTTACATGAGCCTAAGAATTCTGATATTTTTCGGAAAACTAAGTTTCCGATATCAAAGTCATGTAAACAGTTTTCGGAAAATGTATTGGAATATTCCTTAGGTCAGTTTTCGGAAAACAGCACCTAGAAATTTCCGATTCAATTCTGAAAACGAACCAAATGTATATCATGTAAACGCACTAGAAAACAGAGAAAATAATATGTAGTCAGTCTGCATGGATCCATTTGCTCCATTATTGAATCGTATTTTGTCATATACTTGTACTTGCTAGAACCGAAGTCATTGTATTTTATCTTGCTCTTAATTGTAGTAATACTTGTACTGTGATTCTTGAAATGTATTTTTGTTTACGACTGTAAGTCGCCCTGGATAAGGTCGTCTGCTAAGAAATAAATAATAATAATAAGTTAGGGAGCAAGTAATATTTGTCCGTATATTTTTTTAATAGCCCATACTGAAGCAGCACATGTTTTCCAGCTTTAAAATTACGTAATCATTTAAAATAATGTCTGCAAAAGAAACTGGTAATATAGAACAGGATGAGCTGTTGGAAAGACTGACTGCACATTGTGGGGAATCTGAAAAGAGGTATAGGATAGTAATCTTTGAATTTAAGACCTGACACTTCGATAAAGCACTTGTTATTGGATTAGTCTCTGTTCTATCGCAGAAAAAATGTCCGGTCTGTTCAAATCGTACTTAGGGTACTACAGTACTTTGCATGAGAAAATGTCCTGCGTTTTCCGAAAGCTTCAATCCATGTATACAATTGAATTCTAATTAGAATTTCTATCGTTAATCATGTAAACACAGAAAAGTGATGTTTTAAGAAAATCCGTTTTCTGATTCCGTTTTCCAAAAATATTAGTTTTCAGAAAACACTTTGTCATGTAAACGTATTGAATGGCTGGTAATTGAATGATGTCATATCTGACTTACACTTGTCAAAGGTTCACTTGCATTTCGTGGAGCACTTTGGACCGTGTAGGTTGTTAGATGACATCACAAACCTAAAACTACAACTGAACTGATAACAATTGTGTATAAAATGCAACAAATGCGAAGTAACAGAGTGACCAAATCAGCAATCTGGTGGTTTGTTTACAATGGGCCTGTCACCGATAGTGGCCACCTCCTTGTATTGTAGTTTATATGGTGTTCATTGTTGGGTAGGCTTGTTAACAGTACCCTATTGGCCGTTGGCTTGGAAAGACTGCATCTGTTAGGCTGTGTTCACACTGGGTCCGGTTCGGTACCTTTTGGTGTGCAACAAAGTCCGGGAAAACTGCATCGGTGTGCTCAGCAAGTTAATAGCTGAGTAATGTATTCGGTTGTGTGTTCACGTCATTCAAAAATTAAATAAACAATCTTAGATTATTTGTTTAAGCATTTTAATTCTGTGTATATCACATGTTTAAATGCTAATAGCTGATCTATTTTTTAAGTCTGGATTTTTTTTTACATGTTTTTTGACAAGATGACAATGTTAAGAAAATAAGGAGTTCATTGTGATCTGCAATAAATTCACACATTGTTTTAATTTTTAAACTATCGTTGTGTTATTATATGGTTTATTTTAACGGCTTCAGAGTTGCTACAGCGATGGTGAACTTGAAGAAAATAAAATCCCAGTTTTTCACTGTGGAAATCTGGACAGTGGGAGAAACTGAAGCTCTGGTAGAAATTTGGTCAGACACCAAAATCCAAGCCGAACTGGACAAAACTCACAAAAACTCAAAAATAGTCTTTTCTCAAATTACTTTGTTTAATGTAGACAGTAGGATAACTTTGCAGAGTTGCATGAACTGCATTATGCGATCCAGACCGAGTGTTTGAAACTGACCCAGTGTGAATGCAGACTAAGGCTCTGTCCACACTATGCCTTTTAAATTGTCTTAAAAGTGCTAAATACAGTTAGCGTCTACACTACGCAGTGTTTAATACCGGACTTGAGAACCAGACTCAAGATGACCACCTCAGGGGATAGTCTCGGGTCCGGTTCTAAATTAGATCGCATCAGGTAGTGTGGTTTGTCAGAAGTGTGGACGCTGTAAAACCAAATTACATTTTTTGTGTATCCTTCAATATCCCAGAATGCTTTCTGATATGTTTTTTATCAATACTGCTGTACCGTATATAATTGAGGCTTGTTGTAAAATGGAGCGATGTCATCAGACATTGATGTCTGGAGTGATGAAATCGGTCAAAGAACTTCAGAGTTCAAAACGAAACTCACACGTTACGATAAAATGTACCTTGTGTTTTTAAGAATCAAAGCCATAACGTTCATGCTCAGAAGCTCTATGTCTTCCGTTGGCACGGGCTTCATATTTGCCGCGTTGTAAACGTAAATACAGTGCATGATGGGATAATGTCATATTAAGTCCCACAGTCCATTGCGCTGTTAGGAACCGTAACCAAAATATTTTAAGTGTGTGTGTGTGTGTGTGTGTGTGTGTGTGTGCATGCAGTAAGCCTGACTAAATGTGAAACGGTACTTTAGTGTGGATGCTTTGAGCTGGATTAATTTAAAATGTTTTTGAGCATGGTTATGTAGTGTGGAGGGTCTAAGACTCCAAGCACCTGGGACAAGAGCAGAGAGGCACAGTGAACCTGCAATAGCATTCCTACCAGGATATTCCTGGTGGTGTTTTACTGTAGGCTGTGTACAACCACCCTGTACAGCTATGGCCAAAGGATTGAATTTTAGGATTGAGACAAAATAAAAAACTGCATTAACATCATTTTGATATTTTATTTGTCATGTAATCAAAGAAATGGCAAAAGTCTACCGTTCATTCATGTTAGATTTCGAAATGTCACATTTTTCAATTTGTCAGTTTTTCGTTACGTATATGGAAAATTAATTCAGTATGTTAATGTAACATTATTCAGCAGGTTTCATTCTACAGGGTAATGCAAATGTGTTTAGCAGCCCTGCCTTTTTCATTAAAAGCTTCTTTAGAATAACCATACACAAATATGTTTTGGCCAGTCCTACAGTAAGCACATTGTTTACTTTGTTAAATCCATATCAAATAATAATTGATTAAAAGTGAAACCTGAAAAACAACGATAAGTGGATATCGACTATCATATGACATAATCAGAATGGCCACAGGCATGTTCCTCATGTAGTTAAGCATGTCGCATTGTGTTCTGCTCAGTGGTGCTACTGTAGCATAACAAGGTTGTATTCCAAACCCTTGCATTTATTTTTTCCTTGGGTGTTGTAGATTGGTTTTAATGCACTCTCTTAATAGTGAACCTGCAGGCAGCCCGCTGTGATCTGTGTTACACAGAATAGTTTGAAAGGTTTAAGTCGGCTGCCCCCCAGGACACTGAAGAGGTGGTTGTGAGTGCCTCTGGGTATATAAAACACAAAAGTCTGTCATAATTGGTCTCTGAGCATATAACCAAGAGAAATTTGGTCTCATATAGCAATGTGCACTGTATAGTATTACATTGTACAGTACAGTAGTGACAAGATCCATAGTACTTTTTGAAGACCTTGTCCTGGCTACCTGGGTCACAATCCCACGTAGTGTGAAACCACGTACCTGGGTCGTACCTCAGGATGTGGGTCAACACGCTTTGACCCGGGTTGAGTGGACAAAATGCTTGACTGCCATTCGTGAGCCGACGCAATAACAAACAGCCACGTCCGTGAGGAACGTTTTTGTTTATTCTGTTTAGCCATATTTTTGTTGCTTGAGACACACCATGAGCCATATTGCAGCAGGGATGAAGAAACGTTTGCTCTAATCAACATTTGGGCCGACGGTTCAATCCAGAGAAGCTTGGATGGAAGCGTCAGTAACAAGCTGCTTCCGGGGCATTGATGCGACCATTGTTTACTTGCGTCTGTCACCCAGGTCAACCCTGCTTTATCAAAAGTAGTGTGAAATTGTGCACCCAACCCGCATGACACTGGGTCCTGACCTGGGTAGGTTCCGACCCAGGTAGATCATGCCAGTGTGAAAGGGGCTTTAGTTTATTTTAGTATTTCTAAAGACCACCTCCTTGTTGTGTTGGTCCCTTTCAATTTAAAAACGGTCTGAAGACCATCTCTGAATAAAGAGAGCTCCCTTTTTTGTATAGCGCCATTCCACTGTATAATTGGTACTGTACAGTGTACATGTTCAGCTGTGCCAGTTATATGCAATAATATCTGAAGTGCTAAACTACTTTAATGCTTTCGTAGTGAGAAAGTGGAGGTGGGTGGATATGTATTTCTTTGTGGAATTTAATGAGAGAACACCCTTCCCAGGACTACAATCCCACAATTCACAGCAGAGATCATGTATTTCTAAGGAATGTTGGGGGAATCATTTCAAAAGAATAAGACCAATAATCGCTATAAAATATGAGTTTAGTTTTCGTTAATACCACTGTCATTGTTATTGATTGATACTCAGTAATTGTGTAAAGAAGGGAAACCGAGGGGCCACATTGTTTTGTGGTGAGTAATGAACACGTTTTATTCCATGTAATTAATACCTAACCACTTCAGATTTCTTAAAGGTAATTACACACCCCTAGCACAAACTATTGAGAGCATTCGAATTTGGGATTATGAAAGCATCAGCCCGTCTTAAACTTGTTTACATACAGCACATATAGGTCATGTTACTGATAGCTCTAATTGTGTTTTCACAGCTGTGTTGGGATGGATGTCTGACAGGCTTGTTCTATAGAACTGAAACTTTACTGCATGGCTGTGGTCATCACATTCTTTAGAGGGGGTTACAAAGGCAGTGGAGGAAGAAATCGATCCCCTTTGTATCATTAAGATGTGAACCAGGGGACTTAATTACAGCTCTTTCTGAACTCCCTCCTCACCTGTCTCTGCTCTCCCACCCCCTTCTATTCCATTCTTGCTTATTCTTGGTTTCCCAAAGACTTTCGCTTGCAGTAAATGTGTGTTTATATTTTATAGTCACTATGAGAGGGGACCTAATCACTACCGCACCAAAAAAAAACACATTCTTCATACACTATCCCCTTTGGTCGCTGCGTATATAATTGTTACTGTTAGCTTTTCTATCTGTGCTATATTTTATAATTAGGGCTTCTATTTTTCAATGTTTTATTTAATTTTTCGTGGTTTTATTTTTAGCTATTTGAGTTTTATGGAGATGTACCCTGAAATCGTTGTACTGTTTTTTTTTTATTTTATTACTTTTAATTTTTATATACTGTATGAAATTATTGTTTCTGGTTAATTTCCAAAATTCTTGGGTGTTTTTTCTTTGTCACAATATGTATAGTAACTCGACAGTACTTGCACACTTAAGTCGTACCTTCTTTCCTTTTGTCTTCCACAACTAAATCCTTATGGTCACGGGCATATTCTTCTGGGGTTTTTGTGTGTCTAAGGCATTTTTTTTTTTACATTTCGCCACAATTTGCAACTCTGTTTTAAATCCCACAAGCGTGTACTGCAAATCCTCCCTATCAAACTCCCCTAGCAAGAACAATCCTTCGTTTCTAATTTAAATCACACAAGCGTGTGCAATCCTCCCTGTCCGAGGAGTCTCCAGTAGAAATGTAGGAATTTGCTGCCACTCAGTAGTTCAAAAATATATTTGGGAAATGGAAACCAGAAAAATCTGTCAGGAATGTAGGAATACTGTAGGGGAAATCCTGAACTAGTAAAATGAGACTAAACTGTTTTCTTCCTAAATCATCTGCTTCAAGGTTTATTTTAGAGCTAGCTATTAACTTCAAAGATGGAGTTTTTTATATATATATAGTGGTGTAGTCATCCCCCCTTCTCATCTGTGGTTTCAGTTTTTGATGTTTGATCAAAGTGCACTGTGGCTTTACTTCTGGCCTTTGAGTCGCCACTGTGGTGGTGTTGGAGCCAGAGTGGAGGTAGCGTGCATGCTATACTGTATCGGTGGCCTTTTTAAGTCACAGGCTCCTGTAACGCTATCCTATCACTCCCCCTTTAACTTGATTGTACCAGGGATCATAATTCTCCTCCTGTGACCGGCAGCGCTTGAATTTCAGCCATTGTCATCCAAGTCACGGGTGTCGGCCTCTGGCAGAGAAAGAGGAGACCCCCAGGAACTTACCGGAACAGTGTATCTAGGATAATATTTTTCCTCTGTTTCCGTTATCCCATTCTGTTGAATTTTTGTGTTTTAAAACTCAAGTTTAAAGCACTCCTGGTTACACCATTAACCTGCCCCCTGCAGCCGTCTGCCCCCAGTGGATATAATATTATAAGAAATAGCACATACTGCACTGTAGGTTGTGTGCTACTTTTTACATCCACTGGGAGGGGGGGGTGGGAACAGGTTTAACGGTTACACTCGGAGGTGCGAGATGTACTTCCTGGTTAGTCTTACTTATGAGATTTTGCCTAGATGTCTAGATGATTTTTACTGTGGAAATTTTGGATACAAAAGGGACACAAGTCAAATTTTAAATGTGAAAAATGTGAAGACCCTGTTTGTGCATGCACTGTTTAATTTTTTTTATTCTAATAGCATTGTGGTTTCAAGGGAAAAACTAAAAATGTGTTATGTCAGTAGCAGGACACTAAGATTACTAAAAACCTGAATCAGACTGCAGCTAGTTTACCAATGGATAAAGGTGTCTGCCAAACAAATAATTAATAATAATACCTTTCTAATCTATTGTTCTATGCGAATCTGTCTGAGTTTTGTTAGTTACTGTGAAATTTGCTACTGACCTGAAAAAAATAATAAACATTTCCATGCTGTAAACAAAAACTCTTGTTGAGCAAAGTTCAGTATTGAAGATGGTGTTTGAGTTGGCATTCAAGTTCTGGTGAAGTGGCTCCATTTCTTTTTTTAAACTACAGAAAATCTCTAGTAGGAAGCACAGACTTGAGTTGTGGATGACAGATCTGAAGCAGGTGATCATATTTGTATTCCCCTCCCCAAAATCCATACGTATGCTGCATATTGCACGAGGTGTATGCAGACCTGGCCAGGTAGATCTACATGGCTTGTACTGTATATACTGCTGCCTCCTAGTACTGTAGGTATAGAACAACACATCGTCCATGGCAACGTGTTCACTGATCGCTCAGGCATTCTATTCACCACATGAATGAACAACAGGAAGTCTGGGGAAAGTGACAAGTTCTGGGACCGAGTTTGGAGGTTGATTTAGATAGGTGGTGGAAGATGGAGGGAAGATTTCAGACCCCTATCACTGCACAGTTTAGAGGTAATTTGCGTTTTTTATAAATGGCAAGTTCTCGACCCACAGCAATTTATACTATTTATTTAAACACCTGCTGAAGGCACGAACCTTGATTTGTAATTGTGTTCCAAACCTCAAAGTCCAAATGTACCCTTTGGTACAAACGTGTTTTATTGTATTATGGTCCAGTATCACTACACTGATGAAGGCATTACTTGAATCTGTTGTCTGTTTGATTTTAGTGAACTATATTTTTTTAGCAGTGGTGCACAAGTTATAGCAGATTCAACTATTTAGGACCTACTTGGACTAAAGACCTGCACTGAACCATAAACAGAATTGTGTAACACCGAGAGCCTACCTGGTGATTAAGGGGTTAAGCAGTTGTTTTGAGTGGAGGAAGGGAGGGCCTCATGCGTGTGCGGTGTAGCAGTTAAATGGAATGGCATTACGATGTCTGTGGGGAGATGGATTGCGGAGGGCCGATTTTTGAATGTCCTCCCCTCTGCCTCTGCTGTGAAGATCAGAGGGGGATTCTGGGAAAACAGTGGCATCTGTCTCCAGGGCAAGGGGTCTTGTGTCGAGCTGGGGCAGGGGGATCAGTGTTTTGGGAGGGGGGTCTGGATTTAAGGGCTGCCTCAGCTGACAACCCCAGTCCCAGTAGACGCTGGCTGCTCTGGCTTCTCTGCAGCAGGCCAGAGCCTATTCACAGCACAAGAGTTTACTTTCTGAATTATTAATGCTCCATAAAACCTCAATACAGACCCAACAATATGAAGCAGGGGAGGGTTCAAAGTTGCTGCCATCTGAATGGTAGAACACTGGTTGAACTTGAACCTCATCTTTTAGGAGGGGTGAACCCCTCTGTAGTCTTTTAAAATGTTCACACATGAATTGACTCGGAGACAGAAGTCTGCTGTGACTAAGCGGTGGGCTTGTTCTCGGCTTGGAGAGACTTTGCTATAGCAGCAGTTAATTTTTTTCTTTTGTGCAGTATTCAGAAATTCTACTCTAGAAACAAGGGTTTAAAAACATTTTAATTCAAAATAAAACGTTCAGCAAAAAATATCACTCGTGTAATGATGAAGCAAACCCTGATGACCAGGTGTATTCCAAATAAAGCCTAGTTTTATTATGCAGATAAAATCAAATCAAATGCAGTTTTGTTTGGTACTGTAATGTGCTGGATATTGAATGCTACAATGGTACAAGGCTGAAACGCTTAAATTGAAAATCGATTTTACGATCGATTCGATTCCATTCCTCATTATATACAGTACTGTGCAAAAGTTTTAGGCAGGTGTGAAAAAATGCTGTAAAGTAAGAATGCTTTCAAAAATACACGTTAATAGTTTATATTTATCAATTAACTAAATCCAACGTGAGTGAACAGAAGAAAAATCTACATCAAATCAATATTTGGTGTGACCACCCTTTGCCTTCAAAACAGCATCAATTCTTCTAGGTACACTTGCACACAGTTTTTGAAGGAACTCGGCAGGTAGGTTGGCCCAAACATCTTGGAGAACTAACCACAGTTCTTCTGTGGATTTAGGCAGCCTCAGTTGCTTCTCTCTCTTCATGTAATCCCAGACAGACTCGATGATGTTGAGATCAGGGCTCTGTGGGGCCATACCATCACTTCTAGGACTCCTTGTTCTTCTTTACGCTGAAGATAGTTCTTAATGACTTTCGCTGTAAGTTTGGGGTCGTTGTCATGCTGCAGAATAAATTTGGGGCCAATCAGATGCCTCCCTGATGGTATTGCATGATGGATAAGTATCTGCCTGTACTTCTCAGCATTGAGGAGACCATTAATTCTGACCAAATCCCCAACTCCATTTGCAGAAATGCAGCCCCAAACTTGTAAGGAACCTCCACCATGCTTCACTGTTGCCTGCAGACATTCATTCGTGTACCGCTCTCCAGCCCTTCGGCAAACAAACTGCCTTCTGCTACAGCCAAATATTTCAAATTTTGACTCATCAGTCCAGAGCACCTGCTGCCATTTTTCTGCACCCCAGTTCCTGTGTTTTCGTGCATAGTTGAGTCGCTTGGCCTTGTTTCCACGTCGGAGGTATGGCTTTTTGGCTGCAAGTCTTCCATGAAGGCCACTTCTGACCAGACTTCTCCGGACAGTAGATGGGTGTACCAGGGTCCCACTGTTTTCTGCCAATTCTGAGCTGATGGCACTGCTGGACATCTTCCGATTGCGAAGGGAAGTAAGCATGATGTGTCTTTCATCTGCTGCAGTAAGTTTCCTTGGCCGACCACTCGTCTACGGTCCTCAACGTTGCCCGTTTCTTTGTGCTTCTTCAAAAGAGCTTGGACAGCACATCTGGAAACCCCTGTCTGCCTTGAAATTTCTGCCTGGGAGAGACCTTGCTGATGCAGTATAACTACCTTGTGTCTTGTTGCTGTGCTCAGTCTTGCCATGGTGTATGACTTTTGACAGTAAACTGTCTTCAGCAACCTCACCTTGTTAGCTGAGTTTGGCTGTTCCTCACCCAGTTTTATTCCTCCCCCAACAGCTGTTTCTGTTTCAGTTAATGATTGTGTTTCAACCTACATATTGAATTGATGATCATTAGCACCTGTTTGGTATAATTGTTTAATCATACACCTGACTATATGCCTACAAAATCCCTGACTTTGTGCAAGTGTACCTAGAAGAATTGATGCTGTTTTGAAGGCAAAGGGTGGTCACACCAAATATGGATTTGATTTAGATTTTTCTTCTGTTCACTCACTTTGCATTTAGTTAAGTGATAAATATGATCTATTAACATGTCTATTTTTGAAAGCATTCTTACTTTACAGCATTTTTTCACACCTTCCTAAAACTTTTGCACAGTACTGTACATCAATATAAATACTGGATAATCGATTCAACAATTACATTTTTGTAACGTGCATAGTTAATAACATTATTTAAGTTTACCAACGAAAGTGTTCGTCTTAAGCCCAGGACAGACAGGCGGGCATTTTGCTGTGTATCACTGCCATTGCTTTCCGTGTTGGACAGATCAGTGCAGGACGAAGCTGCTAGTCCCGCAGTGCCGCTGAGCGGTACCGCTCAAATCGAATCCAGAACAATTTTTTTTCTGGCTGCCGCGCGGTACTGTCGGTGGATTAACCAATCACAGCCAAGTGCTGACAACATGTGCTTGCCAGGAAAAATCATGAACTGTTGTCTAGGAGGTGTCCAAGCAAGTGTTTGATCCCTTTCATAAGAGGACATCCTTCCTACCTTTTTTTTAAAATAATTTCTGTAGTTCACTACTATTTTTACTAAATAACTGGTTGTAAAAACAGTAGCACCTCTGGGCTTGACGAGGCATAGCCCCATCACCTGTTCAGCTATGAAAGTTAAAAATGTCAATGTTTTGCTCTCCAGATGCGTTTTCTTAAAATTCTCAACACAGTTTTATCCATTCTGAAAGTTCTTGCGTGCGCTAAAGAGACTGTCTGCTGCCAGGGACATTAATATTATTTTACAATTTCAGCTACGTGCCATAAAGATGACACTAGCTGCGAAAGGACTGAGACTCTATTGTTGTTTTTTATACACAAATAAGCTTACTTGACTTGAAAAAAGTCTTGAAAAAAAAGCAGTGTTTACATAGCAGTAAATGTACAATGGAGGCCATTTTCAATGTTTCTTCAGTCTTTTACCTATAATTTAAAAGCCTTCCATAAATAGTCCTAAACATTACAAGCATCACTTTTGATACATTACTGCAACATGCATAGTATATATAGTTTAAATGGAAATAGAAACTATTGCAACACCCTTTAAAGACATTGATGTCCGCTCTATTGTACATTTATTCACTGTGAACCTTAAATGTCTGTGCTACAGTAACATTATGAGATGGTTCACAACCATAGAGGGGGATCCTTCATGATCACCACCTTTTTCTAAAGGGGTTCTAGTGGCCCTTGAACCGAGAAAGTTTAGGAGCCCCTGCTGTAGATGACAATAATAATTTTATTTGGACTTCATTGTAGCATCTAGTTTGCATGGTCTTTGAAATGCACCCCTGTTTCAGCGTTCTGGCTCAGAGAATGGGAGGGTACAGCCCTGACAGGATTGTAATCGACAGGGAGGAAACCCAGAGCTTTTAAAAGCAGACAGAATGTGTACAGTAGCTGTTTCCAAATCCCTCGGGGACGCAAGGTTTGCTGAACTGAAAAATTAGATTCCGTTCTCCAAAGGCTCAGACTTGTAGCATTTCGCCTGGCACAGTACAATAAGGGGTTAGCTGATGTGTGAAGTAGACTAGCTGAATGCAAAAAGTCAGGAGGGAGATTATTGTTTTTGCACATTTTAGTAAAATAAGCCATCTTGTTATGTCTTTATAAATGTCACAGGATAAAACCAGGAGAAATGAACTGAAAACCTTTCTGTGCAAAATACCTACTGTATGTATAGCGTTTTTGGTTTTCCTCCATTTAAGGAGAGATGCTGAATTCCTTCTGTCTTCAAATCTGTTTTCATTATTACTATGGTACAAAACAAATTAAACTAATTAATTAAACACAATTGATCTGAAATGCCATTCCCCTTCTAGTTTGCCCATTACTGTTCTGTAACAAGGCCAAGCTGATATGAGGACGTAGGCTATTTGCCCCTGTTGTAGACAGACAGACGTCTTGGCAATTTACCTTCTGACAGATCTGAACGTTTTAATTCGGACCTCCATGTCACCACAGCTGTTGTCGTTTGTTTTTCCTGCAGTTGGAAAGCCCTGAGGCCTTCTGTAAGCATGTTTTGCATTTTTTGCAACAGCCTTTCAGTGCCATAGCTGGAAGGGACGGACAGGGATTTGCATGACGAAACACAATCATGTTCATGTCTCTATTCAGAGGAGTAGCAGTGTCAGCATCCAATAAGCATACCAGCATTAGAACATGGAACCCGTCTGGCAGGACAGCAGGGTAGTGACGTTCCCAGACCAGGAAGCTGGTCGAGAAACACAGGCAGGTACTTGCGGGGTTGAAAGCGCTGTTGCGCCGTTTTTTTATTCAAAACAATAATAAATAAAAAGGGTTGACAAAACACTGCTCACAGAGCAAAACAAAAGTGCATACAAAAACAGGTCACGAACACGGATATCTCCCTCCACCAAAAACAAATACTGTGCAGGTGCTTCCCAGCAGGAGGAGCAATTGCTTCATTTCTATTTCACTTTTCTCTCTCTCTCTCACATTCCTCTTTCTAAAACACCCACCCCAATCAGCAAATGCTGCAGGTTAGTAGATGGAGATGGTCACATTCTGCATGAGTTTTTAATATTCGCGTGGTCGTCAACAACTCTATTCTCTGCCGACCACACATTCTCACGAGATGTCTGACAGATGAGCTACTACCATCTCCTCTGCTAAACCACCTTTAACTGTACAGTAATAAACAAAACATCATATTTTAAATTAACACAAACCAGTGCATTCAAATCATTCAGTACAACACACAAACCATTTTTTTAAATACACACAAAACAATACATTAAATCACCTGTTCTTTAATCCCAAAATAACATTTCTTGTCCTGTTTATGTGCAGTGATCTACATTGCACCTACATTGCAACTTTGAATGCATTGCTGACCCTTTTGTCCCAGTAAAACCTATTCATAATGTTCTATGTGTGGTCCTTGTTAAAGCTGCAATTTTTTAAAGGAGTGCATTGTAGTTGTTATCGGTGAAACACTATGATGCCTGAAAACAGTGTTGCTGAGGGAAGCATGTAGTAGTAGTAGTAGTAGTAGTAGTAGTAACTTTTTTCCGGATGATAGACCCAACACTGAGATATATTACAGTAGCGTCATACTCTACACAACTATTACACACGTGAGTAATCAACAGTACTGCAGACATACAGTACCGTCGAAAGCCTTGTATCTTGTATTTGGAGGGTTATATAAACTTGCTTAGTGTGGTGGTGACCAGCTGTGGCTGCCGTAATCAAGGTGACTTTTTTTTTTTTAGTTTTTGCTGGGCAGCAGTACACTTTGTTATTGTCTGAATATTTGAAACCCTGCTGCATTGTGTTGCTTTTTTTCTCAGTTGTATGTGCCATCTTTCACATAGGCCTATCAATTTTAACACAGGACATCCTGTTGTTTGAAATTAAAATGTTGTAGTCAGATAATTCCTCTTTTTATGTACTTGCTGGGCACGTTGTTGGTTGTTGGTTGTTGGTTGTGGTTGGTGGTGTTGTTGTTGTTTTCTAGTACAACTGCTAATCAGGGTCTGTAAACTATTTCTAATAAAAGGTTCTATTAAAAGACCCTTACAAATACAACACAGAGATATGTACATCCGCTAATATTTTTGAATTGCCAAAGGCGCAAGCTTGATCCAATTCTTCCAGCGACAGCGTGAGACTTGCAGCTCATCCCCATTCCCCTGTATCTGAGTTCTGAGCAGAAGCTTTTATTATTATTATTATTATTATTATTATTATTATTATTATTATTATTATTATTATTTAATTTTGCATTCATATGTTTGAGTGAGTCTTCCACCCTCAAGGGCTCAGCGTATATTGCAATTGGCCAATATCCACTGTTGTTTGTCAAAGGTATCCCATGTATGCTTCTGTTGCACACATTAAATGGTGATTTCTTATTTCTTTTGAAAATATATTTATTCAGGGCTACAACACAAACAAAGCAGTATGTAACTGTAACAAGCAGAACAGACAGTTTTTTGATTTGGAACTTTTTTAATATATTACCATCTACATATATTTATCATTTAATAAATAGGGGTGTTTATAGGAGTGTACATTATGTATTCAACATTAATTTTAGGATGTTACACTTTCATAAATTTAGGCTTTGTAAACTTTGGACGACCAATGTATACGCGTGCGCACACACACACGGTATAAATCTCTTCTCCAGCAGCTTACAACAGGGGTTTTCAACCTTTTTTTTTTTTTTGAAGCTGCACCCCTTCTGTCTGGAGGTTTCAGCTCAAGTACCCCTTTACAATGCTCTACTGAATGACACAACAGTTGTAATAAAGTGGAGAATAATCTGATTTAATACATTTCTTTTCCTCCCTGTATTATTATGGGTGACAGACTGCTGGTTTAGGACAGAATACAGTAGGCTTAATTCTTAAAACTTTTAATTACAAGTATTTGGATGCACAGAATTAAAAGGAAAGTTTTTAGTAATATCTTTGGAAACAGTTGTATTCGCTTTCTATTCGGAAAAGTTAGTATAAATAATACAAAGTAGTGTGCATTGTAAAAGTTTTTTACATTACCATTTACTTCCCATCTCTGCATAATTATGTGCCATTTAAAATGTTTACCTCAAGATAAAACTATAATAACTACTAACAATGATGCACGTTTTTATTAAAGCGAACAAATTATCTAAAGGGATTCGGTATAACGTCTGTCGCTTTGCATTTTCTGTAGACTCTTGTGCTTTCTTCCTTTGTTTTGCAAGTAAGTAATGTATCCATTTCATCAAACACCGAAAACAAATTCAACCAGATGCTATTGCTGTTACTAAAATGCAGCCAGGCCTAATAAATGAAACACAAACAGTCAAAGTATGAGTATTATCATTAATAATTATATTTACCGGAGCATTTATACTGTAGTTCTAAAAAAAAATGCAGAAAGATTGTGCTTTCTTGATTTTAGGAGGCTTGGTGGTCCAATGGTTAAAGAAAAGGGCTTATTACCAGGAGGTTCACCCCCCAAGTCTCTAAGTTGATTTGGATAAAAGCGTCTGCTAAATGACTTAATAATAATAATAATAATTAGTATTCAATTATACAACAAGTTGAAAACAGCAGAGTTCATGAACAGCACAGAACGCTCTCCATAGGAACAATCACCAGACGCCTGCTTCACCCACCCTAATGGAAATCCTGTCCACTCAATCGAAATCACGCATGCGTAAGTACGGACATGAAATATTCTGTGTCTTTAAACAAAAATCTAGTATTTATGGTTTGTAGTATCACAAATGTAGTATCACAGTGGTTTAGAGATACTGTATAATACTGTTAAATCATTTCATTTTTATTTGTGCATTTCTGAGTCGTCCTGCGTACCCCTATGACCCTTAAAAATACCCCCAGGGGTATGCGTACCCCCAGTTGATAATCCCTGGCTTACAGGGTTACATTTTTAGGTGCCCTGCCAAACTGGCAAACGAACGTTTCTACATATTCTGGCGGAGGCAGACAAAAGAAACACAACAAAGGCAGTTTTGGGGCCAAAATAGCGGTAACAACAACCACTGTTTTTCTTCCTTGAGATGGGATGGGGGGCTGGTAGTAAAACCTGTAATGCGACTGCTTTGCAATTGTGCAATACGAGTCTCTCGCTGACACTGCTAGGTCATATTAAAACCTGCATACTGAGGGGGGCAGGGGGAGTTCCTGGTAAGTGGCGCGTTTCTGAACATCGCAGAGTCTTCTGGGAATTGAATTGTAGGTCGGCGTGGTGATGTCGTAGCGCTGTTATGGGCAGTCGCTGTAATGGCCGGCGCGGTGATGACGGCACTGTCTTGGACTCTCGGTGATGTAATGATATGCTCCAAACTAGCTTGTGGAGCATAGATTTCACCCAATATTTATACCCAAAGTCCCATGTGCACCTTTTTCATGCTGGCGAGGGGTCAGTCCCAGTGCAGAACATGCACCCATTATAACCATAGGGAAAACAGATTTGCAGGGCTGTCAGCCCGTGGTCTGTCATGCGTCATACTGCTTGTTCTTATATTAACACACTAAAGTGAAACTTTCTGAACTCCCTTTACAGCAAATATAGTCGAGTTAACACCACAGAAGTGTATTCCGCTGATTGGCTGACATGCAAGGACCGGTACAGAAGTGCTGATTGGCTGACATGTAACGGTGGGGAAAAAAGCCTGAGTTGGTTGCTAAGTAACCAGTTCAAACAAAGGCAGGAAGAGAATATGAGGACTAATTTGGAGTAAAAAGTGATAAATAAATGAATGTACCTGTTTCTTAAACTAAAATAGTTTTTTTTTTTAATTGCACAAGTATTCGTGACCCCATTGAAAGGCACTGGTGACCCACAGTTTGAGAGCCGCTGTAGTAGAGGTTGAGGCAAGTACTGTACTGACTGAGGAGACCTGGCTGTGTCCAGCAGGTGGCACTGTTCTGTGAAACCAACACAAGTGTGTGTGGAATCAGGAGGTTACTGCAGTTCAGATTAAAATTATTTCCCCCAGCATTCTTTTTTTAAATCAATAAGCAAAGATGCATTGAGAATTGTTTGAGATGCATTTAACTAAATAGTGTCTCTCTCTCTCGTGTCTCTGTCTGTCTGTCTTGCTCTCTCTGCCTCCATTAGGAACTTGAAGACGCGCTTCACAACCAGGACATTGACTTTCTGTTTGATCTCATCTCTTGTCTTCTTCAGGGCTGCTATCAGCGCACAGATATCACGTGAGTAACACATTAGCAGAGCGCCATCCCTTCTGTTGTAGGTCCAGTTTTCCTCCACCAAATACACAGCAAGGGAAAGCTCGATCTAGCCCTGGGCTACATTCAAGCTCAATAGGACTATCAATGTAACTTCTTGAGCATGTAATGCAATGATATAATATTTGATCCTCTGTGTGTTTTGCAAACCAGTGGAGTGGCAGTTTCCCTTCCATGCCCCCCTATGAATGGTAGGCGCTGTTCGGGTGAGGGCCTGCCCTGAACAGCAGGGAATGTAGTTCAGGTTGGAATCAATGAGGAGCAGCAGTGTGTGGAGTGTCACAAGGTTCCTACCTACACTCTGCCTGGTAGTAGTCAGTACCATTTTTTCTTTCATGGGAACCACTCCATGTGCTTCATCAGAGGCTAATGCAGCGGTTTGCAAACTGGAGGGCATGGCTGTCAGTGGGTAACAGATGACAGATTTGAAGGGGAGCGTCTTCCTGCCAGCATAGATGCTACATGTTTTCCTGCACCAGTCACATACAGACACTGTCCTCACTGCACAGCTTGTCTGCTTGCTCATTTCAGCAAGCAGGCTGCCTGTTGCACATCAAGCCCTGAGCAGACCACATGGCAAATGACATTTAATAGAGAAAAGTGTAAGGTACTGCATGCAGGCAATAAAAATGTGCATTATAAATATCATATGGGAGATACTAAAATTGAAGAAGGAATCTGAGAGACCTCTGAGTTTATGTTCACTCAGAAATGTCTTCATCTAGACAATGTGGGGAAGCTATAAAAAAGTGCTTCAAGATAGTGAAGTGTCGAATTTAAATCAAGGGAAGTAATGTTAAAACTTTACAATGCATTAGTAAGACCTCATCTAGAATATAGTTCTGGTCACCTTGCTACGAAAAGGATATTGCTGCTCTAGAAAGAGTGCAAAAGAGCGACCCAGAATCATTCCGGGTTTAAAAGGCATGTCATATGCAGACAGGTTCAAAGAATTGAATCTATTTAGTCTTGAACAAAGAAGACTACGTGGCGATCTGATTTCAAGCATTCAAAATTTTAAAAGGTATTGACAATGTCAACCCAAGGGACTTTTTTGACATGAAAAAAGAAACAAGGACCAGGGGTCACAACTGGAGATTAGATAAAGGGGCATTCAGAACAAAAAATAGGAGGGACTTTTTTACACAGAATTGAGAGTCTGGAACCAACTCCCCAGTAATGTTGTTGAAGCCGACACCCTGGGATCCTTCAAGAAGCTGCTTAATGAGATTCTGGGATCAATAAACTACTAACAACCAAACGAGCAAGATTGGCCGAATGGTGGCCCAAACTGTGGCTCTACTTGTATTAACAGACAGACTAGAGATGTGCCGAGTCACACTGAACTGTGATATGTTTCTTGACGATACAATTATCAATACAGTGACCCCTGTATCGATACACTGGTTTAAGTAGAATTTGATCTCTTAACATAAACATGAACATGCATGCATGTGTGTCTACACTGATAATTAGAGAAGTATTTATTAGCATGCACTCTAGCAGCCTCACCTACCAATCACTGTTTTCAGGGTGTTTTTGTCAAGCCAGTGTTGCCAAGTCTCATGTGAAGAAAAAAGAAAAAGAAAAAAAAGCAACACTGTCTTTCAAAATGAGCCCAAAACAAGCCAGGGAGGTGAGTGGGTGTATTTATACAAATTCCATTTTTTTTGTAGTTTTAGTTTTTTTCGTTGAACTGGGAATAGGAGGAATCAGAAATTCTAATGACGTGCATATACATTGACAGGTCAATCACGCAACCCGCGACTCTCAAAAAATGAATTACAAGCAGACTTGGAGCTGTGGTCTGCAGCAGAGCGAAACAGAAGCTGAGTTGGAGGCGGGTTATTAATGTTGATTTCATCAGGGCGACGGCGAAATTCAACCAGCTCCAGACGGTTTAAAATCCAGTGGATTTGTGTGAACCAGAACATGCAGATCATGTAGAGTTCCTCAAGAAAAAAACTCAATATAAAATAATTATATTTGTTTTAAATAGAATCTGCATTTTTTTTTTTTGTCAGATTCAGAACTTTTGAAAAACCTTTTGTTTCCAAGAAGTGTGCACATTTTTATTTTAGTTTTATTAGAATAAAACTGCAAATGATTGCAAATGCGTCAAAAAAAAAAAAATTGTAAACCATTTTTTCAGGGTTAAGCGCATTGGCGCCTGCAACTCAAAAATGCTGCCTCTCCCTTTTTTAAAAGCATGTCAATATTTATGAATGCGCTATGATGTCGGTCTGTTAGGGGGGAAAAAAACTCATGTTTTAATAAACTGAAGAGTGAGAAGGACGGTAATAAATAAACTAATAACAATATCATTGAAATACAAATGCTTGTAAGCCAGACAGGTGCTGTACTGTATTAAAACCAGCAGAATACAGTAACCCCAGTTTCATGCAACAGTTGTGACGGTGACCAAATGTGAGCGAGTGTTGTGTACAAATGTAGTATTTAATATCGTAAATAGCAGAACCAACTCACTGGATTTTAAACTTGTTACTGACACAAACAGTAACATCTATCTGTTTTAAATGTAGTCAACAGTTCCATGTTGAATTTGAGTCATGCTTTATTCTTAATATCGTGACGGGCGACGTCACCTACTTGAGAAAACAGACCTGCACCACCTCTTGGAATTCCCTTAAAGTTCAAATTTGTTTAAAATCTAAAATCAGTTGTTCAAGTAACTCAACAGAATTCACTTAAAAACCCAAACAAACCTGGCAAATACAGCAGTTGTTTTTGAAGCCGGTGCACTAAATATAAGTTTAAGATTAGAGTTTAATTCTGTATTCTGTTGCCTGTAAAGCAGCAAGCGTCTGTACGGGTTGTGTTGACCACTCGTAGGCTTGCAGCCTCGGCTAGTTCATTTCTACTGCTGTTGTGTGTATTTTTATTTTGTGTGTTCTCATTCACACATTTTCTATCCTATAACATATTGTAATGACACTAGGTTAACATATTGTAATGACACTAGGTTAACATATTGTAATGACACTAGGTTAAGGCATTCTTTAGCTCGAGGAATGAGAGTATCGGTATGTGGAGGAAACCTGTCCATCTGTCCGTCGCACATTTTGAAATTAATATGCATTGTATGGTCATGGGGATCTAGTTTTTCATGAGCCTGATGGCTCTAATTTGTCTATTTTACAGCGGTTGTGGAGGATGTCTGCTACTAAGGTACTTTAGACACAATGTTTGAAACGTTTAGTAAATTAAGCCCAGAGGCTGGTGTCTCATAAGTTGTTGAACTATTTCAACCCCAATAAAATCCTTAAAAACTGAAAACTGATGTTCTCTGACCGTAGTCTTGTGCCCTGTTTTGAGATCTGCCTCCCGCAGGAACTACTCTTGTGACCGTCCCTAGAGTCTCCCTCAGTGGGACCAGAAGCATACGTGGAATAAACAGTAAACCCAGCTAGTTTCAGTCGGAGAGACTCACTGCAAAGATTTGTCCAAGGAAAGGGTTAACTAACATCACAGCAAAGTGTGTCGTCCTCCTGGGTCTTGGTTGAAATAAACGATCCACTTTCTGCACTTGGACAGGCGGTAGCAGGATGTGATCCTTTATTGGATTAGACAGCTCTGGGCACCCGGGGGCTGCTGTGCTCCTCCACTTTCAAGTAAGTTTTCTTTTCATCTTTCAAGAATGAAACACGCAGCACAGGGGGAGTGGAGGAGAAGGAGAAGCAGGGCTGCTGGTTTGCAGCTGCACTGAAGTGCTCAGTACTCTTGACATGATGATTCTTTTTTCTTGATCCCACACATTGGGATACCGTGCATTGGGGTTTTAGTAGACACTGGTTGTAGGTATTATGGCTAGAACTGTTTTTTTTAAAGGTTTACACTTAATATAATCTCTTTTGTATCTTTATTTCTACACATGTGGTGATAAATGTACCCAATACCATTAAGTCCTTGGGTATCAGCAATAGGTATAAATAAAATATAACCATTATGCCTAACATAGCCTAACTACCTGACTAGCTGATTTCCAGATTTACTTTCCTATAGAAACCGCAATGGCATGCTGTATAAACAAATTATGAGACTGTTGAAGATAATGTTTCTCTCTGCTACTTATAGGCAGTAAGGCCATTGTCTCTTCCTCAGTAGCTCAATCAAATCTGCTGGTTTATTTTACTTTTATCATTTTTTGTTTTAAGTGAAGTTTCCAATTATGTACATGTACAAGAAATATATGGGTAAAAAAGACACTTTTTGGTGCGATTGCTGCGTGTATTAAATACTGTTGCGCTTTTGTGGATGACAAATGCACTGTATTTATTTTGAAAGGAATTACAGTACCCCCTTTATTTTGAAAGGGATTACAGTACCTGCTCATCACAAGTGATATTCCATGCTTGCCATATAAAACTCGCTCTTAACTGAACACCGAAAGCAGCATCTGCCTTAAGCCTGATCCAGGAGGATATTCAGATGAAAATGTGTTTGTGACATTTGAGGTTGCTCGCCTTGTACAGACTACAGTGTGTATGATTTGTTGCAGATGAGACACAGGTTTACCACTGTGTTGAATGAAAGTAAACTCTTTCTCCCATTATGGCTTAAAGCCTCATACTTTCGTTTATTACTCATGGAGGGTTTGCTCAATCCCATTGTCTCCATGAAACGAACAAGCACTTAATTCAAAATGATGAAATTTTACTTTCAACTGCACCTCCGGTTTTGAAATACGCATGCGCAAGCAAGCGGTGTCAAAGTCAACAAGTGATGAAATATCCTTGAGTGAACATGTAGGCTCAAAGAAACAGGCGGGAGAACGAGAGAGAAGAAAGAATAATTAACACGAATGAATACAGAGAACACAAATAATAAATGTTGTGTTTATTTTTACCTTCTCTTTTCGCTTTTGTTTATTATTCTTTCTTCAGTTCATTCGAGCCGCAAAGTGTGCGTCACCCGCGGTTTGGCCACCTGCATTATGGTGATGTTGTTTTTCATGACACCGACAGCTCTGTCTGTTTATTTGAGGAGGATGTTAGTTACTAACATGCTTGTTGAAAGTCCCAGTGTTTCAAACGCAACTGTTTGAAGCATTTACTGTACAAAAACATGTCTTGAATAAGCATGTACTGTACAGTAAAGGTATGTGAGGAAGTAAATGCTGTTGGTTTGTTTCTTTAATTACGGAATTCATTAGGGGATCTATTTTACTGTTTTGCCAGGTACGCCACGTTCCAGCGGTACTTGGAAGATATCATCAGTTACCGATGGGAGCTGGAGGAAGGGAAGCCAAACCCTCTGAAGCAGGCTGTGTTCCAGGAGCTGCCCCTCCGCACACAGGTGGAACTCCTTCACCGGCTCTGCGACTACAGACTGGACGCTGCCGACGTCTTTGATCTGTTAAAGGTATCGCTCGAAACTCCTCTGCTGCTGGCTTTGAAAAATTTCAAACTCAGACTCCGAGGAACTCATGACAACATTGCCACAATGTGAGGGACAAACATTTTACCTGTTTTTACTAAGCATAACAGAGGAGTGAACCCCAAATCCAATTAGCAATCAATTGAATGTCATTCTGGATCAAATATTATTTGGGAAGAAAATGGCATAAACAACTCGGTGTTGAATCGGTAAGAAAAATAATCCAAAGTTTTTCTCGTGCCCGGTGAATTATTTTTACCGATTTCAACACTTCTTGTTGTTTATTCCTTACGTAAGCTGTCTCGCCTGCACACCCCCTAAGCTGAGCATTGTCTCGCCCTCTCCCTCATCTGAGTTTGTAACTGGATTTTAGCAGCTGTGGTAGGATTTTAACCGAGTGAGTATTTATCTTCATAGCTGCATCTGTAAGCATGTAGTTCTAAGGGCATTTGCTTGTATATGGTCAGTGCTATTATGTTACTGTGGTTTTTGTGACCTCAGTGTGAGCTGCCCTTGTTTTTTTAGTATCGCAACTTGTCATTCAGGTTTCTGTGTGTGTGTGTGTGTGTTTGTGTGTGTGTTTCTTTTTTTTTTTTTTTTTTTTTTGCTATAGATCACCTGCACGACTGTGACCCCAGTGGAAATAGCCTAGTGATCTCAAGTGGGGTTGTGACTCGGAGGTTAAGAACCTCTGGGCTAGAGGATCACCTTTGACACACAGTAACAATATTGACTTGCTGTACATTCCTATAAATTTACACTACCATATATAACTGTACAAACTGGCAATTTGTTTCCAGAGAACAGCAACAATAACCTGAAAAACAATCAGCATAAGTGTTAGAGTTCAAACAAATTGCAGGAAAATCCACCTTCATTTATAATATTGATTCTTCCACAAGTGGCAAGGTTTTTACTTGTTTTTGTCTGTTTCTGACCGTTTATTCAGATGTTTGTTTCATGTGATATGGGTGTCTAGATCTTGTCTGAAACATGGCATTCTGGGATTTAGAATACATTTGGTCCTGTATAATAAAAAGTGTTTCTCCTCCCTTTCCTCTAACTTGGCTGGAATCCTGACTCTGATCAGTACAGTAGCCACTTCTTGACAGTGTTTTTGACAATGCTATGCTACTGCTTGTCTTTTTGCTCTTTGTACTTTTTTATTTATTAGGTGTTAAACGGTATTTCCTCCAGAGGGATGCTTAAATGTACTCTGGTTCCAGGCTCTTCCTGCATTGATGTAGTCTAATAAATATATCACTTAACCTTTTACCACGGAACCTAATCTGGAGTGGGAACTTGGTCTTTTCCCCAGGGTCTTCTCCTGTCATCAAGCAATCTGAAGACCTCATTCCTTACACTGAGGATATGATGAGAATCAGGGGTTTTCTATGAAGTTTCATCTTTGATTGCTGCTTATTTTATTAAAAGTCGATCATCCATAACCTTTAAACACTAATTCGTCCTAAATTTTGAAATGCTGAAAGAAACGTAATCAAGTCGGTGGCGTCACATTTCAACAAAGTCTTTTTCAATGTCTTCAGTGTTTTGATTCCTATACTTGTATTGCTCAGTGATGTGGACTGATTGATAAAGTGTGAAGGATCTCTTAATTATCCCATTAAGAGGAATGGGTGTAATTTTTGCATGTATTGGACATTAGTGCTAGTTACAGCAAGTCACATGCACAGGGGAAATGTGGAGAAATGAGAGCATTAAAGGTCTAGTAATTAAGGTTTTAAAAGTCAATGTCCTTGATTATCTCCCTACTGAGGGTGCAAACATATGCAAATATAGTTTTACTATGCATTTACCACAGTGGACCAGGGTTTGCCATGTTTTTTCATATGCTTTCCTATGCTTTAGCATGCTTTCACTGTGATTTATTATACTTTTTAGAAGGGAACAGCTGGTCTACACACTGTTGTGTAGCCTCTGGAGGTGCTCCCTTCCCAGCCTGCTCTGAACACCCCCTCTGCTCACAGGGCCTGGATGCCGACAGCTTGCGGGTGGAGCCTTTGGGAGAAGATGGTGATGGCGCCCTCTACTGGTATTTCTATGGAACACGCATGTACAAGGAGCAGCCGCCGAAGGGGAGGACAGCACAGAGGCAAGATATTAACACCTAGGATTTTACCCATGCTTTCTGCTTCTTAATTTCAGTCCCCAAACCAGCTGCTTTGTTCAGTATTTATTATGTAATGGAGCTTAAATCTACCTGTTATGGTGAAGTACACAGAATTGTAACCTTGGTACCCCAATTGGTTTACTCATCCAATGTTCTCTAGGTGATCTTTCCTATACTACTAGAGTGGTCTGTGCTTTTTAGTGGAGTTATCTTTCCTGCAGGACTGCAGTGTTTAAAGTTACGTGTGATCTGAAGGATCCCTTGCTTATGAATAAACATGATCAATTTAGACCCTGCTGGCATAAGCCATAGCATTTTACAGCAGTGGGGAATCTCCCTGTATTGCATCAACTAGCTATCCTTGCAATCACCCCCTGAAAATAAGTTGCAATCTAGGTGGAGTTCCTGGTGCTGTAAAATGCTTCAATAAAATCCAGCTGTAGCCGATCCCTCCTGTGTACAGGGTGATACACAACCCCTTACAGTCGATTCAACCAGATGAGGCGGTTGACTGGGCTGAAAATGTATTTGAAGAGAAGATTTTACAATGTACCTTGATGTGAGCTGAACTAAACACACGGTTCTATCCAAACTGATTTGAGAGATGTCTGTCAGACCTATGTAAGCAGAAAACCTCTTCTGCACATGCTTCTCTCAAACAGGGCAGAAGATCTCAATTGTCAGCACCTTGTCCCAGATGTTGCTGTAGCTCCCCCACCCCCTCGTTCTCCCATCGTCCTCATGAACTTGCTGCATTCTCATCGTCACATTAGTCCTCTTGCTAGAGCTGTTCTCGAGGGCTGCAGTGCAGAGGTCAGCACCTGTAGGAAGGGTGTTTGTGTGAGGCTTCCCTGGCAATGGAGGCTTTAATGAAATGTATTAAGAGCTTTGGATTGTTCAATGTAAAATGCTTTCTACCCAGAAGCATGCATAAAGTATATATGTATACATGTGTGTGTCATAGGCACACATCCGGTCATGGAGCATTGTAGTTGTTCCATGAAATGAGGATGGATGAACTGGAGTGGGTTGTTTTACGGCTATCCTCCTGAGTGAAATGACCACAGCACTCTATAACGTTAATTTGGTATTGTATTTATATCAAAATAACTGAACAGGAAGTATGTTTTTTAAACCTGAATTTAAACAGCTGAATTGGGACAATTCCAGAATGATACCTGCTACATAAAAAAAAATATATATATAGATAAAGTACCATTTACAATAGTTTCTTCCTCCTTTTCAAAAACAGTGAAGATGCTGAAGTTGAAGAAAAGCCAGTCAAACGAAGGGGAAGACCACCAAAAAAAAAGCTACAAGCTAAAAGACTGAGGTAACGTTCTTATTTATTTATTGTTTCCTGTTTATTGCATACGTTCTGTTTGTGAATTTTTCCCATATTCAGTAGTTGGAAGAATCAGCACAGGTATAGGGCACCTTCCTGGGAATGAAACGCTGGCATTACTGACAAACCTGTGCCGCTTATCTAGTGCACATTCTTACATAAATTTAAATAATTAAATATGACTTTAGGTAGAGTCTAGAGTTGCATAGAAATCACAATACTGTAAATACAGTTTGCAGGCAGTTAACATTTTTGCTGTGAAAAGGGTTTGAAAACTCGGTCACCTTTTCTTTTCCTGTAATTTATTTATATATATATATATATATATATATATATATATATATATATATATATATATATATATATATATATATATATATATATATATATATATATATATATATATATATATATATATATATTTTTCCAAAAAGTATTTTTCAATTTAAGCAATGACTTGTTTCCTGTTTCCAGCGAGTTGGTGAGTGAACACAAACAAGAGAATGGCACTGGAGGCTTGCAGACAGATGCTGGTAAGGGTTTGTACCCCCTCTAATTCTATTGTTAGAATTGTTTAGTTTGCTTGAGAGGAAGAAGCGTACCGGGTCATTTTGTAGATGTTTTGATAGTAGCTGCCTCGCTGGCTAACTGGACTCCTGCTGGACCTGTTCACTGTGCCAGCTCCGAAGGCAACTCACTGATCTGTTAAATTAGTCATCCGTTACAGCTTATGCTTTTATTTGAAATGCACATGACAAAATACCATTTAGGTGAGACATGCTGGCTTATATTTCACCAGGGGTGTTGGCTGTCTAGAGTGACAGCCAACACCCCGATGTCGGACCCTGTTCGACATCATCAAAAAGGCGTCAAGCACAGGTCCCTGGTCGTTTTTTTCTCCGGAAAAAGCAGAGAAAAGCTTTCAATAGCCGAGAGAAGCCGAAAAAAGAGGCGGATCTGAGCAATACGAATAGTCCCTTCACCACAGACCTAACCTGGACATAAACAAACAAGATAGCTGTTTCCGGATCCAGCGCTCAAAGAATGTCATGGATATTTGCCAAGCTTTTTGAGGTTTTATAGTAATAAAATAATGACTTGGATAGCATTATTGAGGAGTTTGGTGATAAACCTAGTGATCAGGAGATGATTTATCAGTATGCACTGCTATGAAGAGATACAGCGAAGAAGGAGTGGGGCAGGGCTGCAGATGCAGTACTGAGTGTCCTGTTGATATGCAGTTTTAAACAGCGCATATAAAATAAACAGCGCATGTGAAAATAAATTGGTCTGTAACAAGCTGCTTCCGGGGCATTGATACGGGTAGTGTTTACTTGCGTCTGTCACCCAGGTCAACCCTGCATTATCAAAAGCTGTGTGAAATCGCATAGCAGACCTGCATGACACCGGGTCCTGACCCGGGTAGGTTCCGACCCAGGTAGAGCATGCCATCTGGAGACTGAAATTGCCCGCTTCCTGTCATTAACCAGCCAGCTGCCTCCCCTGCATGCTGACATTCTCAGCCAGTGGGACGTGAAACACCTCTTCCAAAAGGCATGCAAACTGAGACCTTTCTTTTAAACTGAAAGTACCTGTGGGCTTTAACATGTGCTTCTTTCAGAACATGTTTTGAGAGTTTTAATCCGGGTTTTATTACAATTTAAATGTGTAACTTTTTTTCTTTTTCTGAATGTTCTACTGTCATGTCTTATGTGGTGCTGCCTTGCAATGCAGCTTCCTGATTGGTGGATGAAAGTTCTGAGGCTTCTAATAAGCTATACACCCTATTCATGTATATAATAACATTTGAAAATGTGTTTTAAGAGTGTGCATAAAGAAATCGAGGCTGCAGTGTGTTCCTGTCTCTACCCAGCAGAATGTGAGCGAGGGGCCTGGTCGCTGGCCTGTGCCACGGAGGAGGAGTGGCAGAGCCTGGCGGAGAGCATAAAAGAGAAACCTTCTTCTAAAGACAGGCAGCTCTACAAACTGATCAGTGAAAACTTCCTCCCGGAAATCAGCAGCATGATTGCCTACAAGGTCAGTGACGAGGACACGCAACATAATACCCAGTTAAATCAAATGATGAAACGTGCTGCTTTGAGAGAGATTTGGAAGGGTTTTTTGGGGGAGTGGTGGGGGCTATTCTCGGTGTGTTGTGATCCCACCATTTCTAGCTATTCTACCGCCTCAGAGGAGATCAGCAGAAGGCTAGTTCCGTTGTGGCTGCAGTTTTTGTTGTTGTGGTGGGTGTGTGTTTGTTTGTTTTGTTTGTTTGTTTGTTCCACCCCACCCCCACCCCCAGATCATGTCTCAGTCTCACCTGAATTAGTAAAATAAACCTATTAAACCCCAAGCAAAATTGTGAACTCCCCCAAGCTGCCGCTCTAGTGGTCCAGATATCTGTGCAAGGGGTGGATCTACGCATTGTAGCCAGAAGAGGTTCAAAATGACCTGCGAGACGGACAGGGCTTTTATGCTCAATGACTTCAGAGTTTCAATACGCTCCAGCTCCCCTTGCCGTGAGGCTCCACTCGGCACATTATTAGCAGCGGTTCCAAAGGAAGCAACTTTATTTCTGCGCTTCAGGCACATCCAAAAAGCCTCCCAGGACACTGCAAGTAATCAACAGTGATTTCCTTCATTTAGCTAAGTGATTGTGGCGGGAATACAACAGATTCAGAGCTCCAGGTGCTTGGGGGGTTTATTAGAATATTAAAGAACCCAGATCTGTTAAGTGGGTAGAGATTGTTGCTACATTGAACACGTTTGTCTGATATGAAATTAGTGATCAGTACATTAATGTAGTACTGTTTTGATGTTTTGTATTTGTGTAACTACTGATTTGGTGGGACTTTCCCCTGTAACCTGAAGATGAACTGTATTGATGCTATCAAACAGGGCTCAACACAACCCCAGGCACATCATTATTAGTACTTAAATGTTGTATACAAATACTGTTTACTGTGTAATTGTGCAGAGCGGTACATGGGTGTATGTTTGGGTACACAATGTTTTCTGTGAAAATGCAGTTCATCCTTTGCATTCATATATAAACCCATGTGCCTGTGTCTGATTACAAGGATCCCCATGATTTGAAGAGAAGTGTAAATGCAAGGCATGGAGGCTGAGATGTTTTGTATAAGTTGTGACAATAACATTGATAAAAGACCACCTTATTGTATTTGTAGTAGATTTTCACTTTGCTCTTCCATCCCATGCGTTTCTCTCCTGTATAAGAGCACTTCCGTATCTCTCTATCTATCTGTATCTCTCTCTCTATCTATCTATCTCTCTCTCTATCTCTCTCTATCTATCTCTCTATCTCTATGTATATCTCTCTCTATCTATTAGAGAGAGAGAGAGGTTTACTTGTGGTAGAACCAACAATTGGCAACAGTTACTCTCACAGTGATGTGATGTCAGACTGTGATACCCCATAGCCTGCGCTTTTAAAATGTGGTACTTTTTTCAAATGCAAATCCAGTACTGGAGCTCGCCATGTTAATGTGTGCAATATATATATTCATTCTGACATTTGGTTTTTGCTGAAATTGCGAAGTTTAAAATAGAGACTAAGAAAAGATCGAAGCAGAAGACAAAAACATCTGCATCGGTGAGAGAGAGACTTTTCGTTAAATCATGTTCGGTTAACAACAACTTTTTGCTGGGAACCGAGAAGTTGTTAATAAGTGACATCGTGTGTGTGTGTGTGTGTGTGTGTGTGTGTGTGTGTGTGTGTGTGTGTGTGTGTGTGTGTGTGTGTGTGTGTGTGTGTGTGTGTGTGTGTGTGTGTGTGGGTGTGTGTGGGTGTGTGTGGGTGTGTGTGGGTTTTCATTAAAGGCTGTTTTAATCCCACAGTGTTCTTTGTCCAAGTTTTAATGCACATCCACTTCTTAACCTATGGCTCCCTCGTCCTCCTTCCAGTATTGACAGCTACTCAGTGTATTGAAATGTACAGGCAGTGGTGGCCCCAGCTGACCCACGGTAAATAAGTGAATCCACGAGGAAGCAAGCTGCTTCCCTTTGGAAATTGCTGAAACAAAGGGCCCCTTCTCTGAAACAGTTTGCCGTTTTACAGCACTGTCGAAAGCCATCACCGTAGCCTTTCTGGACGAGCTGTCGGATTGAGTAATTGCAGATTTGCTCTAATGGATGGGTACCTGGGAACATCAAAGGCATTGGTAAGGGTTTAACAGGACTGTGAGCAATGAGTTTGTCCCCCCCGTGACCTCCCCTCCTTGTTTTTTAATTTTGTTTATCGACAGGAGAAGCAGCGCCAGGAGAGGCTGTCTCAGACGACCCCCGTAAGGAGTTCAGAGCGGCTGGTTGACAAGCGCATCTTACTGGAGGAGGAGGTGAGGGAGAGTGGGAGATCGCTTCCTAAACCAAAACAGCCATGAGCAAAACATTAACCCTGAAGCACCCCCCCACTTCCTGTCGTCCTGCTGGTCCCTAGACGACCCTTGTATTTGACAATCAAGTGTTATCCAATCACCAATGGTATAATTGGAAAGTAAATGGCTACTTAATCAGCCTAGGGCTTTTTAGTCCAAAAGGCCACCAACCAATTTTAAGTATGTTGCTCAAGTTTGTATATATTTACATGTTTACAGTTTGCGCAACTCTGGTTGCAATTGCGGGTGGCAGTGATATCCCTGGGGCGGGGTTGCTCCACAGTAAACCATAGTATTATGCACAGGTGAGAATACACAAACAGAAGTGTCAGCTGAAATAAAAACAAAAATGCTAAATTAAACACAATGGGGGAAGACACAGCTGAAAACCGAACGTTGCCTTAAAGTGGCCCAGCGCACCTCCCGCTACAAAGGGAGGTCCCGATTTTCAGGAACCTACCCTCACACACCCTCTGTATACTTTTTGTGGGATGAAAATACCCTAATCTACACACTGTCCTTAGTAGGGATCCTTGTTTGGAAGGCGGACCCGGTGTGCCTCTCGTAGTCCTCAGTCTGTTTCCATTACAAGGACCATCATGCTAGCTCATCAGCCTGGAGGGGTATCAGTGGCCCCCTTTTATAGAGTGACACTCTGCCGGGACACACTTACCTGCTGTTTAGGAATTCGCAGCTGGTCAATCCTGGCTGCCAGTCACTGTAAAAAGTGTTTTCTGCAGTGTTGCTGGGCAGTGGTATTTAATGTGATAACAATCCTGACACCATTGCAGAAACCTTTTTTTTTTTTCGTCTTGTATACTATACCACTACTTTTTTTCACATTTATTCTTACTTTGTCTACAAACCACTCTATGATAATGAGTTGTTGTTCTTCAGCGATGAGCAGCGGTATTAATCTTCTTTTCCATATATATTGAAAGGGCATAGGACTGGGCAATTACTTTCCTGTGTAGTTCATGCTCAAGTAGACAACCACGCTTGACCTCTTACTTACTTCAATGATGTATTACTAGTCCTTGATATATGCTTAAAAACGGTCATCCCACATTAAGAAATTAGGTCAGAGGTCATCCAAATGGGCATTGTGACCACCTTCAGGCGTGTTCTCACCATGTGGGTCTGTAGGAGTTCCACAGCTCTCCTTTCTCACACACACCACACCTGCCCTGGCACCATTTTCTCATTCCTGGAAGCTAATGATGGCAGCTGCCCTCAATCCCCATCTCCTTGGTTGTCCTGTTGTAGGAGACCATGGTGGCCATCGCGGAGGTGGAGGAGCAGAAGCGCAGGGATGAGGAGATGGATCGGCAGCTGGTGCTGGCAGTCCAGAGGAGAGAGCAGGAGAAGCTGCAGGAGGAGGAGAGGAGGCAGGAGATGGAGGAGAAAGTCAAGGCTGTTGAAGGTAGGGCTGTTTGGATTCAGTTTCATCTCCTAAATGGCTTCATCTTTTAAGATAGTAAATGCATTTAAACGTGTTCAATGTTAAACTTATTCTGAATCTTGGTAAACATGTGAAAAACAAGCTGTGACTTTAATATGTATAACACACAGTAGATGCTGTCCTGTTCTAGCCGACACTTCTATATAAAGCATTATCTGTGTTTTTAATGGAGAAAGATCTCCACTCTAATTCATGCATCTACCTTAGGACCAGGTTGTCTAGCGCAGCTTCCAAGTACAGTGCCACCAAGAGCTGTAGACAAGCACAAGTTGTTTTTTTTTTTTTATCAATTGACATAGGACTTTCAGGAAAAGTTGTTGTTCAAGCCAGTCATGGTCTGTATAAGGCCCTTGATGACGTCTCTTTATTTATTTGTTTGTTTATTTTTTGGAAAAGTCTATTAAGGTGCTTCCACCTGAATTCAGTAGCTTCTTATCGGGTCATATTGATTTCAATAGAGCTATGTAACACAGGCTTTCGCGAACTAAGACCCAGCGCCATCTATTAAAGTTGTTGTTTATTTGCTGGCAACACACTGCAGTACATTAGACGATGCTGGTGCTTACTATTGCATAGACACTGTCACCTCACCTCAATGTCAAGGCAATAAGAAGCATTCAGAATGATGGCAAACATCATAAAAAGGTAAGGGGACCCAAGATGTTTTATATGGGAGCTACATTTTAAGCTTATTTTTGGATTCATTCAAACAAGCCAGGAAAACCGTGCTACAGCTACATGGAGTATTGCCCAACGTGTGTTACCACATCAAGTCAAAGATTTCCCACATTGTACATGATTAACAAACCGAGCGGAAATGATTTATTCCTGGTGAATAATGCATTAGTAAGCCCTGTGCTCGTGGGTATCTGTGCGAGTCTGGAGAAGCATGTTTTGCAGCAGTGCCTGAACCTGTTCATCACAGACCTCCTCCCTTTCCAGCTACATGTCAAATGTCATCTGTCAAGGGTTAATTAGCTGCTGATTAAATGTGTAGGTGAAAGACTCTTAACTAATGCATCATATATGAGCAATGAGGGACTCCATTGTTTATGTGTAACTTTTAAGGTATAGAATCCATAATCAAAAGCCTTTATTTCCTGCAGGTGTTTTAAAAATAAAAAAAAAGATCATTCTTATAAATTCGACACTGGCAGTACAGTCAAACTCCCCACTATAACCAAACTGCTTGCATGATGTTTCTAGTGCCGAGCTGGGTGCTTTGCAATGGGATCAAGTATCTGTGTGAGGGTGTCATGCATTCATATAGAAGATACTGAAGGGAAATGAGTTTAATTATCATTATTATGTTAATTCAGTTTTGTATGCATTGCAAATTCAACTGCTATTCATTCATTATTCATTCATTTATACCATGGCTATGTACAGTAATTAATATTCTACACCATTGTGGATTATGTGTAGAAATGGAGATTTAGTGGAGGTGGGCAGTGATCATGTTAGTGATAGGCTAGCTCTAATTTTGTGTTTTATTTTATGTTTCAGATCACACTTGTCTGTTACCAATTCTGGATAGGGTCAGGTAGCAAAGGTCTTTACGTGTTAATAGAGTTACTGTGTAACCTTCTGTGTAAACCGGAGTTTTCATTTAACAATGAAAAAGCAGACTTGATTTAGTATTCATAGTCATCATTATACTTTTGTATTCAATTACAATTAACTCTAATATTCACAATCAGTATTGAATTACGGTGGTTTACAAGGCATCAAGATTATTTAACTTTAAAGGGTTTAAAGTTGTACAGCCTTAATAGGGTCGATTTTGTATAGCAAGATAAAATAATGTCACTGGGATGCTGACCTGCTTTATTCTGTCTTTGCATTACAGAGCGTGCGAGGAGAAGGAAGATGAGAGAGGAGAAAGCCTGGTTACTGTCCCAGGGGAAGGAGCTGCCCCCAGAGCTACTCAATCTGGATCCCCACTCGCCTGTCAGGAGAGCAAGGAGAACCCGAGACATGTAAGCACTTCTTCACAGTAGAAGAGCCTGGGGGTATCTACTGGGTGCCTCCTCGAATTAACTTTGATTGTTTTTAGATACAAATTAGGCAAAATGCTATGAATACAAAAAATGTTAAGTGTAATAGAAAACAAGGTCTAACCTGAGGGATCGCATTGGCAAGGAGACAAATATCCATTCTTTGCTTTGCAGGTTGCTACAGTGACAAAGTGACGTTTTCTCACAATGTTAAAGTGCTTTTAAATTAAAAGAACAAGTCTGAGTTTGCTTTGTTTCGAATACAAGCTACTGTTTCTTCAATTGATGCACGTTTAGACTTTCACCGAGTAAAATCATATAGTCCTTTTTTACTCAAATAAGAAATGAACAAAATGTACATGTGAATGTACTATATCAGAGGTTGGCAACCCTGTCCTGGAGAGCCCCAATCCTGTAGGTTTTCTTGGTATCTGGTAGTGTTGACCAATTAAGAAATGAATTGGTTCAATTAAGAACTCAGGTGGAACGAAAACCAGAAGACCCTGCGGCTCTCCGGGACCAGAGTTGGCCACCCCTGAACTATATTGCAATCAGGGTTGGGGTCAATTCAGATTCCTTAAAATCAATTCCCTTTCCCTTTCAATCATTTCCAACACATCCAAATTGCAATTAGCAGTATTCTGTTAAAATGAGCTACTCTGTGGCAACAGATTACTTAAATTGAAGTCATTCAATTAAACGGGCTTCAAATGAAAGCAGTTGAACAATCACAACAATTATGTCTCTATAATATAAATTCCCGCCCTGATTTGTAATGTCACTATTGCTGAGAGAGGCCACTACTTTGTGCTGGTATAGTACATGTACATACTGTGGCCTGCTTTGTCATGGTCCTGATTGCCAGCCGTGCTGGAGGATAACCATGTTTCTGAGAGATCTGGCTCACTTGCTTTAACCAATATATTCTGTATGAAAAGCAGATATTACCAACTGCTATTGTTTTTTGTTTCAGATTGGAGCTGGATGAGGATTACACAGCTCTGTACAAAGGTAAGAGCCGTCTGAACACCAGTCTGTTAGTACAGTGTCTGGGATATCATGGCATTCCGCTCAAAAACTATAACGCTTTGCTTGAGAAGGTGCGACCTTCATCTTTTATTGTTTTTTAATGATTTTAAATAGTGTGTCTTTTCAATGTTTATTCTTATCAAATTAATATCTAATAATTAAACATTTGTCCATTTGGTGCACATTCAAACATTTGTCCTTTTGTTGAGCACTTTGTTTCCGTGTTTCCACCAGTTTTAGATGCTCTGAAGGCACACAGAGACTCCTGGCCCTTTATGGAACCTGTGGATGAATCCTACGCCCCGAATTACAGTGAGATCATTGAGGTGAGGGACAGAGCCCTGAGAAGAGAATGCACAGACTAGGAAGCAGAAGAAAACACTCAGCATGGGCTTAGGGAGATATTTTATCACAGTGAAGTACCACAAGGATAAGCAAGTGGGTTTATGTCTTTTGGTAAACCACACACACACACATATATATATATATATATGAGACGTAATTGTAAGTGACTCTGCAGCTGATGCATAGTTCACACACCCTAGTCTCTGTAAGTCGCCTTGGATAAATATATGTATGTGTATCTATATAAAAATATAAATATAAATATAAATATATATAATCGTGTGTGTGGTTTACCAAAAGACAGAAAAGCAAATATTCCATACCGGTAATCCATGATTGTCTGCTTGGCTTCACTGTGACTCCAAAAAATATTTATTTCAATAAAATAAACATTCCACCCAGATATATTTTCATCTTCATGGTATTTTTATTTTTCCAGGTAATAATTCTTGATTTTGCATATTGCGACAAAAATACAGAAGTACAAAGAAATTCCTTTGCAATGTACTCCGATTTCTATGTTAATATGAACTATTATACTATATGTCTTCCGGGCTTCGTTACTTTTAACTTTACTCCTTTGTTTTATAATTCAGTGTTTAAAGTTATGGGTGGCATTCTGTAATAATGTCTTTGGAGCAAACATGCTGCTGAAATAAATATTTTTTAAAGGGTAAAATAGTTTTATATGTCATTGTGTTTATTTATTTTCCTTTTATTATGATTTAAACCCATTGTTTAGTGATTCAGAGTTCTTTTGGTACAGCATTACATTTTAATCAAAATGTAAAACCAAAAAGACATCTGAAGCTGCTTACCTTATTTTTAAATTTCACTGTTTGTTTTTTTCTTTTCACTGTTTCTTTTTTTTTTTTTTTTTTAAGACTCCAATGGACCTGTCCACCATTGAAAAGAAGCTTAATGAAGGCCTGTATATCTCTAAGGAGGTGTTTGTGACGGATGTGAAGATCATGTTTGAAAACTGCCAGGAATACAACGGAGAAGACAGTGGTACTGTACACGTTTCTGTTTTATATTTGAAATCTGCCGGTTTATGGCACTGTCACTGTTCTGTTCTGATATAAGGAACAGTAAAAGGAAACCCATTCCAGTAACATTACTGGGGTCTTTATTAATGACTCTTGTAAAGCAGTGTGCTGTTGATTTGTCCGAGTTAAGACTGCTACCCACCAGATGAGATGCGACAAGCAGAACTGTATAGCAATGCGTCAAAATGAATAGAACCTATACTTGAGAACAGGCGACGCGGGAGTGGCACTGGAGCGATGTGAAATATAGGATTGAATCCTATTTTTTTGTGATTTGTCATGTGACAACTAGACTAGGGAATTGACCAATCGGGGAACCTCTTCCATGCACGTGGTTCAGCAGGGTGAAGCAGTATCTAACATGACGGAGGAAACAATAATACCCAGAGCTTTATGACAAAGGGCATCACAATTTATAAAGTTACACATTTGAATATGGGAATCCACTTCGCAGGAACTGGATAAGCCTGGTGTGTATGATTTATTGCCATATGTGTTGAAATACCGTCAGAGAAGACACTCAATTTCCACATCATGTTGACGAATATGTACCTTGATCATAGTTTTTAACAGTTGTATAGATATGGCAGTTTTCAAACCTGTCGCTTCTGGTGTGTGGTCATGTCGCTGCAAAAGTATCTTGTCACCCAATTAAAAAAAGTGTGAAAGCCTTTTACCAGCCTCTATTTCTGATCCTTCAGCTTGGTCCACTTGCATCAGAAATCATCTGTTTTCAGTGCTCCACAACAGTCCAAAACCACTGGAACTAAGGCAGAGTGTTACAGTAATCTGTACAAAACCTGTTGTGGAAAGTAGAGGCTTTGCAATTGACAAAAATGTGTAGTAGTAATGTATATAAATTGATCAAGATAAATATTAGGAATGTAATGTTTCATCACGTACCTATGAATACAGACATTTTCTGAATGGAGTAAAATCATTTTAACTAAAACTACCAGGAGAACTAGTCTGAACCATACATTAACTTATTTACAGGCAGGACCAGTTTTCTATTTTGTTGAATGTTGTAACAGTTGGTTTAATTCCTCTTTTAATGGCCATCTAAGTATGGTCTTTAAACTTCCATATTTATTAAAAAAATTGTATTGAACTATTCTACTATATGCACTCCAGTAAATTCATGTCCTTTCAATAGCCTACTATATACAGTGAGTTGTACGTATGCTGTTTTGAAAATGTTCTGGTGCAAACATTGTAAAGCATACCTTCTAGATCAGACTGAAATTCTGATCCTGTCCCAATAGGCCTATTCACAAATGCATTTTTTTGTATGTTTTTAGTAGGTCAAACAGCTTACCAGAAGGGTACTCTTTGGGCATGTTAAAGGTTACCAGTTGCAGTTAGGCCTGTACAGTCTTAGTTAGGAACTGACAAAGAGACACATCAGTAAAGCGACCAGATATTTGAAACCACCACTGGCTATACAAAGGTAACTGATTTTATCATTGTTAACCCTTTGCAGTCCATTTATTAAGTGCGTGTCAGGCGCGTCCGGTCCAATTTATTTTCACACACACAGTTAACCCTTTGCGGTCCATTTATTAATTCTGTGTCAGGCTCGCCAGGTCTAATTAATTTTACACGCGCATTTAATTTTAGGCGCTGTTTAAAAGTATTTTTTTCACAGTCAAACGGGTTTAAATGGCCCTGCAGATCAACAAAGCACTCACTAGGCATCTCCAGCCCCGCCCACCCTTTCGTTTGCTATCGCTTTCACATATGCTACCAAATAAAAATAATAATAATAAGTCGTACATACCGATCAATCGTCTCCTGATGACTCGTTTTATCACCAAACTCCTCAATAATGCAATCCAAGTCATTATTTTATTGCTATAACATCTCAAAAAGCTCTGCAAATGTCCGTGATAGTCTCTGTGCGCTGATACTGTACTCCCAGCTTGTTTCCATACGACCGCCCCATCTGAAGAAGGGGGCTACTATGACTATTCATGAGATACGCCTTTTTTATCGGCTTGTCTCGGCTCCTTTCGTTCCCACTCGGCCATTGAATGGTTTTCTCGGCTTTTCCGTTGAAAAACCGACTTTTTGCGTTTTGCGTTTTAAAATGATGTCGGACAGGGTCCGACAAAGGACCTGGTGGGAATAATTGCAATGTCGGACCCAGTCCGACAATGGACCGCAAAGGGTTAATTTTAGACGCGCTGTTTAAAAGTATTTTTTTTTTTCCCCACAGTCAAACGGGTTTAAAAGGCCCTGCATATCAACAAAGCACTCACTAGGCATCTCCAGCCCCGCCCCACCCTTTCGTTCGCTATCGCTTTCACATATGCTAAGAAATAAATCATAATAATAATAAGTCGTACATACCGATCAATCATCTCCTGATCACTCGTTTTATCACCAAACGCCTCAATAATGCGATCCAAGTCATTATTTTATTACTATAACATCTGAAAAAAGCTCTGCAAATGTCTATAATATTCTCTGAGCGCTGATGCAGTAGCAGGCAGCTTGTTTCCTTATGGCCGTCATTATCTGATGCCAGGGGCAAGTATGACTATTCATGAGATACGCCCCTTTTTTTTTTTTCCCGGCTTGTCTCGGCTCCTGTCGCTCCCACTCGGCCATTGAATGGTTTTTCGGCGTTTTCGGAGAAAAATGACTAGAAACCCGTTTTTTGCGTCTTTGATGTCGGACATTGTCCGACATTGGACCGGAAAGGGAAAATTGCGATATAGGACCGCAAAGGGTTAATCCTGGGATCTCAATCCATTTGATCATGTTTGGGATGAACTTGAACGACATATTCGTTATCTTGATCCTCTGCCTACCTCTGTGCATCAGTGTGTGTGCAGTGTTGTTTTATTCTGTCTCACGTCTACAGTCCTAGAGATTGCTTTACTGGATGTTGGCATCACTGCAAGCCCAGTTCCACATTGAGAATGCCCAAAATATATATTAGTGTCTGTTCAGGGTTGTGACTAACGGCAGCGCCTCTGTATCCTTCAGAGTACACGAAGATGGCGGAGGCCCTGGAGGGCTGCTTCAACAAGGCCCTGCTGAAGCACTTCCCCTCGGAGGAGGCGGACACGGACGAGGAGTTCAGAGTGCGCTCGGAGGAGCGGGACAGGAAGGAGCGCCGGAGGAGCCGTCTGCAGCGCCAGGTGGGCCTGGAGACCCTCTCTAAAGTGACGAACCAGGCCCTCCGCAGAAAGAAACCCCCCGGCAAACCCCAGGACCATCGCCTCACCCCTCCCCCTCCGCTCGCTCCGCCTGGATGAACGGGCGGTGAACAACCAGGGCTTCCCTCACACCCTGCCCTACCCCGGGGGCGCGTCCACAGTGCAGGCAGCCTCGCCCATGTACCGGCCACCACACACAGTAAGTGCCATGCATTTAGTGTAAAAGAAACTGCGACGCTCGCTGCTTTCCCAGTAAAACAGATGAAGATGTTCAGCCTACATATTCTGTGTGCTTTGTTTGACTGATTTTACAGTGGTTATTTTGTTTCTCTCAACCACTTTTTTGACATGACCGTGTTTTGAATTGCAGTTTGAGCTGCTTGGTCTTAAGTTATCTACCAGTTAAGAAATTAAAAGCTTGTAATATTCAGATTTTATTGCACTGATTTAATTCTTTCCCTTTCCCTCCCAGATGCAGAGACCCCCTACCCGAGGAATGTTGGGGCCTCGTCTTGGTTTGGAACAGCACTTCCCATTCCACCCTCAGAGGCTGCCGGAGCCCGGGCACCAGCGACTACCTCAGCACTTTCCCATACAGGTAAACCAGAGGAACAGCACCGTACAGGGAGGCATAACTACGACTTCTCAAATACTGCTAACACTGTACAAATAACCTTTTAGATATGTAAATACATTCCCTGTATGGCGTAAAATATGACATTAATAGGAGAACTGCAAAACCAACCCAAATAAAAAGTTTTCAAAATTGCCATTGGAATAGCCAATGGACTCAATATGGCCCACACCTGTGTTTTACCTGAGTGGTAGAATTCATTGAAAGAGGTGAAATTTACAGTATATGCTAGCTGACTGTGTTATCCCATCCATTGCAGTGTTGCCACCACAGAAATAAACTTTTGACATGGAAGGCAGCAAACTTGATCTAACTTGGTGATGGGAGGTGGATGTATCTCAAATGATATCAAGAGCAAGCCCTGCTGGTAGCGAAGTTTAACAAGTTGTCATGTCTGAGGGTTTATTGGGGCCGCTGGCATTTTAGACCAACAGTTAAACAATCAAAACAGTTTTCTTTTTTTTCTTTTTTTTACCTGTGTTTGCAAGTATGCTGTTGGGGTAATCGCTATATTAATAAAGGGGTACTAATGCACATTGAAAAAAATGGTGCATAATGAAGTAATCATGTAACTGTCTTGTTGCTTTCAGCCCTCTCCAGGAATTAATGAGCCCCGTGCACCTAGGCTAACGGGACCCGAATTCAAGCAGCAGCAGCAGCCGCCTTATGTTGGCCCAACCCATGGGCCCTCGCTGGGCCCCCGTCCTACTGCACTGCAGTCAGGGGGCCTGTGCACCCCTCCTCCAGAGGCCAGCATGTACCCCTCTCAGCAGTACCAGCCTGGCTACATCCCGCTCCAGCCTGAAGGCATGCTCAGACACCCTGGAGGAGTTGCTCCTTCCAATGCTGTCCCGGCTGGCCCCGTGTATGCCCGTTTCCGACACCCGAATGGCGCCCAGCCGCCTGTGTGGTCAGGAATGAACGGCGTGCCCCAAGAGAGACCGGCAGCCCCTGTGGGAGGAGGGGAGCCCAATCCCAGCGGTGTACCCCAAATTCACATCCCGCCTCAACAACACTCCTTCAACCCCATGATGGACCCCAGTGTGATCCAGCCGCCGAAGCAGTGGCCAGACCAGCAGCCCGGCTACCTACCTCACAGCAGCCAGCCTGGGGATTACTACAGACTTGCGGCTGGGGTCAGCCCTCAGGGACCCAACCCTCCGAGGATGCTGCCTCAGCCAGCTTCATACCTGAGACCCCCCGCTCCGCCTCCTCCTCCTGCTCCTCAGGAGCACAGGGTGCACTTGGGCTCCATGCTGGACAGCCCCGAAATGATTGCCCTGCAGCAGCTGTCTGCTTCCTCCCGGCCCCTAGGGGGTCCCCCTCTACTACCAATCCCACAGCACCCAGGGACCTTCCAACAGCCGCATCGGGGTCAGCCAGCCCAGCCGCAGGCTCCCGCCAAATACAGCAGCTGAAACCAGCTAGAGAGAGCCTGGTCTCCGAAGATGCGTTCATAAAAGGTATTATAAGTCCTGTATGAGAAATCAACCAATCCCGTGAAGGGTTTGTCATCAATTAGCATTCATTACATAGAACATACAACACTATTCTTAAGTTTAATATTAGTTCCTGCAGGATTCTATAATAACTCTAATCTACTCAAATTATAATAAGTTAATATGTTGAGTGTAGCTCCTAAAGCAGGGGTGCTAGATATCTGCAATGTGTTTCTAGTTTTTATTTATTTATCCTTTTTATTGTACTTTAGGAATACCACCAAGTGAGCCCAAATTTGCTGACCCCATCCAGAACCCCAGAGCTGGTCCTGTTCCTATGGAAACGGACAGGAAGGCTCCCATGTGTCCTGAAGAACCCCACCAAAGGCTGAACCCCTCTGCTCCTGAGGGGGGCAGTGAACCCCAGAATAGCCTTCGAGAGCCAGTACAGAACCAAGCAAGACTGCGAGATGGCGTCACCCAGGAGGGAAGAGAGACTGAAGAGAGAAAGAGCGAGGGAGCAGCAGACCAGCCAAGCATGAATAAGAACAAAGCAGATCACACCAGTGACTCCACTGCTAAAACAGAGAAACTGGAACCTGCCTCTGGAAGCCAGAAGCATGCAGCGGCCAACTGTGCCCCTAAATGTCCTGGGAATGCAGGGATCATGTATCCTAACGGAGATGTCAAAGATCAAGGCTTGAATGTTCCAGCAGAGTGTCAAGTGATGAGCAACAGAGGACCAGGGCCTCAGAACTCTGCAGCTTTGCCCTACGGACATACCCAGGAGAATGTGTCCCAAGGCCAGTATAACCTCAGCAGTCCCAGGCATGGCATGTATGGCATGCCAATGGGTCAGCCACTGCAGGTTCCCAATCGACAGCCATTCCCTGGACAGAGTGTCCCTCAGAATCTACCTCCTCAGCGTGGTCCGGCAGCCTATCCCCAGTTCCACCACCAGGGGGCTGCCTACCCTTACCACATGACTTCTCAGAACCAAGGCTCCCCCAACATGTTCCACCAGTACCGCCAGCCCCATTACTATCCACACCCCCAGGGCAGCAGCGGTGGCGGCTTCCCAGCTGAAGACTGGCGCGGACCTCCCTACCACTCTCGCCACCCCATGCCCCAAACAGCTTACATGCCTGCCCCCAACACAAACGGGAACGGGCGACTACGAGAGAGCAGCATCTCTCCACATGGCTCTGAGAGTTCAACTGGCAGCCTCATCTCCCCGAACCCAATACCACAAGGAACAAGAAGCAGCTCTGTGGAGAACAGAGATCTAGCAAGTCCCATGAAACCAAGCGATTTGGGAGACCAGCAGGACAGGCCAGAGAGCCCCAAAGAGATTCTGGACCTGGACAGCCATAATGCAGCCGCTAGGAGACGTAGCACCCAACCCCCTGCCCCTGGGTTCATGTACGACCCTCGCACAATGCATCCTGGGATGGTTGGCGGTGGTGGTGGTCCTCCACGCATGATGGCACATCCGTCTTCTTACGCCCCCAGCCCATTTACCCACAGTCCATACACAGCAAGGAGGCCACACCACCCTATGATGCATGCCATGCAGCACCCTGGCCATGTGGCCTATCCCCAGGGACAGCCCAGAATGCCTATGTACGGGCACTCGGATGAAAGAATGGGCCACTTCCAAGGCATGATGATTCAGCAAAGAGCAATGGGGCCAATGCAAGAGCAATACCTACACCCTGGGTAAGAGAGAGAGAGAGAGAGAGAGAGAGAGAGAGAGAGAGAGAGAGAGAGAGAGAGAGAGAGAGAAAATATGCAACCTTGGCGTTTCTATTCCAATACTTTGCTTCAACTAGTTCTTAGTTGAAATGGACTAGAAGTCAAGATTGCCTCTGCACTATACAAACAAATGATTAAGACAGAAGAATAGTCATTCCTTGGGATCTTCTCGTGTCAAGTTTTTTGCAGAGATACAAGTCACAGAAATATGGAGACGACACACCCTATAAACAAGCAGTACTCCTCTTTAAATTCATGTCAGTCCAGGACCATGTCCTTAATTTGTCAACTGAGCAGGCTGAAGGCTGGTTCTAACCAGGTATTTGGAACCTGTGTAATTAACCTGGATTGGAATTGATAGAAGGAGGATCACTGATATAAATATTATAAATACTGTGTTTTTTTGTTATAAAAAGGCATGAACCTATGCAATATTATCACTTGCTATAGAAGTTGGTATTTTTACACAGTTCTCTGTCAGTCTAGTTTTTTTTCTATCCTTGTACAAATAGAAACTCAGTTATGATGTATCTTTTGTGTATGAAGGACTGTGCTTGTGTGGTATAAATATGACCCTTTTTGTGCTTCAGCAGACAATCGACTACAAGTTCAGCAGTCATCCTCTCTGAAAACAGGAGCTCTACCAGTAAGCAAGGGGTCTGAGCAGAACAGACCTTTGAATCGTTACTGAGCAGGTGAGGAGGGCCACTGAACAATTTGTTGTTTCTAGTGACGGGCACACATCCGCTCTGCAGTGTAAATAGGGCTATTTATTTCTGACTTTTTCTATTTGAGGGCTGCATGAAATACTGCAGTAAATCGCACACCTTCTAGGTTAACACATTTATTTTGAGAAGGCTGAAGTTATTCACTAAAACATCATGAAACATGTTAGTTGAGACCTAAATCGATAACAAACAAATAGCTAGGTAGAGGTGTAATACAAGAGAGTTGAAAAATATCTGTCAAATCAAATGTACTCACTTATTCCTTCTATGTAACTATTTGTTTAAACACAATTCATGTAGTATTACAAATACAGTACTTTTACATTTTCTTCCATTTTTAGACCCATCTTATTGGCAACAACTTTCCAATAAGATAATAACCCTTATGTTTACCGCAGTAAATTTGCATGGAAATTTTGCTGTTTTCCCATAATTTACCAAAGTATTTACCACAGTTTAATATGCTGCACCATACCTCTCTGTTCTTTTACAATGCATACCTATACTTTATCATGTTTTCACCATACTTTATTACACTTTGCTATGTTTTTACTGTGAGGAAGAGGCGGCTTCAACAGCAATAGACTTTATTACTACTTCTCTTTGCTGGTTCGCTAACCAAATCAGGCGGGTGTTAGGTATGATTGACATCCAGCTTCCCTTTTGTGTTTAGGTTTTCTGTAAAGGGGATGGCGTAGAATTCCATGTAATAAATAAATATATATAGACATGCCTAACCCTTGTCTTCTATCCCACAGAGACAAGGTGATGAAGAGGATATGGGGTTGAGTGCCTCGCTCTCCTACTGTCCAGCCTTGGCAGCTAAGTGTGGTCGGGTTAAAGCATTGTGTGACGTCTCACATTCCAGTGTCTCTCTTATACCAGAAGTTGTTTTTATTGTCGAAAGTATTAGTGTTAGGCTTTTTGAAACAGGGGTGGACTATTGGGAGGAAAAAACTAAAGATTTGAAGTGCCTAAAATGGCAAATCTGATGACGAATGATACTAGTTCATTGTGCCAACTTACCATTTGCATTTCAAGAATCCTCTTTTAATGTGTCGAGTTCAGTGACAGATATGTTGTGAAGAATACATTTAATTAAGAAACCTGATATTTCATACCTGTACCAAGTCGGTTGTATGCAAGTGTCTACTTGCAATTCTTACTGATTTCACGTCTTTCTATGGCCCTAAATTAACACTGAGAAAAGAAATGAAATGAAATGAAATAAAACAATGCATTAAAACAAGGTCCAGAAATAAGAAGCAAGTCAGCTAGCCCATCCAACCCAAATCCAACCCTGATCTGGTTCTGTTAGGTGTGAATTTCCTTTCCTGGCTGGGGAAAATAAGAAGATTGTTACTACAACACTTTTGCAAACATTAATCTCAGGTGTATTTAAAAAAGATACTTTTTTTAAACTGTAGAAATGTTCATGTGGTTCAGAAACCAGTTAACAGAATTACAGTTGCCTTTTTTCTTTTGAATGTACGTTGTAAATAGCTAGATTGTGTAGCAATACTTCATGAAATAAGCACTGTAATAAAATGTAAAAAAATACATTTCAGTTCATTTTGTATGGATCATTCAGTGTACCTGTCCGCAAAGAAACCTGTTTAAAACTGGTTAACTAACCAGATATCAATTCCAGATCAGTGCATTCATGGAATGCATGATCATTAATGAAAATGTATGAAAATGCCATCTTGAGCTCTTGGATCTTTTGACAAAGCTGCGCCTTTCTACTGGCAGGTGAAACATTGCATCCCGCTTTTCATCCCCTTAGGAGCTAGTGTCTTAATGACATTTTTTTCTTTTGTGTTTTCTACTGTTCCCTTAATCTTATGATGTTAATCGTTCTGAGGGATTCTTACTGCAATTACATGCTTTTTGATAGCTCTGTGTTAAAGAGCTTTAGCTATAAGTTCAGTAGATGATCTGCAATTCCAGTTGCCTGCCATAGCCATACGGAATGTAGACATGATCAACGAGGTATATTGCCTGAAATAACCTAAAGGAATGGCTCTTCCATGTGTCTAGCCTATGTTGTATGTATATATGTGGCAGGCAACTAGGAAGTGACGAGCAGCTCCTTAATCCTGACAAAGTGAACCTGTCAGAGTGCACGACCACTCAGAGTGATTGCAGACATCAAGGGGATGTTATAACAAAATAGAAATTTGGAGCTACTTACCTACTTAATTTCCCTATTCGTTTTGCCCTAAATTTGTGTTGCCCAATGAATGTAAACAAAGCTCTCGCTCTCTCTCTCTCAAGGAGTGCTTGTTAATGGATTTTTCCAGCAGAAAGTCACGTCACATTTATATAAAGAATAATGTACTCCTAAATCTTCACAGTGCAGCCATAATTCCTACAGATAAGGCGACGTGTTTATTAACTATAGGTGCCACACATTATCTTTTGAGGCATGACAGCTTTAAATTCTAAGGCTATCAACTCCTGTAGTTTTATACAGATGTAAACATTTTCTTCTTTATAAATGTAATATGCTAAATGTAGGAGAAGGGGCTTGTTTGTTCTTTCTTTACTAGATAAATAAGTAGACAGGATTTTAAATAACTGGGATAGCTTTGGAACTAGTGTTTTGCTTTGGTACAGCATGGAGGTTCAACATTATTAGTAGCTACTTACGTCTCCTATAGCATAGTTGCTCCTTTCACCTTTTCATCAGCAGCATATGGAGGTCTGTGTTCAAAGGCGGCTGCCTGTACAGTTCAGTCAATTGCAGATGGACACCAGCACCAAGTTTGGGAAGTTTTAATAAAAGGATAATCAAAGTGATTAGAGTATTCGGTGGTTTATAATAAGTTTCAATGGATATAATCTCACTTTCTACTATGGCAGTGGATCAGACAACAACTCCCGCAGCAATTAGCAGGATTTGCTCAGGGTGTAAAGCACAGTTTTTATTACGGGTATTTTTTATTTCTATATATATATATATTTTTTGCAATAGTTATTTACAAACAATAATGTTTACAAGAAACACATTAACCCCCAATCCTGCACCTTTCCTTTTAAAAACAAACAAGTATTGAACAGTGCTTCCTCACTATTTTATAGTTTGATTTATGAATGTGGTTAATTCACCAATAGCTAATTGTCCTGTACTATATATTTTACTGTAAGAGCTCTTCACTCATTAACTGTTTTCAGTCTTTTCTTTTGTGAGGTGGATAGCAGATTGAAGATGGAACACTGTGTACTGGTAAATTTAAACTTTTGTTGTAAATTGTACCTTTTTAATAGGAATTTCCACTCTCCCTTCTAGTCCAGCAGCTCCCTCTACAGTGAAAGTAGTGAAACTGCAGCCTAACATCGAGACCTCTAGGCTGCTTACAGCTTCTATGGGTTCCTTGTTCTGACTGATGATCTCATTGATGCTTTTGTTTTGTATGTATTAAAATGCTTGGAGGACTATGATCTGGTGCAGCAATGAGCATTTTGGGTTTCTTCTGTTTTTGTGTTATTTAAATAGAAGGTTCTGTTTTTTATATTTGTTGTATTGTGTAAACTACTGTACTATTTGTCAAGGTCTTTCCAGTATGTGTGTAATATATATAATCACACACAGTAGTGTGTGTAAGAATATACGCTTTTAGAAATGAATTGTTTGCTATTGTACTAGAGACCTACACAGGCTACTATATCGTTGTTCAACAGTTTTTACCACAGCCTCCATTTAGGCTTTTGCATTGTCCGTTTTTTTTGTTTTTTTGTTCATCTTAACTTATGACTGCAATTCTGATTACAGTGATTCAAATAGTTGTTTTTTTCTGTGTAATGTGTTTTGACAATGAGTTGTTGTTGTTCCTATCCAGTCACCTGCCAGACCTCTTTTGTAGGTTACCTAAGTGAAGTGTCTTTGTAATAGTAAGCTCTAGCCCCCGCCTTGTGCTCAGCAGTGTATTGCCAACGAAACAAAAGGAAACTTGATCCACCGTGGACGATCACCAGGTGGCGCTGGCTCTTACTTCTATAGACACGCTTTGGCTGCTCTAGTCTGGGTTTCATATCTCTATGGCAGGCAATTAGAAATGAAGAGCAGCTCCTGAACTCTGGTGAAAGCATCTTAACACAGACATGTGAAAAAAAAAAAAAAAAAAAAAATCAGAAACGCGGCGTTTGAGAAATGAAAATAAGAACCACTCGGAATGATTGCAAACATCACAAGTATTGGGACAGTAGTAGTAAAAAAAAAAAAAGAAATTTGAAATGAATTGCTAATGTCGCTTGCTCGTTTTTTTTCAAATCAGTTTTGTAAAGCCTGCACCTGTTGATGGCAGCATTTAAACTCTACCTCAGAATTATGAATCACAATAATTCAAAATGTCAATACATAAATCTGTGACTCTGCTGCTGAAAAGTATATTAAGGGAGGGGTTGTAGAAATAAAACCTTGCCTTACCATTTTAGTCATTTTGTGACAAAGGGAGAAAGAATTTTTTTTTTATTTTGTTTGTTTGTTTGTTTTGGACTGTGGGGGGGGGGGCACAATATAGTATTTATTATTGTACTGTTTCTGGTTGTAATAGGTCAAGGTCCCCTGAATGAGTGGGATTTGTGCCCTATTTAAATGTATTGACTGGTAAAATTGAGCAAGTCTCGCTCCCAAAAAGTAGGTCCAATAAATGAGTGAACAAATTGCATATTTTGGCACAATGAACTAAACCAGACTTGTAGAGATAGGCGTGAGCTGGGCTTTGCTGGAAACACAGAGCAGAATTGTTACTCCAGTTTAAAAGTTGTAACAAAAAAGCTTTCAGTGTTTTGCTGCAACAGCTCCCTTTGTATAACAGATCTTGTTGTGATGCTTGTAATTAAGTCTCTCTTTTTATTTTTTATTCTGTCAGTGCTGGTAAATGTAACTAAATGATCTGTATAGAATCTTGGTGGTTTAAGGTTTCTGAGTCCTCCTAGTCGTAACCAAATTTAAGAACTTACAATAACAGTTTCCACTTTTAGTCTGCACCAGCAAGGGGAATTTATCAAACTTGACAGAAATGTAATCAAATTGTCATCCGTTACTATAGGTTGCTGTGATAGGTAATGTATGCCATGACGTCTTTCTTCTAAATTGAGCAGCCCATGGTATTTTTTTTAAAAGCCTGTCTAGGATGACAGGCAGGACTGCCACCGTTTGAGAAATTATGCCCCCTGGTGTCACCTGTTTCCCACTACACCTTTTTTGAATAGTGACGTTTTTTTTATCTGCTGCCTTTGTCTGCACTAGTGGGGAAAAAAGAATTACACTCTGGTAAATAGACTGGAATAAATGTGAAACCTATTTATTGGTGTGTTTTATATCTTGTATATTAGTATTTTTTTTTTTAATATAATGAATGTGACATCTGATTATTGAAGTAACAGCTGACACTTACCTCAGTAGTATGGTACAAGAATTAGGTTTTTTTGTTTTGTTTTTTTTTCTTCATGTGAAGTTTACATAAGTTGATACCTGACTGACATAGATTATTTTCGAAATGAACTGAACTATTTTCAATACTGTACATTCTTAGAATAAATAAATGTTTTTTGAAAATGTTTCAATGTCTCTTGTTTTTTTTTTAATACATTGTTTACTTTTGTGGAATCTTTGCATTCTCCACCTAAGTTGTATTATTTTTAAATACCATTATATAGAGGAAAAATAACTTCCCTTCCAGTTTTAGTGAAGATAAACCAAGCTGGAAATGTTAAGACTTCTCGCGCAGCGGTTCAAATTTTACAGCTGCATCAGTAGTGCCCGCACAGAGACAAGTGGAGCCAGCGGTTTTGAGAAACTTTGAAAAGGTAGTGTAGATATCACAGCCTGGAAAATGTTTAAGTAAATCAGAAAACTTTTCCTGCATTTTCAATTGTGATGACAGTCCAGTGTTTAATTCATCTCCTTTCTCTCTATGGCCTATTCAGATCATGTTTAATGAACTACCTTCCAGTGAAAGGGAAACATTTGATTTTAACAGGTCTGTGGTTTGGCAAGGGGCACCCAAAATGGATATATTTCTTGGGCAATTTGTAGAAGAGGCCAAATGCTTACAGAAGTAGTTGTAATATGGAGGAAAACTGATGAAACCATTGTAACGAGTAAAATTGTAGGTATATATTGCTGCCTATGGTTCCTTAGCAAGACCTGCCATGCAAAATGCTATACAGTACAATGGGTACTTTGGTTGCAGCTGGTGCTACCACCCTGGTATGCTGGTTTCAGGGCAGGTCAAATACCGTTTCAGAAGCAGAGTATGCAGATAGGACAGACAGGGGAATGCTGAATGACATGAAAACTGCATTAAGAGAAAGGATTATATACAATGGAGATCCTTCTCCTTTAATTAATCTGCCCTACTTTGGAATAGTCTGGGGCTTTACTCCAGACTGCATGCACTGTGTGCTCTTGGGTGTTACACGGCAATTTACAGAGCTGTGGCTTCAGTGTGCAAATGAATGTTATATGGGCTCACCAACACGTCTAGCAATCATAGATTCAAGACTGCTTAGCATTAAACCACCACAGAATATGATACAAGTACCAAGATCAGTAAAAGAAAGTACTGGAAAGCATCTGAATGGCGAAATTGGTTGCTATTTTATAGTTTGCCCTGTCTGAAAGGAATACTGCCAGAGAGGTATCTGAAGCACTTTGTACTTCTTGTTGAAGCCATTTATCTTCTGTTACAATCTCAGCTTTTACCTCAAGATGTGAATCATGCTGATATTCTCCTGCTGCAAGTATTATATGGTGAAGCTAACATGACATTAAATCTCCATCTTCTGCTTCATTTGCCAAAAAGTGTGAAACTCTGGGGTCCACTGGGGGCACATTCGGCATTTGTTTTTGAATCTGGTAATGGTCAATCATTATAATTAGTGAAAGGTACAAAAAGGTGTAGCTAAACAAATCGTCAACAAATTTCTTCTTTCTAAAGCAATTCCATTATTTAAAGAGATCCATGCTATTAAAGCAAGCATTGCTGAGTTCTGCACAAAAATGACAGATTATCCAAAACTTCAGGCCTTTGTTAATAGCAATGGAATAACAGTACTGGGCCCAGGCTATGTACAAGGTAGTTTAAGTCAGGAAGAGCAGACACAATTCTGAGAAACTGGCAAAGGATACCGTCGACTTTGGTTGTTTACAGCAGAATGTTTTTTGGGAAGAGGGCGGTGGGGGGCTTATTTGATGCGTGGGAGTGTCCGATGCTCCGTCATTTCATTTTTTTAGGTTTCTAAACTGAAGATTTCATTGGTTACCATTACATTTCGGGATAAAAAAGAAGGTAGGGCCTTGGTTTGGTATTTTTATTTATATGTTTTTATTTTTTCCATGCTTGATATTTTTCACCCACTCAGACTAAGAGAAAGGGTACATTTAAAATTATAATATGTGTTCTATGAAATAGTTATATTGTGATATGTAAAAAAACAATTCAGCAACCTGTTCACTGATGAATCGATCCACTGTAAAATAAAACCTACTTTTTTTTTCATTTTTTATAACTGTGATCTGCTTTTATAAAATAATTATGGATTAGATTGTGTACTTTCTTATTTTTCTATTATTTAACATTACTAACAGGCAGTTGTATTGTTTTAACATTTACCCCTACCATGCTAGGTAACAGTGCAGCACACTCCCTCCAGTGCTACCAAATACAAAATATGTTGAATTAGTGTCTCATTTAATAAGCTGTATTAGTGTCTCATTTAATGTCAACCCTTATCCAGCTATAATATGTGGCATCCCCTCAGAAAAAAAAGAATGGGGAAACCAAAAGGTAAAACAGCACAGCAGACACCCTGAAGAATGTATTGCCCAAGGTAATTTCACATTTTATATAGTGCGTGCCCATATATCTAAGAAAAATAAAGAATGTTTTGAGTGTGTTTTACACACCTGCATCCAACAATAAAAACATGCCAGCCGCAGCCCTAGTAGTACTCCGTTAAGGCTGGCTTTTATTTAAAAAAAAAAACGCCTTTCACCGGGATAATGCCAAGTGTATCATATTGTATGTACTTATATCTCTTAGTAAAAAATAGTTGAGATTTGCAAACTACACAAAAAAGGACGTTGCATTTCCGGATCATTAGTGTATGTGTGTAAACAGGATATTCTCAAAATGTTATTGCAATCCATAACCCAATTGATATGAGAAAATTGCATGGGATACATTTTTCATTGTTTTATTTTCTCTCTATAAAAAAGTAAACAAACAAGTTATCTAACCGAAAATCTTGATTCACTGATAGTTCATTTTTCAATCTGGACAAAACTGCCCGGAAAAACCTAAAACAATGCGAAAAGTATTTAAAACTATACCACACAATTACTCCATCACTATATATTAAAAAGAAAGATTTTTCAAAACGTTTTGCATTGCTTTAGTGGCCCGTCCGTGCAGTTTTCTCTTGGTGCGGCCCTCCCCTTAGATCTGTGTGCTTCTTGTAGCCTGTTCTTTCATGAAATGTTACTGAAAAAACCTCACCAACTCGGGCAACTTTTATTCAAATTAGGTTTCCTTTAAGGCACGCATAATTTATGTATAAAACAGGCCGAAAATCCGACAGAAAAGGCTGCCCGAATGAGTTTTTCGAAATAAAACTTTGAATCGCCGCTCATTTAAGAAAAACCGTAAGGAGGCAGTTTAAAACATAAAACATCGTAAAACATTTCTGAACAAATTCTGCACACCGACACGAATGAATAGAGGCTAAATCGACATGTTTCGTAATAGACTCGTATCTGTTAGAAGAAATAGTTAATGGTTTGGGGCAATGCGATTTACATACTTGTATTAACTATTAACTTTTCATAGAAAGGCCAGCGATAATCAAGGTTATTTTTAAAGTACATTGAACTTAAAAAGCTATTTATAAACCTTTCCAGATGATGAGCAGGATTTAAATAAGCAAATTTCCAGTGGAAAGCTGCTGCAATTGTTAGCATACACGTATCATGTATACTAAACTAATGCTTTTGTTACAAGTCTAAACCGTTGCTTGTGCTTGATATGCAACGCATTGCATGTAGCGTGCATATTTAGCGTTTGTTTCAAGTATCTCAAAAGTGGGTCATTTTGCTCTTGTTATTGGTGCCGGTTTGAGTTTAGTAATGATTAAAAATTGGTGTTTTATGACTCGTCATTTGAAAAACAAACAAACAAAACAAAAAAAACTGGTAGGACTACTTGTTTAACAGATTTTTTTTTTCTATTGTACATAAAATAACATATTCAAAGTAATCCGATGTGTTATACACTGAGAGTACAAACCATTAGGAACACATTCCTAGTATTGAGTTGCAACCCCTTTTGCCCTCAACAGCCTCACTTCGTCGGGGCATGGACTCTACAAGATGTCGAAAGCGTTCCACAGGGATGCTGGCCCATGTTGACTTCAATGCTTCCCACAGTTGTGTCAAGTTGACTGGAAGTGGATCTCTACTCCGAATAGCTTGTTCCATCTCATCCCACAGATGCTCAATTGGATTGAGATCTGGTGACTGGGCAGGCCACTGCAGTAAGCTGAATTCACTGACATGTTCGTGGACCCATTCCTGGACAATCCTAACCTTGTGGCATGCGGCATTATCCTGCTGAAAAAATCCATTAGCAGATGGATACACTGCTGCCATGAAGGGATGCACCTGATTGGCAATGATGTTCAGATATCCTGTGGCATTCAAACGTTGCTCCACTTTTATCAAGGGGCCCAATGTATGCCATGAAAACACACCCCACACCATCACACCACCACCACCAGCCTGCAATGTTGACACGCGGCATGATGGATACATGTACTCATGTGGTTTTCTCCATACCCTAGTCCTCCCATCAGCGTGAATCAGCAGGAACCGGGAATCATCAGACCAGCCAATGTTTTTCCAATCCTCCAGTGTTTTCGTTCCTTAGCCCACTGCAACCACAGTTTCTTGTGTTTGCTGAAAGAAGTGGAACTCTGTTAGGTCGTCGGCTGCCATACCCCATTCGTGTCAAGGTACAACGAGTTGTGTGCATTCTTTTATGGGTCTTTCGGCACCAATATTGTACTGGACTGTCAGTTGACTAACTGTAACCCGTCTATTGCTCTGCAAAATTCGTGTCAGCCTCCTTTGGCCTCTTTCATCAATGAGCCATTTTCGACCACTGGCCTGCCATTGGCTGGATGTCCTTTGGTGGTGGACCATCCTTGATACACACGGGAAACTGTTGAGCGTGAAAAACCCAGCAGCGTTGCAGTTCTTGACACACTCAAACCGGCGCGCCTGGCACCTACTACCATATCCCGTTCAAACTTAAATCTTTTGTCTTGCCCATTTACCCTCTGAATGGCACACATACAGTACACAATCCATGTCTTAGTTGTGTCAAGGCTTAAAAATCCTTCTTTAACCTGTCTCCCCTTCATCTACACTGATTGAAGTGGATTTAACAGGCTACATTAATAAGGGATCATAGCTTTCACCTGAATTCACCTCGTCAGTCTATTTCATGGACAGAGCAGGTGTTTCTAATGTTTTGTACACTCAGTGTAAATGGAAGTAAAACCATTTTTCTCTATTTTCATATTCGTCTGTCACAAGCAAGTAGAGCAGGAAGTGTAAACTAAAATAGAAAATATGTCACCTGCTGACATATTGCATTAAAGAAGTGCACACTGCTCCAACCGAATTGAACTATTTAAAACAAACACAAACTTAAACTGCATGACACCTGTGATAGTCATCACGCATAGGTTTGTGTGGCTCCAGAGCCGGAGCACTGACACCCCGAACCAGAGGCACAGCATTACAATCTTGTAAATGACCAGCAGCAAGCTGTTAAACTTAAGCATAACTTAGTGAGTTGGGTAAAAAGTATAAAAAGGATTTTATTGTAGAAGAAATGAAAACAAGTTTCCTGATTAAACATGTTATTTATAATGAATAACCACACTAGCAGTATATAATAATACTATTATTATTATTATTATTATTTATTTAGCAGACACCTTTATCCAAGGCAACTTCCAGAGGCTAAGCTGTGAACTATGCAACAATAATCACTGTTGCAGGGTCACTTAGAATAGGACCTGGGTTTCACACCTCATGCTAAAGACAGAGCACAAGGAAGTGAAGTGACTTGCTCAAGGTCACACAGTGAGTCAGTGGCTGAGCTGGGATTTAAAGCCAGGAACCTCCTGGTTCCAAAACTTTTTTTAACCACTGGACCACACCTGCCCCCACAGAATACAACTATGAACAGAAAAAAAACCACTGTTTTGAAAACATTTTCAACTTAAGTGGTCTGCGCCATCACACAAAAAACAAAGCAAGAGAAAGATATTCACAGTTGGGCATTCACATTGTAAGCAATGTGATTTAATACACTGCTTCAAGCAAATGCATTTAAAATTAGATGATTTAAACGCAAGGCACAAAAAATAACTTTGGTAAAGGTACAGAAAGTACAACTTAAATATAAAGTCATACAACAGGGCTATCCAGAGATTGGATAATGTTTGTTTGCTTGGTTTTTCTTGTCTTGTTGGGTGCGTTGTTAAATTCACCGCTGCATGCACCGATGTAAAGTGGATTCACCAAACCGTTGTTACATTCACCAGGAGTTGCTCAACGAACTGTTGTTAAATTCACCGGTCCGTCGCCGCTGAAGCAGCGGATTCACCGGGGTTGAGAGTCGGTGAACTGCAGGAAAACCAAAATGGCCGCTCCCACTGTGGAAGTTTGTCTTGTACGGAGATACTATTATCAATGTAATTGTAGATTCAGAGACACCAAATCTTTCGAAAATGGGTATGGAGTTGTGTATTTTTAATAAATATATAATAGCGCTAATAATAATATTGATAAATAATATCACATTTGCCCATTTATCCAGAGTAGTCGACTGAGCTGGTGACGTACAAGAATTTGTTACGCGAGGAAGAACAGATTATTTATTTATTTATTTATTTCCTAGGATTCAAAGAACTAGGCCTAAATCAATCTTTAATCTGTGGCTACAAGGAGATTTATCTATATTTGGTAGATCTTTATTATCTAAAGCTGAAGGCACCTCTAGATTACTATACCCTGCACTCACTTTATGTCTATATATATATATATATATATATATATATATATATATATATATATATATATATATAAGATATTAATGATGTGTTATTAAAGTTTATTTGTAAGAACAAACCCCATAAAATAAAATAAAAATCTGTCATATCTAATCCCAAATTTGGTGGCTTAAAATACTACAGACTTTGATCATCTCAACAATACATTTTAAATTAAATGGCTAAAACAATGCTTGTTCCAGGAAATTTCGATCTGGTTTTTAATTCCAAATTTAATTTTCCATAAATTGTGGGGTTTAAAATTTCTGTTGGCATGCATTTATTCCCCAGATAAAGTTCCATGTAGGTTGGCCCAAACATCTTGGAGAACTAACCACAGTTCTTCTGTGGATTTAGGCAGCCTCAGTTGCTTCTCTCTCTTCATGTAAACACCAAACTGTTGTTAAATTCCCCGCACCGATGAGCACCAAGTGATGTCACTTCCGACTCAGCGATGCAGAGCACCCTTTCCGAGTAACGGAAGACATTGTATTCTGGGAGATGTAGTTGTTAGTGGAATTTTTAGGGGAGGCAGACAAGCCGTGCAGCAAAATTGCTATTCGTATTTTTACGCATTACATTTAGTGCGTAGGTACGTAGCTTATCTGGACCACTGGTCGGGACACCAGGAACTTTGATGGAAAACCGGGGTGTCAGGTCGCCCTACACTGGAGGGATGTGACGTTTTTTGTGGCTGAAACGAAAGACAAAGAAGTGCAGTGTCTGGGTTCTCACTCCGTAAACACAGCGAAGCAGCAACTGTTTGAATCTTAACATGACCCCGAATATTCACAGGTTAGCATTTAACAAACAAACAAACAAACAAACATACATAACTAGCAAAGAATTTATCAAAGAGTGTTTGCATTATATCGGTACCCTTTGCAATACGGGATTGTTTTTATTTGGTTTGTCGACGAAGCAAGACTCAACTGCGTTTCAGAGACCTGTAAAAAAACATGTTTTCAACATGCACAGTACTATTTTAACATGATCTGCAATGTGTTCATGCGTTAAAACTTTCGTGCAAACTGTCAGCGCAATACTGTTTTTGATCATATAAAGTACTTTGTTAACGGGACATCTTTATATTGCAAACATATAAAATAACCAGCGTTTGACTGAACTGCAACCAATTATTAATTTCGTCACGTTAATTTTTTTTTTTTTAATAAGTAAATACAGGGTACGACAAGGCCTTTTTTTTTTTTTTACTTTTACGGAAGTATAAACTAAGAAAAACTTTCAGATTGATTGCTAAGGGCATTACCGTCTGTGAACACGGGGCACGTAGAGCACGTTTATTATTGCCCTTTTCAGAAGTGAAAAGGGGCCAGTCTTGTTTAGTTTGCAGAAGTGAAAATGACCTATCTGCAAAACAGCTATAGCTCGGGTTAATTTTTTGAATGTAAATCGAATTGAGTAAGCATTCACTTTATAGTTTTACATACTTCAGAAGAACTGCTACCTGGTGATGGTGATGGTACTTGGTAACGACATTCCACAAGTTGCGGTTACTATTGTGAGATTTATGTAAGTCAGAAGATACCTAACCGTCTGTCATTACAAATGCATGGCTGTCTTAAATATTTTATTTGTATAGAACCACTTGTCTGATTGAGATAAAAACAAAATTACTGGCCCAACACTCTTTACATAAATTAAGTATTGTGAAAAATGGTCATTGGAAAAGTTGTGGTGAGGGAGCCCAGTCGATGCATATGTATGTATGTCAGGATTGTTTTAGAAATATGTAAAGAATCACTGACCCAGTTGTAATGAGTTGTTAGTAAGGACATTCTTTAGCACAGTTTATTAAGAGTTTCCAAGTCAAGGGATATGTGGAGGCACTTGTCTGTCTGTATATCCGCATTACATTTCAACATGTAATAGTAGTGATGTGATGATGCCATCTTACTTCACATATTTTGTATCAGGTGGCCTATATCAGAAAGTTTGTATCAAATAGAAATGACCACACATTAAATTATCTGTACTGTGTAATTACTCTTATTTAACTAGATATCATAACAAAACAATGGGATGCTGTTTAAGATACAGGCTGATTTCCATCCACACAAAGCAGCCAGAAAGCCCCCTGGTGTAGTGTTCAGCATCCTATACGATAGTCTATAGCTCCTTTCACACTGGGCTGCATGCTTATAACAGTTCACCATAGTAACAGCACAGCAAAGTGTAATATGTAATGAAGACATTGTGAAGCTTAGCGTTGTGAAGACCATAGAGGTAAAGCATATTATAAACGGGGGAAACCATGATAAAGCATGTGGTTGAAATAGTTCAACCATCGGTAAAACATGGGAAAACTGCACAATTGCCATGCAAATGTAGAGTGGTAAACTTTTATAAGAGCGCTTTTGGCCAGTGGTTTTCTTTCTCGTTTCAGAGCGATGTCAGCTGACCTCCGGCCTGTGAGAGCCGCCCTGGCCACACTGTCTCTCTGCTTGCTCTGCTTGTGTCACAGTGCTCCCACCTCCCTGAGGGACCAACTCATGCAGCATGAGGAGTCTCAGCGCACAGGGGGGAACCTCCTGCTGACTGGGACAGAGATGCAGGTGAGTAGCCTGCTCCGCAGCCTGATGGAGCAGGAGCTGGAGGCCTGCCAACGCTCCGGGAGATTCCCTCCAGCCATGCACTTCTTCAGGGCCCGCGAGCTCATCGAGCAGAGCTCGGTTTTCAAGCTCATACAGAGGATGCCCAAAGGTGAGATCCTTTTACAAGCCAGGGTTCTGGAGAGGAGTCAGAGGGGCAATAAAGAACCACGTCACAAGGATACCTACTTCATATAAATGACACACCTGCTAAATAATTGATCATGGTGACAGTAGGGTTGGATGATGATGATGACTTTTTAAGTGATTGATAATGGGTAAAGATGTTCACAATAATCACGATTCCCTTAAATCACGTTTTTCTCTTTTCTCCCAAGTTAGTAGTAAATCATTTGGATGTTAAGTTATGGTGATAGACTTTTGTATTAAAAGGCAGTGTATCTGCATCTCACTGCACTACAGACTATCATAATCACAAGGGGGAGACGATAACATGCTTTATAAAGACATCACAAATATTGACACGGATGCGTTTAGCATTTATTCATTTCTGTATTCTGTCAATATTTGAAAGCAGTTCTCTTGGATTTTGTTTGTGCTAGAACAGCAACTGAGAGGTACAAAGTCAAGATGCAGTACATCCCTCTCTGCGCTTTACAATGCTTACCTGTGCTTAATCATGCTTTCACTATGCTTTATTACACTTTGCTATGAGTTTGTTATGGGGTTATGCAAGTACACTAATACTAGCAGGTTGTGTTGATTTTTTGAAGGAGCTGCCTTGCACATTCACGACTATGCTATTCTGAGGGTTGACTGGCTGATCAGAAACGCAAGCTACATTTCGCACTGCTATATCTGTTTTACCACCAAGAATTCGGTGAGATTTCACTTTTTTGCCAAAGACCCCCAGACCAGACTGCCAAACTGTTCCGACTGGCTTTTACTTGAGACCCTAAGGAAAAAAATCAGCAACGTCAACGATTTTGATAACAGGTAGGTTTTTTAACTTAGAAACAGTGCATGCATATCCATTTATAATGAAGCACATAAACACCTTTCAATTCCATTATATTATCAATGTCTATATTAAGTGTACCATCTCATCATGTTGAGTGGTTCCTATGGCATTCCTTGTGTATGATTTATACAATGCAAGTCAACAAAGACTGAGAGGAGCCACTACCAGCATGATTAGAGGTAGACAGGAAACGAGGACTGTAATGATGAATGCATTGTTCAAGTTTATCCCAAGCATGCTCAATAGGATTTAGATCTCTCATAATGTCTCAAAAGCCCCCATCATAAAAAACCCTGGGCTGGTGTCCAGTGGTCTCACACATGTGGTCCATGTACAGTACTAGATGTCTGCTTGGCTGAAGAGTGTGTTACACTGATGGTTATTTCTCCTCTCTGTGACCCTGCAGTTTAATTAGAAACCTCACCCTCTTCACAGAGGACCCAGAAGCAACCTACCCTTCCCAGGATGCCATCTGGCGCAGGTTTGAGGACCTGTTTGGAGTAGCCTCTGGCCTCATCTCCTACGCCCCTGTGTTCAAAGCCTACTTCTATCAGGCCCTGCTGGAGTTCTACCAGGATAACGTCATGTATATCGAGCTCAGGGTGGTTCTGCCACCGGTACGCTTGTTTCTTAACCCTTTTACTGCCACCCACAAAATATTGATTTCATTTTAAAGAGTAAGTAGCAGGGTTTCAAAAAATATAGCGTTATACATCGTCACTTGTTGCTACAATTGTTAAAATAACATACCTGTAATTTTTAATTTCATTGTTAACATCCTGACAACTTTTTCCACTTTTGTAGCTTTAAACACTGTTTCAAAGCTCTATTCAAAATGGCAGCTCTAGTGCACTGATAGTGTAAGGATTATTGCCTACATTGTCAAACAGGTAACACAGCAATAACGATCCATGATGTGGTATGGTACAGAAAAGCCAGAGCACTTGTTATGTTATTTTTTAATTGCTCTTCTGCAGTGATTTAGAGGACAGATCTCAAACCCCAGTGCACTAGAGCAGCCATTTTGGAAAGAGCTTTGAAACCGAGTTTAAAGTTATAAGTATAAAAAATGGTGAGGATGTTAACAATGAAAATAAAAATGACAGGTACGTTATTTAAACAGCTGTTGCAACACGTGGGGACGTGTAACGTTACATTTTCTGGAACCCCACTACTTCCTTTATTTTAAGACTCACAGGTTAATTGATTTATTTTACTCCCACTTTTATTTTTAATTAACTCATTATCTCCTGTTGGTTTATGCTAGTCTGTAAATTATGTTATATATGGTTTTAATCCATCTCATTCTCTCAGAACTGCTTTTCACTGATATAAAGTAGTGCGTTTACATTCAAAAGCAAGGGTAAGGTGGATTGGACTATCCCTCCAGACATTCCAACTGTGGTCTGAAAGGAACCAGGGGCTAAGTAGTGCAGAGAACACAGCACTTTGACATGTGCAGGGATAGCGGCCCCTAGATTGACGTGGGGGTCTAGCTCATCCCTCAATTCAGCTATGAGGTCTAGGATGGCCTGCGGAGTGAGACGATAACGCTTTAGCACCACATCCTCTGGCATCCCGAACAAAGTGACCCTGGGATTGAATATGTGGTGTCTTCTTTGTCTTATCCTTCTGCTCCGAATGTGTTCCTGCCTCTCCTCAACAAAAGCCAAGTGTTGCCGCATCGGGAAGTGTACCACAGCAGCCATCCTGAAGCCAATGACAGGTCTCTGCAGGGGTGTGCGTTTATACAGCTTAGTTATTCGCTTCTACAATGATTTGCACCTTGTAGAAGAGGTACAAAGTTTTTGGAGGGTCAGCAATTGCCCAACCGCAAAGTGCAAATTTGATAGCTGGTGCAGAATGCCAGGTGAACACCAATCTTTACATACGCCATATTTTTAGCGGTAAAATCAGACTTTACGGCTGCTAAATGCAATTTACGGCAGCGTTATTGGGGTTTTGCACCCGCGAATCACTTTGTGCGTATCCTTACATAACCCCCAATATCTGCTATCCACCAGTTAGTATTTCATGCTCATTACTTACTATGTTGTTGAACATTTACCATTATTCTGCATGTGTCAGGCTCGTCAAGTCTAACTGATTTTATATAAAGAATAACATTACACAACACGCGCTGTTTAAATTGAATAAAGCCATTTTATTCGCAGTGAAACAAGTTTAAAAGGCACAGCATATCAACATGACACTGAGCACTGCATCTCCAGCCCTGCCCCACTCCTTGTTTGCTGTATTTATCACATACCTCTTCTGAGTCGTACATACTGATAAATCCATCTCCTGAACACTTGATTATTCAGTAAACTCCTCAATAATGCGATCCAAGTCATTATTTTATTACTATAACATCTCAAAAACCTTGGCAAATGTCTGATTTTCTTTGAGCGCTGGATGCAGAAGCAGCTCTCTTGTTTGTTTATGTCTGTGTTATGTCTGTGGTGAAGGTACTATGCGTATTGCTCAGATCCGCCTCCAGTTTTTTTTTTTCCGCCTTCCGTTGATGAAATCATTCCAGTCAGTTCAGGAAAAACAGCCCGACTAATACCAGGCTCGTCTTCACAGGTGTACGAACTGGACGGCACGACTCATGATAAGGATTGGTCCATGGCTGCCTATCGGGATGTTGCTAAGCAGTTTGTTTCAGCTCATCCTGATTTCTTGGGCGCTCAGTTCATCTTCACAGCACACAGGTACATGGTCAGATTGGATTGCTCTGTCTAGAAAAACAATTGTCCATTTCTTGAAGGCACCTCCCCTTGTTTGGAGTGTTGAACGCTGAAACGTGTATTGATCCAGAGTGCATTTATATGCACTGTGAAGCTGAGGGAACACAAAGCCACTTCTTCAGGAACAGTAGCTTGAAACCTGGTTCCAGGAGACTTCATTTGAGGCAACTTTTCTGCATCAAACCCCAAGTCTCCCCTGGTGTGGCCTGAAACCCAGTTTCCTGAAACCAAGTTTCAAGCCACAAAGTGGCTTTTCGTTTCCCTCAGCTTTAGATTAAGAGAGTGCCAATTATTTACAGAATTTTTACAGTCTGTGGCTGCCTGATACAGTCACTTAAAGCTGCATTATAGATGGGTGGTAGTTACCAATGCCAGAGTACTTGTTAAGACAAGCCAGTGATCGTAGAGATGGGTAAGACAGGGACGGTAGTAAGGTAGCCCTTCCAGTGATTTCTATCCAAGCCAGTGTTGTTTATCAGTGACTGGCTTCTATGGTCATCACTGATTTCCCCCCCCCCCCCCACGTTTTCACCTCTAAAAAGATAACGCTGGTTGTTTTAGGAGATGTACTTTCTCTGTAAAAAAAAAAAAAAAGTCTGCAGTGCCTCCTAGTGGACATTCTTTTTTATACATCCCTTTTTATTTCAGTGCTTCACTTCTCTTTAGCATTGTGTGCAGAGACTGCTTTTTTAAATTCCGGGCCTGTCGGTGGTTTGCTTTTTGTGGTGTTAATAGTGAAACCCGTCCGAGAAGTATATGTTGTGAGTGATTTAAAATGAGCTTTTGTTTATTTATTACAGGAAGCAAGATGTTTCTGAAATCAAAGAGGCAGTCAACGTAGCTTTGCATTTAAAAGAGAAATTCCCTGACATCATGGCGGGATTCGACCTGGTAGGACGCAGTGCTTGACACTTGTTGGGTTTACATGAAAGCACTCATATGAAAATCAGCTGTCATTAAACTGCAGTTCAACAGAAATTGATGCAAAAACCGTGTGCAGTGAGACAATGGTCAAGTGGGCTTATTGTTATTACCTAAATGGTGGTGGAGGAAATGCTGATAAAATTATAAATTCATTGTAAGCGCTTTCATAAATTAGATACTCAATGAGATCCAGATGTCTTATTTTCTTTAGATAATTAAAATAGGGCTCCTACTACTGCTAGCATCTCAAAACCCACTAAAGCTATTGAATCTGCATAGAGACAGTACACTTTGAGTTATTGTCCTAATGTTTGGTACACAGCTGTATTCTATGGTTCTCTCAGTAAAGTTCCATCACAGATAGTGTCCAGTGAATATTTACTGTTTGTGCCACATTGTTTTTTAATACGATTTTCACATCCATTTATCCCTGCTACCGGGGATACTTTGTTTTTGTTCACAGAAACCCCCCAATTCTAGTTCTAATTTTAAATCTTGTTTCAAATAAAAATAAAGCAGTTGGTGTGAGAGGCTGAGTAACCCCTGTTGGTCAAGTTGAGCTGGGAAGACCCTTTAAATTACAGCTTCACTGCTGCTACCCTCTTCCCTTGCTCTGCTGCTCTGTATCAATTTCAGAAACACATATACATATCACAATAATGAAAATAAATGCTTGACTTAAACAGCAAGTAAACTGGTGCAACTTCCCTGACAATGAAGATGAGTCGCTTTATTGACATCTGAAATCAATCCCAGCATTTGAGAGATTGTGTGAGGATTACCTGGCTGGTCCCTGTCTGTTTCAGGTGGGGCAGGAGGATGGGGGTCACCCTCTCTGGTACTTCAAAGAGCCCCTCTCCATCCCTGCTTTGAAGGGAGTCAACTTGAAGTACTTCTTCCATGCAGGAGAGACCGGTAAGATGAGGAGGAAATGTGAGGCCATAAGGTTTTCCCTCAGTTTGATTTGTTGAGACCCAGCACAGGGTTGAAAAAAACACTTGTGTTGTATAGCAGTTGCACCCGTTCCAGGATTTAAAATGAGCCCAATTAGCCACAGTTTATAGGTAACAAGCTCAGGTGTGTCTTATTAAACTCATAGGAAAACCAGGAATGGAGCAAACTGCTGTGCAATGGGAGTCTTATTGCCATCCCTATTGCAGCAACCTAATCACCGTGCCGTAAGATTATTTTAGGTTATTGCATGTCATGCAGACTTTTTTTCATAAAAGGAATGTGCCATTTATATCTAAGGCAGGATAATAATAAGATTGGTATGTGTTTTGTATCTTTTAAATCTAACATTTTCCATTTTTATGGTCAACGTTGATCTCTGCATTCTGTGTATAAAATGGCATAATAACAGTACAGAATTGCCACAACACTTTAAACTCCTATTATTAAAAAACAAAGCCTACAAGACATTTAAAAATACTAATTGTGTTTGCCGGCAGACTGGAAGGGCATGGATGTGGATGAGAATGTGCTTGATGCTCTCGTGTTGAACACCTCCCGCATTGGGCACGGCTATGCTCTGGTACATCACCCCGCTGCCAGGGAGCTGGCCAGGAAAACCAAGGTCCCACTGGAGATCTGCCCCATCTCAAACCAGGTAACTGTAGCACTCACCGTACACTGGGGTCTGCAGAGGAGCCGGGTGTCTCACTCTAAAGCACACTAGACAATTCTCTGCAAACCTTTCAAGCAACTTGCTTAGCCAGTCCAATGGGGCTCCTCTTTTTATCCCATATTTTTGTCACATTGGTAGTTGTTAACTTAACATTAATGTATATTTTTGGCAATTTATTTAGCACCTAATGCTACCTTAGGTAAGGCAGTCCAACCAGTGAAATCAGTTTTACATAAATAATCAGGTAAATTAAGCTGTGAATTAATGTTATTGGGACACTCAACATTTCTTAAATTATTTGCTCTTAGGTGACAAGTTAGAATGGCGGAATGTCTTGGTATGATTTCAGCGCTGTCCTGCACTGTACATCTATGGCCAAACGTTTTGCATCCCCTATATAGAAGTAACTAATTTTGCTTCATAAAGTCGAATGAAACCTGCTGAATAATGTTACTTTAACATATTGAACATACCAGGTTGTAGTTTTCTGTATACTTAACAAAAAGAAATTGAAAAATGTGACATTTCGAAATCTAACATGAAATACTTTACTACTATTATGGCTTCTGGTAGACTTTTGCAATATCATTTTGTACTTTCTTTCATCACACAATGTTAAATAAAAGATCTAAATGTGTTTTTATTATTATGTCTCAATCCTAAAATTCTAGGTGATGCAAAACCTTTGGCCATAGCTGTGGGTGGTTGGTTTCACAGACCTTAGCACTAGCCTTGGATTTCCTTACCTGGTAGTCCAGGATTAGATTACAGTTTATCCAAAGCAGCTCCACTGAGACTCTCTCTCTCTCTCTCTCTCTCTCTCTCTCTCTCTCTCAGGTCATGCAGCTGGTTTCAGACCTGCGGAACCACCCAGCCTCCACTCTGATGGCTGAAGGCCACCCCATGGTGATCAGCTCAGATGACCCAGCCATCTTCGGCGCCAAGGGCCTGTCCTACGATTTCTACGAGGCCTTCATGGGGATTGGAGGGAAGCAGTCAGACCTCAGGACTCTCAAACAGCTGGCGACCAATTCCATCAGGTAAGGTTCATTTACTTTTTTTTTTTTTTTTGTAAAATTACTTAACACGTTGTTGGCAGTTGGTCTTGTGTGTTGGTAGAGGTGACATAAAAACATCTGGGTGCACCAGTTCTCTTTGCACCTCATTGGCAAAGGCACATCTGGAGGGGATGAGATCATCTTAGGCTTAGGCTCCACTGGGAGTTTGGATCAGTAGTGAACAGGTCCCAGTCAGATTACTCTGGTAGCAAAGCCAGTCTTGCGCAACAGTGCCCACCAATAAAGCAGAAGTCTCACTGGGGTTATTTTCACCTCTGCCAGCTGCAGGGGCTGGGGTATTGATTGCATTCTGCACCAATTTAAAGGTAACGCATCAAGCATCTTGTGACAGCTAGCCAGGACTCATTAAAGGCTGTACATTTACACAAACTGAACACGCAAGGGCTGGACCATGATAGAAAAACATGCATAGTTAACCAGGAGAGCAGAATTGAGGGGAGATCAATACGGTCTACAGCTGTGGCCAAAAGTGTTGCATCGCCCTATAGTTAACTTTTTTGCTTCATAAACCTGCTGAATAATGTTATGTTAATATATTGAATTACATACCACGTTGTAGTATGTTATATACTTAACTAAAAACTGACATTGAAAAATGTGACATTTCGAAATCTAACATTGATATACTGTACTACTATTATGGCTTCCGGTAGACTTTTTTGCGATATCACTTTGTAGTTTCTTTGATTACATGATGTTAAATAAAAAAAATCTAAATTATCTTCATAAACTTATGGCCATAAACTTTTGTGTAAATGTAAATATAAGAAAAGTGGATTGCAGGAGGATACAACACTATTCAGTTTGTTGTAAAAGAAGAGCAGAGCTCTGACACACTTTGCCTGTGTGTGTGCTGAACTTACATTTTTCCATGTGCATAAAGAGGATGCATTCATGGATGCATGTCATTGACACGCTTTACTCAACATGGCCGTAGACTGGCACACCACTCTGTTCTCAGTGGAACTTAGTTTGTTCCCTTGCTGCGGAGTAAACTAACATGGGCACGTCTGGCATATCATGAACACTATCCATCCCCTTGTTGCACAGGTACAGCGCCTTGTCTGTAGAGCTGAAGGCAAAGGCGACAGCACTCTGGCAGAAGCAATGGGAGCACTTCATCAATGAGACACTGGCACTGGAGGAGCTGGGCCGCTGAAGCCTTTCTAGAAAGAGTAACTCGTTGCAGTTTTTTTTTTTTTTTTTTTTTTTTTAACTGGCCCCTTTATGGTCTTTGCCATCATTCACAGAAGTTCTTACTGCAATTTTCTCCCAATTGTGTGCACCTCCTTCCTTCATTTTCCACCGTACACTACAATATTAATATGGCTTGTGAGCATTGTAAATCATTTTGGAAACAAAAATGCCAATATTCATTATAAGGTGAAACCCACATAACGCAATCTCCTAATTATGGACCCCGACAACCGCATTATAACGGGGTAGCATTGTCTGTAACGTAGGCTAGATTAGTCAACGTGTCTTTTATAGATGCTTCTGGCTCTTACTGCTATAAAGACAGTTTGGCTAATCTAGCTGTTACGTGTGTCAATGGTTTGCAATTAGAACTTTTTACAAGAACCATTCAATCATTGCAAACAGCATAAAAAGTTCAATTCAAGTTTTATACATTTCTGCTTGCTGATCGATGTCAGGAATTATTGCACAGGTTTGATGACATATTAATAACTGTTCCCACAAGAAAAAAGAGAGACTTTTACACAAACAAAAAACCCAAACTGGTTAGACGCTCTGATTTTTTAAAATTTCTTTATCTCAAACTTCTGTAATTTTATTTATTTTTTTGACATTGTTTGATTTATTCCCACACAACTCTGATCCAAAGTCAGACACATTTACAATGTCACTTACCGTTAGTTTGCCAGATATTTTAATAATAAAATGTCAATACATTGGAAAAGGCTGTGATATTGATAGAAAAACTGTATAGAAAATGTGTTTTTGAAGTGTTTTCTAATTTATAAAATACTATGTTATAACACTCTTGTTTGTGTAACCCTATGTTGTTGTAGAACAGTGTTTCAGTTATACAGCTACATAAGAATATTAAAGTAGATTCAACAATCTGAATAAAGTGAACATTGAAACTTGCATTTAAAATCTTTTCATAAAGCAGCCAAGCTGACATTTATAATCCAATAATTATTTTTGATTACAATATGCTTGGTAATGTTAAAAAACTAAATGAATAATATAGTACATGGTTTGTAAGAGGCGAGAAAATGCAAATACAGAACTTTAATTCAACAGATCTCAAATTGCACCAAAATTGCTCTATATTTTGAAGACAGCAATACATAGCCTTTATGAACTACACCTTGTAATTCTTTTATCGACTGGTTGTATTGAACTGTGCAAAGTAGCCATCCTCTGGAATGTTTGTGAAGACCTCCTTTTCCAGATACTGCTTCCTGGATACAGAACAAATAGAAAACCAGTTTGTACATAACTTACAGATCCAGTGAGCGAGTGGATCTAAAGTAGAAAGTGTGTATGCTTAAAAGTACACTGGCTTAATACACTAGAGTTTGAAGTTACTGTACTTAGTTACAGTATAGTGTTTATTTATATTTTTAATTTAGAGTGACCAATTATTATTATTTATTTCCCCCCCAATTTGGAATGTCCAGTTATGTTTTTTTTTTCTCCTCACTGCACAGACATTCTGAGGGCATGTGAACGTTCTCTGATCTCACCAGCCTAAAATCAGAATCACTTTTACACAGAGCAAGCCAGAGCAGAAGTGGGCGGGCTACCGATCCCAGAGAACAAAGATCAGCCCTGGCAATTATCCACTCTGAATGTGCTCGGTGTCTGGCCAGTAGGGTTCGCTGTTTCGCGATGAGGAGAAGCAATCCCTGCCGGTTTCCCATCGCCCCCCCCGGGAGCATCAGAGCTAATGTGACGTCCCCAGCAAATACAGTGTAGTGGTCTTATCTTCTTGCAGCTGTTTGCATGCTTGAAAGAGACCCGGGACTGATACTGTTGCTGAGGAGCCAGACCCATGAGTGGGTCTTGTTTTGTTTTGCGCGTCTATTGACATTACTTAGCATTCAGTAGACTGACAAGGCACCTTTAGTGGGTTATTTTCAAAAGTGGATTTTAATTTACAATACTTTTTATTTTCAAGACTGTTAAATTAATTACACACAAAATAGAATCCACTTTTTATGTTCCAGAACTTTAACAGCGATTTACTCAACGTAAGATGACAAGTTTTGAAAACAGCATCCACCTGGGTCACATAGCACAACTAAGGGTAGAGCAACTACTTATTTTGAATAGTCAAGGTAAAAACAGTTCACTTAAAAATAAAAAAGTGTATATTAATAAATCATGTATTTTCATCATGTCTGGCTCTCTAGTGGTGTACACACAGTTTTGTAACATTTTGCCTCCTGTGCACCATATTTAAAAACTTCCTGGACTTTTTAAAAACTTTATTATTATTCTAAAATATAATTTTATATGTAATGGAATACCACTGTATCTGCACTACCATCCATTTGAAACCGCACACTTTCTGTTTAGTTCAAACAATGGAATACAATTCCAATATTGACATTGCTAGTTCACTACAAGTATATACTTAAACACACAATAGCATTACTAGGCTGCTGCTGCTTTGAAATTTAAGTGTGTGATTAATCGATTGTCATTTTTCTAGTAGACGAGTCGACTATTCTGTGCTTCCCCTAGCGCCTTCCTGCCCCGTGCCTGACTTTGAACTGTGCCGCCCACCCGCCACCCCCATCTTTCACGAGCAGTAAAATTCAAAAGCACTAAAAGGAAATACAAGGTATTGCTTCCTATTGTACACTGCAGAGACAGTATCACTCACTTTGCGCCTCAGACAGCATCACTCACTGTGATCTGTGCGCCTCAGACAGCATCACTCACTGTGCTCTGTGCGCCTCAGACAGCATCACTCACTGTGCTCTGTGCGCGTCAGACAGCATCACTCACTGTGCTCTGTGCGTGTCAGACAGCATCACTCACTGTGCTCTGTGCGCCTCAGACAGCATCACTCACTGTGCTCTGTGCGCCTCAGACAGCATCACTCACTGTGCTCTGTGCGCCTCAGACAGCACTGCAGAGACAGTATCACTCACTGTGCTCTGTGCGCCTCAGACAGCACTGCAGACAGTATCACTCACTGTGCTCTGTGCTCCTCAGATAGCACTGCAGTGGCAGTATCACTGTGCTCTGTGTGCCTCAGACAGCACTGCAGACAGTATCACTAACTGTGCTCTGTGTGCCTCAGACAGCACTGCAGACAGTATCACTCACTGTGCTCTGTGCGCCTCAGACAGCACTGCAGACAGTATCACTCACTGTGCTCTGTGCGCCTCAGACAGCACTGCAGACAGTATCACTCACTGTGCTCTGTGCGCCTCAGACAGCACTGCAGAGGCAGTATCACTGTGCTCTGTGTGCCTCAGACAGCACTGCAGACAGTATCACTGTGCTCTGTGCGCCTCAGACAGCACTGCAGACAGTATCACTTACTGTGCTCTGTGCGCCTCAGACAGCACTGCAGAGGCAATATCACTGCTCTGTGCGCCTCAGACAGCACTGCAGAGGCAGTATCACTGTGCTCTGTGCGCCTCAGACAGCATCACTCACTGTGATCTGTGCGCCTCAGACAGTATCACTCACTGTGCTCTGTGCGTCTCAGACAGCATCACTCACTGTGCGCCTCAGACAGCATCACTCACTGCTCTGTGCGCCTCAGACAGTATCACTCACTGCGCCTCAGACAGCACTGTTGACAGTATCACTCACTGTGCGCCTCAGACAGTATCAGTCACTGTGCACTGTGCGACTCAGACAGCATCACTCACTGTGCTCTGTGCGCCTCAGACAGCATCACTCACTGTGCTCTGTGTGCCTCAGACAGCATCACTCACTGTGCTCTGTGCGCCTCAGACAGCATCATTCACTGCTCTGTGCGCCTCAGACAGTATCACTCACTGTGCGCCTCAGACAGCACTGTTGACAGTATCACTCACTGTGCGCCTCAGACAGTATCAGTCACTGCACTGTGCGACTCAGACAGTATCACTCACTGTGCTCTATGCGCCTCAGACAGCATTACTGTGCTCTGTGCGCCTCAGACAGCATCACTCACTGTGCTCTGTGCGCCTCAGACAGCATCACTCACTGTGCTCTGTGCGCCTCAGACAGCATCACTCACTGTGCTCTGTGCGCCTCAGACAGCATCACTCACTGTGCTCTGTGCGCCTCAGACAGCATCACTCACTGTGCGCCTCAGACAGCATCACTCACTGTGCTCTGTGCGCCTCAGACAGCATCACTCACTGCTCTGTACGCCTCAGACAGCATCACTCACTGTGCTCTGTGCGCCTCAGACAGCATCACTCACTGCTCTGTACGCCTCAGACAGCATCACTCACTGTGCTCTGTGCGCCTCAGACAGCACTGCAGAGACAGTATCACTCACTGTGCGCCTCAGACAGCATCACTCACTGTACTCTGCGCCTCAGACAGCATCACTCACTGTGCTCTGCGCCTCAGACAGCATCACTCACTGTGCTCTGTGCACCTCAGACAGCATCACTCACTGTGCTCTGTGCGCCTCAGACAGCACTGCAGAGACAGCATCACTCACTGTGCGCCTCAGACAGCATCACTCACTGTGCTCTGTGCGCCTCAGACAGCATCACTCACTGTGCTCTGTGTGCCTCAGATAGCTGCTTGTTGGTGTTGTCCAGGGCTCGGCGCAGCTCACGCTCCAGACGCGCTTGCTGCCTCTCCAGGAGCAGTGCTTTCCGAGCAGAGTCCATACGCTGCTGCTCCCACTCCAGATCACAAAGCTGCTCCCTTTCCTTGGACCTCTGAGTGCAAAACAAACATGTCTATTTAAAATACATTTCAATAATTACTATAAATTACAATATTTCAAGTTCCACAGCAAAGCAGGAGTATTTATATTATCAGCTCTGTTTTAAATCCCCCCCCCCCAAGGTTATTGGTGAACTGCTTATTGTCACCTTTTGGCCCCGTCCCTGTGAAGGGATATTAAAAAGGTTTTACTGCATAAATTATTATTCTTATTTATTTATTTATTTATTTATTTATTTATTTTACTGAGAATCTGTCCCTTATTGTATTGTAGGCAAGCATTCAAATCTGCTCTGTAATAGTGTTTGTTACCATGTTTTCCTGGACTTGCTGCTGCTGGAAGTGGGTTATCTCCTTCAGTTGTTCTGGTCTCATCCCCTTCCACCTGTCGGGGACGACACGATGGGGTCCAAACACACTGACAGCTTGATCGGGATTCTCTGAGAGCAGGTCCCCCTGGATCAGGTTGGACATTTCCACCAGGTTATCTTCCTCCTCCTGCTGCTTCTCCAGTTTTTGTTTTTCTCTTGTTTCAGCAGCCTTAAAGATTAAAAAACACACAAATGCAACATATATGATAAAAAATCCATACAGCCACAGCTATAAATTCAGAATTCGAGTATGATGAAAAAGGTGATGACCGTGACATATACCACCAGTATTGCAGAATAGTGTAGAATAAACATTGAAATAATTTGATACGTGATTCTCCACATATATGCAAACACTTCCGTGCAGGTGGATGGATGGATGGATGGATGACTGGACAGACAGACAGAACCCCTTTGGATCTCATAATCTCATTAAGTTAAATAATGTTACTACCAAGACACCCCCATATATCCCCAGTAAATTGGCCAGAAATAAAATGGTTGGTTCTATCTGCCATTCTGGTGAGCAAACTTTGTTGCAGATTTCCACTACAACTTCCCTGAAAGAAAAATCATGTGATTTTTGTATCCTTCCAGAACAAAGGGGAGGGGAAGGGTTGCTGTCAGTATCATGAAAAAATAGGTCTAACCTACATCCACATAATACGCAACTGAATTTCCATGCACAGGTTCACAAAAAAACAAAAAAAAACACAGTATCTGAAATGCAGCCAGGTGTTAGTACTGTGAAAAAGATAACAGGTCAGTTGCTTTACATGTAGTACAGTTAAAGTAAATTCAACTATTTAATTTAGATTTACATGTACTTTCTTTTCATTAATGTCCATGGAATGCTGTGTTTAATTCACTCATGAGGATGGCCAAATAACTGACAAGACCCCAACGGGCAGAATAACTGCATTCATTTAGTTTATTCACCTTGTGTACACCGGGGCCAGCGCAGGTACATCTGCCAATACTGAACAGTCCATACTCAATAATGCAGAATACAAATACAACAGTATATACTGGCATTCCATAACCCCAAGGCTGTGCCAAAGAAAGAATACGGGCAAACCGCAGAGATGAGGCATGATTGTCAGAGAAGCTCTGTGGAGACCTCTCAGCCCAGGTCTATTACACACACAGGCTGACATAGAGGCAGAACACAGTGAATGCAAAACCTTATAGAAGTGAACAGGAATAAAGTAGACTCTTCTGCCACTTACAAATGAAAGGAGGAGCGACCATAGAGAGAACCCCAGTTCCATATTTAATAGATATAACGTACACAGAAATGAGGCCAACTTACTTTTGCCAAATTGAAGTCTTTGGTTGCCAGGGTGACAGCTCTCCTTGTTTCTTCCTCAATCTTTTGAAGTTCAACAGCTCTGTTATCAAGCTCCACCCTTCTCTTGTTGTAAAGTTCCTCTGCAATTAATAAAGGATATTTCATGTTATTTAAAACATTTCATAGGCAAACTGGATTACAAATGAAGCTTTCTATTTAGGCCTTTCCATTCACTGTGCTAAACATGTGCAGTAAAGCTAAGCAAAACCTCTGCATAACCATCTCGTAATTTATAAATGATCTTATATGAATAAATATTGTATAGGCACACAATCGTATGTATGTATACATGTTAGAGATGCATCAATGAATATACGAATCGGTTAATGATCACCGTGGCTTTTAATAATATGCAGATGCTTAATTTCTATTGTATTTTGTGAAGAATCTACACATTTGTTATTTTTGCTTCTTGCTTTTAAATACTAAACTGTTTTTTAATGCATTGATTATTGATGATTATTATTACTTATCAGATATTCCAATAGGAAAATGTTTGCTGATTTTATGTATGTATGTATAGGGATGGAAATAAGTCTCTTGTTGTGTAGCAGTTTCACCCATTCCAGGTTTTACTATGAGCTTGGTCAGCGACAGTGTATAGGCTACAAACTCAGGTGTGTCTTATTTACCTCGTAGTAAAACCAGGAATGGACCAGACTGCTATGCAATGGCAGTCTTGTTTTCATCCCTGATGTATGTATGTATGTATGTATATATGTATAGTAGCGTGCACATTTGTTAGATCGCCTCAAGATCTGTCTTTACTATCCTTTACATACCTACCTGCATTAAAACCTCAGGGTGTAAAGAATTTATATTTTCAGTCACTAATCAGTGATATAGAAACAATAGGCACTTGTGTAAAAATTCTAGACCACTGTGTGCATTAATTAGGCAACTTAAACCACGTCTAAAAAGTCTCATGCATTTTACCATTTGTGGCTATGTGTTCCTTTTCTCTTACTATTTGAAATGAATTACATGTGTGGCCTATTAAAGTCATCCATTAAATTAAGCCCCTTTCACACTGGCATGATCTATCCGGTTCAGAACCTACCGGGTCAGGACCCGGTGTCATCTTGGATCCTGACTATGCGATTTCACACGGCTTTTAATAAAGCAGGGTTGACATGGGCGACAGACGCAAGTACACTAATGCGCGTATCAATGCCCAGGAAGCAGCTTGTTACTGACGCTTCCATCCAATCTTCTCTGGATTGAACCGTCGGCCCAAATGTTGCTTAGAGCAAATGCTTCTTCATCCCTGCTGCAATCTGTCTCATGCTGTGTCTCAATCAACAAAAATAAGGCTAAACAGAATAAACAGAAACGTTTCTTACGGAAGTAAAACCTTCAAGCAGGCATGGCTGTTTGTTATTGCGTCGGCTCATGAATGGCCGTCAAGCATTTTGTCTCGCTCAACTGGAACCCAGGTACGTGGTTACACACTATGCAGGATTGTGACCTGGGTTGCCAGGACCCAGGTAGGAGTGCCAGTGTGAAAGGGTCTTAAGACAATCACTAATTTGCCTATTTCGACAATTTTCCAAGATTTTCAGTTCCAGTGGTTTGATTTCATATGCACAACAAATGAAAACTACAGAAGCAATGGGGTGCTCTAATAAATGTGCACACTGCTGTATGTATGCACCTCTAATGGATGACTGTATGTATGCACGTATATACCCTAACGACATGTGCAAGGGGCATACTGAAACCCCATCATCCCTCCCCTTACTCGCTTATTTCCTTTGTTTCTAATACCGTACCTGCACATGTGTGCTCTTCCCGTGCTCTGTGCAGTTCTTCCTGTTGTTGCAGTGACCATTCCCTCAGCTGCTCCTGCTGCATCCTGTGTCGCTCTTGCTGGTTTAAATCTTCTCCCACCAGCTTCTGCACTCCTGAAACAGACAGTCTGGGATCATGATCAGAAATGCGTGCCGGGAGGTCCTTCTTTAACATTCCAGGATCATTCAGATGAAACTCGCGCCTGCTCTCGGGTTTCTGGAAACACTGGCGAAACTCCTCCACTGCCTTGTTTAGGGCCCTGCTGTCATTCTTCTGTCTCTCATCCAGCAAACAGGCGATCTTTTCATTGCGAATCAGGTCTTTAGCTGAAAAAAAGAAATCATTTAAAACCATTCCAAACATCCTGAAGAAGATGCTTCTGAGGTCTTCAAAGCTAGTGTTTATATATCAGAGTTTAGGTAATAATTCAACTCTTCAAATCTTTTACCACGATTACTAAAGCAAAAACCATTTAAACTTGGCTGAAATGATAGAATAGAATGAGACTTAAAAACTTTCTTTTTGCAACTGCCAAAGACTTTAGCTGCTTATTTAATAGCTTGGTAAGCAAGTTGCTATTACATTTAGCTTTCAAAAAGATAACATTTATGGTTCTACTGATCTTTAATGCTATCTACTCAGTCCTTAAAATGAGCAGTTTATAAATATTCACAGAAGAACAGGAAATTTGAGAATTTAGATATTTATTTCCGACTTCATAGATATTGTATCCATAACTATAAAAACACTCAATAGCAGTACATTTGAAACGCTAAAAGAAACTTCAAAGTAAAATTCAATGACTCATGTTTTGACTATAATTTCTCCAAGTCTGTGTTATATATTGTCGATATGAATGTCAGTGAATTTTGCAGTATAATACATTCATAGAAGTTAAATTTTAATCATCTAGCCCTGGGCCGCTTCAATAGTCATTTCAGAAAGAATTAGACCTATGTGCGACTCCAGCAGGAAACGAGTATGTATATTAAAACACATTAATGGTCCGAGTCCGTGTTAGCGGCCGGGGTTCCTTTACATACTGCAGTTCCAGGACTAAATTCGGACCCTGTGCAACTTTAAATTCTTAACCATTGTGTGAACGTGACATACCATAGGCTTCGTGAACGTGCGCGTCAGTCTCTTCTTTGATCTTCCTTTCTTTAACCTGGTAGTCTAAGGCTTCTTTGTCCACCTAGACATTGATTCAAAAAGTTCATTCGTACAAATATAAAACTACCAAGAAACATATTTTATATCACAGTTAATCTAATACTGTATAAAATACTGAATTATGTTATTACCGTTGAGAAAAAAAAACTAATACGAAATATACAGTGAATGTGCTATCTTTAATGCTATCTACTATATCGGCTTTAAACATAGCTTACTACGAAAAAGGTTGTCAGTATACAAATACAAATGCGCAGGGTGTTGAACTGGTTTATACTTTAATTAAAATGGTCTATCTGCTTGTTAATTATATACGATTGATGATACTTACCCCAATTATTCTGACTTTGGAATTAAAGATTCTGTTCTGTCGCTCGATCTCTCTGTTTCTCCTCATTTCCAGGGTAGCAGCCATGGCCAGATCCTTTGGAAGATCCAATTTGTACATTTTTAAAAAAAAATGTATTATTTTATCACGAATGTATTCTGCTATCTTAGTTTAAACAACCAGCTGCAAATTGGACGATTTAATTTACTGCGAGTGACCACTGCAGCGTCAGAGAGTTCTGTAAACAAGCTGGTTGCTAAGATACTCTCTAATAGGACCTCTGCGCTTGCGTGAATAGTAAATCACTTTCCCGGTTGCAGTTGTGCAGAACCAGCTTCTCTATAGTCTTCTTCTTAGAATAAAACCGACAACAGGGGATTAATTAGTTAAACAAATATATTGAAAGAAACACGTCTTTACAGCGGGGTGTCTCTTAAGATATTTGATAGTAGGCCTACTAACCAACATACTTTCTATTTTGATTTCGGTTTGAAAAATATTTTTTCGTGATGCAAATTGAACAAATTGCCTTTAAATTTCGCATCTCATAAATACAAAAATACCAACTTTGCACGGTAATTTTGCACGTATCGCATTCTTTGCCGATGGTTATACTATGCAGGGGTTGGTTATCTTGTTAAAATATGCTTTACCATACGGCTCTGTGATTTAATATTAAACTTTGCTACATGCATGTTTTTACTACGGGAAGCTTTTATAAGGGAATGACAGACAGCCTATGCTTGCCATTTTTGTTATTAATTTCACCACGACATGAGATTGATAGAGGAGAACAAGCATTTCACCATAAGCAAGGAAGCTGAAAATAGTGAAAGCGTACCATCTGTATGTGTCATTCAGTCTGTACTGTAATATAACACGCAAGTTAAATTACACAATCCACAGTGGTTTAGTCGAGCCGGTGTTATGCAGAATTCAGTGTCCCATGGAAATCAGTTTCCCCTGCTTACTGTATATGTAATCAGGTGGTCTGGCGAAGGTTAAGGGTGAGGGTTAGTCTATATTCGCCCGATTACGGTACAATTATTATTTTTCAGACAAAACGAGGTACTGGCAGGGGAAACTGATTTCCATGGGGAAACAGAATTCTTCATAACACCACTACTGATGCGGTACACGTATCGGAGTCTCTGTCTCCGATAACCGGCATGTATTTTTAAATGTTTGCAGTCAAGTCACACACATCTCCTGATTCCTGCAAAATTGTACGATTCAGTCAGTCGTCCTTCTGATGCAATAAAGAGATCATTAGGAAATACTATTAGAAACCGCAGTACTAAAGTTTAATAGACCTAACAATTTTTTTTTCTTTTTTTTTTTTTAGTAAAAATGCTGATGAAGTAGCCAAATTGTGTTTTTTTAAAGCAGCCTAAAACCGCGCTTACATTTAAGATTTAATATATATTACAAAAAAAAAGTGCACATTTATTTAAAAAAAGAAAAACAGGAATGTTATAAACTATGTATTTATTTATCTGCTTTGCTTGTTTTTTTCTCACAATTTACAGTACCAGAACCGCTTTTTTTTAATCTGATGAGATCAAACGCGGCAGGTCCAGGAACAAACATCAGAATGTCGTGTAAAGTCAAACTGTTCAGAATTGTCGGCAGATACACTCTTTAAAAATAAAAATAAAAAACCATTGTAAATGTACAGTTCTGAAATTGGTGACGAATAAAAATAACATCGCTTGTGTGATTCGTAATTTTACTGGATGCAGCGCTCCAGAAAAAAAGGGGAGGACGTGATATATGCCTACTATACAGGACGTTGTGGTGATTACAGTTCTGCGCTGGTGATGACGTAATAATCGAAAGGAATAGAAAACGAACATGCACGATAAAATAACTAATACCACCAAAGAGTATTTACCCGCAAGATGCTTTCAAAACAAGACCAATTTGGCTGGAAAACTGCCAATCTGGCATCACTGAAAGGGGAGTTGCCTATAAATCGCAAGCGAGATGGGATTAGGTGTTGCACACTCTGTACACCTTCAATTGAAATGTGATGGGATTACATGTTGCACACACTGTACACCTTCAATTGAAATGTGATGGGATTACATGTTGCACATACTGTACACCTTCAATTGAAATGTGATGGGATTACATGTTGAACACACTGTACACCTTCAATTGAAATGTGATGGGATTACATGTTGCACATACTGTACACCTTCAATTGAAATGTGATGGGATTACATGTTGCACATACTGTACACCTTCAATTGAAATGTGATGGGATTACATGTTGCACATACTGTACACCATCAACTGATTTTTCATCATGCCATGAGTTTCTTCCTCCTCACTTTCTGGCAATCAGCTTTGAGAAGTCTTTTCAGGAAAACACTTTTAAACAGATTAGCATGGCAAATATATACAGTACATTATTCATAACACTGAAAGTTCCAGGTTTTATAATGCTATTTTAAGATTTTTTCAACTAATAAAATATGTTTTAATATAGTTATAGACCAGTGGTCCTCAAACTAATTTTTTGGTGGCTTCAGAGTGCAGCCACCAACACTTACTGGTGGCCCCATTGCTAATTTTCATAAAATACTAAACATATCATATGAAAAATAAAGACAATATAGACATATGCACTTCTGTTTTTTTATCATTTATTTCTAGAATACAACCAAAGTGTCTTTCATTTAAAAATACAGCAGCCCTCTCAGCTCTACTGGATTTGAATTCCCAGGCCTTCTAATAATAATCTGGAGACAAAAATCAGGTCTTCTGCTATATTTTTAAATGTCAAAAAATTCCCACTGGGCTTATTTTATTTTAGATTCTATTGATTTTTTAAAATGTATTTTTATGCAGGACAGCCACTATAAGATTGTTCCCTTTATTAAAAATGTGCAGGGAGGAATCTACCAATTAATCAACTAATGCCCAAAAAATTAACCAATCAAAAATTTAAATCGAGTGAGTTGGCTGTGAGTTCATTATGTCTGCAGGAACTGAGTCACCTCACCTCACAACAAGGGCCCCTGTTGTCCAGGTGCCTGGTGAGTTCAAGTGGATATCTGCTGGGCTGGCCTCTGCTCTCCGAGGACCAGCAGCTTTCTGACATCCGCTGTGGAGTACCTGGTTTGGGGGAGGACTGGAGGGGGGTTAATTTAAAGACTCAGCACTGACACAGGCAGAGTGGGGTAGAGAACCTCCAGTTTAAATCTGACAAAAGATATAAAAAGTTTCTGCAGTTTTATAATGCAAGAAAAAATGAGAACATCTAATCTATTCAAATGTAGGTGGTCAGAAGTCGAGTCATGTGATCCACGGAGCTGTGTGAGAGCTGTGTGCGACTATTCAGCAACAGTCATGCTGTTCAGTAGTGCTTGTTAACATATTACCATTGATACGTTAACAGTATTTCAACATGTTTTTTAATGAAGGCTTGGCTATTCTAGAGGTGAGGTGACAGCCTCTTTTCTTCCCTTATTGGTTTATCCCAATCTTTTAAAAGCTGGGACTTCCCTGCTGTCATAAAAGATTTCTTTCGTAAGAACATAAGAAAGTTTACAAACGAGAGGAGGCCATTCGGCCCATCTTGCTCGTTTGTTTGTTAGTAGCTTATTGATCCCAGAATCTCATCAAGCAGCTTCTTGAAGGATCCCAGGGTGTCGACTTCAACAACATTACTGAGGAGTTGGTTCCAGACCCTCACAATTCTCTGTGTAAAAAGTGCCTCCTATTTTCTGTTCTGAATGCCCCTTTATCTAATCTCCATTTGTGACCCCTGGTCCTTGTTTCTTTTTCAGGTTAAAAAGTCCCTTGGGTCGGCATTGTCAATACCTTTTAGAATTTTGAATGCTTGAATCAGATCGCTCGTAGTCTTCTTTGTTCAAGACTAAATAGAGCCTGTCTGCATATGACATTCCTTTTAAACCTGGAATAACTCTTTCTACAGCAGCAATATCCTTTATGTAGCGAGGTGACCAGAACTGCACAATATTCTAGATGAGGTCTTTCTAATTTCCTTGTCCTCCTCGATGCCTCTTTTGCACCAGCATCTCCCTTTCAGGGGTCTATAGGTCACATCTACTGGTTTTGACTTCACCTCATAGGAGAACTGCACCTTTAGGAAAGGAGATCCTGGGCCACGCCTATACTATAATTTTCGTAAATACATTTTCTAATGCTTAATCATGCTGTCGCCTTGCTTATTAAATAACAATCAGCAAAAACATTCTTCCATTTAGGGATTTACCAACAATTCCATCTTTTCCTGGTAAAACTAGAAAACGTCTGTGAAAAGGAGTACAAACAAAGCAGGAAACAGAACACATCATGAAATACAATTTATTTGCAATTTTTTAATAACATCATTCCTTAGATAAAAATGCAATGTTACAGGAATATACATGAGAGATTAATTTAAAACTTGCTTAAAGGACCATACAGTCTAAATATATATTTCTTTTTTTTTTTTATTCACTGGTAGCGTGCGTTATAAGCAAGACAGACTCTGTCACCAAAGACAGACTGACAGTAACAGTTACAAACTGTACATTGCCTATTTACAAATCAACTATTTTTTTATTCAATTTTTTTTCTTATTTTTTGAAAACAAGAGTAGAAAAGTGACTGAGTTTTTTGTATTTAATTTTTTGCAATGAAAGAGAACGATAAAAGAAAGATGATGAAATTATATCAGCTGAAAAAGATTCATAACAATGTCATACTGATGAACCCCTTCCCTTTGTGTAAACAAGGGCAGGTGATCTTTTGAGATTCTATATTATCATTTATCACAGACCATGCCAGGACAATAACCCGTCCATCAATCCACAGTATACCTGAAACTTGACCTCAAGAGAAATCAGTAAAAAAAAACCACAAAAAAAAAACACAATCACTTGGGAATTATCTCATCATCACACAGCCACAAGTTTTGAAAATGGTTCCACTCTTTTGGCTCTCTATATCGCTTCCCAATTAATGGCAAGTAATCTTTTTTCTTATATCGATATGACTACTGTGTCCTTAGTTCTGGGGGGGAATGACAGAGTTGCTTGACCGGATGAGTAGATATTTGTGTGAAAAAAAAACAACATTATGTTGTTTCTCTCAAGAAAAACATTTAGTGGGCAAAATAAACAAGAACAAATGAGACTACCCATCTTTTTTCCTTGACGAGGAGTTTTACGCTAACTACTGAAAAGACACAACGGATGAATAACTGATAATAAAGACATTGCAATATTCACTATGCCTTTCCTTAAGTTAGCACACAAACCAGCTCGATGTAAGTCGCAAATAGTCTGTGAATTAAGGAAGAACAAGAGGAAACTCTTTCCTTTGGCTACAGCATGGCTTGCTCAACATGGAAGTGTGAGTCACTGTAGTGAAAAATAACGTGAGAAATGGGAAGCAACTTTTTGGCACAGGCAACTTTAATGCACTACCTACCAAATGTATTGCAGATCCCCTGCAGTTATTACAAGAAACTCATTACTTTACCTTTGCTGTATTCCGTGTTCTCCGAATTGCAGAGATATATTTTTATTCACACATCAAAAGTAAATCAGCTGAGGAACTCCTTCAACTTTTAGGCTGGAACGTTCACAGCGTATCCAAATCAGCGTTGTTGCAGTAGGGAACATGTTCTGGATAAACCGCTTTCTCTTGCCGAATGTTCCTGAGTAAAAGTTGAGAAATGTATTTCCCAGGTGATTTATGATCCCCATGATGTGTGATTAAAAAGTTAAATACAATTATGTTTAAAAATATAACGCTAAGATACGGACAACACGGGATACAGCAAAAGTAACGTAATGTGTTTCTTATACACTGCAGGGAGTTCTGTATTGTAACACTGATGAGGTAAGGTAAAAAAAAATGTATGCCATAATCACACTTTCTGTAAAAATGACACCTGACTCATTTTACTTTTACTCTTAAATGCCATTTAATTTGATAAACCATTAAACTGGGCTATTTAACTTAAATAAAAGGGTTCAACATTGACTACCTAACAGAGTGAATAAAAATAGTCATTAACCAAAGTGTGCACTTCAGCGTTTAACCAAATTCATTTATCCATTCCTCCCACTTTCATTCCATTAATAATGTGAAACTCTGGCATATTACCCAGTGCCATGAATCCAAAGTGATGTGAACAGTTCACACATACGACACACAGTGATGATATAAAACACACACAGTTTCGTGAATTTCATCCACTGTACTGAGCTGAATATCCACAACCCCCACATTTTAGCACAAGCAGATATATTTCTAGTATATACTGCACCGTATGCAGCCTCCTCTTTACTTTCGATTTCCATTTGTTTGTCTTCGTGACTTGTGGTAGGCCTTGAATTATATTTTCAATTCAAGGCCTACCAACAACAACACCACCACAATCACATTAAACTCTCCCGAAAGACCAAGAAGAAATATTCTTCACTGAAACCAAGAATGTAGTATTTACATGTGGGTAATCGTGGCCCAATGTACAACAACAATGCCTGGACCCTCACTAACACAGGCAGATAAAGGGTTTATTTCTCTCAATGTTACATGTTCTGTAGGTCTGTATATATGTGCAGTAGAAGTTATATTACAGACAATGGGCTTATAATAGTCAAAATAGCCAACTGCTATTCATTTTAGTGTTAGATACTAGAATCCAAGCTTGACTACTTGGAGGTTATAACTACCAGCTAGCACATTTCTACTAAAGAAACCTTAATTCAGACATAAGCCACACTGCCCTGCTATTACTATTTTAGCTACCTTAATGTAGGATTAAAGTACAGTGAAGAAAACAACTCCATTGTATTTTCCTTTTGGCATAATATTTATTTTAAAAAAATGACTAAAACTAGCAAAGTGTTAGTGCAGAAGTGTTTTCAGATATGACAAAAGCAAGTCACATGGACCATAAAAACTGAAAACATCTATAGCAGCACTCCCAGATTACAACTGCTGATTTTCCTGGAATTCGTTATTGTAAGTAATTTTTTTAAAAATTTTTTATTTCCCTTGAAGGTAAACGCAGATTAAAAAAAACAAAAAAACCTGCAATAAAACATACCATCAAAGTGATCAAGCAGTGTTCTCCACACTGCACAGGACAGTGGTAGCTGTAGCTTTTTTTGAGTATTCAATCTTAAAGAACGTTTCCCATAATCCATATCCATATTTCCTACACTGGCAGGTAGGTGAGGCTAAACAATAATGGAAAAAAATGCCCCTTCTACTGTATATTCAGTAGGAATTTCTCATAAAATAACAAAATACAGTTTTTATCTGGGAATGCTGTATTGTGACTTTCAAAATAATTGAAAGTAGAGATACCCAAGGCTTTAAAATATTGTTCCTTACCTTACAGATATTTTTGTTATTTGCTTATTTCTTTACATTAATTGGGGTTATGCTAATAGTTTTCCTTATATTTCTCTTCCTGATGCAGTTTTACATCCTGGGTCAGACGCGTTTGGCCAGGCAATGGAAAATGACCTCACATGAAGTGATTGGTACCAATTAGCTTAGATTTTATTTTGCTACATTATGGTATTTAAAAATCTGCATATCCACAATATATATATATATATATATATATATATATATATATATATATATATATATATATATATATATATATATATATATATATATTTTAAATACAGTTGTGCATAATTCTAACAAGTGGTAAGAAAATCTATTTTTAAGCCTTGGTGATCACTGCTTTAAAATTTCATATAAAAATATACAATCAAAAGCTTTATAAATGAGCCCAGAATACATATATTTATAATTGTCAAAACTACTTAAACCTGTCCCCATTGCCCAAAAAAAAGGCTGCGCTCAAAAATAGAATGGCTCTTGACACCTGGAGAACATCAGAGCTCATTTCTGAAGTCTATTTCTATTGCGGTGAACGGTTCAGCAGAGTTTGAATTACATCCTGCACCCAGAACACCACGACGGGAGGGTGAAGGGGAGCGACAGGAAAATCAGGTATAAGAAAGCCTTTGCGCAGGATGCTGTGCGTTCAACATTTTTGCTACAGAGGAATCTCGGTCTGGTCTTGAAATATCAGTAACTAACATATTCTGCTTATTACTTTGACTCACTTCGAATGAAATGTCCTGTTACATCGCATCCAACATAAGCAGTGTAACCAGTAACCTCTCCCCCTGCAACACTCCTCTGGTAGATGAAATAAATACTTCAGTAATAAATACCACTTAGAATGAATGTGGTATTTCCTACCTGAACTAGGGGCAGAGTGTTGTAGTGGATAATGTTAATGTTTGTACTCTGGTGTACCAAATGTACTTGAAGATTAGACTCTGAGGCAGGAGGGGTGCTTTAAACTGTTTTAAAAAAGTCATTGGGATGTGATAACTGAAACAGACCCTAAATAATCTAAACCACAGGAAGAACACATTCGTTAAGATCGCCGTGATATTTCAGACCGGTACCAAGTTGCTCTTCCAACACGTTCTTGGAGCTTTGTTAAGCAACTAATAACAAGCAGAAACTGTTCACTTAAAGTTCCGAAAAGGATTGTACGTTTTCAGTCATTCCGATATGTGTATTCTGTGTGATTCTCTATTTTATTTTCTGCTTCAATTACAGATACATTTATTCTTCTCTCTATATTTGAATGAGCTACTAAACTCCCTTGTTCGGCTAAATTATTTTCATTTAAAATAACAAAGTATGGCTAAAAATCTGAGGCCCTTATTCTAAAATCCATCCTTTAGGTATGTGAGATGCACTTGAACTCGTCACCAGGAATAGTTCATGCACTCAAGGGCACTGTCTGGCACCTTGTATAAACAGAGAGCCTCATCACTCTTCAGATACAAAGTGCAGGCAGATCAAAGGAGATCAGGCACCAGTCAGTAGTCTTCTCTCACTGGACACAGTACAAAGAATACAGCAGTCATAAAATCAGACAAACATTAGAATTCTTGTGGGAACATTTGTCTACACTTTCAGGCTTTGTACAATTGTTTGTATCATCATGGATAAAGCACAAAGGACACAAATAATGATGGCCGAACAAAACACAAAAGAATCCTACACAAGAGAGAGATACAATGGGAGAAGTACAGTAACCCTGGCTTAAACAAGGCTATGAGAGAGACTTAATTTATATACATAATGCCTGGACCCTCGTAGACACAACTGATGAGCTGCCAATTATGAGAGTCCATGGTGAGGCCCTCAATTTCAGTATCTGTGATTGACTTCCTGTTTAGAATCTATAGGGCCAAATTCTGAAGATCGAACAAGACTCCACATGAGCACTAATACCATGAACAGCACTCAGTAGAACCCAACAAAGCTGGAATCTTCCAAGTTTGCGTTTGTCTGGCTAAACGGCTTCTGTGTTGACCTGTATTTAAATGGGCCAGCACACAAGACTTTGACAAAACTTCTGTTCAATTAATTTTTTTTGGAACCGTAAGTAGTACATTTATTTTTCGTTTTGAAATAAAATCACCCTATTTGAAATAATTTAGACTCAGTTTTAAATTTGTTTTCCAACTGTATTTCTGGTGAGTAAATTGTGACATCTGACTGATTAATTAATGATGGAAATATCTACAGCTGTATGCACTGGCTCTTTAAATGCAGGTCAACACAGGTCCCAGCCAGACAAAGGAAAACCTGGAAGACAGCTGGACTGCTGAGAGTGGTGTAGATGGTATGAGAGTCTGCTCTGCTTCTCCTGATCAAAATTCAGCCCATAGACTTAATATTTTTAATTCCTGGTCTGCCAGCAAAGCGATTCGAGGTACGGCAAGCAGACGCTCGTGTAGCTGTCCTTCCTCCAGCCTGACCCCTTCAACCCCACACCAAAATGGACACCCTGTCCTTGATCTACAGCAAGGACACTCTAATAAGTAGAAGAGTTCTAGAAGACAGAAACTAGATGAACACAAGATATGCAAAATCAGTTTCTATAAAACATGTCCATAGTGTTGAAACCCTCCAAAAAAGACCCTTCTTTATTTCTCTCCCCATACAGATAAAATCACTTAAACGTTCAAAGGTATAACTTGGCACACTAAAATACTAAAATGAATCTCATGCATGAAATATACAACTAGTGAGTTAAATAAACATAACTATAATATTAATAATATTCAGTAATTATAAGAAAAAGAATTACTTGGCACAAGATCATTTTTTAAAAAATACTGAAACACACCTGATTTCAAGTATAACAGGTTTTTCAATGAAAAGATTTGCAACTCAATAAAACAATTACTCTGAGTATATATTATCTATAATAGTTTTCTTTTTCATTTTTTTATACAGTTGATTTTTTGAGACTTGTATACAGTCCCAAATGTTATTGCATTGTTTTTGCATATCTTGTGGAACGTACACACACACACACACTCACCCTTACAACCTCATGCATGCACACACACCAAACACACACACACACACGTGTACATACAGAATGAGTTTACAGCTGAACTCTCACACAATCATACATGCCACAAACTGCAAATATGGCACATTAGTTTTATAATAGGGTTTGACTTTGTTCAAACACACAATACTAGCTACATGGTGCAAGTCTTCTGGGATGGGGGCGAGTGGAAAGCTCTTATGTAAACTTCTCTTAGTTTTCCGTTCTAATAAGTGTGACACTTTTTAACTTAACTAAATAAAAAATAACCGTTTATAGAACAAAGCAGCATTGATGTTAAAACAAACAAAAATAGAAAACTGATACAGATAACTTGCAAAGATGGTATTGCCAACCAGTCTGTACACACACACACACATATCTATAAACCAAAAAAATCTGTTGTTTTATGTTATGCAAGTCAGGCTGCGCGCCCCCTGATTGGCTGGTAAGACCATACATTCTCCAATCACATGGGCTTGCAGCATAGATTCAGGCCAATCATACAGCTTCATCTCCACCCCCCACCCCTCTCCTTACCCCTTCCCAACTTCTCTTGTCACTCAGTTGGCTGCAAAGGCTGATTTCACAAAACAAAAGAGAACAAACTAAAATAGAAAATGATTAAAGTCGAGGTATTTGGCAGCACAACACGCTGTCCCTTTTGACTTGGTAGGCCCCTCCCGACAAAGGGTGTGTTGCCTTAGAAACAGCAACGGGGAGTGATTCAGAAAGCAGGAGGCAGCAGCCCCTTACCCCCTCTTCCGAGGAACTTTATTTGATACGGTGCTGGGAGGAAGGGGAGGGGGCTGAATCTTCCATTGTTTTTTTTTTTCTTTTAATCTGTTGAAAGTGTCTATTCTGCTGCAGCTCTGAAGGAAAAGGAGGTTCTTGTACAGAATGTGCAGCTTCCAGAAGTGGCACCTCAGCCAAAAAACAAACTCCTGAACTCTCCAAGAGCTGATTTGGTACCTTCCTCATTGACAAAAAAATAAATAAACCAGACATTCCATTGTCTCCTCCTCCCCCCTCAGTCAGCCCTCCCCCTCTCCACCTTCAAGAGCACAACAACTGTGAGGCACTTCTGAAACAAACCCATAACATAAAAAAGCAGAGGAAAAATAGAGAAGACCCGAGCCACTTGAAGCCCTCTCTCTACAGCCTGCTGTCACAAACCATGTCGTCCTTGAGGCCCTCCTCGGATACCCCACAGTCTCGCTGCTCCCCCTGCTCTTCCTCCTCCAGTCCGCTCTGCTCCCCCCGAGCTCCCTGGTCCCTGCAGGTGATGAAGGGCAGGAGGTTGCCGTTCGGGCTGGGCTGGCTGTTCCCATTGAGGATGTTGTCAGCAGCGTTCTCCATCTCCTCTATCGTCATGTCACAGGCGTAAGCTATCTCCTGCTTGGTCACCTCGATGAGGGTGGGGTCATGTATGCACGGCCCAGTCCTTCTGAGATCAGAACCTGGGGGTGAAAGAACATCAGCCAGGGTTAGGTCAGTTGTGCAAACACCCTCCCACCATGGCTGTTTTTTTTTTTTACAATTGGTTAAACTATTTTATGGATACAGGCAATGCTCCAGATAAGCTGTATACTGGGTGTTTTAAGCATTGAAAAAAATATAAATTACGAATGATATTTAAATTTAATGTGCAAAGAATACGTTTGGCGATTTTGCTGCACAGCTTGAGTTTGCAGGTTATCAAGCGTCTTGCACTTCGTTGGTTCCCAGCATCTCAATGGTCAATAGAATTGCTGGGACAGCTAATTGTAGTCCGCCTGTGAATTGCCAGAAACATGTGACCAATAAGTCCAGGTTTTCGTTAAAAAAAAAAAAAAAAAAAAAAAATATATATATATATATATATATATATATATATAATATATATATAAAAAAATCCACTCACAGTGAGCCGTCTTAATCCCTCTGAATCTAACCTATCAATTTTCTGTCAACCAAATTTTTGGAAGGTAAATCTGTATAATAAATCGGGATGCTTTATATTGCTATAGCAAGGCGATCAATAAGGAATATATATATTTGTGGCAAAGTGCCCCCCCCGTGTATGTTATATGTTACGTGTTGTGTGTGTTGGTGTATAGGCATTGGTACACGGGATATAAGCGGGTCTGTGTTTCACGTGTGTTTAAATTGTATATTTGTATTTAGGCACGAGGATGGCACATCACATCACGTGCAAGTAAAAAGTAATAATATGTGAGCATGGGGAATTGCACTTTAATTAATTCACGTGCAGTTGTACCGAGATTCCAATTGAATGATTGACTAGCAATCGAAGTCTCGGTACAACTGCATAAAAGCTGCATGTTTTCACTCACTCGGGGTTGGGTGTTCGGTGAGTGGAGAACGGGTGTGGAGAAGGAGAAACTAAAAAAAGTAAAACTAGTATATGTTTTCACTCACCGTGTTTGTTCGTTTGTCTGTATAGTCCGTTTTGTTTGTCTCTATTTATTTTGGTGTAAGTGCCGTGTCCTGTGTTTTGTGTGTTTTGTTACAACCGTTTAATTTCTGTCTGTTTATTTATTAAATGCTGAGCGAAAGCATTCGCTCAGCTCCACCAAACTCCACCTCTCTGTCGTTTTTGTTCCTGCTTCTGCCGTGACGTCACCGCCCAGTCATCCTGTCACACGTGGTGTCAGAAGTGGGATAAACAGCGCCACCAGGACTCAGGCCAGAGCGGGAACCGCAGGTTTTGTTTTTTTTTTGAAAAGGAAAAGAAATGGGGAGAAGAGGCTGGAGAGGAGCACAGGAAGGCAAAGGGAGAAAGGCGGAAGCAGGGCTGTGGTGTTTCGACTGTGGCCAACCTAGCCACACCACCATACCCTGTTCCGTCCACAGGACCCTTCAAGAAATGGCCCAAAGACTGGGATGGGGGGAGTGGTGCCCTGGCTGTGGGGCATATGGGCACACGTTGGCCCTATGCCCCATGCAGGATGAAGAAGAGGAGCCCTTGCTGCCACGCCCCACGCCTGAGTGGGAGGAGCCCGGCGCCCTACGCCTGAGTGGGAGGAGCCCGAGCGTCCCTACGCCTGAGTGGGAGGAGCCCGAGCGTCCCTACGCCTGAGTGGGAGGAGCCCGAACGTCCTACGCCTGAATGGGAGGAGTCGGTGCGTCCACAGCCCAAAAGGGAGGAGTCGGTGCGTCCACAGCCCAAAAGGGAGGAGTCGGTGCGTCCACAGCCCAAAAGGGAGGAGTAGGTGTGTCCACAGCCCAAGAGGGAGGAGTCGGTGCGTCCACGGCCCAAGAAGGGGAAGGTAGAGCGTCCACAGCCCCAGTCTCCACCAGCAGAGGGTGAATTCCTGCTGGTTCCACCTCCATTGCCATGGGAGGACTGCTGGCAGCTCCCACCTCCACCAGCAGAGGGTGAATTCCTGCTGGTCCCGCCTTCGCCACCTCCATCGGCAGGAGCAGAGCAGCAGGAGCTGTCTCTGCCTCCGCCACCTCCACCGCCAGGAGCAGAGCAGCAGGAGCTGCCTCCTCCACCAGCAGAGGGTGAATGCCTGCTGGGTCCCTGTCCACCAGCAGAGGGTGAATGCCTGCTGGGTCCCTGTCCACCAGTAGAGGGTGAATGCCTGCTGGGTCCCTGTCCACCAGCAGAGGGTGAATGCCTGCTGGGTCCCTGTCCACCAGCAGAGGGTGAATGCCTGCTGGGTCCCTGTCCACCAGCAGAAGGTGAATGCCTGCTGGTCTCCCCTTCCGAGGCAGAGCTGCACCAGTCCCCTGCAAGGGAGGAAGGGCCGCACCAGTCCCCTGAAACAAGGGTAGACTACACGCGCTCCCACCTCCTCCGCCAGGAGACTACACGCCGCCCCACCTGCACTGGCAGGAGCAGAGCAGCAGGAGCTGCCTCTGCCTCCGCCACCTCCACCGGCAGGAGCAGAGCAGCAGGAGCTGCCTCTGCCTCCGCCAACCCCACCAGCAGAGGAGGAATGTCTGCTGGTATCACTTCCCCACCAGCAGAGGATGAATGCCTGCTGGTAACACTTCCCCAACCAGCAGAGGATGAATGCCTGCTGGTATCACTTCCCCACCGTCCACGAGGAGAGGAGCAGGAGCCGCCTCTCCCTTCACCAGAAAACCAGGACTAGATGCTGGCGGTCCTCAGAAGCCCTTGCATAGGCTGCTGAGGAAAGCATGGGAAGAACCGCCCGGCCGCAGTGGCCGAGAAGAGGGCCAAAACCCGCACCCCAGCTTGTCCTGACTGCCTGCCCGCCGCCCAAGGATGCCTGCCTCGCCGCCCAAGGATGCCTGCCTGCGCCGCCCAAGGATGCCTGCCTCGCCGCCCAAGGATGCCTGCCTCGCCGCCCAGGGATGCCTGCCTCGCCGCCCAGGGATGCCTGCCTCGCCGCCAAGGATGCCTGCCTCGCCGCCCAAGGATGCTTGCCTTGCATCGCCTGGGGCTGCCAGTTGCTCCGCATCGCCTGGGGTTGCCAGCCGCTCCGCGCTCGCCTGGGGTTGCCAGCCGCTCCGCATCGCCTGGGGTTGCCAGCCGCTCCGCATCGCCTGGGGTTGCCAGCCGCTCCGCATCGCCTGGGGTTGCCAGCCGCTCCGCATCGCCTGGGGTTGCCAGCCGCTCCGCGACGCCTGGAGTTGCCAGCCGCTCCGCGACGCCTGGGGCTGCCTGTCGCCCGCATCGCCTGGGGCTGCCTTTTGCTCCACACAGGGTACAGGGTACGAGGGAGAAGTGGAGCTCCCGCTGCCACCTCTATGGCCAGGGGCTCCCCTCCCGAGTTCGCCTCCCGAGGTTCCGCTGCTGCTGCCGCCGCCTCCCGAGGGTCCGCTGCTGCTGCCGCCGCCTCCCGAGGGTCCGCTGCTGCTGCCGCCGCCTCCCGAGGGTCCGCTGCTGCTGCCGTCGCCTCCCGAGGGTCGCTGCTGCTGCCGCCGCCTCCCGAGGTTCCGCTGCTGCTGCCGCCGCCTCCCGAGGGTCCGCTGCTGCTGCCGTCGCCTCCCGAGGGTCCGCTGCTGCTGCCGTCGCCTCCCGAGGGTCCGCTGCTGCTGCCGTCGCCTCCCGAGTGTCCGCTGCTGCTGCCGTCGCCTCCCGAGGGTCCGCTGCTGCTGCCGTCGCCTCCTGAGGGTCCGCTGCTGCTGCCGTCGCCTGGGGTCGCCAGGGATCCTGCTTCGCCTGGGGTCGTCGAGGGTCCTGCTTCGCCTGGGGTCACTACACGGTGGCCGGAGCCCCACGGAGGGGAACTGCCGGCCATGAAGAAGGGGGGGGGAGGTCAGGAGACCAGCTCCCCCAGCTGCACTTTCGCAGCAGAAGATAGTGTGGCTGAAGCCCCGGAAGAGGGAGCTGCCAGCCACGAAGAATTGGGGGGTGCCAGACATTCCACCATGGCCACCCCCAGAAACAACGTGCTTCTCCCTCTTCCGGGACCCTAAGACTGAGGGGGGAGGTGGCCATTGAGGCCATGTGTGCTTTACACAAGGGGGGGTATATGTGGCAAAGTGCCCCCCCCGTGTATGTTATATGTTACGTGTTGTGTGTGTTGGTGTATAGGCATTGGTACACGGGATATAAGCGGGTCTGTGTTTCACGTGTGTTTAAATTGTATATTTGTATTTAGGCACGAGGATGGCACATCACATCACGTGCAAGTAAAAAGTAATAATATGTGAGCATGGGGAATTGCACTTTAATTAATTCACGTGCAGTTGTACCGAGATTCCAATTGAATGATTGACTAGCAATCGAGTCTCGGTACAACTGCATAAAAGCTGCATGTTTTCACTCACTCGGGGTTGGGTGTTCGGTGAGTGGAGAACGGGTGTGGAGAAGGAGAAGCTAAAAAAAGTAAAACTAGTATATGTTTTCACTCACCGTGTTTGTTCGTTTGTCTGTATAGTCCGTTTTGTTTGTCTCTATTTATTTTGGCGTAAGTGCCGTGTCCTGTGTTTTGTGTGTTTTGTTACAACCGTTTATTTTCTGTCTGTTTATTTATTAAATGCTGAGCGAAAGCATTCGCTCAGCTCCACCAAACTCCACCTCTCTGTCGTTTTTGTTCCTGCTTCTGCCGTGACGTCACCGCCCAGTCATCCTGTCACAATATTATAATCTCTGTATTTGCATTAGTGCAGTATCGGTACAGTTTTTAAAAAATATATTTGGAATTTTTTTATTTTTTAAATTTGTAGGCAGCGGGTCTGTCGTGGAAAGGGGGAGCACAAGAGACTGAGAAAGGAAGATTTACAGAAAAGAGCCTAGTACTAGTGGAAGTAGACTCGGGGAAGGCAGTAGCTAACTACATCTCAGACTATAAATGTTGTAACATGATAAAGAGAAATAACAGCAGATATTATTCTGCTTGGTTTAAATGATCTGTCTGTTTACATCGCACATTCTGTGCACTTGAGCGACTAAATTCACAAATCTCCTATACGCTGTTAGTTCATAAGGATTAGCAGAGGAAGTGGGAGCAAGTGGTAATGTCATCTGAAGTTGCATATTCTTGAGAAGATGGTTAAATTAATCAATGACACCTTCTACAACGAACAACTGCTGGCAGCTGATGGAAAACAAAACTGAAACACCCAAGATAATAAACACAACAATAGCTGGTTAACATAAATGGTAATTTCTTGCTGAGGAGCCATTTACAAGGCTACCTCAGCACATGACATATAGTCACATCTTTTGAACACATCTCAATTGGGGTACACAGACACTACTTTCATTTCTGAACTTTTCTGTTCCTTCATGTTTAAGTATCTCACTCAGATCATGCAACAACATGGGCAGACATTCTTAACCATTTTACAATTCTCTTGTTCTAGTAAGAAGGAATAAATCCTGGGTGGGTGGGGGGCACGTAAAAATACCAACACCCATTAACAGGTCACTACCATTGGTTACGTACCAGAAACGGGAGGGGAACCGCCCTGTGTAAAGTCATAAGAATTTGGAATCTGTCTGTTCCCTGCATGTATTATAATAAACCTATTAATTTAAGAAAATGACTTTGTGCATTTTCTTAAGAAACATCAGAACTCACTTTTAAATCAACATCAATAATACTATTAACATTATTAAGGCAGGACTAAATGGCTGCGAAACACACATTGTTGGGTTTTTTTCAGGTGAAAAATAAGGAAAGGGAAGTTTTTATTGGAAGACCAAGTTTCATGGTGTTTTAAAATGTTCAATCTTCAATACATTGAAGAATGCACAAGCTGAAATAATTGTCAGCTGACATAATCTCATCTCATTCCTATATTAAACTGGGGCTGCAGCCGGTCCCATCTGCAGTCTACTAGCTACTTTCCAATCTGCTAAAGGTCATTACGTTTTTGTATAATTGGCATTCATAAATATATTCACCAATCTCATTATTTCAATGACAGTATAAGGTATTCACAGCCTTCATGTTCAGCCTGCACATTTTTTTCTACAGTCAGAGAATTAGAAGCTGCCTCTGGTTTCCTTGGCATTAGATGCTCATTAGTGACTTCCACCATTAGCGCTGAGTTCATAACTGGCTGACAGAGTCCCCAATGAAATCAATCTGATCTTGATCTACTACTGACAGAAATGAAGGAGGATGCAATGCTACATACTGTTAACTAGGTCAAATATGAAGAAAACCTGGCCTCGGACATTGATATACAACAAAGTTAAACATAATAATCAGAATGTTTTCACAATATCTGTTTTTGCCATTTCCAATTGATTCAGAGAAATTTCCAAAAATATTGTGTTCCATGATGTAAAATGATGTACGTACTGTACTGCTATTAAAACAGTCTCCCCTGTACTGAGCACCAGTTTGGCCTAATTGAAATGCATTTATGCATTGCAAAAACCAAATAGAAAAAAATGACATTTTAAGTTATGACTGGCCTAAACTAAAGCTAAGTTTCCATCTGCCACTGCAATGGACGTTTTGAAATCAGACTCAATTTATTAGGTGACGATCAGCACCTATTTTTGCATTGCGATTTTACATTATAGCTAAATGAACAGTACCAAATCTTCAAACCTATTACTACTATTACCTTGAATAACATGGTAAAACAAATATATTCCAACAATATCTATTTTAAAGCATTTATAATATTTTTATTTACAAGTTATATGCATTTCTTTTCAAAAAGCATTCATTATTAATGCAAGCTTTTGGTCATGGGTTTTGACCGTTCATGTACGGCATGCATCCTTACCGCCTCGACCAGGCTGCACGCGCTGCCGTGGCTCTGCAGTGCTGAGTCCCTGCACTGGCTGGGCACGGAAAGTGAGACTGGCCGTACCCGCTGTGGGTTGCCATTAGCGCTGTCTGCAAACCAGGAGCCGCAGTTCACCGAGGGCAGGCTGCTGTTGAGCTTTTCGTGGGAGTTGGTGTCCTCCAGTCGCAGGGTGGGCACGCGCTGGTAGGAGTGGCCCTGGGTGCAGGGTGTGGCGGGCGGCGTGGAGCACAGGCGGCTGAACAGCGTGGGGGAGTGGCTCCTGCGCAGTAGGGGGCTGAGTCCTGCCACCGCTAAGGCCTGGACAGGGAGACAAGGACACCAAACCATCATCCCATCATTAATGGGCTGTGCTAAGTCATTCTCAAGAATCAAGACAACATAGCGGGCAGTGTCAGGTAAGAATAAATAGTATGTGCTTTCTCTTATTGGCAGTAAGATAAACTAGTTTCCTTTAGGAAAAAGCAATATATTATTTTTTATTTCCTAGGTTGTGCGAATTATCGTATTTCTCTCGACAGTACTTGTAAATGTAAAATAAGACATGTAAATACAGATTTTTGAAATGGAACAATAGATGATATTAAGAGCACAGGTAGGTAGATTGTTATGGTTTTAGTTAATCTACTACTACATGAGTATTGCAGATTTTGTCAGCTTTTTGTGAACAAAAATAAAGTTTTCCCGAGGGTATACTGTAGATGTAATGTCATCTCAAATTAATCTGTGTTCTGCATCATTGATGGTCAGAGGTTAAAAACAATGTGAAACTGTTCATTTTAAACTGGACAACATCTGTAATGGAACTTTACTGAGAGAATCATAGAATACAGTTGTGACAGCACTTAAAGATAATATCCTTAAGGAACAGAAAGAAGACAAGCGCTGAATTGACAACAGAACTGGCAGAAGGTACAGGTGTCGTCTATCAAATCAACAGTACTAAGGTCACTTTTGAAATCAGGACCTAAAGGATGTGTTGCAGTAAGAATACCTGTGTTAAGAAAGGGGAACAAGACTAAAAGGCTAAAATATGTAGAAGAACACAGAAATTGGACGATGGAACAATGGTCAAGGGTGCTTTGGACTGTTGATGGATGGACAACGACACCTGTGCCTTCTGCCCGTTCTGTTCTCAATTCAACGCTTGTCTTCTTTCTATTCCTTAAGGATATTATCTTCAAGTATTGCTCATCCTCATTAGACAACTTTTTGGGTCTTCCAGTCCTGGGTTTGTCAATTACAGATGATGTTTCTCTGTACTTATTGATTATGCTTTGGATACCACACCTTGAAAATTGAGTGATGCGAGCTATTTCACTCAATGTTTTTCTTTTTTATGCAAGTCAAGGTTGTTATAATAGTAGAAAACACTAGTGGAGGCTTTGAGTAAATTGTTGATGATTACAATGCATCAGAGTAGATAAATGCAACAAGACTTTTGCACAGCAATGTGTGTGTGTGTATATATATATAGATACATAGATAGATAGATAGATACTGAATTCTCACCTGGCTAGCAAGGGAATATTCATACGCGGGCAGCATTAGTAAACACAAGCTGCAGGTCAAGTGTAATCATACCAGGTGATTCTGCTTCATTATTTCATTGATAAAACACTTTGGATATTAAAGTTTACAGTTCCTTCTGTCTGTGCTGTTTTAGAAAGGACAGATGTTGTGAGCTCAGGTTGAAAGAAGCTTTCATGAAACCTAGCTGTGCTGTGTTTAAACTGAACCATGGCACATAAGTTGCATCTAAATCCCCTTTCACACTGGCATGCTCTACCCAGGTTGTATCAATGCCCCGGAAGCAGCTTGTTACAGACGCTTCCATCCAAGCTTCTCTGGATTGAACCGTCGACCCAAATGTTGATTAGAGCAAATGTTTCTTCATCCCTCCTGCAATCTGGCTCATGCTGTGTCTCAAGCAACAAAAATATGGCTAAACAGAATAAACAAAAACGTTCCTTGCGGCAGTGAAACCTTCACGCAGGCGTGGCTGTTTGTTATTTCATCAACCGTCATGCATTTTGTCTCGCTCAATCTGGGTCAACACACACCCCGAGGTGGGTCGCTGGGACCCGGGTTAACCCGGGTACGATGCAGGTACGTGGTTTCACACTACGCGGGATTGTGACCCGGGTTGCCAGAACCCGGGTCCGGACCCGGGTAGGAGTGCCAGTGTGAAAGGGGCTTAATTCAATTGTGATGTAGGTTTCATCTGGGGCAGTATGGCTATATCTGCACATTTAGCAGTATAACTGCATGGTTGAGGGAATAATTATGCGGATTGGGGCAGGTTTGTGCTGTTGCTGCATAATAAATGAATGTCTATCTGGAATTCAATTGGATGAAACGACCTTGAGCATTGTATAAATCAAGATAAACGATGCGTGTATGAATTTCCGCACCATTTCCTAGTAATTGATTGTGATTATGATGGAAATGAAATGTAGTACTGGGTCTCCAGAGCGCAATGGGTTACGATGTACTTCAGGGCTCTTTATAACTATTCACTTTCCATGTGTTTGATATGCACAGTGTGTGAGCCTCACTGTGCCTCATCACTCATGTAAGCAGTAGACGGTGTTGTGTGTTTTCAGCTTCACAGTAAAAGCCCCCTCCTTACCTGATGATGTACAAGATGAAGGGGCAGGGCAGTATTTTGAGACACATCTGTTGCGTGGCTCCTCTGTCTCTTTAAACACTCCAGATGAAAGGACGATCTTCTCCCTGTAGAGCAACAGCACAGAACGCCATTGGCAGCAGGTTAGAGGGCTGCAAAGCTGGACTGCCTGGTCATAATGATGAGAAAACCTTGGGAGCTTGGGTTTAAATCACCTCACCTGGCCATTTTTCCAAATTGCTTTTAATATAAAGTATACAGCACCTCATTTTAGCTGGGAGTTTGTTTCTGGGCAGCAGTGTGGAGTAGTGGTTAGGGCACTGGACTCTTGACTGGAGGGTTGTGGGTTCAATCCCTGGGGGGGACACTGCTGTTGTACCCTTGAGCAAGGTACTTTACCTAGATTGCTCCAGTAAAAACCCAACTGTATAAATGGGTAATTGTATGTAAAAACAATGTGATATCTTGTAACAATTGTAAGTCGCCGTGGATAAGGGTGTCTGCTAAGAAACTTTTTTTCTTTTTTTCTTTTCTGTATGTGTTTACATCTTGGGACCCAGGGAGGTCAAGCAACTGCAAACACAGTGCCCGTGCTGCCAGCTATGGCTTCTCAAAGTATGCAAAGCAGCTGGGCTAAAATAATTCTCACGCTATACTTGTATTAAATGCCCATGTGTTTGTTCATCAAATTCAGTAGTTCCCAGGATAATGTTTTATTGTGAGAATATTACTTTATCCACTGACTAATGATGGCTTGGCATATAACAATGAGCACAACAGTCCTCAAGACAGAGCTAAAGTTTTAAGTATGACACCATACCATCAGCCTTCATTGTTTCCCTGTTGCCACGTTCTACTGTGCACTCATTAAATACCAGTCTATCACTGTCTATCGATAGACTGTGGTAATAGACAGCAATTAAACAGCGGTTCTGGGAATGGGAAGTACCCTTCTGCGCCCTTGTGCTGCCCGATTCTCTGCAAGGCCTGCCAGTCTCACCTAGTGCTTTTGGGCACAGGAAGGCTCTTGTCGGGGACTGCCAGGCCTTCGCATTCTCCTTCCTGTCACTCTGCTCCATAGGCGTTAGCTGTTTGTTCTCCTCATCTTCGTATGCCAGCCTGAAACCACACAACACATCAGCACTTTACATCTACTACTGTAGCGACGCTGTAATACAAACCTTCTGTCATGCTAAGCAGTTACTTTAGGTACTTGCATGCAGGAGGTAGGCATTTCCAATCACAGTTTGAAAAAAAATGGTTTCAGGCACCCTAAGTAGCCAGATAGCCATCAGTGCCATGAAAATAAGTCACTGTCCCAGACTGTGAATTAACTTCTTGTATCTAAAAGAAGGAAAGCTAGACCACAACTCAATAAACATTTTACTTAAACGTGTAGGAGTAACAAACACGCATGCAGACACCTCCCCTCTCCACTACCCCCTGCTGCTGTAAACACAGAATTAGAAACATCAGTACAGCGACAAAGGCAGGTTATAATAACTCAATACTGGAGCAACATCACTCAGAACCATTAAGAATTATTGCAAGCACCATACAATAGCTTGGTACTCTATTGTAGCCTATCACACACTACCACTGATTAGCTAGAAAGCTATTGGAAAGCTTACATCTCGGTGGACAGCATGCTCTGCTCGCTGAAGTGCACAGCGTTGTCGTTGAAGTTCTCGTCGTACGTCTCATCGGGAGACGCCTCTTCCCGGCGGATGATGGGCAAGCGGCTATCTCCGGAGTCAGAGCTGCGAGGAGAAGCACAGTCAATACTGACATACAGGCCACACTGACACACAGTCCACACTGACACACAGTCCATACTGACTCGCAGTCCATACTGACACACAGGCCACACTGACACACAGTCCAGACTGTCACGCAGTCCTCACTGACACGCAGTCCATACTGACACGCAGTCCACACTGACACACAGTCCACTGACACACAGTCCACACTGACAGTCCATACTGACACACAGTCCACACTGACAGTCCATATTGACACAGTCCACACTGACACACAGTCCACACTGACAGTCAATATTGACATACAGTCAACACTGACACACAGTCCATACTGACACACAGTCCACACTGACAGTCCATATTGACACACAGTCCACACTGACAGTCCATACTGACTCACAGTCCACACTGACAGTCCATACTGACACACAGTCTACACTGACAGTCCATATTGACACAGTCCACACTGACACATAGTCCATACTGACACACAGTCCACACTGACAGTCCATACTGACACACAGTCCATACTGACAGTGGGCTCTGGTTTAAAATAAGTGCTAGGACAGACATTTAAATACTCAAACACTGCTTGAAATGGCAAAGGTCACCATGCTCGTATTCGTTCATGTAACAGAATTTATAAATGACTGTATCAAAAAGATAAGAATGCAAAGAAAACCATGTAAAATAAATAACATACATTGTGCTGTACAGAACAGTGTTTCTCTCCTTTTATTTACAGGTTATTTGATGGGGAACCACACTTTTTGCACTGGTGATAGAATTTTTTTTTTAACTGTAATATGATACAAATGATACTTTTGCTTTTCAGCTTATTCAAAATGAAGGAATATTTAAATATGTTTGAATTTTGAAAGAATATTCAAACATGAAAAAAACCAATGCTCATCCAAGCATTAGCAGCAATCCTATCTTAGTCCTCCGAAACCTCATTCAACACTGAATGACACACTGGGCTTATTTACAAAAATGACCACACCCAACCACCCATGACCCAACCATGTCGCTCCTCTCATTTCACCCATAAAGCTGTGTGAGCTACATGCCTTAGAATGAATTAGCATCAGCCCATTGAATTGACTGGGAAGGCAAGGGTGGATGTGGACCGCAAACCATGCGGTTCAAACATGAAACCTCTTACCATTCAAGCTCTCTAGTGGAGAGGTAAGTATGGGTCTTATGCTGATGTCAGTATTATTAACTGATCAACCGCTAGGAGGAGATTCATCACATTCTCCCTCGCTTAATAAAAGCTCTTCCTTTAGCGTGTCCACCAGGACTAGGAGAGGATCCACTGCAAACTGGACCGGACTAATATTTTCTTTGATACAATCATGACTCTCTGGGACTTTGTTAGCAACATGTTTGCTCATTTTTTGTATTCATATCAGACTTTCCCCACCATTAGACTAAGGAACTGAAGGAACTGTCTGAAGATATCAGAGAAACCTACCGTGCAAGGGTTTCATAACGTGTCCTGCAGCGTGGAAGACAAGAGCAGAAAGAGGATGTTTCATTAAAGTGAAGACTGAAGAAAAATGGCCAGTCTTAATAAGCAGATAATGGGCTCTCTTAACAAGGCTTTAATCATGACATTTAAAAGATGAATCGAGTTATCATACAAGTTGCCTTAAGATTACACATAATAAAGTACATGCTAAATATTGTACAAAAGCAAAAGCAAGACACTTTCATTAACCATCTTAAATTATTTGAAGCACAAGTACCTTCAAATTGTTTTATTAGGCTTCCAAGCTGGTTTGGGAAGCCTATTGTTCTTGTAAAAATGATTAATATATATATATATATATATTTTTATTATTGTCATTTTTCCTCCCAAAACTTTAACTTGCTCCTGTTCGCACACGGTATAACCAATCAACATGAAACTTGGCAGGCATCACCCCATGTAGATTACAGTTTAGATGCAAAAAAATTGATGAAATCAACCAAGATGGCGGCATGACGCATTTTTGGGAAACACCTTTCAAAATCTTCTTGGGAACCGGTGAACCGATTGATCTGAAACTTGCATATGTTATCAGTAATCAAACCCTCTTCAAGTATGTGAAGCAGAAGTTGCTGCGATAAATTTACTATCAAAATGGCTGCCACCAAATTCACCAAAACGCGCCCAAACATCAAACTGCTTCTATTTGTAAACCGTTTAACCAACTTACTCCTAACTTGGTAGGCGCCATCCTGGGGACAATGGTATTCAATATGGCAAAATGGTGTTCTTTTGTAAAACAAGATGACAGCCAGACCTGCGTTTCATTCTTAAATTTAAAACCGCTTCAGTTGAACACAGTTTAGTTGATTAACTCCAAAGTTGACAAGCATCATCCCTGTGTCAATACAATTGACTTTTTCAAAAATGGTGTTTGTGCATAAACCAATATTGGCACCTGACGCATTTCTTTAAAAACCTTTCAAAATCTTCGGTCAAATGTAAAACTAGCTTATCTCCTTACAAAGTGCAGATAGTTTAATAGTTACTATGGAATACATATAGGAAACCATATAAAAATGACCTTGCCTGTGACCTTTGATCTCTCCTTAAGTTTAAATGTAAAACTAGCTTATAACTCCTTACAGAGTGTATATAGGTTAATGGTTACTATAGAACACAGATAAGAACCCATCTATGCTCTATTAAAAATTACCTTGATCGTGACCTTTGACCTCTCCTTAAGGTTAAATGTAAAATTAGCTTATAACTCCTTACAGTGTGTAGATAGGGTCACTGTTACTATGGTGTTTAAAGTTATAAAGAATCGTGAGATAATGAACTTATGCAGTAGTTTGAATTGAAACTGCTCCATAAAACTGATCTGTTGCTGACACTTGTGCTGCAATGCTACAGCTTGCCAAAAGTTCCAACTGGTACTGAGATTGGAAGTCGTGAAACTGCCTGGCAGGTCTAGTCATCATTATTATTATTATTGTTATTATTTACTGTCCCCTTTTCTTTTTTTTTTTTTTTAAGTCTGCAATCATTCTAAAGGGTTCTTACTGAAAGGACTCAAACAGTAATTGATCATTTTGTGTTATGGTGCTTATACCTTCAGTTCTAATTGCCTGTCATAGACATGCAGTGTGTAACACAGGCTAGGTCAGCCAGTGTTTCTATAGACATAAGATGGTGCTGGCTCTGCTTTGCTGATCAGTAGATGCTGCTATTACTTATGCTGGATTTCTTTTTTTCTTTACGATAAAAAAATAGCTTTTTTCATGGCATTTCACGGTCTATAGGTATTTTCAAGGTATTTCACCATTAAATATAATATTAATTAAAGCATTCAAAATTGATAATTTGCTATTATATTATACAACAAAATGTTCCTAGATATTTAAATGCTAACTTGAAATGTAAATGCTAAATTGTAAAATATTTCGTTTTTATGTCCACCTTTTAAAGACATTCTATTTTCCCCATCAGTGAATTATCAAACAAAATAAAAACATAAATAAATGTAAAAAATAACTTCTGAAATGTCTCCTCCTTGTACTGGATAATGCGAGCTTTAGCAGAGATATTAAACGGATATAAACAGATATAAAACTGCTGAAGTTTTATTAGTTAAGAATATAACAGAATACAGCCAGATGCCCCCTATTCTGTGCAGAAATAAAGCCAGATTAAACCCACTTTTTAAAACTCAAAATTTAACAGTTAAAATACTGAAATGAAAAAATTAAAATTAAAGCAAAGTAATTTACGAACTTATCGACGTTCACATGCTGTGATTAATCAATTAAAAAATAACTTCAGGACGAAAAGGTCCAATACAAATAATAACAGTAATAATAACAATAGGGATAAACTCTGATTAGAGAGCACTGTGAGGTTGAGGGGAATGGCTGCTATCAAACAGACATCATTACATGGTGATGCAGGACTATCAGGGTTTCATTGACATTATAAATCATTACATTGTACACACTACTGCAGCTTAAGGAAATGGGCATTGGGTGTGAGCCCAGCACTCGTACAGGCGTACTTTCAGGTACAACATTGGGAGTTTCTGGACCCACACTCAATCTGCCAATGAATGGAGAATGGCATTGCCTTTTGGAGTTGATGTGATTGGATACGTTTTCATGGGTTAATGCAAGTAAGCAGACTAAGGAAACCATTTCAACTAATACACCCTCACTGCATCGGTATAAATCCATACTCTGCTGCTATAAATCATTTGGCTGAATGCATCATTTAGCCTTGCTTAGCAAACGCTTTGGGCATGTGCAACACATGAAAATATATTTGCACCATGTGGAAAGGACTTAATGTCAGCACTGCATTTGTGCTTGGTGCAGAACAGGGCTCAGTGTGGCGACAGCTCCATCATGAGTGTATGAGAGCTAGAAGTCCATATACTGTGATGCCACTTACTGCTAACCATAAAGGTGTAGCAGTGTGTAATGAAACCTGAACGGGCTCTGAGGCACATTACATTACAACCTTTTCCTGGTCATGCAGAGTCCCGTCTGGATCTTTTGGGTCATTAAAAGCTAGTGAGTAATTCTATCAGTCAGTCGTTCTTTTAAAAAGGGCATTCAATACTGTGCTTTGCACTGACCAAAATGTTGGAGGAATTTGAGGCTTTAGCTTCATTTGTGGCAGTAAGTATAGCACTTTTCATACAATTTAAAAATACAACGCAGGGTATTTGAGTATACTGTAAATTTGCCCGTCTTCTGAAATGGAAAATTCCACAGACAAAAAAGTATGGGACACACTCCACAAGCTACTAGTAACGATACTGCTTCTGAAATAACCTGCATGTACGTGATCTTTTAAAGATTATATCAATAATACCATCACTGTCAACTTTTCTTATGCGAAAATTGTATTTGCATGGATTTTGTACTCCACCCTTAAAGGAATTCATGAAAATGCTCTCCGAAGATACTAATAGAATCACAAGGGAAGCTGTATCTGGGAATTGTAAAGTGGTAAGGCGTAGAACAGCATTTGCCCAAACAGCTCTCTCTATAAGAGGTCAATTATTTTGGAACTCGATTTAAGGGATTTAAAAATATTTTGTAATAACCTTAAGGCTTGGTTGAAACATAAATGCAATAAATAAATAAAATAGTTAATGTGGCTTGACGGAAATGACTTGTGAAGGTGCTTTTATCTTCAAGTTCAGTTCTAGCTGCCTGCCACAGACATGTGTAGCCCAGGCTAGATCAGTCAAAGTGTCTTTATAGTAAGGGCCAGGACCATCTGGCAATTAGCTTCCTTCTGTATGGCTGGCAATACATAGCTGTGCACAAGATTGTGTTGGTACTTACTACAGTCAGCACTCGGATATCCTTTACCCAGATACACGTCAGTCGCGTTTTACCATCCATGTATTAAGAATAAAAACAATCCCCATTATATATATGTAACAAATGAATGCACTTGCCTCTTTATTGTGCACTGCAGTTACACAGCGCTTCCTCCAAAAACAAAGCGAATGAGACAAGGCACGGTCATGTAAAAGTTAATCATTAAAACAGTTTTCGATACTGTGGTGCATTTTTTTTCAATCTGTGATCTTTAGTTGTTTTTGTGCATTTTCATTTGCAAGTGAACTGTGACATTAAACACTATATTCTGCAATTTTGAACACTGACTTTGGATGCTGTTTTAATTCTGGAAACTGGTGTTTTTCTTTTATTATAATCTTTTGCTAAATTGCATTTTACGTTTTAAGCAGTTCTGTGCATGGGTAACATTTTGATTTCATTTTGCTATTTTGCTGAAATGTGTGTGTGAAATAATCAGATGAAATAATCAGATATGCATCACACTCGTTTAACCGTCACTGAAGTCAATTTTATAGGGTCAGATATGTGAGTGCTGACTGTAATATTAAGACAGCCTATATTACATATGTCTATAGCAGACAACTAGAATTGAACAAGTAAAAGCACACAAAAATAACACAATATTATTTGTGATTTATTTGAGATTATATCAATAATGAATGTTGCTTGGTATTATAAAACGATGATTCTAAATAGCACAATATAAAGATTTTTTTTGTTCTTTTGTTTTTTTTAACTTCCTGGCTCTACAAGGGAGTAGCATACAAAATTGTTGTACACTACACAGCAATCCATATAAAAATTTACCAGGATAAATGATCAGCCATTTTAAAAATTGCTATGAATTCCTTAGTTTACCCCAGTTTGCAATATGTTTAACATGATTTCACATGCTTGGCTAGCTTCACCATTTTTTCAGTTTGCTTTACAGTACATTGCTATGATTTTGCCATGGCCTACCGCCCTAAACCTTTACAAGGAAAGATGGTTCAAGTTCCGGTACCTCTTGGAGCTGAGCTGCCAGGCCGCTGCCCGCAAGCTGGCTGTCAGGGGGGCGCCTGGCCCGTCCACGGTGGTGACGCTGCTCTGGTAGGTAGCGGGGTTGGGGAAGCAGCCGATAGCTGTGTTGTTGGCATTGTTGATGTTGGCATTGGAGCCTGACGAGGAGTAGCTGCTTGGGGTGAAGGTGGAGTCAACCAGCTTCTCGTTGGATGGAGATTCCAGGTCTCCTGGGCTGCAGCCTTCCTTGCTGATGTGCAAGGGCCGCTGGGTAGTGAAGGATTGTGGGAAGGTGTTTCGTCCATCGCTCTGGTAATAGTTGACATGGTTACCAAACAAGCCGCCAGCTCTCTGTTTTAAAAAACCAAACAAGCATGTCAGTAACACACATATATATATATATATATATATATATATATATATATATATATATATATATATATATATATATATATATATATCAAGTTAAAACTGCAAGAAACTACCAGTTTACTGGTGTACATTTTTATCTATTTTTTAGAAAAATTTAGTATGCCCAATTATTTAATCCCTGATTTTCTCCCCAATTTGGAAAGTTCAATTATTTTTCTCCTCACCGCAGCAATTCCCCACACAGCTCAGCAGAACTGAAGGTTCAGTGGATGTCCTCCGATCCCTCGACCGAGCCAGCTTCCTCTTTTATACCCAGGAATTCGAGAGCGGATGTCTGAGCTAACTGGGCGCCTGTCTAGCAGGGTTTGCTATAGCGTGATGATGAGAAGCAGTCCCTGCCAGTTTTGCCTCCCTAACCCATGGGAGCTCCAGAGCCAATGCGACTTTGCACAGCCATGACACAAACCTGTGCTGTATGACTCGCCTTGCAGACAACGCAGCTGTGCTTTTACCGGGTGAGCCAATCCGGGACCCCCAATACTGTACATTTTTAAACACAGTAATTCTGTATATAGTGTGGATAAAGGCCATGTAATTACACTGAAGGCAGCACTAGCCAAAATATTCATCTACTTCACTTAGTTTCTTAGATTTCTGATTTTTGAGTTATGTATCACATACATATCCTGCAATAAGAAGCACGTTATAGTAGATCATGAAGTAAAACTTATGAGTCAAGTAGACAGTATCATCAGTGTAATTACTATGGCCTTCATCAAATATGTACATACTGTTTTTAAAATTTACATCAGTAAAAACTGCAGCACTGGTTTTATAAGTCCAGTTAAGCAATGAAGAACATGGTTTTAAGAAGGGTCAGATCTGCCCACTCCTGGGTTAGAGTTAAAAGGCTCAACATCACAAGGACTGGGGTCATTCTTTACCCTAGAGATATTGTCCTCTGATGCAGCCAACACAGTCTCCTTCATGGCCTTCTCGAGCTCTTCCTCCACGGTCAGGTCTCCTGATATCGCTCTGCGGATCTCCGGCCCGATGTCATGCAGAGTACGCAAGCCAGCCTGGGATACAATGCACACAACTTCAGATACAGAGCAGGCAGTGAAACAGGCCTACAGGTACATAGCATGCTATCATAAGAACCACTAGAAGGCGGTTCAACCAAAAAAATTCAGCACCTGTGTTGTTCTACGGCAGCTTTCACTCATTCAAACATTAGAGAATTTTAAGTTTGGTGGCTAGTGGTGCACTATATGATGCACTATTTATTCCCTTTAATGGGGATTTACCTGCAAGGACAGAGAATTTTTCTGAGTAGGTTTCCCGACCAGCCCCTGCTCCTTACGCTTCTTAAACTTTCGGAAATACTCCTGGATTAGGAAGGTGGCATAAAACTTCCCAACCGTGACTTCATCATCTGGAAGGCAATATAAACAAGACCCTGTTACATTTCAGATGGTAAAATAGATGCATTTATTTTGATGTAATTAATACACCACCAGTTATGGTCGGAGGTTGTTACAATCATGAAACTTGATCAACACAATCACAGAATGCAGCAAATGTTAAAACAGCAGGTTCTACAAAACTTGAACGCATGAGTTAATCAAAGAATCATTTTTTCAAAGTCTGTTTTATTCTTCTGAAATATTCTTCAAATAACTTAGCTTGTAAAATAGCCCCAAAAGCGACATCCCACTTGAGGACTTTGAAGATATATGTAGAAACCACTAGTCTCTACAGTACCAGCAACTGCAGTGAATAAAAATATGCATGGCTCAGTCCTTTGCTTTATTCATATCCCATTACGGACTCAGATTAATCTGCTGATCTCACCTCCCGCTGGTGGCACCACTTGATCCAGGAGCTTCATGCTGGTCCTTTTCCAGATTTTCTTAATGATCGCTCTGAGCTCCTCATTGGCCTGGTCCAAGTTACCTGGAATAAGGTAAAAAATAAAAACATGTTATAAGAAAACAACAAGGGAAACAAATAGCACATCTATATGGAAAGAACACAGCATGCTAAACAGCTATAGCAGGAATGGAAATAAGAATCCCACTGCATAGCAGTTTGATCCATTCCGGCTTTTACTGTTAGTTTAATTAGACACACCTAAGCTTGTTACCTATACACTGTGGCTAATCAAGTCGTAGTAAAACTTAGAACGGGTGAAACTGCTATGCAATAGGATTCTGTATAGTACTGACTTCTAACTGGTTGGTAATTGAACTGGTTGTTAATGGTCATTATAAATACTTTGAAAAGAGAACAAATATGTCGAAGATTAAATATTGGTCTTACTTGATAATCCTGTACCGCACTACAAAAAAATGCATTAATTCCAGAATATCCCAGGTTCAAATCCCATCTCAGTCACTGGCTGATTGTATAACCCAGGGAAAGTATAAATTATTTCACGAATATTAAATCCTAGTGGCATATTTTATTTTCTGTATTCTGTCTTGAGAGTTCTAACGCTGAAAAAAATGTTTCTGTATTCAAAGCTATAGAAAATATTTTCTCATTCTGGAATCTACCTTTCATTCATACAAATGCAATGACAGCATGACACTGTTTCAAATCATGCCATGTTGAAAAGCAGAAAATAATTCTCTGAATTCAGCTCGATTTTTCCCTACGTTGTACTTGTTATATAAGCAGACTACCCCCTGAATGTTATTGGAGTTTCCTCTATGTCTCCATCGACAGAATACAGTAGAAGAATCCTGCACAGAGAACAGACGCCAGCTCTTAAATTACCTTCAGTTTTTATCCGTAGTGCAGTTCGTACCAAAGCAAAGAGAGTGGCGTTAAACATGACCGTGCCGTCGCTGTTGAGAGGCATGTTCATGGAGACCAGCCGCTGGAGGAGAAGAAAGCCGTGTCAAAAACAAAACCGCAGCCCTGACATTGGGGTTTCAAGCAATTACTGTACCAATTTGGAATGCTGTTTTGTGAATTGCCAAATACTGTATTACAGTGCTTTGTTTTGCATTCATTTTCACTGATTTTTTTTGGTTTTAGACACACTGCTGTACCTGCTGACACTATTCATTTGTAATGCCCTGACGTTTATAAAGCAACTACAATGTAGTATAAGGACCCCCTCTGAGATACAATATTTTCACATATTCCATGGACTCATCGACCCCTGGAACCAGTCAAATCAGATGTTCTACTGGACAACACCCTTAACTTAACAGTTTCATAAGACCAGGCAGAATTGATTGTGTTAAGGATTCCTGTTGGCTATGGCCTCTCTCTGTGCACGATGGATAAATATGTATTAGAAAGATCTGCTCTTGCTGTTGTTACAAAACAAATTATACATTACTTTAACTTTGCTGTTTACCGTGTTTTTCATATTACATATTACAGCAATTTTCTTTCAGCACGTTCCCAGTGGGGTTGATATTTTTGTTATTCACACGCCATAGATAAGTAAACTAGGGAATTACATTTATTTAACTTTTACTCAGGAATGTTCACCAGGAGAAATAGCTTTATTCCTCTAAACATCGCAGTGTATCCAGTAAATGCTCCCCCCTGAAACAAAGCTGGTGCTCCGAGTGGCGTATCATGGGAACAAAAAAGAGGCAGCTTGCTCTGGATACACTGCAATCCTTAGAAGACTTTTAGTTTTTTTCCTGTCGAACACTCCTGAGCAAATGTTGAGAAAGGTATTGTCATCCATGATGTGCTATTAAAAATGTCAAAATAGTCTGCAACATGTTTAAAAATATAACGCTGTGATACAGACAACGTGGGATACAGCAAAAGCAACATAATGGGTTTCTTGTAAACTATGCAGGTTGTTGTAACACTTTAATACTTTAAGTGTAACATGATGATCACTGCCAAGTTTCCAAACATTTACCATTGATTCCTAACCTTGTAATCCTTTGTGCACTTGCTTATTTTATACAAAGTAATTACATCTAATACCAAGGAGCAGGAGACTCTTTTTGTACTGATATTTCATTAATTCAATTATTGATTGATCTGTTTCATTCCTTATTAACTTTGCTTCAAAACGGACTGCTCAATATCAGTTTCTGAAAGCTAGCAGATATGACCTTTTGATTATCAGATGTCAGCAGTCCCACCCCATTACTGTGTGTTGTAGCCCCAGGACGGGTCGTATCCAATGACTGTGTGTTGTAGCCCCAGGACGGGTCGTATCCCATGACTGTGTGTTGTAGCCCCAGGACGGGTCGTATCCCATGACTGTGTGTTGTAGCCCCAGGACGGGTCGTATCCAATGACTGTGTGTTGTAGCCCCAGGACGGGTCGTATCCCATGACTGTGTGTTGTAGCCCCAGGACGGGTCGTATCCCATGACTGTGTGTTGTAGACCCAGGATGGGTCGTATCCAATGACTGTGTGTTGTAGCCCCAGGACGGGTCGTATCCCATGACTGTGTGTTGTAGCCCCAGGACGGGTCGTATCCAATGACTGTGTGTTGTAGCCCCAGGACGGGTCGTATCCCATGACTGTGTGTTGTAGCCCCAGGACGGGTCGTATCCCATGACTGTGTGTTGTAGCCCCAGGACGGGTCGTATCCCATGACTGTGTGTTGTAGCCCCAGGACGGGTCGTATCCAATGACTGTGTGTTGTAGCCCCAGACGGGTCGTATCCCATGACTGTGTGTTGTAGACCCAGGATGGGTGGCCCAGCTCAGGTGTTGCTTTACCTTGCAAGCGACTCTGTGAGGACACAGCTTCCCAAAACCCAGGGGGGGCTGGATTCTCCGCAGCAGAGTCACCACATCCAAGTGTTTTATCCTTCCCCTGTGGAAAAGCAAACGGAAAATGATGAATTACCACAAGCCAGCCTTTCCCTAGTTCAACCTGTGCAAGAAGTGTAAAGCCTTCTCAAGAGTGGTGCAATGCGTGAAACTATGATTAAAGCCCCAGTAGATTATCACTTGTAGGGGACAGAAGACTCTTATAAGTAGTTTAACCAACCAAAAACATCAGCAAAGTAAAAACAAAGAGGGATCAGCCATAATGGCCCCTCGTTTTTATTACCAAAATAAATATTCTACAACCACAATTAATAAAAATAACAATTGCTTTGTTGTTTTAGACAGCTATGGCTTCTAAAATTTTAGTTTATCCAAACTTGGGTTCATAAGCACTGGTGGCCATGATGGTAATTAAACAAAAAAAGCATTGCAGAAATTATGCTAGAGAGCTTAATCTATACAAGTGTGCTTATCTTAGCGATAAACCCTCTTCTTTTATATATGTTTTGATTCTTCAACAAGAACAAGAGTTTTTCTACTTTTTCACTATTAGTATTGATCGTTATCTATGAACAGATACAATTTTGTTTTGCATGTGATGTTAAAGTGTCTAGCACTATACCGAAACATAAGTAGAGTTATTAGACTACTGACGACTGTGTTCGCAAAACGAGGATTTTGCAAACGGTGTATTGCTAGCCCTGCATCTTTCATTGTAACGACAGGATGAGAGCAACAAAAAGATGACCACGATTTAAAAGAAGCAGTGCTGACTTTGCTTCAGGGTCGTATTCAGCCCAGATCCTCTTGAACTCGTCTAGGTGGTGGGGTCCGAGGATTGACCAGTCTCTCGTCAGGTAGTCAAAGTTGTCCATGATGACAGCCACAAAGAGGTTAATGATCTGTTGGAGGAACAAGTGTTCAGGACTGGCCAGCCACATATACACTTATCATAGGTGTTTTAAAATAGCTACTGTAGAGGCATGCTCGATCTGCCATCAGCCAGTGCACCTCATCAACCAATTGCACACAAACTCACTGTAGTCTCCCTTACTTACCATCTGCAAAATATTGAAATAACAATAACTAAAATAACTCATTTCAATAATAGCTTCATCTTGTTATCCTCCATGCTCCACTGGTATTGTTGTACTGAAAAATGTAATGTTTTAAATTGCCAACATGTATAGTTTTTGCAGTTTACTGTAAAATACTAAAGGGAATGGGAAGTTTTGAGGGCCCTCATTCAGAAAATGGGAACCCCTTATGGGCTGATCCAGTCCATCCTTCCGCCTGTCTGTCTGTCACAGACAGTACACACGATAACTGCCTTGATTTTGCACCTATCTTCAGCAAACCTCTAGCATACTCTCCCAGCCGCTTCGGTTTGCACGTTGCTCACTCACCAAGAAGGCACAGAGCATGTAGAAGCTGACGAAGTAGAAGATGGCGAAGTGGCTGCCGCAGTTCTCTTCCTCGCTGCTGTGTCCCGGCTCCGAGCCGCTCTCACAAGGACGTGGGGGTTTACAGGCCAGCATGATCTCCTGCCAGGCCTCTCCTGTGGCACACCTGAGGTGGAAGAGGGAAGGAGGAGGGCATCTTAAAAATTGTAGGATTCAAATACGAAATGGGTGGTACAGAACTAGAACAGGCCCACCAAGAGAAAGACCTTGGTGTTGTAATAGACTCATTGCTATCAGCAGTTTGATCCATTCCTGGTTTTACTATGAGTTTAATAAAACACACCTGCGTTTGTTACCTATATATACACTGTGGCTAATCAAGCTTGTAGTAAAACCTGGAATGGCTGAGACTGCTATGTAATAGGAGTCTTAGTTCCAACCCTGAGAATGCTTGGGTTGGGTATATAGTCAACAGTGTAGAGTACAAATCAAAGGAAGTTATGAAGAGGTTGTATCACACACTGGTGAGCAGCTAGAAAACTGTTCAATTCTGGTCCCCACATTACCAGAACAACATTCCTGGTTCCCATGGCCTTGGAGGGAGCCCAATGAAGATGAACCACACTAATCCCAGAGTGATTCATTCCAAATCACTGGGTTCCTGCAAGACCTGACCAAATTTTGAGATTAAACAGGGACTAGGAACCAGGCGAAGACTGATGGGCCAAATGGCCTCCTCTTGTTCTTACATTTTTATAATATTCTTATGAAAGACACATGTCTTAAATACAATCACATTTTCTAAGGAAACAAGCAAAGTGAAATAAAAATGGCTTCATATTAAAAGGATAAAAGAAAGGTAAGCCAAATAATAGCTTATAAAATATGAGTGGTTTAAGTTAGTTTATTCACAAAAGGTCCTATATTAAATCGCATTGTCAGATTGCTATTGGTTGGTACTCAACAACTGTGTAAAAAAGGGCAAAAGACTTTGTTTTGTGTTGAGTAATTAACATACTGTATTCCGTTTAATTAATACTGAACAGCTTCAAAATTCTTAAAGGGAATTACTCGAGTATCGACCCACCCCTAGTGTAGAGACAGAGAAAGAAGGAAAATGCACGGTCTGTGTGAGTCCATGCAATTCTTCAGAACACAGACATTGACTGTAGTGTTTGAATACATTCATTACACACTGGGCAGGGAATTTACATTAGCTGACCAGATTGGAGAAGAAGCTGGTGACAGATTCACACAATCCCACAGATACTCCTCACAGACACACTTCATTGTTGAAATCACCTGAAGAGCAGCAGCACAGCCTGGGGGAAGGTTTGGAAGTTGTTGTTTCTGTTAATAGGACTGTTGTCCCTTAGCGCAATCTTACCAAACATCTACAAGAAGAGAAAGAGAACTGCTGGAAAATGAAAATAACACAAGCAGGTACATTTACACAAAATTATCCAAATTGGAGTTCTAATTCACTTTATGAAAACTATGAACCCCTAAACTCTGCAGTCAGCATCCCTGCATTTCACTAACAATTGACATAGTAGGATAATCAACACTGGCAAGAGATTTTATTGGTCCTCCCCACCCCACTGCCCCCTCATAGCAGTACTGCTGATCTCTGCCTGACAGGAGCTGCAGTTTCTTGCATTCACTCACCTGCATCCCAATCACAGCGTAGATGAAAAAAAGCATCACTATGAGGAGAGCTACATATGGCAGGGCCTAAAACGAGAGAGGCAGGGTGAGAGTGTTAGTATATTTTACATGTGGGCATTTTAATATAAACGCTTTAGTTCCTGAGTGAATTCCTGGTTCCCACACCCATGCAAATACTGTATAAAAAAAGAGTTCCACAAGAGCAGGCGCAAACTGGACTAAAAAAACGGCAAACAGACAAGGCAAGGTAAAGGCTGGAGCTGATTGGAAGTGGTTACAACTGATGTTGGATGTTTGGACAAAAAAAAGCCTTATGCCTAAAAGGAGGGAATGAAAAGTCTCATTTCTGAGAGGATTGAAGGTAAAACTTGTAAGAAACTACAGGGCTTAATTTGAATAGCCTCTACCCTGCTGGATTTTTTTCTTTCTTACAGCACCTGGGAATCCACCTGCATTACAGTAACCACTTGACTTTAAAGTTAATATGTATTGGTTTGCCTATTTAACAAACTTCTGTTTACCTCCGTTTCGAGCAAGTTTCTTCTATACATTCATCTAATGGTTTTGGTTGCTGTTTGAACATTACAATTATTATATGTTACTACCCACAGCATCTCCAGCTCGGTGAAGTAATGCTAAGTTGTGGTACATACTGCGCTTTCCAACTGTAGCATACCTTTTCATTGACTCTGGACATGAGTACAGCGCCCCACTCTATACAGTTTCACAATGGAAATGCAAGAACTGTTTCAAATCTGAAACCTAGGAATTTGCAACTTGCAAATGTACCATTCTGGTCCTTAAAAAATAATAACAATGTTTGTATTTTCTTTGCCAATACAGTTTTGGTCTCATGTATTACCTGTCCAGACAAACAGAGTTTAGTTTAATTCATGTTTCAATCTCTTACTGTTTATCATGTTGGTGGTTTGTTATTAGGTCACGTTTTAAGTAATTAAGTAAGGTGACTCAGAATATAATAAGTAATTTGTCATGATCATCTGTTAACCACTGAAGGGAGATATATCAAGCCTTAGGAGCTGTCATATGCAGAGCAGAACAGAGCAGTGGTGGGCTAGGGGACATGCAAGCTGCCCCATCTTCAATTATCTTGTACGACTCGCTGCACAAGCCTTCCACAAAAAAAATTGTAACAAGTGGCTGTAGTTCTTAGTAACTGTTGGACAATCGTGAAAGCAAGGCGACTTGGTATTTTTTAGTTTTGAGAGACATAACTGGGAGTTTCAGAAACCCCTGAGGATGCCTGATCCCTAGTCTGGAACTGAAATGCAGGGACATCTCAAACCATTGGCATGCATGGGTCAAAAATGGTCCAGGTCAATGAAGATCTCATGGCCTTTGGTAGAGAGTGTTTTCCCAGGCTGTGCAGAGAAGCTATTACCAGTCTGCTTGAGCACCCTGCCTGCAGCACATGGTGGTGGCTTGCTTGAGACCACCACATCTACCACTGCCCCTAGTCTTCCTCACCTGGAAAGACTTGATGAAGGTCCACAGCAGGGTCCGTATTCCTTCTCCCCGGGACAGCAGCTTAACCAGTCTCATGACCCGGAAGAGCCGGAAGAAGGTGATGGAGATCCGGGAGTTGTCTTCGGTGTTCTGCAGCCCCTTGTTTTTTTACACACACACAGCATTGGGTTACCTCCAAGCAAGCAATAATGGTACAGCTTACACTCTGAACAGAAAGCTTTGGAGGAAACTGAACCAGCAGAAACAGTGTGACATCGCTGGCAGCTTCAAACTAAAAAAAATGTCAAATAATTGAGATGGCGATGTAACTTATCAAGCTCTACATGACATAAAGCTCAGTTTCGGGGCTGTATATATTGATTTTTGAGCACACAAAGTACTGTTACTTATTATTATTACTTGTTCAGAGAGCTCTGGGGTGATTCATTGAAGCAACATCCAATCTGGTAGTTGTGCAATTGGCCAATTAATAAAATGACGGACGGAGACTCTCAGGTACAATAGGAAAGAATTTGGAAGGAATACATAAACCTCACGTATCCTTTCTAAGTAATTATAATATTATTCATGTATAAGCTAAATAACCAGTCTAACAAATTCATGTTCTTTCATTTTAGACCTAGTGTGCTTCATGCTACCAAGCAATTACCTCTTTTCACAGTCTATGTTGTAACAGAGTTATAGCTAATGACATCGTTCCATAAATATTATACATCTTGCACTTCCATTTGCTATGTATGCAGTTTTGAAAGAAACACATAGTATGTCCCCCCAACCCTTCCTGTCATTAACCAACCAGCTGCTTTCTCAACTGACTGACAGGCTTTGTTGCCAGTGATAAGTATCAAAAGGGCATGCAAACTTTATTTGACCCAATATGGCACAAGATATCATTTTTTTTAAATGAAAATACATGTGAAACCTACATAGGCGTTCATGACAGGTAAGATTTATGGAAATTCATCTTTTTTTTTTTTAAAGCCACCAGTTGAAGACACATCAAAACAACAGGAGAAAATGAACCACTGTGCCACAAGGTGAGCAGGGCACACAAAACAGCAGAACAGACGGGTCCACCGCAGCCAGAACGAAGAATGCCAACAGCACAAGTAACGTTAGTTAGTTAGTTATGTATGAGGTTGGCACGCGGACACAGTCAGAGGCGGCATGCGGTGTGGTTGGCGTGGGTGAGGAAAGGGGTGGAGCTAAAGTAACAAAGGGGGGCGTAACCAGGTTACCGTCAGTCCGTACCATTGGTCTTACCATGGAGGAGTGGGAAGATGAGGCGGAGTCAGCTGGCTTTAAAGAAAGGCAGACAGATAAAAGCTATAGTAGGAAACCTACAGCAAGAAACCTGAGCATTTCAAATGCTTCACCCCTATAAAAACTCATCTGAGAGCCTGGGGGGTTCATGTGCAAGGCTTACAAACTAGAGGTTCAGTTCTAGTTTTTCAAGCTTTATATTAAAGAAATATGCCCAGCAATTAAGCTGGGAAGTCTGGGGACTATTTTCATACTTACTGTACATATTACATTAGATAGTTGTTTGTATGATTAAAGGAACGCTGACCAAAGCTGTAAAATCAATTTTTTTAACCTTTTTATTGGCTTTAGTAACATTGTTACCTGTGCCCCTTTTAATATGCTGAGATGTTTTTGGTTCTTCACAGTTTTAATGCTAATTCAGGATCTGGAAATATTTCAAACACAAAGCTACAGCTCTGCATCTTGGTACCTTTGCTGTAGGTAATCAAGCTAGACCGCTGGAGTGAGATTGAAATGAAGAGGTAGCAGGGGGAAGGCTGCAACTTTTCCTCTATGGAATTGTCTTTGAAATACTGCACCTGAATTTTCTGCTGTATGAAATACAACCCAACATATCAGAAGAGGGCCAGTGAAAATATCGTTAATGCTAACAAGAGGTAAGCCCATTGATTTTAAACCCTTGATTAGCACCCCTTTAGCAGAGAGGGTTTGAGAAATCAACCTTTCTTTAAATTTGAAAGTTAGTAGGGGTCAAATTAAAGATATTGTGTTTCAAAAAGTCTTGGGCATTTTGAACTAATAGTGAGGGATGACAAATTGGAAAATAACTGTATTTAGTGTATCTAGTTCCAGTTGTAAGGGCTCTACTCTGTGACAGGGAGGAGATGGATAGGGAATGTGAGCGCTGCTGGAACCCCACTCCGTTTTATACTGTAAAGTGTTGGGAGCGAATATTGCATCTAACATTTCCATTCTTAAAGTACATATATAGTTAACAAAATAATAATTCCAGTAAATCTTATCTGATATAGCTTGCCATCACTTTGAAGATCTCACACTTTTCTATATGAAAGATCCACACATTATGCATATTAGCATTTGTAAACAGTAAAACTGGTCTTTTGCTGTCTTTTCCATGCTGTACTTTCTGTTGAAGGAACGCAATCCGACACACATGAGCTGCTTCTGGGAGTTTGAGTTCTTGTTGGAAAAAAATCAGAACATTTTTTTTTTACTCTTCTGGAGTGTTTTTTTTATTTTTTAAATACATATTTCTCTGAAACAAAACAAAAAAAAGAAAAAAACTAAACCTTTTAAATATTTGCTATTTCTTTCCTTCAAAAGAAGTCAAACTTCCCAAAGCTGGATGCACTGGCTCACATTTAACCTCCATTCACTGCAGTTCCTGTGTCGTGTTTTCAGTATCAACTTCCTACCTTCATGTGATTTCACAAAGTTCAACGGAAAGTGTAGCATTAAAAGTATCTGCCAGTAGCATTCGATACATTCCATCAAAAGAATGTGCATTTTTCACATAGGAAGTATGAGAACTACAAAATGGTGGCAATATATATATATATATATATATATATATATATATATATATATATATATATATATATATATATATATATATATTAGGTACATTTTACTATCACTATTTTGTTACCACCATGTACTTTAACAACTTTCACCATTACAATATGTTCAAGAAGTAAAGAATAACAAATCACACCACCACTGTGCGTTTCATAAACCAACACCTTCAGGTAACCCCAGGCTTTTAAACTCAGTGCTTGAATTTTGAATGCAATATAACCCTACTCTTTTACACATGTGAACATGGTGTATGTAGGACCCTGTATATAAAAAAAAAACTACTGAATTTAACAGCAGTTTCAGTGCATGAGATAGGGACCTGCATATTTAACATACTGAAAGTACAGGTCTGATGCTGCAGAATGTATTCATAGTATTCACTTGCTTAGTTACAATATATGGCACTGTAGTAAACTGTAGTAACTAAAGCTGCAGTCGCAGTGATGTTAAATAACAGTTCACGCGCAATACTAGTGCCGCTGGTTAAACTGCATGTACACTGTAGTTACAATAGAATTAGAGTGGTGTTAATTCGTATCTAAGTCCTATTTCAGGTAAAGACAGTTTATTACGCGTTACACGTTAAAGTGACGTTTAACTAAACTGCATTTATAGTGAAAACATACTACACTTGCAAAGGAATAGTATGTCCAATTGCAAATTCTTTTTACATCATGTCAATATGAAAGTCAGTTCCTTGGTGTGAGCCTGAATGGGGGGTCTCATGTAGTGTTGGGTCAGTTCTCAATTGCTTTAGTTGATACATACAAGCGTTAAATTCAATTATAGATGGTCTCACAACCACTGAGCTCACTCACCATCTGGGGCCAAGATTTACAGAGTAGAGGTTATGAAACTGCATCTTGTGTCTCCCATGTTGGCTCTAGCTTATCAATAGCTTACTTCAAGATGCCGACTGTGCTTGAGCCAAGATGATGTCAGTTTCCTAACCTATACTCTATATAAACCTGGCCTGGGGCTACCTAATGGATTTAGTTGGAAGTACATTGGGTTCAGGTTCATCTTCACCATTCGTATAAATGCAGCACGACATCAGTCAACAAGACACAAGATCGAGCAAACATTTTTAAGAAGCATCTGCCGGTTAATTATTAGCAGTGTGTCTCAGTTTGGCTGCAGGTAGAGTAAGGCCCAGGCAGATACTAATAGATACACATACTGTAACCACAGGAGAACAGCAGGCAGATCGACACACCAACCAGACACAAAGGTAGCTGTGGTTTTATTCCATTCAAAAGATCTCTATTAGTGCAGAGAATTTCTTAAAAGTTCTATCAAATTAAGTGCAAGGGGCTATTTGAAAAAAAAGGAATAAAAAAATACAAAAATAATAAGACCATGCCAAAAAACAAAACAAAAACAAGTGCATGCTGTATAGCAGGCAGAGGCAGTCGTACGCAAGCAGATGGTGCATTTTCTGACATACAAGGTTTGATCGAAGAGAAACCACAGAATGCTTCTACACACACTACCATTGTGTTGGTTTCTTTTCATCCCCTTCGTACATCATCTTTTAGACCCTACATATTGGGAATATAGTTATGTTGGGCAGCAGCATATTAATTTTAATATAAATATATTTTTTACTTTCTGGACTTCATGAACTGAATTCTAGTTTCATGAACTGCCTTTTAAAGTCCTCAGTCTAAAGGAGCTTACAATATTCAAAACAAGGTTACAATCATATGTTCATCAGGGAAAAAGCAGGTTACCATGACCTACATTTACAGTACTGTAAATTGCAGTAACTCCTAGTAAGCCAGAACTCTTGTATACGTGGATTGCCTTTATGAGCCTAGATTCTGATACTATAACGCCTTTTACTTTCTCAGTTACCTCTACAGATCCATTTCAATGAAAATCTGTTACCTTTTCTAATTAGAATTTGCAGATGTTCCCTTATCCTGCACTGCTAATCCTAACAGCTCTGTAACCTTGGTATCAATAAGCGAGAGCTTCAGCACGTCCACTTGGGCATGTTTTTAAACCGAAGAGATGGTTTACAGAAGCAAAGTGTATTTGCAATTGTTGCATAATATAACAAAAACTAACAAGAGTTCAAATGACTGTGTTTAGTTAATCGTTATCAGGCTTGAGATGTGAAGTTAAAAAAAATGACTGTATCAGTAATTGCCTCAGTTCCTCTTAATTTACTAATAAACAGTTTGCAACATTTTATTCTACATATTATAGCATATTCAAAATCTGAGGAAATACATGTGTATATTGAAGGCTTTGCAGAGGAGTGACTTTTAAAAGAAACAATTGCACCATCTGTTGCAGCAATGCAGTACTGCAGTCTTGCTTTCAGCAGCAATGACCTGGATACTGCCATTCACATCCTGTTATACAGTTTCATTCATGCCAGACGGGTTATGAAATCCCAAACAAAAGGGGAAAGAACATTGTTGAGACAGTGCAGCAGTCCTAGCTCGTCTCAGACAGACAGAAACCGAGCTGCAGGCACGTTCACGCACAGGAGCTGTCTACTTACGTTCACCTCGGTGATAGCTATATCAACAACGCTACCAACAACAATTAAGGCATCAAATGTATTCCATGCATCACAAAAATAGTGCTGCATTGGACAAAAAGAAAAGACAAAAACAGAGAAAAACAAAAAAACAAAAGGAGAGAAGAGAAAAGAATAAGAAAAGAAAGAGGTTACCAGTGATTATTCTTTAAAAAAAAAAATGGGAAAAAAAAGAAAAAAACTGAACACAAAATGGACCTTCATGCTATTATCTGCATCAGCCATGAGTTGGAGTCCATTGGTTAGTCACGGTGTGTTTAAGTCAGTCACAGTAATGTAAAAGAAAATAACAAATACCAGCTCACTCTCGCGCGAGGTCCTACCTTTTCAACCTTCTACCCACACTGTATCTGTTTTAAACCCGATTTCACCAGAGCCCCCTAGAGGTGCCAGCTCTTGGCCTGGCTGCTGGACAAAACGCATGGTCGGCAGGAAAGGAGCGAGAACTCTTGGTATAAGATACAGAAGACAGTGAGAAAGAGAGGGAAAGGAACAGACAGAGAGAAAGAGAGAGACAGAGAGAGGTGCGGGAGAGGTAGTAGTATACTCACATTGATTTCACTCAGTATGACGTCTATTATGCTGCCAATAACGATCAGGAAGTCAAATACATTCCATGGATCACTAAAGTAACCCTATATAGGATGAAGGGGGCAGGTGAAGGTAAAAAGGCAAGTTAGATCAGGCATCATTAGCGGTCACATGTTTTTTCTTTAGTTTTTGTTTTTTTCTTAGACCTCTTCTATGGCTACACATATTGTTCTCACACTGGGATAGCTTCCAGAATCCAGGTGATTCTGCTCAGTCCAGTAAGAAGCACCGTGGATCTGATGGGAGCTACTGTTAATATGTAGTCTACACTCCTCCTAGTTAAAAACACATTATAGGAGAGCATTGGAGAGATGAGAGTGGTGTGTTTTAGTGCTCACTGGTGGGGTGTGGGGTGACAGTGCTGGAGAGATGAGAATGGTGTGTTTTAGTGCTCATTTGGTGGGGTGTGGAATGACAGTGCTGGAGAGATCAGAGTGGAGTGTTTTAGTGCTCATTGGGGTGTGGGATGACAGTGCTGGAGAGATGATAATGGTGTGTTTTAGTGCTCATTTGGTGGGGTGTGGAATGACAGTGCTGGTGAGATGAGAATGGAGTGTTTTAGTGCTTATTGGGGTGTGGGATGACAGTGCTGGAGAGATGAGAATGAAGTGTTTTAGTGCTCACTGGTGGGGTGTGGGATGACAGTGCCGGAGAGATGAGAATGGGGTGTTTTAGTGCTCATTGGGGTGTGGGATGACAGTGCTGGAGAGATGAGAATGGAGTGTTTTAGTGCTCACTGGTGGGGTGTGGGATGACAGTGCTGGAGAGATGAGAATGGGGTGTTTTAGTGCTCATTGTTGAGGTGTGGGGTGACAGTGCTGGAGAGATGAGAATGGAGTGTTTTAGTGCTCACTGGTGGGGTGTGGGGTGACAGTGCTGGATAGATGAGAATGGAGTGTTTTAGTGCTCATTGGGGTGTGGGATGACAGTGCTGGAGAGATGAGAATGGAGTGTTTTAGTGCTCATTGTTGAGGTGTGGGATGACAGTGCTGGAGAGTTGAGAATGGAGTGTTTTAGTGCTTATTGTTGAGGTGTGGGATGACAGTGCTGGAGAGATGAGAATGGAGTGTTTTAGTGCTTATTGTTGAGGTGTGGGATGACAGTGCTGGAGAGGGATGAGAATGGAGTGTTTTAGTGCTCATTGTTGAGGTGTGGGATGACAGTGCTGGAGAGTTGAGAATGGAGTGTTTTAGTGCTTATTGTTGAGGTGTGGGATGACAGTGCTGGAGAGATGAGAATGTTGTTTTGTGGTTATTGTTAGGGTGACGAGTGACAGCACTGAAGAGCTCTAATAAAATATTTACTGCAGCTATGCCATGGTAAAACAGCCAGGAGTTGTTTGGTGGTCATTGTTAGTGTGACGAGTGACAGCACTGAAGAGCTCTAATAAAATATTTACTGCGGGTATGCCATGGTAACAGCCAGCATGGTACTAGTTAGCATTCATTAAAATATGTACATTATTTATTGAAAGTACTCAGGACTGCTATATTGCATTTTACTCACCCAAAATACATTTTACTCACATAGTGTCTAAATTGGACAGTAAATTACTCAATGACCCAAAACCTTATCCGGAGCGCTGGTGCTAGCATAGCAAAAATGTACTGAAGCATGATAAATCACAAATATGTAACAAAAAAAACATGGTTAACCAGGGGCAGGATATTCTTTCCATTGTGCAGTGGTGGCAATGAGGTGTAGATTATACCCCTGATAGATGGTTAAGCGTTCTGTAACACTGCGGCAGTGTGAGAGGGTTAACAGTGAGGTGTTCAGCAGGGTGGCAGCGCCAGAGAGACATTCTCTGAGCTGAGACACACAAACAGTACGATCTACTCATGTTTGCAATGATATGGACTGCTGCCTCCTGAGAACCAGCTATACTCATACAACTGTTCTACCAAAAATAATCTACAATAGCATCTATCCTCTTTGTTTTGACACACATTGCAATACAATACAGAAGTATGGTCCATAATACCTGAAAAGCTTATGTGTGTAACACCATTAAGTCACTTTACCAACTGCCTCTGCAGCATACTACTCTAATATTTCCCCAGTTTTTGTGCAAGCTGTCCAGTAGAAGGTGACCCACAGCACTGTAGTCCACAACATGTGCTACAAAGCCAGAAGCAACTAATTCTAGTAACGTGTGGTACACATCTAGAACTTTAAACTCATTTTAACTCTTTAGGGTCTGCTCAATATTTTTTTTAATTCAGGCACTGAAAGAGACAGCCCTGCTTGCATGGCATGGTTTGAAAAAGGAGATTCTGGGCTTTAAAATTAGGTCTTATTTGTGTATTTCTGGGATTGTTGTCTGGCACTAGAGGGCGGTGAATGCAAGTGTTTTGCAACTTTATTGCTGCACTTTACGACAGACCTACCTCGGTGCAGTAAACAAAAAAAGAGAACTGGCGACATCGAAGACACAAGGACCTATTTTCTGATAAATATATATTTGTTTTTCGTCTTAACAGTGTTTCTGGATCAGATGCACAAATCAGCTGTCAGGGTTAGATTGCCATGGTCGTCACATGGATAGTTTCATTGTATACTGACAGATTTGAGCTGGCCATGCTAAAATAAATTTTATAAACAATAAATAATGTTTTTTTTCTAAAACGCGTCTCTCTTTTTCTGTGGCTTTTGTTATCTGTACTAAACAGAGTCTCAGACTATTTAACTTTTTTTGTTATGGAAGCCTAGTGTGTGCACATTCATTTCAAGTATGACATGTACCTGTAACCTTTATAGTTAGTTATAGGCACAAATCTAACAACAGCTAAAAAACTGGCAAAAAATAGCTTAGACTCTAATACAAATGAGTGAAGCGTATCATCAAGAAAATATACTGGTACAAAACAGTCCAGAACACTTGATGTTTTTTTTTTTGTTCAAACTAACTAGGTAAATGTTTTGGTTGTCTGCAGTTCACCACATCGCGATATTTCACCACATAGTGAATAAGAGACTTCATATTAGGGTTGGAACAATAATCAATGACTGGAATATTATCAATCATTTGTTTGGTCTTGATTATTTACTGTACTGACAAACTGTAATCAAATGAATGTGGATAATGTTGTTTCTGACGAGTCATGAAAAGCTAAAAAGGATCAGCGCTGCTGCTCCGGAGATTTGTGTCCCTTCTTCCTGCAGACAGGAAGGGGTACAATGCCATGTAATTAAACTGTGCATTCAAAAAGATGCATTCGGTTATTTATACATTTAATTGGGCTTCGGAAAACTACTTAATTTAGTTGCTTTCTATTACAAGAGAGAACAGCCATACCACTTTATTTTAAAAAGCCAGCAAGTGAAAAGAGTGTGCAAGAGAAAGGAAAAACTACTTACAAAGGAGAAATTTGCCATTTATGGGAGTTAAAACAGATACGATTACTGTGATTATTGTGATCATTTTTAGCTGATAAATCGGTAGTTAAAAAAATGATCCTTATCGCCCAAGCCTACATCATATCATACAGCAGTGAATTCCTTGGTAACAATGGCTGCCTGTGTTGCTGCACTCTCATTTATTCCATATTGGCTAATTCCAGCACACTCACCTACAGTACAAGTACAGTGTGCACAGTCAGTCACTTGGTAGTACATATGTGGGCATCTCTGTCCAGTGAACCTCATTGCTGTGGACCCCTGTTTCTTGAACAGCCTGCACAGTCCTTATTTATCAGTGACAGGTACAACATATTAATCTTTCAAGCAGTGCGTTAAACATGTAATAATGTAATAAAGGAAAACTAGATTAGTCATTACACTGCAAACAAAGGTAGCTCTGTAAGGAAGGAAGAGTAAACATATTAAACTCAATACATTTTCTTAAATATCACAGGTATTGTGGAGACAGGCAGGGTTGAATTGGAGCATGAAGGTACAGCCCTCCTATAAAGCTGGATAAGAGACAGACACACCGCAATGCAGTGGTAAAAGAAGTGAAAGAGAGAGAGAGCGAGAGAGAGAGCGAGAGCGAGAGCGAGAGCGAGAGAGAGAGAGAGCAAGAGAGAGAGCGAGAGAGAGAGAGGAATGGGGCAGGAATAGGATATCTGACAGGAAATATCCTTGAATTTAAAGTACAAACTGACCTTGACTTCACTATCAGGATCCAAGAACAGAGATTAATGTTCTAGCGGTCTACTCATAACGGCTAGTTCATACTTGCAAACACCAGCCTTGTCATAGAAGTGACATGTATATCATAATCACTGTTACAGGCATATATCCCAATACTGAGAAGAAAGGACCTTCTGTAAAGTGTTTCTTTTATTAATTGACAGTCTCACTGGATTTGAAAAAGCTGTATATCCTGTAGGTATGCATGTATCTTTTTGTAATAAGCAATACAAAATAATGTTATTTTTTATATTTAAAATAAACCGAATTCCTTATAATAACTTCATTGTGCGTTCTGTCTTACAATTGCAGTTTTAAATAAAATGGTGTTCCGTGGATATTTATTTACCAAAGTTCGATAGCAATAGCAAGCAAATATACTGCTGTTCCTGCTGTCAAGACCTCTTGTCTCCACATCTTAGTTGGGAATGTTACCAAGCTACTAAACCCTGAAGACAAGGACCCATCCTGGGAAGTTTCCATCTACACTCGTGGTGCGCCTGACCAGCAGAAGCACTATGAGGCAAAATGAACCCAGCCTATTTCCCTCTCTAACCCCAAAGGGGTGCAAAGGCCAATGCAGAGCTCCCTGATACTTTCTTTCTTTCTTTTTTAAACATCAGCGTGTTCACTTTTCTAGCACACATGCCGGTATAACATTTGATTCCTCTGATGCAGCTCCTATTGCAAATGCATCCCAGACATTAGTTCCCCTCAATTAAATCACTTAAATGATAAAGCACAAGTGAGGTGCTAAAACATATTTTCTAATTGCTTACAACAATGCATTTAGTTTGAATATAGCAAATACAATGCCCCTCGAGATTTAACAATTTACTAATTCACAAATTTGGAATTCACAGTTAAGCCATGTTGACAGTATATTTTACAAGTACTATATTTAACAGTACAAGGGCACTTAACTGTTCTCAATATTTCACTGTTTTTTGATGTGTCAGATAGTAAAATAAACTATATTCTGTTTAGGCAAACAACTCCATAATAATTATGAATATTATCTTGAATTATTTTCAACAAATCCGATATGTAATTGTGTCTGAAATGATGGGGGTTTTTTTAGCTAATGTGGTGCAGCTGTTTTTTCACAATGAAAATGCACAGTGACATTAAACAACCAGGAAAATGTAAACAATAACTTTTACTTAGAAAATATCTATAAGGATGCATGCTTTTTTATACTGAAAACTGGTAAAAAAATTTTGACAGGGAAGCAACTATTGATGTTACCAGGGGCGGCCGTTTAACCGTGTTTATTTGCTCGATGAACCCTCAGTCTCTTATTAATGAATTGCGCTTCCCTTCTTCTGGGTGATGTGCGGTTTCATTTCCCCCTCTCACATGACACTGGCACATCAACAAAGCCGTTCATCCCATCTGTTTAATGGGCTGAAGCCGGGCTGCCCAAATCCACCGTGCACATGTGCAGTAGCAGCCAGCCGTCAGCCAGGACTGGCTATGATTGGCTTAAAAACGTTTGGCTGGAGTGTGGCTGGTTGGTGATGAGGTGATCAGCGCGCATGTGCCAAGACAACAAAGGCTATAAATAAGAGCAGCATGACTTCGTCTCTTCACAGTCTTGCATGGTGTGTTACTTTGCGGAAAGACAGAAAACGTTTAAGCTGTTTAAATATTAAAATAAAATGCACAAGTCTAATTATCTTTGTCTAACTTCGTCTAACTTTAAATTAATGTTATTTCTTAAATTTGTTCAACTTCGTTCTTTTCACAGTTTTAATCTGCCTTTATTTTGCGCCGTCTGTCCCTTTTTCTCCCGAGGCTGCTGCTCTTCAGCAGTGCTTTAACTTAAGCTCAGTAATATCTTGCTGTGTTCAGCAATTTTTCTTTTTCTTTTATTAATTTACCGACCAGTACTGCCTGTTTGGGGTAATCGGTTATTAAATATACCGTACAGTATATTTGTGTTATTTTAATATTATTTATATCATATTTTATATTAGTATTTTTTAATCTTGTTGATAACCGCGTCAGCTTTTTTTCTAGTTGTTTTAAAATTACTATTTTTTTTTTACTGTTTGTTTGTAGCTGATCAGTCTTTTATTAGGTCTATATAAACTATCTGCTGGTTCCTGAAAAAAAAAAAATCTACTTCATTGTTAATTTAATAAATAAATACACATTTAAATTTCAGCATACATTCGGTGTGTTTTAGTTTTTTAATCAAATTTTTTTTTGGTATATTGCCAGGTTTTAATATTCTAAGATAATCAAAAAAAAGAAGACATGAATACAGTAGAATTTTTGCTTGCTAATAATTTTGCTACAATGGGAGAAGTGCAGAAACTGCAGATCAAAAGGTTGGGACCTCCAATAAAATGAGTACAGGTGAATAGTGGCAGAGGACGGGCATATACTCGAGCCTGTAACGAGTCATGGTATAAGCTTAGGCCATGGGGTTGTTCAAGTGAAAACAACAATGCAATGTTTTGATTTCCTTGCCAACTTTTTGATAAGGCTCGGGGTGACACTGATGCAGCATGGTCAGGACTGGAGTTACAGACCTGCAACATCTCTCCTCTAAATAAAAAAAAACATGAGAACTCAAGAGTTCATAAGATATGTGAATTTTGCTGTCCAGCTTAGCATTGCCTACCGAAATGCCATAAAGAAGCACAATGAAGAAGTGTCTAAAAACCGACACATACTTACACGCATCATTGAATGCATAACGTTCTGTGGAACTTTTGAATTGGCCTTACGAGGTCATGATGAATCATCAACATCTTCCAATCCTGTGTTTCTTGGGCTGGTAGATTTTGTTTCAACGCTTGATCAGGCAATGGAAACACACTTGAGGAAGGCCACAGTCTTTAAAGGCACCTCTGAGACAGTTCAAAATGAGCTTCTAGGTTGCATGTCAGAAGTTTGCAGGGAAAATATTGTGAAAGAACTGAAAGAGACTGATTATGTCACTAGTCAAGTTAATGAAACCAGTGACATTATAAATATTTCCCAAAGTGTACTAGTTTTTAGGTACATTGTTCCCAAAACTGGACGTGCTGTTGAGAGATTTTTTGGGTTTACAGAGTTGCAACGTGGACATGCTAAAGCTATGCAACAGCTAGATGCCACATTCACAGAAAAAAAATTTGTGCACAGAGCTATGATGGTGCTCTTGTAATGCGTGGCGAGACTGGTGGGGTCAAGTTTCAAGTTTCAGAAGCTCAAATTGTTTTCCAGACCCTCTCTGGGTTTTCAGCTTTTTCCTCTCACTCTCCAAAGAAAACTGCTGTTTTGGATGCAGCTGTAAAAAAGATGACCAGCTGCTCCTCAAACAAGGTGAAATTTTGGTAGTGGAGCAGTGAGCAGTGTTTGAACATCACAATCACCTGTTAGTGTTTTCAGACGATTAGTGATTAAAGAGACTTTGACAATGTCACAGTTAGAGAAGCGAATGGTTTTTGCCATAGCCTCATGGACAGAGGGTTTCTGTACTTCCTGTACTTGTTCCAAAAGATAATGATGAAGGTGGATATTTTGTATGGGAAACTCCAGGCAAGGAATATTACATCTGTTGAAGCAAATGAAGCGGTAACTCAATTTGTTCAAAGCATTCAGGACATCCGAGCATCTGTCAGAGCACTGGAATCCAGCCTCCCTGAGAACCTGCCACCAATGCCAAAAAGACGAAGGGGCCCAAAATACACAGAAGATTATGACAAAGCAGCCTTGCAAATTTGTGACATCATCATCTCTCACACAAAGGAACGGTTTGCCTTCAGAAAGCACCTTATCTCTGCAAAATTGCTGCAGAGTGACCGTTTTGATGAATATCAGGCAGCTTTCCTGGACGGTGTACTAGAGGAAACAGTTCAAGCATATCCAGTGCTTAGTAAGACTTCCTTATGCATTGACTTACAAACAGTACAGTATATGAAACAGAAGATTTAAAAAATGCTGAAAATGCATAAAGTATGCTTGGGCTTAGGTCGGCCAGTGTGTCCTCTACCACTGAGGTTAGCCCCCTAGACGCCACCCCCCCGGACCCCACGCCCTCACCTGCATCTGAGGAGTTAACACACAAAAAATGTGGCCACTAGCCGCCACTGGATGTTACACCAGGATAAACACATTTACCTAAATCTACTGAGCTTTTAAAAATGTACTGAGCTCCCTCTAGCTGTCTATTGCTATACAGAACCTCAGTGTACAAATATCCACTAAGCTTTAAAGATTTTAAGATTTAAAACAAAAGTACGACAGCGAGCCGAGATCACACAATGAGCCGTAGTGCTCAAGGTCTTTAACTTCCGCTTTGTTCCGCACTGGTTTTTGTAACATTGCTAGTTCTAGTTTCCTTGCCAAAATAATATGCAAAAGGCACTTTAAAGACTTTGATTCTGAACTAATGTTCTGAGTCACTTCACGTTTCAGATTTTATTTAAGTTTATTGTTTTTTCTTTATAAATGTTAGTAAATCCACATGCCACTGTTGACATCCTTGCTAGGGGAGGGACCAGCCTTGCTTGTGCAATCAGTAAGTCCCTCCCTTGACTTCTCCGATTGGCACACTGACCCTTGTCACTCACAAGCAGTTAACTAAAATCGGGGGCTCTGGTTGGGCACAGGATGTGGCGCACATGAACAGAAGCCTTCCCACCGAATCTGGGAAAATCATGTAAACGTGTACATGTTTAACATTCATACTGTATGTGCAAACCGACAGGGACAAAACAGGATCTTTTGAAAACATGTGATCCAATCCAGTTCAACACCATTTCACCTTTGAATTATCACAATCCCAGCTGTAAGGATACTAAACACTAAATAAAGTAATTGAACAACTATGTAATAATTGTTTTGAAAGAGAGCACATAAACCAAAGAGGGACAAAGACATAAGCTGGTTCACTTTAAATGTTTTGATAAAATTTGCTGTTAGAAAAAAGTTAAATGCTCAGCTAGCTAGATGTTTGAGTGGGGATTTTTTTTTTTTTACTGGCTGTCATGCATGATAAAGTATGGCGACTTCCTGAATAATTCAGCTGTAAATTAACATGTGGTGCTCCAAGACTGTACTTCTGCATGACAGAAGCCCTACCTGTCACCTATGGGACCTATTTCTATTGTCCTGCTGAAACTTATTTAAAAATGATGCTTTAAATTACACTTTCTGTAATTATATCTGTTTCATATTGTTCTTTGATTCCTTAAACAGGGATATAACTTAAATAAAGGGGCTTTATCACAAATTGAAAAATCAGACCCACCATCTCTCAACACTGCAGCCATTGCCTGTCACAAGTCTACCATCCACTAGAATCTCTGAGGTTTTAAACTACTAGGCCTGTATGCTGCATGAGCTACTATACTTAGTATAACTGCTAAGTAGTACCAATCGCTCTACTGAGCTCTACTAAGGGTAGTCACTCATTTTGTACAGTATATAACCCCTAGTCTGTTTGATGAAGCTCTTCTGCCCCTAATTGAGCCTTTAACACAGCTGTGACCAGGCTGCTGTGAGTTGATTAATTACATCCTCACAGGAATCACCTTCATTGTAGCAAACAAACACTTTTGTTTGGTATGTGCTGCTTGGGATAATAATATGGGATGGGATTTTTTAAATTAGGGTAAAAAATTAGATTTGGCGCATCAGAGCATCACATATTTGCTCGGAATTCGAAAAGTGTGGCCATATCTATAAATACTGGCGAGATCCAGGACCGTGGGTAATGCCAAAAACAAGATTCCCAAGGCACAGAGAGCAAGAGAGAGAGAGACGAGGAAACTGGCACAGTTATGTCATGTGAACTCTCATTAACATGACATAACTGAATTCTTCTGTCGCTATGGATACTGAAGACATATTCCTATTCTAGAACCGTTTTCTTAATAGCTGTCAGTAAAATATTTCAGCCTCTCTTTCTTTAATATTTATGCAGGTATAGATGTTTGAAAGCTCCTTGCTTGGCTCTACCAACACTAGTTTAATAGTTAACTGTAGACAGTGCATCCACATTACATCACAATCTCTAAATGTTTTCTACTAAGAGAGTAGAATGATGCACTGTCTACAATGAACTGTTTTATAATGTCTACAGTTGTTTACAATGGGCCCTAATCACAGTCCTTTAACTGGTGAGTAATGTGACGATTTGTAAAAGTCTTTCAGGTAGCCTTGTACCTAGATGAAATGCAATGGCTTGTACACATACTCTTCAGTTGACAGGTGTATATGTTCTACTATATGTATGTATTCTTAGATCCTCGTGGTTAATGTGGTAAGTCAAATGGTCTTGAAGGCTAACACTGGATAAGATCACATGCTCTGTTGGATCACTATTTGTCCTGTCCTTGTAACTTGGTGAAATCAGAGTTTTATTCTATTACCCACACTTGTACTGTCTGTTTACATATCAATGACAACGTGTCTGTAGAATATGCTCATTATTCTTTCTTGTTGATGTATTTTAAATTGAGACTATTGGAGGTTTAGAATTTATTTTTTTTACTGGAGGTAGCTGCAAAAAACGTTTTTTTTTTTTTTTTTTAAATCTCTGGACAGGAACTGCCAAAAAAGTGTAAACAGTTCTTTAATAAAAGACTCTGACTCCAGAGAACTAAAGCCCAAAATCACTGGGTTACCTAATCACTGCTAGGTACTGTACAGTATAGATAATGGAAACAATTTACAAATACTTTAAATTGTTATTTTTTTTTTCCTGTTATTTAAAGTTGATGATGATGACAGATCATGTTCAAGTGCTTCACAGCAGCCTCCTTAGCAGGCATTCATTCACTGTACTTCTAGGACATTTTCTAGATGAGAGGTTCTCAAAGTGGGGGGGTCACAGAAAGGTTTCAGGGGGTTCTGAGTGACCGCATTGCAAGCTGACCCATTATACAGACCTATTATGTACAGGGGTGCAAATCGTTTAGAAAATTGGTGCTAAACTGTTTTGAAAGTTTAGCACCAGAGAGCCTGCTGGTGCTAAATTATCAAACCCCACCCTAATCAAGCCCCCCTCACAACGTCCCACACGACACAAATCTTCCCTCCTGTGTATGTGGATGAGTGTGGGTGGGTCATGTGAGTAGTCCAGACCCAGTGAGAAACTATCATCATCTGTGGTTGCTAAGGAATAAAAAAACATGTCTACTGGCGCCAGAATTTAATGTTGCTAACGCTATATGATGTACCCTGGCGCTAGAATCTAGCACCAGAGCCAGATTTGCACCCCTGTATGTAACGGCAGCAGAGCTTTTATGGAAAGTAGACATATTGAATATCTGTCAGTTTAAGATTGCAACAATTATTTTCATGTTCATATTGTAAAAATGTATTCAATAATGTATTAGTGGTGACATCAAAAGATGTCCAGCTAGGAAAGGTTTGAGACTCACTGTTCTGGATCATTATTCATTATGCAGCTAAAACAAGAATAAACAAACATTAAGGTATTTGTATTTAAATGTTTCCAGAATTCATAACAGTACTGTACATGAACTGTACTATCTTGAATCCATTCAAGAGTATGCTTATTGTTTGTCTTACATCTCTGTTAAAACTGAATAATGTTGTTTCTGTTGGTACAAATGATGCATTAAAAAAAAAACTGGTAATGATAATCAACATTACTTTATTGTTCTTTGCACATTTTTTTAAAATGTCTTTCGAAAGTGACTTAGGAATTATTCTACACCTAGAAAGGTCATAAATAACACATTTTAAGACATGTTGTCAGTATTTAGTAAAACCACCTGTGGCATTTTCCATTGGTATCCCAGAAACACCAGGAAGGTGAATACTGGGTGAAGCTCTTCTGTGAAGAAAAGCGAGGAAAAGGGTGCAAGACTTACCCGTGGCTTGAAGGCGATGAGTTTGAGGATCATCTCCACGGTGAAGAGCCCAGTGAACAGCATGTTGAGCACATTCATGGCATTGTTGAAGGACATAGACTGGCCATGATGCTGTCAGAGGAAGAGGAACAGCAGCTGGTTTTAGTTTTTAAGTGCCACCTGTATCAATGGCATTCCTATTTTAAATTAATAAATTGGCTTGTAATCATATTGTTCTTTCCACATCTCTTGTAAATTGAAATGGCAGACAAACCCTAGGAATAAATTATGACTTCCTTTATAGCGGTTTTTAATAACAAAACAACAACTGTGATCAAGATAAATGATGTTTTTGGCATTTAGGCTAATGCAGTTGCATCATTAAACAACTGCATGCAATTCTCATATAGTTGTTATTTGGTATTTTATAAAAGCCATTTTTAGGGTAGTGGCCTGCAATTCAAATTGAATCAAAGGGTAAGCTTCAAAGAATCTTTACCAGACCCTCTCCAGCCAGTGAAAGCTGCAACAGAGTCTGGGGAAGTGAGACCAGCACTGCTTACAAAAAATGGCTTTAAACACGAGACACTGGAGATCCATCATTACAACAAATAATTCATTGCCATGGCTTACCATTCATGAATCCATCATTACAACACATAACTCATTGCCATGGCTTACCATTCATGAATCCATCATTACAACACATAATTCATTGACATGGCTTACCATTCATAAATCCATCATTACAACACATAATTCATTGAAATGGCTTACCATTCATAAATCCATCATTACCATACTAAGATGTGTCTATAGGTTGGAACACTAGTGTCACCAGTAATACGTTTCATATGATATACAGTAAGAGAGATAGTTATAGAGGCAAGCAGCCCCATGGGGGCAGGAGGATCATTACCTGCATGGCCAGGCAGATGGTGTTGAGGAGGATGAGGACGAACATGAGGTACTCGAAGTAGGTGGAGTTGACGACGTACCACACCTTGTACTGGTAGGGGTTCTTGGGAATGTAGCGCCGCAGGGGACGGGCCTTCAGGGCGTATTCCACACACTGGCGCTGGTGGGGAGGGGAAGGTGAAGACACAGTGAAACTCTGATCCATACCTGGAGAGCAGACTCTTCCGCAAAATTAACTCAAGGCAGTAAATCAAAGCATGCAGGTGGTCACTTGAACCAACCCGTCATACACATTAACACAACATACACAGGTGAACAGAAGCCCCCTGGCCTATACAGGTCATCATTAGTCTTCCCTACGTTATACAGCTCCACTATTAGGGCAGGTGAACACCCTCCCATACACCTTTACAGGTGATCATTCAGAGAAAAAAAAAAACACCATTTGCATTCTTTTCATTGCTGACCCTCTCTGTTAATATTAACAATAACACTATATTAAATTATAATTTACATAACCCACTACAAGTTATTCATAAACATACAGTATAGGGTTTTAAGAGTGTGTGTGAGTGCATTGCTTGTCGAGCCCACAGTTCTTGTACTCCGGCTCTCTCTGGGATGAGTGTGTGTGAGTGTGAGAGTGCACATTGGGGCATATTTAAGTGTTTTTCCCCATTTTTATCCAGATCGCAGTTCTTGTACTCTTGCTTGCTCTAATCAGTGTGCGAGTGTCTCAGTTTGAAGGCAGATTTACACATGCACAACTTGAGCCAGACTGGGGTGAGGCGAGCGAGGCGAAGCGATAGGGCAAACAAAGTGTTTAGACATCAACTTCTTAAGAACAACCTCAGCATTGCGTTTGGTGTGCTGACAAAACAGTGTTCAGATTTCAGTGCTTTGCAATGCCCGGATTCGCTTGCCACTTAACCCTTTCCATGGTGCATGCTTTCAGTAAGGTTCTATAACCTTGTAATACCTTTCTAAGAGCCATGCTAAGAGGTCTCAGTACAGAATGCATTAAGTACCTCAATCCAGTTCTGGGCTACAACAAGGAATCACCTATACCTTTTAATCCCCTATACTCTTGACTGTTAACAGTATTTCCAACACTGCATGCACACCTGCTATTTACTATCTATCAATTACTGTATATAAACAATAAACAATACAACAGTGAATGCACACAGAAATAGCATTTACAATTTAAAAAATAAATGTATTAAAGGAGTCAATGGCTTCCTGTTTGTATACCTCAACATTTTACCAAATTTCTCGTCCTGACCTTTATTATATTAATATAAAGAAAAAAAAATGCGTAAATAAAATGTATTTACAAAAATATAGTAAAACAAACTACAGCTGTACCATACATACAACTACAGCTCTCGTTGCGCTTTCGCAGCTTCAAACAAAAAATAACTCTAGAAGAAAAACAACAACTATCCTTAAAGGGTAACTGTACTCAAAATAACAAGGCTCTCTAAATGCAGACCGCTGCCTTATAGGAACCTTTCTGGTGCTGCTGTTACATCATATCGTTGACAGCCACCCACACCAGTGAACGGCGGCTGGGTGAATTATGTCTGAATGCAAAGCATTCGGATGCAAAAATAACAAAAGGAAAACCAGTAACAAAGTATTTTTGTGTGTCTAAGCCTTTAAACCAACAAAGGGTGGCCATAACAAAACAATGGCTACATAATATAGGAATGGGACATACGCTCAATAGAATACTATGTGTGACTAGAGAGAGAGTCAACGACAGGTCGGCACACAAAGTGCGATGAAAGAGAGCTCCAATACATTAAATGTTCATTTGTTTTAATGTTTTTTATACAATATACTGCTCAAGGAGAGGCTGAAAAGCGTCAAAAGCTTTAGTTTTCTATTGAAATGGTTATATATTAATTTGCATTACAATTCCCCTTTAAACAGGATATATTTGGCAAATCATATTTTAAAAACCTTCTTTTTTCCCCTTCAACAGAACTTTATTAAGTCGATATAATCAGTACAATCTGTGGATTATGAAGAAATTCCTAAATATATTTACAAAATATAGCAATACAAGATACAGCTGTATTGTTGGTCTATTAACACCATTTGTTTGCGCATCTTTTGGCAAACAATAACAATAATTAATAACAACTGTCTTTCATTGCGTGCGACGTCAGTAGCACGGCTTGGTGCTGCAGTGGAAAAACAACCCAGGCTCTCCTTAACCGCAGCGTGAGGCCTCAGTACGGCCCTGGCGTGGGCTTGGTTGTACAGTGGAAAAGAGGCATCAGTGTATCTCAGTGTGTCTCAGTGTATCTCCGTGTGTCTCCGTGTGTCTCCGTGTGTCTCAGTGTATCTCAGTGTGTCTCAGTATCTCTCTGTATCTCAATGTATCTCAGTGTATCTCAGTGTGTCTCAGTGCCTCTCTGTATCTCAGTGTGTCTCAGTGCCTCTCTGTATCTCAGTGTGTCTCACTGTATCTCAGTGCCTCTCTGTATCTCAGTGTGTCTCAGTGTATCTCAGTTTATCTCAGTGTCTCAGTGTATCTCAGTTTATCTCAGTGTGTCCCAGTATATTTCAATGTATCTCAGTGTGTATCTCAGTGTCTCTCTGTATCTCAATGTATCTCAGTGTATCTCAGTGTGTCTCAGTGCCTCTCTGTATCTCAGTGTGTCTCACTGTATCTCAGTGCCTCTCTGTATCTCAGTGTGTCTCAGTGTATCTCAGTTTATCTCAGTGTCTCAGTGTATCTCAGTTTATCTCAGTGTGTCCCAGTATATTTCAATGTATCTCAGTGTGTATCTCAGTGTCTCTCTGTATCTCAATGTATCTCAGTGTATCTCAGTGTGTCTCAGTGCCTCTCTGTATCTCAGTGTGTCTCAGTGTATCTCAGTGTGTCTCAGTGCCTCTCTGTATCTCAGTGTGTCTCAGTGTATCTCAGTGTATCTCAGTGCCTCTCTGTATCTCAGTGTGTCTCAGTGTATCTCAGTTTATCTCAGTGTCTCAGTGTATCTCAGTTTATCTCAGTGTGTCCCAGTATATTTCAATGTATCTCAGTGTGTCTCAGTGTATCTCAGTTTATCTCAGTGTCTCAGTGTATCTCAGTTTATCTCAGTGTGTCCCAGTATATTTCAATGTATCTCAGTGTATCTGTGTGTCTCAGTGCCTCTCTGTATCTCAGTGTGTCTCAGTGTATCTCAGTGTGTCTCAGTGCCTCTCTGTATCTCAGTGTGTCTCAGTGTATCACAGTTTATCTCAGTGTGTCTCAGTGCCTCTCTGTAACTCAGTGTGTCTCAGTGTAACTCAGTTTATCTCAGTGTCTCAGTGTATCTCAGTTTATCTCAGTGTGTCCCAGTATATTTCAATGTATCTCAGTGAGTATCTCAGTGCCTCTCTGTATCTCTGTATTGGTACCTGGTTCTTGTCCAGCTCACAGTTCTTGTACTCCTGCTCTCCCTGCTCCTGGAAGGTGACGATGACGAAGCCCACGAAGATGTTCATCATGAAGAAGGCGATGATGATGATGTAGATAATGAAGAAGATGGAGATCTCCACACGGTGGTTGTAAATAGGCCCCACGTCCTCCGAATGGGAGTCAATGGCTCTGTAGAGCAGACTATGTGGTGGGAGGAAAGGACACGCCATTATTTAGTTTAGGCCCCAATAAACAATCAAACCAAATTCATTTTTGCTTGTTTGTTTTTTCACTCCTGTCTATAACCTAATATTTGGTTCCCAGTCCCCAGCGTCTTTGAATAGTTCAGCTAAACACCTTCTTATAGGATGGTGAGCGTCTCTGTATGACAGTATAACGACACAAATGAGAGTGAATTGTTTATGTGCAATCATTGTTTATACACAGACACTCAGCGCCCTATGACTCTAATATATATTGCTTTAAGGTTAACATATAAAATTACAACATCAAGTGTTTCTAATAACAACAACCCATTATTTAGTTCATCAGCACATTCATTCAAAAGAGGGAAAAGGCTGATGACTGTGATGCCACTATTTTGAACTGTAGATGAAGGTCAAGAAAGATTTTTCAAGCAGGAGACATCAACCACACTGATATTACTAATGTCATTAATAAGGTTTGTTTGTGATGCGCCATTGACTTTTAGCAGGCAAATCTAGTACTCAGAAACCTAGTCTTTAATGTAATGTACAGTATAATAATGGCTGCAGTAAAATTCCTGTGTGAATTGTAAAAAAAGTGACCTAACCTGCAATCTGCCTGTGTTTTTTATTTTAAAAAAATGACACTGCTTTTTCAATATGAAATGTTCTACAGAATAGTATTTTATCTAGCAGGCTTATTACTCCGCTATCAAAGCGAAGGAAACGCACAAGAATGTTTCAGTGCATACACCAGATACTGGCCTAACGAGATCTACAGGAAATCAGGACTGACAACACCAGAATGCATTCATCAAAATACTGCACATTGCAGTGCAATATAATGATTGCAGGGCTACTGGAATGAAAAACCAAAACCAAAAAACAATCCACTTCCACTTCATAATGAAGAGGAGCAGAGAGTATTTCAGGTGTAATGAATAAAGATATTTGAACAGGATCTAACCTAGTTTTGTGTGGAAGCTGTTTCATAGTGACGTCCTGTTGACACACCGCACAATCAATCTCTAATTTTAAAACCATATACCTGCAACATCGCTGGCCAACACTCTACCCGCGGCTTTGAAAAAAAATTTAGATAACATGGTTTTAAAGGAGAACTAAATATAATCACTTCTCACATGGACAACCGAATGACCTTGAATGCTGGTGGTGTCTCTTGAGTTACTGTTGCATCTACATGTATCTTAAGACTTGTACAGTAATGAGCATTTATACAACAAGTACTGAGAGTTTTGTATTCAGCACGGCTGAGTATGTATTATTTTTTGACGAGATCTAATTTTGTTATCTACGGTGCACTCATTCAAAATATATGACAGAATGCCCGGGTGAATGGCACTGTTCTAAATTACTCTGCGGTGCTAAGCAGATACAAGGCTTGATCTGAAGTGAGCTGTTTCATTTCAGTTTAAACATGCTTTATGTTGCACTTGTTATATTAAAGTACTTCAGTAAAAACTGCATTACCCCATGAAGGTTCCTGGCATATCCGCTATCTATTGTGTTATTAGATCTAAGGACAATTGAGTGATTCATTATAGGTTACATGTATTTATATTATTACAATAATATTTATCACTTTTTTTTATTTATTTAGTAGTCGCCAATTAGTTTTTTTGGTTTTTTTTCTCCCCAATTTAATAGTGTCCAATTATTTTTGTTTAGCTCAGCTCACCGCTACCACCCCCGGTATAAGCTATCCTCCGAAGCATGTGCCGTCACACTGCAGACTCACCATGCAGCCACCCAGAGCTACAGCGTCGGAGGACAACACAGCTCTGGGCAGCTTACAGGCAAGCCCGCAGGCGCCCGGCCAGACTGCAGGGGTCGCTGGTGTAGCCGAGAACACCCTGGCCGACCTAAGCCTCCCTCCCCGGGTGGTGCTCGCCAATGTGCGCCACCCCTGGGAACTCCCATCCTTGGTCGGCAAAGGAATAGCCTGGACTCGAACCGACAACGTCCAAACTATAGGGCGCATCCTGCACTATATTTATCACTTTTATCATTATTATTATACACTGTATTCAGTTTAGATGTGAAAACTGTAAATCTAAGTTGCAGTCAGGAAAACAGCTTTTAGCCAATACTGGTCCCTTATAAAACTTCACAAGGAACATGTGCAATGATCATTTTACATTTTCCCGTGCTTACACCATGAATTTACCATGTTTTTTTTTTTTTTTTAAATAAATCATGTGTTTTTTTTTTAATGCTTACCACAGTTATCTGTAACCTGCTGGTCTATGCTGTGCCATGTTCTCACCATGCTGTTACAGCACATTGCTTTTACCACAGTAAACGTTAGTAAGGGGTTAGTTTGCACACAATGTATTTAGTAATAATACCCCGGCCAGCCCTCAAAGGTGGAGACGGTGAAGAGAGCTAGCATCCCAGTTGGTACGTTATCGAAGTTGAAGTCGCTGTTTTCCCACTTGCGCTCTGCTTTGTCCGGCATGCTCACATCCCCGTCTTTGTACACAATGTAGTATCCTCTGTGAAGAGGAAGGAACGAGGGGAGGAGATTAGCCAGCGCACACTTTAATAAGCCCCTACCCTAGAGCTCTTTGCCTTTATCCCTTTCCAAAGTGGTAGGCAAATCTGATTGCTCTAGTTGAATATTATTCAAGAATAAATAGAAGGCATTTTGGAGATATCTTTATACGGTTGATCCTTTTATTCTAACTCGACAAATAATGGCAGCATTAAAATCCTTGCCTGAATTTTGAAAAACTTTTGACCTTACCTGCATTCCGCCTCTGTCTGCTTTGACCCATCTGAGCAAGAGTAGAACTTCCCCTAAAGAAACCACAAGTCTGATTACTACTGTTAGTGAACAGTTTGTAGGTGTTTTACAGTTTGCACCCTAGAGCACATGTGGTGCAATCCTAGGATCTTAAACATTCAGAAAACTGGAATTGACTTCTGCCAATACAAAATGCAACCTCTACTGTATGTTCAGAATTGCATATTAAACTCTTGCACAGTCCAAAAGTGGTGTTTCAATTTATCAGTAGTATGCAGTCTCTAATCCAAACCAGCTGGGACCGCATCCTGTTCATATCAGTACTTTTTGACGGGTTGAGTGGGGTCCCCTCTCTGATATTATGGTGGTACGGGTTGGCCACTGTAATATGAGATAAGGCACCACACACCACGTCACAGCACTGTCTTATCTTTGTTTTATGTTTTTGAGACCAAGTCTTACAATACACTGCATGTCATCGGTACTATACAAGTGCAGGTCACTGTTTGTACTGGTATTTAAATTCATCAGAAATTCAGATTCCACAGCTGCTATCAGCATTATTCTGATAGCGTGGTTCAGATAGGTCAGTTCATACTAGTGGGATAGGAATTTACTCACAACAGAATGGACAGACACAATTTTAACAGAATCCTACCGCACAAGTTGATCACATCCGTAATACTGAGGGCTGAATGTTTGTTAGAGATTGCAGGGGATTCATAAATCAATTTAAAAAGTTGTTATATTGTTTATTTTCAAAAGTGATACTGAAATTCTTGTTATAACCTTTGTCTAAGAAATGTGAGTGTTTTAGTTTAGCTAGCAGGTGATTTATATTTTTGCATACAGCACGCAGGGATAAGCCACAGCTTGATTTTATTGCTGCATTTCACAGCATTGGGGAATCACCCTGGATTGCATCAGCCGCCTATCCATAGTTATCCCAGGATTATCACTAAAAATAAATTGCTGATGCCATCCAGGAGGATTCCCTATTGCTGTAAATTTAAATCCAAGGGGCGGCTTATCCTCATGGTGTGTAAGATGATAAAACGAATACCTAACTGACAAAAAGTCCTAGAGAAGGGCACTGTGAAGGATTAAATACATTGTGCCCTTTGGAGTTCCAGTGTAGATGAATTCATTTCCATGACATATTGTTTCCTGGGATGCACACTGCTGTGTGTGCAGTATTTAAAATGAACAGGAAGAATGGCTGGGATCATGCCTTTATTGGACCAAGCTCTCAGAGGAGCACAGCAACAGGTGACTTTAATACAGTTGTGATGTAGCGATGTTTGAAAAAGTTAGTTCATTTTGCTAAGAATACTGTACCAAAAAGGTTGAGGTAGCAACATTACATTGGTCTTTACAATTTGTTTCACATCACTTGTTAAAGTCAAGTAAAAAAAAAAAATGGTGATTTGGCCAAAATTGCCAATTCTGTTCTCTAAACCAAAGGTATACAACTGTGACAGTGACTAAACCGTACTTGGAAAAGCCAAACCTGGATTTATTTTTAGCATTTTTCAGTACCACGGATTCCACGTGGATTGCATCAGCCTCTTATTTGTAGTTGCAATTCCGGTATAACCAAGGATAGATGGTTGATGCCATGCAGGGTGATTCCAAAGGGCTGTGAAATGCTCTTTAAAAAATCCAGCTGTGGCTTATCCTGCTGAGCTAAGAACAAACAACCAGTATATCGGTTTGTTCTTGCAAACTCCCTCCATTCCACACACAGTTCATTTTAAATCTTTCTGGAGTTTCGTTCATTAAACATTTTTTTAAATAAGCATCAATGTATTCCCTACCTTGAATAGCTGGACGCCAATGCAGGCAAACATGAACTGCAGCAGACTGGTGACGATGACGATGTTTCCAATGGTCCGTATAGCCACAAACACACACTGGACCACATGCTACAAAAATACACAGCATTAAGAATATGCATGGTAGCAGTGACAACCCTAATGTACTTACAATCTGCTGGTCAAAGGCAGTGGGACATGTACATGCCAAAGACCTCCCTACATATTAACGATTAGATTATATTTCAAATTCCGAGAGGTAAATGCTTTTTAAGCTACATGTTTAGATACAGCCTTATCGTTAAGAGGACAGCTACGTTATGCACACTCAAATACAACATGTTTATATATACACTGTACTATAATAATGATTTTTGTACAATGTAATGAAAGTGTTGTGTGATGTACTGCTGTTACAGATGCTGATCACTGTCTGTGAGTTGAGGTGAGGTTAAAAGCTCTATAACCACGCTTGCAGACGAGCCTGGCTCTTTTGCATAGTGGTTGAGACGCTCTTTTGCGGTGTGTGGGGTTGCCGTTTTGCGCCCAGCCTGTTACAACAGCACACCTAACAGAATCTCACGGTAACTGACACACAGAGCATAGGACAGCTGTGGTGAGGGAAAAGCTGTCTTTGTGATCGGACATACAGACTTTCCACCCACCAGCATCTCCTTTTTGAATCTTTCAATCTATCCATTTTACAAAAAAAGGAGATAGTGCACTAAATAAATATACATTAAGGACATATTCAGTTCTATTGTATTATGTTTAACACATTTGCACATTTACAGTTGCCTGTACTGTATGCCTGCCTGTCTTCAAAACTACCAACAATCAATACTGATGATCAGTAACACTGCGTTTTTCCTTTATAAAAATGTTCCACAGTAAATTTGCACTATATATTTTTTTAGTTTTCCCCATGGTTATACTATACATTTTCCATAGTTTGCCATGTTTTTAATATGCTTTACCATACCCCTGGGGGCTTTACAATGCTTGCCTGTGCTCTATCATGCTTTCACTAGGCTTTATTACACTTGGCTATGCTTTTACTATGGGACATTTCCATAAGGGTTCTTTGTCTTTAAGGTGACAAGCAGCCTCACAGAGCTCCACACATACCTTCAGCCCCTTGGCTCTGTTGATAGCTCTCAGAGGTCTCAGCACCCTCAGGACTCTCAGGATCTTCACCACGTTAATGGCACTGGACCTGCAGGACACACGTGGAACAGCGTGACTCAGAAACCATGCCACAGCTTCCCTGGGTTCTGGGGGAACTCTCACAATTTCTCTTGATAACATCTCTCTTCTGGCTAGTATTCAAAGGGCAGGATTTTCAAAAGTTTGTGAACGATAACTCCATTGTTAATCAACAAATCGTTATGTAGCATTGATTTTGGCATGAAATTATGTTGATTTACAAAATAATGTTAATATCTTAACGAGCAGTGCTTCTTGTGACTATTTCTTTTGTTTGCATGGGAATTTAAAAGCAAATCCGTGTTAATTGTCATAATGTATCAGGAGTTAATTTGCACTTGGAAAAGGACGGTTTTAATTAACAAAAGACTATAACTCACCTTGAAACAGAAATTAAACAGACCGCGGCTGTGACGCCGACGATACAGAGACTACCTAGATAATTCAGTATTTGTTGTTATGAAAATATTTTAGACTTTTATATACTTGTGGTTATGAATGAGATTTGTTCACTTGTTTTAACAATTTGTAACCTTAAGCCCGGAACACACTGCCCGATTACATCGCAGGAAAGGATGCATGGATGCATAAAGTACAGTGGTAATGGGGCGATAGGCGAAAAAAAAGCTAAGGCTATGGCAGTAATAAATATCTACAATGTTGGCTAGAACTTAATGCGACGTGATCGTGAAAACCACATATGACTGGAGACATGCATGTATTCTCTCTATTAAACACACACACACACACACACACACACACACACACACACACACACACACACACACACACCTATATAAATACATACCTACATACATACACACAGTATTCCATTGGTTTGTATATAATATCCGTGCTGATATTTTTGGAAAACAAGACCTGACAGCCCCACATTGTACTTTTTAAATACTGGAGGAAATATTTACATAATACTTAAACTGCTCCTATAATCATGATTCATTTATTATTAATAGCATTATCATTAAGTTATAACAAATCATGTTTTTTTATTTACAATGAAGGTAACCTATACTGTGTCGCCCAAATGCTTAAAAAGTCGGCAAAAACATGTTTCCCTTCATTGTAAATCCAAACGTGATTTGGTATAGTTTAATTCTAACGCTATTAACCCTTAGCTGCCGACGCGCTGTAAGTTTTTCGTAACTTTTGTTACGATGACAAAACACGTCATATCTCAGCCGTCCAACCAGCAGTTTTGTTTTTTTAAAGTGTGGGTTATAGCCATGACTACGGGGCTTGCCATGATACCATTGGTTTAGGGCTAGGGTGGGCGGGACATATAATATTTTGATCACAAGGACGAGTCTCTGCCGGCACCATTGTGACGGAGTGCAGGGCAGATTCGAAGCTCTGTATCTCCGGTTTTACAATCCCAAGACTGCTAATCTACATATCATCTAAACGGTGAGTACTTGGGCTAATTAGTCATATTGTTGTTGTTTTTTTTCAACTTTATATTTTTTTTTTTGTGCTGAGTACATCTGCAGTGTTTTTTTTTTCGCTGTGTCTTTTGTGAGCGTGCTTGCTTGCTGGGCAGGGCTTACTTTATGACTGCTATAGACAAGAGTAACTACTGTACCAGCATCACAGTTTTTTTTGTTTGTTTTTTTAAAAAACATATTTCTTATAGTTAGTTTCATATACGTTTTTATTTTAGACTTGGGTTTTCAATTTTTTGAACTTGTTTCTCAGGACAGAAGGCAAAACTAATAGGTCTATCGCATGTGATGCAAAGTTAGGTGTTTATGTACGTCTGTGTTTTACTTTTTCTAGTCGATTCATTATTTATCTGTAGTCGTTATTATTATTTAGCTATGCATCTATTATTTTCTTAAGTTATTGTTTTTATTCGATGTGTAAAAGAATGAGGAATAAATCTTGTTGTTTTTTTTATTATTGGTTTAGTTTTTATTTTTACGTTGTGTATGTAGCCTATGTAAAGAACAAAGACATTTATTTAGCTGTAATTATTATTATTTAGCCATGTATTTTATTACTAGTTTACTGTGTGTAAAGAACAGAAAACATTATTTAGCTGTAGTCACTATTATTATTTATCCATGTATTTTATTGTTAGATTAGTTTTACTTTGTGTGTGTATGAAGAGTCATTATTATTAATTTACTTTATGTGTGTGAAAGGATGGAGGAGAATATTATTATTATTATTATTATTATTATTAATAATTAATAATTGGTATTTATTTTAATGTTTTATGAGGGTGTGTGTAAGCCAGAAAATGGATGGAGACAATCAGCTCTAGCATCTGGTTCAGTCACTGAAGAGGAGGAGGGCCCTGACATGCAGGCTGAACTCCTTGATGAAGAGCTGCTGCAGGAGGATGAGGAGGAGAGTGATCTGGAGGAGCCCCAGCCCAGCACTTCAACTGCAGGGTAGTTTTGAAAATAAATAAATACAGCACAATATGGAAGGGTTTTTTTTTGTCTCCCTCCCTCCCAAATAAAATTCTTAATTTCAAAGTTTTATTTATAATATACTTTTTTTTTCAAATAAAAAAAATAAACATTTTACTTGATAACTTGTGTGTTGTGTCGTTATTTTTATACTGAAATATAATTGTATCTCAAACAGGACAATAGTGTTTCCAGTCTCACTTTTTGCCAAGTTTTAACCCTAGTGTGCCTTTGCCATTTCGGAGGTTGATTTTTGTAAAATACTATGTATTGCAAAACCTTATCTAGCTCTGCAACTATACAAGATATTTCAATTCTGATTTCAGATTTGAAATCCTTGACAAATTGTGAAGATACAATATGCTCTAAGTTTTTTTCTGTAAAATTTGGAAAGAGGTTGAAATTGGCAATTTTTAAAATGATTTATTAATATTTTACATTTGCCATTTCAGAAGTTGACTTTTTGTAAAATGCAATGCATTATAAAACCTTATCTTGTGCAACTTTAGAAGATATTAAAATTCTGATTTCAGATTTGAAATCCTTGACAAATTGTGAAGATACAATATACTGTAAGTTTTTTTATATGAAACTTGGAAAGAGGTTGAAATTGGCAATTTTTAAAAATGTTATTTATTATTTTACATTTGCCATTCGGAGGTTGATTTTTTTTGTAAAATACTATGCATCGTAAAAGCTTATCTAGCTCTGCAACTGTTCAAGATATTTCAATTCTGATTTCAGATTTGAGATCCTTGAAAATTGTGCAGCTACAATATGCTCTAAGTTTTTTATATAACACTTGGAAAGAGGTTGAAATTGAGAATTTTTAAAAATATTATTTATAATTTTTCATATTTCGATAATTTTTGGGGGGTGTCAGCTAATATGAAAAAAAAAAAAATCACCCCACAACAAAATTAATTACATCAATGGAAAGATCTACTTAATGCCTTTCTGTAGGTGTATTGGGTTTTAATTTCTGATTTAAGGTTCCAAAACTACAAGCGTTTAAACAGAGAGTGTTCATATTTATGACCGAATATGGTCATTCCCCGTAGGCAGCATAGGGTTAATAATAAACAAATCATGCAACATGGTCCTAATAGCAGTTGTTAAGTATTCTGTAAACATTTTGTCTAATAGTTAAAAAGTGCAATATGGATCTTGCTTTCAAAAGATATCGCCACGGACACGAATATATTATATATTATCTAAATAAATGTACATTCTGCATAACAAAATCCACAATTTAAAATGAAGTTTACAAATTATGCACAAAATAGATATTCCCATTATTTTTTTTATTTCATTTCCATTTGGCTGCTGCTTGTAGGTGAGAGCCGTCTCGCTGTACGCTAGTAGTTTCCATAACAGCAAATTATGCTTCCATTCTTCTTGATCTTGTTAACATGCATTTTGATTAACGAGTTCCCCTTATTTAGTCATTGAGACAGGAAGTGATGTACGTGACCTGTGACAATTAAGCTTTTTAACGAGAAATGTGTTCATTAACGACTTAATTGACTCAATTTCAAAGCATTAACGGGTTGATTTAATTAACACATTTAGTTACAAAAGCTGGTGACTATACCACGAGTTCAATACAATAACACTGGTTTTTGAAAATCCTGCCCAAAATTTCACTGTGATGGTCTCACTGCATGGATGTAACTGACATTTTCACTTGACCTAAACTCACATGCTCACCCATACAAACACATTTTCACTAGCCAGAAAAGTTACAAATTGTACTTTTTTTCCAGCTAATTTAAAATTAAACAATATTCAAATATTTGTTTCCATTTTGAAAGGATATCTGAACATGAAAAACCCATGTTCACCCCAGTTCTGGGTATTATGGCAAACAAAGAGGACAACTTCAAAACTCTCAATAACAATTCTAGGGTGTGGCAGGGCTGAGGCCCATGACCTGTAAATAGTGTGTTTTTTCTGTTTGTTTAGGTTTTGTAAATAAAGTTTATTCAAATTAAGTTGTGCTAGTTATGGCAGGGTTGGAGGTATATCTGAGTTTGGATCAGGTAGAAGGATGCTGGAGCGGGACTTTCCTTTTAGTGGAGGTAGCGCTTGGTGGCCTGTAGGCCAACTTTTTTTCGTTAGCTGTGTTTGTACGGTGTTTTGTTAGCTGTGTTTGTACGGTGTTTTGTTAGCTGTGTTTGTAAGGTGTTTTGTTAGCTGTGTTTGTACGGTGTTTTGTTAGCTGTGTTTGTAAGGTGTTTTGTTAGCTGTGTTTGTACGGTGTTTTGTTAGCTGTGTTTGTACGGTGTTTTGTTAGCTGTGTTTGTACGGTGTTTTGTTAGCTGTGTTTGTACGGTGTTTTGTTAGCTGTGTTTGTAAGGTGTTTTGTTAGCTGTGTTTGTACGGTGTTTTGTTAGCTGTGTTTGTAAGGTGTTTTGTTAGCTGTGTTTGTACGGTGTTTTGTTAGCTGTGTTTGTACGGTGTTTTGTTAGCTGTGTTTGTACGGTGTTTTGTTAGCTGTGTTTGTACGGTGTTTTGTTAGCTGTGTTTGTACTGTGTTTTGTTAGCTGTGTTTGTAAGGTGTTTTGTTAGCTGTGTTTGTAAGGTGTTTTGTTAGCTGTGTTTGTAAGGTGTTTTGTTAGCTGTGTTTGTAAGGTGTTTTGTTAGCTGTGTTTGTACGGTGTTTTGTTAGCTGTGTTTGTACGGTGTTTTGTTAGCTGTGTTTGTACGGTGTTTTGTTAGCTGTGTCTTGTTAGCTGGTATGGCTGTTTTGTTTTTAAATAAACCCTGCGCCGCCATGTGGCAAAGACTCCAGCCTCCCTCCTGTCTGTCAGCGGATATCCACACCTGTAACACACCCCTGGTACATAGGGTAAAACTGTAGGAAACTAGGAGCTGACAAATGTTTCGGCCAGTGCCTTCTTCAGTGTACTGAAGTGCTTTATAGTTTTAGCAAACAAAGAGGACCAAATGAGAAGCGCTTAGTGAGGGGCTCACTGAATGCCGGAGGAGATGAGAGACACGCTGACTACTACCAGGTCCAGGATGTTGAAGTAGTTCCGACAGAAGGATCCCTTGTGGAGGAAAGCTCCATAGGCAGTCATCTACAGGAGGAACACAATGCATGTGATTATGAGGACGATATGACCCAAACTAAAGTATTAAAAGTCCACTAGGAAAATACAACTGTAGTCTTTAGAAAATAGGGATACCATTGTAAAGGAGCAGATCATTTTGTAATGTATTGTAATCAAAAAATATATAGAAATACAATTCTGAAAGGGTTGTCATTTGATGACACCCCCAACTTGTGCTAAATAAACACAACAATGATTAAATATAATTGCAGGGCTAAACATTATACATATACACAATGTTTACTTGAAATAAGAATGTTAAATTATGCACCTAAGTGCTCTGAACCTGTTTCAATAGTGTGTTCATTTGCATTGTGTCTCATAAAGTGCTTTGACTAGGAGTTTAGGAGCTGTACTTCCGTTATACCTGCCTGCCATTGATACATTACATGTACAGTATAGTCTGGACCAGGCAAAGTGCCTTTATATATACAAGCGACCCAGCACACAGCAGTAACTTCATCCAAACTGGGGGATCACTGGTGAGACTGGCTTTTGTACAGTAAAAAAACACCTGCTGATCTTGCTTCTGACAAAACAACAGAACTGAAGAGCAGCCGCACATCAACATACAAAACACAGTGTTTGAGGAATTGCACAGTGATTGGAAACTAAGGATGCACAGTGATTGGAAACTAAGGATGATGTCATTTTAATCTACTTATTCAAACTGCCATCTTGACAGACATCCAGCCAGCTCACTGTGCACTAATGCTGGACTTCAATCTCAGCAGAATGTGTGCCAGCGTGTGATCTAATCTCATGACCCCCTTATCAACACCTAGAGTACACAGGCAGCTCACTGCTCACAGACTTATACTTTCATTGATCAGAAGGTCTGACAGGCTGGAGCCAGGGGGATTTACCTTCAGGATGATCTCTATCGTGAAGATGCCAGTGAAGACATAGTCGGCATATCCCAGGATCTGGGGGAAACAAACATTAAGCAAAGTTGGTTTTAGACTAGCCTAGTCCATATCGGCCAGCCACTGTGTGTCTACTGAGTCTCTTGTAAGCGAGACGCGTAGTCTCACTCCCCTGTGCTTTTACTGTACTGAATGCCTGCCTGTCTTCAGCGTTCCACAGTAGCAGTTAAACTCGTTTGTCAATTACAAAAATTCTATGGTTCGATGCATGGCCATGGAGTAATAGCTTTTAAGGAACGTCCCCTTGTTTTAAGGAATGATTTGTTAAGGACTGTTGAAGCCCATTTTCATTACTTTAGTTTGCAATTCATGAAACCCATAAAAAATAAATAAATAAATAAATAAATAAATAAATAAATAAACACTTCTTAAAACAATCTTTAAAGTTTTGTGACTACAGACTGACATTTACTGTTTTGTACTATACAAAACTACTTTTGAGAAATATGAAAAAAATATCATAGTGCCTACTCATGAGTGGGCTTACTGGCCGCTCTGACCTTCAGTGGGTGAAAATCAGCTTGTATCTTACACAGCACGCTATACTATATTTTTAGAATATATAGTTAAAAAATAATTAAACAGTAGAGCTCATTTTAGTGTGATGCCATTTCAATCTGATGCAAGTTATAATACAAGCTTTCAGGTGGCTGTATCACATCAATATCGGCGCCTATTGCATTTTTATAATATATATATATTGTTAAATAGGAATAATTAAACCGTGTAGCTTATCTTAGTGATGCCATTTCCAGCTGATGCAAGCCATCTGATAAAAAGTGATACAAAGACGGATGCATCACATGAATATCAGGCTCTACTATATATCCGAGATGTATACTGCCCCCGGTGTACAGGAGCGTGCCAGGTGGGTGCAGGCTCTGCTGTGCAGTCTTGGTACCTTGTTCCTGAAGGAGTCATTCCGCACAGGGTCCTCAGCTGCCAGGGAGATGCTGCTGAGCAGGATGAGGAAGAGGATGAGGTTGGTGAAGATGTTGTGGTTCACTATCTTGTGGCAGGAGATCCGGAACCTACACAGAGAGCAATGGAGGAGTTGTTATGATCCCATATACAACACACGATTAACAGGAGAGAACGGCAGCTTTAAGACTGATGACACCTCTAAGGAGACGACAGATACAGGTGTAGCGGGTGCAGACAGCTGCAGATAGCAAGACCTGAGGGAGTAAAAAGCTTGACTGTATTATTATTATTATTATTATTATTATTATTATTATTATTAATAATAATAATAATAATAATAATAATAATAATAATAATATATATTTTTTTATTACTCTTAACTTGTGTGTTAATGTTTATGTTTGCATTTGTGTTTCTCTCATGTTGAATATTATCATGTTTTCTTTAAAGTGGTCTTTGGTTTCCTCATTCCAAAAAAGTTGTGTGGTGGCAAGGCACACATAGCAGTGGACGTGCATGATCTGTCCTATCGCTATTGCTGCCCCAGACTGTGCCACTTTGCTAAGCAGATGCCAGATCTTGACCTAAGAAAAGTAATTCTGTGAATTCAGTTTGCAAAGGCAAGTTCCCAAATGAGCTCCGAAGCGAAGCTGATATTCCATAAGCAGCAGAGCTGGGTGAGCTGAAGGAGCTGCTGGCCACGCCAAGACTGGCAGGGATTCCCACTCACTTGTTAGTGTGGCTGAAGACAAAGAAGGCCCGGGCCTCTGGCATGGGGACGGCCTTCTCCTTCAGATGCACCTCAGAGAGCGGACGGGGCCGCGGGCCCATGGGCATCTCTGGCTCCTCCTCTTCATCATCACCTAGGAGGAGGGAGAGAGACACCAGAGTACCACAGGAGGCTGTGTTGCAGTCTCACAGTTACAGATCATGGGGGTCTATTAAATACAATCTAAATGATGGCCAATCTAAATACCCCCACTGTTTACACAGTTATTAAAGGGAAGATTCATATTGAATGATTTAAATAACAACGGTATTTGGATCTGCCACTGTTTGATTCATTATGGGCTTATTATGTGCACAAACTTGCAGCACGGCTCACAATCCTTTTTTATTATACATTTTCTATTATACCCAAGCTTTGGAATGCCTTGCTGGGTTATTTTAAAATGTTGTATACACCCTCATAACAGTCCTTATAGAAGCAGTTTTCTAATGCTTTTCCCATTGGTTTTATATGCATTTACCATCATTTACCTTGGTTTTGTTGTTGTTTTTCAATATGCTTTACCATATCTCTCTGGGCTTTACAATGCTTGCCAATGCTCTATCATGCTTTCACTTGGCTTTATTACACTTTGCTATGCTTTTACTATGGTCAACTTTTATAAGAGAGTGGGGGAAAGAAACAGGCTCATTGTTATTGTTAAAAAAAAAAAAACACCCACTATCTATGAATAGATCTATGAGCATAATCGTTTGCTAGCGCATATTGGTGTGATTTGCCATGTTGAGCAAACACCTTTCTGGTTTACACATGCTCTACATGGAAGATGTGATGTCGTAGATCTGGGTTCCACAGATAGACTGGTGTATTGACTGTGCATGACAGCATGACACACACCTGTACCTGGGAAGTCATTGACAGGGTACGGATTCTTCTCTTCATTGTCATCCACTGGGAATTCATCAATAGTGATCTGCAAACACAGAGTGCACAGGAATCAGGCACTGATTGTTCAAATCCCATAGATAGGTATGCACAGTAAAGTCTACACCAGACAGCTATCTGAGAGGCCCAGCACTGAGTCTCTGGGAAAGCATATGTTTCAACTCAATTGAAACCTCTAAGCTACAGGGATAGAATCACTACCAACGTTGAGTCTCTTAGTTGAGGTAAAATAGTCATACATAATATAAACAAATCAACAACATGACATTAATGTTGCTGTATATTGCATGGGTTGTATAGGTTACATTTCATCATGTTTTTGTTGCATTTATGGATTTGAAATCACAATGCAACTCAATGGGACAATGGTATATCATAAAATACAGTGTAATAGTGCAATCACTGGTTAGTGGAATACATTTGAAATATAATCACTTATATGATGACCAACATTTTTTGCAAATTTTCACTATTTCCGAGATTAACGCTCCTTCAACTTTTGTGTGAATGGTTGTCAATACATTTGAGGGTTAGGCTTAGTAACTGCTGGGTAAATAGCTTTATTTGTGTGTTACTGACTTCGATTTACATGCCATCATACTGCACCTGACTGCAGGTGTTGCATTGTGTTAGCTGGGCCCATGTGCTTCTTTAGTTTACAGGGGACCCTGCCTAGTCACTTGAGATGTATTCCTGTCTCACCTTGGTTGCGGGTGGCGTCTCTCCGTCGACCGTGATCGATTTCAGCTCGATTTTCTCTTCTTTTTTCTCCTCTTCAATCGGTTGCTTCTCATTGTCAGGATGTTTCTCCGGACTGGCAGTCCTGAAGAACAAAGGTATAAGAAACAGACATTTCTTACTGTCAGTCGGGTCTGAGGGTGTGATTGAGAAAATAGTGCAAGGACAGGGGTTTAATGCAGTTCCACATGCTGAGAAAGAGTTTGAAGAGCTGTGTAACTCATGCAGCCCCACATGATGAAAAAGGGTTTGAAGAGCTGTGTAACTCATGCAGCCCCACATGATGAGAAAGGGTTTGAAGAGCTGTGTAACTCATGCAGCCTCACATGATGAGAAAGGATTTGAAGAGCTGTGTAACTCATGCAGCTCCACATGATGAGAAAGGGTTTGAAGAGCTGTGTAACTCATACAGCCTCATGTTATGAGAAAGGATTTGAAGAGCTGTGTAACTCATGCAGCCCCACATGATGAGAAAGGGTTTGAAGAGCTGTGTAACTCATGCAGCACCACATGATGAGGAAGGGTTTGAAGAGCTGTGTAACTCATGCAGCCTCACATGATGAGGAAGGGTTTGAAGAGCTGTGTAACTCATGCAGCCCCACACGGAGAAAGGGTTTGAAGAGCTGTGTAACTTATGCAGCCCCACATGATGAGGAAGTTTTTGAAGAGCTGTGTAACTCATACATTTCCACATGATGAGAAAGGGTTTGAAGGTGGAAAAAATGACCACTTGAGCTGGAATGGTGAATCAACAGAGCAAATCTATTTGCATCAATATATTGAATCATCTGGTTGGGGATTTCTACCTTTCTTTTTTCTTAGCGTAATTCACCCACAACTTCATAAACCTCACCTGGAATAACACTAAAATGTAAGGCAGGATGTTGTTTTTTTTCAGATATAAGCTGAAGGGTTTAGGGCTGGCCGACGCTCACCCTCCTGCCTCCATGATTTCTTGGTATTCTGTTGTTTCCATGTCAAAGAAAAGCATCCATGCTGTGACCCAGACAGGAATTCTTCCAAGTTTCAGAAATTATGCTTTTGTTTTAAAATTCCAAATGACATTTTTTTTTGTCTTTTCACCTTGCGAGAAACACATAATTAAATATTTCTACCACAGAGCTTGCACAGATTGCACAATTATTTGCAATGGAAGCTATACACAAGATGCATATATTTATTTATCTCCTTGTGCATTTTTGCATGATGTTTGTAAGATTGTGGGAAAGACTAGCTATGCTACTGTATACAGTGTTTCTATTGACTCAAATAAAGAACAACTTGGGATAGACACAATGTATTCTTTCTATTTTTCTGTTCAGTCATCACATCCCAGTCTAACTATAGTGTAACCATTAACCTGTCCCCTTACAACACTGTGCCTCTAGTGGAAGTAAAAGCATTAGTAAGAAATTCAACATAGAACACATACTTTACAATTACAGCGACTATGGACACAGTGCTGCAGTGGGACAGGTTAATAGTTTCACTCAGGTGTATCAGATGTACTAGGCAGTTAGACAATTCTGAAAGCTCTATTTAAGTCACATTGATACTTCTGAGATTTATAAAGTCACCAGGAAATCTAAACAACAAGAAGATTACATTAGTTAAGATACCTGTGGTTTCAAAGGCTGGTTTGAAGGCTGGTTTTGAGTGGTGAATAGAGTGATGAAACACAATAAATTCTTACAGTAAACTGCAGGAACTCAAGCCCCTGTTCTGTTTACCTGGCCAGTTTCTTCCTCTCCTTCTCCTCCTCCTCCTCCTTCTGGGCCGATGTCAGACTCTCGGCATCTGCCAGGTTATCCACAGCAATGGCCAAGAAGACATTCAGCAGGATATCTGTTTGAGGAGTGGGTCAAAGAAGCATAGCAAACCAAAACATATACACTGCTGTGCAAAAGTCTTAGGCATGTTGCATTTTTCTACTCTGATGCATTATGAGCATCAATAATTTACTCAAAGCCTCCACTAGTGTTTTCTACTATTATAACAACCTTGACTTGCATAAAGAAGGAAAAACATTGAGTGAAATAGCTTGCATCACTTGATTTTCAAGGTGTGGTATCCAAAGCATAATCAACAAGTACAGAAACACATCATCTGTAATTGACAAACCCAGGACTGGAAGACCCAAAAAGCTGTCTAACAAGGATGAGCAATACTTGAAGATAATATCCTTAAGGAACAGAAAGAAGCACAGCACTGTGTAATATATATATATATATATATATATATATATATATATATATATATATATATATATACAGTACTGTGCAAAAGTTTTAGGCAGGTGTGAAAAATGCTGTAAAGTAAGAATGCTTTCAAAAATAGACATGTTAATAGATTATATTTATCAATTAACTAAATGCAAAGTGAGTGAACAGAAGAAAAATCTAAATCAAATCCATATTTGGTGTGACCACCCTTTGCCTTCAAAACAGCATCAAGCATCAATTCTTCTAGGTACACTTGCACACAGTTTTTGAAGGAACTTGGCAGGTAGGTTGGCCCAAACATCTTGGAGAACTAACCACAGTTCTTCTGTGGATTTAGGCAGCCTCAGTTGCTTTCTCTCTTCATGTAATCCCAGACAGACTCGATGATGTTGAGATCAGGGCTCTGTGGGGCCATACCATCACTTCCAGGACTCCTTGTTCTTCTTTACGCTGAAGATAGTTCTTAATGACTTTCGCTGTATGTTTGGGGTCATTGTCATGCTGCAGAATAAATTTAGCCAATCAGATGCCTCCCTGATGGTATTGCATGATGGATAAGTATCTGCCTGTACTTCTCAGCATTGAGGAGACCATTAATTCTGACCAAATCCCCAACTCCATTTGCAGAAATGCAGCCCCAAACTTGCAAGCAACCTCCACCATGCTTCACTGTTGCCTGCAGACACTCATTCGTGTATGCTCTCCAGCCCTTCGGCGAACAAACTGCCTTCTGCTACAGCCAAATATTTCAAATTTTGACTCATCAGTCCAGAGCACCTGCTGCCATTTTTCTGCACCCCAGTTCCTGTGTTTTCGTGCATAGTTGAGTCGCTTGGCCTTGTTTCCATCGCCGGAGGTATGGCTTTTTGGCCGCAAGTCTTCCATGAAGGCCACTTCTGACCAGACTTCTCCGGACAGTAGATGGGTGTACCAGGGTCCCACTGTTTTCTGCCAGTTCTGAGCTGATGGCACTGCTGGACAGCTTCCGATTGCGAAGGGAAGTAAGCATGATGTGTCTTTCATCTGCTGCAGTAAGTTTCCTTGGCCGACCACTGCGTCTACGGTCCTCAACATTGCCCGTTTCTTTGTGCTTCTTCAAAAGAGCTTGGACAGCACATCTGGAAACCCCTGTCTGCCTTGAAATTTCTGCCTGAAATTTCTGATGCAGTATAACTACCTTGTGTCTTGTTGCTGTGCTTAGTCTTGCCATGGTGTATGACTTTTGACAGTAAACTGTCTTCAGCAACCTCACCTTGTTAGCTGAGTTTGGCTGTTCCTCACCCAGTTTTATTCCTCCTACACAGCTGTTTCTGTTTCAGTTAATGATTGTGTTTCAACCTACATATTGAATTGATGATCATTAGCACCTGTTTGGTATAATTGTTTAATCATACACCTGACTATATGCCTACAAAATCCCTGACTTTGTGCAAGTGTACCTAGAAGAATTGATGCTGTTTTGAAGGCAAAGGGTTGTCACACCAAATATGGATTTGATTTAGATTTTTCTTCTGTTCACTCACTTTGCATTTAGTTAATTGATAAATATAATCTATTAACATGTCTATTTTGAAAGCATTCTTACTTTACAGCATTTTTTCACACCTGCCTAAAACTTTTGCACAGTACTGTATATATATATATATATATATATATATATATATATATATATATATATATATATATATATATATATATATATATATATATATATATATCACTGCTGTCTCTCCACACTAGTCTTTATACAGCTTGTAACTAGGAATCCAGCAGAACCTTCTACAGGCATGTCTTCACATGGAACACTTTCTCAATACCACACTCGCATCCAACCATTTTGAGTCACATCAGTGTCAATCTGGGGAGCATGACTTTGTAAACATTTAGACAGCCCCACTGCTGAAACCCAGGACTGTGACGTTTAAAAGTAACTATGGACTTCTGGCAATAGTTTCTGGATACCACAAGGCCCTCCCCATGTGCTCCTCATCAGGAATATTTCAGCTACCCTCCTGAACCCCTAACAGTGCCGGTTATGGACTCCACAGACCAGCAGGCATTACATTTTGAAAACTGTACGTTGGCAGAGATGTAATTTCTCGACTGTCAGTGATGCCCTATGAAGCTGTCTCCTAATCAACTCGTCTCCTGACAGCTCTGGGACACTCTGCTCTACCTGTCAGGTGACAGGCCATATTGCTCACATACAGTTCCCTCACACAGAGCTACTGCTCCCCTTCAGATCAGAAAATGCTCCCCAAAGACAGAATCTAGAAATTCATCTCTCTCTCTCTCTCTCTCTCGCTCTCGCTCTCGCTCTCGCTCTCTAACAAACTCTTTGGGGAACCCTGTTGTGTGAACTGCACTTTTCTTTGGTTTAATATGTAAAACTGTGTTTTGTTTGAATTAAACTGAATTAGTAATGGTACAACTGGGGTTTTCACTCAGAATATACTTGCACTCAGTTTAAACACTTGGCAAGGCAGTGTGTTCTGCTGTTCAAAGCCATGGCTACGAGTGGGGGAGAGCCTGCATGGTTTGAATGGAAGGATACAGTTTCCACAGATGAACAGGATGATGAAGTAAATGCAGACCAGCATTCCTGGGAAAGAGGGTCCTCCGTAGGCCATGATTCCATCGTGCATCACGGAGTTCCAGTCTTCTCCAGTCAGGATCTGCCAGGGAAAGATACATCAGGATAATTAGCTGTAATGAGTGGAATTGACAGTAACATATCACGTTATCACCTCGGTACTGATAAGACAAGGTTTAGTTACGCATATTTAGTAATGCGAAATAAGATAAGCTGTCCCTTTTACAGTCAAGCCTGCTTAATATCACTTCATGTTAATGTCACCATCTTGCTTATTATCCCAAAATTAACATGGTCCAGAAAAATATAATGGGAGTCAATGGGGACAAACTTCAGATAATATCACTTTGGTTATTAATATCAATCACATTTATTAGTCATACACTTAATTTCCACCCCACCCAATATCACTTAATTGAATACAAGCTAATGATTAGAAGGTTTACATGTGTAAGTTTCTGTACAGTATTACAAATGTTATGACAAAGTAGCACAATATAACATGCAGAACACTGCAACGACAGTATCTATTTGACTGGAGTTAGTTTTCTGGATCATCTGCAACCTTTTGGATGTTACAGTTAATAGCAGTGCTTTCTGCAGTGGGCTTGATGTATGGTATGGTTCAGCAAGTTTTGTAGAAAATAGCAGGGAATATCCCATCCCACCTCCAGTAGGGGGCGCACCCCATGCCGAGCGCACTGAGATCCGCCTGGGGGGATTACAGAGCTGCACACAACAACGTGGGCAGGGCTTGATGGATTAACCCATCCGCAGCACAGTCCCCCCTGCAACAATGCCAAGGCTCTCACTGAAATGGCTTATTGTGTGGGATCAGAAACCAGCATTGTTGCAGGAGGAAGCGTGATCTGGATAAAAATGATCTTTCTCCTGGCGAATTCTTCCTTGCAGAAGTTGAGAAATGTATTCACCAGTTGATTTATGGTGTGTGAATAAAAATATCAAAACAATCTACATTACGTTGAAAAATATATCACTGTGATATGGACAACACAGGACACAGCTAATGTAACGTAATGAGTTTCTATTAACACTGCAAAGGAGTTTCTCTAACACGAATGAAAAAACTGCAGTGCTGCTACATGATCTACTAGACCTCTATACTATACTGCACTATGGTGACATGAAATCAATGCATATCCCCTTCGGTGACCACTTTTTAATTCCATTTTTTGAAATGTTTCAAACTGTTTGTGTGAACTCTATGGGATAGAAAAAGTTTTCTTGCCAAAAACTCACATATCAGCATTATAAAGTATAGCATAGACTGGAAACTTAACATGGTACAAATAATTATACAGTACATGCAATGACTGAAGATTAGCATTTTTGTAATTGCAGGTGTGTATAGTGCAAACAGACTTCTATGTCTGGAAGTCTGAGAGTTTCAACAGGGAAAAAAAAAACAGAAGAACCCCCAATAGAAATGACTTAAGAATGTATCCCTGAAAAAACATGTGCTGAATCTGGCTAGACCCAAACTGAGCAATTGATTTCCAATTTAGGTCTGGCCACCTGTATAAAAGAGCAGCTCAGAGGTAATTCCTTAGTTCTGACCCTTTACCAGAAAAGAAAGGTAAAGAATTCTAGATTAGTTTGTATATTTCAGTGCGAGTAGCGATACTGGTGCGGGACCTCCCAGTTTATGATACTTGCGCATGGCCAGTTAATGCCAGGGTTTGTTTGTAGCTTTGTTTTTGTGCAGAGTTTTGTTTTGTATTTCTGTTTGATCTTGTGCACTGCTCTCGGAGTAACACCGCCCCGAGTGATCCCATTGTTTGTATCTCAGTGGTGGTGCATGGTACTGCACTTGCACTGTTTTGTGTTTTTGTGCAAGACAAATAAAATCTGTCAACCACAATTCCTTCTTTTTCTCTCTCACTGTCTTCCAGTGGACTCCCACATCCTTTTATAGAAATGTTTTAACAGAGTACATTTTGGAGAAATTGTATACTGTAATTATTATTATTTTTATTTGTTTTTTAAACAGTATGGCTACCATTTCATCTCTCAAAAGCATTACCTGAAAGACAGTGAGCAGGGACTGGGGGAAGTTGTCGAAGGTGCTCCTCCGGGTCTCCATCTCATCGAAGTTGAACTTGCCCCCGAACAGCTGCATGCCAAGCAGGGAGAAGATGATGATAAAGAGGAAGAGCAGGAGGAGGAGGGAGGCGATGGAGCGCACTGAGTTCAGCAGGGACGCCACCAGGTTACTCAAGGAATTCCAGTACCTACAGCGGCAGAGCAAGATGCACTGAGAATGTTGTTCCTACAGTGCAGGGCTAGTCTGTTATTATTATTATTTATTTCTTAGCAGACGCCCTTATCCAGGGCGACTTACAATTGTTTCAAGATATCACATTATTTTTACATACAATTACATTGTTTTTTACACACAATTACCCATGTTTACATTTGGGTTTTTACTGGAGCAATCTAGGTAAAGTACCTTGCTCAAGGGTACAAGCAGCAGTGTCTCCAATCTAGGATTGAACCCACGACCCTCCAGTCAAGAGTCCAGAGCCCTAACCACTACTCCACACTGCTGCCCTGTTGCTGTTGATCTGCAGGGGGTGGCCCTGCTTCAGCAAAAAGCATTATCAGCCCTCACTGGGATGCATTTCCTTAGTTACAGAGATGCTGTAAAGTAAGCTCACAGTACTAATTATAGAATGACATTAAAGAATAAGTAGCGGGGTTCTGAAAAATATAGCATTACACGTCCCCACGTGTTGCTACAACTGTTTAAATGACATGCCTGTAATTTTTCTTTTCATTGTTAACATCTTGACAACATTTTAGACGTAACTTTAAAGTCTGTTTCAAATCTATTTTCAAAATGTCTGCTCTAGTGCACTGGGTTTTGAGATCTGTCCTCTAAATCACTGCCGGAAGAGCAATTAAAAAAAACAAAAAACATAAAACAGCAAGTGCTCTTTTTTGTTCCGTACCACATCATGGATCATTATTGCTGTGTTACCAGTGCACTAGAGTGTCCATTTTAAAAAGAGCTTTGAACAGACTTTGAAGTTATAAATGTACAAAGTTGTCAGGATGTTAACAATGAAAAGTGTAGCAACAGGTGGACGTGTAATGCTATATTGTTTTGAAAGCCCGCTACTTACTCTTTAGTAGTTTGTAAGACCATGCATTGTTCGAGTGAAAGCAGGGGTGCCTTGTCTTTGAAAGTTTCAATTATTTGGTCACCCAAACAGACTTTGAAAAAACAGTCTTTAAACAACTCATCTGTTAGAGCTTTGGGAACAGAACCCAATGTCTGTATAGACGGCTGTGTTGTGTGTGTGGTCGTGTGCGTTACCGGGTGATCGACTCAGTTAACACAGGCGGCTGTGTTGTGTGTGAAGTCGTGTGCGTTACCGGGTGATCAGCTCAGTTAACACAGGCGGCTGTGTTGTGTGTGTGGTCGTGTGCGTTACCGGGTGATCGACTCAGTTAACACAGGCGGCTGTGTTGTGTGTGTGGTCATGTGCGTTACCGGGTGATTGACTCAGTTAACACAGACGGCTGTGTTGTGTGTGTGGTCGTGTGCGTTAACGGGTGATCGACTCAGTTAACACAGGCGGCTGTGTTGTGTGTGAAGTCGTGTGCATTACCGGGTGATCGACTCAGTTAACACAGACGGCTGTGTTGTGTGTGTGGTCGTGTGCGTTACCGGGTGATCGACTCAGTTAACACAGACGGCTGTGTTGTGTGTGTGGTCGTGTGCGTTACCGGGTGATCTTGAAGATCCTGAGCAGCCGCACGCAGCGCAGCACCGAGATGCCCAGCGGAGACATGACCTTGGTCTCCACCAGGATGGTCTCCAGGATGCCCCCGCACACGATGAAGCAGTCAAAGCGATTGAACAGCGACACGAAGTAGGCCTGCAAGCCCAGGCTGTACATCTTGAGCAACATCTCCGCTGTGAACAGGACCAGCATGACCTTGTTGGCAGTGTCTGGAAAAGAGGAACAGATGGTGGCTACTGAAGAGCACTGCTAGGGCTAAGCACAATACATATATACAAAATAATAATTGTATTGATATTACAAAGCTGAACAAAAATATAGAACAGATATTAAAACCATATAAACAGACTTAAATTGTGTTACAGTGTGTAAATAAACCCACTGAAAGTTGCATTGATCCATTGGGAGCCTTGTTCTGTAAGGCTCGCAGGAATTGATTTAATCAACCTGTACCTTGCCGGGATAAGCCACAGCTGGATTTTTTGAACATTTTACAGCACTGGGAAATCATTGTGAATTGCATAAACTAAAATATTCCTTAAAACAGGTGGTTGATGCAACCCGGTAGATTCTCTATTACTGTTACATGCCCCTCAAACATCCAGCTGTTGCTTATCCTGGTGGGTTATAGGTTAATCAGATCAATACCTAGGTTAGTGTTTGCTTGCATGTACTTTAAGAATGGGCACCTTGAACCTCGGTGAGCCAGTCGACTTGATTGTGGTGCTCAGAGGCGATGGTCAGAGTGTTGAGGAACACCAGGAAGATCACCAGCCAGTAGAACACGTTGGACTTCACAGCCGCGCGGCACTTCCTCCGGCAAAACCGGTTCCACCTCCGCGAGTACCGACTGAACCACACACACGACAGTGAGGGGAGAGAGAGAGAGCGGTGCATCAGACACACATGTGGCATTAACACAGTTTGATAAACAATGGCACGTCCTGAGTTACTTGGCCTCCTTGTACTAGCTTTGTATCACAGTTAGCAAAATTGATAAATCAAGTTACTACCATCCACACATGTGTACCAGGGCAGATGAAAAGTCAAAGAACCTGGAAAACAGCCAATCGGGTACAAGTTGCTTTGCCGAGCCCTTAGACATAGAACCTGGCTCTGTACTGCTGGCAAATTGCTGCTGCAACATCTGTACAGGGACTGTCTGCATGTTAAAAGTTATACTTCGATTACGCCTGTATGTTCGTAGAACCGTTTTAAAGTATTCCTCATTATATTCTCCATCCTTTGCTGTATTAGAGAACAGAGGGACTGAAAAACGCCGGTGGTGGGGTAATGCAAAACAAAGTGTGACAAAATAATTTGCAGTTAACATTGTGAAACTGTTTAATTTCCTTATATCATCTGAGTAATAATTTACTGAACAGAAATACTGACCATCAAATACAATCTGCTGCCACCTGAGAGCTGCTTATTATAATTCTTCTAAAAAGGAGTGGGCAATTCTCCTACGCAAGATCCATTTTGCTTCAGGCTATTCAAACCTGTCTTAATTGATTTGACTGAACCTGTACATGTCACAGCTTTAAAAACAGGTTCTGCTCCCCTGGTGTCTCAATGTTAAGCATGAAGCTGTTTTAGATGATTTGAGGTGTTGCTGTATTAATATAATTGTCAAACATGTATTTAATTATTGCCCATGCTGCAATTTGCAAATTTAAAATGGGACACTCTTGTTATACAGTATATATACAGTACTGTGCAAAAGTTTTAGGCAGGTGTGAAAAAATGCTGTAAAGTAAGAATGCTTTCAAAAATAGACATGTTAATAGATTATATTTATCAATTAACTAAATGCAAAGTGAGTGAACAGAAGAAAAATCTAAATCAAATCCATATTTGGTGTGACCACCCTTTGCCTTCAAAACAGCATCAAGCATCAATTCTTCTAGGTACACTTGCACACAGTTTTTGAAGGAACTCGGCAGGTAGGTTGGCCCAAACATCTTGGAGAACTAACCACAGTTCTTCTGTGGATTTAGGCAGCCTCAGTTGCTTCTCTCTCTTCATGTAATCCCAGACAGACTCGATGATGTTGAGATCAGGGCTCTGTGGGGCCATACCATCACTTCCAGGACTCCTTGTTCTTCTTTACGCTGAAGATAGTTCTTAATGACTTTCGCTGTATGTTTGGGGTCGTTGTCATGCTGCAGAATAATTTTGGGGCCAATCAGATGCCTCCCTGATGGTATTGCATGATGGATAAGTATCTGCCTGTACTTCTCAGCATTGAGGAGACCATTAATTCTGACCAAATTCCCAACTCCATTTGCAGAAATGCAGCCCCAAACTTGCAAGGAACCTCCACCATGCTTCACTGTTGCCTGCAGACACTCATTGGTGTACGCTCTCCAGCCCTTCGGCGAACAAACTGCCTTCTGCTACAGCCAAATATTTCAAATTTTGATTCATCAGTCCAGAGCACCTGCTGCCATTTTTCTGCACCCCAGTTCCTGTGTTTTCGTGCATAGTTGAGTCGCTTGGCCTTGTTTCCACGTCGGAGGTATGGCTTTTTGGCCGCAAGTCTTCCATGTAGGCCACTTCTGACCAGACTTCTCCGGACAGTAGATGGGTGTACCAGGGTCCCACTGTTTTCTGCAGTTCTGAGCTGATGGCACTGCTGGACATCTTCCGATTGGAAGGAAGTAAGCATGATGTGTCTTTCATCTGCTGCAGTAAGTTTCCTTGGCCGACCACTGCGCTCACGGTCCTCAACGTTGCCCGTTTCTTTGTGCTTCTTCAAAAGAGCTTGGACAGCACATCTGGAAACCCCTGTCTGCCTTGAAATTTCTGCCTGGGAGAGACCTTGCTGATGCAGTATAACTACCTTGTGACTTGTTACTGTGCTCAGTCTTGCCATGGTGTATGACTTTTGACAGTAAACTGTCTTCAGCAACCTCACCTTGTTAGCTGAGTTTGGCTGTTCCTCACCCAGTTTTATTCCTCCTACACAGCTGTTTCTGTTTCAGTTAATGATTGTGTTTCAACCTACATATTGAATTGATGATCATTAGCACCTGTTTGGTATAATTGTTTAATCATACACCTGACTATATGCCTACAAAATCCCTGACTTTGTGCAAGTGTACCTAGAAGAATTGATGCTGTTTTGAAGGCAAAGGGTTGTCACACCAAATATGGATTTGATTTAGATTTTTCTTCTGTTCACTCACTTTGCATTTAGTTAATTGATAAATATAATCTATTAACATGTCTATTTTTGAAAGCATTCTTACTTTACAGCATTTTTTCACACCTGCCTAAAACTTTTGCACAGTACTGTATATATATATATTTTAACACTGGCTAATATTTTAAAAATATGTGCTTTTAAGGTAAACTCCTTCTTCAGTTTTTTATCTTCTTGCTTAGATGTGTCATTTTAGCTAAATATTTACTTGCTGCATGTGAGCACTTATGTTTCTCATTGATATCTTGTTTTCGTGGGTGTCTTCTTTTACATAATATCAAGACAGTCTCTTTCAGATGTAAGAATAGCTGCTGATAGTGTTGAAGTATTTAAGCCTCTTTCACACACAATCTATGCCGGTGTAATACCGTCATGACCCTTTCACACAACCAAATGGGTCATGTGAGTACAACCTTCAAACCTATCAGTAAACAGATTGTTTTCATGGCAATGGCGATTTGCCCATAAATGACATCATCACGCACCGTCCCTTCTATTTGTGAATTCACCTCCTCGTCAGCCTGTAAAGTTAACAATTCCTTAACTTATTCCAGACTCCAATTACTACCTCGTTCTTGATCAACCATTGTATTTGAAAAAAATGAAAGCGTGTAACACCAACGACAAAAATACCCAACACGTCCGGTATACAGTTGACTTTCAATCCACGCCCGCTATAGCGCTTCAGTGCCGGCATAGCCATTCACACAGGAGTTGAGACGGTTCCGTGTCGTCTCTGAACCTCCTCGCAATGTGGTTCAGAGACGGCATAAAATATGACGGCTCAGTGACGATATGGGCAATTCACACAGACCAAAGTGCCGCATCAGTGCCAGTTCTGAGCCATCATAACTCGTCTGTGTGAAAGGGGTAATCACCATTTGACCTGTACAAGTGTCAACTACTTTGCACAGCATTCTACCTCTTGTATAATTGTAGAATGTCACCTTGTGCACAGAATGGCAAGTGAATTCCATTCAAGAACAAAATGATTCACACTAATACGCACTCCACTTGCTAATGTTAGATCTGCTGCTTTTCATGGGGTCTGTTCAACTGATCTAAACTGTGGCCAATCTAAATAGTGTTCAGATAATTATAACAGGGCCCTGTGGGTACTAATGTCATGCAAATCAAACATCTAACAGTGAATGGGAAGCTCTTTAGTGTATTTATATATGTAAAAACATGGAAATCACCAAAGGGTCCTGTGTTAATGATTTTAATGATGACGTTATTCAGATCCTCCACAGTTTAGATTGAACAGACTCATGTTAAAAAAAGGGAATTTCAAAAATATAACAGAAAAACACCTACAATTGCATTCTCAAATCATTCACAAACACATTCTGTACGTTACACTTAGGGAAGACATGTTTGAGAGCTTTACAGAGGCCACAGGGACAGTTCTGAAACGTCAACAGGTTTTGATGACTAAAACACAAAATGATTTACAAAGTAAATCTGAACAACGACAATATGTTAGTTATTATAACTGTGATATTTCATACCCGCACTAAGTTTCTCTTTCAGGTCGATTCTGTTTTTTTTTTTCTCCCAAACAAGCTTTGTTCACAAAAGAGCATTCAAATAGTAAATATGGAATTTAAACAAAATCTGTGCAAACTATGCTGAAATTTCTACAGGAAAAAAAATGAATATAAAACTCTGGCCAAAAGATTTGCATCACCCTTTAGCACTGCCCTCCACTGTGGTCCACAGAATTTTACACAAGAAGACAGTGAAAAAAGGTCCCTAAAGTGGCAAAGAACCCCCCACTATATTTATTATGTCTCAATCCTAAAATTTTAGGTGAGGCAAAACTTTTGGCCATAGCTGTAGATAGATAGATAGATAGATAGATCGATAGATAGATAGATAGATAGATAGATAGATAGATAGATAGATAGATAGATCGATCATTTTACATGGTTTCATTAAATGTGTAACCTTGCCCGCTGTCTTTTCAACCGCTCCACTGCAGTGAAACTCTCAGGAATGTTCCTTTACAGTATCTGACAAGACGTGATGAGGGACTGACTGGGGAAAGGCTCAGAATCAGAAAATACAGGATATATGTGACCTCTGATTGACAGATTGACTTTCCTATTAAATTCATCTGCTCGGCAGATCGGTCTCATCCTCACCTGTATCCCTCAGACACTTCACTACTAACACTGTACAGATTACAGCAGATAGAGGCTATTCACCTCACATAAGCACAGCGAGCAGGCAGAGGCCCTCATTACAAAGAGGAATTAGAAACCTTAACAAATATTTAAGGCTAATTATACACCTTGGAAACGCTGAACGGTATCCTAGCAACATACTTCGCTAAGCAACAGTTTTTAAACAGGCTAGAAGAGGACTCAAACACATGCCTTAAAATCCCATTTAGATGCACTGTGCTAAGTGAGGATCCCGTCAATCTCTTTTTGTCTCCAGTGAAGAAGTCCACTAGGACCTTTAAAACTACATTTTCTCATAACTGTCTTTTCTCCCTTATGAGTTGGACAAAAATGGTCACCAGTCAGCCCTTTCTGATTGGATCCTTATGAGACAAATGAAAAAAACCTCGACAGCAGCCGTTTTTGAAGGAATTGTGGAATTTATTGGGGGATCTTGTCATCTAACTTGGCTTGGCAGTTACCATGACATTACAGTGCGTTATTACCCTTTATGTAAAGGTGTGTGGATTCTCATTTGAAGAGAAGACATATAGAGGTTTGCAGTTTGCAAAATTTGTTCTTAAGATCACAATGTAGGCTAGATTAAAGTAGCTTTTGAGAAAGTGCCTACAGGTTGCTAGGCAACATTTAACAACACGTGATTCTATTTATTTTTTTACGTGGGTGATTTTATGATTAGACTAATTTGTCATGCAATGGTTGTTGTATTATATATTTTTTTACATTTGAGAAAAATATGTCAAGAAAGCTGTTGAAAAAGAAAATATGTAATCCTAAAGGAAGACAAACACAGGTATCATTTGACAGCAGTTATGACTTGTCTCCCTAAGAATCACATGAGGGTACAGACAAGCAACGTGAGCAACAATGAAGATTGTCGTAGCATGAGATTCTAAAGCACATTCTTTAAATGCTCCCTTATGGACTCTGGTACCTGGGATTCAAAAGCTAAACTGGAGCAATCAGTTTCCTCTTAATATTTTTATAACACAGTCACTAGGTTTCACTGAGTGAGCTCTGGTGTTTTCAAGCTTCTACTGGCTGTCAGTTTTGAGAATTTGTGATCACGATAATATAGCACAAACACATCACACATGCTCCCACTCACAGAACCTAACAGTCACAACAGATGACTGTCATAGGAAAGTCTTCTCAAAAACGAGAGTCTAACTGAGAAACAGGCATTGAAACGTACTAACCTGAACTTGGATTTGGAGATCCTATTTCTGGAACAAAAAACAAAATGGAATTATACGTGAAACAATCAGACACATTACACAAGACAAGTTCCAGACAATTTTACAGCAACGATGCACAGCACATCAATGGAGAAAGGCCATCACTGCAAACAGATGATAGGCAGCCTTTCACCCCGGTTTAGTTGCACTGTAAATGTTTCGAGGAGCTTTTACAGAAACCTCACAGTGAACAACAGGAGTCTGAAGATGTAGGACTGTGGGACTCGAATGAATACAACAGGCACTTTTCAATGATCTGGAAAAAACAGAATATCTTTAGTTGTTGTGCTTGATCACACTTCTTACTATTATCCGTAATAGTTGTATACATGTATTTTATCCACAGGCCATGTATGTGTAATTATTTGAAATGTATGTACTTTACATATTTTACCTACAAACTAAGGTTTGGGAGTGGTATTTGAACCTCACACGCAGGGCGCTCCCTTTCCCTCTAATGCACAGTGCGCCACTGAAGACCTCTTATCAAAAGAAACTTAATGCATTGAATCCTGGAGGAAAAAAGAACATTATACTGAAGGAACAGCAGCTTTATATAGCATTACAACGCAAAATGATAGCTCCTCGAAATTGTATTCCATAGCAATAGCAGCTCCTCCCTTCAAGCAGCCAGCAACTGCTTCTCTAAAGCAAGACCCTCCTGTCATGACTCTCCTTAAAAAAATGCTTTCTCTGCAGCAGCCCATAAAACCCAATATTATTAGAGTGCTGCTCTGTTTCCTCAAGAGCACTTACCCAGCATGCTTGTTGTTAAAGACACATATTTAGTAGGGCCCTGCTTTATAGAGCTTGTATAGGGCTTGTGTATTACTCAAGTGCCGCAAGGCTGGTGTGCAAAGCAAGGCAACTAAAACAGGTGAAGGTAACAGACAAAAATATCAAATTACAACTATGTACAGAGCTGTAATATACATGCTAGCTGTACATATCACATGGGTACATAATATGAACAGCTATAAGCTAAGTTTTAGGCCTGAGCCTTTGTTTCCCTTCATGACATGACCTCTCATGCCTGTTGCTAATTAACCATGTGATATAAGGTTCAACAGCGCCCCCTATGGGATTTGTTTTATTGTGTCAATGTGCTCCCCTGGCTGCTTCTGTGCCGGTACCAAAATCAGCACCCGAAGTCTGACAGATAAGCCACGGAATGTGCGGCAAACACCCCAAGAGACTCATTTATATATAGATAGATGCACTTATTTGAGCCAGCTGTAAAAACAGTTTGTATTTTCCCATGGCTGAAATGCTAGAATACATGTTATAGAATACACCGGCATACATGTTATTAGATAAAATCAAGATCTGTATGTTTTCTTAGCAAAACATGTTTGTGCAACGCTGTGGCGCTCCCGTGGGTTAGGGAAGTATAACTGGCAGGGACTGTTTCTCCTCATCGTGCTATAGTGGACCCTGCTGGCCAGGTGTTTAGTGAGGTCAGGCGGACACCTGCAGGGCGGGACTTTGTCCTACAGAGGCCGGTAGCTCACTGATATCTCCGTGACATTCAAAATAGGATGCTGGCTTGGTCGTGGAATTGGAGGACTCCCACTGTGAGGAACAGGTGCTGAGGTGAGGGGGAAAGAATTTTTAGACATTCCACATTGGGAAGAAAATCAGTGGTAAAATAATTGGACAAAAAAAAAAAAATAAATAAAGAAGCTGCCATAATTACAGTTAAATTCCGGTATTAATCATACATTAACATTTTAGCTATCCACGTGTAAACCAGTTTACAGTATATCAAAAAAAGGAAGCAATTTTATAAAAGATAGCATATTTCTTTTGTTTGTACAGCATTTGACACAGCTATTTTTATAATTATCATCAAGTGATCAATACACATTTGCAGTAATTTGCCACGGATAAAAAGGAAAGTAACAGGAAAAAGGGATCACGTTTTATAAATACTGGTTACAAATACAACTGAACTTAATCCAAGCACTGCAATCGCAGTACCAATAGGCCCAAACTGACCAAATTGTTCAAAAACCGAGTGGACCAAACACAATACAGGCAAAACAGACAAAATATCAAGAAACAACAAATGACCAAAATATTGCTGCCTCTGTTTAATTAAGGAACTTGTTTAACTTTGTTTTTTAAAGAGTAATTTGGTATTGGCAAGAAATACAGAGTTAACTCATGTATTTTTCTATTTGTTTAGATTCACTTTGCATAATGTTGCTTCTTGCACTAATGTCCCCCTGCAACACTCTGTATCCTATCAGAAGTAAGAAATACATCTCTAAAAAATACCAAATAGAACAAATGCGGTATTTGTTCAATCAGCTAGGGGTGTTGCAGTAGGACAGGTTACTGGTTACACTGCTTTTTATATAGAGTGCATTAAACTTGTGAATTTTAAAAAGTCACCAGGGTGTGATAACTGAAGCAGCAGAAAATGATAAAGTTTCATACCAAGTTCCTCTTAAAATCTGTTTTGGTCTGAATTGGTATTTTGTGGCCAATTTGGTCTATTTCAGATTAAATTGGTATTTTGAGAGAAATAAGATATATATATATATATATATATATATATATATATATACAGTATATAAAAAATTCTAAAACCAGGCCGGTTTCTGTTTTCGAAAGAAAGAATCAAAAGAAGAAAAAAAAGGTCACTTACGCAAGGCGAGTGTAACAGTTTTCTCCTTCCAGTTCCCCTGCTGCTCCCCTGTCTGCGTTCACAGATTCATTTTCACTGGTAGGCATGCTCACTGTATGGGGGTCAAGATGAAACAGGGCCAGTTGATTTATCAGCAACATTCACAGACATAAAAGAAATAATAATGAGCCAGTTATTATCTTTTTCTTTCAAAGTCAAATTGATTTGCAGTCTTTGATAGTTTTTTATTTAAAATTGTAACTTTAATCTCTGCATTTGATATTGTTTTTATATAAATAACAATTTTATCAGCATAGTGTTCCAAAAACAACTTGAAGCTCCTGGAAACAGGAGTAGAGCACAGGCTTGTTGCTATGGTGACATCATATGTTTTGCTAGGGCCTGGCAACAACCAAGGAAACACCAGTAGTGTTTCTTGTGGTTTGAACCAGTGTTCCCAGTATTGATAACTGTAACCAGTAAAAAATATCCCCTGCTATTCTATACGACGAGCTGGGTTAATGAGTATAATAAGGGCCACAAAGTTCAGTACACAGAGTTTAAAGTTTTAATTAAAAAAAAATAAAAAAATAAAAATTAAACAGGAAGTAACCCATATTTGCCATATTGATATCCTGGTGTGTTCAAGGTGTTTTGACGACATAGAATTGGGCTTCTCCCTAAACCAGGGAACAGGCAAGGAAAGCAGAGGGAGGAGCCAAACTTTATCTAGCGTGTCACTTCCTCCTTCTAGCCAATATCTTGACTTGGAAGTGGAGTAGACAGGGGCGCTGGAACTAGGGGTGCTGGGGGTGCAGCTTTGCATGGCTTCCATCATATACAGGGCAGTTTTGTTCAATGGCTTTCAGCACCCCCACTTTAAAAATTGTTCCAGCTCCACTGGGAGTAGATATATATATATATATATATATATATATATATATATATATATATATATATATATATATATATATATATATATATATATATATATATATATATATATATATATATATATATATATATATATATATATATATATATATATATATATATATATATATATATATATATATATATATATATATATATATATATATATATATATATATAAAATAAAAATGAGCTGTAAAACACCTTGAAAACAAAGAACCGTATGTGCAGTCCACAAACCATTTCAGTATCAAGCACCACCAAAAGGAATCCAGCATTTGATAATTCATCCCCACAAAAGTAATTTGTTTTGGTCAATACATGTTGAAAGAAAACGTTTGTTAAGGTAAAATGCAAATGCGGTTGTTCCTGGTTCTGCATTCCTGCATGCAGTTTGAAAGATAGATGGAAGGCAGCATGCCAAAGTTCCCGCTCGAAAAAAATAAAAATAAAATAATAATAGTAGTAATTTGCGTTAATGGTACTTTTTTGGGGGGAGTGATTTATTAGCTATTCTATTTAATATTAAGGTTGTGTTTTTTTATTACATGTTGTTGACTGGTGGAATACAAGAGAATTGAATGAATTGACATTTTAAAACGCTGACAGAGCCTAGAGCAATACAATAGATACAATGCATATAACATGCAACAAAACTCATGGAACCTTGAAGACAATGGTCCCAGACACTCACAGCAATTGTACAGTGAAGTGAAAGCCAATTTGGTTTTGTAAGATTACTAAAAAAACACAAAACGCACATCTACACATGCTACGACCTGTATACTGGAAACTTTGGGGGAAAGTATATTTTCCTGCTGGGAGATAGTTATCGACTTGTACCTTTAAACACTGTAATAAATCTATTTAAGATTTGTGATAGGTGACTGTAAACCTATTATTTTGTAAAAAGGGAGTTACAGGAAAATTAAGGGCAATTTGGTTGGATAAGACTACCGGAAAATAGGTAAAACCCCGAATTTAGCAACGACCTGTCCTGGAAACTTTAGGGTATATTTTCCTACTTGTTACATACTTTAAGGCTTTGTTATACTGGTATATTTTTTAAATATTCTTGTAAATAACACATTTAAAACAGCCAAGATAAACGATATAATGTGATACCGACAAAAGTGGCAAGTTATAAATAAAGTTCACCCCATGAAGATGTACATATATATATGTATATATATATAGCATTGTAGGTCTTTTTAGGTGTCTGCTTTAAACACGGTTTACACTAGTTTCCACTCTGTCACATCCCTTACTACCAGAAACTGTTCTTCAGTGGCAAAACAAAATAAAGAACAACAAAAAAGAGTTTTTTTTTATTCTGTACAAATGAACAGGAGATCCAAGACTTGCATATCTACCTGCCAAGAAAAAAAAGATGCTATTATGAATTTGGGATTTAGTTTGGCGTATGGAGCTGTTTTGCTGTGGTTTTTCGGGTCTTCTGAAGACGAGTATTTAGGTTTCAGCGATGCTTGTGTGTTTTGAGAAGGAATTCTGTGCCGTGCACCAGAGTGCAGTGATATGTACTAACAGTATCTTTCTGCTCATAGGAATGATCAAAACAGTGTCAAACGTTTACACTATGAATCGCCTGCAGCTTGATAGTTCTAATAGTTAAAGAAATGGCAACTTAGTCTTACATTTATTGTGTGTGAATTTCAACACAGTACCTTCTACATTTTACATTTCAAGTTGTATTACAAATTGAATTGTTCTCATTCATTTATACAGCTTATTGTATTAAATGCCTAAGCAGAAAACGCTTACCACAGTGATCATTTATGTTAAATATTTAAATATGATGTTTATACATGCACACATCTAATTTATATTCTGAATATTAGAAATACTATTCTGGTAGTTAGAAGATATAAGACTATTCCTTTTTTTAACAATTATTTTTATTCATTTTCCAGTTTTTCTCACAGTTTTTGGAATGTCCAATTATTATTCAACCTGGATCACCGCTGCAACCCCTGAACTGACTTGTGAGAGACTCGCACTCGCATCCTCCGAAACAAGTGCTGTCAGCCGTCCGCTTTTTTTGCTCTGCAAGCCCGTCGTGCAGCCATATCCAGAATTTACAGCATCGGAGGACCACGCAGTTTTGAATTGCATACAGGCCGGCCTGCAGACGCCCGGCCAGCCACAGCTGACCTAACCCCTACCACGTCTGGGCAGCGCTTGGCCAATTGTGCGTCAGCTCTGGGAACTCCGTCCACGGTTGGCAGTGGCATAGTTTGATTCAACCAGCGATCGGATGCGCCACTCGGGAGCCCCAAGAATACTCATTTTAATATTCAGCATATGAAGATTAACATGCAGGTCTGTATTCAGAACAATAATTCCTATTTTCAAACATTTAAGGTTTTGAAAGAAATACGCCTTCATTTGAAAAAAAAGAGACTCCCTGCCAGAATTTAAGAGCTTAAAAATTGCGGTGTCCGTTGTGCAAATAAATTGTCATGAAATAAGGTAACTCTGTAGTTGATGCTTCAAGTCATAAAGCAGTAACTGCCATGCACACGCACATGCCTTACGAAGGATAGCTGCTTTTTTCTTCACTGCACCCCGGATACACTGCAACCGATGCAGTTTTCCTGAAAACAAAAATTGCCACTGAAACCAGTATGCACACTCAAACAATATGATTTAATGTAAATTGATACATTTCTGGACTGAACAAGCATGTTCTTACTATATATATATATAAAAAAAAGTTTTATTTTAATCCAATGCACATGTATTTGAACCACCCAATTCCGTGATGCATTTCTACTCAGTTCAGCGAATACACAATACAAACCAATTTATTTCTGTTATAGAGATTTTCTTTTTTTTCTGAATGGTGGCTCACAGCATCCTCTGTGTGCTGCTGCATCTGCAGCTGTGCTGGTATCAGCGGACTCACACTTTTATGTCATGTGTCTATCTACACCATAAAACCAGTTTATAAAGCCCAGCACACAAGAGGAAACATGTTTACAGACTAAGTGTTTCCTCGTGTGTTCTGGATGTTTCTGTGTTTCCAGAAAGAAGGAAACACGTTTCCCAGAGTAGACCAGGCTTTCTACTTTGAGAAACATTTTGCCTTTAGCCAATCAGGAGAGACTCTGTAGGCATGTCATTGATTATGTGACTATGCAAGAAGATGACTTCTACAGAAGATGACATGGTTTGGAATCCTGCTACAATTAACCGTTTTATTGATATGCACACTGACGCATTGTAGTGTCATTTCGGATTATTCGTGGTCCTACAAGCCTCAGCAGCTCCTCAAAAGTGTCTGCATCCATACAAACAAAATTTTGATAACTTAAGCGTAGCTCATTTAAAAGATGATGGTACGCTCCTCTCTCCTCACGTTTAGGATCCACTCCTTTGTTCCTGTGCTAAAACAAAGTTGTTCAATTGTTCAATGTCTTTAAAGGGAAAAAGACTTTGCCTTTTGTAAATTCATTTATTTTAGTCTAATATTTTCCTGATGGTATAATGCATTCACAGCCATTTGTTATGATAAATGTTTCATCAGTTTAAAACTCGCTTCTAGCTTCCTTCACACTGGATGCTCATTAGGCAACTTCCTCTCTCAGAGCACCTGGGTCGGAGCGAATCCTGTCAGTACGTGTTTCACACTTGTACTGTTAACAGTCCCATCGAATGTATTCAATTCACATCGATATGGATCTGCAGCTGATAGGGATGAGCAGGATCGATTCCAACTCCATCCCTGAGGCAGACGGATCCACACGGCATTAGACAGCTACCACTATCAACAGCCCGTCTTCAGGGATTCACTAGAGGTCTGTAATGTTATCAAAACGCAATCATTCTTGATAATATTCAAATTTCGGACTGTTGCTTCTGATCAAGAAACGAGCAATAACAGGTGTTTATTATCTTCACTTACTAGATTTAAAATGACTGTGTGCAAGTTATTTTATTAAAATGTTGTAGTTGTGAATTCTGCACGTCTGGCTGACCAGTCCTGGAACCAGTGGCCTGGGTTCAATCCCAAGAGAGATTCATTTATAAAGCATTTCTTGGTATTTTCATGATCTTATTTTAAAGTGTGATGGTCACACAAAAAGTAAAAAAATAAATAAAAAATAGTTATCCAGAGGCAAGCTTTTGTTGGCATGGGTACAACTGATTACAATTCAGAGACCAGAATAAGGTATTAGGGAAAATTCACCAGGGTCTGGTAGAAACCATTTGGTAATCCATACTGTACAGGAAATCTATGAGGGCTTGTGAGTAGGTTGTTTAGCTAATGAGAGGAGAGAAACAGACAGTTTAACAAGAAAGCTTTCTTGAGGAATGTAGCACTGTTTTTCTACTGTGAACAAAAATATGTGGATTTCTGCCAAAAGTACAGTTTAGGAATTGATTTATTTGTCTGGATTATGTTAATAAATGTCATGTGAATTCTGTTTACAATTTAGCAACACTGGGCAGAGATTCCCATGAAAAAGCAGATGGAATAGTATACATGATAGTGATTCCACTAGAGTTCAAATGAGTACCTACTTCAGATACTTCAGACGGGACAGCAGGAGGAAAGCCTCGTGATTCTTGGAAACCTGCCATGTTATCAGCTGAGAACTACTTGATTTCTTACAAAGCATGACCACTATACAGACACGCAACTGTCTTGACTTCTCTTCTTAGCACATCAAACGGAAACTGGCACAGTCTCTCTCGTTATCTTTGGAAGAAGATAGTAGTCCCTATTTCTAAACCAGGTATCAAAACCCCAATGGGGTTGCAGGTAAGGAGTGGGCAATAGCCAGTACCAGTCATACCTTCTTGTCAAAGATACGAGAAAACACAGACATTTATATAAAGGGCACACACACACAGTGACTGAAGCCCACACACGGTACAGTTCACTGCTGACCACAGCCACAGATCGACAGAGACTGGAGCACACACACAGCATGGACATTTACCATGGGTTTCAGTGGAGTGACTAAACCAAGCAAATTTTCCTTTCTTCTTGTCAAGCAAGTCGGCCAGGGTGATTCCTTTTACAGATAAAATGGGCAGTGTCATACATCAGACAGGGCACAGACATGGGTATTATAATCCACACACACAAACAGACACACACAGATACAGCATTATTCACAGAATTCTATTGAATCAATAATTAGATTTTCTCATGGGAATTGATACACACAAATTATATATATATATATATATATATATATATATATATATATATATATATATATATATATATATATATATATATATATATGAATATGCACTTACATAAAATAGATGTCCTATGTTTTGGGAGAAAACTGCATATAACAATGTCATATTATATGTACACTATATTATCACATATCTATACAATAAATAATGTGACCATCTTCCTTAATCACAAACACCAGCATGGAATAAAAACAATTGCGCCAGTTAAATATGAAGAAAATGGGGTATTACTGCCAAATATGTATTATTAGAACAATGCAAAATAACAAACACATAAATAAATAAATGGACACAACAACAACACTAATAATACTAATGCTACTACAAATACTGTAATATTTAATAATAATAATAATAATAATAATAATAATAATAATAATAATAATAATATCACAGTACTAACTTATCATCACAGTAATAATACAGTATATTGTAAAATCCACCATTCCTATCATGCTTCATCCAATTCAATCACCTATGGCAAACTTCATGATCCTATAAAAATCACACACAATACAATGTGAAAATTGTTAACAGATGCAAGGTGCTCCAGTTTCCCACATTACCTTCTTAATTTGATTCCAATTTCTAAGGGCTTAATATCCCAAATCTATTAAAAATGTTTGCATTACATTGCCCGTCACTGTCCGCATTAAAAATACTCTGGGAACAAGATTTAGGCCAAGATATTGCAGATGAGGACTGGGAGGCAGTGCTGTCCCAAGATACACTCCTCTTCTATCTGTGCAAGGCATGGACTAATACAATTTAAAACGTTCCATCGTATTCATTTGACTAAGCTTAAACTTTTTAAGATTTACCCTGAAACTGACCCAACATGTGACAGATGTAAACAAGCCCCTGCTACACTTTTACATATGTTTTGGTCCTAAACTCTTATTGGTCCTCTATTTTTGACACTATTTCACACATTCTGCACCTGAACTTTGACCTCATACCGCTTACTGCTTTGTTTGGTGTGGTACCCAGCACTATTTGTTTGCCCAAAGTAAAATCAGACACAGTGGCATTTGTAACTCTCCTGGCTAGATGCTTCATTTTGCTGGATTGGAAGCAGGCTGTCCCGCCCACTCACATCTGCTGGATTAGAGATGTGTTGCATTTTCTCAAGTTAAACGAAATTTAAGTACTCTTTGTGGCTCCACTGAGAAATGTTATACAGCATGGTAACCTTTATCTTATTTTGATTGCCTCCAGCTCCCATCCCCTTCTTGATGCTCCTGTTTTGGTTGGCTGATGCCTTCTTTGCTTCGCACCTGGAAGACCTACTGTTTCCCTCTGTCGTTCTTTCCTGATTTCTACCGCTTTCCCTTCTCTCTCCCCTCTTTTCTCTTATAACTATTTGCCGATTTCTGTAATTGATGGTAAAATCTCTCTCACTCTTGTCATTATCATTATAAAACTAATAAACAGAATTTAAAAAAAGCATTGAAAATCAATTTAAACACACCCATCGGTTGTATACACAGGCAAGCTAATCGGTTTGTATGGGAAATAACATTTATATCCACTAAAGAGGAAAGGTCTATATAACTCACTGGCAGCTTCATCCCTCATGAGTTATAATGATCCTCCCCCTCTCTCTGATAAATGAGATTTTACAGACAAACCTATTAGGAACCCTCTCCTCCTCGGTTTCTCATTCCCAGCTGTGAGAACGCTATTATATAGAATGTTTATGCAGTATATATAGGGAGTGAGTTTTTCAGTGTATATACTGTAATAAATCACACACCTTTTAGAGGAACGCATTTGATTAGAGCCGACTCTTATTGCAACGTCATGAGGTTTCAGAGGCTTTGCTACTTAATGTGATACATCTCACTGCGTTGCTAGTTTCAGATCTGCTGCATTATATTCACACTACTTACAAATCGCACAATCATTACCAAAACGTGATTGTGAATGAACTGGAGAATTACAATCACAACCCTCCAATCAGGACCCACAGGAGGTCACACAGGCTATTCACTTTACTGAAATAATGTACAGTACTAAGACTAGGGCCCTATGGAATTCGTGTTATTTTGTTCTGATTCCCATTTTTTTTCTGATTTCCGTTTTTACCATTTAAAAAAATGTAATTAGGTTAATTTAAATGAACTTATACACACCGCAAGCAAGGTGAACAACACAAAACCGTAAACCTACAGGCTTCTACTTTTTCCATTTGGTTTGTGTTCGTCTTCATTGGATTAAGTATTGTTTTATCTAATTGTATTGAAAAATAGTACTGTTAACTTTAAAAACGGGTTGTATTTTTTATTTTGTGCAGTGTGGGGACTCCAAATAGGTGTGTTTCATAACTTTAAGTTTTGAACTTGATCAATTCTATATTACTGTTATGCCCATGGTTTCACTACCATAAATCTTCTCTGTGTGAACTTTGGGATTGTATTGTTCAAAGTGACTGCTGTAAGCAGTCTGTGTGAGGTACTTTTTGTGTGTAATACAGACGTTAAAAAGAGTCTGCAACGTTGTCTAATTGTTTAAGTCCTTAAAAAGGTTTCTATTTATTTTCCATGACTGCATTTATTTAACACACTCAAACGGTGAATTATTTTCACTGACTCAGCCCTTCTCGTTGTTTATCCCTTACAGAATACCCAGATTCATTTATAACCCAGCTACAGAAACCGTCCCATCGCCACCCACTTTTTTAATTTTTTTTATTTTCTCCCCAATTTGGAAATGGACAATCATTTTTAGGCTCAGCTGACCGCTACCACCCCTGCGCTGACTCAGGAGGGCGAAGACGAACACACACTGTCCTCCTGCGTGCTGCCGTCAGCCGACCGCTTTTTTCACACTGGTGACTCACCGTGCAGCCACCCAAGAGCTACAGCGTCGGAGGACGACACAGCTCTCGGGCAACTTACAGGCAAGCCTGCAGGCGCCCGGCCAGACTACAGGGGTCGCTGGTGCGCGGTGAGCCGAGGACACCCTGGCCGACCTAACCCTCCCTCCCCCAGGGAGGTGCTCGGCCAATTGAGCGCCACCCCTGGAAGCTCCCGTCCTTGGTCGGCAAGGAATAGTCTGACTCGAACTCGCGACGTCCAGACTATAGAGCCATTCCCCTCTTTTGAAACCAAAATTAAGCCACTGCCTGTACTGACCATTAGTTTCACATTTTCCCTTCAAATATGTAAATCTCAAGCTTAATGCTCCACTGCCAAATGCATTTTTTTCGTACAGCACTTAATTCCACGTTAATATTCTTTTGATTCTGTGATTCCGTCCGTGCTCTCATTAACACAGATTCCATAGGGCCCTATAAGACCTGAAAAAAAGCAATGCGATGGAGATACACAACAACGCAGGAAGCTGGTCTGTCCTTAATTTATGCAAGATGTATTTAGAGTGATCACGTGGAAGAACAGGTCAGGTTTCCTTAAAGGGGAGAACCATAGAAAGGGAAACATATCTTTGCGGAAAATATGCAAAAATAATTTGATAATATATTTTACTGTTAAGTTTAAATGTATAATACAAATTTTAAACGAAAATATTTTTAATCCACGTTTACCATTTAAACGTTTAAACCCTTACAGCCCTAGTTACAAGCCTTGACAGCCCCATAATAAGCATGGTACTTTTTAACTATTAGATGAAATATTTACAGAATACTTAAACTTCTACTACAACCATGATTCATTTATTATTAATAGCATTTTAATGAAATTATACCAAATCACATTTTTATTTACAGCAAAGGTAACATAACATGTTTTCATTATAAGCATTTGGGCGACATGGTATAATTTAATTAAAACGCTAAAAAACACTCTATCATATAATAATAGACGTATCCCCTCAACACCATACAACCAGCATGACAGTAAACACAGACACAATGAAGCGTTCTTACCTTTATATACCGGTAAGTTAGTGATCAGCAGATGTGTCAGCAGCACGAAGAGCACAGCGTGTGGCTTTCACTAACTCTAATGTGCAGAATAAATGATTTTTTTTCTATGCGTAAATATCGGGACTTTCTTCCTATGCATCGGGACGCGGGACATTTGCTAGGAAATCGGGACTGTCCCGACCATATAGGGACTGTTGGCATGTATATCTTAATATATAAAGCAGAGTATCTGTCTGTCTGTCTGTTCCTTTATGCATTCAGACCCCGCAGGAGCCAGTGCAACCAAACTTTGCATGGCCTCCTCTTTCATCCAGGGGAAGGTCAAGGGCTATGTTTGGATCCAAAATTATGACTTTATTTAATAACCCCATTGCTGGATCACGACAGTAGCCATCTATCTCAAATTAAAGAAACCCACAAAACCAACATTTTTTTTTAAAAATGGCAAAAACCAAAAAAAAGGGAAAGGGGTCCGAGCGCATTGTGCGACACCCAAGACTGGTAACTTAAAGGAAACCATAAGGCTACCGTTCCTCAATTTGTCATACATGAAATACTGAAATACAGAATTTCCCCAGGCAACGCCGGGTACTTCAGCTAGTTAATAATAAATGAATCATGGCTGTAGTAGCAGTTTTTAAATATTCTGTAAATATTTACTCTAATAGACAATGCTTTTGGGGCTGTCAGGGCTTGACAAAAAATGTCGGCACAGACATTGTATACAAACCATGGAACACCTTGTGTATATGTGTGTGTGTGTGTAATATATATATATATATATATATATATATATATATATATATATATATATATATAATTTTCACGTTTTCACGATCACGCTGCGATGCAACCTCCTCCATTGAGATGCGACGGTCGCATCGGGCAGGGTGTTCTGGGCTTTATTCTTAAGCATATTTCATGTCTGAAATTAAAAAGATGTTATTACGCTGCATGATTGTAAAATGGCCAGCACCTACATAAGTACTATGACCAGCCACAAGGTAGAAAATGCACTAGGTATGCGTTTTTGACCCGGATGGCCTTCCATAGATTCCTAGCATCGCACACACTCGCTGAGGAGAGCTGTCTCCATGCATCTCACTCAAACTTTATTCAATTAGAGATATTAAGGGCTCTATGTATCATTGATTTTTCTTCGTATCTTGACTTTTCATAGGCTTTTGTGACTTCTTAGACCTACCCACGATGTATTAAAGTCATTTATCATCCCTACTGCGGTAATTTAGTTACGACTGTTCATTTCAAATACTTTCGTATGCAAATGTATGAATCTCATTATAATATCGAAGTTTTGCGCTTACTTTTGATGTATTATCATTTTTTTCAACTAGCGGTTCGTATGTGAAACTTCCTGTTTAAACGTACAGGCTTTTAGTTACTTTAAAATAAAGCACCTTAAAATATAAAATAAAATACAAAAAATATATTTATTATTAGTCTATATTAAATAACAATGGCAATAAAATGCATTTTGTTTGGGTTTATTTTATATTTTAAGGTGCTTTATTTTAATAATGGAAGGGAAACACAGAAATAAATCACTGAAATTGTTGTGTCTTTTGTGCTCTTCTTTAGGTTAATAAAACACTTACACACACAAGGTTGTTTGCAAGATGTGTCCATTCAATTTATTAAACTGCTAGCTCAGAACGTTAACAAAGAACGGACGTGACTTAACTAACCCCGGTAACTATCAGTGTATTATGGTAATACACTACAGAAATCTTTTCTTATCAGTAATTAATTATGTAGTGCATAGACAACTGAAATAAGACGAAAACTATTTACTTGTGTAGCCTACTGTATGTACTGTACTTTTTTCCTTTACACAACTAAAATATACATAGACTCAAACTAAAGTTTTCTGCAATATTCTTATAAAGCACTGAGCATAAAGCATGGTTAGGGTACAGACGAGCACAAACCTGGTAAACCTGAGAATTACCATGAAAATTTACCATGGTAAACTTTCATATACAGAAACAAACTTAGTTTTGTTTATGCTTTCCGTTTTCGATGACCCTTTCTTTTAGATCTACCTGTTGGTTTGTTTTTCGCTGTGCCCAGGGTTTGCGCTAGGTTTAACACATCACAGTCAGTTTAGTGTCTGTCGGTGTCCCACTGAATTTAGTTTGTTAGTTATTTCTTTCCATGTTTCTTTTCGTAATGTTTTTTGGCCCTGCAAAGTGTTAGATAATATTTCTGCTTTTTTCCATTTCACTAATTAACAGGTCAATTTCGTCTTTGTGGAAAATTGTTTTCCTTTTCTTTTTGGCCGGTGCCATAGTTGCATCAAAGTCGGAGTCTGCAGAAGCCAGAGCTCGATCCTATTATATCTGCGTGCAACTTCTTGCTGTTCACTATACCGCTCATTTATCTTTGCTGAATTTTATCCATGTTATTCCTGTGTAGAGAGGTGCAGTAATGTGAGCAGACAGAAGAGGTAATCTTGTGGGGTTGGCAGTTTTTTTTTAAAGAACTCAAAATCAATAGAATAGAATATAATTAGAAATTAAGAGCATTTCTGATCTCAAAGGAAACAGTATAAAGCTATAGCATTAATCATACTGACTGTGTGGACATCTTCTTTACAGCCATTGTTCGTACAGCTTCAAGCAGCAAAGTTTTTATATAGTGTCTTTTATACACAAATGATCTCAGAGTGCATATCACTTGCAGAGGAGGCCATTTTCTGAACTCTACAGAATAGAATCAAAGCTCTGATTTATTAAGTTGTTTTTTTCTTTACACCAAAATGCAATTAGCACAATTTTTGCGAAAGGCATATAAAACTGTTAATGTTCAAGAGAAATAACAAACGATTTAGGCCGGTTTTGGGGTCTATTTTGGTGTAAAGACCTTGATAAATTAGGATCAATGTGGCAACTATTTGCACCCCCACTTTGTATTACCTCACTCTACCTCGGTTGACTCTTATGTAATAATCCTGCCCATCTCTCTGTCTGTCTGATGATAACTGCCTTGAATTTGATCTTCTCAAACTCATTTGAATTTTAAACACCTGTAACCTATGCATGCATGTACCCTAAGATTACAAGGTCCCTCTGTATGTGTGTGCACTGGTTTACTGTGCAATAACACATATAGCTATAGTGAGGTATAGCTAATACAATAATACCACAATTCTGTGGTATAGTTTTAAATACAATGAGTTATAGCTAATGATACAATTCCACACATCCTTCCGGTCATGCACTTCCATTCATTACACAGGTCTCATATGTGTTTGTGAAAGAAACAAGTGTAACATTACATTTTAAAACATACTGTCTGCTACCATCCTCAGGTATAGAAAGCTCATGCTTTAAATAATCTAGGAAATGGGTCAGTCTTTTAACAGTACTGTACCAGATGACATTGTCTTAAAAGTAAATGTTTGCAACACCATGGACGTCTTTCCAAACTGAGATCCACATAGTGAATGGGCAGTGAATGGCAGGTAAGATAGATGGAATTATTTGATTAGCTGTATTATTATTATTACTATTATTATTAGTTTATTTAGCTGGTGATGGATTTTAAGTAACAATAGCAGCCCAAGCTTCTAAATTTAACATCCCACCAGATGATATCCTGCTTTGATGTCCAATCTAAATGGTAATATTAAGAAATGAAAGGTCAAATAAACAGTTCAATATGTGGATCAAGTCTCAGTGCACTCTAAGCTGCTGCTGAAATAATACAGTGTAATTATGCTTTCTTCATATCTAACCTACGATTAAATAGAATTAGAACATTTTCTACACATTTTGGGACATCGCTTGTCCTGATCACAGCTTTGTTATGATGCGATGTAGGTGTTTATCTATTCAGTCATTCATATTTCAGACATGTCAAGCCGCTCTGTCTTTACCCTCTGTCCGTCACTAACTGTTTGAGGCCTCAGCTGTCTCTCTTGGCGACCACTGTCCTTCGCTTTGTCATTGCTGATATTCTCTGCTCACTGGTGTCTTGGAGAAGCCTGCTAGCATGACTGCCCTTGTTACTGTGGCACCTGAATCGAACTGCACCCACTAGCAGAGCTCTTTTGAATGCTGTTAGATCTCACTGGATACTCCAGCTGAATAAAAATGATCTTGCAACCATTTACATGTAAAGCTAACAGGGCTACTAAAAAAAAAAATCCCCAAATGCATCCTTTGTAGTTATGATGGAATACTTGCAGATCAGTGTAGAAATGATGCCAGTTACAAATTATGATTGAAGAAACACAAAGGGTCCCATTTAGAAACGTGTGTGTGTGTGTGTGTGTGTGTGTGTGTGTGTGTGTGTGTCTATAAGTGTGTAGTATAAGGACCCCCTCTGAGATATTATATTTTCACATATCCCATGGACCCCTGGAGCCAATTAAATCAGATATGACAGGATCTACTGTAGCTGTAATACAGGGATGAGGATAACAAACGGCTAGGATTGTATCTATCATGCATAAACCCAAAGAGCCAGATGATCTCAATACGGCAGCCGTATTGGAAATCACCACCTACAAATTTAAAGTCACTGCCTCAAATGGTCTCTGAGATATACAGCTATAGCAGGCTAATTAGTGAGGCAGTGGCAGCTTTGTAAAATTACAATGACAATAGATTTCATTTATCTTATACCCACGATCAAACTGTAGTAATGGCTTTCTGCATGATGTATTAATTATGTTATTAATTATAAGTTTTACATTTTGTGTATGTGTGTGTCTATTAAAGTTAAGTTTTTAATCACTATGTTTAAAGTGTGTGTGAATGTGTTTTTATAGTCGTTTTAATGCAGTATTATCCAAGTTTAGAATTCTCTCATTACACGTGGCTGACCCTGAGACGGGAGGTATTTTAAATGACAAGATGGATGCACCCTGCTGAATGTAGCACGTGGCGGACCATGAGGTCAGAGAGCACCGCCCCCTTTCCCACAGAGAAAGTATGTGGTAGGCTTGCCGTGTGTAATAAGAGAACGACTACCTCGATTATTGGACAGAAACCAGTCGGGTTGAAAGGGAGTCAACAATTGTTTACAAAGGTATAAATATCAAACATTGTAAAGTTTTGTCTTTTCATCTCTTTCACATTGACTCCATGGATACCCATGCTTTCTGATACAAACAGATCATGCACTGAGCTGTACTGAGGCCTTGTCCAAAGTCAGTTTAAATCTCATGCTGACACGATTGTATTGGAGGTATGCCTTGTAGATAAAGTGTTTTTTTAGTCAAAAACATTTGTTAGCTTAATTTTTTCACCACAAAACTTACTGTAGTGTATCATAGAATACAGTTGTGTACCAAATATAAAGTCAACATCTAAAAAGTATTTATCATCCAGAAATAGGAGGCTGTGTGGTCCAGTGGTTAAAGAAAAGGGCTTGCAACCAGGAGGTCCCCGGTTCAAATCCCACCTCAGCCACTGACTCATTGTGTGACCCTGAGCAAGTCACTTAACCTCCTTGTGCTCCATCTTTCGGGTGAGATGTAGTTGTAAGTGACTCTGCAGCTGATGCATAGTTCACACACCCTAGTCTGTAAGTCGCCTTGGGATAAAGGCGTCTGCTAAGTAAACAAATAATAATAATAAACAGAAATGTCACATTACCAAAATGTGGCAGCTCTGCATCAAAACAGAAGGGTGCCATTAGATTCTTCCTGAGTAGCTACCACAGCAATGACAATGTGAAGTCAACATCTAAAATGTTTTCTGAGATATGAGCAGATGAACCCAGGGTAGCCATGGTGTCAGACTTACAGAAACGTACAAGCACCCCTCACAGGGACGAGTCATGTAGACAGACAACTAGAGCATCTGCTCTGCTTCTCAAAACCATGAAGTGGCGCATGTGGGTCCCAGTGATGATGCAGTTACAGCAAAGTAAAGACGCATCCACGCGGAGCTTGATCATGATTGTTTTTATATTTCTCTTTTTTTCAGATCATCAGCAAGAGGCTAAGCTAGCAGTGGACCGGTGCATTAGCTCTGTGCTGTCCTGCAATGGGAATATGACAATAACATGCTGATATGATGGCTATTCCTCACCCCCCTCATATTCATCAGACCCGACACACTGACAATATAATGTAGTACTTTAATACAATCAATTGTTGATTGAGTTCACCAATGGTAATCCAGAAGATCAAAGCCAACAGTAGAGTGGGAAGAATAAAACATGTCAATGTGCAACATCACTTTATCTTTAAAACACGCCCTTAGTTATTCTTCCAATCAGCCTGATTAGACTCAGACTGGAATACCAATGTAATAATCTCCTCTTTTTCCTCAATCCTATATCAATGCACCACAGCCCCACTCTCCCCTCAAGAGGTGATGAAAGGAGCCAGCTAAGCCTACAGTTAATTGCTGGATGAGGAACAAGTGCCATTCACCCACAGTGAGGTATGAGGCTGCAGTTTCAGAAAGCAAATGATCAATACTTCTTTCTTTCTTTCTCTCTCTCTCTCTCTCTGAGCTCTCCGGTTCATGGGTGATTATTTACCTTTCATACTTTCATACTACATTGACCCTAACATCACAAAGTACAAGTGCAGTTGCATTGTCACAAACAATACCCATCTAGAATAATCAGTATGCAGAAACAGTCGCTTTGCTCCCATAGCGTGAACAGCCACCTAAATGCTTAACAGTACCTTCTCAGGTGTTTCTATTATTCTTTTTAAAAATAAATCTCAGTATATAACTGGAACACAGCCCTTTGCCTGTGGCTGATTAATGACTTCATTTTCCTCAGGCTGCAGTGACCTTGGAGACTCTCAGTTCTTTATACTGCAGCTCACTCAATTATCTCATGATACAGTTGTAATATACTCACAGGACAAGATTGAGTAATTCAAGACTGAATTTTTATTGTTTAACACCCACCAACATGTCTGTTCGCTCATTGATGGCTGCCGTAAAACCCTTGCTGTCTGTTTACGATAGCCATTGCGACAGTTCTCAAAGTGATAGCAGTTCAGAACACTAAACATAAAAACAGCGACACTAAACATAAAAAGACTTTGTTCACATTCATGACAGACTCAGAGTGGATGCAGCACAACTAACTTTTCAAAAAAGGAAACCCTAAAGCGCTTGCCACACACTAGCTATGCTGTAAAGGTAGGTGGAGTGCACTTTGAGGTACAACCGTCTATCTCGCTGGTATAAAAACCTAGTCCAAGCAGTCTCATTTGATCCAATTGCCTGTTATTTCCTTGTACTCTTGGTTTTTGCTTAATTATATGAGATTTGCATCTGCCGGTGCCTGTACTGGTTTAAGTATATTGGACAAAGTTGCTAAAGTTTCCCAGTTCATTTTCTGTTTTGGTTGCCACAGGAGGAAACAGCAGAGATGGGCCTGAAAACTGTTTCCTCACCACCATTTATCACACCTGACACCCCACATTGTATTTTAATATGAGGCTTGGTGGTACAGTGGTTAAAGGTTAAAATGGTTAAAGTTACTTGTTACCAGTTGGTTCCTGCTTCCATCCCAGCCAATGACTCACTATTTGTGACCCTGAACCAGTCACTTAACCTTCTTGTGCTCCATCCTTCGGATGACATGTAAAACCAAGGTCCTATTGTAAATGACTGCAGCAGCAGTTCTGATGCATAGTTCACGCCCCGGTCTCTGTAAGTTGCTTTGTTTAAAAGCGGCTGCTAAATTACTAAATAAAAATAGTACTTTATTTACTGTTCTCTGGTCTTTTTGTTACCTACTCTGGTGGTTTAGTGTTTATTAAAACTAGGGAAGAGAATCCACAGAGACGAAAGCATCAGGACTTCCCAGTGTCAGCTAGCTAGCATCTTTTGTGCATCATAATGTATGTGTAACAAGCAGGAGCAAGTGGTTCCTACCAGACTGTGAGAGACTGTCAGCACCAGGAAACCCAATGCACAGGCGAAGGCTAGGCTTGAACCTCAGACTCTTCAGCACCTTACAATACAGCCATGCTGCAATATCAGGCCAGAGCTGTTACAGACCTGGTACAGTATATTTCCTGCATGCATTACCTCATTACAGGGGTCAGTACTGTAATAATAACTCCTCTAACCTTGTGCCACAAATGCAAATTTGAAAAAAGCTTGTTAAATAAAAAATGAATAGTATACAGTGTTTGTATGATACATATTGATGAAAGTTATGGCCTTGGGTTCTAATTTTGGAGTTATCTTTTTTTACAGTGTGCTTAGAAAGTGTGCATGATTTCTAAAAGCTACTTAACAATGAAGGGATTGATAAAAATAAAATGTTGACACCATTTCCAAGTCAGAACAGTTTTAATCTTAATTTAGCGGGGGCCGGCTGGTTGGCAGTTTACCTGGTTTAACCCAGAAACGTTAATAGTAGCAATTTGAATGTAAACACCTTCCTTATAGCGAGCGAAATGTTAAGCATTCCTTGAATCTGTTTTAGTTTTCAATGTGTTTATACTACACAGGGTTCTCCCCAGGAATTCTGTACAGTCGGGCGGCAGAACATTATAGCCGGGAGCACTTTTAACAGAAAAATAAACTTGCCTTATCTTAAATATATAATACGGCAAAGAATTTGAATAATGTGTTGTTTTTCGTTGACTATATCTGGTTGCTCTTTTTTATGTTCTACATTTTCTTTTTCATTACTGTTTTTTTATCATGGTAAATTACTGCGCTTATTTAGGCATTCTACGATTTGACTGGGGAAAGATAACGTAGGGTTATTGGAGTTCACAAAAAAAAGGTAACCTTTTCGCTTCCTTTTTAGCTTAATTATTGAGCTCATTGCTTCATTTAAATTGTTTTCTTTATGTTAGGTTTTCAGGGCATTTTGCTAATGCATGTCTATTGTTGTTTTTTGCTGTTCTTCATTTTTTTAATGCAACTGTTCATTGTAAGCACTTTTTTTTAACACAACAGTACTCACACACGTTTGGTCACCATCAAATGTTGCATGAAACTGGAGTGTAATAATCCAGTACCTCTGCATTTAAGCATTTGTGTGTCTAGCTGATAACCCATCACGCCTTTCTTCTTAAAGGTGTACAGCCTCTATACATGAACCCCCAATATCTCTCACAAGCACCTCAGTATATTGTTACGATATCACAACAAAAGGAATACGCTTTTTTAAAAAAAATATGTATAGCTATTACGTACTATACATGATAATACCCGAAAATAATCTTAATATTTTTTTTTAATAAAGTAGCAGGCGCAAATATAGTATTAGGCAGTGGATTGCGCCGATCGCCGGCTTATTTTGACCCCCTGCATTCATTGTCATTATTTTTGCTTTGAAAATAATTGGTTATTTTTTTAGCAGTCATTTTTAATGTTTTAGCCTCTCAAAGTGCTTGACACAGAAATCCCGCTCCTTCAACTCTCTGATTGGTTAAATGTTGTGTCAAGATGTAACACAGCTGTCATGTGGTTCCAAGATTTTTTTTTCAGCCAGCAACATCTAAGTGATCAAGTCTGCTAGAAGTGCAGTCAATCCTTATTGTTAAAGGCACAGTAGCATCTGCAAGACGGGCGGATTGGGTTTTTTCAGCCAGGCGGTGACAGCCACTTTGCCGGGCGGCCCGCCTGGCTGAAAAGGCCTGGGGAGGACCCTGCTACAGTATTTACTATGTATTATGCAGTGCAACAGTGATTAATAATGTATAGCGGAATCAGTGATGCAGAGGTGCAGAGCAGCTACAGGGAATAACGCAGGTAGAAAATCTGTACTAATCAATTTTTCACACAAACTTGAGTGACCCTCTGTTTAACAATTTATGCTTTCAAACCTGAGTGACCCTCTATTTAGAAACACACCAGCGATACTAATCTCCACAGACAAGCCTGTCCAGCCCTTTAATGAAAATCTGTTTAATTTGCTGCACAGTCATGCTCGAGAGCCACCCGGGGGACCTTCTTTTATTGTTTTCCATCTAGGGCATTACAATGAGAGATGGCCATGGTGAATCACGCTCTAGAGCAAAAAACAAACTTTTTACATTTGTTTTCCCTTACCCTCTAATATACCCATTAACACTTTAAATACTATCCCTTATCCTCTAATATACTCTATTTTAAACAATATCACCCCCCCCCAGTGTGAGACTTCCATTCTTCACTGTGGCACTGGGGCTGAGGAGTCTGCAAGAACAACAGAAAAATAAAAAAAGAAAACAGAAAGAAAAAAATCCAACAGCACTTACAATATAAACCACTGCCCATATTCTCATTGTTGGATTTTATATAACTAAAATAACAGGGTCAAATTAACAAACATATATAGTACAGTACACCCTCGTTATAATGTTGGGGTCCAAGCCTTTTGTTCATTTTATCAAGGGGTTCGTTATAGCAAAAGGACCATCGAAATGAACGATACACTGTTGGAGTAAGTTAATGAGATGAGATTGTGAATAAAAGTAGAATTACATGTACCTGTTCATCTCATGTATGCAGTATTCTACCTTTGCTTTGTCCTATTCGTTAAAGAATTAAAATGTAGTACAAAAAGCAAAAATCCCGAATTGAAGCTGAACTTTTATTCAAAATCAATCTGACATGAATCATTTCAAAGACCACCAAATCTTAATCCAACATGCAAAATCCCAAACTGAGATTTTTCTTTAATCAGTTTTGGTTTTGCCACGTGGTTGCTGAACAAGCCAAAAAAGAGTGCTTTTTGACAAGCTATATTCACTATATTGCTTCTTTCAAACGATCAATATAGTTTCCAGCTTTGTTGCAACATAAAATTATTTTCGTTTTGGAGGCATAGTTACACAGCATAAAAGTTAACTTCACTGCAGAGGTGGCGTTCCGTGTGTACAGACCGGGATGTTGACAGTGTGTGTTTATTATCTTTTTTTAAATGTTTTATTTGGGGTCCAGGGGCCAGGTTCGTTATAGCCGAAAGCTTGTTATAATGAAGGCCGTTATAGCGAGGGTGTGTTGTATATCATCAATGTACAACCTTCAGACTTAAAACATTAGTTCCATAAATTGTCTCTGCAATGCACATTCATTTATTATATGTCTCAAATGTGCAGTTTATAATGAACTCATGTAATAAGAAACATGTATTTTCATTTTAAAATATGATATCTGGTACTACAGAAATCTCTGTTTGCAAGCCTTGCTTTTTAGATTCTTGCACTTCTTATGTTATTTCACCTGGAGGGTTACTGGCTTCTTGAGTGTCAATAACCAATCAGCTGTTTCCTCTAATATTTTAACATGCTTTGACCCAGAAGACACTGCTAGGGTTAAACAACCGAAGCGGTAAGGCAGTAACAGCAATGTTTTTTCACTCCCCTTCCCTTTCATACGCTGCTCACATCTACCCTCAAGACATCGCAGCTGGCCCCTTTAATAATTTATTACACTGTAATATTTATGGCACACTTCAATGCCCTGGCCTCTACAAAATGCTTACACTCGCCACACAACATAACTATTCATCAGTGTGGCCCAAACAGGAACCAGGGCGAGCAGCCTCAACAGGAGCTTCAAGCACACAGGATGATCCATACCTGTATTTCATAAAAACAGCATTTGAAAGTTCAGCTTAGCAAACTGAAGAATAAGAAGACAACAGCGTTTTGTTTTCGAACAGCCTGTTTCTTTTGCTTTGCTCACGCAACAGGTGGCCCCCGAGGCCTGCGGCCACTCGGCTTCCACTCCCCTGACGTTGCTGTTTCTGAGTCAGTGGTGCGCTGTGTTGCGCTTGTGGATGTGTGGCCCTAAGTTCTGCAACCATCATACTGCACAGAGCCGCTGCTGCAGCAGCTCCCAGCTCAGGAGAAGCGACTGGGGTGAACCATGCGCAAAACTACAGACTGCAGACAGAGGTAAGGGGGTTGGGGTGCAACTGTAACTTATATGCAGGACCTTCTTCACTTGTCTTTGAGTACTCCTAAAAAACACAGTTAGGGTTTTCTTTAACAGGATGGTGCCTGTATGTTTATTTTAAACACAAAACCAAACAAAACCTAATTCCTTCCAGGACTGCTAATTAAACTTTTCTCAGTTTTAATCTATAACCAGACAGCTAAGCTGTTTACCAGTCCCCAAAACATATCTACTTTTACAAGTATATCCAAACACTGTACCTTCGCTCTGTTTGGTAGTCTCCCTCTAATGGAGCTTTGGGTTTTCTTTTTATAACATGTGGCTGTTCCCAATTAGCACCTATTATCCCATTTGGGAAAAGCCACGTTCTCACATGTATTTGGCAGGGATAGGAATTAACCCCATCCCTGCCAACCAACACCAAAACACATATAAACACCCACCCTTTATTAACAGGCAGGGCTCTTGCTCTACCACATATCCACCCCTCCCCCTTCCACAGCAACCTCCGCCCTTAAAGTCCCAAGTCCCAAAAGTCTCTTTTGTAGTCCCTGCCCAGGAACAGAGGCAACAGGTGCGAACCTCGGGAGGCGACGACGGCAGCGGACCCTCGGAAGGTGACGGCGGCAGCGGACCCTCGGTCCCTGGAGACTGGTGCAGCTCTCCCTTGGTCGCTATATGCCTGGGCTCCCCCCTTTGGCCGATGGACATCCGGGCTGCCCCTTCTTGGGCGATGGACGCTCGGGCTCCTGTGCTCGCTTCTGGGCAGGCACCTCCTCCCTGACTGGCAGCTCCTCCTTCACAGGCATTAGGGACAGCACTTCCTGTATCAGAAGCTCCGACTTCCCTCTGTCTGACTCTGTATCCAGACATTCCTGCCATCCATGCCCAAACAAAGTGCTCACACAGTCCACACCATCCTTCCAGGGGTGGCTGGGATCACCTCAATACTCACAAGAGTAGAGCCAGTGAGTAGGCGCTGGGAGCAGATCAGGGTAGTGGGACAGCCAGTCTTACAGGCTTTCAAGCTTGCGTTTAAGCCCCAATTGTGTGGTTGCCTGAACTTGGCCTGCTTGTGGAGTGGCAGGCGGTAAAACTCCAAAACGGACTCCAGCTCCTTTTTACACAAAGACTTCCTTGTGTGAAGACTGTGAAGACACCATATGTGACAAACCGGGATTAGTTTCCACATGCAGGACCTTCTTCACTTGTAAAAGGAACCGTACTGCGAAAACACAGTTAGGTTTTTTTTTAACAGGACGGTGTCAAAACAAAACCAACTCCTTCCAGGAGTGCTAATTAAACTTATACCTGTTTTAATCTATAACCGGACAGCTAAGCTGTTTACCGGTTCCCAAAACATATTTACTTTTACAAGTATATCCAAACGTACCTTCTCCCTGGTAGTCTCTCTCAAATGGAGTTTCAGGTTCTCTTTTTATAGCATGTGGCTGTTCCCAGTCAGCACCAATTATCCAATTTGGGAACAGCCACATTATTTGGCAGGGATAGGAATTAACCACATCCCTGCCAACCACCACCAAAACACATATAAATACCCACCCTTTATTTACAGGCAGGGCTCTTGCTCTGCCACAGAATATATATTCAAGACTGACACAAAGCATTACCTCCACTGTTTTATTTTTATTTTATTTAAAGAGCTACATGCACCTTACTTGTTTCTTGCTAGTTCTGTAACATTTGTAAGACGTTTGTACTTTTACACAAACTTGATGGTAAATGCTTTGTGAATATGGCCCTGAAAGTTTCTGCTTTATTACATCTCACTTGACTGTTGCTCAGTGTTGGGGGAGTAAGGCATTACATGAAATACATTCCTGTAATCTGATTATGTTTTTCAGTAACTTTTAGTTACATTTTAAAAAATGACTATGGCTAATGCATACCATGGAAATTAGAAAGAGCTTTAATAGTGCAAGACATGATCACCATTTTTATGTCACCTTGCTAGAAAATAGCATGAGAGGGAACAAGTGGGTTCAATAGCTGGATCTTTAAAGAATATTTTGAGCTGCAGCCTGACCAAACCGAAAACAAATATCTTTGTAAAAGGTAAACTGTGCCAGAGAATGAACTATTTGTAACCGTAACTAGTTCATTGTTTTTCAAAGTAATAAGTTACTATAATTAGTTACAACTTTGTTTAAGCAACTTGTAACTGTAATGGATTACTTTTTAAAGCAAATTTTTCCAACCCTGCTTTTACTGGTGACAATGCTCTCTTAAGGAATGCACTGGGCTTGTTGTATGTCTTGTGACTAGAAGCACGGTGGAATAGAGCCACATACAAAAATTAAATGTAATTTCTTATTTCATTTAGCAATTTTGCTGATACATGGGAAGAGATAATTACATTTAAGCTGGGCAGTTTTCCTTTTAACCACTGCACAATCACCTCCTGTTATATTATCTCACCACCAAAATTTGACATACTGTACAGTATGTACGTCCATTATATCCCAGAGGCGGGAACATGTTTGTACGCCTTCAGTAACACTATCGATAGTAGATAAAACAAGAGGTGCATGCCATTTTTCAGACAGGGGAGAATATATCCATAACACAGTTAGAGGCTCATGTAGACAAATGTTTTGAAAAAATAGGCTTCTTAATGTCTATGACAAAAATCCTCATTTCAACTGGTATATTCGTTTCAATAAAGGAAAACCATATAAAAAACATGATGGATCTGTGAATGAATCCTGTTTTAAGTGTCATTAGACTCAAGGACTGTAGATTATATCAGCAGTGACTCAGATGTCTACTCTTCTTGAAATGTTTCTAATTGAAAGGAATTTGTTAAGTCTCTACTGAAAATAAAAGATACATCACAACTTGATCGTCTTTCTGTTTGAATCTTCAAAATTCTGGAGTTGGCAAAGACTTGCTTTCTGAGTGAAATAAAATGACTGTAACAGTATAAAACGAGCAAGAAACAGGTGGAGAGTTGTTAAACATATGCATATGTATAAATGGGTTAATGTATGTAAAAATAACATGTAAAAAATAATGTAATTGTTTGTAAAAATAATGTGATATCTTGTAACAATTGTAAGTCTCTCTGGATAAGGGCATCTGCTAAGAAATAAATAATAATAATAATAAAAAGTATAAGAGTCTTCTGAATGGTATAAGACAATCTTCTGTATGGTATAAGAGTCTTTTGTATGGTATAAGACAGTCTTCTGTATGGTATAAGACAGTCTTCTGTATGGTATAAGAGTCTTTTGTATGGTATAAGACAGCCTTCTGGTCTACTTTGGGTAACAGAACTGCTCAGCTGCCATTTGAGGTTCTTGCTGTTGCCCAGAGTGCTTCAGAAAATGCAATCTTACATCATAAGAGACAAGGTTTACATGTTAACAGATATAATTAGCCTTTAACGAAACATAACACTGGAATAATTAGACTAACTGACAATGAACTGAAGCAATGTTGATTGTATACAACGAGTAAATGCTGTCACACGACACAGGTGAAGGTGCCATACAAGCAAAATCCTTCCCCAACCGTGCAGCCTATTCCTGCAACACCAACATACTAACATTAGTACTTGCCTATGTCTCAGGACTTCAGTTTATACCATGAATGTATGATTTAAAAAGGTTCAACCAACACATGTGAGATTTTTTCCATTAATACATGTAACAACAGGAGTTGATAAAACTGTATTTGGTTTATTTTTGCTACACATTACATTCTATTCTTTCAACAAAGATTAAAAAAATTACACCGACCTCAGCTAAAAACAAAACAAAACAAAACACAGTCCTTATTTAAAACTGGAAGGGTTTTTGCCAAACATGGCAATCATGCGCTCACAAATGATCATCTTCATACACCTATTTATAACCCGTGGGTGGGTGGCTTAGCCATTTTAAAGGCAAATGCGCATTTACAAGCTAATCCAACAAGTCATTCAAACTTTATGAGAATCACAAGCTTTTACAGAAACATGCAAACATCCACCTATAAAAGAAAATGTATAAAATTGTATCTCCACTGTAAGTTTGATATGTTAAATAATGATAATAAGTTAATATATAATGGCATTGAGGTCACAATTTGAAACACTACTTTCCAAAAATGTAAGTTTGGGGGCATTTACAAAGCATTTTACTCCAAATTGAAAATTGTTTTATTAGTTAACAATGTAAGTCAAATAAGTTTTGAATTTGGAATCGTTCTCCTTTAAGATAAAAAGGTGCGAATGACACATTGGATTAAAGGTCTTAGTGAATTTCCCCCAAGGTGAGTTAACCCTTTATTTCTGGACCTCTCTGCAGTGGCTGATGGTGTTTATCAGATGCAACACAGAGACCACTCTGTTTGGGGTTCGGAAGCTTACCTATTGTTGGCATTATTCTGATTCCCCTCCTGTGTTTCACACTTATTAAAAAGATGAGGTTGGTTTTGTGTCTGGGATACAACAGAGTTCTACAGACAGGAAACTAGCTACAACCACAGGGTTACCCAGGCTTAAAAAGGGTTCTCAGCTTCCCCTTTCCCCTATAGACATTACAGACATGTAACTGTAGGTGCATGCATCTTCTGTAAAGTAAATATTGATTTCATGAAAGATATTACCAATAAATAAACGACATGTCAAACCAAAAGCAATACTAATAAAATACAATAAATTAATCAGTATTATCAATAGCAATGCATTCATCATTCTCTTACATATGAAACTTGCTATAGTAATGTCAGCTAAACTCTGCCCTAAAATAAAATATTGGTTGTGGTGTCCCAATAGTTTTGGAGTCTAATGAGCAGTACATAAGCTCTGTTTAAATGTACAGTATATAATACAAAAATGCTGGGTAATTATAAGGGATTGTCATCACTGCCCAGGTTGTGTTCTTCTCCTATGGTGTGTACAGGTAATGGTGCTTCTATCATTGCCCAGGTTGTACTCACGGTTGCGTGGTTTCTCCTCATCCAGCCCCTCCTCCTCGTTCTCAGGGTCGATGTCCTCTGCCTGGGTGATCCAGTCCAGGTACCCCTTCAGATCCTCCTCCAGCTGCTGCTTCTCTCTCAGCTTCTGGAAGTCTCCGCGCGCCTTGGCCTTCTCACGCTCCTTCGAGAACTCACTGACGGAACACACAGGGGCAGCTCAGCCACGGTTTACAGTGCACAGAGACGCACCATGGCAGCACCCACACTTACACTACAGTCACTGTAGCTAACAAGACAATTCCACTAATATTACCCATTTTGGATATCCATTAGCTACATAGGTGCGCAGTGTGATTTTAAAGAAACATGAATTTTCATTTTAAAACAGACATCTGGTACAACACTAACTTCTCAGTTTGCTTGCCTGGCCTTCCAGGAAGTCTGTTACTGCCTTACTTCCTTGGTTATTTCACCGCAGCAGTGTCTTCTGGGTCCAAAGCATGTTACTGGCTGAAAACATGTCAGTCAATAGGGAAAGCAGTTGAAGAGCCAGTGAAGGGGTGGGAACAATTTCATCCTCTATATGAAATGACCCAGGAAGTGTAAGTCTAAAAGCTAAAACATGTTTCTTTCAAAACGGCACATTTGACACTTACACAATGAATGGATGTGCATGGCAGAGAAAATGTATAGAACTATTTTGTTAGCTACAATTACTTTAAATATAGGGTGTTGTAAGATACTAGTTGATATCCATTCCACAAGAGGTCACAGTACTTATTGGGAGATCTTGAGTGAGTGAAAATCAGCACCCTATATTTTTACATAGCACCCTATATTTTAAAAACATGTTTAAATATGAACAATTTAACTGTAATTAATTTCTGATACAAACTACACTATCTGATACAAAGACATTTCAGAGGGCTGTATCACATTCATAACAGGGTCTACTATATATTATGAAATGATAGCATCACTTTTTCTCTGGCAGCTCCTTAGTGTGGTCCCAGAGTGTCTGTTTTTATTTCCAGATTCTGGTGGTGAGGTCTCAAGTAGGTTGCTAAGAATTCTGGACCTGCTTAATTCGATTTTGAGAGTTCAGGGGTCTAGCTAGTGTTAACATGTGTTGAGATTATATATGCCAGTTGGGTAACAGGCAAATGAGCAATATTAAAGTCTGCTTGAATGAACAGCTAATACTACATCAATAAATCCTGTCTGCATCTGAAGAGTTCAAACATTCCAAACTCTTTCAGCCTGACTGCACTGCATATGCATTCCCAAACAAGAACCCAAGGATGACTAATCCAAAGTTTCAATGTCTGTAATTCATACTATATTCTGTAGTTCTGTATATGGGCATACACCTGTTACTTACTCAAGTTTATCACAGGACTTTTGGAGTGGAAATCTGCAGTTTTCCCATGCTTTTCCCAGGGATATAATTTACCATGGTTTGCCATGTTTTTTAATATGCCATGTTTTTTTTTAATATTCTTTACCATATAGTACATCCCTGGGCTATACAATGCTTACCTATGCTTTACCATGCTTTATCACACTATGCTTTTATAAGGGGTGTACTGGTGTTGAAGTTTGAGGAATCAGACAAACTGACTTACATTAAATTACATTAAATTTAATTTAATAAATTCCATATTGGAAATAATGTGGGCTATTTGTACTTTATTTGAATTGCAATAATAATAATAATAATAATAATAATAATAATAATAATAATAATAATAATAATAATAATAATAACTTCACAACCTGTAACATGTATGAAGAAAGTGCAAATAATGTATTTTATATGAAACATATATGTACATTATTATTATTATTATCATTATTATTATTATTATTATTATTATTATTATTATTATTATTATTATTATTATAGCATTGGTGGCGAGTCTGCCATCTGCCCCTGTATGAAAACTAGACTAGCAATGACAACACAGTGTTGTTATATTGATGAAATTGTAATTATTGTTGTTGTATGAACATGCATATTTGTATACAGTAGGCATCGGTCCTGTACATGCTAAGTGCATATTAATAGCAAGATTATACGCGCAGTGGGCTGGAAGTATGTATGCACGTTTGTATGTATTTCCCTATGTAAAGTATGTAGGTGTAGTAATAATTATATTAATACTAATATTAGATTCATATTTATGTCAGTGAAATGGAATGAATGTTCTTACAAATGCATTTATACATTCCCCAGCCATTATGGAACCAATACACTGTGAACAGTGTCTGAAACATCTTTGTAAATTGCATTTTCATTGAAGAGACAGGAGGGAGAAAAGTCAAATAAAATGAAAGAATGTTGCCGCTTACCCGCTCAGCACACCAAGAACCAAGTTAAGAACAAAAAATGAGCCTATGATGATAAGTGTAATAAAATAGATCCAGGGCCACTCATTTCCTATGGCATCATTGACCTGGAAAGACGGAGGGATAATTAGTGGGTATCCCCCAGCGCCTCAGCTCAGCAAGACTCCATGGTGAAAAACTGCCTCTCGCACAGGCATGCTGTCGTCAGAGGCAGCCTTACTGGTAGGGTGGAGAGAAACGGATTTTGAGATCTAACCAGTTTACAACACAGATTCCCAAGTTGTGTTTGTATGTTTATGCAAGGATGAAACAATGTAATTTAATACAAATGGAAAGATATGTTCAAATTCAAATCGTTTTTACAGAAATGGGGCCAAACAGAACAATTGTCTGTATACTTGTAAATTGTAATCCGCTACAAAATCCTTTCCCTCCCTCCAAATCGTTTTTAGGGTACACCTCTCCTAACCCCCTCCCCACCGACACAGAGTCTTGTTCACTGGGCACTGGTGATGATCAGCACAAGCAATCTTACCCGCTCAACACCCCCAGAACCAGATTTAGAACGAAAAAGGATCCGAAGATAACCAGACTGACAAAATAGACCCAAGGGAGCTCATAGCCCATAGCGTCCTGCATCTGGAAAGATGGAAGGAAGATTGAAAGAGAGAGAGAGAGAGAGAAAGAGACAGTAAGAGATCTGAGGAGGAAGTTTCAGGCCAGGCAAAAAGAAGCAAGCTGTTTTCAATGGACGTGATGTCTGAAGCATACACTCCTCATCCTCTGTTTAATGTAACCTGATTTTATAAAAATGGGCTTTTAACAAGAATCTCTAACAAAACGTTTTGAAAGCAGCTATACAACATGTAGTCCACAGTCCACTATCCACTGAGAACCTTGCAAAGCTTTTTTTCGTACTCTGCAAAATGTTAGTAGTGCTGCTTTCAATTCCTTCCAGGCCATCTCATTGTGCTCTTTTCTCAGCTATGCCCGACACAACAAACAAGCCGTCCTATTCAATGTTAAGCCTCCTTTTATTTTCTCTCACATTATGATTTTCACACACTTGATTACCCGTGAAAAGAATCATTCTGTCATGTTCTTTAGGCTCAAGTGTTAGTGTGTTCTCTCTTTCAGCTACAACATGTTTCTGTTTAGGTAATGTTATGCAAGCTTCACAATTCAACTCATTGTTCCTTAATAGAAATGTAAAAATAGGCCTTTTAATGTCTGCAAACAAGCAGGCACATTAAAAGGACTGCGGGATCCATTGCATCACCTCAGGGATACAGTAAGTGAGGCCTGTGCGACCACAGCTTTATTTAATACATGCTATATACTCTATATATGTCCTTCATGAATTGAATTATGCTACTGTATCTTTCTTATAGTACTATGGATAGGCTGGCTGTAGTTGTGATGTCAGACCTGGAACAGATACACACAGAGTGGTGAGTGAATTGAGAATTGCGCTTCTGCGCTGGTTTATTATTAAACAGAAAATAAAAGTTTGAACAAAACAGAACACACTTAACAAAACAAATGGCACGCTGGCCAAATTAAATAGACCAACAAAACACAAATACAAACAAGTATCATGCTAGTCTAAACTAGCACAAGTAGCAATTGTTTACTTTTAGCTTGAACTAATCTGTGCATTTCCCGTTCACACATTAATACACATTTTATCTGCATGTGAAGTGATTGTGCAATCCTTGTGCCTAAACACAACTATATATTTTAAATCACTCGTGCTACACAGACCCATTACATCCTGTGCACCAATACATATACACCAACATTAACACACCACATGCAACATAAAACACAAAATACACACAGGGCCAGGGGCACTCTGCCACAAGTACTTACAATAGGTTTAACATATTAGGTTTTATAATTCAAAGAACAAATCTATGACAGTCAGAGTTGACATATTTGCTAAGTTGTTTCAGCTTAACTACCATTGGGTATATTTGCAGAAATTACCTTGTCTTATACCATATTCCTATTTTTTGCTTGTGCATCAAATCCTACTGTATGTAGGCCCATTTTTCCACATTAGATCCTTTTTACAATGTAAGCACCATCTTTAAATAATATCACCTTTTTAATATTTATCACATCCCATAATGCTAAACTAAAGACTGAAGATGGCGCTCACATTAAATAAATAGATGCAAAGTAGGAAAAAAGTCTGTAATAAATACAGTATTTCTGGCTGAATACCTGGAGGGGAACACAGGGGGGTGGATAGTATAGTGCATGAAAGTTTATGGCTGGGTAAAGTATTAAAACCAGGATTTTACACCCTTGTGATTTAGATACTGTAGACAGGACGAGGAGCTTAAACTCCTGCATGCTGTGATTCAGTGGTTTAAAGCTAAATCTATTGACACCCTTTTCTCTGTACAGAAGGGCTGCCATAGGAAAAAGCCTGAAGTACTTTGACGACTGTAGCCGTATGCACATTGGTGTTCCAAAACGGATTCACTTTCCACAAATCCATGCTGCACGCATGAGAGGAAAGAAAATCTTGAGACAATTATCCAGCCGGCCGAATGGAGTTTTTTTTTTAAAACCTGTAGCCTGGTTTTAGAGTGAGCCACAGACAAGGAGAGCAGCAGCCAAGCAGAAAGTAAGACATTGAGGAGAAGCTGACAGTGTAAGGGCAGTCTCTGTTTAAAGGAGTGCTAACTAAGGTTTTAAACTCTCTGTTACCTTGCTTATCAAACTAGCAGTATACTGCAAAATGCAATGGTACTCATTTATTAGCTGAAGGTATGTATTCACGATCAAGCTATTGAAATGAAACACTGGAATTCTAGGGATTTCCTGAGAAAGTTTCATAAGAGTAAATGTACTCATTGATGTTACCTTAAAACCATAGATAACTTCACACCAGTGTATTCTAGCCCAGCTGCCACTGTGTGGATCACAGTGCTATACTATACTGTACCTAACCCTTCCCTCCTCGGCTCCACTGTATTTATTCATACGAGGGCTGATCTGGGGGTCAGTTTACATTAAATGCACAAAGATAACACTATTCTGAACACAACACCACAATCTTAAAAAATTAAAAATAAAGATTTACGATTCTCAGCTCCAGGTTTAATGTTATTGATCTATAACAAAACGGATAATCTCTCTTTTTTTTTTAAACCAAACACATTATATGCCCCAAACTACACTATATTTTTATATTATGTATAATTACAAAGTGAAAGAACATTGGCAGTTACTAGTGTAATGGGCAGTGTTGTGTGATACATTGCCACTACACATTCTGTCCCCTGTCAGTTAGTTGAGATGTGGTTAAAAGCTCTATGATCTCGAAAGCAGAGGAGCTCTGCTCTTTTGCATAGTGGTTAAGACGCTCACTTGCAGTGTGCTGGGTTGTCGGTTCACACCCAGCCTCCGTCCTGTTACACTAGCATCTTTTGTAACTATACTACATTTATACATGTGGCTGTGTAATTACTATGTAACCACACATATAATTACCATGTAATTAGTGTGGTTAGAGACACTTGGATCAGCCCTTGTCAAACAGGCAATGTAGACCCCCTCTTCCACCCTAACTACACTAAGCTGACGATGTGATTTCCAGTTCTGAGATGTATTTTGTATTGATTCTGCTGTTGAACACTGCATCTTTCTTCTTGAGCTTTCTGTTTTGAATGTGCTGGCTCTATGATCTCCAGTAATTGGTTATCTTTATTGGTCTTTTGGCACAAATACCCTGTAGTTGTCTTTATTGAAATGCTGTCTCTCCAATAATTAATAGTTAATAATTTTGGCTCTAAGATGCTCAACACTCAGTTCTATTTTTCTTCTGAATGTGTTGGCTCCTGAGTCGAGGACAGTCTGAACTCATCTTTGGCACATTTTGGTTGATTGCAGGAGGCCCTGAGTTGTTTTTGTGTGCAAAGGAGCATTTATAAGATAGGTGGTTCGAAAGTCACATGATTAATTGCTGGAACTGTTGAGAAGAAAAGCAAGTTCTTTAGAACAATGCAGCCTAGTACTGTCGGGATCTTGGTGAAGATGATGGGATAATTAATGTAAGGCTCTTGCTTAGCCCTATCAAATGTAGAGGCTCTTATGTACTGTATATAAAACAGTAACTTGTATTATTTTAGCGAATAATGTAACCTAGCACAATAGATACAAGTTACACATCTTGAACCCCCAATCTTTCTGGCTTTCTCTCTCTGCTATGGTTGCTCATAAAGCCCAGTCACACTTCAGTGTGAATATAAAGAAATATACTTGTTTAGGGGCCACTGTTGTTGGGACATTTCACCCCTGTAAATGGCCTTTGGGATGTGATTGTAAGGTGTCAGGTATATTGGACACTATGGTTTATTGCAACCAGTTCAGCTTCACTGCTTATTGCTTATTGGTTTTCGACCCACACTGTATTTTAACCCAAAATAAAATCCCATTATAAGAATTACTTACAACAATGTAATATTTGTATTAATACAGGGGCAATCCATTAATGTTTTTCTGTTGTTAAATATTAACACTGTGTGTATGTATGCATGCGTTTGAGTTATATATGAGTCTGACTCCGATCAATTATTTATCATTGGAATTGTAAAGAATTTTAGATTAGGTTTAGCCATAATCTTGTTTCATTGGTTGTGCTTAACAGAAGCCGCTTAGCAGTCGCAACAGATTGAATTAGACAGGAGTATTTATTTCAAACTACTTTCATTTTAAGAATCATAGGGAAGACATCAACGTAGAATATATTGTATATATAGACATATGTTTCAGGTCTCTATATTGTATTGCATTTACTGGTTTTCAGACACCACCACTGAGTTCTCTGTATGGAATTTAAAATATATTGTATTAAATCCACACTCTCTCAGATTCCCAGTACTCTATACTGTATTGTATTGAGTTTGTTCTCTTTCCTATCCCCAGTACTGAGTTAGTACTCAGTGCTATTCTTTATTGAGTTTGATGGTCTCAGATGCCCAGTATTGAGTTCTCAGTGCTATCCTGTATTGAGTTTGTTGGTCTCATATCCCCAGTACTGAGTTCTCTATGCTATTCTGTTTTGAGTTCGTTGGTTCTCAGATCCTCAGTACCCAGTTCTCTATACTGTACTGTATCGAGTTTTTTTGGCTCTCAGATCCCCAGTCCCCCATTCTCTATACTGTACTGTGCTGCGCTTGTTGGCTCTCAGATCTCCAGTACCCCATTCTCTATACTGTACTGTGCTGCGCTTGTTGGCTCTCAGATCTCCAGTACCCCCCGTTCTCTATACTGTACTGTGCTGCACTGTACTGTGCTGCGCTTGTTGGCTCTCAGATCCCCAGTTCCCTACACTGTACTGTGCTGTGTTTGTTGGCTCTCAGAGCCCTGAGTTCTCTACCCCGATCAGTGATCTGGCTGGCTTGTTGTGTTGCGGAGGTCACAAACAGGACAGGGATGCTCACTCACATCGTAGAGCACGTCGGTCCAGCCCTCCATGGTGATGCACTGAAAGACGGTGAGCATGGCGAAGGCGAAGTTATCGAAGTTGCTGATGCCGTCGTTGGGCCCCTCCCAGCCCATCTCACATTTTGTGGTGTTTTTACAGTGCCGCCCGTGCGCTGTGTCTGGGGCACAGGGGGCCGGCTTCTCCTCTGCAACCATTCCTGCAAAAGACCCATCGGCACAGTATTACCATGGGTAGCCAGGACACCTGCATACACCCAGAGACCCAGCAGGACAGTATTACCATGAGGGGTAGCCAGGACACCTGCATACACCCAGAGACCCAGCAGCACAGTATTACCATGAGGGGTAGCCAGGACACCTGCATACACCCAGAGACCCAGCAGCACAGTATTACCATGAGGGGTAGCCAGGACACCTGCATACACCCACAGAGACCCAACAGCACAGTATTACCATGAGGGGTAGCCAGGACACCTGCATACACCCAGAGACCCAGCAGCACAGTATTACCATGAGGGGTAGCCAGGACACCTGCATACACCCAGAGACCCAGCAGCACAGTATTACCATGTTTTCTTGGTGTTTCTGTTAAATCTGTCATAAGGATAATGGTGCATAATTACGATTTAATTCTAGGGTCGATCTGATGTAAAACTATAAGAAAGTCAAGCAGACACACATTTCCGCAAAAGTCCTCAGGACGATATCCCATTGGAATGCTGGCAGTGACTGTGTTCACACATGTGTCACTACAGTAAATGGTGAAACTGACCGGCAACATTATACAATGAGCTTTGATGAGCTAACACTGTTGATGGTATCCTGCTCCTCTCCAGCACAATCCGTGGGACAGAGAGAAAACTTGTGACATTGTTTCTGGGAGTATTAAATTGGCAGAGTGCAGTGCTTAGATTAGTATTAAATACCACCACCAAGGAACTTTAACCTTGGTATCTTAGGACGCATGCTGGTGCCTGTATCCCGACCTATGAAAGAAAAGCTGTGGCTGTTGACTGTCACTAAATAAAGTATAAACACATAGACGTGCTGACAGATACTGTAGTTCCGTCTACTTCCACTGCATGATAAATAGTGAAGTTAAACAATCCCAGTTTGATTGATAACTTTGAATGAAATGCTATCTCCGGGAGGAATGTTGGTGATGGTGGAGCAAGTAGGGTTTGAAAAGCGGGCCTTAACTGACAAATAATAACCATCCACTGTGATAATACATCATTATTTGCAAATCTTTGGCTCTAACAATGCAGAGGAACAGGCCTTTAATCATACTTTTCTTGCCTCAGCTAAAAAGACAGGATCGCATAAAGTACTGCTATACAGTATTAGTCATATGTCAGCTAATATTGAGAAAAAAAAACAGACAGATAAAAAAGCTTACGAGGTGTAAGGATATTCAAGCCACAGAAGGAAAAGGAGCAAACTGCCTCACAGGGAGCAGTATGAGAGGCCTTCAAACATCTCTTTGAATATATTTTGGGGTATTATACATATACATAATACTATTGGTGCCAAGACCAGGAATGCATTTAAGTGGACCCAGAATCAATAGGAAAACCTGTAATTTATTTAATATCCAATCACTGATTAGAACGGATATAGCCACAAAATTACACAAATGCAACTTTATCAACTCTAAACACTTTCTAAACACAGTCACTCCATTTACCCCTCTCAACTAGTTTTACTGTTGTAGCATGTGATCTCTATGGTCATTCAAGTCTAAAGATATCCAAAAATGCAGATTTTGTCTGTGTGACACATATATCAAAGTGCATTACATATATTTTATACAGTTGAAAAAGTTAGCCTTAGCCTTCATTCATGAATGGACACAAGCCTACAGGGTTGAAGAACCTGGTAAACACACCGTGTGGTTGGAAAGTACTGAAAAGAGGAATTACCTGTTAGGCCGTCTCTGAAGAACATGCAGGTCCTGTGCATTTTGCCCATGAAAAGTTCCAGTCCTATGATGGCGTAGATGATGATTACAAACAGCACCAGCAAGGCGATGTGCAGTAGGGGCACCATGGCCTTAATGATTGAGTTCAATACTACCTGAAGACCTGAAAGACAGCAATTCGTTATTCTTGCAGGTAACATATCATCTTGCGATGGGAGTTTATACAGGATGATCACCACACCATAGTGCACAACATTGAAAAACTGCTCAGACCAACATGTGTCCTTCCAGCTTAAGTGGACTAAGGTGGGTTGCTTGATTCCTTACATCAATTAGAGTAAGTCAATTCATTATTTTTGGTTGGAAAGCCCTTGCAACAAGCATTCAAATAATACTGACATGACTCATCTATTAGCTCATTCTCTGCATTCTTAACTTCAGACTTATTCTCACAATGTGGAGCTGCATGAGTTCACTGATCTTCTTTTCATGCACTTGATCTGACCCTGCAGTGCAAAGCTACCTAACAATCCTGTCAGCTTCTACTCATGTTTAAAATTTCTTCTATAAAATTATTTACATATTATTTTTAATAGTGACTCTCTCAACTCTGCCTCCAGGTATCACCTTCACAGATGATTGCTTAGTAGTTTGATCATTTATGGTTTTGATTGGCTGAATAAGGTAAGCTACCATTGGGTACAGATTCTTGGAGTGATGTCACTGCCTTACTAAGATAAGCGGTTGACAAATGCGCTATATACTGTATTGGGCAGGGGGATTTTATATCTGAAATAAAGACACAAAGAAAAAATACATATAAAATATGAGGGGAATGTCACACAGATTCTGACAGGCTATTTAGTATAATTTTATTTCAACTTGTTCAGTTGTCTGAGCAGTCAGCGTGAAGTGATTTTCTGTGTGTTTGTAATTGACCTTGCTATAAAGTAATCCTATTCCATGTCATTTTCGATGTGCAATTAAGTGGTAAGCTAAACTATTTCAGAAAATATGGAGCTTATCTGAATTCAGGGGTGATTTAGTTATTCACTTAGCTGTTGAAGGCTATACAAACACAAGGATTTCTAAGAAGTATGCTGGGACACAATGGGCTTAATTTACTAAAGGTTCTTATGCGATAACACGCGTGTTATCTAAGGATAAGGCGCGTGCTAGATAATCCCATATTTATCAACCACGATAAAGCGTGACTTAAAGCATAAGACGTGAGTTAGTAGTTGGAGTTAGAGTTGGTGTCTGCGAGATCCACGTTGTAAAGCATGTGAACGGCATTTCAATGTACAGAAATGCGGTGATCGCTGAACTATGCCACCTGGTGTAAATGCCAACTCCATACTTCATTGTATTCACAGTTTCATTAATGTAGCCTAACGGCTGCAGACAGATCTAATCAATGATGGATAAAAAAAAAAGAATAGGCTACTATACTGTATAAGTGAAATGCGTTTTATATATACTGTACAGCCATGATGGTGTCTAGGTAGGATTGTTTCTAACTTTTTATATATTTATTTTTGCGATCTTGCCTTTCAAACGTTACAGAGTATTTAATACATACATTCAGTAAAAGTCAAGAACAGACAACTGCGTATCTCAATCTCAGCTCATTCCTTTATAGCCAGTGGCCCCTATGTCGTCATTTCGTTAAGACGCGCCTTATCTTCTGTGATATGACACGTCTTAATATGCTAATGATTTCCATAGCATGCGTCTTAATAAGCGGCATTCACATTAATAAATACCAACTTATTTCTAGTTTTAAGACGCGAGTTACGGGATTGTGTTAACACGTGTCTTATGGCTACTTTTAAGAACCTTTAGTAAATGAGGCCCAATGTCACAAAAAACTATTTTTATAGTTTGTGTAACTGTAATATATGCCTTGGATGTGTGCACCTTTCACGTGATCACTTCTGTTGATAAAGTTTGATAAAGCAATTACACATGCGACATGTCTCATGAATCACTCCTCTCACTCTCCTTCTCCCTCCTTCTCTCTCCTTCTTCTCTCTCTCACTCTGTGTTTTTTGTGTATGTGAGTAGAGGGCATGTTTTTTAATCCACTGGAACTGATACATGTGGATTGGAGTCTATGGGGTATGTTTGTTTTGATTATTAGAATTACAACAGACATCATATACAATCCATGGGTATATGCAGCGTAAAGCTATGGCCAAAATGTTTCCATCATCTTGAATTTTAGGATTGAGAAAAACTATATGAACATAATTTAGATATTTTATTTAACATCATGTAAGCTAAGAAACTATAAAATGATATTGCAAAAGTGTAACGGAAGCCATAATAGCAATACAGTATTTCATGTTAGATTTCGAAATGTCACATTTTTCAATTTTTGTCAGTTTTCTGTTAAGTATATGCAAAACTACAAAGCGGTATGTAATTCAATATGTTAACGTAACATTATTCAGAAGGTTTTCTGAAGCAAAATGTGTTAATTCTATAGGGTGATGCAAAACCTTTGGCCATAGCTGTATATTATATACCGCAACCACAGAGACATTCTGCCAGGGGTGTCAGTTTGGCTCCAGAAATGCCAAGTTTAGTCCTATTTTAGTATTTAAACAGTGGCAATATTTAAAGCTGACAATATTTATATCCGTTGAATAGTTTACTATCTATATTATATACTGTACTTTCTATATACAGTATATGGATGCATACAAGTAGATACATTTTACACAGATGAATACTTGTATTGATACTTAGCTAGTAAAATGATTCATGCATTAAACAGAGAAAATAGGGATTATATTGTTTTTATTCAATTAAGATACCCAAATCTCCACATGAACTTTGTGCATTGCCTGAATTTATATTTTCCCCAAATGCTTTTTTTTACAGCTGAATTAGGTGCAATTACCAGTATTTATGTCCAATCATTTTAACCTGTTTTTTCTCCAGAGTTAAGAATGCATTATGCTTCCTCACTGCAGCAACTCCCCACAACAGCTCAAGAGAACTGAAGGCAAGCCGATCCCCTCTTTACACCCCGGAGCTCAACAGCAGATGACGGCAAGCTACCGGCCCCTGCAGGACAAAGGCAAGTACTGCAGGTGTCACTCATGCTCACTGGGGGCCTGGCCAGCAGGGTCAGGTGTCGCATGGTGAGTGTCACAGTCCCCGGTGTCAAGGTCAATATGACACCTTCTGTCCAGTTCAATAACTTGGCACAGCCACGCCTTTACCAGGTGAGCCACTCAGGGACCCGACCCATCCCAGTGTTGTAACCTCTGAACATCTCACTGCTGTCTCTTACACTGCGTCTCCTCACAGCCGGGAGGAACCTGGAAATACTCACTAGGAACGCCGGACACCAGTCTCAAAGGACGCAGGACTCGGAAGGCCCGGAGAGCTTTCACATCGAATCCTGCCGCCTTCCCGCCTATCGAGTTCGTTCCCTCAGCTTTCGTTGCTTGTTCTAAAATAGCGCTGAAAAGCCTAAAGGAAGGAAACACAGAAATACATATAGGAGAGCTAACCAGCGCTTTAAAAAGCATTTTGTTAACATCATTACTGATCCTCAGTTTATTTTGCTGAGAATATTTTGGTTCTTCACTTTTTAAAAAAAAAATTTATTCAAGGATATTTCTAGGGCCAACCATTTAGGTACCAGGAAGCAGCAGCAACATTTTATCCAAGTTATTTTGTCAAGACCAGGAATTTGACTTATTTTAGTAATATATGCTGATAATGTGCTGCACTTTTAACATGCTAGTGTGATGGCCTTCCAGACGCAAGGAAAGAAGAGGACAACTGTGTGTAAGAGCATGCCTGCAGTAAGTAGTAATAGGCTGAGTTCAGCACTGGGAGTAAGACAGCAATAACTGGAATACTGCCTCTAATCTCAGAGAGTACATCTCCAGCCACAAGCTCCAGAGCATGCTGTCAATAACTAGGTCACCTTCACACTCCAGGAATGCCTACAGGAGGCGAGGCTGTGTGACACTCTACAGGGCAGGCTGTGTGACACTCTACAGGAGGTTCGGCTGTGTGACACTACAGGAGAGGTTGTGTGACACTCTACAGAAGAGGTTGTGAGACACTCTACAGGAGAGGCTGTGTGACACTCTACAGGTGAGGCTGTGCGACACTCTACAGGAGAGGCTGTGTGACACTATACAGGAGAGGCTGTGTGACACTACAGGTGAGGCTGTGACACTCTACAGGAGAGGCTGTGTGACACTCTACAGGAGGCGAGGCTGTGTGACACTCTACAGGAGGCGAGGCTGTGTGACACTATAGGAGAGGCTGTGTGACACTCTACAAGAGAGGCTGTGTGACACTATAGGAGAGGCTGTGTGACACTCTACAGGACAGGCTGTGTGACACTCTATAGGAGTTGAGGCTGTGTGACACTATAGGAGATGCTGTGTGACACTCTACAGGAGTTGAGGCTGTGTGACACTCTACAGGACATGCTGTGTGACACTCTACTGGAGGCGAGACTGTGTGACACTATAGGAGAGGCTGTGTGACACTCTACAAGAGAGGCTGTGTGACACTATAGGAGAGGCTGTGTGACACTTGCCAGGAGAGTTTGTGTGACACTACAGGTGAGGCTGAGTGACACTATAGGAGAAGCTGTGTGACACTCTACAGGAGGCAAGGCTGTGTGACGCTACAGGAGGTGAGGCTGTATGACACTACAGGAGGTGATGCTGTGTGACACTCTACAGGAGAGGCTGTGTGACACTCTACAGGAGGCAAGGCTGTGTGACAGGAGGTGAGGCTGTATGACACTACAGGAGGTGAGGCTGTGTGACACTCTACGGGACAGGCTGTGTGACACTCTACAGGAAGTGCGGCTGTGTGACACTCTACAGGAGAGGCTGTGTGACACTCTACAGGAAGTGCGGCTGTGTGACACTCTACAGGAGAGGCTGTGTAACACTATACAGGAGGTGCAGCTGATTGACTCTACAGGAGAGATTGTGTGACACTCTACAGGAGGCCAGGCTGTGTGATACTCTACAGGAGGCGAGGCTGTGTGACACTCTACAGGAGAGGCTGTGTGACACTACAGGAGGTGATGCTGTGTGACACTATAGGAGGCAAGGCTGTGTGACACTACAGGAGGCAAGGCTGTGTGACACTCTACAGGAGAGGCTGTGTGTCACTCTACAGGCGAGGCAGTGTGACACTCTACAGGAGAGGCTGTGTGACACTCCTGAGAGGCTGGTTTTGAACTGGCAGCAACGTAGATGGAAAGTAATTTCTATTGTGAAGCTGTAATACTGTAGGTGAAAGAACTGGAATCATTCAAATAACAATTAGACACTATGCTATTGTAGCTAATGGTCTGCTGTCAAGCCTCCTTGAGAAAAACTGTGGTGTACCTGTGACAGGATGACTGGGCGGTGACGTCACGGCAGAAGCAGGAACAAAAACGACAGAGAGAGGTGGAGTTTGGTGGAGCTGAGCGAATGCTTTCGCTCAGCATTTAATGAATAAACAGACAGAAAATAAACAGTTGTAACAAAAAACACAGGTCACGGCACTTGAGCCAAAATAAACAGACAAACAAAACGGACGAAACAGACAAACACGGTGAGCAGATACTCTAACTATTCTTTTTACTATTTTTATCTCTCCTTCTCCACACCCGTTCTCCACTCACCGAACACCCAACCCCGAGTGAGTGAAAACATGCTGTTTTTATGCAGTTGTACCGAGACTCGATTGCTAGTCAATCATTCAATTGGAATCTCGGTACAACTGCACGGGAATTAATTAAGTGCACTCCCGTGACCACACATTACATTTTAACCAGCACGTGAAGTGATTTGTGCCCTCCTCGTGCCTAAATACAAATCTACATTTTTAAATCACACGTGAAACAGACCCGTTTATATCCCGTGTACCGATGACTATACACCAACATTTACACACAACACGTAACATATAATACACAGGGGGCACTTTGCCACATATACCCCCTTGTGCAAAGCACACATGGCCTCAATGGCCACCTCCCCTCAGTCCCAAAGTCCCGGAAGAGGGGAAGCAAGTTGTTTCTGGGGTGGCCATGGTGGAATGTCTGGCACCCCCAATTCTTCGTGGCTGGCAGCTCCCTCTTCCGGGCTTCAGCCACACTATCTCCTCGAAAGTGCAGCTGGGGAGCTGGTCTCCTGACCTCCCCCTTCTTCATGGCCGGCAGTTCCTCCGTGGGGCTCCGACCACACAATCTCCGCAGCGAAACTGCTGCGGGGGAAGCTGGTCTCCTGACCCCCCCTTCTTCATGGCCCTCAGTTCCCCTCCGTGGGGCTCCTGCCACCCAATTCCGGCAGCGAAACTGCTGCGGGGAGCTGGTCTCCTGACCTCCCCTTCTTTGTGGCCGCCAGCTCCCCTCCGTGGGGCTCCGGCCACCGTGTTTCCTGCCACGGAAATGCGGCTGGGGAGCTGGTCTCCTGACCTCCCCTTTCTTCATGGCCGGCAGCTCCCCTTCATGGAGCTCCGGCCACAGTGTAGCGACCGAGGCAAAGCAGAGGCCCCGGCGACCCCAGGCGAAGCAGGACCCTCGGCGACCCCAGGCGAAGCAGGATCCCTGGCGACCCCAGGTAGCGGCAGCAGCAGCGACCCTCGAGGCGACGGCAGCAGCAGCGGACCCTCGGGAGGCGGCGGCAGCAGCAGCGGACCCTCGGGAGGCGGCGGCAGCAGCAGCGGACCCTCGGGAGGCGGCGGCAGCAGCAGCGGACCCTCGGGAGGCGGCGGCAGCAGCAGCGGACCCTCGGGAGGCGGCGGCAGCAGCAGCGGACCCTCGGGAGGCGAACTCGGGAGGGAGCCCCTGGCCATAGAGGGTGCAGCGGAGCTCCACTTCTCCCTCGCACCCTGCACCCTGTGTGGAGCAAAGGCAGCCCCAGGCGTGCGGAGCGACAGGCAGCCCCAGGCGTCGCGGAGCGGCTGGCAACCCCAGGCGACGCGGAGCGGCTGGCAACCCCAGGCGAGCGCGGGCGGCTGGCAACCCCAGGCGTCGCGGAGTGGCTGGTAACCCCAGGCGTCGCGGAGCGGCTGGCAACCCCAGGCGATGCGGAGAGGCTGGCAACCCCAGGCGATGCAAGGCAAGCATCCTTGGCGGCGAGGCAGGCATCCTTGGGCTAAGCGAGGCAGGCATCCTTGGGCGAAGCGAGGCAGGCATCCTTGGGCGGCGAGGCAGGCATCTTTGGGCGAAGCGAGGCAGGCAGTCAGGACAAGCTGGGGTGCGGGTGTTGGCCCTCTTCGGCCTCTGCGGCCGGGCGGTTCTTCCCGTGCTTCCCTCAGCAGCCTATGCAAGGGCTGCTGAGGACCGCCAGCATCTAGTCCTGGTCCTTCTGGTGAAGGAGAGGCAGCTCCTGCTCCTCTCCTCGTGACGGTGGGGGAAGTGATACCAGCAGGCATTCATCCTCTGCTGGTGGGGGAAATGATACCAGCAGGCATTCATCCTCTGCTGGTGGGGGAAGTGATACCAGCAGACATTCCTCCTCTGCTGGTGGGGTTGGCGGAGGCAGAGGCAGCTCCTGCTGCTCTGCTCCTGCCGATGGAGGTGGCGGAGGCAGAGGCAGCTCCTGCTGCTCTGCTCCTGCCAGTGAAGGTGGCGGAGGCAGAGGCAGCTCCTGCTGCTCTGCTCCTGCCGATGGAGGTGGCGGAGGCAGAGGCAGCTCCTGCTGCTCTGCTCCTGCCGGTGGAGGTGGCGGAGGCAGAGGCAGCTCCTGCTGCTCTGCTCCTGCCAGTGGAGGTGGGAGGCGTGTAGTCTCCTGGCGGCGGAGGTGGGAGCGCGTGTAGTCTACCCTTGTTTCAGGGGACTGGTGCGGCCCTCCCTCTCTTGTAGGGGACTGGTGCGGCTCTGCCTCGGAAGGGGAGACCAGCAGGCATTTTCCCTCTGCTGGTGGGGGACCCAGCAGGCCTTCACCCTCTGCTGGTGGACAGGGACCCAGCAGGCATTCACCCTCTGCTGGTGGACAGGGACCCAGCAGGCATTCACCCTCTGCTGGTGGACAGGGACCCAGCAGGATTTCACCCTCTGCTGGTGGACAGGGACCCAGCAGGCATTCACCCTCTGCTGGTGGACAGGGACCCAGCAGGATTTCACCCTCTGCTGGTGGACAGGGACCCAGCAGGCATTCACCCTCTGCTGGTGGAGGAGGCAGAGGCAGCTCCTGCTGCTCTGCTCCTGGCGGTGGAGGTGGCGGAGGCAGAGACAGCTCCTGCTGCTCTGCTCCTGCCGATGGAGGTGGCGAGCGGGACCAGCAGGAATTCACCCTCTGCTGGTGGAGGTGGGAGCTGCAAGCAGTCCTCCCATGGCAATGGAGGTGGAACCAGCAGGAATTCACCCTCTGCTGGCGGAGACTGGGGCTGTGGACGCTCTACCTTCCCCTTTTTGGGCCGTGGACGCACCGACTCCTCCCTCTTGGGCTGTGGACGCACCGGCTCCTCCCATTCAGGCGTAGGACGTTCGGGCTCCTCCCACTCGGGCTGTGGAGGCAAAACCAGCAGGCATTCTTCCTCTGCTGGTGGAGACTTGGGCGGTGGACACTCCGCCTTCCTCTTCCCCTTTCCCCTTCTCTGCCTCCTCCTCACCTTCCTCTCCTGGGCCAGTTCCTCCTCTCCCTCTTGGTAGGGGCAGCGCACCACCGGGTGCCCGAACTCCCCACAGGCAAGGCACCAGCCTTGGTCCTCTAAACCACCGAGGAAGACCTCCAGATCCTGGCAGCCATCTCTCCAGTTCCAGCCTTCCATTTTTTTTTTTTTTTTTTTTTTTATTGTTGTTGTTGTTGTTTTTTATTTATTTATTTTTTTTAAAACAACAAATTGCGGTTCCTGTTCTGGCCTGAGTCCTGGAGGCCCTGTAGATCCCGCTTCTGAACACCACGTGTGACAGGATGACTGGGCGGTGACGTCACGGCAGAAGCAGGAACAAAAACGACAGAGAGAGGTGGAGTTTGGTGGAGCTGAGCGAATGCTTTCGCTCAGCATTTAATGAATAAACAGACAGAAAATAAACAGTTGTAACAAAAAACACAGGTCACGGCACTTGAGCCAAAATAAACAGACAAACAAAACGGACGAAACAGACAAACACGGTGAGCAGATACTCTAACTATTCTTTTACTATTTTTATCTCTCCTTCTCCACACCCGTTCTCCACTCACCGAACACCCAACCCCGAGTGAGTGAAAACATGCTGTTTTTATGCAGTTGTACCGAGACTTGATTGCTAGTCAATCATTCAATTGGAATCTCGGTACAACTGGACGTGAATTAATTAAGTGCACTCCCGTGACCACACATTACATTTTAACCAGCACGTGAAGCGATTTGTGCCCTCCTCGTGCCTAAATACAAATCTACATTTTTAAATCACACGTGAAACAGACCCGTTTATATCCCGTGTACCGATGACTATACACCAACATTTACACACAACACGTAACATATAATACACAGGGGGGGGCACTTTGCCACAGTACCGAACGTGCATTCTGTTCTATTTATTCATATAGCACAGCAGGCACTCATTTTTTTGAGGTTGCAATGCACAGCTGAGTGGTGATTTTGTGATGTGCGACCATTAATCTTTAACTTAGGCCTCCAGAGATAAAGAATGCCCTTTTAAAATTGCTATCCTCACTTTCCTCGTCAAAGGTTATTAACTTAACTGTCACATGAATTCATGTTTTTTGACAGTGTAACAGTATCTTTTATCAAGAGAATGACAAAATCGTTTTTTGGATTTTTTGTATTACTGTAGGTTTAAAGTCGTGTGTAACTAACCTTTTTTTTATTATTGTGTGCAGTTCATACAGGTTGTACTTCTCTCGGCTCTCATTAGATGCCAACCTCAAGTCTTAAGAGACAATTGGAACTATTAAAGAGATTTTTTACACTTTTTACACTATCGTTTGGGGTTTCATCTCACAGTTAGGGTCATCATCAAAAAAAATTGGGATCCTAATTTGCTGATCATGTGTGTCCGTCCATCTGTTCAACACTGCATGGTGAACATAATAACTGCCTGGACTTTGCACCAATCTTCACCAAACGTTTACCATTCACTCCAGGCATGAAACCATTAACAATGCACTCACATATACTAAAACAGGGGTGTCAAACTCGTTTCGTTTGGCGGGCCTGAAAAAATACAAAGACGAACCCAAAACCTCAAAGTTATTGTATTTAACAACAATTATCATACATAGCATATTTACATTTCCCTAAATCGCACATATTGATTTTTGTAATCACCATCACTTTTTTTTTTTTTTTTTACCTGTATCATAGTGAATAAAAAAATTATATTCCGTGGGCACGAGGGCTGTATGTTTGACACCCCTGTACTATAATATATTCAATGTAACATTTTATTATTTATTATAACAGTTACATTAAATAGGGATATACTACAACATTTTACCGACTTAACCTTTTATAATTGTTTCCATTACGGCTAATTCAAGCTGAACTCCAACATAAACTTATTCCAAAGTGATGGACCCCTGAAACCACCCTGCCCAAACCAGAACATGTTGATGGCTTACGCTTAATAATAACTTTCAGCAGCACCCAATAGCACTAAAGCAGTGCAATGGCCTTTATAGAGGAGAAAGCCAAGGAATCAGCCTTTTGGCAGAGTGCAAGGTGTATCCAGTATCCTTTTCCAGACAGGACACAATGACTTGTTCCACTGTAAAATTAGAGCTACGTGTTTGAATCTTGCTTCAGCAGAGTAAACACAGAGTCTGACATACAGGCTTGCTGGTGCCGAGGCTCAGGAGCTGGGTTGGTTGAGAGTTCAGTTTGCTCAATTGAGAGATTTCGTGGTATTGCCACTCGTGTCATCTGAAACACTGCTGTGAGCTGCTATGCAATTATCAGTACCTGCTCTGGAGCTAGGCTCACAATGGCAGTGTGCAAAGTGAGCAGCGGCATCGCGCTGTCTAGCAGAAGAGAAATGTGCAGTGAACTCATTTAGTGCAATGTGCACCACGGAGGCACTGCAGTGTGGAGGCAATGAGGCTCAGCTCTACTGATTGAAAGCTGCTTTCTAAACATTCTTCACACAGTTGGAATGTGTACATTTAATGTAAGAAGAAAATGTTACAGCTCACATGGGCAAAGTTTGGCACAGATTTGTCTTTTTCTTTTGCTGTAAAATGACATTGTGCTCAGCCCCTTTGGCAACTGGTGTATTATGTATGTGAATTCAGGACTCATTCTGTTTTTATAAGCTTAATTCCTTTGGTGATTGGATGTTTGCTTTTATTAAAGCTGTTGTGCCTAGAATGTGTATACAGCTTTATAACGGTGAGGGAACATGCAAAGTTATAGATTTTTAAGGCAGACGTTTCTTTCATCATTCTCAGATATGAAGGTCAGAGTATCCGAATGAGTGACATTTGAAAAAATAAATGTCATTTCAAATGATTGAGACTTAACATGTCTGCTTTCTAGTTCAGGATTCGCTGCACCTGGTTTACATACTGGACATAAAGGACAAAAAAGTATTCACTGTAAATGTCCACTGCTTATATCTGTGACAGGGTGCCCTGCCCCCTTATAAATATTTGCGTTATTATTGTATATATTGTTGTGATTGTTATGGTGATGGGTTTTATTATTGTAATCTGTGTTGTATAGTGTGTGTGTGTGTGTAAAGGGCGAAAGGAACAACCCTTTCGCCAGTGTTTGTGTTTGGGAGATTGTGTTTCACGTAAGAATGAATGTATGTTAATTGATCTCTGTAAGAATGCTTGCTTGAATGAAAATCCACGTGCATGTGTTGTGTTATAGTATGTGTCTGTTTATTGTTTTATTGTTCAGGTGGGGTTGGGAGCTTCAGGGTAACTGTGTAATGAGAGTTCACAGTGAATTGAACTGTATGCGAGTTGAGAGTTGGGAGTCGTGTGCTGTGAGAGAGAGAGAGAGAGAGAGAGAGAGAGAGAGAGAGAGAGAGAGAGAGCGAGCGAGAGAGAGAGCGCAAGCACAGTAAAAATAAATAAATAACAATTGCCATTCATGCTGGTTCTTACCAGCGTGATACTTGTTAGTGTGTTTTGTTTATTTTGGCCATTGCACCGTTTCTTTTGTGTTTTGTTTAAAAGTGCATTAATATTTAATAAATAGTGAGCACCATTGCGTCTCATTCACCCCGCAATTGCTTTGTTTGTGTTTACTTCCTGCTCTGACGTCACCCCTGCAGCCGTCCTGTCACACTATCTTTATTATGTTTCATGAATTTAAAGACAAAGGGTCACAGCCCTTGCCCACAAATTCTAATTGGGCTTCCTTAGTTCACATGAAATGTTTTTGGTCAGATGTCATTTTCAGTGTGGTGTGAGTGTGCTTACAGGCTAGGGGACAGAGAGTGACCGACCTCCTCAGAAAATCAGTGGTGCTTGTTCATTGTGTGCAGGGCCTCGAACCCCTGGAGGACGTTTATCTGACTGAAGCAGTGAAGCTCAGCGGGGCTATTGCCTATAATAACATCTCAGAGGTGAAACGGGAAAAAAACAATGGTGACATCAGCAAAGTGAGCTTTTACAAGCAGGAGTAGAGAATCAGATAGAGCTAAAACAAGGAGATTTTAGTGAATTTGTATAGGAAGAGAGTCAACTACAGCCAAAGAAAACCTGGTCCTGAGGGAGCATCCCACTGAAAAAACACCTGGTCCTTAAAGGGTGAACACACAAACACTCAAGAGGTTTTATAAAAGTACATATTGGTACTTTTGTTTAATACCTATAACATGAACTGTCAAAGGAGCTAATGTTCTTAAACTAGCGATGGTTTACCCCGGTGGGGTACAGGCTGATCAACTCAAACCTTAAGTGAAGCAGACAAATATCTTGTCTAGTGCTGTCATGAGTGTAGCTTTATAAATCTAATTACGATCACAAGTAACAAAACAATATTGAATAAGTGTAATAACTCCAATTTAAAAAGGAGACTGAGATACTCACCCTACCACCACGATAATAAAATCTAGTAAATTCCATCCGTTGCGGAGGTACCCATTGGGGTGAAACAGAAGTCCATAGGCTATTACTTTTAAAAATGCTTCCACTGTGAAAATGATGAGGAAGAGATATTCCACCCGTTCCTAAAACAAGACACAGAGAGAGAAAGAAATGATCAGTTTTTTTCCCCCCAAACACTTCCGAAGCAGCAGTGGGACAATCCTGAGGGGAATCAGGCAAGAAGCTGCAGAAGAACTGAAGGAGGATCATATAAACATCATGGGGTTACTCAAGCAGTGAACCCATGCAAGGCAGGAGCTCATGTTTAAAGTGGATGCATGTTATTGTTTGTTTTTCATGGTTCTTCCCTTTAACCCAGAGTATCTGCAGTAATGGGGGTTAACAGCTACTCAATCATTTATGATGCTTCTTGATCCCAGCAACAGGTATAGCTTTCAACAGCTCTCCAACAACGTAATAAAATATATCTAGAGGTGCCCAAATACCATTGTTATTGTAAGAATCATCAGTAAAGCAACACATCACAATGCTTTTTTAATGTTCAACTTGAAGTCATCATCCGAATAATAAAAACTGGCTGTGCTTTTGCTTGATAATACAACATTAGGCAAGTTGGAAGCCTTTTGCAGTGCATAAATAGGTGTATAATTAGTGACTGGTTAATTACCAATAGTTCCTGCACGTAGACCTAACTACATTGTGTTACTGAATGTAATTACATAATCACACTATGCCTCAGGCCATTTCTACATTATTACAATAGTTATTCCTCAAGTAGTTGTCATGTAAGAGCATGAAACCTAGGTAGTTATCCATGTATGACCATGTAATTATGTGGTTATGTGTGCCCTGTAATGGAAAGTGCTACCTACAAGTCACATTACCTAGTTTTCACTGAAAATCCAGAAATGGTAGACAGTTACATCAGTCGCCCAGATCCCATTCATACTATCACAATCCAAATTCTAAAAGTCACAATCAATCACAAACTCTGCGAGGGTCCTCAAGTCAAGAAGACATTTACTTCCTGAAACTGATAAACTTATTCTAACGGTAAAGACAGAAAAGTTCCATTTACTTCATCCTGAAACTGATATGCTTATTCTAACGGTAAAGGCAGAAAAGTTCAATTTGGGGCTCTGTAAAATATTACAAAGTCAGGAATGTGAGATTGTAAGTTCTAAGCCCTCTCGTGGTTTTCAAACACTTCACTCTTCTTGTGTGTGGAGCCACGGTGCTGGCGCTCCACAGAGCTTTGTATCAACACTGCCTCTAGCCAACATGCACTTTCCTCACCCACAGATGTATTATGGTTGCCTGCTTGCTGTGGAGCAGATAAGAGTTTTGTTTTTTAAGGATTAACCATGCAGACTAAACAAGGAGATATTTCTATGCCAGAAGTAATGTTTATCTAAGAAAAAAAAAAAAAAGGCGGGCCAAGTGTGATTCTAATGCAGTTGCAAGTGATTCCAGTGTTGTTAGGATTTAGATGTAATTAGCCCCATCAAGAACACTGAGGGAATACCTGAATCAGATGGGTTAAGAGCTGAGTACAGTGTGTTGGTTCTGGAAATAGCCTGTACATTGAAAAACTATTTCACGAAAACACATTTTACAGTCAGTGTACTGTTCTCCACAGTGAACTGTGCAAAGACAAAAAATATATTTCAACAATATAAAACCAGCAATACATGTATTGGAGCATTACATGAAGTGACTCTACCTGCAACTGAGCTGTTAATTGATAGTATTATACATTTAAAATGATTGTCTTCCTTTCTGAAAATGTTTCATTGCACTGCCTTCAAAATAGGCCTCCTGGATATAAGGCTGTTTCAGGAGCAAAATTAATCTGAAAACATCTGCTTGTAAATTCACCTGTATTACTCAAGACCTGTAAGCCTGTGGATTCTCATAACACCCACTATATTACCCAAACTAAGGGTTAAATAAAGAGGCTACACAAACGTGAACTAAAGAGTTTAATTTCTTCAGCCATGCAAGTCTCCACTAATTGATAAATTATTTGAAATAGTCCGTTAGTGTGCATTTTAAAGGGCATTCAAATGCAGAGCCAAATGGTGAAAAAAGAAATGCATACGTAAAGAACGAAAGAAATAGAACAAGAAAGCAGGTCTTGTGGTCTGGTATCTTGTGCCCAAATTAGAACAACATCATCAGATTGTAATTCCTCACTGAAAGCACTGACAATGCACCTTGTTACAGGGAAGAAACTGTGTATCTGGCACTATTCCTTTTTGTAATCAGAATTTTCTATTGACTCAGGGATGTGAAAAGTCTGTGGTACAGCACAAAACAGACGGGGGATTGTAAGTCTCTTTTGTGAGAAGCTTGCTGAATGTTGAGTTACAGTAAAAACCGTTGAATAAATTGATTTTCTAGGCATTTTTGCAGGGCCCTTAAAAGGGGGAGCGACGTATCTGCCGGTGTGTTTAATATTAAACTACTGTACCAGTGCCACAATGGGATTACTACAGCCAAGGTTATGTCTCACACAAAATTAACTGTCAACAACCCGATTTATATGTTCAGGATCTACGGCATTCAGGTCATGTTGCTAGGTAGAAACACAAAACTGTTCAAATTAAAAGTTTTAATTTCTTATGCTCAATACCCTTAGTCATTTTGAATATTAAACGCAAGCTTTCAGACTCTTGACTGACCTCTCAAACGTCACAGCTAAACTGCTTCACTTAGTGTTCACACAACAGCTGTCAGTCTCTATGAATTTCCTTATTCCCACCCTCCCGAGCCATTGATTTGTCAACATTCAAACTGAACCCGCCCCTGGGATCCGTACCAAAGAGCTATTGGTTAGAAAGCCGAGTGGTAAACTTTTCAAGTCTTCCGTTCATTGTAACTGCAAAGCAAAAATAATGCACGTGACTTTGAGACTGGATAAAATAGGACAGTAAGAAAAAAAAAGAAAGTGCTACTCTACAGGTTTGAAATGGCGCTTTGTTGAATTTGCAGAAATACACTTTAATCGCAATGCTGAAAAAACAGTACGTGACTGTACGTGAGTTATGTGTTTTTTTTTAGCTATAGTTATGAATATTTTATTTTAGTTTTTGTTAGTTATAGTTATTAGTTTAATTTTAGTTATAGTTATTATTATAGTTAACAGAGTGGGGACGACCCTGAAATCTGTCGAGGTAAAAATAACTTGGGTAATGCCAGGCTCTACATCTCATCACAATACACTCCTTAGGAGAGCCAACCACAAAAATCTATTGATCAGAGATTACCATTTATTAGCCAGGTCTTGCTGTACAGCCCTCCACACACTTTAATACTCACAGGTTTTCCAAGAGATCTGGAGGGCCATATTTATAAAGCATTGACCGTTTTTTCCTTATTGGAAAACAACACAAAGAAGTTGTAGTGTCAGATAAATCTTTCATGTGTTAATTTAACAGTCCCTATAGGCTGTTCAAATGCTTATTTTTGATTTTGGTTGAAAATGCTTTATGAATATGGACCACATTGAAACAAAAACTCATATTAAAATGTACATTTTCTAAAGGCTTACATTACCATTCCATATTCATTACCATTCCTGCAAACACCGCAGCATATAAAAGTGTATTACACAGACTTTTATAGCACAAATGTACAGGTAAAAATAATATGCACAGAACAAAACTAGATATAGCTGAACAGAACTAACTAGCAGTTATTATTCAGAGTCTGAGGTCTGCCCCTCTCTTGCTTCAGCACAGCTGGACTCACTGGAAGGTAATGCAGACTTGCCCACTGTGATGTGGGATGTATAACTTCATTTTACACTGTGTTTATTATTACTTCTTAAATTTTGAAAAAAAAAAATTGTTTGTAGCAGTTTTACTAAAAACGAAAAACAACACTGTAAAATTATTAATGGAATAAAATGTTGCAAAAAAGGATTATTTCGAAACTAAACCTGCTTATCTTTCTTTATTTATTGGTGTTGAGCATGTAGGAAAAAATAAATTGTAAAAAAAGTATTTTAAACACAAAAAAGGTGTTTTCCTAAAACTGAAGTCTCAAAAAGAAGGGAGCAACTTTTACGCCAGTGCGACCTATAAAACGATTTTTACGGTACTTTGATTAAGAAAACTAAATTATCGGATCACAGGTGCTCTTATATGCTCATCGAGTCTTTGAGCAGCGAAGTAAAGTTGACTCAGATAGATACTTCTTCAGTCACACAAAACAAGTCAATGAAAATTTCTGCAAGCTAAGACAACATGCCAAAAGAATGGGATATCTTGATTATCCTATACATAGGTATAGCATTCATTTATCAGAGATCCCAACATCTAAGACTAAACAGCACCAGAGCCGACATGAGCCATGCAGTGCAGCCTTACACTTCTTCATATCCCTATGGGAGCAGCATGCAGTAGCACTGTATCAGTAAAGCATGGGGAAAAGACTGGTAGCACCTGGTCTGTGATTGCTAGCTGGTTATTGGGTGGGTCTGGTATTGCAACGACCGAAAAGAGCGCTTCAGTGTGGTTAGGTGGTATCGGAAGTGATATCAGGCTGTGAGATAGGATTTGTATCCATGAATAATTTGGAGCATGTAGCAGTGACGACAGAAGTTGAGTTGAAATTTGATTTAAAATCATATACACTATAAACAGTTATAGTATACAGTATATCACTTATGACCTATACTAAAGAAACATCCCAATTGGAGAAAAAATGAATACTTTTCCATGGCATATATTAAATACAGTATAGTGGCAAAAAAGGGCTACATTCTGGTGATGATATTTGTTACTGAGGCACGCAGCATTATGCATGGAATCAGGTGAACTAGCGTATGTGTTGCAAGCCAAGGATGGAAATAAAACTCCTAGAGCATAGCAAATTCACCCATTCCAGGTTTTAAGATGTGCTTGATTAGCCCCACTGTATTGATAACTCAGGTGAGTCTTATTAAACTCATAGTACATCCAGGAATGGCTCAAACAATGGAAGTCTTATTTCCATCCCTGCAAGCTGTGATCCAGATTTGAGGGTACCACATTGGCTACATCACACACTGTAAGCAAATGTCCTAAATCGACTTTCTGTATCACACTAAATAAGCCTTCCTTAATACATTGTTCCCAACATCAGAGCAGGGAGCACCTCTCAAGGCCACCACGAGCCATGGTGTTGTATTACCACATGCCTACCAGGACACACAGCTCAAGGAATCCACCACCATAATCGTCGAGCTGACAACATGTTTGTCTGTTCGATTTACTGTACGAGTGCTGACTTTTCTCTGCGCCGTCGCTACATGTGTCTGATTACTGTGGCTACTTTTCAAACAGATGTTTGGAACTAATTATTTGGCTTGGACCGCATCCAAATGCACAGCCAGGAGCTGTGGAAGTGCAGCACTGGTGAAGACAGGATTACACAATGGGAGACTGACTTCCTACAGATCTAAAGATCTACATACACGCACACACACACACACACACACACATATCTCATTCCACAGGATGAATGATAACTCAATGACTCATGTATGGAAGTTTACTGGCAGAAAAAAAACTCTGAAAAATATTAGAAACGATTAAACTATGAGTGATTTATTATGCTATAGCAGACACTGTAATGCTGTAAAAGTAAATATTGATGTTCACTGTAGCCTAACAGCAGTTAAGTAATGTGCTACAGTGCACTCTCGCCATTGAGGCAGTAAAACTTTTAATATATATATATATATATATATATATATATATATATATATATATATATATATATATATATATATATATATATATGAGGTATCTATAAATGCTACATGGTGCATTTTAGTTTTTAAACAAGAAGTTTTAAAAGAATATAAAATGAATGCTTTTTGAGCAGTCTAAATTCCAAAATCCAATTTAATACAGATTGATGTAAACTTCAACAATACAGGGACATAAGAATGATTTGTTAATGGTGCATTACATACAGTTTTTACTTAAAGAGCCAACTTCCCATCGTTTCAATATGTTTAACATACCTTTGTGAAGGGAAAGTGTGTTTGAAAACAAATATTGGAGGTATTTATAGTTTTTTGATGCCATGGTAACCACACATTTATTTCTCTGTGAATTTAATGTTTTTGTGATGTCATTCACTATGTAGCTAATCTACGGTTCCTTTCTATTTAAACCTTCAGGCATCATGGTATCTAGTATATTTATTCATTTATTCTTCTATACCGTACATTATCTGATTTAATTGTTTCTAAAACCACACACTTTAGGTCCTCCATGGTGTGTCTGTTCCTTGTAAAGTGCTGAACTATTGGTTCATTTACTTTTTTATTTCTTATATTTGATAGGTGGTTCTGTATTCTTTTGTACCTGCCTTTCCTACATATTTTATTTTATTACAGTTTATGCAAAATATACCATATACAAGGTTGCTATCCTTGCATGACAGATTTTTTTTTCTTTATTTGCGATTTCACTTTTATCTTTACCAATATATCTGCACACTTTACATGTGTTTTTACAGGTTTCAATGTCCCTTTTTTCTGAATTATGAAGTATGCATAAATGCTTCCAAACTATGTTTGAAATGTTGGGTAGTAATTTAGAATATGTAATTATCAATGGTACTCTCTTAACCCTCTCTTCCATTTTCTTATAATCAAGTAGTTCCTTTCTGTTTTTTGTAGTCATTTTCATCACAACATATTCTTTTTATCTTTATACCCAGTCCTTTAGGAATTGCTCTTTTAGTATAGATACGATGTGCAGATGACATATGTAGGTACTGATACATATCAGTAGGTTTCGAGTAAAGATCTGTTTTAATAGATCCTTGATCAACTTTAACCAAGGTGTCTAAGAATTCAATTTCAGATTTTGACTACCTTAAATCCACCGAAATGTTAGGGTGGATATAATATGCTAATTTATGAAACTGTGCAAGAGATTTTTCTCCATGTGTCCATATTCCAAATATGTCATCCACATATCTTATGTATTCTATTGGTTTACATTGGCAAGCAAGATCTGGCATTCAGAGGGCACAATGAAGGCACAATTCCACATAATTACCTCAAATAGAGGTAATTATGTGGAATTACTTTCTATGATTTCTGACTGCAACAGCATGTTAAGCAATCACTTGTCAATAGACACAGTATTCTCGGGTACTCAGAACGAATAAAAGCAGAAGTACAGGAAGCCAAGTACGAAGCTGTAATGGTAGATTAAACAACCGACGATGGAAACGCAGCTCAGCTGTCTTGTGTTTGCAGGTATGTGACAGATAGTGGTCTGAAAGAACGGATAGTATCACACATATATATATATATAATGTTGTATAGGATGCTGAACACACACACACACAACCCAGTGCAATGAATCACACACAACCCAGTGCAATGAATCACACACACACAACCCAGTGCAATGAATCACACACACAACCCAGTGCAATGAATCACACACACACAACCCAATGCAATGAATCACACACACACACACAACCCAATGCAATGAATCACACACACACACACAACCCAATGCAATGAATCACACACACACACACAACCCAATGCAGTGAATCACACACACACACACAACCCAATGCAGTGAATCTCCTCCTAGCGGGTGATCAGCATAAGACCCGTACTTACCTCATGAATCTCCTTCTAGCGGGTGATCAGTTAATAATACTGATCAGCATAACACCCGTACTTACCTCTCCACTACAGAGCTTGCTCTTTTATGACCAAAGTACGGTAATTGCTACTGTTATTCACTCCATCATTGCCATTCCTGCTCCAGGGAAGTTTAGGAGAATATATTGGTACCAATTTAGTCAGGGCTCTAATCTAACAGTTAGTCATGTAGCAGTTAGTTCAAGCATACTGTTCTGGAGTATAAAATACACCCTGCTGACCAACTAAATAGTCAAGGACCTGGATGGAACGAGGACTTTCAATGGAATGGTCTGGAAGGGTCAGGTCCTACCACTGAACTGTACACATCACACTTGGCTTAATGTCCGAATAATAGCACCTCTGACAGAAGTAAACACGGAGATTGGATATGTTGTAAATGTGAAGTGGAAGAACATGAAGTTTGTATTGTTAATGATTTTTCTGCCAGGAGGTTGAAAACAAATGTGACCACAAAACAGTTAATTTTCATACCGGTGTGACAATACCCATAATCCAACAGTGACTGAGAGAATCATAGAATGCAGCCCTGTACCAAATGTGTGGTCTGTTCAATTGATCTAATGGTGGTTGTGCTGTCTATCTGACTGTAAATTACTTGATATTGCAGAATGCAATATACAGCATTCAGGCTCCAGCAGAGAAAGCTGTCTCTGGTGTTCAGGCTCTTTCCCAGTGTTCTGAAGGGATGTCTCTGCAAATCCAGTTTGGAGTTAACTAAATTGGTATTTAATTATGTTGCAATAGGTAATTAAGAGTCATAAATCAACTCGGAACACATAAATAGGGATTTGTGTAAGCTGGTATCATGCTCTCAAGCTCCAGAAAGCCGATATAATCAAATACCTTGCTAGCAAGGCTCCATCCTCTATATTCTATTCTTGCCAGTAAGCCCCATCCTTAAGCCAGGAGCAGACAGGGGGCTTTCCCACTGTCGTCTCTTTGGTTTCCAGGAACCATAACGGTTGCCTTTCCTCTACCTCAATTTTAAGGTTGGGTTTTTCTCCTCTACTGATAGCTAAAAAGAACTTTTGTGTGCTGACTTAAATTTCCAAGAATGCAAGAATACACCCTTATTTTCTGTCATCCACAATGTTTAAACCCTCAATGGAAGGCTGTATAGACGTACTACACATAATTTACTGTAACCAGTACAGTGCTCCCTCTTTTATAAGACATGGCTCCCATTTTCCCTATCATACCATTGGTGGAACACAAATAGCACGGTATAGTGGGCTCTCCGCAACAGTATTATAAAGGGGAAGTATGCAGGTGTTCTAGTACTTTTATACCTTTTAAGAATTATAATGTAATTTAAAAAATAAGAAGCCTCTGGACAGACCCATTAGGTATGCAATCACAATGTTAAAATTTAAAAGTCACAACTAAACTAAACTGTGAACTATGCTTTTTTCTGAGGAACCACTAAAAACTTGGAATTAATATATATATACCACCTTTATGAACTTTTTTTTTTAGAAAGGGGAATGAATTGGACTGCACTATTGACACTGAGTGTATAGTTCACTTTCCCCAATCCATACAGGTATATGCTGCAGTTTCTACGCGCTGCATACCAAATCCTCTAGTGTAACAGGGTATGCAGGAGCGTGCATGGACAGAAACTCAAACAGCTTTTAGGTTACTATTCACAGCCTGGAATACCATTTTAAAAGTCTCCCTCTTAACTGTTTGCAGTACCGCTACTTGTTTTCTTTGTAAAGCCATCTTATCATCCCCATAGTCCATGCTTACTCTATGGAAAGATACGTCTCACAGGATCCCTTGTGGCTTATTTTAATTCTCTGCTGACAGACACAATAAGTTTGAATAGTTTAAATGTTTCCTTTTCATACCCCTCTAAACAGTTTTGTTCCAGCTGCTGTATTTATTTTGACTGTAACTCATTAGGAGGAAACATTTACTTAGACAAAACCAGTTCTTAAATGCTATGTGAAAGAAAAAAGAAAAATAGGTCTAGTAGGTCTATTTAGGAAAGATAACACAATAGACCACTCTTGGGCACGCCCCTATATACAGTAATTGTTTCATGAATTTTTTCCATATTGGACACAAAAAACTACTTAATTAGTTAGAGTCTTTTATAGCTGAAAGACTTAACATCACTAGAACCAAAGAACCATGCTGGCAATAAGTATGCAGCATTGTAGCATTATTTATTATGGGCAGTCAGTTACAGCTTGGTTGACTGTGTCAGAAGAAGAGCTCGTTTAGACAGCACACATCTATTTCTGTCCTCTGCCACAGTAGGACAAATGACAATCCTAAACGAAAAAGAACAAGAATCAATTGCACAGTTTATGACAGGTTACCCCTACGGAATTAACAAAGCCAAAAAAAAAAAACCCTCCCGTACCTAATCTGAGTCACTTTTTTTTCACCTTTTCCGTTCAGTCCCCATTTCTTTTTATAACTTTTGGAAATCCCTCAGTCTTTCACTTGACTTAGTTTCTTTAGAAGAAGAAGAAGAAGAAGAAGAAGAAGAAGAAGAAGAAGAAGAAGAAGAAGAAGAAGAGTTCACACACCTAGTCTCTGGATAAAGGCGTCTGCTAAATAAACAAATAATAATAATAATAATAATAATATTGCCTGAACAAACATGGGTATTTCATATTATTTAAACAATCCCATTGGTGTAAAATAAACCAGTACCACGTCAAATTACTGTACATTTAAAGAAAGGACAGAAACATTGTTCTGTACAGTAGGATGTGTGTTATTTATGTATTGGCTTCCTTTGCATGATATCTTTTTCATACAGTCATTTATAAATGTTGTTATATGAAAGAAAACGAAAACGGTCATTCTTGAAACCAAATACCTGTCAAGCAGTGTTTAATGGAATATTTGTCGCAGCACTAATACTTTGGGACACATGTCTTAAACACTCCAGGCTAAAAGTGTCTGCAGTTGTAACAGCCCTTATTCCCCCTCCATTAAAATTACAGTTTGTAATGTCTTTTTTTATGACACCATCACATTGCAACATACTGTATAACATGTTTATCAGTACATTAACAATAGTGTTCGGCTTTTATTTATGAATGTTAATCCATTTAGTTTCAATTTGCTTTACTGTTTTACTAACTTTGATCGCTGTTCTGCTCCCTGGCCCCTGCTGAGTGCTAAAAACAGGTAATTTAGGAGAAGCGCTACAGTGATTCAGCCATGCGCTTAATTTTCCACTCAAACCAATGACTCCTCATCTGTAGAACAATCTTGACATTTCTTTCTAGGCATTAATATCTATAACATGATTGTATTGTGTGTTTGTAAATGTAGATGTTTCTGTAACATAAACCCTGCAGGGAATGCATTACATACCAATACATAAGTGCTGATGACAGATACTAACACAAAACAACAATCAATACATGTTTATAAAGCAGGCTTCACACCATGGTCTAATTGAACTATCTAAACACCAGCAGATTTACTGATGTCCTTTAGTGCTCTGTTAATCCTGCTCGAGTTCTCTTCCAGGTACAGTTCATCGCCCCCCTTACTAACAGTAAGTAGAGGGTTTACAAGTTTAAGGACAACAATATTCAGACCTAAAACTAGGGATGTTAATAGCTTACAGTTTAAACGTTCTGAATTATTCATAAACATTTAATCATTGTTAAAGCTATAAAAGTCAATAATTTAATACAGTATGATGTATAGTGTAAGGATATTTCTGCATATACACAAAGTCTTTTCGATATACACATCAATGGTGTAGTCTCATCCGCATTAATGTTGTAGTATATTATAAAAATGTAGCAGTACTCTGATGGAGGGCGGGTAACGACAGCCTTTTCTGATTGGTACAAAAATTCCCACATGCTAAAGTTTAAAGGTTCAATCATGTTTAATCCTAAAGTTTACATGTTTATGATATTAAATGGTATCTAACATCCCTAGGGTTAGGGAGTCGGACTGCAGACTGTTCTAGTGCTGTCAGGAGGGATAGTGGCACCAGAGCACTAGACTCCTGACACCCCCCCCACCCACCCCCACGCTCCGCACGCTCAACACTCGACTCTGGGAAAATGAGAATTTCTCAATGACCGGGAGGTATTTATAGGACAATTTGTCAATCCCAAATTCTCAGAAATTACCTGTGTATGGCAGGAAAAACAAGAAATCCATGTTTACTTGAATGTGTTTGTGTAAAGAGGTATACGCAGAGGCTCTGCACTTAGAAGATGCTGAATCATGCGCTCCTACTGCAACGTTGCTGCCAAGTCTCTATATTCCCCTGCCTGTCTTTGAGAGCGAGGCTCCCGTTGGCACTGAATTTCTTTGCATCTCAGTTTTAAGGAAGGTCAGACTTCACTATATTCCAACTGGAAGCAGCAATTGCGCTATCACATCCAATCTGTGTTACATGAACTGTATAGTTTCTTCTGTTCCCCACTGAACGCTCTACTTTTGAACAATGCTGTCGCCCACAACAGTTACAAAACAAGGCAGGCAATTAAAAAGCTTCCGTAAAAGGGCAGGAGCACCGACTGAGCCAACTGAGTGACTTCTTGTTATAAAAGGGGTCAGGGCCCATGGCCATTGGCGAATTGCAGTGGGATCCCAGAGGAAGAGCAGCGTGTATTTTCGCAAACCTTTTCTGGCACAGTGTAGATTGCTCACACAAGGCAGTTTCTCCATGATTAATACAGAGTATAGACCTTTCAATTATTAACTAATTTGGGCTCTAATTTTAGGCCCAAAAATTGCCCAAGAAACAGAGTTTTCTATTTTCGTGAATTCATACCCTGTAACACAGAGTTTAGTATTTTTGTGAAATCATGTCCTGTAACACAGTTTTGTATTTTCATGAATTTGTGTCTTGTAACACAGAGTTTTGTTTGTTCATGAATTTGTGTCCTATAACACAGAGTTTTGTATGTTCATGAATTTGTGTCCTGTAACACAGTTTTGTATGTTCATGAATTTGTGTCCTGTAACACAGAGTTTTGTATGTTCATGAATTTGTGTCCTGTGACACAGAGTTTTGTATTTTTGTGAATTCATGCCCTGTAACACAGAGTTTGGTATTTCTGTGAATTCGTGTCCTGCAACACAGAGTTTTGTATTTTCGTGAATTCATGCCCTGTAACACATCTTGGTCCCTGCGCCACCAAACCCTCTTTCATGTCTGCTTCGACCCTTCCCCAGGGCTAGTACGAGGTCACTGTGTTTTTCTACCCTAATGTCTGGTGTGTAGATCCATTTCAATTAGGCTGATCAGGCAGCAGAAAATTACACAGAGGCTATTACCCTGAAACAAATGACAATGTCTACAGGAATACACAGCAAAATATATTTTTTGTAGCATTATGTTTTTTTTCTCAATCTACTGTAGATCAACAGATACCTTTTAATTCAATTAGAGGTTGCATGGCTTAACTGCTACCAAACAAAGGGAGGCAGCATTTACTCAGATGGGACTGTGCAGATTATTATTACTTTAAGAAATAGATCAATACATGTGATGAACTAAAATAGTTGTAAAATATGCCAGTATTTAACACTGAACCCAGTCATTGAGTTTCAACCCCAATGTCATGCCAACGATGTGCCCAGGGTACTGGCTACTGTAGGTAAGCTCTCACCCATTGCTGCATCAATGGCAGACTGCCAATATGAACAAATAATGCCATGCAGCAAACTGGTACAAATGGTAGAAGGGCAGAGGTATAAATGCACTGCTGCAAACGCTGTTAGAATGTAATTATACTGCTCCTTTATTGCAATGACTGTATGCCTGATAAATTACAGTTTGGATTTGAAATTCAGCTTGTCTGCTTGTGTTCCTTTGTCCACACACTTTCAAACCTACAAAACCAAGACCCCTTCATGTAAAAAGGCAACCTTCATCTTGACAAACAGCAGATACCGTGCGTTTGTTTTACAATTAGAAATCCTAATGCCTCTTCTACAAAAAGGCTTTAAAAATAGATTGACTTGAAAGAAAGGTCCCCTCACTGTTTTTATTGTAATTGCTGTAACAGTTTATGTTTTACACTGCGTCGTTTTGTACTTGATCCAAAATGCTGCCAGGATTGAAGTAAACACTGTTTTAAATTGTGGAACTTACATCCCTTCTCAGACAGTACAGTGGGAAAGACTTGGATTGTATTAAAGACATCCTGGCAAAGTAGAAAAAACAAAAAGGGTTAGTCATCAACATCCCTGCCCAGCCCAGCGATTTGCTTGGATTTAGCAATGCTGTGAAACTGGTGTGGATTGGGACTGTCGTTACTCCACAAATAAAGACAGAATAAAATCACGGCACTGTCACTGATCTGAGATCACGCTGTTTTGTGCGACTTTCTTAACTGTTGATTCAAAGCATAGTCCACTCTACTTGGTAAATATGGATTGCTCTCCTTTGGTTTTAGTGGAACACACATGTTGTTTCACTGACTCATATTAGCACTAATCTTGAACTAACTAGTTATTTTAGGTAGGGTTGTTCCAAAGCTGCCGCTAGGATTTACTGGGTCCTGGTGCAAGACTGTAAAGAACCCCCCTCCCAAAAAAAAAATAGAAAAAGAAAAAAACAAGGAATGCAGCGGTGATGCTTAACCTAAAGAAAACCTTTTGAAAATAAATGCATCAGCACCAAAATTTGAATCCGTTTTTCTAACATATTCTAACGTTATTTTAAGATGACTGTGAACAAGACAGTAATCAATCAAGTGACAGCATATGCAAACATTTTAATAAATCAGTTATGTAACAAGATTAATCAAAGTGATTAATAACTTGATTTAGTTAATATTAAAACATATTAATAGCGTCAAATTAGTCACAAAAACCTATTAATCATAGGCATCGATTGGATTTTTAAATGAATGTTATCAAGTACAAAGGTTAGTATGAAAATGTTTCTATAAAACACATGCCTGCATCTCAGAACTTAGTCCACAGTACAACTCATAAGTGAAAAAAAGATGTCTTCATGAATACGGTAGCTTAATGTAAAAAGTCTCCACAATAAGTTTGTTTCAGTTATTCAGCATATCCATATTGAACATTGGTATAGGTACCTAATTTGATTTCATTTATATATACAGTACTGTACAAAAGTTTTAGGCAGGTGTGAAAAAATGCTGTAAAGTAAGAATGCTTTCAAAATAAGACATGTTAATAGATTATATTTATCAATTAACTAAATGCAAAGTGAGTGAACAGAAGAAAAATCTAAATCAAATCCATATTTGGTGTGACAACCCTTTGCCTTCAAAACAGCATCAATTCTTCTAGGTACACTTGCACAAAGTCAGGGATTTTGTAGGCATATAGTCAGGTGTATGATTAAACAATTATACCAAACAGGTGCTAATGATCATCAATTCAATATGTAGGTTGAAACACAATCATTAACTGAAACAGAAACAGCTGTGTAGGAGGAATAAAACTGGGTGAGGAACTCAGCTAACAAGGTGAGGTTGCTGAAGACAGTTTACTGTCAAAAGTCATACACCATGGCAAGACTGAGCACAGCAACAAGACACAAGGTAGTTATACTGCATCAGCAAGGTCTCTCCCAGGCAGAAATTTCAAGGCAGACAGGGGTTTCCAGATGTGCTGTCCAAGCTCTTTTGAAGAAGCACAAAGAAACGGCAGCGTTGAGGACCGTGAGCGCAGTGGTCGGCCAAGGAAACTTACTGCAGCAGATGAAAGACACATCATGCTTACTTCCCTTTGCAATCGGAAGATGTCCATCAGTGCTCAGAATTGGCAGAAAACAGTGGGACCCTGGTACACCCATCTACTGTCCGGAGAAGTCTGGTCAGAAGTGGCCTTCATGGAAGACTTCGGCCAAAAGCCATACCTCCGACGTGGAAACAAGGCCAGCGACTCAACTATGCGAAAACACAGGAACTGGGGTGCAGAAAAATGGCAGCAGGTGCTCTGGACTGATGAGTCAAAATTTGAAATATATGGCTGTAGCAGAAGGCAGTTTGTTGGCGAAGGGCTGGAGAGCGTACGAATGAGTGTCTGCAGGCAACAGTGAAGCATGGTGGAGGTTCCTTGCAAGTTTGGGGCTGCATTTCTGCAAATGGAGTTGGGGATTTGGTCAGAATTAATGGTCTCCTCAATGCTGAGAAGTACAGGCAGATACTTATCCATCATGCAATACCATCAGGGAGGCATCTGATTGGCCCCAAATTTATTCTGCAGCATGACAACGACCCCAAACATACAGCGAAAGTCATTAAGAACTATCTTCAGCGTAAAGAAGAACAAGGAGTCCTGGAAGTGATGGTATGGCCCCACAGAGCCCTGATCTCAACATCATCGAGTCTGTCTGGGATTACATGAAGAGAGAGAAGCAACTGAGGCTGCCTAAATCCACAGAAGAACTGTGGTTAGTTCTCCAAGATGTTTGGGCCAACCTACCTGCCGAGTTCCTTCAAAAACTGTGTGCAAGTGTACCTAGAAGAATTGATGCTTGATGCTGTTTTGAAGGCAAAGGGTGGTCACACCAAATATGGATTTGATTTAGATTTTTCTTCTGTTCACTCACTTTGCATTTAGTTAATTGATAAATATAATCTATTAACATGTCTATTTTTGAAAGCATTCTTACTTTACAGCATTTTTTTACACCTGCCTAAAACTTTTGCACAGTACTGTATATATATTTATTTTATATAATGCCTTTCATAGTGGACCACCATCACAAAGCGCTTTACAAGATAGTGAGGAACAATGCATAACACATTAAATACAGTGAAATACAGGGCATAGTACATTAAATACAAACAGTAAAAAAAAAAAAAAAATCCAAATACATTAAATACAAGGCTAGGATGTGAATTCTAAACATTGTGGATGCGTGTGTCAAATAGATAAGACGGAGTGAAAAACCTTAAATAGCAATTTAGGCAACAGCTAATAACAGATATCAGGCTTAAAGAGCATTAACCCTTAGCGGCCCATTTATTCAGCGCGTCTCAGGCGCATCAGGTCCAATTTATTTTCACACGTGCAGTTTGTTTTAGACGCGCTGTTTAAAAGTATTTTTTTTCACAGGTTTAAAAGGCACTGCATATCAACAGGACACTCAGTACTGCATCTCCAGCCCTGCCCCACCCCTTGTTCACTATATTTTTCAAATACCTCTTAATAATAGTACATACTGATAAATCATCTCTTGATCACTCGTTTTATCACCAAACTCCTCAATAATGTGATCCAAGTCGTTATTTTATTACTATAACATCTAAAAAAAGCTCTGCAAATGTCTGTGATATTCTTTGAGCGCTGGATGCGGAAGCAGCTATCTTGTTTGTTTATGTCCGTGTTATCTATGCGGTGTAGGGTCTATCAGTGTTCATGAGATACGCCCTTTTTTTTCGGCTTCGACTAGAGACCTGTTTTTTGCGTCTTTTTGATGATGTCGGACAGGGTCCGACATTGGACCGGAAAGGGAAAATTGAGATGTCAGACCAGAGTTGATTTGAAGCGAGTGACTGTGGGAGCTACACGCACTAAAGCTGGGAGAGAGTTCCAGAGAGTCAGGGCCATGAAGCTAAAAGAGTGCTCTCCGAGTGAGGTGCACTTTTGCTTGGGTATAAGAAGCAAGCCAGAGTCAGAGGACCTCAGCTTGCGTGCAGGGAAATAGCGGGTCAGCAGGTTGGAGAGATACTCTGGACCTGTGTGATGAAGGACATTGTAGGCAAGCAGGAGAATTGAAAATAATCCTGAACTTTACAGGTAGCCAGCGCAGCTGGGCAAGACAGGGGGTAATGTGATCGCGTTTTTACATCTCGTAAGGATCCTAGCAGTGGCATTTTGAACCAGCTGCAGTTGGTTTATGGCGCGTGACGGAAGACCATATAGAGACAGTTGCAGTAGTTGAGTCGAGAGGTGATGAATGCATGCATATCTCTGCATCCGGGAGGGTAAGGTAGGGATGGACATTTGAGATGTTTCGGAGGTGGTAGAAGGAGGATTTGACTAGAGAGGAGATTTGGGCATCAAAGGAGAGGTTAATATCCAGAAGTACACCAAGGATTCGCACAGTGTGGGAAGGCAGCAGCAGACAGTTTCCAAGGTTCAAGGCAGCAATATTGAGATTCTTGAGTTGAGTTTTCGATCCTACTTGAAGAAGTTCAGATTTGTTCGTGTTGAGCTGAAGAAAATCTGCAGACATCCAGGCCTTGATGTCTTGGATGCAAGCTGAGAGCCGGACCATGGCAGAGGGACATCCAGGGTCTAGTTTTAGGTAGAGCTGGATGTCATCTGCATAGGAGTGAAACATGAGGTATGTTGGTGGATGAGGTGACCCAATTGAAGCATGTAGATGTTGAAGAGAAGAGGCCCAAGAACAGAATATATATTTTTGCATTTGCTGCTTCTTTCTGACAAAGCTGTAGCCGTCTTTTTTTGCTCTTTAAGCTTTGCACAACCCGAATTGTTCTTTGATAGCGGATTCGACATATTGTAAATGTTTTAAATACTGAATTTTTACCATCCGTTGCTTAGTATCACCAAAGTTATTCATTTGGTATCACACATCTGCCAGAAGAGCAATCACATGACCTAACACTGACCTATTGCTAGAGCTCTCGCTGTGCGTCCCGCCTCCAGACAATCTACCAACTGTGACTTGCGGATTTGTGTTTTGATTGACAGTCTGCCAACCTTGCTCCCAGTAGATTAGACGCCGCCTATCTATTTTTTACGTTTAGTTATTAAAGTGGGCTCAGAAAAAAAATTGACTCAGGGATGGGCCCCCCCAAAGGTTTGACCCAAACAGTCCAGGAATTGGCATCTTGTGGTGGGAAAATTATTCTTTGCTTTCTGTTTATTCTCTTATGTCTAAGGTGCCAATACGATAAGTAGAAAAAGAGTTATCAAGTAATATGTGTTTTGCTTTTATAAGTATTAAAAATTGTATATAAAAATAAAATAAAAAGATATGTTTGTGGTTTCAGCAGACAAGACTTGTGGGGAGCTCGCATATTCAGCTGATGTCGCATCAGCCATGTAAAGACCAATCAGTAAAGGACCAACTTCCTCTATCAACTGACTTAACAACTCAGTAACCAATAGAAGAAGTTGGTAAACAAAATTCGAGATAAACCACAAGTCTTGTCTGGCTGCAGGTGTTGAAGCAAGATGTTTGCATGCGATTAACTAGCTGATGTGTGACAAAAGTCACGTATACTCAGAACAACTGCCTATATAAAGGGAGGATAGAGATAGAGGGGAAGAGCTTCTTTGCGATTGCTTGCAGGGTTTATACTACTCTGTTGAAACTCTAGTCTGCAGACTTAATAAAACTTGTTTACTCCACTTTGTCTGTTCTACAGAGTCTCTGTTATAGGGTCTGGAAATGAAACTTCCACGACAATCTGTGTCTGGGTGGCAGGAATTAACAAGCCTGGGTGCCCTAATGCCCGTTTTTAAGCGAAAAGCATAAGAAACACCAACCTTCCTTTAATATTTTCTTTGACATACTGTATAATGGGAAATTTTGGCAGGGATTTTATTTCGGCTTTATTGCCGGTTTTGATTAGCTAGCCAATAATTCTTCCACCAATCAGAGTGTGGCATACAGTGAGCGATCCCGCCCTCTGACAGACTGGTATGCAGCACAGGTTAAAGAAGCTCTGGACGCGGGAAAGAATGTGTCGGATGTCAAAATGAATATGAGAATGGCAGTGTGTGATGAAGCCAATTTGCTTGAAAAACAGACCGGTTATTTCCATCAATGGATTTAAAAAATCTGGAATTTATGATGCGATGAGAAACTCTGAGGCAGTTTTGTGTTATTTTTTTTTTACAAGGGGTTAATTAAGTAATAGCCAAAATAGTTTATTCCAGACTTGTTAGAAAGTCTGTAACAAAAGCAAATTTGCTTTGGATTGTTATTGTCGATTCATTGTAGATACTACTAATAAGACACCCACTGTGAAGGTATTGCAAAGTCCCTAAACAATATGTCAAAATAAATTAGTTCTGCACATGTAAATAATGTATTGTTTGTTAGTTTTGTAAATATTAGGGCTTTTTGTGTGGGTTTTTTGTTCTTGTGTGTGTGTATGGTGTATATTGGATGTGTGGTGGTGGTTGGCAGGGATAGGGTTAATTCCTGTCCCTGCCAGATACATGTGAGAATGTGGCCAGACATTTGTAACACTTTATTTATTTATTTATTTATTTATTTATTTAATATATTGTGTCCTCTGTGGTCTGGATTTGAACTGCTGACCCTCAGCACTTCTAAAGGCAGACGCACTACAGTTTCGCCAAAGGGGAATCCCCCACGTAGCGGGGTTTGTTGTCATGTCTTTTATGCACACATACAATGTACTTATTCAGCCAGTAGGGGTCATTCATTACACGTTGATTGAATGATTCATTGTCAATCAACCCTGGCCACATGGTATATAAGGGAGCTACACAGCTCCATTGGAAGGAACTGCCTGGGAGAGGGGAGACCTCATGGAAGGCCTGTTTGTTGGCTTTGTTTCTTTCCTTTGTTTTCTTAAGTCAGTGAAGGCATTGCTCAGCCTGACTCTTTATCCTTGATTTGTATTTTTGTGTAAACCTTTTGTTGGGCCCCATGCCTATTTGTTTTGTGTTTCTGTTTTATTTGTGTTTAATAAAAATGCACCCAAGCACTTGAAACTTGCAGTTACTGTCTCTGAGTCTCTATCCACCCAGCCATCCTGCCACAAACCATATTGAAACCTGCAGTTACTGTCTCCAAGTCTCTATCCACCCAGCCATCCTGTCACAAACCATATTGAAACCTGCAGTTACTGACTCTGAGTCTCTATCCACCCAGCCATCCTGTCACAAACCATATTGAAACCTGCAGTTACTGTCTCCAAGTCTCTATCCTTCCAGCCATCCTGTCACAAACCATATTGAAACCTGCAGTTACTGTCTCTGAGTCTCTATCCACCCAGCCATCCTGTCACAAACCATATTGAAACCTGCAGTTACTGTCTCTGAGTCTCTATCCACCCAGCCATCCTGTCACAAACCATATTGAAACCTGCAGTTACTGTCTCTGAGTCTCTATCCACCCAGCCATCCTGTCACAAACCATACTGAAACCTGCAGTTATTGTCTCTGAGTCTCTATCCACCCAGCCATCCTGTCACAAACCATATTGAAACCTGCAGTTACTGTCTCTGAGTCTCTATCCACCCAGCCATCCTGCCATAGCACCGTGTAAAACGGAGGTGATTTTGCCAGTGCTTGCTAGCCCATAAGAACGCCAATTCAAAAACCATCAAAATCTACCAAGGTAGCAAATCTGCTAAATTTAATACCAGCCAAAATGTACTGTTATACGGTACATTACTTGCTTAAAGGATTTCCACTATCTTATTAGAAATATACTGTTTAGTACTGATCTGTACATTCTTCTGTGCAGCCAGCATTTGAATAATGCTTTACATTGCATTGATCTGTGTGTAATTAAATACATAACCTTTACAGTAAAATATGGCTTAATTACGACATATAATGGTAATTAAATCATATACTGTATACAAGTGTGTGTGTATAATATGCTTTACATATTTAGCTGTAGCCATTTGTTACATTGAAAAACCCAAACCAAATGTGAGCACATTTTGTCTCTTTTTAGACACACAACATTAAGAACATCAGAACATAAGAAAGTTTACAAGCGAGAGGAGGCCATTCAGCCCATCTTGCTCATTGTCAGACAGCATCATCACTTCAGAAATTGCAATGATTTACCACGCCGTTACTCATCACCACAGCTACTCAGGTAAGATTAGCACCTAACGTACCATGATATAGTGAATATTTTTCTGGCTTGCAGATTGCTAGAACTATCAACAGCACAATACTGTGTATACTGCATGATAATTGATTTGTACCGATATCTGGTTGTATTGTGTTAAACTGTAGTACAGTATACTGCAGTTTTGACAGACCTAGGCCAGGGGTGTCAAAATCAGTTCCTGGAGGGCCGCAGTGTCTTCTGGCTTTCGTTCCACCCAAACTCTCAATTACTTAATTGGTCTAATTATTTGATTAATTGGCCAGCTTTAACACTTCTCTTCAGGCCTCAGAATATTTCACAGGTAGTGTACCTTGAATCAAGTGCATTCTTTAAATCATCAACTGTAAAATACCTTGAAAAAATATTACATATGTCCAATTGAACAAATAATTAGATCAATTAAGTTAATTGATCTAAGAAGACCAGAAGACCCTGCAGCCCTCAAGGACTAGAGTTTGACACCCCTGACATAGGCTGACTGAGAAATATGTCCGGGTTTGGCCTGTGGAAAAGGTGACAACCCTATCTGGAACCTTTCCTACAGCTATCTGCAGATGTCTGCAATCCGCAAGGTTTAAAAAAACACATGTCCAGAAGTTTCCCTCCTTCATACGTAGAAATGTAAGACCTACAGCTTTGGTCTACATAGCTTAAGGTAACAGATTATTAAACACCTGTATGTTAGCCAATAATAAATACTGTACTTTAAAGCTGCAAATGTCAAAGCAAAACATTTAGCTGCCATGCGTATAACAACATTCTCACTGTAATACTGTATGTACTGTATTAATGTATATTGTGAGGGGGTGTTAGACCGTGATACTGCTCTCTGGAAAAAGAACCCTGGCAGTGTTCAGCAGAGTGCCCCACATCACAGGCAATCAGGCCAGTTTCTTACGCAATGTAAACGCTGAGGGTGCTGAAGGATGGCTTCACAGGTGGCCGGCCCAAACATTGTGTATCTTAAGTGCTAGACTTGAAGTGCCAGCCATTTCGGCAAAGTACTGAAAAAACTTGTAAAACTTGTAAAAGGGAATTGCACATGGGCAACTACTGCTGCGTTGTGATATATACAGTGTGTGTGTGTGTGTATATATACATAGGAGGCTGTGTAACCAGGAGGTCCCCGGTTCAAATCCCACCTCAGCCACTGACTCATTGTGTGACCCATAGCAAGTCACTTAACCTCCTTGTGCTCCGTCTTTCAGGTGAGACGTAATTGACTCTGCAGCTGATGCATAGTTCACACACCCTAGTCTCTGTAAGTTGCCTTGGATAAAGGCGTCTGCTAAATAAACAAATATATATATATATATATATATATATATATATATATATATATATATATATATATATATATACACTACCGGTCAAAAGTTTTAGAACACCTCCATTTTTCCAGTTGTTATTGAAATTTACGCAGTTTAATGTCTCAATATACTCTGAAATTAAAGCATAGAACAAATAAACAATTGGAGATAAAAAGAAATCATGGAATCGTTTTGTTTAACAAAATTTAATCTAAATTTTTGACTCATCAAAGTAGCCACCTTTTGCAGATATAACAGCCGAACACACTCGTGGCATTCTTTCTACAATGGAAATCAAATATTGTTCGGAAAGTTCTTCCCAACACTGTTGCAGAAGTTCCCACAAATGTGTTGCACTTGTAGGTTGCTTTGCTTTCACCCTTCTGTCCAGTTCATCCCAAACCAACTCGATGGGGTTTAAGTCTGGAGACTGTGCTGGCCATTCCATGATTTGAAGCCTACCGTCTTGTTCTTTTCTTCTAAGGTAGTTCTGACATAGCTTGGAGGTATGTTTTGGGTCATTATCTTGCTGTAGGATGAACCCCTGACCAACTACGCGTATACCAGAGGGTATTGCATGGCGCTGCAAAATGCTGTGGTAGCCGTTTTGGTTCAGGGTGCCACTCACTCTGTGCAAGTCGCCGACTCTGGATCCAGCAAAAGAGCCCCAGACCATCACGCTTCCTCCTCCATGTTTGACAGTTGATGTCACACACCGAGGAACCATCCTTTCGCCTACTCGACGGCGTACAAAAACCCTGCGTGATGAACCGAAGATTTCAAATTTTGATTCATCGGTCCATAAGACCTTCTTCCAGTCTTCAGTAGTCCACTGGCGGTGCTTCATGGCCCAGGCAAGCCTCTTTTTCTTATTTTGCCATCTTAGCAATGGCTTTCTTACTGCCACTCGACCTGTCAAACCTGCAGCTCGAAGTCTTCTCTTCACAGTTGAAACTGAGACTTGCTTACTTCGACCAGTGTTAAGCTGTGCTTGAAGCTGTTGTCCTGTGAGCCGCCTATCACGCAAGCTGTTGACTGTCAGAAACTTGTCTTCTGATTCTGTTGTGGCTTTGGGTCTCCCAGACCTCTTTCTGTCAGAATTTCCTCCAGTTTCCAAGTGCCTTTTGATGGTGTAGGAAACTGTACTCACTGACACCTTGGCTGTCTTTGCAATTTCTCTAAAGGAAAGACCTACACTTTTAAGGGTTATAATGGTCTGTCTGTCTTCCTTTGTTAATTGCCTTTTTCTCGCCATTATGATAGCAATATACTACTTCCTGCAGTACAATACTGTCCAAATAATGCTTAAGAGGGTGTAGTAACACAGTCTGTTCCAACACTGCTTTTATACAGACAGAGGGTTTGTAAGTAATCAACAAAAGTTGGGACACCTGTAGGAATTGTTAGCATCAACTTTCAAGGCTTAATTTACTTCTATTGCTGCAGAACAGCTGTAAGTTGTTAACCCATTACTTGTTCCCTGAAAAAGGCCTTTTGTATAACTCTGAAATGTACATTATTTTTCAGTTTTGGTAACCTAAACTTTTTTTAACCTCTGGCAGTTTACCGCTTACCTTTTGTACCATTTCAGGTTATTCACTGGACTTGAACTGCTTAAATTTCAATAAAAACTGGAAAAATGGGGTGTTCTAAAACTTTTGACCGGTAGTGTATATATATATATATATATATATATATATATATATATATATATATATATATATATAGTGGCGTAGCATCCCGCTCAAGGCTGGTCTGTGCCCTTGAAATAGTAATCCCAGACTCGGAAACCACAGTTTAGCCCTCTCGCACAGTTTTATTAATTCTCCAAAACAAAACAAACACAGGAGCAAACACAATGTTTTAAACAAAACACTTCTAAATACTTCAAATCAGACCCATCAAAACAGAATCCGAGCTTCGGCTATCTTGTGCATTATTTCTATGTTTCTGTCATTCTCTCTGTTCCTCCATTCAGGATTGGCAATCGCCTTCATTGAACCACACCACCCTAAATAAACGTTTCATTGTTCTTTTATTGGAAGTGGCCAGGGGTTAATTGACGATCAATAAATCAATCACCACCAAGCCACATTCCACACAAAGGTGGCCAAGATGGCTGCCAGCCACAAAATATATTTCTGAGTGTGCAGGGCCTCTTATATATATTATTAAAAATACCATTACCTTTTAGTTTGCACTTGTTCATTGTGGTTTGTGCCCTAGTTTTATATAAAGTATTGTTTTATTGTTTTAATGTATTTCTCTGCTTTTTCATGGCTGGTTTCATAGACCTCATCTAATTTCATAGAGTACCTAATGTTATCTTAGGAAATCCAAGATTAGTGCTAGTCAGGGTTTGTGAAACCAATGATCTGTTTCACACGGGCTTGAGTTTTAGGGAAGAATGCCCAATCTCTAACCTTCTTAGCCAGGGGTCTCCAACCCAGGTCCTGGAGAGCTACAGGGTCTTCTGATTTTCAACCAAGCTCTCAGTTACTTAAGTGAACCAATTATTGGCTTAATTAGTCAAGATTAACGTGTTCCAGATCTTTAGCCACTGATGATGTAAAGACACCTATAAAACCTGCAGGTTAGGGGCTCTCCAGGACCAGGGTTGAGACCCCTGTTCTAAGCCTTTGCCTAAAAAAAAAAGCAAGGGGCAGGTTTTTAAAACAGTCAGGGGAGCGCAGGTTTACCACCTGACTGTGCAAAGCTGCAGATCTATGCTGGAGATTTCACACAGACCATCGCACCATGGGTTAGGGAGGCACATTTGACACAGACTGTCCCCTCACCAAGCTACAGCCCTCCTGGCCAGGGGTAAGGTGAGCTCAAAGCAGCTAGCCTTTGTCCTCCAGTAGTCAATAGCTTGCTATAGAGCTCCTGGGTGTAAAGAGGCAATTGGCTTGGTCAAAATTAGGTGGTCATGGTCTTGGTCATTGGCATAGCTCTTTGTTAACACTCTTACTTACCACTCCTTGGACTTTATTTTCATATGTTTGCTTGTGTGTACAAGTAAATAGTTTTGTCAAAGTGTACAGGAATGCACTGCACATGTAGCCAATATGTATTGTAAACTTTTGCTGATGAATAAGTAACACCCTTCAAAAATCAAAGTCAGACATCTAGAAACTATATATCTATAAGTGTATGTCTTTAATATCTGAGAATACACATCTGAACAAACAACGTGTGTTTTTTTTTATAACTTCTATTCAGAATCAAAAATTCTTCAAAATATCTGAATGACTCCCTAACAATTTAGATTACATTAAACAAATATCCACCTTTCATTAACCCCTTAATTACACCTCTATGTTTTGTCTGTAATGTTTACTTCAAGATTTACTTCCTTTTATATCTGAATGCCTATTTTGGGCTCAGTCAAATTCAAATAAAGGTGTTTGCTTACATTCACAGACTTTTGATTTGATTATGGTGAACATCAACACACTAAAGCACTTTCTAGTCAACAACAAACAAATACCTAATTAAGACATTTTAAGCCTGCAAGAATGAATTTTTAACTTCTTCCACTTCACTTTCTCCCAGGGTCTCCTGCATCTCAGCCCTAAAGATGTGTGCTGTGCAATCCTGCGCATTGGCAGTTTAGGCGACCTCAGAGCAAGGGAACGTGGGAACTGTTCTGAGCTCCCCAGGACACCGCTCAAGAGTGCTCCTGCCTCAGCTAATGGCCCAGGTTCAGTTAGCGACAGTTAAAAGGAATGCCATCGCTATCACATCACATCCCTTCCCTGCTTCCCACCCCTGGGACCCACACTCCAGCTGAAATGGATCCCTGAGAGAAATCCGTTCCCAGGCACTGAAAACTTGTTTTTTTTTCCCTGACAGATTTGTTCCCTGCCATTAAACTCCCTGGGAAAATAAACATAACAGATGCATTATTATTATTATCATTATTATTATTATTATTATTATTATTATTATTATTATTAGTCGTAGTAGTCGTAGTAGTCGTCGTAGTAGTCGTAGTCGTAGTATAACCAATAATAATAATAATAATAATAATAATAATAATAATAATAATAATAATAATAATGGTGTGTTGGGATTTTAATTTATTAATCCTACAGTGTTTTCTTTTGATCCTGGGACTTAGAATTCATATTGCCTCCCCTTAGTTGCATTTTAAGTCCCATCTCCAAAAAACGTACCTTGTATGATTTCTAATAAAACATTGAAAATGTGCTGTAGGATACGAGGGGTTCAGAGGCAGAGTGCCCAGTTATATTGAGGAAAGGGAATTTTGGCTTCTTGTTTTTTGGTAAGGGCTACATTATAATTTCTTCACCTAATATCCATCTTTTTGAAACTAAAAGGAAAACCTAGACAAAACTTATGTTTGTATTTGAACCTCGTCTTTAACGTTTGCACCCTCCCACGCTGTCCAACAAGTGACCTGTATTTGCCTTTCTCTTGTCTTAAGTGCTTGTATGAACTTTAGTATCTCCTGCCTTTCCTCAGCTGCCAGCACTAGGAGGAGGAATTTCCTTCTCTTTTTTCTTACTGTATCCCTGCTCCTATTCCTGGTGCTTGAACTTGACTCCTAGTGCTATTCTTACCTACTCTTGTCTGCTACCATATAAGGTTCTGCATGAGTTGTTTGTCCAGTGGTTGTTCTGGCCGGGGGCATTTGACTTTTCTTTTGTGTTCTATACACACAGGCGTTGTACAGCAACTTTGAAATTATTACTGAAGAGATACTTGACCATTTCTCAATGATTTTTGCCCATTGTGACCTCAACATGGAGATGCATTTTTATACAGTATACCAAGCTGGCTTAAAGGCACTTGGGTCCAGACCTGGGGCCAATTACACAATTGCTTGCTGAAATTGCAATCACAATTACAATGCAATTTTGTTAAGTTACAGTTACAATTATGCTGCAGTAATTACAATTACATTAAAAAGTTAAATAAACAACTACACACATTAACATGTTTCCTCTGTTTATTCTAAATAACCAATCAATAATCACAGGTACAAATACAGAAACATACTATTGAGTTTATCTTTTTTTTTAACCAAAAATGGTTGAAAACACAAGAATAATGATCAAATGACAAATACATGCGTAATTGAGCAATTATATGGTATAATTACAATTACAATTACACAAGTGTGCCAAGGTTCAACTACAATTGCAATTCAAATTCCATACCTACTGTGTTTTATCCGACATATAGCACTTTGGTACTGCCACAGAACACAATGACACATTAGAAAATGATCTAGTAATGTCAGCCAATCAGCTTCCAGATCTACCCAAATATATAGGAAACCATAAGGTTACCGTTCCCCAATTTGTCATGCATGAAATATTGAAATATTGAATTTCCCCAGCTAGTTTGTAAATATTTCATCTAATAGTTAAAAAGTACAATGTGGGGCTGCCAGGTCGTGTTTTCAAAAAATATCAGCAAGGACATTATATACAAACCAATGGAATATCGTGTGTGTGTGTGTGTGTGTGTGTTTAATAGAGAGAGAGAATATATGCATGTCTCCAGTCATATGTGGTTTTCACAATCAAGTTGCCTTAAGTTCTAGCCAAAATTGCAGATATTTATTCCTGCCATAGCCTTATCTTTTCACCTATCGATTCGCACCATTGCCACTGTATTTTATGCATCCATGCATCCCTTCCTGCGATGTCATCGGGCAGTGTGTTCCAGACTTACAAATTGTTAAAACGAGTGAACAAATCTCATTCACAACCACAAGTACATAAAAGTCTAAAATATTTCAAATACTGAATTATCTAGGTAGTCTTTGTATCGTCGGCGTCACAGCCGCGGTCTGTTTAATTTCTGTTTCAAGGTGAGTTATAGTCTTTTGTTAATTAAAACCCTCCTTTTCCAAGTGCAAAATTATCTCCTGATAAATTATGACAATTAACACGGATTTGCTTTTAAATTCCCACGCAAACAAAAGAAATAGTCGCAAGAAGCACTGCTCGTGAAGATATTAACATTATTTCGTAAATCAACATAATTTAGGCAATCACATTTGGATTATTATTTAATAACGAAATGGGCATAACGACTGCTTGAAAATGCCAAAATCAATGCTACATACCGATTTCTTGATTAACACTGGAGTTATCATTTACGAACTTCTGAAAATCCTGCCCAATATTTCATCTGCATAAGAAGTCAGTCAGTCATTTGAGGGGCAGGGAATTAACACAACAGTGTGTGCTAGGCAGAGCCGTACCGATCACTGATGGCACCCTGTGTGAGATAAAAATCTGCCCACAAAATAGAAAAAGCTTGGTATCAACACTGCAGGTCATCTCTCAAAATGCCACACTTTCCTTTCACAAAGCACAGTCAGTCACAATACAATATAGCAGGAACTCTTTCGGTTCTTTCAAATAAGACAAGTCTTCAAAATGACCACAATATAGATTACACACTAATAGCAAACGTCCAATCGAATAAATATGATTGCTGCATGCTAAGCCATTATAAAGAAACTGCAGGGTGCAAATAAAAATGAAAGCATTAAAAAAACTGACAATATTAGCCAACACTTGTGCCCTTTTTACATACAATATAGTATCCTAAAGCTCTTTTACAATAAAACATATAAAGACCATACAGACATTACAGATCTCAAAAATAATAAACAAGCAATAAAATGCATACAATTAAAAAAAAGAAAAAAGACATTAAAATCAGACATAGCAGGTCACAAATAAAAAATTAACACGACAAATGTATGCAATAAAATAAAGAACGGAAGGCTTAATATTATAACCTAATAATAATATTTCGCTTTGTATTATAAGCTTTCACAATTCACAGCAGTACAGACGCACTGATAGGCTGATTAAAACATCGTTGCCATTTGAATAGTAAACAAGAACGTTAACGGCTTTGGAGAATTTTTTTTGTAAATGTTATTTGTGGATGTTTTTCGTTTGTTTTTTGCTTAAGATACATAGTTTGCGTCGCTTGCGTTGTGCAGTAGTTCATTTAAACAAGGTTTCTTTTTTTTTTCTCCGCACTTGTCCGGTATGCATTGGCCCCAAAAAGAGGTGGATTTCGCGGTGACCCCTCAATGTCACATTTTCCGCGAAATCGCGATTTAGGTAGACCCAAGTTATTGCACACATTTGTTTTACTTTTTATTCGTCAGCCAATCGGCACCCCCCCACAGGTCAGCGCCCTGTGCGGCCGCACTGCTCGCAACCCCCTAGGTATGGCCTTGGTGCCAGGTGTAATTTCCTGTACAATCCCTGCATTTTTAAATGTGCTTTCCAGGAATGCTTTTATCAACAGGGCATTTTTTCTCAATGATGTTTTCCTGGTAGAAACATGAAACCAATATACAATAAACAAGTGTCTTTATTTTAGAAAAGTGATCCGGGATATGACTCACTGTAATAATAATGATTTCTCAGTTTTAATGACGTCCCAGCTCAAGAGGCAGCAAGTTACATGACTTATTACTAATAAAGCAATGCAGTATATAAACATAAAACACAATCCAAAACCCATGAAGAAACGTACTCATTAGTTAGTTACTACTAATACAAAGCTATTATGAACAGTGAACAAGTTTTAAAACACTGAAGTCTAATCTAAAGTCTGCCTGTAATCCCAGATAAGCTCCCGCTAAATTCAGTATTTTTGTATATGTTAGTTTTTTTTTTTCCTGTTTTAATAAATATTAATTTTACATTTTCAGTCAGAATTACAAAAAAAACTCCTTTATGCAGATAACTGGACCTTCATAACATACAAGGTTACATGTACTGTATAATGATATTAAAACAACTCACTATAGTCCCTTATAAAAGTTTACTGCAGTATTTCTGCACAGCATTTTTACAGTTTTACCACGCTTTTCCTAGCATTTACCATAGTTTATCCTGGTATGCCTTGTTTTTTTTAAAATGCTTAACCTACCTTGCTATTTTTTACAATGCTTACTGTACCTATGCTTGGCCATACCTCTCTGGTCTTTACAATGCTTACCTATGCTTTCCTATGCTTTCACTCTGCTTTATCACATTTTTTCACTTTTGTGTACAGGTGTAAAACCATACAGGTCCTGAACCCTGAACTTAAACCCCAAATTCCAAATTTCCATCAAAATAATGAATACATGGAGACACATAGAGATTATATATATATATATATATATATATATATATATATATATATATATATATATATATATATATATAGATTTATGTGCAAGAACAGGAAAACTTAAATTTAAATCGTAAATATTTCCTACAGCAACCATATTGTTTGTTCACTAATAACAAACTTTGCACACAATATGTACAAAGTGCTGATAAACATAGCACTTAAAACCTGAAAGAAAAATCTCAACTGGAAAAGGCAAGTGAGAATCAGAGAATCACTCTGTGTGGCGTGTCTGCCTCTGCATCAGTCTGATTGTAAGGGCTGCATGATTCTGGCTGCTTTCCCTCTCCCCCGCCCACCACCGACACACACTGCTCAAGACAGCACTTCATCAGACAGAGGAAACGCACAAAAATACAAGATCTGAGACCTACAGCAACTTGGCTCCTATGGGATTTATCCAGCGTTTGTTGGCTTGTCCTTGTAAGGCTACCCCCTCCTGCTCAAGTGAACATCTACTGGGAATGTCGTGTTGCAAAAATCTTAACAGAGGAAAAACTGTTACCACAGACAGCATTTGCGTATAACATATTTTTTTGGCATAAGAAATATAGTTTAATTTCACATGAACATGTTGAAGCGGACAATAAGCTATTAAGACAATCTAGCTCCTGATCATTACAATAATATACCTAACTGAAGGTAGTTCTGAAATCCGGAATGGGTACAGGAACAGTGCAAGTTTCAACCCTTAACTCTAACGATTCCATGTTAGTGACTGATCGCTTTTTTTGTTGTTTTTTTTTGTCCTTGTAATTTTATGCATGTCTGCATATTCTCAATGTTGCACCACAGCTGGTATCTCCACAGCCTGCCCATCCTGGTTCAATCAGCTAAAGCTCTTCCTCACAGCGCAGTCACAGCTCTGCAAACAGAACCAGCCTGGCCGGCTCAGGCAGTGACACACACCTCCACTATAAAGCAGGTCCGTCTCCTCTACAGCTCCACAGCCTCTCAGCACTGTCCAGCTGTTCTACATCTCCACAGCCTCCCAGCACTGTCCAGCTTGCCCATTTTGACCAGTTGGCTTTGCAGATGTGATGTGATGATAGACAGTGACAGAGAGCGAGTGAATCCAAGTCATAAATCTCCTCCCCGATCTGTGAGTGCGCTGTATAACAGGAACAGTGTGCCCCAGACTGGATGGGTTGGCAATTAATTCTAGGGAAAGTCGGAAGTCGGCCATCCAGAAAGGGAGCAGAGTCACAATACCAGAAGTCATCGCCTTGGGCGATGTGGCAATCGCGGATTGGAGGAAAAGCAATTGCACTCGCTACCGAAGGGGGCGTGACTGAGGGTATATCAGGGGATGTGATGAAGCAATCTGTTCCTCTGTTATGGTTATGCAAGGACCGCTGGAGGAGTGTAAAATAACCGTGAGTGTTTCGTGTTGTCTTGTCTGTCTATTAACTGTTGTTACTTGTCATTATAGACGGCTAACTATCTGGGAGCTGTCGCTTAAGCCAGCACCAAACCCAGACTGCACTGCACTACTGTTCACCATTTACCATGTATTTCACTACTTACACTGAGAGCACTCACGGTGGACTGTGATCGTGTTATGTATAAGTGTCACAGGATTATTGTTGTTATTATTTCGGGAATGAGATCCCTGTGGGGTTTTGGCTGGGCAACTACACATTACTGTGTATTGCCAGCCTTATTAGTTATAAAGCAAAAATAAAGCTTTCATTAACTGTGGAACTGTGCTGGGTCGTTATTCTACTGCACTGCATCAGCACTACACCTGCACACTGCAAACCACTGCAAGCCACACAGACCTGTTACTGTACATTTTCAAAAACACTATGACTAACACCTGCTGTGATAAAGTGGTGAAGAAGATGCATCCAAGTAATATTTTGGAAGACTAGGCTTAATTTACAAGAGTGATAAATATGACTCTGAAATGAAATCTGTTTGCTTACTGTCACTTCCAGTTCAGGTCTTTGTTCAAACCATGTTCTTAAGAGCAATTAAACCTCCACCCTGGTCCTAAAGCAAATATTATCCTAAACCTGGAGTGGAATGGTCCTCCAGGACAGAGGTGCACAGCCCTGTTGTAGAAACCAAGATAAACTTAGTATTTAAGACACTGAGAAAGACTTCTTATCAACACATTTGTCTAATTTCTACTAGTATTACTACAGTAAATATTCAACCGTGTTTTCTTTTCTATGGGAGAGATTAAACATCAGCAAGCTCAGAAAAGCAAACAAAACCAGTCTGACTGGTGTTTTCTGTTATACATGTTTTACAGGATACACCTATAAAGTTCTCAATATGTAAAACTAATTTACAAACTGGGCCACTACACCTTTAAGAGCGATTCAAAAAGTGACAGCCTAGCAGCTACATTAAATGAATTTGTTCCTGGAGAAAAAGCCTGACCGTACTATTCTCGCTCATAATTAAGAGAGCAAAGGCTGGTTTCAACTACTTCAGCAAAAAAAAAAAATCAGACTGCTCTTTTCTATATATATACCAAACTGTGCTGATTTGAAAGCACCCACAAATAGGGGGAGGAAAAGGTTCAGCTGGACAGTCTAACCCCTCCCCACACTATACAGTACAGTATGCTGAGATCTTTGTTTTACATGGCCAGCAGCCATAGAGATAATTCATTATAGCCTTGTGGTGTTCTATCAAAGGCAGAGTATCTTTAAGACATCTCCCACATGGTCATTGCTATTGATTTCAAAAGTGCACATGATGTATTTATACCATGAATCTTTTTGAGATGCAGCACTGTGGGCCCCAGTCTTTTATAACCATTGTATATTTTCCCCACTGTGAACTTACAAGGGGTGCTGAGCCAAGTAGACATGAAAGGATGAAGGACTGACAACACTGCAGACAGAGGCACTCTGTCACTCCGCAGGCTGCCTAACGTACAAGGCATGACAGGCCAGTACTCAGAATCAAGAGGCAATTTTCACTCGGACTCCTATTAAATTCAGGTTGTTAATTCATCCTCCAGGAGCATCTACACACACACTGAACACAAGGTCATACCATCTTCACATCTACAGACAAATTGAACATGTCCGTATTTAAACAACTTGTTCCAAGATGCTCCATCTATAGCACTACTTCTGCACATAAACTGATCATGTCATGTCAGCTCCCTAATTCAACTATTCCCATACCTCAACAACTCCTGTAATGGATGCTCCAGGAATATCTTCCCCTTAACGGAAGATCTTCTGTATTAATACTTTATTAACCCTAATCTTAAGAACTGTTAGAACAACCAGCCGATAAAACACAAATATTTCTGTTGCTAATTAGTGAAAACCCAGCTAAACTACTAAACTCCTTTTCGCTTGAAAATTGAAAATAAAAAGCCAATTCACAATAAAACATGTATTCTCCACCCAGGCATGAACCCTGTCCTACACAGTGGAAGTCCTGTGCCATTCAATGGCTTACAACAACACTGGAACATTAACCCATGCTGTAAAGCACAAGCCCATTTCCTTAGGAAGCATGGATGTGTAGATACCCCTGGAGCCATGGCTGTTCCTGGAGCCTTTTTCACCAGACAAAATCGACAACCTGCAGCTAAACCCAAATGGATAATGAAATACATCATTTTTAATATCATAAAATCAGTCCACTAAAGTGATATATTATTTCAGAAATAATAAAACGCAGTAAACGTGTCCATCCACTTTAACAATCGATGTAAAGTTATGATCTAACAGTGCTGGTAAGAAGCCAACAGCCGGGGGTGCTTTGTCCCATATCTGCCAAGGCAGGAATGAAAAGGCTCTAATTAGGAACTGTGTCAAGGGATGTCCATTTTACTCCGAATGTTGAGTTATATTAATTCACATGGCACAAAACTGCCTTTAACTGACTGAACAAGCAGTAAGGAACTTTTTAACTTTTCCCCACAGTTACACTGTAAACCAAACACATAAGAATTCAAAATAAATCTTATGCAACAAATAACAAAAAAAAAGTGTTAATATACTTTACACTGTCATGTTTATTTTGGTAAAACTTTTGGTTTGGTTAAAACATTTTTTTTTTGCATCTAAAGAATATTCTCAAACTATTTAAATATGTTTTTTTAAGATAAACGTTTGGTTTCACAGTGTGTGTCTCAGCCCCAACTCACCCCTGTAATAAACCTTAGCAAGACCATAGTAATTTTCTGTGAACAAGTACTGTATATGAAGCATAGCAGCGCATTACACAGGTTTAAAATGTGTGTCATATAACCATGCCAATTTACCTTGTTAACATTTAATAAAGGATTGGTGAGACTGAATACCTGTATATTATTAACTGGGTTAGATTCTCAAAGTGCTTTACTAAAATGTCATTTGCACAAGGAAAAAAATAAGCTAATAAAACTGCAGTAAATAGCTTTTGAGTATCTTTTTTTAGAGCAGCACCTTTTTTTACAGATGCAACAGCAGTTAAACCAGTAGATGGTCATGTAACGAATGAGACAGGTGCCCCATGCACATACAGTTTAATATCAACTTCCTCAGTATACTATACAAAAAATGTCTTTTGCAAGTTTCATCACAACTGATATATTGTAAACCGGCTGCACCCTCTGCGGTTTGTTGCCCCTTTAAAAGCAGACTCAACACACAGAAATTGGGGTTTTAAAGCGCTTTCGCGTTGTTTTTGATAAACAATAACTAAAAATAAAACAAGCACCTAGGTCCTTCGGAACACTAACTGCACACAGGATCTCCCTGACTACTTAAGCGGACAGCTAAGCTGTTTACCGGCACACATAAAAAACACACACAACTAATACACAGAAAAAAGGTTTTACACTCTTCTTTTACTTTTTCATATGGCTGTGCTCACACACATACACACATAGTTGGGCTTCTTATCCCCACAGCAGCCCATAGCAGACTGGCTGCTTTCTTTAAATACCTTGCACCTGGCTCTAATTTACAATGATCGCCAGGTGCAGGGGATAACTAATAATAAAACAATTAACAAATATAAATAAACAATACAAATAACTAGACAAATACACTTTTTTTTTTGGCAGGGTGGATTAACCACCTCCCTGCTGTGTTACAATATATATATATATATATATATATATATATATATATATATATATATATATATATATATATGACATAAGAAAGTGCCAAAGAGGTTCCAAAGAGGTTCCACGGAGGTCCTACTACCATAAAGCATCAATACATTGTCCTTTAAAGATAAAATGCCCATGTGCATCTCTGGTAACCTACTCAAATTGTTACCCCTAAGCATGTACAGCTCAATCAATACAGTCCATATTGGTGATGATATTTCAAGGGTCTAGGGGTGCGGCAGACTATTTTTTTCTGTGAACACAAATCAAGTTCCAAGGGCAAATATAAAAAATAGATTTACATTTCCTTTGCCTTTCCTTGATTCTATCATTTTGGATCAAAAGTTTCAATCAAAGGTTTAATATGATTTAATATAAGTAGATGTTTTCCTTCAATTTTCCCAAGCAGGCCTTAGTTAAAGTTTAGCAGGGGTTTTAACAACAAATTCCTTGACTTGTGAGGCACAAAACTTAACATTAACAACATTTTGTTTTTGCAATACCGTAATTAAAAAAAAAAGATATATTGTAATTGAAATCAGTGATATTTTACAATACAATTAAAAAACAGGATTACATTAGGACACAGAATACAATTTCGTACTTAGGACCAGAAATTCTTAATTGAGACGACTGAACCCTGCCCTGGAGGGATCACACTCTAGTGGCTAGTGGTGAACTACTACCTACCTCCAACCTGAGCCTCCAAGTGGGTCCCAAGGAAGCTCCCCAAGTACTTGAAATGTGTTTTTTGTGATATAGAGATAAAGGAATTGGACTGTGAAAAACAGACATTAATCCCACTTAGGCCCTCCAGCTTCCCCATCGTTGGGGCAGCGTGACTTGGAAACACTAAAAGGATAATATTAAAGGGTACTTTTTGTTCTAATTACAGTACATTGTAACTGTCTTGTAAATGTAGAGCGACCTGCCAAAAATACAAAAACAGCAGAAGCCAGCAGATACTCCTAGAGTAAGCTCAGCATCCACAAATATTTCACTAAACGCCAGCAGTAATTTATGCAACTGCCAATGTAGGCACAAGTGTAACTCATTAAAAAAATCGTACAGCTCCAAAGATGTATCTGCCGTCTATTAGCAAAGAGTTTAATGGCTTAAGCATCTAAGTACCAGGGATCAAGTCTCCACATCCTAAACAAACAGACAACTGATATCCAGTAGGGGTGTGCCGAGTACAATGATCACAAGACTATCCCTTTTGATTGTAGCAATGTTTCAGAGTACTGTTAATAAACAAGTAAAAACACTTTTTACGCGTTACTAGTGGCAAATCATTTTTCCATGTAAAAATGAATTAAATCAGCTGACGATTGCAGTTTGTCAGTCATGACAGTCTCAAGGAACATAAAGACAATTCATGTGAGGACTGCATAGATAGATTGCACTTATAAAGAAGTTAGGTGTAATATATCGAAATGTCATGGCCTTAACCCTGCCCACTTATAGTGGCACAAGTACAATCCAGGTATAAGAGTATGTCCTCAGCACACTCCTTGTATCTAATAGGCCCATTTCAAAACTGACAACCAGATATAGTCTTGCAGTATGAGCAACACCTTCAGACTACAGTTTCTGTGTCATTCTCATTAAAGCAAAAAAAAGTTTGCCGATAAACCATTCTGAGAGAGCTGATGAGTTAAAAGCTGCAATTTCAAATATAAACAGATCATAAGGCTACACACCACTGTTTATTTTATCAGGATTAGATGTGTGTGCGGGAAAGAATAAACAAACAATGAATGTTGAAACTTTTTCAAAAGGGAATCAGTATTAATTACACCAAACCTGCAATTAGTCTGAATTATGTTTTTAAAATGTGTAATAAACATTCATAACATTAAATACTCAATCTATACAGAAGAAGTGGTAAAAAGAAACTAATAAACTTAAAAGTAAAAGTGTCATATAATGTTTTCATACTGGCACTCCTACTCGGGTCCGGACCTGGGTTCTGACTACCTGGATCACAATCCCGTGTAGTGTGAAACCATGTACCTGGGTCGTACCTCTGTGGGTCGACATGCTTTGACCCGGGTTGAGCGAGACAAAATGCATGATGGCCGTTCATGTGCCAACGCAATAACAAACTGCCAAGCCTTTGTGAAGGTTTCACTTCCGCAAGGAACATTTCTGCTTATTCTGTTTATTCTGTTTAGCCATATTTTTATTGATTGAGACACAGCATGAGCCAGCTTGCAGCAGGGAAGTATAAACATTTGCTCTAATCAACATTAGAGCCAACGTTTCAATCCAGAGAAGCTTGGATGGAAGCATCCATAACAAGCTGCTTTGATATGAGCATTGTGTACTTGCGTTTGTCACCCAGGTCAACCTTGCTTTATCAAAAGCAGTGTGAAATCATGTAGCTGACCTGCATGACACCGGGTCCTGACCCAGGTAGGTTCTGACCCGGGTAGAGCATGCCAGTGTGAAAGGGGCTCTAGTTTTTATAAGTGTTTTTATATGTTGCAATAAACCTGGTCACATCTGCAGTGTGTCTTTGAAGCACTCTGAAAGCATTGTATATCTATGATAATGTAGGACTTCCTCTTTGCAGGACAGAGCAAGAGGCATGCTAGCAAAGTGAGCCCCAAACACCAAGCAGATGGGACTTTACATCTCCATCTCAAGGAAGCTGCATTCAGTGCATCTCAAGGAAGCTGCATTCAGTGCATCTCAAGGAAGCTGCATTCAGTGCATTGCAAGGGAGAAAACAGGAAAATACACATAAGACATTAACTCAGGAACTAGACACATTTTACAGGGCTTTCTATTTTTTCACAAAGCTGCTCATATTGTCAAAGTCACAGCAATCAAAATAGATACCCGGAAAACGTGTGTGTCCGTATAACTTCTGTACCACAGCGCCACCTTCAGACTGAAATATTGACTATTACCCCGTCATGAATTTCCACCTAGAAACATGACCCGAGAATAAATAGGTGTAGTGAACCCTCTCTCCAGAAGCAAAAGCTTATTGTCAGGATTGTGTTTATATGTCTGTAGGTAGATAGAATAAGCTTTGTGACATAAGATTATGCAAAATCCATGTACATACATACAGTACATACATGCTAACAATACACTGACAAAAAGTTGTGCTGAGTTTAACAGTGTCTAAACTGTACAAAAAACATCATTGTGCACTGCAGTTCAGTAACTGCATTGTTATTCCTATTTATAAAAACTAAAAGAAACTTAATAAATTTAATGACAAACTTTTCCACTAGAAGTCTCTTAATGTTTTTCTAAATGTATTTATTATTCAGTATTTAATAGTTATAGATAATATTTTATTCTTGTCACACAAAATAGTTTATGTTTTTTTTTTTACTATCTGTCCAGCCTCATTAGAGACTGAAACTTTGCAGCTGTCACAAGCCTGCCCTGTCTCTCAGTTCTAGCTTCACTTTAACCAGGACAGTCAAAATATATAAACAAAACATAAATGATGCACAGGCTTGACAACCAATGGTGATAGTTACGATTAAGATTAGATTTCTCTCCATTGACCTACCAGGTTCCAATACTAGCAGTGTGCAGATTTATAATTCTCTAAAACTATAACTCACCCTCTTTCTAATCCATCTTGTAGTCAAACCTCTGGATGGCTACCCCTGGCAGGAAGACATTTCACCTAGCATGTCTTAATTGATGGCAGTGAGAGACCTTCATTTATTTCTGCTGCTAATTAGTGCTCAGGAAAAAGAGGCTAGGTTAGGTATGTGAGCTGACAAAAACAGTTACAGACAGTTCAAATAATGATAGTTAACTAATACTGTTGCAGGATAATTTGACACTTCAACCATGTTGGATATAAGTTGATAAAACCACAGTGATGCACATGAACAATGATTCACCACTACAGACTAAACAACTGAAATGCTAGAAAACAGAAAATAGTGCTTCCAATAAATAGGTCAATAGTTTTTTGTTGGTCACTTCTCCTCTGGTGATTCAGACTGGAATCTGTCTTGGAACAGTCCCATAAGCTGGAGCCATCGTTATCACAACCACACTCACTTGGATACTTTCCCCACATGAATCGGAGCACAGAAAAGAGTACAATGACACTTGATGTGACTGAATGGAAGGTTGAGAGACCACTAGCATTAAAAAGCGTCTGTACAGTGCCATGCAAATCTGGAGAATTATTGAAGAGTCAACATTCATATTTGCAACCAATCACAGAGAATTGAGGGCGGGTTTATCCACTGAGTGTTGTTAAAACAAACTGACGGCTATCCTGAATCATCACAGGTAGCATTTTATTGTGTTGGAATTATTCTCTTCATCCATGATATTTGTACATCTGCGCGCAAAGGTCTTTGCTTTGTGTGTAGGTATGGCCGACAATTGCGGAAATCAACACTGTCATGTCACATCACCGTGCCATGTTTACAACGCAGTGCACCGTTGTCATGGTCTGAACACTTCGTGCATCAAAATAGCCCACCACAACAAAGTATTTGGAAACATATTTTCTATTGAAATAAGTCTATATTCACTTTCACCATTGGTAACCCTCTAAGAAATGTCTGCTAGTGAGTAACAGTTATTTTCACATTCTTGAAAATCATGTTTTTCAATTTTTATTTCTTTAAGTATATATGTTATGTTGTTTTTAGCAATAATTAAATATAGCTATACTGTAACACATGATTTTTTCTTTTTCTTTTAATGTACTGCACATGTATGAATAATATATTTCACAGCACATTAATTGTTTGGATTTTTAATAAACGTGAAATTAGCAAACAATTCTTGCTCGCGTAATTTTCTTGTTTTACAGTATACGGTATTTTACTTTATCAATTATAACTGTTATTAGTTTAATACAATACGCTTTTTGTATTCAGCAAAAGAGGCAAAGGTCAGAGCTCAAATTACTTGGGGGCTGGGGCTGGGGGTGGGGTCAGGGTCGGCGTCAGCACCTGGGCAACTTGGGCAAGTGCCTGGGGCCCCGACACCAGAGGGGGCCCCACACACATACAGAAATTAAATTGCAAATATGACTACATGTACTATTTCTGTGCCAGCTATCCTACTCAAGCAGCCTTCAGGGCTAAAAACGTTTAGTTTTCACTAAACTAAATTAAATGAAATTAAACTGTATGCGTGCAGTGCAATAAAACTTCAGATCTCCCCTTTTTTCTTTTCTTTTCCTGTTTGTGTCCTGTTCCCTTAGTCCTGCCTCTTCTCACTCCCCATTGGCTTTCATCCTCCCCAGGTCTTTGTAAAGCTGAAAGCTATATGCTACTTGCACCAAATGACGTCACATTTCAGGATCTCGATTTCTCGATATCTGGTGAATGTGCAGTTTATTTGAAATCCTGTTGTTTACATCTTGCTAGTTTTCTTTTACTTATTTTCACACAAAAAAAAGTTTTTTAAAGAAAAAGATTCCATTCTGTATATCACCATGAGTTTCTGCATTCACTTTCCATATAATATTAGATCAAACATTACCAAAGTGAAATAAAAACCCAAGAGCTTCCCTGTAGCTTGAAAGTTAGAAGTTATTTACAATATTTCCATACTGTCCCAGTTTAAGGACTTAAAAATCTGGTCATCTTAGCCAAGGCCCCAAAAAATTGCTGTCTGTTCACAGTTTCAGTGTGCGTATATCCGTTTCTCACAGTGGTGCACAACTCTGGCCCGCACTATCTATTCTTCCTTACTCTTTCTTAGTCTTAGCGGGTTTAATTAACTCATTTAGGGCCTGTCTGGAAGAGACATCTGGACTGGAATGAGGACCAGAGTTGTGCACTGCCGGCCTATCTTCAGTAACTGTAGGCCTACCTCAATTTGTTTTGTTAGAATTTCACGACAGGTTATTCCTGTGAAGGGTTCTTCCCAAAGGTGACTCAGGAAAGTCTTCAATAACCCCCTCCCGCCACACTATCATTACCAGCTGGCATCTACACACACACACGTCACTGGGAACATCTTTCAGTGACCTATAGCATTTATCTCTGTCTCTGCGATGCAGCCTTTGTTTTCAGTGGATGATAATAATCTATGTCACACAGCTGGTGTTTTTCTAAATCCATGCATCGGTTCAGCCGGACATCTTGCCCTTTAGTACTACTTCCTATCAACAGGTCTGAAGATAAAATTAGCTTATTGATCACTGCGGATCTGTGGCTTGTCATTTCTTTTAAAAAGGGAATATTAAATTGCCATGACAACAGGCTGTAGTGGCCGGGAGCTTTGAGTATGTGATCAGTTCAGTGGCAGCCTGTCAGTCCTGATTCAGATGACCTGATTCAGTAAGATTTGGCATTTCCTTAAAGAGGTTTAATTACAATATCCAGCTACCAAGCCACAAATACACGGCCACACACAGCTAACTGGTTATCGACCGAAGAAACAGTTGCTCTTAAAAGGTGGTGCATTTTCTATACTTTCTTTTTTTTACTCACTTATCTATTATGTATAAAGTTACCTCTGTGTTTTGAATCTTGTGCAGTTGTGCTGAATTCACATTAAATGTGTTCATGATTCATGGGACACCTTATATGACCACCATATACCACAAACAGTATGTTTACATACAGGCTACTATTTTATTATTCAGAATACTCAATATTCCAAATAAGTATTAATACGTATAGCATATTTGTAATAAGATCAGCAGTATTCTGAATATTAGTATTCCGAAGAAGACGTGGGATTATTACACTACAGGGTTACACACACAACATGATTTACAAAGTATAATTGTGTAATTTACTGTATATACATTACGTATTTGGATTTATTTATAAAACATTACCCATTTATAAATAATACTTTATTAAACTACACAGCGTCCTGCACCAAGAACAAGGTTAGGTTTCTCATATTGTTATTTTGAAGATACATCGCTAAACTGGATGATCACTCTTTTCTCATCTTTGCTTCTTTGGGAAAGCCATGAAAATACATGTTTTTCTCGGGATCACATTAAGAATCGGACACACAACAATGCCATGCCATATTTCTCTCAGATCACAACTCCACTGCAATTTGATTCTGGCTGATGGAAGCTGCACACCAAGTCTCGTTTTGAGTCTGCCGTGAATAAAGTCTATTAAGAGATCATTAATACTTTGCCTTAAAAAAGTCAAAACTGTTTTTTTTGTGTGTGTGTTTCTAAAATTAGCAATATTTCTAGGTATGGATCCAATATGTACCCCAGCATGGCAGGATCCTGGGAGGGTTAATTAACTTCATGTTACTCTATCAGCAAGAGCGACTTATAGCACTGACAACCCAGAGGTCCCATTAATATTAATTCATTTACACAGAACTAGTAAATTATTTAGTTTTTTTCCACAAAAAGCATGTCACGTGTTAAAATAGAATCACGCTTTTAAAAAATATTACAAATGTATCTACTTAACTGGAACCTCTCTCTCTACAAGGTTACTGAAAAGCCAGAACTCACATGATCTATTAACACTGGACACCTCTAGCTACGTCCTTACAGCCCAGCAGCATTGGTGACTGTGGAGATGAGAGATCACTGCAGAAGGCCTCAGGCGTAAAACAAGACCAGTTTGGTATTACTTGTTAATCAGTGTAATAATCTTCAATCATTTACTAGCTCTGCTTTTGTGACCTTTTTTTTCAGACATCAATAGATTCAATTTTTGCCAAGACGTCTGGTGGGTTTTCAAAATTAAAAGAGTTTGGAAATAACGCCTAAACCAATGGATCAACAGCTATGTAAATTAGAAAAAACAATTTAAGACTACTTGCAAGTCCCACAAATAAAAGCTGTTTATTTCTGAATTGGTAACTTTATTGCGTTAATGTGTTAATGACAATATGTTTATTGTAACATTTCACCTTAATTTGTATCAAAACAATGCTGCAGACACTGGGGTGCCCTGTCACTGAGCTGGTGGGGGAGACAGCTGTTGATTTGATAGCTGCAGGGTGGATAGATAATCTGAGGGTGGCAGGCCAAGATCCATGACAGCCTGATTACAGTCATCCCTCTTAGTTTGGGCACACAACCCGGCACAGACTGGGAAAACAGAACCTGTCCACCTTGGCTCCTTCATTTTTTAAATTCAATTTTCATCATTCAGTCATTTTTCTGCAAACTGATAGAACTCATAGAATCTTTTTTTTCTGGTCCTGCAAAAATACAAAGTATTTCTTTAAAAATATTTTTTTTCTAAATTATGACATGTCCTGAATTTTTGGCTGACGTGATATGGGCATTGGAATCAGGTTTTGCAGCTGCAGACTCGGGTTTCGGTAGGAGGCTACTGTCGGTGGATTCCATTTTTCTTTTTGCAACAGCTACCGACGCCACCCAGGGAACATTAATAATGCTGATGATGCCATCAAAAAGAGGCAGATTTTCATTCTCGGACGACTATACCCATTCATTTGCGACAGTTGCCCGTTTGCTCAGATCATTTTATGAATAGCAATATGGATGACTTTTGTTAGTTTTAAACAAAATTCGTTTTAGTAGGGCAGTCGGCAAGTACTTTTATGAATAATGCCCAATGTTCTTTCACATTCACACAACCGCCAACCCTGGAACACTTTCCTCCGGTTTACAAATGATCAGCCACAAATGAAGAAAAAATGTGCTTGGAATATGAATAGAATGAATAATGAGAACTTCATATATTTTATTTATCTATTTGCAGTGACAGGACTGACTGCTTATTAAGCTACGATGTTGGTGTTATCTAATATTATTGCTTTAATACCTAATGGGCCCAAAGTAACTTTCCATTTTCTTTTGTTTTCAATTTAGTCTCACTTAAGCTAATGCTGTTGATAGGCAACCTTTCAAACAAACAGCCTTGTTCATGTACCTTACCATATGATTTACACTAACAAGTGACACAAACTAGACAGTGCATTTTATTACAGTGCTAAATAAAAGGAAACGAAAACAGGGATGGAAATGAGTTTCACTTTACTACGAGCTTGATTAGCCGCAGTGCATAGGTAACAAGCTCAGGTGTGTCTTATTAAACTCACAGTAAAACCAGAAATGCATAAAACTACTATGCAGTTGAACTACTGTAAATACATCAATTGAACAAAACCGATCCTATATGCTACAGTGCAATGCATCTATGTCTGTTCAGTATCATTAACTCATATCTACAGGTAGTGGACAAAAAAATGGAAACACCAATGTAAAGTCACTTAATAGGGAGTTGGGCCACTATGGTATCCCGCTCTGTGGAGTTCTCGGTGGACCATTTTTGATGAAACTGGCTGCTCGCACCCCAGGTTGAAATTTGCAGTCAATTGATCTGCAGTTGCTCGCCTGTTTTGCCTTGCACTTCGAATTAATGCACGGATATCACGATCCTGGAGTATGCGCTTCCGCCCACTGTTGCGCTTTGCTGATGATGTATTTCCCTCTGAGTTCCATGCCGACATAACCTTAGACACTGTTGCTCGTGAAACATCAGCAAGTTGTGCTGTCTTGGTCACTGCAGCTCCTGCCAAACGCGCCCCAGCAATCACCCCTCTTTCAAAGTCACTGAGGTCTCCTCTTGCAGCCATGCTAGCCATAATTATAGGTAACCAGGCCTGTCCAGCATTTTTATACATGACCCTAAGCATGCTGGGATGTTATTTGCTTAATTAACGCATGAACCACACCTGTGTGGAAGCCCTTGCTTTCAATATACTTGGTGTCCCTCATTTACCCAGGTGTTTCCATTTTTTTGTCCACTACCTGTACGTATCTGTTAAGAGTTGACTGCTGTCAAACGTTTCATCTTTGATTCGAATTTGTGAATGCGTGAAAAAATAAAACCACTCAAACACTCAGTTTCCACTGGCACTCATTATCATGTCTAAATTTAAGTTTAGAGCTGATAATGTACCCCCCATATACAAACTGTGTATATTTACACTGTATAGTCCTCTGCTTTACTATGGTAAAGGAAGAGCACTTTCATTGTTGCCATGGAGACCAAGAGTCACTGCGTCGCCATGGAAACGGACAGCAGTTTGCAGCATGCAGAGCAGCCTTTGTGGCCCACACACCAGTGGGATGCTGTTGGTAATTTAACCCAGTTATTTAGAACCCTGCTAATTGCTACTTTCCACTTGCAAGATGTCAGCCTCTAGCCTTGCAGCTTCCTCTGTGTGCGTTCAAAGCTGCCTTCTCCCTTTTCACATGGGCTGCAAGTGCAATAAATATTATATTTTAAGTGTTCAAATCTATTATATTTTTAAATCTTAAAAAAAAGTTTTACAGCTATTGCCAAAGGTTTGCATCACCCTATAGAATTTGCTTCATAAAGTTGAATAAAACCTGCTGAATAACGTTACATTAACATATTGAATTACATACCGCTTTGTAGTTTTCCATATACTTCACGGGAAACTAACAAAAATTTAAAAATGTGACATTTCAAAATCTAACATGAAATACTACACTACTATTATGACTTCCGGTAGACTTTTGCGATGTAATTTTGTGTTTCTTTGAGTACATTTTGTTCATCTAGTTTTTTTATTTTTTATTATTGAATCCTAAAATTGTAGGTGATACAAAACTTTTGGCCATAGCTGTATATCCAGGGTGTTGTTTTTGTTTGTAGCACTGTACATTAACTACACAACAGCTAAGCTGCAGTAACACAGTAATTACACTTGTGTAGTTACAGGACAGTGCAACAACATGAACAATGTGGGCAGTTGCTGGCATCTAATTACTGTACTCTGTGTTTTGTGCAATAACAATGTACAGTAATTACAGTGTAGTCTGAAAGTTGTTGATTTATTTGCAAATGATCAGGCATTAGGTGGATCCAAGTTTTCCTATCGCAGCAATGTGAACTGTTAATGAATATGCCATTCCAAGCAATCAACCAGCTAAAATTAAGGTGACAAGATTTTTAAGTCCTTAAACTGGGACAGTATGGAAATATTGTGAATAATTTCCAACTTCCAAGCTACAGGGAAGATCTCTGGTTTTTATTTTCACTTTGGCAATGTTTGATCTAATATCACCCTTATGGAATGAAAATATATTTAAATATATTGGCATATATTGTATAATACATTTTGTAATATACTACATTATATTTCTCAATATATTGAAATATATGATTGTTCCATAAGGGCAGATTGAAAGTGAATGCAGAGACTCATGGTGATATTCAGAGTGGAATCTTTTACTTTCAAAAACTTTTTTGTGAATAAATGATCGTATTGTCTTTGTAATGTCAATTCAATACAACAGGTAGTCATTACATTACACAGTAGCAATTCAATAATATAAAATTCTCAGATTATATTTTATTGCTGATTACTGCTGCAAATCTAGTCCCTTTTCTGGCAAGGAAACTGCATCTTCTCTCTCTTTATCTATTCTGTCGTCCAGTGTCCAATCGGCAAACCAGGCCTTTCCTGTATGAAAACATTACATATATCTCAATATTTCTATTTATTAAATGGTTACTTCATTTTTTGATTGGATCATTGTTTTTCTTCTATTAAACTAAAAGCTGTGATAAAGTGAAATACTTATAAAATACCTTTTAGAGCTATCACACCTATGCAACAGATAGCATTAATCTTAAATATGAGTACTCCATTGTCTCTATTTTCTCAGCCTCTCAATCTGCAGTGAGGGGGAGGGGGGCTGCCAGTCCAGCTGGCTGCAAGCAGACTGCAGCGGCATTGCCAGTGATCTAAGAAAACAATCTGCAGTGAAACCAGCAGCCCCCCCCCCCCGCCAACTTCTTAAAGACTGGCCTGCAGGGTCACCCAGATACACTCGCTCTTCATCCCTGTCTATCTTTAACAGAGCAAACCCCCTTACAGAGTGCCTACACTGTTGATACCAGTTCTGTGACATTAAGGGGTAGGTTTACTAAAGTGGTTGGCCTGTCGCAATAGTCTCAAACCAGTTGCAAACGAGTCGGAAGTCTTGGGTGAAATGTACTAGGGAATGCTTTGCAGCTGCAGTTTCTGTCTGTGGTTCAAGTGTAGATGAATATGTATTTATGGGCGTTCCTGCGTAAATTCGCAAATAGGGGGTGGCGATATTATATCTCAAATATTATAATGAGATGTACAAAAGCTGTAGACAATTGCGACACTTACAATTGCACCAATTTTTTAAGAACTTTTGAAAGCATGTTTTAAACAGTCACAATTGGTCTGGCATTTCCCAGTCTGCTTTTTCTCCTGCATTGCCAATTTTGCTCAATGCATTTTTGAGGCAAGCAGCCAAATACCTATTTTTCCCTAAAAGCAGAGTGTACTTACAAGCCTTGAAAACACATTTTTATGTGTGGTGGGGTGCCCCGCCCCTGTGTGTATTTTTGTTTGTTTGTTTTATGTGGTGTGTATGTATTGGAGTGTGGATTATGTAGCACGGGTGATTTAAAATGTATAGTTGTATTTAGGCACGGGGATTGCACAATCACTTCATGTGCAGATACAGTATGTAATATTATGTGAGCACGGAGATTGCACAAATTAGTTCACGAGTCAGCTTGTCACATTACATTTCTGGTTTCCCCAACGTCTTGGAAGCAATAGACTGCACACATGTGCTGCTAACCCCACCAGCTCATTCTGAGCATCTTGTAGCACTGCACCACTGAAAGCGGACAGTATACATTTGGCTTATAGGCTACTCATGATAATATGAAGTAGTGGTATTATGCAACATTTCTTGCTGGCCCTTTGAAATTCGTATTAATGAGAATTGACTGTCCTCCTGTAACTTGTCAATGCAGCACCATTACCTATTGTGTTAATTGTCTAGGCTGCCAAGTTAATAATAATAATAATAATAATAATAATAATAATAATAATAATAATATATTTTAAAAAAAAGTTAAAATCACTGTTTCAATTTAAAATAATATTTTATTCGCATTGTACACCAATGTGTACAATGCAGCAGCATGATTATATTGTGTTACCGGTACCCTACAGTCTAAAGTAAAAAGAAAGTGCACTAGGTGTTCATTTGATTTTACTACTGTACTGTGTACTGTACAGGCGTACTGTACAGATTTATATATTTTTTTTCATAATATAATGTGTAGCCTACCCAAAACACATTAGTGTTATTTCAGTGCAATGATTTACATTTATACCCTGAGCACTATAAATGTATGTTTGTGCGATTTTATTGTACTTTTTGAAACCCGACACCTCTTAACGTCGGACAAACATATCCGGTTTACTGAGGGGCTACTGTATGGTTATGAAAAGCTTTTTGACAGAAACACATTTTTTTTATCTGGGGCTGAAGGTGGGGGGCCCAATATAGATATGGGATATATTTGTATGGGATTAAAATGCCTTTCATTTATATATATATATACAGTACTGTGCAAAAGTTTTAGGCAGGTGTGAAAAAATGCTGTAAAGTAAGAATGCTTTCAAAAATAGACATGTTAATAGATCATATTTATCACTTAACTAAATGCAAAGTGAGTGAACAGAAGAAAAATCTAAATCAAATCCATATTTGGTGTGACAACCCTTTGCCTTCAAAACAGCATCAATTCTTCTAGGTACACTTGTACAAAGTCAGGGATTTTGTAGGCATACAGTCAGGTGTATGATTAAACAATTATACCAAACAGGTGCTAATGATCATCAATTCAATATGTAGGTTGAAACACAATCATTAACTGAAACAGAAACAGCTGTGTAGGAGGAATAAAACTGGGTGAGGAACAGCCAAACTCAGCTAACAAGGTGAGGTTGCTGAAGACAGTTTACTGTCAAAAGTCATACACCATGGCAAGACTGAGCACAGCAACAAGACACAAGGTAGTTATACTGCATCAGCAAGGTCTCTCCCAGGCAGAAATTTCAAGGCAGACAGGGGTTTCCAGATGTGCTGTCCAAGCTCTTTTGAAGAAGCACAAAGAAACGGGCAACGTTGAGGACCGTAGACGCAGTGGTCGGCCAAGGAAAGACACATCATGCTTACTTCCCTTCGCAATCGGAAGGTGTCCAGCAGTGCCATCAGCTCATAACTGGCAGAAAACAGTGGGACCCTGGTACACCCATCTACTGTCTGGAGAAGTCTGGTCAGAAGTGGCCTTCATGGAAGACTTGCGGCCAAAAAGCCATACCTCCGACGTGGAAACAAGGCCAGCGACTCAACTATGCACAAAACACAGGAACTGGGGTGCAGAAAAATGGCAGCAGGTGCTCTGGACTAATGAGTCAAAATTTGAAATATTTGGCTGTAGCAGAAGGCAGTTTGTTCGCCGAAGGGCTGGAAAGCGTGCACGAATGAGTGTCTGCAGGCAACAGTGAAGCATGGTGGAGGTTCCTTGCAAGTTTGGGGCTGCATTTCTGCAAATGGAGTTGGGGATTTGGTCAGAATTAATGGTCTCCTCAATGCTGAGAAGTACAGGCAGATACTTATCCATCATGCAATACCATCAGGGAGGCATCTGATTGGCCCCAAATTTATTCTGCAGCATGACAACGACCCCAAAAATACAGTGAAAGTCATTAAGAACAATCTTCAGCGTAAAGAAGAACAAGGAGTCCTAGAAGTGATGGTTTGGCCCCCACAGAGCCCTGATCTGAACATCATCGAGTCTGTCTGGGATTACATGAAGAGAGAGAAGCAACTGAGGCTGCCTAAATCCACAGAAGAACTGTGGTTAGTTCTCCAAGATGTTTGGGCCAACCTACCTGCCGAGTTCCTTCAAAAACTGTGTGCAAGTGTACCTAGAAGAATTGATGCTTGATGCTGTTTTGAAGGCAAAGGGTGGTCACACCAAATATGAATTTGATTTAGATTTTTCTTCTGTTCACTCACTTTGCATTTAGTTAATTGATAAATATAATCTATTAACATGTCTATTTTTGAAAGCATTCTTACTTTACAGCATTTTTTCACACCTGCCTAAAACTTTTGCACAGTACTGTATATATATATAACAGTATTAAAATAGATTAAATAAAGACGGAACAGAAAGCATTGTACAGATGACATTTACATTTAACAAAAACAATGTTATTTTGATTCTTGCACCCTTGCATGTATACACGTTATCCTTCGGGCACCCTCTGCTGCAGCAAACTCAACTCAACTACAATGTATAATGACAGAAATCTCGATAAGACGACACAATAAATATTTAAATGAGTATATTGCGGCTGTCTTCATTAACATATTTTCTCTTAGTACGTATGACAAAATGTTTACTTTGTTAAGTGTCGCAACGAAACTGAATGTTTTATGTCTGCACTGCGACTGGCACATCTTAGTAAACTTACCCCTCAGAGTTTTATTTCCCTGGTTTGATGTAATGATCGTGCAGTGCAGTCAGTGGCACAATTACATCCTTACATTGTTAAAATGTATCTTTAGTTGCCTGATTTCAATGTGGCTGCAACACTGTCTTGTATCATGTCGGCTTTCATCTCATTTACACATATGATGTTTGTAAACACTACATTAGAACTGTCAGTATCATTGCAATGTAGCTCATCAAGATCTATGTGTGACCAACATACACAAGTGTGCAAGAAGCAAGACACTAAAATCCTCAAATTGCATCTGTGAAAATCACAATTGTGGTATGTAATTTAAATTTAAATTAAACAAAAAATACGATGTATATTTATTTCTCAATAAATAAATACTTGCAGATTTACTTACAGTAATATTTTGTATATATGACTAGACCAGTCAGTCAGATCACATTAGACAGCCATGAGATTGATATTGACAAAACACACTCCCCCACACAAATACACACAGTAAGCCACAGTGCTGGTAGATGCAGTCTCCAGGTTATCCTAACTTGCACATGCACACATACACATACATACACACACACAGACACACACACACACACACACATACACTGTGCTTTTCAGCCCTCTTGCTTTCAAGGAAGGGCTGTTACTCATATCTACAGTACTTCCTTTTTTTCTCAAGCTATCATTTCTATACCTTGTGTTGTTAATAATTTATATTTCTTCTCTCTCATTGTATGGAAAACGACCATCAAACACCAGTATGGAATTCATCAGTGAACACGTGCCTTGTGCTCAGCTTTGTACAGTATGGAATTCATCAGTGAACACGTGCCTTGTGCTCAGCTTTGTACAGTATGGAATTCATCAGTGAACATGTGCCTTGTGCTCAGCTTTGTACAGTATAGAATTCATCAGTGAACACGTGCCTTGTGCTCAGCTTTGTACAGTATGGAATTCATCAGTGAACACGTGCCTTGTGCTCAGCTTTGTACAGTCTAGAATTCATCAGTGAACGCGTGCCTTGTGCTCAGCTTTGTACAGTATGGAATTCATCAGTGAACACGTGCCTTGTGCTCAGCTTTGTACAGTATGGAATTCATCAGTGAACACGTGCCTTGTGCTCAGCTTTGTACAGTATGGAATTCATCAGTGATCACGTGCCTTGTGCTCAGCTTCGTACAGTATGGAATTCATCAGTGAACACGTGCCTTGTGCTCAGCTTTGTACAGTATGGAATTCATCAGTGAACACGTGCCTTGTGCTCAGCTTTGTACAGTATAGAATTCATCAGTGATCACGTGCCTTGTGCTCAGCTTCGTACAGTATGGAATTCATCAGTGAACACGTGCCTTGTGCTCAGCTTTGTACAGTATGGAATTCATCAGTGAACACGTGCCTTGTGCTCAGCTTTGTACAGTATGGAATTCATCAGTGAACACGTGCCTTGTGCTCAGCTTTGTACAGTATGGAATTCATCAGTGAACACGTGCCTTGTGCTCAGCTTTGTACAGTATAGAATTCATCAGTGATCACGTGCCTTGTGCTCAGCTTCGTACAGTATGGAATTCATCAGTGAACACGTGCCTTGTGCTCAGCTTTGTACAGTATAGAATTCATCAGTGATCACGTGCCTTGTGCTCAGCTTCGTACAGTATGGAATTCATCAGTGAACACGTGCCTTGTGCTCAGCTTTGTACAGTATAGAATTCATCAGTGAACGCGTGCCTTGTGCTCAGCTTTGTACAGTATGGAATTCATCAGTGAACACGTGCCTTGTGCTCAGCTTTGTACAGTATGGAATTCATCAGTGAACGCGTGCCTTGTGCTCAGCTTTGTACAGTATGGAATTCATCAGTGAACACGTGCCTTGTGCTCAGCTTGCTTCGTACAGTATGGAATTCATCAGTGAACACGTGCCTTGTGCTCAGCTTCGTACAGTATGGAATTCATCAGTGAACACGTGCCTTGTGCTCAGCTTGCTTCGTACAGTATGGAATTCATCAGTGAACGCATGCCTTGTGCTCAGCTTGCTTCGTACAGTATGGCCACTGATTATCTTGTCACGCTTTTCCATGGCAAAGAGCTGTCTAATCGAGTAAACAATAAGGTTGGGGTGTAAGGTTTTTTAATCTGCCTTTGGACATGCTTCGAAGAGCGTGTTAAGAAGATATAAAACAATCTGTGTACAACCTGGTAAAAATAATCATTAAGAGTTGCTGATACAACACATGTGCCTGCTGTGCTGTGGAACCCAGCATATAGTAGTACAGTTGGTGTTGCATTGATTACAATAGAGTTCATTAATAAAGTGTCGACTGCACTGTATACACACAACACACTGCAATAATTAAAACACAAGCAAGCTGCAAACACACGTTGCAGTGCTCAGTGGTTTTCAACCTTTTCATCTCCAGTACCTGTGTCTCCAGCAGGGACCATCAGGTGTACCAGCAACTATGTACAATCTCAAATGGCTACTGCAAAACAGACCCACCCCATTCCAAACGGTTTTCTTTTTTTTTGTCTCCAAATTTAAGAACATAAGAACATAAGAAAGTTTACAAAACGAGAGGAGGCCATTCAGCCCATCTTGCTCGTTTGGTTGTTAGTAGCTTATTGATCCTAGAATCTCATCAAGCAGCTTCTTGAAGGATCCAGGGTGTCAGCTTCAACAACATTACTGGGGAGTTGGTTCCAGACCCTCACAATTCTCTGTGTAAAAAAGTGCCTCCTATTTTCTGTTCTGAATGCCCCTTTATCTAATCTCCATTTGTGACCACTGGTCCTTGTTTCTTTTTTCAGGTCAAAGAAGTCCCCTGGCTCGACATTGTCTATTCCTTTTAGGATTTTGAATGTTTGAATCAGATCGCCGCGTAGTCTTCTTTGTTCAAGACTGAATAGATTCAATTCTTTTAGCCTGTCTGCATATGACATGCCTTTTAAACCCGGGATAATTCTGGTTGCTCTTCTTTGCACTCTTTCTAGAGCAGCAATATCCTTTTTGTAACGAGGCGACCAGAACTGAACACAATATTCTAGGTGAGGTCTTACTAATGCATTGTAAAGTTTTAACAATACTTCCCTTGATTTAAATTCAACACTCCTCACAATATATCCGAGCATCTTGTTGGCCTTTTTTATAGCTTCCCCACATTGTCTAGAGGAAGACATTTCTGCAGCAACATAAACTCCTAGGTCTTTTTCATAGTTCCCTTCTTCAATTTCAGAATCTCCCATATGATATTTATAATGCACATTTTTATTGCCTGCATGCAATACTTTACACTTTTCTCTATTAAATTGCATTTGCCATGTGTCTGCCCAGTTCTGAATGCTGTCTAGGTCATTTTGAATGACCTTTGCTGCTAGAACAGTGTTTACCACTCCTCCTATTTTTGTGTCGTCTGCAAATTTAACGAGTTTGCTTACTATACCAGAATCTAAATCATTAATGTAGATTAGGAATAGCAAAGGACCTAATACTGATCCCTGTGGTACACCACTGGTAACCTCGCTCCATTTTGAGGTTTCTCCTCTAATCAGTACTTTCTGTTTTCTACATGTTAACCACTCCCTAATCCATGTGCATGCATTTCCTTGAATCCCTACTGCGTTCAGTTTGAGAATTAATCTTTTATGCAGGACTTTGTCAAAAGCTTTCTGGAAATCTAAATAAACCATGTCGTATGCTTTGCAATTATCCATTTTCAATGTTGAATCCTCAAAAAAGTCAAGTAGGTTAGTTAGACACGATCTCCCTTTCCTAAAACCATGCTGACTGTCTCCCAGGATATTGTTACCATATAGGTAATTTTCCATTTTGGATCTTATTATAGTTTCCATAAGTTTACATATAATAGAAGTCTGTAGTTTTGTGGATCGGTATTACGTTTGCTATTTTCCAGTCTGTCAGTACAACCCCTGTGTCAAGAGACTGTTGCATGATCTTGGTTAGCGGTTTGTAAATAACTTCTTTCATTTCTTTGAGTACTATTGGGAGGATCTCATCCGGCCCAGGGGATTTGTTTATTTTAAGAGCTCCTAGTCCCTTTAACACTTCTGCCTCTGTTATGCTAAAGTTATTTAAAATTGGATAGGAACAGGTCGACATGTGGGGCATGTTGTTCGTGTCCTCCTTTGTAAAAACCTGTGAAAAGTAATCATTTAATATATTTGCTATTTTTTTTCTTCATCTATGATTTTGCCATTTGTGTCTCTTAGACATTTAACCTCCTCTTTGAATGTTCTCTTGCTGTTATAATATTGGAAAAACATTTTGGAATTGGTTTTAGCCCCCTTAGCAATATTGATTTCTATCTCTCTCTTGGCTTCTCTCTTTCTAACTTCCTTTTTGACTTGTGTTTGCAGTTCCAAGTACTCTTTCTGTGTACTTTGCTTTTGGTCCCTTTTAAATGCTTTTTAAAGTGCCTTTTTTGCTGAATATTTTTTATAATTGATCTATTAAACCATTTTGGCCATTTTGTTTTCGATTTAGATTTGTCTACTTTTGGGATGTAATTGTTTTGCGCCTCTAGTTCTACATTTTTAAAAAACAGCCATCCTTTTTCTGTGGATGTTTTCTCAATTTTACTCCAATCTACTTCTGTTAGTCTCTGTTTCATACCTTCATAGTTTGCTTTTCTAAAATTGTAAACCTTAGCTTTAGTCATTACTTTTGGGGTTTTAAAAAATACTTCAAATGAGACCATGTTGTGGTCTGAGTTTGCCAATGGCTCTCTGACCTCTGTTTTAGTTATTCTGTCCCCTCTAGTCGGTACCTTGACAAATTCACTGAAGATGTGACGGCTTCATCTACTTATTTGACAAGAGTTCACCACAAACAACACAGAGCGTCTGCTTTGGGTTCCCGTCACTACCTTTGAAAGCTCAGACTGATTTTTCAGACTTGTTCCGAGTCCTTTTCTTTGTCAGTGGTTCAGTGGTACAAACAGATTGCTACATTATGATAGCGTGATTAAGTGGGTATTGTGGGTGGGGAATTGCAGCGTCATAAAGACAACTGCTGCTGCGTACCACAGGTTGAAAACCACTGCTCTTCAGTATATGTTTTATTGTGGTATCGTACTTTATATTCAGAACAAGTTAGCATCTGTACAGTAACTTCCGGTACTTATGTGTAAACCTCCTAACAAGAGACTTTCATTTCCCAACATGATATTAAGTGGGATGACAATCAGTTGTATTACTAATACATACCAGTGATATTAACCAAAGTTAAGGCATAGTGTATGTGTATTATACACAGCGCCTCAAGAACTTGCCATTATGTGTTGTATTGTCATGGAAAAGCCCTATACTAAAAGGACTGCATAAAGCATGTACGCTATGTAATACAATTCACTAAAAACTATAGCATCACTTGGGAATTTTTCCAGAAAGCTGACAAAGTTCACTTTCTTATATCTGAGGAGTTTATAAAGTGTAAAAAACAAATTAGCCCCCCACCTAATAACAAAAAACAAAACCAAAAAAATCTGTTAATCATCCTCACTGGACTGGCTACCTGCTAATGAGAGCAGCTGAACCCGTGAATAGAGAATGAGGAGTCAGCTCTGTGTAAGAGACTCCCCAGTAATTTTGAAGCTGACACCCTGGGACCCTTCAAGAAGCTGCTTGATGAGTTTCTGGGATCAATAATCTACGAACAACCAAACAAGCTAGATGGACTGAATGGCCTCCTCTCGTTTGTAACCTTTCTTATGTTCTTATGAGAGCCTCCCTCCGATCCCCTTACCCTTCTCCTGCAGTGAGACTCCTGACTGCAGTGTCTGCTGGCTGCAGTGTGTCCTGACTGCAGTGTGTCTCCTGACTGCAGTATGTCTCCTGACTGCAGTGTGTGCTGACTGCAGTGTGTCTCCTGACTGCAGTGTGTGTTGACTGCAGTGTGTGCTGACTGCAGTGTGTCTCCTGACTGCAGTGTGTGCTGACTGCAGTGTGTCTCCTGACTGCAGTGTGTGTTGACTGCAGTGTGTGCTGACTGCAGTGTGTCTCCTGACTGCAGTGTGTGCTGACTGCAGTGTGTCTCCTGACTGCAGTGTGTGCTGACTGCAGTGTGTGCTGACTGCAGTGTGTCTCCTGACTGCAGTGTGTGTTGACTGCAGTGTGTGCTGACTGCAGTGTGTCTCCTGACTGCAGTGTGTGCTGACTGCAGTGTGTCTCCTGACTGCAGTGTGTGCTGACTGCAGTGTGTGCTGACTGCAGTGTGTCTCCTGACTGCAGTGTGTCTCCTGACTGCAGTGTGTGCTGACTGCATTAGATTGCATACTGCGTATCATGTAAAACAACTGGGACACCTTTAATATTTTAAACACCCTAATTTAATTTACAACTATGTATTAATTTTCATTAACATTGTTAAATCATCTCAATTACTGTACATCATGAACAGCAGACGATGATAAAACATGGAATATTCTAGCTATACATTCCTTGAACAAAACTGTTTGCTTTCCTCTCCCTGCAAGGAAGATGTAGTCACTACAGTACTGTACACACAACTTACATTCTGCCTGGAGACACACTCTTTTTAAGATTAGCAAATGACAAAAATGCAGAATTAGCAAGAACCACTGAGCTCTATGGAACGCGGATAGTACTAGAGTTATAGTTCCATAGCGATTATAGTAGTATGATTTTTTCCCCAAAGGCATGTGTTTAAAACTCAATTAAATATGTATATACAGTACATTATGGATGTATGCATTCTTGGTATAAACAAGATATCTCATTAAAGGCCATGACATACAGCATTTTTATGTTATTGCCACATCTCCCCATGACAGAAATACCCTATGTAATGGCTTTTCATGACTTATTTCTAGGGGCCCAGAAAAATTCACGTATTTTTTTTTTTTTTTTTTTTAAAGAATAACAATAAAATGACAATAAAAAACAAGGAGTTTCATGGAGTGTCACAGTTGCCTAATATGTGCTATCATTGAAAGTTCATCAAGAACATCACAAACAAAAAAACAAGGCTGAAACATTTTAACATTCAGCCAAGCTACTGAGTCAACTCGTTAAAATGTACATTGGAACATTGGAACTGGAGTTGTATTGAAACAATCTTTAAAGATGTAACAAACTTCTGCTGGAAACAAGACGTTTTAAATGGTATGTGTTGGCTGCAAAAAAAAAGTAACAAGCAGACAAATAGATTTTTTAAAAACAACCTTAAAAACAACGTTTGAGTTTTGCAAACCTTTAAAACTTATGCTGACACATTACTGTGTACTTCCCATAGCCTATTTTGCTGCCTCTAATCCCAAAATAATAAACACAGGAGAAACGTTTTACTGCAAACCTGAAATGACAAAACAGAAGCATCTGTGTTTTTCTTCATACACACTGTACATTTCTGGTAGTATGTAGAAATGTAATTGTACAGAATGTGGAATTCACCAATCATGAAGCCGGTATTTGTATGACGCGGTTGCTGTAGTAACCAAATGCACGGTATTGACTCTGGCCCATGTACAGCTACTGTAGTGCTGCTTCTACTTGATAAAAGTTTGAAATGAACAGGGGAGGTGAAGAGCAATGTAAAATGCTGTAAGGGAAATTAAATACATATTTTTCACGGGTAGGCAATCAACTACACGATTTCCGTGACATTCATGATAGCATGAATTTTCCAGGGCCCTACATCTCTGTCTGGAGAACACACAAGCATATCTTTTTATAGCCCCATCACATGATTTACGCTGTCCTCCTGCAAAGTTAAGCATGTGCAAGCAATGGAGCGATTAGATGCTCACTTTGGTACATATCATATCTGGTCTGCATATGTAACCAGGAGCATCTCAGAAGTCAATGAGATGCTAATGATCTATCTACATATTCACTGGAGCATCTTGCTGCGGAGGCCTACAGTTGCCCTTACGAATTTGCGCATGCTTTGAGATGCAATGGGTATTTCCCTGTACATATGTTGCATTTTTGCCCATGTGCAACTTGATATTTGTGCATGCGCAACGCTTAGTACTAGACCTCCAGGAAGTTGCATTTAAAGCTGGTTGTAGCTCTAACCTGAAGTTGGATGATAATTTAAAGTTATTGATTGCTGTCTAAAAATTATCATGGTTATCTTAAACGATGTTCTAATTCTCCATGGTTTGTAGTTCTAGCTCTCTCACGTTATCCTTTTTCATTTTCTTTGCATGCTTTCCAGACACTGTTTTCTTAAAACAAATCCTACTACTCCATCTCTCACAACAGGGGAGACAAATCAATTACACAGAATTTATAACACATCTGGGATGTGCCGTTTGAATAGGAAAAGAGAGGAACAAAACATCTTGGTGGCAGTAGTGCTCTCCTTTTTAGCTTAGTTGACTGCCAAAAATGTGTTTACTGGAGATAACTTCATTATAGATAATGTTTTTTTTTCTGTACTTTAAATAATCAAACAAATGAAATTGCTTATATTGCGGTCATTGATTATGGCTCTAAAAGTACCCTGAGATCAGCACTAGACACACCTGTTTTACTCTCCTCCCTAGAGACCTTGTGATCAGCTGCAGCAAATCATTAAGGACCCAAGGTATGGCATAAACACAGATGTGAAAACATAATCCCCTGATTTAGGATTTCTACCCTCAAATGTAATTTTTACAATTAGGGTTACAGATATTGCAAGCATGGACATACACCAAAAGTCAGTCAAAGATGTGTTTTTCTCAGAAAGCTGCTCGTATGCCTACATGTATTTCTGTTTTACCAGAAGGTGGTAACGTTTGTATGAAAAAATCAAACAGCTTGTTTATGATATGATATTTTACACCTTCTGCATTTTCAGTATATTGAGTCTTTTTTTTGCTTCTGTTTAGATCTGTTTAGGTCTTTTTTCTACTGCTTTTAAAAGCTGAATTTCTGAAGAGGTTTTAGGAAAGACCACAATAAGACATACAGAAATATACTTGTTATTTATATTCACATGTGTGGAAGGGTGGTGGGCAATTCACTGACACACACGAAAGACAGAAGTTTTATTTGAAAACACCGCACTGGTGCCCAGTTTTATTATTTTAGATGTTTTTCCTTTAGCCCGCAGAGGGCGCTGTTGTCCGTGGCTTGACCGACCACAGGAATACCAATACTGGTAAACAGTTAAAAGCTGGCGCACTCACAGGTGCTCAAAATAATAATGAAAACAAATTAATTAAATGAAAAGGGAAAATAAAACACAGTAATAAAACTACAAAATATAGGTGCTGCGTACGCAGTGCCCCCACTGCCGCTAAGCCGGTCAGCTCGGGATCTCCGTCCTATGCTGTTATGCACTATACACTTGGGTGGCCAAGGTTCCCCTGTCAAAACACACGTCCCCTCGGGTACGTAACAATAGATTTTAATAAATTGTTTATTTATTGCTGGCTGTCTTCCTCAGCCCTGCTTGCCTGTTTTGGTTGCTCACTTCAACCACTGGCCTTCTCAGCCAGCGTCTCTCTGTGTTTCCAATCACAGCCACCCGAATGCATAACCCAGCGCAGTATTTATGGGCCGAGCAATCCCCCAAGGCCCGCCTCTCAGCCACTCAGAGAGAGGGAAAGCCAACACACCCTCTTCCCCACCTCTCCGTGCCACTGCCATAACTGACAGGTGGATCTACGAGGCTGCTGCCCCCTTCCTTAAGTATCACGCAAGCGCCAGATAGTCAGCACAGATCTCCCCCGTTACAACATGATTAACATTCTGTGTAAGTGTAGTTGTTAGATATTCAGCCCTGTCGCTGTAGGCACAAAAGCGTCACTGAAGCAATTGAGTTTCTCAACCTCACACTCAGTCTTGCGTGAGTTGGCTCTGTGTGTTAGCTTGGTTGGAGAAGCAAGTTGTGTAACGGTTTCGCTCTAAGATGGACTTTATAAATTCTTGGCAAGTAAATAAAAAAGAATCTCAGAAAGACTGTACTGTGTTCAAATAAAGAAACCAAGGATGTTGAACTGCACCAAGCTATGTGTCGTCTGAATGTCATGGGTGTTGAATGGGGAAACCAAACCTGTAAGCAGAGGAACGGAGATGAACAGAGACACAGAGGCAGCCCGCAACAACATCTATACAAAAATCACATTTCAGAGGGACCTTACAGCTGCACACCCCTAGCTTGTCGTTCAAATTAAAGAAACCAAGGATGTTGAACTGCACCAAGCTATGAGTCGTCTGAATGTCATGGGTGTTGAATGGGGAAACCGAACCTGTAAGCAGAGGAACAGAGATGAACATAGACACAGAAGCAGCCCGCAACAACATCTATACATAAATCACATTTCAGAGGGACCTTACAGCTGCACACCCCTAGCTTGTCGTTCAAAAAAGTAGTTGAAAAAGTACAAATGTGCTGGAATAAAACTAGCATGGTAAAAAGAAAAAAGAATAATCTGAGCAGAAACAACAAATAGAAAATTATGGAGAACACAAAACAATGCATTTTCTGAAACATATATATAGTATATACTGGTATATCAAAGTACTTTGGGTTAATCAAAAAATTCCCAAGTAGTCAGACACCTTGGGATATACACCACCCACTCAATACATCACAGGTGTCGGGGTCCAATATAAATCCGCTATATATCGAGGGCCGCGATATAGTGAGAGACCCATAGAAAAACAAATAGGCTAACAAATACTGTACAACCACTCCCTTGTTTTATCAGGGGCGTCAGGGTCCAATATAAATCCTCTACACAAGACGTTTTTTCTCATTTTATGTATAAAAAGCAGCACACCATTTAAATTCGTACTGCGGAAGATAATTGCTTCTCATCAACTTAATTTCATGAGTCTTCCTCTCCTTGAAAGAATCCCATTCCCAGCATAGGAGGCTTGTTGCCAGGGAACTGACGTCACTGCCCTGTGACTTTTGCTAGTGCATTGCTGTCACGAGTGAACACCTTGTTGGCTAAAATAAAAACCGCTTTAGCAAGTAGATATTTCATTTGCTTTGTGTTATTGTGCAATGTGTGCATATATGATAACAGTATGATATTTAATGCTTTGTTTTTATTTGTTTTGTATATTTTTGTTTGTGATGCGCAGTACGAAATAAACGAACAGTAATTCTAAGTGCAATTGCCTATGTATATTGCAGCTAAGGCATGCGCATTTAGACTGTAAAAATGGGGAGCCAACTCCAGGACCGCGATATATCCGAATCCGCAGTATAGCGAGGGGCGATATAAGGAGGGGTGGGTGTAGTATGGACACATTCACTCACATGGGCTTTATCTCCACAACTAGCATACTGGAGATCCAGGAAACTGCTTCAATCATATTACTAGTCTCCTGTGTGAACCAGGACTGGCACAACTAGAAAGAACTTCATGAGAAGGCACAGGATCTTCTAGATTAAGGCAATATGCCAGACTATACATGAGAAACAAAAGAAACTTATGAGTCACTGGCATGGGAAATTTGCCGTTTATTTCTGATATGATCTCTTTGCATTTCAAACCCATCTTGAGACCTCTCATTCCTATGTAATGTAGTATATATTTAGGGCTTCTGGTTTTCGGTTTTATCCGACAAAAACTGATAAAAAAAAACCTTTCCCATTAAGAAAAAACAAAAACAAACTACCTTTTGCAATGCAGTTGGGCAATATCCCTCCTTTCTGACTTGTGTCTATGATTGGTTTGATCTGAATACTTTAAACCAACCCCAACTACTGAGTGGCAGAGACTCCACTTGCGAGATTTAAAATGAGATTACAATTAGGAATGGCGAGACATGTTCGCGGGATTTAAAGCTATATTACAGTTATATAGGGAGGATTTAAAACAAAACTGCAAATTGTTGCGAAATGTAAAAATATGCAGACACACACAAAAACCCCAGAAGAATGTGCCTGTGACTATAGGGATTTCTTTGAGGAAGACAGCAAAGGAAAGAAGGTACAACATAAGTGTGCAAGTACTGTCGAGTTGCTATACATATTGTGACAGAAAAAAACACCCAAGCATTTAGGAAAGTAACCAAAAAAAATAAATAATAATAATTCATACTGTACATAAAAACAAAATTATTTTGTGGCATTTTTGAAAATAGCTAAAAATAAGCACTGAAAAATGAAATGAATAAAACCAAAAAATAGAAGGCCTGTATATATTGTAGAACCCTGCCTGTAAATAGTTGGGGGTATGTGTTTTGGTGGTGGTTGGCAAGCATGGGGTTAATTCCTATCCCTGCCAAATACATGTGAGAATGTGGCTGTCCCCAAATTAGATAATTGGTGCTAATTGGGAGCAGTCACATGCAATAAAAAGGGAGCTTGAAGCTCCATTAGAGAGCACTGCCAGGAGCTGGTAACTAAAGGAAGTACTGTGTGTACAACCAAGAAGGTACTGTGTGCTTATTCTTGAAGAATATGTTGTGTGACCAGTAAACAGCTTAGCTGTCCAAAATGGGAAAATGGCTTAGCTGTCCCAACCCTTAGGGAAATAAAAGTTAGTTAGTACTCCATTGGGAGTTAGGCCTTTGCTTTGTTTGTTTTATTTTGTGTAAATAATAAGTGTGCAGGAAAACTCTAAAAATACATTTTTTGTGTCTGGGTCAAAATACAGTTTCTGTGTCTGGGTCACCTATTTAAAGGGAGCCAATCCAGCCTTGGGTGGGGGCTATAGCGCAGCTGTTAATCGGGGACCAACAGACTGCAAAGGGTTAACTGCAGAGGCCAGGTCTGGAAGGTATCATAATCAGAGAGTGGGAAGCAGGCAGCACTTCATAGAAGAGGTGTCCCTACTGCAGACTGCTCCTTGCATGCTGAGTGACAACCACAACAGAGAACTGCAGGACAGTGCATGCCAGAGCTTCACTCCTCCAGGACACTGATCCCAGGGGCTCTCTTCAAGCTGGCTGTGCCAGGGTCACATAAACAACCTCAGACTGACTGCTAGAACGCTCAGGGAGTTTACTGTACTTGAACGAGAGCATGGAAAATACCACATTAATTAAAAGTGACAGGCAAAACTTCAAGCAAAACCATAGCTAAGCAATATCAGATGAGACGTAAAACCGAGGTCCTATTGCAAGTGACTCTGCAGCAGCAGCAGCAGTTATTGATGCATCAATGCATAGTTCACCCCCTAGTCTCTGTAAGTCGCTTTGGATAAAAGTGCCTGCTAAATGACTAAATTTGTAATAAACTACCTATACATATTTAAAAACAGAAGCATGCCAGTTTGTACAGTGGTTGATTTTAATAACCTCTTGAGCTACAGGTAAAGACAGCAGCAATGTGCTTTTACTTTTATTAATAATTACTGGTGTGGAGGAGTTGGGTAATGCACTCACATGACAAAGGAATTCTTCAACTAATTAATTAATAATAAAAAAACAAATACAAGCATTGCAAGTAAAGATAACAGTTATGTCGCTCCAGCACAGAACAAGTGAGTGATTTTACTGTCTAAAGTAGGGCGGCCCAGCTGCCTGCTCAACTCAATAATACTGTTATTTAAAAATGTAAACTAGAGCCCTTTTCACTCTGTCAGAACCTACCCGGGTCAGGACGCGGTGTCATGAGCGTCAGGTACATGATTTCACACTGTGTTTTGATAAAGCAGGATTGACCTGGGTGACAGAAGCAAGTAAACAATGGGTATATCAATGCCCTGGAAGCAGCTTGTCACTGATGCTTCCATCCAAGCGTCTCTGGATTGAACCATCGGCCCAAATGTTGATTAGAGCAAATGTTTCTTCACCCCTGCTGCAATCTGGCTCATGCTGTGTCTCAAGCAACAGAAATATGGCTAAACAGGATAAACAGAAACCTTCACGCAGGCGTGACTGTTTGTCATTGCGTCGGCTCATGAACGGCCGTCAAGCATTTTGTCCACTCACCCCGGGTCAAAGCGTGTCAACCCACATCCTGAAGTGGGTCGCTGGGAAGTGGGTTAACCCGGGTCTGACCCAGGTACGTGGTTTCACACTACACGGGATTGTGACCCGGGTAGCCGGGACCCGGTCCGTCCCGGTAGGAGTGCCAGTGTGAAAGGGGCTGTAGATAAAACACTGAACTGATTAAACTACTAACTAGGGCTGCAACAAAGGGTACATTTTGACCTTCGAAGGTTCGGAACACATTATCGAAGGAAGGTTCGAACCTTTGATGGTACTAATTTGCATAATTTACTGGTGACGTCACCATAGCTACTTGTTGATATTTGATTTATCCATGGAATAAAGCATTCATATGTAGTTTAAAATTATGTTATATAGAACAGTAATCATGTTGTTTATGGATACATAATTGATGCTGCTTGCGATATACTGCATACAGTAAGTTTGCACTGCAGCAGTACAACTGCAGCGGACTTAGGCAAAACAAAGCTTTATTTAACAGTCACCGTTCCAAGCAGGTTATCAGTCACATTTTACTACTACAAAAAATATGAGTAATAATATGAGTCCCCATAATAAGAACTTACACTTGTCAAGTAACCCCTGAGATTGGTTGTGCCTCCATGATACATCAACAGTCGCTTGCACAGTTTGCATTCAACTTTTGGTTTGGTCGTCTGGGCATTTAACAAAAAAATCCCAAACAGCAGAGGGGTTTCGAGACATTTCTATCAATACAGATTAGGCTATGCAACGCTTTGCTGTTGAGATGGCGAATTAAGAAATTAAAGGTTTGCCTCTGGATAACACGAGCTGGAGGGGGGATTTAAATTATTAGTATTAGTTTGTATGTTTCAAGCATATTCTACCACAGTACTTATCTTACACTATTTGTATACAAGGTATTCAGTACATACTTTACTGCAGCACTACAACCGCTATAGGCACTAGACTTACCTAATAAATACTACACATTTTTAAAAGAAGCAACATCATACAATGACAATCTTTGATTTGTTTTTTTAGCCCACAGACAGCAGTAAAGCCTTGCTATTTAAATATGTAATTTAGTCATGTGTCCACTCAACACTCAACATACTGTCAGCAGCCAGCTGGGTGTTTATAGTTAACCTCGCCCAACAGAAAGCAAACGTACACCAGTACTGCTGTGGTTTTATTTGAAAGGAGCTTGCGTCTCCTAGTTTGCTGCCCTAATGTAACACCTTACTGTGTTCATTTAAAAAACTTTTTTTTTACAGTGTTCATGAATCAATCAGGCTAGTCTTGTTTAGCATTATACTCTGTGTTTACTTGTTTTACTTTCTAAACTATTTGAACAGTATAGATTCATGGTGGTATTATGTTGTATGTGACGTTTAGAAGAAATGTTACAAACAAGAGGATGTCCATTTGGCCCATCTTGCTCATTTGGTTGTAAGCAATAACCTCATCAAGTCATTTCTTGAAGTACCCGTGTGAATCAGCTTCCACAACAGTGTTATGTATTTTCATTCCTTGTTCACATTTTTGAGCACTTGTAAGATACCCCTGAATGTAAAACATCTAGCCTAGTTATAAAAAGTGCTTCAAGGAAAGTATTTCCTTACTGTTATTTTGTTATATATAAGAATTAAGAGATTCCTTGCAATTGGAGTATTTGAAGCTGGTTGAAACGCCAGAGTTCTCTTTTTATATGTAGGCAATAAAGAAAATGGTGTCTTTCTTCCCAGTTTTACTTGAATTTTACAGTTTGAATACACTGGAACTTGTTTTCAGCAAAAAAATAAATAAATGCATTGTATGTATATGTATATATATATATATATTGTAACGACGGGTCCCGAGGCAGGCTGGAGAGAGGGGCGCGGCCGCCGCCAAAAGCACAACTATGACAGTCGGGCAAAAGGAAGGCCGTTTCGAGCCAGCAAGCTGGTCTGGGTATACAACCCGCAGTGCGGTCACTGCCCCAAGTTGAACAGTGTTTGGGTGGGACCATGCCGGGTGCTGGAGCCACTAGGGGAAGTCATCTACTGGGTGCAGTTTCCTAACCACGACCAGAAAGTGGTGCTGCACCAGGATCGACTTGCTCCCCTACCGGGGGACACCGGTGGAGCAGACCAGCAGTTCGCCCCCTGGAGCAGCGCCAGCAGCGGGACTCATTAGTCCACCCAGCTACCTCATTCAGAGCAGTCGGACCGAGGCCATAGAGGCTAAGGCGGAGACCCCGCCGTTCCCTGGACCAAAAGAGCCTCTCGGAACGACAAGGACTTGGGGGTGGGGGAGTGGGAGCTGGATACCAGGATCGGACTGAAAGAAGGAGAACAGAAAGAAGAAAAGGAGCTAAAGAGAGAAAGACCTAAAGAGAGAAAGAGCTAAAGAGAAGAAAGAGCCGACTAGTAGAAGTGTGAGCTGTGGCTGGCAGCAGCTTTGTTAAGCAATAATTGAAGCTAAAACAAATAAAGTTTAGCCGTGAATTCTTGCTTGCGTCCTTCTTGACACCATGCTGTAGCATTATTAACTGTATTAGCCTCTTATGCACTTTGCACTTGCAAAAAAAGGAATTTGGCAGCCATTTAACATGTAATGGACATAAGATCCAAAGTATCACGATAGTATTGAATATCATGATACTGTGCATGGTATCGTATCGATACTCCCTAAATGAGGTATCGCAGAACACTACTTCGAGAGAGTATGGTTCCTGCTTTGACACTTACACGCAGACAAGGCATTAAAATCATAGTTGAAGCTATTGTCAGTGTTAAGAAGTGTGCAATTGAGCTTGTAAAAGTAGTAGAATGTAAAAATATAAAAATTGAATAAGGCAGTGGCTGTGTTTCTGAGCAGTGAAGAGTTAGTTCAGAGAGTTATTCAGAGCTTAGTTAACAGTGGGGTTTTGGTCTCTGTTTTGCCTCTCACTGTTCCTGCAAGAAAGGTTACGATTTTGAATGTCCCGCCGTACCTAAAGAACGATTTACTAATCAAAGAAATGAGCCACCATGGTCAGATAATGTCGGAGATCACAATGATTGCGCTGGGCTGTAAAGCGCAAGATCTAATACATGTAGTCTCATTTAGGTATATGCGAAGGGGTCCCTGAATGGCTCACCTGGTAAAAGCACTGCCGTGTGGCGTGCAGGGTGAGTCATACAATCAGAGATTGCAAGTTCGAATCCTGGTTGTGCAAGGCAGCCGGTCTTCGCTGGGGATTCTGGGGGTGTGCCGCATTGGCTTTGGCACTCCCGGGGTTGGGGAGGTGGGATCCGGCTGTTTCTCCTCACCTGCTCTGCGGCGACCCCTACAGACCAGGCGCCGAGTGAGCGTGGGGTCTGAGATTTGCTGGGCTGGCCTTTGACCTCCAGAGGCCGGTAGCCTGCAGACATCCGCTCTTGAGTTTCTGGGTGTAGAAAGACGCCGATTGGCTCGTTGGAAAGAAAAAAATATATGATTCAATCAGAGAACTGAATATCGCTTTCAGGTTCCAGGTGGATGGCAGTGGCTATGTAGTCTTTGCCACCTTCAAATTAATTAAGTGTTTTGCTTGTGGTCATGTAGGGCACATCGATAAAAACTGTAAACTATTTGGGGAACATTATACAGAGGATATCGCTGAGCTGGCCAGCCAGGAAGCTTATACCCACTGGATTCTTAGACCACAGCATGGTTATTTTAGATATGCTTATTCCCCATTTAAAGGTTTGTTCCTCGTACTGGCATTTCAATAGCAAATTGCTGCAGGATGCCCACTTTTTAAAATGTTTTAGATTATTTTTGGAAAGGTGGAAAGGGCAAAAAAAGGCTTTTTCTTCTTTGAGACAGTGGTGGGATGTGGCTAAAGTTCAGATTAAAATGCTATATTAGCAATACACTAAAATATTACACAAAGCACTAGTGTAGAAACAAAAGAGCTGGAGGAAGATATTACTGAGCTCTACAGAGCTCTGGAGTCCGGCTATAGTAACAAGCTGTTTGAGGACCTGAAAACGAAGAAAGAGACTAGTTGATCTGTTGGATACACAGGTACAGGCAGCAATGCTACAGTCACTATTTCAGAATCTTTCTCAGATGGATGAACCAACAAAATATTTATTTGCTCTTGAAAAGAAAACAGCTCAGGGCAAACTGATGCATTGTCTGCAGACAGTAAAGGGCCAATTCCTATATGAGCCTGAGGAGATCTGGTGGTGCGCTGTGGATTTCTTTTCAGAATTGTGCACAGTGGAGGCGGTGGATGAGTCTGATGAAGCCCAGCAGCTCCTCAAGGGGCTGCCTCAGGTTCGAGAAGAGGGAAAAGAGCAGCTCAAGGGAGAGCTGACATTGCAGGAGCTGTCTAAGGCTTTGGTTGGACTGAACACTGGAAAGACACCAGGGATTGGTGCCTTGTCCATTGAATTCTACAAAACTGTTTGGCTACAGATTGGAGGAGATCTGTTGGAAGTCTTCACAGAGAGCATAAGAGAGAATGAACTGCCTCTGAGCTGCCATCGAGCAATGTTGACACGACTGCCAAAGAAAGGTAACATTAAGAACTGGTGCCCTGTCAGTCTCCTCTGTTTAGATTTAAGATTCTATCTAATGCCTTTTCAATCTGTTTGTGTTCTGGGATAAATTGTATTGTACGTACTGTGTGTCCAACAGGTCAATTTTTGACAATAACTTTTTAGTTTGAGATCTGTTTGAAGCATCCAGACTTTTTGGTTTAATGCTCGGATCAGGAAAAAACATCTGATAGAGTAGACCATAAATATATTTGTGTTTGGCATTTGGCTTTGGTCCCAGCTTTGTGGCACATTCAGCTGCTTTACAGTAATATTTATATTTTATGGAAACTCAATGGTGTGCTTTGTTCTCCTGTTCCGGTGCACAGGGGGATGAGTCACGGCTGCTATCAGTCTGGAATGCTATACTCTCGTGCATAAATTACGCACTTTGCTAACTGATCTGTCTATTCCAGATGTGCCTATGGAACCTGTAAAAGTGGTGGCTTATGCAGATGATATCACAGCGATTGTGACAAACACTCAGGATGTGCAATTATTAAATGACTGCCAACATGTGTTTCAAAGGGTTTCTTCTACAAAAGTAAACAGGACGAAAAGCAATGCCTTTTTAAAGCAGGACTGGGAGTACAGTAGGCCTGCAGTGGAGTGTTTCAACACCTGGGTGTGTTTTTGAGAGGAGAGGGTGTGGCTAAACAAAACTGGAATGGGATTATTGAACAGGTACAAGGAAGGCTGCAGAGCTGCAGCTGGCTTAACACAAAACTATCCTTTAGGGGTAGGGTACTGGTGATTAACTGATCACCTCAATGTTATCAGTTAATCACCAGTACAAGCTCAGGTGTGTAGATCCCCCACCGTCTCTGGTAAAGGATATCCAAAGACTTCCAGCAGAGTTTTTCTGGGATGGTATTTACTGGGTTGAACAGGAGGGTGGGCAGAGCTTGGTGGATGTGTGTAGCAGGGTTGCAGCGTTTAGACTGCAGATGTGCTGTCCAAGCTCTTTTGAAGAAGCACAAAGAAACGGGCAACGTTGAGGACCGTAGACGCAGTGGTCGGCCAAGGAAACTTACTGCAGCAGATGAAAGACACATCATGCTTATTTCCCTTCGCAATCGGAAGATGTCCAGCAGTGCCATCAGCTCAGAATTGGCAGAAAACAGTGGGACCCTGGTACACCCATCTACTGTCGGAGAAGTCTGGTCAGAAGTGGCCTTCATGGAAGACTTGCGGCCAAAAGCCATACCTCCGGCGTGGAAACAAGGCCAAGCGACTCAACTATGCACAAAAACACAGGAACTGGGGTGCAGAAAAATGGCAGCAGGTGCTCTGGACTGATGAGTCAAAATTTGAAATATTTGGCTGTAGCAGAAGGCAGTTTGTTCGCCAAAGGGCTGGAGAGCGGTACACGAATGAGTGTCTGCAGGCAACAGTGAAGCATGGTGGAGGTTCCTTGCAAGTTTGGGGCTGCATTTCTGCAAATGGAGTTGGGGATTTGGTCAGAATTAAGTACAGGCAGATACTTATCCATCATGCAATACCATCAGGGAGGCATCTGATTGGCCCCAAATTTATTCTGCAGCATGACAACGACCCCAAACATACAGCGAAAGTCATTAAGAACTATCTTCAGCGTAAAGAGGAACAAGGAGTCCTGGAAGTGATGGTATGGCCCCCACAGAGCCCTGATCTCAACATCATCGAGTCTGTCTGGGATTACATGAAGAGAGAGAAGCAACTGAGGCTGCCTAAATCCACAGAAGAACTGTGGTTAGTTCTCCAAGATGTTTGGGCCAACCTACCTGCCGAGTTCCTTCAAAAACTGTGTGCAAGTGTACCTAGAAGAATTGATGCTGTTTTGAAGGCAAAGGGTGGTCACACCAAATATGGATTTGATTTAGATTTTTCTTCTGTTCACTCACTTTGCATTTAGTTAATTGATAAATATAATCTATTAACATGTCTATTTTTGAAAGCATTCTTACTTTACAGCATTTTTTCACACCTGCCTAAAACTTTTGCACAGTACTGTACATATATATATATATATATATATATATATATATATATATATATATATATATATATATATATAGGCATATGAAAAGAAAAGGTTTTTAAAAATGTACACAAAGTTTAAAAAATATTTTATTTTCAGGATGTTTCGGCCAAAAGCCCTTTTTCAGCTGTTTAAAAAGAACATTTAAAAATAAATGTTTCTTTTAAACAGCTGATGAAGGACTTTTACCCGAAATGTCCTGAAAATAAAATATTTTTTTAATCTTTTAAACTTTTTGTGTACATTTTTTAAAAACCTTTTCTTTTATATACCTTCAATTTTGTACACTGCAGTTTTATATATATAAAGAAAAGAAGAGCAACAAAAGGCAATAGAAAAATATTGGTTATTGGAATGCATTTAGTTTAATACATTTATTAAGAGCATCAGCTCTTAATGTATTGTTTTAAATTTGTGAATGGAATTTTTCATGTGTGATTTATTACCGATCCACAAAAAGGGAGACAAAACCGAACCAGGTAACTACAGACCAATAAGCCTGACTTCTATTATATGTAAACTTATGGAAACTATAATAAGATCCAAAATGGAAAATTACCTATATGGTAACAATATCCTGGGAGACAGTCAGCATGGTTTTAGGAAAGGGAGATCGTGTCTAACTAACCTACTTGACTTTTTTGAGGATTCAACATTGAAAATGGATAATTGCAAAGCATACGACATGGTTTATTTAGATTTCCAGAAAGCTTTTGACAAAGTCCTGCATAAAAGATTAATTCTCAAACTGAACGCAGTAGGGATTCAAGGAAATGCATGCACATGGAATAGGGAGTGATTAACATGTAGAAAACAGAAAGTACTGATTAGAGGAGAAACCTCAAAATGGAGCGAGGTTACCAGTGGTGTACCACAGGGATCAGTATTAGGTCCTCTGCTATTCCTAATCTACATTAATGATTTAGATTCTGGTATAGTAAGCAAACTCGTTAAATTTGCAGACAACACAAAAATGGCAAAAAGTGGCAAACACTGTTGCAGCAGCAAAGGTCATTCAAAATGATCTAGACAGCATTCAGAACTGGGCAGACACATGGCAAATGAAATTTAATAGAGAAAAGTGTAAAGTATTGCATGCAGGCAATAAAAATGTGCATTATAAATATCATATGGGAGATACTGAAATTGAAGAAGGGAACTATGAAAAAGACCTAGGAGTTTATGTTGACTCAGAAATGTCTTCATCTAGACAATGTGGGGAAGCTATAAAAAAGGCCAACAAGATGCTCGGATATATTGTGAGAAGTGTTGAATTTAAATCAAGGGAAGTATTGTTAAAACTTTACAATGCATTAGTAAGACTTCACCTAGAATATTGTGTTCAGTTCTGGTCACCTTGTTACAAAAAGGATATTGCTGCTCTAGAAAGAGTGCAAAGAAGAGCAACCAGAATTATCCCGGGTTTAAAAGGCACGTTGTATGCAGACAGGCTAAAAGAATTGAATCTATTCAGTCTTGAACAAAGAAGACTACGCGGAGATCTGATTCAAACATTCAAAATCCTAAAAGGTATAGAAAATGTCGACCCAGGGGACTTCTTTGACCTGAAAAAAGAAACAAGGACCAGGGGTCACAAATGGAGATTAGATAAAGGGGCATTCAGAACAGAAAATAGGAGGCACTTTTTTACACGGAGAATTGTGAGGGTCTGGAACCAACTCCCCAGTAATGTTGTTGAAGCTGACACCCTGGGATCCTTCAAGAAGCTGCTTGATGAGATTCTGGGATCAATAAGCTACTAACAACCAAACGAGCAAGATGGGCTGAATGGCCTCCTCTCGTTTGTAAACTTTCTTATGTTCTTATGTTCTTATGTTGTAATATTGATAATATTTCCAAATAAAGTTATTTTTAAAATAAAATCTCTATCTATCTATCTATAGTGCTGTTGGTCTAATGCATCCTTCAAGAAACCTATTGTATTCTGACTGATCTACTTTTTCTTATACACAATAAAATGTTGCACGTTTCTAAAGGTACTTTGTAATTTAGTAAGAAAGTAATACTGTACTATAGTATACGCAGCACATAAGTCAAGCAACTGAATATAGCAAAAACATTGTGGACTTGATTGATGAATCCTGAGTGAATCATTTGTAGATAAAATATTCTGAAGATGAAGAGCTGGTTTGAAAAACCAAACTGCGAATACTCAACCATTTTGTTTTTTCGTACCATGAGCAATTAAAAAGGCAATTTTGTTTTGGTCCTCCCTGTTGAAGAAGGTCCAATTTAGGCTTTGGAAGACCTTTATTGTTATTTTTTTATTGTTATTTTTTTCCTCAATCTACAACGTACTGTATGGAAATGGAAACTTAAGGGAGTAGCCACACATGACCCAAAACCTGCCTGTCAACAGACATGTCAAGATTAAGACTAATCATGAGTGATAGAGGCTAGCTGCAAGCTTGCATCGTGTAGCCAATACAAATACAGTAAAACTTGACAAACAGAGGGTGACTGCAGATGGAAGACACACAGAATCCCACCCTTTTTGAGGCTACATTAGCCAATAGCAACACAGTAGCCTTTGGAAAGCATGATGTAAAGTAAGCTTTTTTTGACTTTTACAAAATTACACGTAGGCTTAGCCACCGTAGCCTCTTATGACGAGCTGCCACAAACAACAGGTTAATAACCAAGCAGTGTAGCAGTGTCGGGATGGAAAACATTACAGTTGCAATGTACTGTACCTTTGTGATGACCTATCTGCTTCAAAGAGATTGTACAGTATCAATTAGAAACAACATACTGTGCATTAAATAGAAACACTGTGACAGGAATGACTGGGCGGTGACGTCAGGCAGAAGCAGGAAGGTAAACACACACCAGGGAGTACTGCAGTTGAAGGAATATAACGCGGCTGGCCGCCGTTTTTATTCTTAAATAACAAAAATAAATCAAAGGTTTGAACAAAAACAAAACAAATCTCGACCACAAAAATAACACAACACAGGTCAGGCTGGGCAGATTGCCTTCACTGATCCTGTATCTTTTTAACTCGTTTTCTCTCCTCGCTCTCTCCACTCTTGCTCTTCACCCACCCGAGTGCGAGAGCTGCAGGCTTTATAACAGATGACCATCTCCGATTAGCAACAAATTAAATCACCTAATTAATCCGGGAGATGGCCACCTTCTGCACGAGTTTTTAAATGGGGCTTCCCATCCACACTACTAAAAAACATTTGGCTGCGCCGTCACTAACAAAACAATAACAAAATACGCGGCGCTTCGCCGTCACAAATGCATACTAAATCATAATAAATAAATACAAAATAACACAGGGGTGGAGGGGGACCCCGTTCTAAAATAAAATAAGCAAATCAATGTACAGGGCTGCTCGCCCTGTTAGATATCCCCCCCTTGTGCAACGCACACTTGGCCACAGTGTTTCCTGCCGCGATAATGCGGCTGGGGGAGGTGGTCTCCTGACCTCCCCCCCTTTCTTCATGGCCGGCAGCTCCCCTTCATGGGGCTCCGGCCACAGTGTAGCGACCCCAGGCGAAGCAGGATCCTCGACGACCCCAGGCGACGGCAGCAGCAGCGGACCCTCGAGAGGCGACGGCAGCAGCAGCGGACCCTCGGGAGGTGACGGCAGCAGCAGCGGACCCTCGGGAGGTGACGGCAGCAGCAGCGGACCCTCGGGAGGCGACAGCAGCAGCAGCGGACCCTCGGGAGGCGACGGCAGCAGCAGCGGACCCTCGGGAGGCGAACTCGGGAAGGGAGCCCCTGGCCATGGCGGCGGCAGCAGGAGCTCCACTTCTCCCTCATACCCTATACACTGTGCGAAGCAAAAGGCAGCCCCAGGCGATGTGGAGCAGCAGGCAGCCCCAGGCGATGCAGAGCAGCAGGCAGCCCCAGGCGATGCGGAGCAGCAGGCAGCCCCAGGCAATCCAGGCGTGGCATCCATGAGCGGAGCGGGCGTGGCATCCCTGAGCGGTGCGAGGCAGGCATCCTTGGATGGTGCGAGGCTGGCATCCCTGGGCGGTGCGAGGCTAGCATCCTTGGGCGGTGTGAGGCTGGCATCCTTGGCGGTGCGAGGCTGGCATCCTTGGCGGTGCGAGGCTGGCATCCTTGGGCGGTGTGAGGCTGGCATCCCAGGCGGTGGCGAACTGGCATCCCGGACGGTGGCGAACTGGCAATCCCGGCGGTGGCGAACTGGCATCCCGGGCGATGTCGACAGGGCGGCAGCGGTCCCTCAGGAGGCGACGGCGGCAACGGACCCTCGGGAGGCAACTGCAGGAGGGGAGCCAGGACCAGCGGTGGTTCTAGGGTTGGCCCTATTCTCAGCCGCTGTGACCCAGCAGTTTTCCCCCTTGCTCTGCTCAGCAGCCTATGCAAGGGCGGCTGCAGACCGCCAGCCGCCTGTACTGGTCCATCCTGTCGTGAAGGGAGAGGCAGCTCCTGCTCCTCTCCCTCGGGTGGTGGAGGCAGAGGCAGCTCCTGCTCCTCTCCCTCGGGTGGTGGTGGTGGAAGCAGAGGCAGCTCCTGCTCCTCTCCCTCGGGTGGTGGTGGTGGAGGCAGAGGCAGCTCCTCCTGCTCTGCTCCTGGCGAAGGCGGCAGGGGCTCCTCCCCTTCTGGCTGCGAAGGCGGCAGGGGCTCCTCCCCTTCTGGCTGCGAAGGCGGCAGGGGCTCCTCCCCTTCTGGCTGCAGGGGGAAAACCAGCAGGCATGCTCCCTCTGCTGGTGGCGGCGATGGAGGCGGAACCAGCAGGCATGCTCCCTCTGCTGGTGGCGGCGATGGAGGCGGAACCAGCAGGTACTCTACCTCTGCTGGTGGAGGTGGGAGCAACAAGTCGTCCTCCCACGGAGGTGGAGGGAGAACCAGCAGGAACTCTACCTCTGCTGGTGGAGGTGGGAGCGACAAGTCGTCCCCCCACGGAGGTGGAGGCAGAACCAGCAGGAACTCACCCTCTGCTGGTGGAGGTGGGACCAGCAGGTACTCTCCCTCTGCTGGCGGAGGTGGGAGCGACACACAGTCCTCCCATGGTGGTGGAGGTGGAACCAGCAGGAACTCTCCCTCTGCTGGCGGAGGTGGGAGCGACACACAGTTCTCCGAGGGCGGTGGAGGTTGAACCAGCAGGAGCTCTCCCTCTGCTGGCGGAGGTGGGAGCGACACCCAGTCCTCCCAGGGCGGTGGTGCAGGTATTCTCCCTCTGCTGGTGGAGGCGGGAGTGACATGTAGTCCTCCCACAGAGGTGGAGGTGGAACCAGCAGGTATTCTCCCTCTGCTGGCGGGTACCTTGTTTGTGGACATTCGGCCTTCCCCCTCTTGGGCTGTGGACACACCGACTCCTCCCTGTTGGGCTGTGGACGCTTGGCCTCCTCCCTTTTGGGCTGTGGACGCACCGTCTCCCACTCCAGGTCCGTGTCCCCTCTCTGCCTCCTTCTCCTCACCTTCTTTTCTCCCTTGGCCTGTGGAGGTCATGGGGTCTGCTGCTCCAGCAGCCAAAACCACCCTGATGCACAGGACACCCTCCCCATTGTGTAGGCTTCCCAGAAGCAGGGGTCTTCATCGGGGCAGTCCCCCTGGTCATGCCCAAACTCCCTGCAGATGACACACAGGGGGGCCCCTTCAGCTCTCCACTGCTCCTGTTCCATGTCCCAGTAAGGGGGTCCCAGCTGGGTGGGGTCCCGTGACCACCATCTCCTTACACCTCTCTCCTGCTGCTGCTTCTGGCAGCTCTTCCTCCTTCCTCCTCTCATTCTCCTTCCTCCCCTTCTTCCTCCTCACTCCACACGTAATAATAAAACGAAAAAAAAACGGAAAAAAAAAACTGCAGTACCCCTCTTCTGCCTGAGTCCAGGAGGCGCTGGTGATCCCACGCTGGACACCACGTGTGACAAGAATGACTGGGCGGTGACGTCAGGCAGAAGCAGGAAGGTAAACACACACCAGGGAGTACTGCAGTTGAAGGTATATGATGCGGCTGGCCGCCGTTTTTATTCTTAAATAACAAAAATAAATCAAAGGTTTGAACAAAAAGAAACCTGCTCACAGAGCGAAAATAAAACAGGTAAACAAAACAAATCTCGACCACAAAAATAACACAACACAGGTCAGGCTGGGCAGATTGCCTTCACTGATCATGTATCTTTTTAACTCGTTTTCTCTCCTCGCTCTCTCCACTCTTGCTCTTCATACACCCACCCCGAGTGCCGAGAGCTACAGGCTTTTATAACAGGTGACCATCTCCCGATTAGCAACAAATTAAATCTCCTAATTAATTCGGGAGATGGCCACCTTCTGCACGAGTTTTTAAATGGGGCATCCCATCAACGCTACTAAAAAACATTTGGCTGCGCCGTCACTAACAAAACAATAACAAAATACGCGGCGCTTCGCCGTCACAAATGCATACTAAATCATAATAAACAAATACAAAATAACACAGGGGTGGAGGGGGACCCCATTCTAAAATAAAATAAACAAATCAATGTACAGGGCTGCTCGCCCTGTTACAAACTCATAAAATGCAAACTGAAGTCGATCTCCATGATCTACACCCGCTGTATGCTGACAGATTATTTTATTTAATTCCAGACCTCAGATACTCTCAACAACTTGTGCTGAAAAATGTCCTTTATAATAATTAATGTGACACACTTCCAGACTTTTGGACATACCTTCATTTATCCCAAGGTTATAATACACTTGTGCCCGAGAATGTCCTCAGTAAGTGTAATCTGAATTGTACAAACTGTTCTCTATATTCCTATAGCGGGGAATAATAGGAAAACAAATTACAGCAATCTGGTGTTAGAAAAAAGACATATTAGGCTAGTGATTAGAACTAGAGGTGGTGAGACAGAGGGCATGCAGCTTCTTTGTGCACTTTGTGCAGCCAGGATAGGATCTTATATTTGAGAGGGGCTTTTTTTATTGTTGTATGAAAATCAGTTGGAATCTATCCTTATGCACTGATTCAAATGCAATGACAGAATGACTGGGCAAATAAGGCTTTTCCAAATAACGCTGTGTTGCTAAGCAGATGCAGACCTTGATTTAAGGAAAGGAATGCCCCAAATTCAGCTGGTTTATTTAATTTTCCATTCATTGTACTTGCTATATCAAAATAATAATAAAAAAGAATACTGGTCCTCTATTTCAGTCATAAGGATGGCTGTAACAACCCACTTGCCTACAGTACTGCATGAAAATATCTTCTATATGTTCTGGAACAGTGCAATACCAATGCACAATATGATTATGATTTACCAACTAAGCAATGTGCGGCGTACTTCACTGTACAATAGACTGTATAGCTCAATGTTCTCAGTATTGCAACACTGAATGCAGAACAATTTCTCTCATCATGATGCTTCACTGCAGTTTCCTTTCGCTCTTGTGCACAATATATCATCCTGGAACTGTCTAAACAAAACATCAAACATTGCCAATACAATGTATCCTTTACTACAAATCAGGGACAATACTAATAATAATAGCAAAGGAATCTAAAGCATGCACTGGAGGCCTGCCAATTACTGAAGGTGGCATAAAATGAAGCAAAGCCAGCACACCAATTCCGATCCGGAACACATATTACATCACCTCATTTACTGAATGCATGAGTCACAAAAGCACAGAAATGAAACAACATGCCACTCGCCTATTAAAAATAAATGTAGTGACCAAGAAAGAAAACAAAGGACAAAACCAACTAACATCTTACCGATTAGAATGCTATACTGTCATCAACACCAAGTAGGCAGCATACGGTAACAGCTTCAAAGACCTTTTGACTAACAATCTACCCTTGGAATATTTCCTCTGCTACAGAAACATAAAACATATGTACAGTACTGTGCAAAAGTTTTAGGCAGGTGTGAAAAAATGCTGTAACGTAAGAATGCTTTCAAAAATAGACATGTTAATAGATTATATTTATCAATTAACTAAATGCAAAGTGAGTGAACAGAAGAAAAATCTAAATCAAATCCATATTTGGTGTGACCACCCTTTGCCTTCAAAACAGCATCAATTCTTCTAGGTACACTTGCACAAAGCCAGGGATTTTGTAGGCATATAGTCAGGTGTATGATTAAACAATTATACCATACAGGTGCTAATGATCATCAATTCAATATGTAGGTTGAAACACAATCATTAACTGAAACAGAAACAGCTGTGTAGGAGGAATAAAACTGGGTGAGGAACAGCCAAACTCAGCTAACAAGGTGAGGTTGCTGAAGACAGTTTACTGTCAAAAGTCATACACCATGGCAAGACTGAGCACAGCAACAAGACACAAGGTAGTTATACTGCATCAGCAAAGTCTCTCCCAGGCAGAAATTTCAAGGTAGACAGGGGTTTCCAGATGTGCTGTCCAAGCTCTTTTGAAGAAGCACAAAGAAACGGGCAACGTTGAGGACCGTAGACGCAGTGGTCGGCCAAGGAAACTTACTGCAGCAGATGAAAGACACATCATGCTTACTTCCCTTCGCAATTGGAAGATGTCCAGCAGTGCCATCAGCTCAGAATTGGCAGAAAACAGTGGGACCCTGGTACACCCATCTACTGTCCGGAGAAGTCTGGTCAGAAGTGGCCAAAAAGCCATACCTCCGACGTGGAAACAAGGCCAAGCGACTCAACTATGCACGAAAACACAGGAACTGGGGTGCAGAAAAATGGCAGCAGGTGCTCTGGACTGATGAGTCAAAATTTGAAATATTTGGCTGTAGCAGAAGGCAGTTTGTTCGCCAAAGGGCTGGAGAGCGGTACACGAATGAGTGTCTGCAGGCAACAGTGAAGCATGGTGGAGGTTCCTTGCAAGTTTGGGGCTGCATTTCTGCAAATGGAGTAGGGGATTTGGTCAGAATTAATGGTCTCCTCAATGCTGAGAAGTACAGGCAGATACTTATCCATCATGCAATACCATCAGGGAGGCATCTGATTGGCCCCAAATTTATTCTGCAGCATGACAACGACCCCAAACATACAGCGAAAGTCATTAAGAACTATCTTCAGCGTAAAGAAAAACAAGGAGTCCTGGAAGTGATGGTATGGCCCCACAGAGCCCTGATCTCAACATCATCGAGTCTGTCTGGGATTACATGAAGAGAGAGAAGCAACTGAGGCTGCCTAAATCCACAGAAGAACTGTGGTTAGTTCTCCAAGATGTTTGGGCCAACCTACCTGCCGAGTTCCTTCAAAAACTGTGTGCAAGTGTACCTAGAAGAATTGATGCTGTTTTGAAGGCAAAGGGTGGTCACACCAAATATTGATTTGATGTAGATTTTTCTTCTGTTCACTCACTTTGCATTTTGTTAATTGATAAATATAAACTATTAACATGTCTATTTTTGAAAGCATTCTTACTTTACAGCATTTTTTCACACCTGCCTAAAACTTTTGCACAGTACTGTATATGCAATTGGAATACCATTAGTACCAGGTTATTTCCCTTAAGAAATCTCAGTATTATTAGTGGACCCCAGCATGGCTTTCAATGGCAACACAACACACTGAAAAATAGTAGCACAGTAGAATGCTCCGTCACTAACTCTCTACTCTCAACCCGTGCCGCCTCCACCTCCTCTGTCTTCATTCTCCTCAACCTCTCTGTTGCCTTTGACACAGTCGACCACTCTATTCTCATGTCCTCCCTCGCCGACCTGGGACTCTCTGGCACTGCTCTTGCCTGGTTCTCCTCATTTCTCTCCGATTGCACGCGTGCGGATATCCTGGCGTGGCTCACCCTCTGCCTATTGCGCTCTTTTGACAGGTGTACCCCAAAGCTCAGTCCTGGGACCCCTTCTGTTTTCTCTCCAAACCTGCTTCCTGGGTCCCCTCATCTCCTCCCTTGGCTTCTCATATCATTTCTATTCTGACGATGCCCGGATTTTCCTCTCTGACATTTCCACCCGTATCTCTACCTGCCTCTCAGCCATCTCCTCCTGGATGCACACGCATCATCTCAAACTCAACCTCACCAAATCAGACCTTCTTTTCTCCTCCCTCTTCATACCCCACTGCTGATCTCCCTATCTCTATTCCTCTGAATCCATCACCCTGTTTCCCTTCTCATCCACCAAGAACCTCTGTGTCACCCTTGACCCCTCCCTCTCCTACACTCAGCACATCTCTACTCTGGCACACTCCTGTCTCTTCTTCCTCAGCAACATTTGCAGAATTCGCTCCTTCCTCACTGACTACTCCATGCAGCTCCTAGTTCAGGCCCTGGCCCTGGCCTCCCTGCCTCTGCTATCCGTCCTCTCTAGTTCATCCAAAACTCTGTTGTTTGACTTGTCTTTTCCTTTAGTCATTTCTCCCACGCTACACCGCTGCTCCTCTCCCGCTTCCAGAGCCCGCCCCTTCTCCATCCTTGCACCTTCTGACACCTCCTCAAGACACACCTGTTCTGACAGCATCTGTAAATGTTACAACTCTTGACTATTCTGGACTATATTTTGTGCTGTGATATTTTGTAACAATTGTAAGTCGCCCTGGATAAGGGCATCTGCTAATAAATAAATAAGTAATAATAATAATAAAAACATGGTATTGCAATGAAAAACCATTCGCTGATTCACACTATTGTATGTCAGAATATTAAAAAGGATAGCATTGCACTGTAGCTGCAGCCCCTATGCTATAGCTGTCACTTAGTAATGTTATCATTACATTGCCAATGACAATCAAGCTTTTTAAAGTTTATCAAAACGTTAGTACTGTGTTTTTGGAAATAACTACAGTTTAAAACGTTAGAGATTACAGAAGCCCAAATAATTCATAAATATTCCCCACCATGAAATCTATGCAGTAGATCTCTAATGTGTAGTTTTGAACATCACATCTGTTACAACACTAGGTTAAAAAACAACTCTGCTTGCAAGCCTGTCTTTAAGATTATTTTGCAGTTCTTTGGTCATTTCACCAGAACAGTAAAATGGTCACACCTCTTTAGGGTCTTCTTTCCTATCAATAACCAACCAACTGCTTCCCCTAATGACTGACATGCTTTGCAGCCACTAAGATGCTTTGACCATAACGAATAAGGAAATTATGCCCTATCTGTAATACAATGACCCCCTCACTGGGAGAGTGTCAATGTTCTACTAAACACAGGGATTTGGAGGGGAATTGCAGTTGGAAGTTTAATTGTGTAAAAATGGTAGCAACAGAATACAAAACAAAACTAAAATGGATATGTAGAAAAAATAGGGTCTTGTTACTTTATAATCTGAACAAAAACTCTTCCTTGCTCATCGTTTGCTGTGTATAAGCTTTTTGTGTTACTTTAGGAGGCTGTGTGGTACAGTGGTTAAAGAAAAGGGCTTGTAACCAAGAGGTCCCTGGTTCAAATCCCACCTCAGCCACTGACTCATTGTGTGACCCTGAGCAAGTCACTTAACCTCCTTGTGCTCCGTCTTTCGGGTGAGACGTAATTGTAAGTGACTCTGCAGCTGATGCATAGTTCACACACCCTAGTCTCTGTAAGTCGCCTTGGATAAAGGCGTCTGCTAAATAAATAAATAATAATGTTGGCAAAAGGTCACCTCATACCAGGACAAGGCTGCCTTAGATTCAAACGTTCCAATAAGGAGTGTGCAAAGGCACTGCATTCCAATGTAATATTGGCACAATGCACCCTAACTGCCCTAAAAACATTAGTGTCTCTTCCTAACATGATTAAACTGTCATGAAGGATCAGTGTGAGTACTGTATGTTATGCATGGGGTTGTGTTCTGACTTTTTTGCTGTCCGAGTTCAACGCCACTGATAAATTTACCTAGCAGTGTTTATAAGTCTGCAAAACTCTCAAATGGCCTTTGACAGAGCAATGGACCCAACAAAAGGGTTCATTTCTATTAGACAATACCCATAATCATAGAATACACATTTTACATTATTGTGGGACATTCTAGCTATAAAAGTTGTTGTGCAGTGTGTACTGTATTTCATATCCAGAATTAGTCTCATAGAAGAGAATGCTGTATAGAAGAAATATATATATCCGTTCATATTGCATCGTCTGATGTCCCAACATGAAAAAATTCATGTTATGTGATGATGCCTTTGCCACCTTTTTAACAAGCCAGCAACTAAAATGAACAGTTTTTTGCATCATACAGAAAGAAGTCAGTTTAAAATGTGGGCTCCTGTTATTAATAAGGACCCATTATTAGAGTTTGCATGCAGGCAGTGAGGAAGCAAGATGTATTACTTATTCTTAATAAAGTACTAAATATCCCTGTCTGGACACTGTCAAGTTTATTTTTAGGATTTGCAATACAAACTTCACTTCACCAGAGGATATAGTCCATTCTCTCAGTTGGATCTATGGTGAGTCTTTATACAGGAAACAATGCGTAAACTTCTCAGTTGGATACAAGGGTTAAAGCAAGTCTCTCCATGCCTTAATTTACCCCAGATCAGCATCTGCAGTCCCCGTCATTACAATCTGTTATAATTAGCAGACTGTTTAAAACAATACACCTGCGAGGGGCTCTGAAGTCAGGCACACAACATCTGTAACTCATTACGGGCTGCTGTGACTCAGTGGGAGCACTGGGACTCAGGAATCAAAACCTGACCTGCTACTGTACTCGCAAATCATGGGCAAGAGGAGTGAGAGACAGCTGCTGGAAGGGAGAGAGGGAGAGATGTGGTTCCCTCTATAACATCAGGTAACTAATGACAGCTTCAGGTTTCATGCCCAATCTCACCCCCGTGGTTATTATTTGTTTCATGACTTTGTTTTCTTGCAGTATAAAGTTTACATTTGCTGTTTGTGTTTGTCAAAAATAAACTTTTACAAAAAGTAAGAACTGTGAACCCTACAGATTTAGAAATACAGAAGTAACAAAAGTAAACACATTTTGCATCGTATTTGTGTCCATTAATTTACAGAACGAAAAATGATATATGTCTGTTAACCAGGCCTAGATATGTACATTTCCCTAAACCATAATTCATTGCTTATGATCAAAGAAAAGTACGGTACAACCAATTGACCACAATTAGAAAATGAAAAGGAACTGCCATGGGATACAGATAAACAGTGGAGGCTAACAGGAAAAGTTAAAACAATTATTATTTATTTCAATTAAAAAAGAATTAGATCAAATGAGTTTTTTATAAAAGGTATAATGAAAAAAGTAAAATGTGCTCAATATTAAATTAGAGTTCAAAGTGGTGTCCCCAGAGTAAGAACAGAAATATTGCAAACACATGTTTGAGCAAAAACCTGTTAATTTAAGCAACTAAAGTATTTGTAACACTGAGCTAGTCAACAAGCACATCTACTTTCATCAATCACAATAACAGAAAGCTGATTCTGGTTCCCCACGTAGTTACAAGATATCTGTCTTTGCATCAAACACAATATCTCACAGAAAAGTCTGGCATTTCTAGAAGCACAGTATATTTTTGCATCTTTCATAACATAAGCTCGTTATAGTTTTTACAGTCATGGCTGTTCCAGTCGACAAACATTCATACATTTTTCAAGTACAGAAAACTAAAAAAAATAATTTAGACATTTTAGCACACAAATGCTGCATCTGTTCAGGAGGTCAAGACATACTGTATATATTGCAGAACTCAAATTCTAGTGAACAGAATGCAAAGACAATGAGACAACTGAATGAGTTGATGATCAAGTACAATCTTTGGCCTCTTGCTCGCTGGGCTTAGTGAGAAAGTTGCTGACAGATATTTTTAGGATGAACAGAGACTCCCACGTAAGGCTGTGGACAGCTGAAAAAGTGGAGTGGTGGGGGGTGGAGGAGGTGGACCTTAGTATAAGCACGATAGGATGACTGTAAATCTGGGATTTTATATAGTTATAGGAGTGAAGTAGCGCTGGGAATCTCCATCCTCCAGAACTATGCTTGCAGCGATGCCTGTAAGATTTATCTATCATTGTGACAGTGAGGGCTGCAGGGGTGACGTCAGACCAGGGAAACAGTACACAAATAAATGTACATACGGGGCTGAAAATGGCCGCAGCCGTGTATTTCTTAAATTATAAAACAATGCCGCTTAACAAAACACAAAATATTGACACCAAAATAAAGGGCACATTGTTCAAAGCAAAATACTAACAAATCTTTTATATATAACGAGTACCTTGGTTTGCTTCCGGGTAGCATTCGCTCTCGTTCCTAACTCCTCTAACACTCTGGGTGCGTTGTTTTATTCACCGCTGCAAATTTATCGGTGAGCCAGAAAGTACATCCACCGGTGACTGGATTGAAACAACAGTTTAGTGACATTAAATATGGCGACTAGTACTAGAATTGTTCAAACGTTATTTATTATAGTTTTTTATGTATTTATGTACAGGGCTCTGAGGTGTTTTATATGAAAAGCACTATATAATAATACATTTCTTACACTACAGTACCGGTATCTGTTGAAAAAATAAACAAAGCTCAGAATTCATAGTCTGGTGTGTGTGTGTGCTTTGACATCGTATTAGATTAGATCATAAATGTAGCATCAACTTAAATTTTTTGCATTATAATTTGAATACTTAATTGAAAAGTTCCTAAATGAATGGGATTTGGTAGGACTTTTATTACTTAGCGATTTACAGTATCCGAGTCCACTATATATTTAATTTAGTCTGCCCACAGTCCCCACTGACAGATTCCATGGGGGCGTCCATGTGGCCTGCATTGTTTATGGTGAATCTCACCGGCTTTTTTTCTCGTTGAGTCTGGTGGCTCATCGATGAGTTTAACGACAGTTCGTTGAGCTCCACCTGTTGAGCTCCACCTGACTTTAACAACAGATTGGTGAGCACAGAGGCTCACCGGTGGAGCAACCGGTGAATAAAACAACATGCCCTCTTCTAAACTCTGAGCCCTGAGTCGGTCTTTTATACTGTGGCTGGAGCCTTAATTACCCATTAAACAATTAGCTTATTAAGGCTCTAGCCACATTCCCACAAGCTACTCGGGAGGGGGATTCAACCCCATCCATGGCAACCACGCTTTTTCGCCGGTCTCAAACAACAATGATGGACGGTTTTGTCCGCCCGCACACAAATACATAATATCATAATAATAACAACAACAACAACAATAATACAAATAAATACATACATAAATAAATATCCACAAGGGGAGGGCACCCTGTCACAATCAGATAAAGCACAGCCCAGCTCATTCAGGTAGATAAAGCACAGCACAGCTCATTCGGGTAGATAAAGCACAGCACAGCTCATTCGGGTAGATAAAGCACAGCACAGCTCATTCGGGTAGATAAAGCACAGCTCAGCTCATTCAGGTAGATAAAGCACAGCACAGCTCATTCGGATAGATAAAGCACAGCACAGCTCATTCGGGTAGATAAAGCACAGCACAGCTCATTCGGGTAGATAAAGCACAGCACAGCTCATTCGGGTAGATAAAGCACAGCACAGCTCATTCGGATAGATAAAGCACAGCACAGCTCATTCGGATAGATAAAGCACAGTACAGCTCATTCAGATAGATAAAGCACAGCACAGCTCATTCGGATAGATAAAGCACAGCACAGCTCATTCGGATAGATAAAGCACAGCACAGCTCATTCAGGTAGATAAAGCACAGGACAGCTCATTCGGATAGATAAAGCACAGCTCAGCTCATTCAGGTAGATAAAGCACAGCACAGCTCATTCGGGTAGATAAAGCACAGCTCAGCTCATTCGGATAGATAAAGCACAGCACAGCTCATTCAGGTAGATAAAGCACAGCACAGCTCATTCGGGTAGATAAAGCACAGCACAGCTCATTCGGGTAGATAAAGCACAGCACAGCTCATTCGGATAGATAAAGCACAGCTCAGCTCATTCAGATGCACAGAACTTAAACGTGTGCATGATCAGCACAACACAAGACAGCAGTGGATAGCTGCTGCCTGTTTACCTACTATATGAATAATTGTGAGTTATTTGCAACAAGTAAAGGATCTGCATCAATGCCTACATTGCTGGAAATAATCGTAATTACTCTACAATTGTGGTATATGTAGGGTTTTTAGTGAATCGGATAAAGGGCAACTTGTTAACAGATGGATCCAGAGATCCAACACTAAAATAACACTAGTGCATAAACCAAATGAAAACGCTTTGGAAAAAAGTACTAATAACAATAGTAGACAGTTAAATTCTCCCACTCAGAAAATATCTGCGTAATCATATAATAATGGCACGGTATCGGAAAGATTACAAATAATTATATAAAATTGTGAGTTTATCGGATTCCAATCAAACACAATCCAAAACGTCTATACAAGGCTAGGAGTGTATGATACAACTTAGATGAAGATTGGTGCAAATTCAAGGAAGTTATCCTCTTCACCATGTATACAGTGACAAGCATTTTTTCAATGAGGAACCTAAAAAGACCCTTTACCTATATTCTTGCTGTATGTTTATGGAATGTTGGTGATAGTGTGCAACAAAAACAGTGACTGAATATTGTATTCCACCTACAGTGGCCCCTTCTGGGCAGGCGCCTGTTGAGCTCAAGCAGACACGGCTACCTTGTGTCCAGGGGACGGTAGCTCGCAGACATCTGCTCTTGTGAGGCCATTGGATTGGGATCGCAAGACAGGCACGGAACTTCTGTTCTCTACAGCTTTTGTGAGGATTGCTGTGGTTAGGGAGCACAATTAGACATTCTCAGAAAAAGGGGGGGTAAAATAATTGTGTGTGGGGGGGGGGGGGGGATGGGATGAGAGGCACTAGTTGTTCCATGCATCTTTCTGAGGATATCACTCTTGCCCTAGAAAGTTTTGACCCAGTGAAGGTGGAACACCAGATACTTTGCTCTCTGTGCCATCTCTGCTATATCCCAACAGTTCAACAACATATTAAAAACACTTCCATCAGTCACAGATAAAAACGATTCAATATTTGTCTAAGCGCTGGTGTTTGCTTCTTTCCAATTGTTAACGTGTTGCCATGGAGTTAATTTACTACTGTACAAATGTTACAAATGCTGAGAGTTCAGTACTGGCAATTGTTCTGTTTAAGCAGTTCCATTTCCACACAATTAGTAACAGGTGGTCAGAAGTGTACAACAAAGTAACCTTCCAGTATTAAGAGCTTTTACTTCACCAAACACACACACAAAGAGTATGATTTATGAAATGTACTGCAAAGAATATATGTCCTCTTGCACTATTCAAATCTATACGCAGAAAAAAAAACATTGAACCTACTGTCAAATAAAAGGAAAGAAATGTGAAAGCAGTGTAAAAACTAAACAAGGTAAATACAGAGCAGAGAAGAATGATGGCTGGGTTATTGCCAATTCTATGTGATATTATGATGTTATTATAATATTATCTTTTATATACAACAATGATGCATATTCATATTTCAAAAGGCCATTTATAGCTCTGCTTAATGTTGGTTGATACATGATTGCGTAATTAATAAATAGGCAGGCGGTTAAGGCCTGGGTTTGATGCAATTCATCTTTCTGTATATCGATTCAGTAAAGTACCGTGGGCTGTACACTGTACCATCAAACTGCATGATGTCAAAATTGATTCTGCAAGCTCCTCTCCTACATAAGAGGGGAAAGCAATGTCATATCCAATTAGTGTGCACGATCCTCAAACTACACATCATGTTGAGGCACTTTAAATTCAATTCAATACATATTTATTTTACAAAATGTGCCAGTTTTTTTTAAAGCCATATTTGTGTGTGTTTATTCTGTTATTGAGTTGTATTGCTTTGAAGCGATAAAAATAATCTATGTGTGTTCCCCATAATTGTTGCGGTATGCAGTTTACTCATTGAAGCTTTAGAATGTCTTGGCCAGCTTTGTGTGGATTTTTGTAAGATACTTCTTCTGACTATGATGCAACATTTCACACCGTTATTCTCAATTGTTAATACTGTTCCACCTATAAATTGATGAAACAAAAGTCTCTCTAATATAAAGGGTGTATGAATTCATGTGGGTACAGTATATCTGGTCCCATTGATGATTTTCCTTCTGTCCTTCTGAAAGAAGTCAGTCCACTTGTGTTGGGAGGGGAGCCTCTTTAGTGCATGTATTCATTTCATTTGTTGGTCATAAACCATCATCGTCATCATCACCTTTGCAAGGATGTGTTGCTGCAAGTTGTTAATATGACTCTACCTCAGATCTGGTCAATATTCAGATGCAGTTTCCTCACTCCTGTTCCAGTAAGTTTCAACCTGATCAGAGGTGGAGCACAATCAGGACGAGCAAGACAGATGAGCGTGCATCAATGGATATGGTTTGCATTTCCATCACGATATCCTTGAAATTACACAGTACATATAATATGGCTCTCCAGATTATGTATCAAATGGCCCCAATCGCTCAGGGATTTCCATGGGACTGGTGATCTGTACATGGTGTTGATCTCCAAGGTTTTTAGCATCCTTCCACCCTTGTACAGTAACTGTCTTGCATTGCCAGTCCTACTGGGTGGTACTGTAGATGCCAATGAAGTATTGTTGACTGGAATAGAACATGCATAACCAATAGAGTGTAGGACCATGAACATGTGTTCACTGTTAAGCAATAAAAGAAGAAGCGAAAGAGAAGTTGCGGGCTTCTTGCTTTTGAGTCCAGATAAGTGTAGTTTATTGAAGATAAAAGTTCTGAGTTGCAAAGTTACAACCAGACATCTTAAAGGTTTCATGGTGACAACAGTTTGCAGGTATTCTCTCTCCAAGCACGGATCAGAGCAATACAAAAAAACATCTCAGTATTCTCTGTTTAAATGCAGTCTTTCAGTGACATCATGATTTTTCTTTAAACCAATCAGACAAAGACACAAATCTCTTATCATTTCGTTAATTGTCCATTGTCCTAACCCTAGCTTCCAAGCATCTGGTTCAATCCAGTTTCTCTTTGAAGTAGCTAGTTTTCATAACCCTCCTAAGAAAACTAGTTTCATATCTAGTCTGTAAATATGTTTAACAATGTGTTGTTACCTCTAACACAAAAACAATGATCCGCCCTAAATGGCAAATGCCTTTCTTGTTAGAACTGGACATCAAAGGAGAGGCCAACACCTATTTCAGATTGTCTTGGAGCCTTGTCCTAGCAAGGACAAAACTGACCAGAAAGATCTTTATCAACTTACTGTCTAACTAGGAATTTAACCAGAATCTGACTTAATGTTTAACCCATTCTGTGAGGTTGTATTCAAAGACCAAAAAAGCATTTATATCTAAATAAAATGTTCCAACATTCACCGGCATGGCAAGCCAAATGATCATTTAGAGATACACCCACCCCTCGTTATATCGCCCCTCGCTATACTGAGCCAGCATGGGTTAACAATTTCATTATCTAGAATGTGTGAATCATGAGGCGCTTGCAGCTCTGGAATGTCTTGCGATAATGATGCATACAGCATAATAAACCATTACATTTACACATCATGATCGAAATGCTGTTTCGCAAAAACACAGAACTATTACCTTTAATTCAATTACTTCTTAAGTACAAAATGAGCGAGAGAGAATGGAATCATTTTTTTCTTAGCTCTCTAGGCCAAAAGTGCCATGCCCTTTTTAGTACATGTCCTAATTAATCCTAGTAAGACTGGGTTTCTGGTTTCAGGGACCTAAAGTAACTGGTAGCCAGACTTCTGTTGTAAATGTTTTTTGTTTTTTTTTGGCAAGCTCGGAAAAATATGTGTTGCCTTGAATGAAAATGGTAACTTCTAATTGTCTAAATGGTTCAACCTTGGTACTTTGTGTTTCTGTGTATGGTGTTTAATCTGAAATGCATCACACATTGTTTAACACTGTTCTGAGACTTTTGAATTAATAAACACAAGGCACTATAAACATACACTACAACAGAACAAAATACTGAACAAAACGCTGTGCAAAAGATAGTGGGGCCAGTTTCCTAAACGTTCCTGCATCTTAAATGCCAATTTACACCCAATCCATTGCTGTCATTATTAATGTACATACATTCTGATTGAAATCAAATGATTTTTTTCCAGTATCAATGTACCACTCTGGTATGACAATTATGTACTGCAATAAGTATGCAAGGTACAGAAAAATGTCTGTAAAAAAAAATCTTCAGCATATGGTAAATGTGGGATCAAATCTTTTTTTAATACATCTTTATACAGCTGATCATTTTATTCCAACTTTTGAATTTTTGTCCAAATCATAAAACATGTCTGTACAACCAGTTTGAAGACAATGAGTCTGTTCAATTTGTGTAAAAAAAATTGATGCCCTTCTCTGGCACTTCACATAAATATCAGGTGGTAAATATATACTACGACACTTGCATGCAGTGTTTGGTTTTCAAAGGTCTATTATAAATTAATTTAGATCAGAGCCTGTTAAGATCATTTGAATAGACTAATATCTCAAAGTGACAGTTGAGATAACACATTTTCTACTTCTTGGTAGTATCCTAAAACTTGTAACAGATTAATACATACAAGATATCAATATACTGTGACTGTATAAATAGGACTTGCACTCATCACTGAAGTAAGGGTTTGAGTCCTTGGTGCATTCATTCCCAGATTAAACAGCAGCCTTGGGAATCTCAATAACAAAAAAAACAGCGGCAAAGAAGCAAAATCATTCTTTGGAAACAATGTGCAGGCGCAAAAAACTGCCACAGAAAATCTACTTAGTGGCTGTTTCTGGCAAATGAAGGTTTCCGAATTGAAGAGGAATACAAGCTTAAACTAATCAATGTCGTTGAGAATGGGAAAGCAGACCTCCCTAAAGCAATTAACCACCTACCTGACCACAGGACTAATGAAGCATCAATTCCTTTTACTGCACTAAGTTAAAAGTGAATGAACAACATTCAATTATGCAAATTGCACTGGGGGGGGCATTTTGTTTAATTGTGTCTGTATGCAGATAATTAGCAGCAACACATCTGAAGACTATGTTAACACAAATTCTATTTAGAATAAAACATTTTTAAAAAAATGTAGATTACGCAGGAAACCCAGTCAGGTACTGTACATGAAATAATCACTCTTAATATGCAGCATGCACTCAACATTGCGTACTTATGAACCTACATACAATGTTCAGTTGGTACAGCAGCAGTGTTTGTTTTGCCTGATTGCAGTGAGAGAAAGGAACCTAAATGCATCATGTGACTGGCACCACGCCACGCCACTCACTGTTGGTCCCCTACTTCCTGAATAATTTACATGGACCACAGTGTACAAACTTGCTTAGATCGCAATTAATATATTGGACGCCAGATGTCACACAAAGTTTGCAATTCCTCTTGCATGTCCTTATTCAGGAAATGCAGACTCCATGGCATCCCTTTAGTTTGAGACCTCACTGTTTACTGTTTTCAGTAATACATAGAAGCACCTATTTAATTACTATTTTCATGCATGACAAATTACACGTTTTGGCAACGTTGAAAAGAAGCAGGGCTTTTTCAAAGCACTTTCACAGATCATATAAAAAAGAAAATCAATAAAACTCAATATTTGAGCAACGGCACTCAACACTATTCAGAACTATTACAAATATTATAAACAGAATGTGAAAATAATGAAAAACTGTTCAAATGTAATTTTAAGCTCTTTAAATGTCTGATAAATTATGATTTTTGTGTGATGGGTATGGGCAAAAATAAGGCCTTATTTTTAAACTAAACTTAAACCCCACGAAAGTAAAAAAAAAAAAAAAAAAAAATAATCAAGAAAAGCACACTGATACCATTTTTAATAATTTGGTATCAGTGTTGCAGAAATAGTGTGCTTTCTGATATGAACAGTATCTCCCATCATGTAACAAACACAACATAGTGTTTTCAGAAATTATCATCATAGGTAGCATCTGGCAAGTACACATTTGGGGAATGTACTCAAGCTGCTCCGTTACAAAAAATTATTGGTCCCCAAGACTGGAGCTTATATGAGCTTGGGGCAACTGCAATGCCATGCTCCAGAGGGGAGCTACGTATGTTCAGGAGGAGAGGGTTCACTCTGCAGGAACGACAGCTACGCAACCCTGAAGCTGCAAGCGGAGCTTGTGAAGGCAATGCCCAGCCAAGGCCGTATGAAGCAGTAGGAGTCGTCGTATGAATACAGGCTCATCAGCAGGTTAGTTTAGGGGTTAGTGATCCCAGGAAGTAATGTACAGTGAGGGTTACGTAGTGTAGCCGGTTCCTGGAGCGGGACGCTTCGTTTTATAAGGCTTATAAAAACGCGCCCTCTGTGGCACCTTTTATTTGTAGTTTTTGTTTTATTGTGCCTTTTGTACAGCTTGCTGTATGTGTCCTCTGTGCGTTACCATCTCTGGTCACATGACCCCTTTATTTACTTTCTGTTTTGTATTAATAAATCCTGCGCGCCTGTGCTGGCGTTTCAACTCCACCTCCCATGTCTCTCTGTATTGCTTAAGCAACGGTTAACCACACACGACACGAGCACCCTGTCACAGTCAGGTACTCTGATTATTAAGGTTGTTCAGCACGAATCAGTGATACGTAGGCACATCATTCTGTGGGTGCGGGGGTACGTCGGCACAACGAGGGGTATGTGGGCACACAGATTTAAAATACAGCACTATTGCTTCGTGCAGAACTCCTTATTGCATGTTGCTCTGCATATTGATATGTGCCAAGTTTAACAGACAAGCAAGTATCAAACCAGTGTGAAGCAGCATGCCATTTCAAGAGCACAAACTCTACAAAAACACCAAATTCAAACACCTCAGGACTGCAAGAACACAACAAAGGTGTTCCAAATTACAACATCAGCACATTACTGCAAATCAATAATAGATGCAGGAAGAGTGTGGATCTGAGTTACAAGGGATTTGGCCTGGAACATGTTGCAAGATGCCTCTCCTATACGGTTTTCTTCTTTCTCTGTTTACTTGGTGTTCTTACCTAACTCCACCTCCTCTCTCTCTCTCTCTCTCTCTCTCTCTCTCTCTCTCTCTCTCTCTCTCTCGTATCACATTTGGGAGTGAAATTCTAGGTGCCACAGCATGTTCATTTGCAAGCCCCAAATTTATTTTTCATTTACCAGTCAGTCATAAATGTTGGCCTTGTTGCAGAAATACCTGAATTCCACAAAAAAAAAAAATTTTTGGAAACCAACAATAAAATGATAGTAACAGCCGTTTCAAACCTAGCTTTTCAAAGGGTTATACGTGTCCTGTATTTGCAAACAAGTTAAAAATGTAACAACTTGCTTTTGAAATCACAAGGATGATTTATGTGGCTGCTGTACTTTCTCAGCCTGGGTCTCTTCCTGCTGTGAAACCATTTCACCTCAGCAGTGTCTTCTGTGTCGAAGCACAGCTGAAAGATCTCAGTTTATATGCCTTTTGTTCAAGACTTCCTGGGTCATTCACATTTCAGCAATGTCTTGTCAAAGCATGTTACTACCAGAAACCATGTGTGTGAAGCAACTAGTTGGTTAATAGCAAGAAAGAAGCCACTGAAAGGAGTGGGGGCAGATCTACCATCCATTGGATATGACCAAGCAAGTGCATCACTACCTGAAAGCATGGCATACAAACAGAGATTTCTTTAGTGTGGTATCAGATCAAAATGTATCACAACATGTTACTTTCAAAACTGGACATTTGAGATGTGTATAACGAATTGCAGTGCACAGCAGGTAAGACTTACAATGAATTTGAGCTACAGTCACTTTAATGTCAAAGAGAAGGCATTAAGTGGGTGGGGGGAGGTAATGTTACTCTCCAGGTGATCTAGACTCTAGACTCTAGATTTTACTTCAAAGTAAGGCAAGGTATGCAAACAGATTTCTTCAACCTAGTATGGTACCATATTAAATAAAATAAAATACATGCTTGCTTTGACATTTTCTTTCTTTCAAAACTCTGAAGACCTGCATAGCAAATGTAAATGCGAGACAGGTACGATTAATGGAATGATTTAATTAGCTTGAACCTCTTAATGGAGCAATAATGTCAGTGTTTGAGGGCCCTGCAGTCATTTAATTGGCACGTTTATTCCTGGAATGAGTGAGGGAAGTATCACATTTCTTGGACTATAAAAACTGTGGCTAACAAACGTTGATTTAATTGATTTAATTTAAATGATTTGTTTTCGGTTGCTTAACAGTGATTACATATAATAAAAAGCACTTAACTTCAAGCTGTTCACCTTTATTAGTGCTCTAAAATAGGCACACCCCTCAGGAGACTGTTGTAATGGACACATTGTTCAATGCAGCCTGCCACTGCGTTGAGGGCCAAGCTGGTTGTATCCACTATCATGCCGCTTGTGAAGTCACCGAGATCCTTCTGCTTTTCCGCTTAAATAGTTGCACAAAACTCTCACTAGAGCTGCTCAAACTGGTTATCCGATTATTCGGATCAAGCTATCGACATGTGAGGGTCACTGGTGTTGATTGGGCTGATTTACCCTTCAGAGTGAAACAAGTGAAGAAACAGCTGCTTGGATTGGTTTAGACTACTGTTCTCCACAGAGTCTGAGAAAAGCAGCAATCATCACAAATCCAAGCAGCTGTTTCTTCGCTGCTTTCACTTGGAATGGTAAATTAGCCCGAACAACCCCAATGACCTTCACCTGATTGTCAGCCCCTGATTTCTGTGGAAAGGTCAAGCCGAATAATCAAATACGGTAATTGGTTCGTGCAGCACTAACTCTCACACAGGTTATTTAGGTCTTTTGGCTCACGTGACATGCATATGATGCGACCATGTTAATTTACATACATTTCAGACTTGATTATTCCTAATTTTCCCTTTTCCAGTATTTCAGTACTAGTGCATGTCTAGAACCAGGAATCATATTTCATTAGGATGTTATTGAGTTCATGCATTGTGGTCAAAGAGCTCCCTGTCTGGCAAGATCAAGATAAATATTGTCCAAATTCTAGTCTAATATAATTCAACTTTCAAACAAGCATGAGCGCCATGGATTAGGCAATGACTGCTAAGCACAGCTTCCTGACAGCAACAATTGAATGACCCTTCAGTGCAAACATCTGTCCTTCTACATTCTCCCTGTAGAGCACTGGGATCAGTAACTCTCACGAGTACAGCACTGACTCGTCACATGATTGCGAGCTAAAACAGCAAGACTAAAACCAGCCATTTACATCAACATAAAGTGAAATGCAAGCAACCAAGCAAAAGACGGGCTGAATCAAATTTAGATGTCTACAAAATGAATGCTTTGAACTGAGCTGCACTTGCTCCAGTCACATACGAGATTGTGTTAATTCCCCCTCTGTATATGTCTCACACATGAATTAACTAAACTATTGCTTTCATCTTAGATTATAGGAACATAGGGAAGGCTGTGACACAAGAAGAGTCTGTTTGGCCTGTGAGGCTTGTCTCTTACTGGCACACAATTTGCATAATCTAAAGTGGTTTCCACTACCACAAACCCTGTCCTGAACACCACTATCAAGAAGCATGCTGTTCAAGTGACTGCCTTCACCTCCCTCTGCAAGCAGGGTCATTCAGGTTTCAATATGGAGAATGGGTAATAAAGCACTGTGCTGTTCCAACGATTGCCCTCCCCTCCCTCTGCAAGCAGGATCATTTAGTGACAAATATGTCATAGGTGGGGGCGGTGGGGTCAAACTTACTAAACGTGTGCAGCAGGAATTCGGATAATACAAATATCCTACTCATTTTCAACAAGGTACCTTAACCCCACAAATCATGACTACCAATGTAAGTTACTGAGACACAGGAAACACTGCACCCACTGCAAAACCAAACAAGGGGGAGAGCACAAGCGCGCTGCGTCAACATCTTACATTACATTTCACCCTGAATCTAAATATTGTCTGGAATCATTTATGCAAGCTAAAATGTCTTTTGAATAAAACAAATAAACCTGTGACTCAATACCTGTTAAAGGGTCAATACATAAATAAGTAGGTGGTAAAAGATTATCGAGATTGATTTTGGTACCCTGTCAACCTCTATAAATATTAATATTGTTTTTGATTTCTTTGAGAAGCCTTACGTGTATGCACATTTTGATTTATTAATTAATTGTCTATGTTAGCTGAGTTTAAGGTTGTACAGAATCTGACTGTTAATGTAAAATATTTGAGTAACCATAAATGATTCACAGGTTTACAATAGAGTAAATAGCATGGTAACATCAATTTTAAAGTATTAATTAGGAAGAAACTGGATCAAAAACAGAAAAAATATGTTTTATTTATATAAAACAAGAAATAGTTTGAATTAAAAAAATAAATGAAATACCATATTGCGGTAATTTAACTATCAATAGAAAAAAAATGTAAATAGTTAAAATTGTATATCTTAACCAAATACATTAAACAGTGTTGTGTTATTTTAACTGTGGAAAAAAAAAAGATTGTTCTAAAATTAAGTAGGAATGTGCCGATCATTAACAAGCATCTCTGGAATCAGTATATTAAAAACTATTTTAAAGGAAGGAAGTAATAAATGTTCAGTTTATTTTGCAATGTGGAGAGTAATATTACGTTTGAACAGAGTTGTGGGGAAGTTGCTGTCAAACTGTGGTTGAGCTTGAAATTGTTAAAGAAGAATTGACTTGGCTGGAATTTAGAAAGCGCATACATTACTGCTGAGGGGACACTATAAGGCACCCCGAAGTATGGAAGATATTCAGAAAGCAAAGTCAGACCTCTCTTCATGGAGTGTATACTTGAAACATTAGTTAGGTTTGGTTAGGTTTGGGGAGTGATATGGTTGTACTGCAGCAGGTGAGAATGCCACTGACAGTAGTTGCGCAGGTATGCTCAATTTGCTGTACGTGTTTTCCATTCGGATACTGTATACCCTGTCAGCCAAACATTTATTCTCATTTGACATTCATCAATGTCTATTTTATTGTGTTCAGGTGCAAAGTATTTGGGGTGTGTGTTCCATGTATAATGACGTGGGAGGCACATTATATCAATCATGTTTGAAGACTTTAATAGCATCAAGTAGTGATAATCATTAAACCCGGTCTGCCTGTGTTTTATTCAACGCACTGCCGCACTGCCAATACAGATACAAAATGGATTTTTAAAAAGTGTACACATGGTAAACGATACACGATTAATATACAAAATGGTTCAATAACTCCGATATTAGGTTGTTGTTTATTTAGATACTGGTACCTAATGGGACTATCAAACTGTTTACTTTTATTTAATTAAATCCTCAGCAAAGTACATTTTAGTGCAAGGCTACTGTTACAGACCAAAGGAGGGACAATGTTTTCCCATCTCTCTTTGCAGTACCCCCTAGAATCAATCTTATAATCAATCTTTATTTTATATAATGCCTTTCATAGTGGACCACCATCACAAAGCGCTTTACACGATAGTGAGGAACAATGCATAATACATTAAATACAGTGAAATACAAGGCATAGTACATTAAATCCAAAAAAATAATAATTATAAATGCAAATACATTAAATACAGGCATATTACATTAAATACAGGAATAGGATGTGAATTCTAGACATTGTGGATGCGTGTGTCATACAGAATTATATGAATAAGATGGCGTGAAAAACCTGAACTAGCAATTTAGACAACAGCTAATGACACATCATGGAAGAAACATGAAAGTACTTCAGTTTCTCTCTTGTCATCTTCTGAATTGTATGTGATGTCAAGGGCTATAGAAAGACTAATAAACATATTAAAGATGCAGCATTCTTAAGGCTAAATTGAAAGCATCTAAAGGCTTTGATAAATGCAACAAAGAGACATGTTTGTGTGATTGAGCAAACAGGTTCTCCACATAGGGGCCTGTTTGACTCATCTGAACAGTAACAGATCCAAATACTTGGGTTGTAGCTAACACAGTCATTTAATAAATCTTACCTTTTAATTAGTAGGATTCAAATGTGTAGTTTTAAAAGAAACATATTTTATAGTCAACATGTATTCCCGTTTTAAAATGAGACATCTGGTTCTACAGTAGGTTAAAGAAAAGTTCTCTGTTTCCTTAAAGTGTAGCAGTATTGAGATTCCTGCTGTTTAAAATAGACCTTAATGCTGTATCAATTAAACAAAATGAAAATTCCCAACCTGTCCAATCAGTTGTTAGAAAAATAAAATAAAAAAGACACCCGATGACTTAAAATGGAAAAGCTTTCAAAGCAGCCCAACAGAATCCTATTGGTTTATTAATAAAAATTAAGATAGAAAACAGTTTAAAACAGAAGAATTTAGTGAAAGGATACACATTTAATGATAGCCTGCTTACAACTGTCACAGCTGAACTTTATAGGGCGTCGATGGGTAGCTGGGCACTTTGTGTCATTCTTCTGCTGCGTGCCTAAAATATAGACAACCAGTGAAAACCATAACTTGAGCTAAAGAATATGTTTTCTCTAGATACATGTAAAACACTAATGTGTGACATAGGTTAAGCTGATCAATAGTGTGAAAAAGCCAACAGGGGAACAATGAGGAGAAACATGTCTAAATGTATCAGCTAATTGTACAAGGTACAACTTCAAAGAAACTTCAGTCAGCTAAACAGACAACAAAGGCACTAGCCAAAATGTTTGTTTCCTTGACTAGGTCTTAACTGAAGTTATGCACAACAGTTGTACCAGAAAAGTTAATCGAATCTGTGTGAGCAGTTCTGAGGTTAAAGCCGTCATTAGCGCAAGCTTCCGGAACCCAGGGAAGCATTCAAATACACAGTTTAATCTCAAATGGATAACGACATACAGTATAGTGTGTGCATTCTGTATGCACTGCAATTAGGCCATGTGCTACTCTACACACCGACACTGGGCCAATACTAGTTCAGGGGTTCAGGTGTCCACGACAGTACAACCCAGCTACTCTCTGAAAACCACTGCACAGTATTTCTGAGAGAAACCTAGCAACATACCTGTGCGTTTCCACGGCAACTGGTGCTGCCAGCGTTTTAAGCTGGGAGGATTTTTAAAATATACATTCATCCATGTGGGGGTGGATTAAGCTAATTGAAAAAAGAGAACTTGCTGCTGAGATAGCTAATTGGTTTAGACCCAGAGCTAGAGTGAGTTGATAATCTCGGCAATGTAGACTCCTACCTGCCAGTTTCCACTTTCTTCTCAGATCTTCAATCTAAAGAAGCACTACTTATTCGTGTGACTGGCTTCCATTTACCCCATAGTGCCACTCCACTAGCATTTTCATTCTGGTTATATGGCGGGACACACGTAGTGTTCCCCATTGTAGCATTATAAAGGGGGAGCGCTGTAGGCCCATGACCTGTTTTCACCTTTTAGAAGTAGGAGTAGGTGGTTTTCTGTTCATTTTCAAGGAAATAAGTGAAACAGCATTAGGTATTTCCTGCAGTGTTTTATGAGGCACAGTGCAGTTGCTAATGTTGTCCGTCTATACCAATGGCTGCAGATATCAGAATACAGGATTCTAGTTTTTATAAGAAATGAAACTGGTGAACACACTGCCATTTTTTATTGGCAAATACTCTTGACATTAAAAATAATAAACGAATAGATGCTGCGGAAAACACAAAACAACAAAACCATTTAAAGCAATTTCAATGCGATGGGAACTTCCTTTTTTAATTCCCTTTTTATATTGCCATAATAAAATCTCACAAACATCAAATCCTTTGATTAGCTGTAGATTGTCCCCGTGTGTCCCCTTACTTCATCTCTAGCAACAAGGAGACGTAGGAAGGTGATTACGAAACTCAATGTCATCAGTCAACACGTACAACAATAGACAATTGGGTTTCTGAAAACAGACTATCAATGAAAATCTGTTGACAGCATCTTAAGATATTGCTTAAACCACTGATTGCGTCTCCCTGGCCTATATTCACAGAGGAATAATGAGCCCATTGCCTCTATGTAACATGTGAGACTGAAAGGCCTGAGTGTGGAGCCCTGTATCTGTTCACAGGGCAGGTGAAGAACAGACAGAAGCAGTGATTAATGTTAGTGCAGGGATGAACACATGATTTTCATGTTCGGATATTCGCTCATAAATTTAAATATTCGTTTGGATATTTGTTGGTTTTCAAAAAGTAATAAAAGCCATTATATTGCTCAGAACGCAGGCAGAGACAGCATAGCAGCAGGGCCAGGGGGCCGTGGCCCTTGTGTGTGTGCCTTTTACAGCAAGGCCTTACTTTACCCCAGTGAATTAACTACAAAACAAACAATGCCACATAACAGTTCAAGTTAATGGTTGTTTTGTTGCCATTTCTCCACAGTAAACAGTGGCCATAGACATGTTTTTATAAAGTAATAACATGAGGTTTACTTGTGCATTTTTGTAGCTGAACAAGCAAACGAAAACTGAAATTTAACTTTAAACACTTCAATTAAAACAAACGTGGAAATGGCATTGTAAAATGAAGGGGGGGGGGGACAGTTTTGGTTCACTTTATTACATTCCACAAAACAAAATATATAATATATACAATTTATATAAAAATCACCACACCACATTTCCAGCAAGTTGGGCACTGTTTAAGCGAGGCATTTCAGAATGACGTGCTTGCCTTTTTTCTGTCCCATGAGATTCTGACTAGCTCTAAAGCAGCACAACTTTTTGCTGTCTAAAACTTTTAAAGAGACTCAAGAGCTGCTGTGTTGATCCTGTGTTTTTATATATTCATCTCACATATCACACAGAGCTCTTTTTCATTTGCCATTTTTGAAACTGTTGCGCAACCTCTGGTGAGGCGGTAAATAAGTGCAAGGTATTTCTGTCATTTCTAGTGAATACGAACATCTGATTTTTGTATCTGAATACATGTTAACAAATATTCGTTTGAATATTCGGATATTTGTCGCAGCACTAATTAATATAGTGCCTTTTCTTCAGAAATGAGGAATGAAAGTCCAGGAAATACACATCAATGAAACCAGGGGTGAATTGCACAGCCTTGTGTGTTCATTTTTTTTGCAGGGTGTAGGCTGTTGAATCAGGAATTTGACTTGCACTGGCAGACTTTTCTTCTCTATAGAGCTCAATATACTGTAAATATGGCATATTTGTTACACTGATACAAGATGAATTGCACGCCAAGGATTCTTGTGGTGACTGGTTACACAGATCATAAAAATAAGGAAGGCTCATGCTAAGATCTAGCAATATATACATCCATAAGTGCAAGTTTAAAGCAAGAACTATGCAGAGTTGTTGCAAGGATAAGGAAGAATTTCATACATGCCTTGCAAAATTAAAAAATAAATGTCAGAGATATGCTTGGATAATGTAAGGGCTGCTGAATCACATAACAACAAAGCAGTTGTTTCCATAATTTGTATGATGATCTCAGGCAGGTTAATTAGGATTATAAGAGCCAATCATATTTTGATCGATCACCACTAATCCCTGACCTGCTACCACATCAACCCCTTTTTTAGAATCCTGTCCATTAGCCCCTCACCTCACAGCATGAGACAAGCCAAGGATGGAACAGATCACACAACCGCAGCAAACATTACAGATTTGTCTGAGAAACTGTGCCGCGCCACTGTGTTGCTGATGGGCAATTGGTTGTCAATGCACAGCACTGCAGCAGTGTGGAGTAGTGGTTAGTGCTCTGGGCTCTTGACCAGAGGGTTGAGGGTTCAATCTCAGGTGGAGGACACTGCTGCTGTACCCTTGAGCAAGGTACTTTACCTAGATTGCTCCAGTAAAAACCCATCTGTATAAATGGGTAATTGTATATAAAAATAATGTGTAAAAAATAATGTAATTGTATGTAAAAATAATGTGATATCTTGTAACATTTGTAAGTCACCCTGGATAAGGGCGTCTGCTAAGAAATAAGTACTCTGAAATACAGAGCATGCCTCCCTCCTTACTGTGACAGTGCTAATTGCGACAGGTGACACAGAAAGTGCCACCCCCTTCCTACATGCAAAGTAAAATCTTCATGTTTCTCTACTGAAGTGGAAGATATCCAAGTTGCTGAACGTCACCCCCTTTTAATTTAATGCTTTTTTTCTGTGTTACATGATGAATACAAACAGGGCAGCTGCAAGGACAGCAGGGAATGCTGGGATACATCATGTGACCATGCAGATCAAGTGACCATGCAATACGACTACATTGGTTCTCTCCCCCGGCAATAAAACTACACATGTATGGACTATTCATTGAATTGTTGCTTCCTATTTAAGGGAAACTTTAATTGGGTTCAGATATTCAACAACCATTCCTACAGTTCCCTACAGGCCATGGTTAATTAGGTACTGTAAACTATAAACAATTTAAGAAGAAAATGTACATGTGTCTTCAAAAGCACATAAGACAAGCAGATTTGCTTTTCTCTGTAAGGAATATTAACACAAGCAGTGCAACGCCCAGTGTTTACAATACAAAGACACTGCATTATTCTTCAGTGACACTACATACAGATTTCTGTCTTCTGTTGAGCAATGTAGGCCCCATGGTACACATGTCATATTTCGATAAACAACCCCAAAAAACAGACCAGAAGGCAGCTTCACTTATAATTAACAACAACACCAATAATAATAATAATATTAACAATAATAAATAACAACAACAAATATACATTGGTGTTTTTGAGAATGTAACAGGGAGGAGGCTGGGTGTGAACTGGCGACTCCTCATACACAAGCAAGGGTCTTAACCACATTGTGAAAGAGCCGGACTTGTCTGTATTCATCGTTATAGAGCTTTTAACCTCATCTCATCTCACCAACAGGGGGGCTGGATCTGTAACAGCAGTGCATCTCACAACACTGCCACACAAATAACAGCACACCTTGTGTGGCACAAGGGGAATGGCACATCCTGTGTACATTTTAGAAGTAAAACATATGGAGAAATGAGCAGTATAGAAACGCATCTTCATAAAATCTGAGATATGGCAGGAAGTAAAAGCTAATGTTTGTACAATAACCATTAATAAACTTGACCTAGAGAACAAAATAATCTAGATTAGAGCAAATGTGAAGCCTGTATCTCAAAGCGCTTGGTCTTTATAAAAAGTCACATAAACTACAATATAGAAGCCATTTTAGGTTGCTGGCCAAAATACTTTAATACCTCCAGGTATAAAAAAATGTGCATGTATATTTGTATCACATGTTTCAAACCACCCAAAAGGGTTTATTACAGTATGTATCATGTCACAATACAGAGGGAGTGTGCTGGGTTACATGCAGATTTGATTAGGTGGAAAACAATCACAAAGTTTAGTAAATGTGATATAAATACATAAATAAACTTAAAGTTACTTATTTAACATTCTTTAATAACTTTTGAAAATGCATGTATGGCAGATACTTCCCAAACTCAAAACAGAAATCCCCATTTAGTCCCCATGTATACACCGTAGGGATGTTTTAGGGAAGTCCTTGTGTTTATACTGCATACACTTGGCCTTCTGAAGTGTTGAAACCTCCCCAGAGCTGCCAACAATTCAGCTCCCTAAACAACGTGTTCAACATTTTGTTCAACTCCTTTGGGGTATAAAGTGAGAAACGCTGCGATTTGTCAGTCAAAGTGCATATTAATCCCTGTTTCTGGTTAATTGATATCCTTGGCTCAACCTGTGAACTTCAATTAAATAGAAATAAAAAAGAGAGTGAAAAAATAGAAAAAACATCCAAACAAACTACCATTCAGACAAGAAAACATATTAAAAACAGTATGTGTTAGATTCTCAATGCTGTGCACTCTAGAATGTCAGTAGCACCATATTTTCTAATCGTAGTAACGCACACAAGAAAGTCAGAACAAAACAACCCAAACATTACGCTTAGTCTGAAGTCTGTTTCTTGTTCGTTTTTGAATTGTAGAATTGAAAAGGGTGTTTCTTCTTTTCAGACATAAATAACCCTAATAACCCGTTTGAGAATCAAGTGTTCATGTACTCCAGCTGTAGCTCATCCTGTGCCTGGTGGACTCAGCAGATCAGATCAGCTGTGGTGACTATGCTGTTCTAAATGCCACTGGAGCCCACGCCCACCCTTCAGCTCCAATGGCTGCCCTCTCCTGTTTATCTGTATACCGATCCCTGCCCTTTTGCGCTGTGCCTCATTATTCACTAAAACATTAATCAGCTGTGAGAATTAGATTGTCCAAATGATTGGATTTTATTGTTCCAATCAAAAAATCAATGCAGACATGGTAACAGGGGTTTATTATGCAGAATGGGAACTAGCTTGTTGTATTTATTTAAGTAGCCGTGTCTGTCATTGACACCGGAGAGGCTGGAGCAAAGAGTGGGAGGCTTGGCTAAGGAGCTTAGGGAAGGTTGCAGAGTGCAGGTTCTCAAAATGGTGTCTGGGGACCATTGGCTAGCCACTGAGATTGCCTCGGAGGTCCTCAGAAAATTATGGAAACTTCTAGTTTGACAAGTGCTTAAAATAAATAACTACAAGTACTGTATTCATAAAAAAAAAAAAAATAGTTGAAATATTGAAATAGTTTCTCCTCGTATAGTTTTTCTTTGTTTTGTTGTGTGGTACTTTCCTCAGATGATAGTCAGGTTCGTATTCAAATCTTCTTTTGAAAAGGGGTCTCCAAAAAAGAAAAAAAAACTGTTTTAGAAGCCCTGATGATAATATAATGTACATGTGAAGCTGTTTGCTTTGGAGAGCGAGTCAACAAGTCATACACAATGTAGTCAGGGTTAAAACTGGAAGATGTTTCCAAGGGGTAGTCCTATCAAGAAGGCCTCATGCTGGATGGATATGATTTGGTGGAGGATGCGTTCATTAAACCACACTCTTTTTTTATTTCAGTCTACTCACAAGCTTACATAGAAAAAAAACATCCAAACAAACTACCATTCAGACAAGAAAACATATTAAAAACAGTATGTGTTAGATTCTCAATGCTGTGCACTCTAGAATGTCAGTAGCACCATATTTTCTGATCGTAGTAACGCACACAAGAAAGTCGGAACAAAACGACTCAGACATTACGCTTAGTCTGAAGTCTGTTTCTTGTTTGTTTTTGAACTGTAGAATTGAAAAGGGTGTTTCTTCCTTTCAGACAGAAATAACCCTAATAACCCGTTTGAGAATCAAGTGTTCATGTACTCCAACTGTAGCTCATCCTGTGCCTGGTGGACTCAGCAGATCAGATCAGCTGTGGTGACTATGCTGTTCTAAATGCCACTGGAGCCCACGCCCACCCTTCAGCTCCAATGGCTGCCCTCTCCTGTTTATCTGTATACCGATCCCTGCCCTTTTGCGCTGTGCCTCATTATTCATTAAAACATTAATCAGCTGTGAGAATTAGATTGTCCAAATGATTGGATTTTATTATTCCAATCAAAAAATCAATGCAGACATGGTAACAGGGGTTTGGTGGAGGATGCGTTCATTAAACCACTCTCTTTCATGACGGTCGTTATTGTTGTAACAAAATGTTCCAAAACACTGAGCACACCCACCCGCTGGCTTTTAACAGATGTACGAGCACAATCATTTGCAAGCTCACATCGGCCTGCTTTGCCGTTTCAGGCGAATACACTTCTAGTTGGCCTCCATTCTACTGAATACCTAAATGAAAGGCAGTTGCAACGCAGTTCTGAAATGTGACTTGTGAAACGTGTGCTCCACCAGGTTTTCCAGTGAGCATGTTTTCAGCAGGTTTAGAACCGAGCCCAGGGAACCCCATTTCACATCTGTTGTCAGCACTGTTCCGTGCAGCTGAACCCTGTAGGATGTGCGTAATCACAGAGACACTGATTTAAGAGCAACACCTTGTGAAAGACACATTTATTTTGTGAGTACATTCACAAATCAAGTGCTTGCTGCTCTGTTAATCACGTGTGAAAAAATATCTGCACCCTAACTAATATGCACCGACTTGGAAACTGACCTAATTTTTCTGCAAGGAGAAAAATGTTATAAAACTAGCAAGAAACTACGTAAAAGCAGATGGGAGCAATATGATTATTGCTTGTTCTATATGTTTAAACCCTTTCAGTATTAATGATAGAGGTAAACCCTACAGAAATAAAACCGTTCTCATTGATCAGCAATGGTACTGCATTTGAACAGCAGTAATCTGTGAAGTTAAACTGCAGTGTCAGAGAGGTGTGCTAATGTAAAAAACATGTCTTCTTGTCACATGTGGACAGATGCAGCAGTACGGTATGGTTTAAGTATAACATTGTTACATTCTGTAGCTGTCTTCTGGTCTGTCCATTATCCTTGGTGTCTGCCAGCATGGAATGTGCTTCAGTCCCTATGTGTTGCTCAGTTCATGTTCTTTAACACATTAACATGCGTCTGTTTGGTCTATTAAGCAAAATGATAAATCCTAATTTAGTTTTATGTTGACTGTCTGCTTAAACATATTATGAAACATTAACAACCAAATAAAGGTTTGTATCCTGACTTTGGCAGCTTGTGCTCTTTATGTACAATTTAAGTATTTCCTCAACACTGACACATATCATGTTGTTTCACCCCATCACTTGTAGCCTGGGTCTTTTAGTCTGTAAAATATTTTGTAGTGACATTCATCATAGCATGAAAGCAATTATTGACTTCAAAAGAAATTGCAACAAGACATTGAACAGCTATTTTAATAATGTAAAGACAGTAACACTTGTGCATATAAATCCTGGAACTACTAACCTGAAACACAATCTAAAAACACCTGCAGGGTACGAATTACAGTCATCCAGCAACCATAGATTTCAGCCTTGAGACATTCCTCTGGGGCTACTAAGTGAAACAAGACACTAATTTAACCGATCACAAGTAACCGCCCCCAAGGGGTTCAAACCCCAAAGCCACACTATCATCCATTCCTCCGACCAAACTGCTATGTCACACTGTCTCCTAAACCATATCTATCCAAGATTACTTTGCTCTATTTGCATTCTAGTCATTTGCCCCTACAGTATAAAGGTCACACTGCAAACCAGGCACTATCTCGTCAGCAACACTGTCTACAACCCTTACCCTTCCCAGGCCCTCAGCTTGCAGAGTCTTCCACTGCTTGTAAGTCAGAACTCTAGATTCAAACTGGGTTGCCTGTGATCTCAGTAGGTTCCAAAATTCTAGTCAGCCAGCCACCCAGCCTACCAATGAGGCCCCTAAGGAGGTCCAAACTGAATCCACGCCCTTAAGTAGGTCAATGGCAGGCAATGCCATGTGCAGAGAGCTGGTTTTGCTTCCTGTCTGCCTCCTCTGGAGCCTGCACTACACAGTGAGCATTCGGCTGTTTCTGAGGTCACCGTTATCTAACTTTGAATGTAAAGTTCCAACGCAAAGTACTGTCAGTTTACCAGACGCAGTGTGATAAAATAGTTGTGGTAGGCTTCTTAAAACTGAGAGGGTCGTGACAAAGGCAGCTCAAGGGACCAGCATTTAAGTGGGACAGGCAGGTAGACAGGAAGACACCATTAGAGTGGGATACACTGCATATTCGGCTGGATTACTTGTTGTTCAAGACAAAATACTGCATAGTCAGCAGCTGGCAAGAGATATGTTTTCACTGTATCTGAATGTGTATCACCATAAAGCTAAAGTCATGTATTTCTTTTTAGTCATTGGTTTGGCTCTTGGGTGTTGGGTGCACAACACAGTGAACCGAAGCATGAAAAAACACTCACACACAATCTGATCTGCCTCTACATTAATTCACTTCTGTTACTTCATTCAGATAAAGCCTTCAACTCTAGGGATGAATACATGTATTTTGCTATGGGAGACCCTGCCTCCCATCCCTCAGCTTTAAACACAGTCTTTCTCTCTCTGTAACCACTTGACTACACTGCCCCCCAGTCTCTCCCCTGAACCACACTACCTCCCACCCTTAGCTCTAACCACCGGACCACACTGCCTCCGCCATAACAAAAACAAAACTGTTTCCCAGTCCCTCAGTTTAAACCACAGAGCCACATTACCTCTGAACTACTGTATCTCTCAGTTTTACACACTACTAATAACCACAAGCCCATGTTGTCTCCTTGACAACCTTCACATCAAACTACTGCCGCTTAGTACTCAGACCAGTCAACACTACCTCTGCTTTAGATGGCTATTTGGGTCTGTAAGTAAACTGTTTTAAACTAATTGGCTCAAGCGTGTTTAAAGTGACCTCTGAACCACAGAAAAATATGTCTAGTTGTCTAGCTCTGTCTCTGTATTGGCTTGCTGCTTTATCGACCCAGCTCATCCTAACACTGATGTGTCCAATCTGGCTGTAATTATTAGGGACAGCGAGCTGTACAGGTGCGATTTATCCAAAGATTTAAGTGAAGCAAAAACCAACAAAGCTATAGAACCAGGCCAGGGTACTAACCAGCACTGCAGGATAGAGTGCTTTCTTCACTCACACTGCCAGTGACAATGCAATTAGAAAACCAGGAGAAGCACAAATAAAGAGAGTACAGATATAGGGATTATCAAAATGACAACCTCCAGTCCAGTGAACATCCTTGCTAAAAGGGCTACCCAGTATGCATTTCTTAACACCCCCCAGGTTAGATTGGATTATTTGAACAAGCTTTCATGCAGGCCCCCTTATCGGCTGGTTCTTGTTTGGACAGCAGCCAATCGATATTATAAATCAAACCTTAGATTATCTAATCTAATTGAATCTGATCTTTTGTAATTCATTAGAGCAGCCTGCTGGAAACTGGCAGTAAAGAAACTGAAATGCTCTGCAGGCACGTCCCAGCAGAAGGTGCTTGCAGTGCTAAAATGAGATTTCGATGACTTGACCTACATGCATACATACATAGATACAGAGTATACGTGTGTGTGCTTGTGTGCTGAGAAAAACCTACAGGAAAAAACAGCCTGCATCGCATTTCTGGCAGCACTCTGTATTTGCCAGGCATGCATAGTCCAATAATAAAGACAGAGAGGATGGGGTGGGGTCTGTGTGTTAGCAGCTCTCCTTCCAATCAGAACAGAACTAAATCATGCGGAGTGAGGTTGCCAATGGAAATCAGGAAAATAAGTAAACTAGTAATCCAGTGACAGGCTCATAAAATCACATTTTTTTCCTTTGCATCGAGAAATGTTCGTTTTGTATTGAACCTTTGCAGCAACAACACATGTATTATATGTTGTTTATGTCTTGTTTTGTTTCTTTTTCAGACGTTGGCATTTTTAGACAAATTGAAGTTTCGTTCCACAATTTTTCGTATATGGATTTTCGTTACTTGCCTATAATGTATTATGTGTTTTTCTATCTCTTTGTGTTTAGGCTATAAACTATGCTTGTCTGTTGCTGGTGCAAGTGAGGTGGTGGACACGACTGACTCAGCAGCAGTTTATCTTTTGTGTTGTTTTTGAAATATCTGCTTGGACATCCAAGGCTCTTAAGTGAAATATCTCAACTTCAAGGAGCCAAAAAAATGGTGAAAAGATCATTACACAAGCATTCATGATATCTTCAAGTGCTTCTTGACCCAGAAGGATGAGGTTTGGAACATTCAGACGCTCAGACACATGGAATGCTGGAAGGAGGAAGTGTGAATCACCCAAAACGTGTTCTTTATGTTGACCATCACCTTATGGGGAAAGCTTATAAAAGGTGCAACTGTTCTGGTTTAGTACTGATTATGTTTTTTGTATTGTTATTACTGAAAATGCTATATCAGAAATTTGATCAAATGCAGGAAAAACCTCACCTACAGCTTTTTTTTCAGCTAACACATCATTTTCTAACTTAAATACAAAGATACTAACTCTAAATCAGAGACTTTTGATGAATATAAATCTGTATGAATGTGCAGTCTTCAGAACTACAGATGATAAGATGATCAATGCATTACAGGCTACCACCAAAGCTAATTAAGGTCTTTTGGGCTATTAACGCCAACCTCTTTGTTTTTAGTCCAGCATTACAAGAATACGGGTATGCATTTAAACTAGCATGTCAAAGGTGTCTATAAAAATTATCTACTGCTATAGATTTTAATATTGTTGAGTGTAACTCTTTGTTAATATTGCTGGTGTCCCCCATGGCCCAGCAGAGCTCCATGCAGCTTCTCCTTTTGTCTGTATCCGTACAGACTGCAGTTTGAGTTCTTTCCTGACAGTTTAATTGTGACCTCAAAGAAGCTTGCACAGCTGTGGCCACATAAAATAAAACACTCCGGCAATCGATTTCCCATCAAGAACTCTCAAAAGTTTTCAACCTTAATTCTAGAACATCATTGTGCTAATAAAGTACCTACAATACTGTAGCAAACAACCAGTGACCTTTATAGCCACCACTGAGTAAATTGTCTGTCAGCTCAGTGGGAGAATAAGCCAATGGCTAAATGATGCTGTTTCACCTCTGGAAGCCTGCGTTAGAATTCATCTCTGAGTTTGGTTGTCTCTACTTACTCTAGCCCCAAGAAGTCCACATCACAAAACCACCACCGAATGTGGCTTTGTTGTCAGCTGCTTGACAGAGACCCACAGCCTAATGAAAGGGGGGGTTCCGGGTAGGACTGAGGAGCATTCACAAAGCTTTGGGGAGAAACTCACCTTGACCATAGCCAGGACATTGAGTAACACAGCTCCCCTGTGATTTAGAACTTGTCTGTGTGACAGTGGTCAATGCAAGTGTTTTTTTGTATGTTTATTGTGTGGATAACCATGTGCAGGAGCGATATAGAGCTGACAGGCTCTAGATGATTTCAATTTAATGCATCACAATTGGCAAAGGGCACCTTACAGGTAGTCCCCAAAAAAGCAGCTAAGGGCTTGATGTGCATAGAGACTGAACTGCACACTGCACACTGCACACTTTACCCCAGTCTCCAGTTGTGGGAATCCAGAACCATAAATAATAATACATACATACATAAATAAACAAATAAATATATAAATAAATACATACATACATAACCTCTAGAGTATTCCTTCTGGTGCATGTCTAATGCCTGATGTCTCACTATTCTGCTCAACAAATTATATTTGACCCTGTGTATGAGAAGAGGAGGACACTGTAAATCGAAAAACATTAGATGATACATTGTGAAAGAAAAGACATTATAAATGAGCTGGGAGTGCACAGGTTACACATTATAGCAGCTGTTATCACTGTTATTTCTTTCTTATGCCAACACCACCCCAAGGACCTCTATATATTTATTTTAAAATATTATGCGTGAGTGAACCTATTGAGATGAAGCATGTTGTTTTCAAGGGTGTCCAGGGGAGAACATAGAACACAACAAAACATACATCCACTGCACTCACCAAGGAATCTAAGGGCTAACCTAAAGAACACATGCATATTTCTGCCACTGAATCCCCTTAAATGAATTATTAAGAAGACACCTTGCTGACTTTGGATGACCACTATGGTGGCCTGTGGCAATGTGCTCCGCCCCTGTGTGCGTTTCTATGTTGTATGTTGCGGGTGCTGTGTTAATGTTAGTGTATAGGCATTGGTACACGGGATATAAACGGGTCTGTGTTTCACGTGTGTTTAAAAATGTATAATTGTATTTAGGCACGAGGATGGCACATCACTTCACGTGCATTTAAAGTATTTAATATGTGAGCACGAGGTTGCACATAATTAATTCACGTGCTGGGATTCAAGTGAATAATTAATTAGTAATTGAATCCCAGCACAACAGTGTATATAGATGCACGTTTTACTCACTCGGGGTGGTGTGTTCGGTGAGTGGAGAACGGGTGTAGAGAGGAGGAGAGCTAAATATTTATAACAATTGCTATCGCGTGCTGGTAGGACCAGCACGATACTTGTTTGTTTATTTACTCACCATGTTTGTGTGTCTGTCCGTCCAACCGTTTGTTTAATTGTTAGTCCTTTTTGTTCGTCTATTTATTTTGGCGCAAGTGCCGTGTCCTGTTTCTGTTTGTTTAAACCTTTTATTTATAATAAACCGCGCAACAGCGCTTTCATCATTTCACCTCATCTGTTCTCTGTGTTATTCTTTTCCTGGTTCTGACGTCACCACTCAGCCAGCCGTGTGACATATGGTGTCAGAAGTGGGATGACAGTGACCCCTAGCGTCAGACCAGGGAAAGTGCATTTTTTTTGTTGAGGTGTCCTTCAGCAGGGGGAGGTAGACTGCTGCTCCCACCACCCCAACAATAACTGCAACAGCGGCCAGAGGAGCCAGAGAACCTGTTCCCCTGGTGCACCTGGTGCGGAAAGGTGGATCACCGCTGGAAGGACTGCTCCGAGGTGCCACCGAGCTGGTGCGGGCGATGTGAGGAAGGGGGACACGACTGGTCGGGATGCCCCTATGCCAGCTCGCCAGTGCCCAAGAGGGGGGAGTCAGTGCGTCCACAGCCCAAAAGGGGGAAGGCTGAATATTCACAGCCCAGGTACCTGCCAGCAGAGGGTGAGTTCCTGCTGGTTCCGCCTCCACCTCCATGGCAGGACGACTTGTCGCTCCCACCACCACCAGCAGAGGGAGCATGCCTGCTGGTTCCGCCTCCATCGCCGCCACCAGCAAAGGGAGCATGCCTGCTGGGTTCACGGCTGCAGCCAGAAGGGGAGGAGCCCCTGCCGCCTTCGCAGCCAGAAGGGGAGGAGGCCCTGCCGCCTTCGCAGCCAGAAGGGGAGGAGCCCCTGCCACCTCCGCCACTTTCACCAGCAGAGCAAGAATGCCTGCTGTCCCCATTTCCACCAGCAGAGGGTGAATGCCTGCTGGTATCACTTCCCCCACCATCACGAGGAGAGGAGCCGGAGCTGCCTCTGCCTCCACCATCACCACCAGCAGAGGAAGAATGCCTGCTGGTTTCCCCAGCACAACCAGCCGAGGAAGAATGCCTGCTGGTTTCCCCTTCCGAGGTAGAACCGCACCAGTCCCCTGCAATAGGGGGAGAGCCGCACCAGTCCCCTGCAATAGGGGGAGACTACACGCTGCTCCCACCTTCGTCGCCAGGAGACTACACGCTGCTCCCACCTTCGTCGCCAGGAGACTACACGCTGCTCCCACCTTCGTTGCCAGGAGACTACACGCTGCTCCCACCTTCGTCGCCAGGAGACTACACGCTGCTCCCACCTTCGTCGCCAGGAGACTACACGCTGCTCCCACCTTCGTCGCCAGGAGACTACACGCTGCTCCCACCTTCACCGGCAGGAGCACAGCAGCCGGAGCTGCCTCTGCCTCCGCCACCTTCACCGGCAGGAGCAGAGCAGCAGGAGCTGCCTCTACCTCCGCCACTTCCACCAGCAGAGGGTCAATGCCTGCTGAGTCCACTTCCACCAGCAGAGGGTCAATGCCTGCTGGGTCCATTTCCACCAGCAGAGGGTCAATGCCTGCTGGGTCCACTTCCACCAGCAGAGGGTCAATGCCTGCTGGGTCCACTGCCACCAGCAGAGGGTAAATGCCTGCTGGTATCACTTCCCCGACCGCCATCTTCACCCCCAAGAGGAGAGGAGCAGGAGTTACCTCTGCCTCCATCACCACCAGGGGAAGAGGTGCAGCACTTTTGCTGCCGGAGATCGTGGGGGAGGTCAGGAGACCTGCTCCCACTGCAGCACTTTCGCTGCTGGAGATCGTGGGGGAGGTCAGGAGACCTGCTCCCACTGCAGCACTTTCGCTGCCGGAGATCGTGGGGGAGGTCAGGAGACCTGCTCCCACTGCAGCACTTTCACTGCCAGAAGTATTGTGGCCGGAGCCCCAGCAAGGGGAGCTGTCGGCTTTGAAGAAGGGGGAGGAGGTCTGGAGACCACCAACCCCAGCAGCAGTTTCGCTGCCGGAGATCGTAGGGGAGGTCAGGAGACCTGCTCCCACTGCAGTACTTGCGCTGCAGGAGATACTGTAGCCGGAGCCCCGGAAGAGGGAGCTGCCGGCTACGAAGAAGGGGGGAGGTCAGGAGACCACCCCCAAGCAGCGTTTCGCTGCCAGGACTGCCCTGGCTGAAGGAGTCAGTCTGGGAGCTGTCAGCACGTCTGCTGACAGCATGGCCAGTAGCAGCCTGGCTACTGGCAACATTGCCACCTGTGGGCCCCTTGAAGCCTCCGGTTCTGGCCCAGGACTTTGTGCTGGACTTTTGGGCTTTTAAGGGGAGGTGGTCATGAGGCCATGTGTGCTGCGCACAAGGGGGTATATGTGGCAATGTGTCTCGCCTGTGTGCGTTTCTATGTTGTATGTTGCGTGTGCTGTGTTAATGTTGGTGTATAGGCATTGGTACACGGGATATAAACGGGTCTGTGTTTCACGTGTGTTTAAAAATGTATAATTGTATTTAGGCACGAGGATGGCACCTCACTTCATGTGCATTTAAAGTATTTAATATGTGAGCACGAGGTTGCACATAATTAATTCACGTGCTGGGATTCAAGTGAATAATTAATTAGTAATTGAATCCCAGCACAACAGCATATACAGATGCATGTTTTACTCACTCGGGGTGGTGTGTTCGGTGAGTGGAGAACGGGTGTAGAGAGGAGGAGAGTTAAATATTTATAACAATTGCTATCGCGTGCTGGTAGGACCAGCACGATACTTGTTTGTTTATTTACTCACCGTGTTTGTGTGTCTGTCCGTCCACCGTTTGTTTAATTGTTAGTCCGTTTTGTTCGCCTATTTATTTTGGCGCAAGTGCCGTGTCCTGTTTCTGTTTGTTTAAACCTTTATTTATAATAAACCGCGCAACAGCTTTCATCATTTCAACTCATCTGTTCTCTGTGTTATTCTTTTCCTGGTTTTGACGTCACCACTCAGCCAGCCGTGTGACATGGCCCTACACGCTATGTTACGGCCAGTGTTTCTAATTTTTCATACTAGAAAGAATAAAATAAAAAAATGTCAAGAACAACATGGTAAATTCAAAGTTATTACTGTACATCACAGTTCATTATTCTAGCATGTCTGTCTTGCAGCACCTATAGATATAATCCTTTGTCTCTACTCACAGACCTCTAACGTTTGTAGCAGATTATGGTAAAAGGAAGTATAAGAAGAGAGAGACTGCTGGTCTGTTGGGATCGATGACAGTTTGTAACCAGAACTGTGGGAACTGACGTCACATTGCATTAAACTCCTCCTCTCTTCTGCTCTTCCAAGCTAAAAGCTGTTAGAGAAATAGAGCCTTTCAAAGAAGGTTAAGACAATGGAGTGATGAAGTGGACTATACTGCTCTTTCTAAAGAGGCATGGAGATGCACCCTAACAGGGGTCCCCTCAAAACACACAATAGAAGTCTGCAATGACCTTTTGAGATATATCTGCATTTCAGATTGTCACCCAAGGCGCATAGTAGGCTAAACTAAAATAATGTATGTGACAATAACATAAAAGTTTAATTTACCAATAGTGTATTGCCACTTTACAGCATCATCTAAAATAGCACTGGAGATTTCAAACTACATCCACGATCATGAGATAAGTGAAGCAGAAAGAATTTAATTGACACCTAAATACAGAAGGATGCCTCAGTGATTTTACTGATGCTTGTCCTGATAAACAAAACCAAGCCTATTGGTTCATCAGAAAGCAGTACACTACAATAACCAAGAACATTTCCCATGACAGCAAGAGCACATTAACAAAATCCAATAAACATGAAACATACATGCAAACTACATGCAAACAATGGGCAACAGTTCAATGCAATTTACTCCAAATCAGGAATAAAAACACAAATTCAGCATTCAAAAATGAATAACAATCAAAGTAAGACTACTTTGAAGCCCCTAAATACTTAGTTGTGTATTTCTGGTTTGGTTTATTAGGTGCATTTCTCCTTTCTGAAAAACAATTGTTACTAATGAAGACTTGAAGTAAATAGCTTTGAGAATACAGCCCACTGTTTTGTTTGTCTCAACTGTTGAGTGTCATTGCCATACTAAATAACATATTTCATGGGAAAACCATGTGATCTATTTTCAAACTGCAAAATATGATGACTGAAGGCAAAACAAACACATTGAATGTGGACATCTGCTGTAATATGATTAAGACATGGGTTCAAAAGCATCCTATGCATAAATAATATTTAATAAAGGACCTAAATATAATGCTTAATACTAATAAAACAGACAGAGAGGAGCTATAAATTATTAAGACTTAATTCGTCCCGGTTGACAGAAAAGCTTATTAAAAATAAATGTCTGTCTTTATGAATTGACCATGATGGCTGTAAATAGAAAATGAGATATATTGCTAACATGAAAAATTAAATAACAATATCCTATATCAACATTACATTAAAAAACGTAAGAGACATGCAAACCACGGACAAGTTGCTACAAATATTCCTAGAGTCTGGTAATCTAAATAATTTGCTGAAGAATATCCTAAGTTTCATCAATTTCACACTACTGGAAAGACCCAAGACTTTCTGGCAATCAAACTTCTGTGTATTAGGATAGACCTTGCCCTCACCACAGAAATCCTGGGCTTGCATTTGGACTTATCCTTTTCATAGAATGGACCTATAGTGTGACATACATACAGTTTCCCCTACTATGGGGGTGATGTAAAAATATGCACAAAGTGATTTGCAGGTGCAAAACCCCCATAATGTTGCCGTGAAGTCTGATTTTACCAGTCGCTAAAAATGTGGTGTATGTAAAGAATGGTGTTCACCTGCCGTTCTGCACCAGCTATCAAATTTGCACTTTGCCATCATTAATCCATTGAAATTATATTAAAACACATTCAAATGAAGAAAAGAGCATGGATACTAAGCGGGCGCAAATATTATAATGTGATGTAATTATTTTACCTTGCACTTAGGCGATTGCTGAAATCTTTACACCTCTTCTACAAGGTGCCAACCACTGTAGAAGCGAGTAACTAAGAGCTATATGAAAGCACACACCTGCAGAGACCTGTCATTGGCTTCAGGATGGCTGCTGTGGTACACTTCCCGATGCAGCGACACTTGGCTCTTGTTGAGGAGAGGCAGGAGCACGTTCGGAGCACAAGGACAAGACAAAGAAGACTCCACATATTCATAAGCATTATCGTCTCATCCTTGACGTCATAGCTGAATTTAGGGATGAGCGAGACTCCAGCGTCAATCTAGAGACCGCTATCCCTGCACATGTGAAAGTGCTGTGTTCTCTGCATTATTTAGCCTCTGGTTCCTTTCAGACCACAGTTGGAATGTTTGGAGGGATAGCCCAATCCACCTTTTCCCTTGCTAGACAAATTTCTGGATGTCATGCTAAAAAGGGCAGGCCAATACAAATTATTTCCTAAGGATACTCGCATAACTGATGTTGGCGCTCATTGAGACCCTCATTATCATAATGCAGATCATTATTTGTGCATGTTGAGTAATTTGCATTACTCTTAAGCTTACATAGGGCACAGTGCAAAATAATTGCATGGCCACAATTATTTGCACTGCACTATACTGACATCACCCCCTTATATCTCCAGCTCCAGGCATGTGTATCCCAAACAGGGGCAATAATAGTGTCCACTGCACTTACCAAGATTCTAGATTTCAAGCCCCTAAATACTGAGATTCTAGGTAAAACAAATCCCGGTAGTGTAAATTGATTTCTAATCTGAACTAGCTGTTACAATTAAGTGTTTGCTGAAGGCAGCTGTAGAAAGCAAATTTCAATATCATAATTCTATGATAAGCATGCAAAGTACCTTAAGCTGTCTCCAGGGTTTTTCAAAGGGTTACCGCTGGTTTTGATGACATAAAAATATCAAAAACATAGTAACACAAACAACAGGTAAACTGTGTTTCAATATTGTAGAGACTACATCAGAACTGAACTAATCCCTCATCTGAACAAGGTCTGGTCCCCATGGGTTACAATTAGTGAGAGCCTACTGTACTGGAGCTGCTTGAGCTGATTAGTACCAGCTCAAAGGGTACAAAGCTCTGCAGAATCCAAGGATTGATGCTGGTCTCAGCTGAGATAATACATGTCATGTCTAAGACTGCCTCATGTCTAATACGATATTGTAAGCTGCAACTACGAAAAAGTTGCATTTCCATATACCAACACTCACATCACTCGTTAGTAAAACCATTCATAATTTATCATCACCAAATCTGTCATCGTATAAATATGAAAGGTCAGTCTCACCTAGTTTTATCGCATTTCCTGCATATGGTTGCTAAACAAATGGCGACTGACGCATGCAATATATCTAGAGAATTACAGACTTCGAACATCAGCGCAGATAAATTACAGTAATAGACAGGTGCGTAAAATCTTTGACAAGCTATCCAATGAGGAAATAATTGCAAAGTACCGTTTAAAGAGGGAGGACAGCCAGGAACTTTTTACCTCGCTTGAGCCGCATGTAAGAAGACAAACAAAGAGATATCATGCCCTGTCTTTAGAAGTGCAAGTGTTCGTTACATTACGTTTTCTTGCCAGCGGTTCCTTCCAGAATGTATTGGGCGATACGTTGGCACTGAGCAAGGCATCAATATGTCGTTCCATTCCGTTACTACTGCTCTGACAAATCACGCTTCCGACTACATTACTTGACCCACTGTACGGGAATTACAGTCAATCAAGGAAGGTTTTCGTTCCATCTGTGGTTTCCCCAATGTGATTGGAGCTGTGGATGGCACACATATTCAAAGAAAAGCACCAAGTGTGGATGAATATCATTATGTGTGTTGGAAAGGGTACCACTCTATGAATGTGCAGATTATATGCAACAGTGATCTCATTATAAGACATGTTGTTTGTAAATGGCCAGGCTGTATGCATGATGCAATTATATGGACAAACTGTGCTGCTAAAACCATTGGAGAGGAAGGTGGGGCCTCCACCTGTTTTGTCGCACTCACGTCTCCACTGTACGTATTTTCTTCTTGTGCAGCTGCTATAATCAGCCCATTTTTTCTTAGCCTGTTCTCAGGATATGGCCCTCCCGTCACTTGTAGCACTGATTTTAGCAGCAATTTCAGTCCATTGAACCGACTTTGCAGTAGACGTTACACGGCCGCCAAGTTTTGCAAACAATAGGTCCTTGTGGCGTTCCACTTCTTTGAGTAAAACAAATAAACTCGCTTTGCCATATTGCTTTCTCTTAGACGATGCCTTAGCCATTGTTCACCAACAGTTAGCACCACTGATTCTCGTACTTCAACCCACAATGGCCCTTAATTATTGGCATCCTATAATATAATATAATGTCTTACAAAATGTGTTGCAGGTGTGCAGGTTGTTGCCTGTCGTTGCAGTCCATTCATTGATAGTTTAATTAATAAATAGTTTTAAGTTTGGCAATCTATAATAAGAAACACTCTACTCAAGTAATCAACCTTTATTATAACTTTGGAAAAAGTCTACTATGTGAATTATAAATGATTTGTATGCAAAATGCAAATCAAATTGTTCAAATGGTTTTGTTACTGTTAAGTGCAATTATAATAACGAAAAGATAATTAAGCAATTTCCTATACAATGCCTTTTACAGTATATTCTCACCATTTTGCCATTCAGTTTCACGTATAGAATGTGCAAGGTATCCAAGGCTACCTTTCGTATTTTAATTCAAAAGCAAATTTGATTCGTATGGAATAGAGAAATGCGTGATAAGTGTTCGTAATTGGAGGTGATGACTTGTCGTAAGACCTTTCGTATTTCCACTTACGCATTTGGGATTCCCAAACAGGCCCCTGAGGCCCCACTGTGTCTGCTGGTTTTCATTCAAACTGAGTTCTCAATTACTTAACTAGATACTTAATTGAATTGATAATTTCCTGAATCAGACCTTTTTAATTGTTTCAGCTCTTAACAGTTGCATATTTCAAGTTAGCTATAACATTTTATAAGTAACTTGAACTCTGCAACTGTTTAATAGCTGAAAATAATTAAAAAGGTCTAATTAAGCAAATTATCAGTTCAATTAAGGGTCTAGTTAAGTAATTGCGAGCTCAGTTGGAATGAAACCAGCAGACACAGTGGGAACCACTGCTCAAAATCACTCCAGCAAGAGCGATTAAAAAAACAAAAAAAACATAACAGGTGTTCTGGCTTTTCTGTTCTGTACCACACTATGGATCACTATTGCTGTGTTACCTGTTTGACAATGTGGGCAATAATCCTTACAGTGCACTAGAGTGGCCATTTTGAAAAGAGCTTTGAAACAGACTTTAAAGTTGTAAGTGCAGAAAGTTGTCAAGATGTTAACAATGAAACATTTTTTTTACAGGTATGTTATTTAAACAGCTATAGCAACACTATTTTTTTTTGGAACCGTGCTACTTAACCTTTATGGTGTTGTGAATGGGGTCCATTATCTGAGATATGTAGTGCTTAGGGCTCTGTACTCTTGACTGGAGCGTTGTGGGTTCAATCCCAGGTGGGGGACACTGCTGCTGTACCCTTGAGCAAGGTACTTTACCTAGATTGCTCCAGTAAAAACCCAACTGTACAAATGGGTAATTGTATGTAAAAATAATGTAATTGTATGTAAAAATAATGTTATATCTTGTAAAAATTGTAAGTCACCCTGGATAAGGGTGTCTGCTAAGAAATAAATAAAATAATAATATGACTTAAACGTTTTTATTCAGAGGGGCTGGCAATAGACAACTTACTCATCAAAGTAAATGTTGTTATCTGACAGGGTATTGACCCCAGCATTAACTTTATTTTATGGTTCAGTTCAAAGGGGGTCAAACGCTACTTTGTACTGCACCGTCCAGGAATAAGCATGTTGACATCTTCATTCATTTCAGTTTGAATGTGTCAGTGAAATATATGACAATTAAACTAGACCAGACCCTTCACACACAAGAAATAGTGCTGGCATGACTTCGGGGTTGAAAAACTGCAGAGCAGTTCTCACAAAAATGCAATTATCTATAAAAAAAAGAAAGAAAAAGGATGAATGACTTTTAATGTAATAGCAGTCAGTCACCATTGTTTTGCATGTTAGAGGGTCTAAATCTGTACAGAAATATAAGATGAATGTTCCTTAAACAACTGGGCTCTACCCATTAATATAACTTGAAAGGGTAACTATCGATACTAGTGATAGTTCATCTCTGTGCAAAATCTATTTTTCGTTTCCTAGGTTACATATATTGCACAAATATTTCTGCAAATGTGTGAGTTCCAGTTAAGTAGTATCACTTTTTGTGCTATGATGATGAGTGATGTAAGGATAATTTTCTATTAGGTTTATAACAATATCTTTTTGAGTTTCATTTGCTCAGAATACAGTTTCTCCAGTCACTTGTGTTTTTTTTCCTCACCAGCATTTATATTTACATCAACCAACACATGTACTTGGTTTGCAGTTTTCACTCATTGACTCAATTGGTTGCTAATCATCACTGGCGTTATAGTGCAGAAGCATGTTTTAAATCACTGTTTAATGCATGTAACTGTGTGAGGTCATTGGCTAGCTGTCCTGGGATTCTGCTGAAATCCTAGGTGTTCTCATTACAGTTCTACTTAACATGGGAGAAATCCCAATAATGACATCATTCTGAAATACCTGGAAGTGTTGATTGACTCTGAGCTCCAAAAGAAAAAACAGCACACGCCTCTCCACAAGGTTACCTTTGATACAAGTCTGCACAATACTAGCTTCCAGCTGCATCCAATCCTATTAAAAGCCCTACATTATTAACAACAACAACAACAAAAAACACTTCTAAGATCAGTCTCAGGCTGTCTGCAGGGAATGACCAAGTCCCATACAATCCAATAAGCTGCTCTCAATACAATCCACTATCATTATAAGGCTTTTGTAAAAAGGCTATTAAATCTTGCAGCTCCCAGCTGCTAATGACACTCTCATTAATTATACTGTAGTTAGGGCTCCCATGCTTAGACTGAAAACTGATTTTAACTGATAAAGCATGACCAAAAGCCAATAAATGCAGACAACACAATAACCCAGCAAGCGTTGCCTACTGGACAGCTAAAGAAGGGAAGAAAGTGGCCAGAGGTCTAGATTAGGGGGCACTAAACCAGCAACATTTAAGGGTCAGCAGTACGTCTTTGGAATTAATGTACTATTTCACAGGCAAACAATACAGATCTAGAAGAATGGAGATTACACCATCTGCTGGTGGCAATGTTCAGCATCAATTTCAGCTTTTCTGTGCAAAAGATATCTCCAATAAATCAACTGGAAGTCCAAATGCATGGGTCAAAAGCATGTGTCCCCCTAATGCAGAAATCAACCTGTATTGAACATGTTTTTTTTTTATTACAGTGTTTATTTAATAATTTTGCCTGCAGGGGGTAAACTGTAAACCAATGAAGCACACAAAAGGATAATTTACCAGGGATTGCAATACTTTGTACAAGACTATATGGCTAATGAACCACAATGCATATGTAATACTTAACTAACAAGAGATATAGAGCTGGGATGTTGACAGCTTCATGTACTACTGCACAATCCAGGCATTTCTTTGGTTGATGGAGAAGACTGCATTTCAATTAATTCGTCATGTTACAAAGGTGTTTTTGGAAACCGCAATTACAAGCGAACCAAGATATAATTTTAAATGCATCAACTGTCATAGGTTGTACATATTACTGTATATGTGGCAGCATCTTTCGGGCTTCATTTCACACCAATGCAAAGTCGCCACTAGTCTTGGCTTTTCCCATGACAGTTCCTGGTTTATTGCAAACCTCCTGGCCAAAATGAACACATTAGCTGCATTTTTGTTAGTCACCAAGCAACCGACAGTGCTTTGCATGAAAAAGCAAATAAAAATAGCTTTAAATAAATATAGATAATGATCTCTTTCACATTTTTACAGGGTGGATTATTAATCAGTACAAAGCAACAGGAACCCCAGTTACAAATGAGACGGCACCTTTGGATTTTAGTGGCGCTAAGAAAGAAATCTACTGCTTTCTGTTTCCTTTTTCTCAATGCACTTGCCAGCTGAGCTAATTGTCAGGGGAGCTTGATCCTGTATTTATAGCACAGTAAAGACACTTGCACAGGGTTTCATGAGAGATAGCACGGATAAAGCTGGATTATAGAGAACAGTATGCAGCTTACTCAGCTGTCATATTATTTGACACAACTGGCCAATTATAATTTTTATTTGTAGTATTGTGATAATAATGTACAGCCAAACCTGCACTTGTAGACAGTCCTTCTTGATTTAATATTTCAGCAGATCAATGATCCCAAAGTGACAAATAGATAGAAGAAGCACCAAAATGCCCCCCTCTGTTTTAAAGACACCCACATGTTTGCTATGATCCAAGCCCACCAGCACAAAGGCTGCTTGCTATGTGTCTTTCTGACTAATTATCTGCAGTCTCTTCAAGCCTGCTGGTCACTAATCCTTACCATGGGTGACCAGAGTTGGCTGTTGGTCCTGGTACTTCTCTGCAGAGAAGGCAATGATGCAGCAACACAGACCTGACAGATTCTTTCTCGTCTTCTAAAGAACAAACATGACCTGCTTTATGGTTACAATTTAAACTGGAAGAATAAACAAGTGGGTTTTTCTTATTTGTCTGAATTGGCACAAAGGATTAAGCACTCACATTAACCATACTGAATAGACAAGTACACAAAATTCATTGTGATCCATATATTTGATTATTAGTCCATGGTCCCTATGCAAATATTTTTCAGGGCTATGTCACTTTTGGGACTAGGAGAGGCAACGCATGGCATCCTTTTCCAAAACCTTCTACAGGTCACATTTTTATTTGACAGCAGTGTGTACTGCATGGGTTTCATTAAAATAAATAGGTCACCCTAAATCACAATGGCTTCAGAGCTGTTACAGTAGAACACAGTTGCACTGCTATTGTAGATACAATCATGTTCAGTGCTTTCCATCTAGTTTTAATCATTCTTATTTGTAATGTTAATCAATTAGTCCTATACAGCCAATAACATTACACTTCAAAATAACCAACAACATCAGAACTGTCATATCTCAATACCGATTACGCGGGACTATTTTACAAAGCTATACAAAAAAACTATGTATCACTGGTGAAAAATAAAGAGTTTTAGTTGACTAAATTGCAGCAACTACACCATGACCCTGCTCTGGATTTGTCCTCATTAAACACCTATAGGCTGCATATTGACTGTGCTTGCTTCTGCCTCGGACTACAGGCTGCCTTTTTCAAACCCATTAAACCCTTACATGGAAAGAGTCACATTGTGGAGCTCAATGATCGAACGGAAAGAGTCACGTTGTGGAGCTCAATGATCCCATGGAAAGAGTCACGTTGTGGAGCTCAATGATCCAATGGAAAGAGTCATGTTGTGGAGCTCAATGATCCAATGGAAATAGTCACGTTGTGGAGCTCAATGATCCAATGGAAAGAGTCATGTTGGGGAGCTCATTGATCCAATGGAAAGAGTCATGTTGTGGAGTTCATTGATCCAATGGAAAGAGTCATGTTGTGGAGTTCATTGATCCAATGGAAAGAGTCATGTTGTGGAGCTCAATGATCCCATGGAAAGAGTCACGTTGTGCGCTCAATGATCCCATGGAAAGAGTCATGTTGTGCGCTCAATGATCCCATGGAAAGAGTCATGTGGAGCTCAATGATCCAATGGAAAGAGTCATGTTGTGGAGTTCATTGATCCAATGGAAAGAGTCACGTTGTGGAGCTCAATGATCCAATGGAAAGAGTCATGTTGTGGAGCTCAATGATCTAACGGAAAGAGTCACGTTATGGAGCTCAATGATCGAATGGAAAGAGTCATGTTGTGGAGCTCAATGATCGAATGGAAAGAGTCATGTTGTGGAGCTCAATGATCCAATGGAAAGAGTCACGTTATGGAGCTCAATGATCGAATGGAAAGAGTCATGTTGTGGAGCTCAATGATCGAATGGAAAGAGTCATGTTGTGGAGCTCAATGATCCAATGGAAAGAGTCATGTTGTGCGCTCAATAATCCCATGGAAAGAGTCATGTGGAGCTCAATGATCCCATGGAAAGAGTCACATTGTGGAGCTCAATGATCCAATGGAAAGAGTCACGTTATGGAGCTCAATGATCCAATGGAAAGAGTCATGTTGTGGAGCTCAATGATCCAATGGAAAGAGTCATGTTGTGCGCTCAATGATCGAACGGAAAGAGTCATGTGGAGCTCAATGATCCAATGGAAAGAGTTATGTTGTGGAGCTCAATGATCCAATGGAAAGAGTCACGTTATGGAGCTCAATGATCCAATGGAAAGAGTCATGTTGTGGAGCTCATTGATCCAATGGAAAGAGTCATGTTGTGGAGTTCATTGATCCAATGGAAAGAGTCATGTTGTGGAGCTCAATGATCCAATGGAAAGAGTCATGTTGTGGAGCTCAATGATCCAAATATGGATGAAGAGTCATCTTTTGGACAGCCCCAGACCAAATTACAGGCCAGTGGTCCTTATAATTCAGACACTTGACCACATGCCCCTCTGTAACAACTAGGTGACTTTCCTTAAATAAGGCATCATATTTTCTCCAACAATGAATTGTACTTATTTTTTTAATTTATTAGCCAGCGCGTACCTGCGAATAAGCACTCAGCATGATAAAGCACCTGTGGACGATCCCCTTGAAATGCAGCCATGCCAAGGAGACAAGCACAGAGGGAGAGGGGAGAGATTTTTATCATTCAGTGCATTTACATGGCCAGTAATATTCCACTAGTATTGGGAATACTGAATAATCCAAATACATATTCCGCCATGTAAACAGCATATTTAGAATATGCAGAGGAATATTCCACCTCTGCATATTTGGAATATTGGAGGTGGCACATTCCACTATTATGTGGAATACTAGTGGAATATAAAGCCATGTAAACAGCATATTCCAACTATGAAGCGTAACCCACAACAGACACGTGAAATAACAAATACTCACATCAGTAAACATGACGGCACACGCAAGAAAACACAGCTACTTTTGGTCTGATGAGGAGACATCAGTTTTATTAAGGATTTTAAAGTCGTAAAACAGATTGATGGCAAGAAACAGAGATGTGCAGAAGAGTTTAAAAGGATGGCGGAAAAAATTATGAAGGGGGATTTTAGAGAACTGTTGATCAAGTTTGTCATTGATTAACGTTTTTATAATATTATAATTAAGGCTGCTACCAGTGGTGTAGCCAGGACTTTGTTTGGGGGGATGGAGATTTTTGCAGATGGGTAATAATTAATAAAAATGTTTCTGTTAGCAAAAATGAACTACACTCCAAACTTGCAATGAACTCGAAATCGCCCTATTAAGAACCGTAATGTTTCACCTCACAATCACATTTATCACTAGTATGCAGTTATCAAACATGCAAATTAAATAACAGAAAGAATAACCTACCTTACCTGATGTTTAGATCCCCAAGTCCATCCTCCTGTTCTTCATTGCAAACTTGTAGAATACTTATAGGTCTTGGTTTTACAACAGCTGTTTAAAGCATGATTCGCACAGGACTAAAAACCAGTGTCCTCAGAGTGGGTCAAAAGCAGAGGGCGTCTAGTGACCTCCCAGACGTGGATTATTTTTTATCAACAAAAGTAGGTAAATTCAAAATGAAATGTGATGTTGTGGCCAGAGAAGGCGCTTTTGTGCATGATTTGTAAACAGTGAACCGGGTATAAATAACTAATTTCGTTGTACCTTCTTTTCCAAAGGCTACAATAACCAATTTGCCAATTATGTTTTGTATTTTTGCCCGTCCCCAATTTGGTTATGCCAAATCGTTGTATTTTACTCAACTGTAGAATCTCAGGATAGATTGTAATATTATATTATGGTTTATTGTGAAGGCTGGTATTGCTTTGAGGCGAATACCCCAAAAATGCTATATCAAATGTAACATAACACTGACATGGTCGATTTGCATGGGAGTAAAAAGACACAGGATGCCTGAGTTTAAAATTTTACAGAAGGTCCTGATGTCCTGTAAAATCAGAGGACCTCTGAGAAAAGTATCTTGGATAAAAAGAAATGGACGGTTCGCGCGGGACTAAATCTCACCGATGTCGGTAAAAATTACGAAACCCTGTGAATCAGGCTTTAGATTGCACATAGTTACTGGTACATCTGGTGCTCCCTGCTGGAAACACTGGTACTTGAGATGAAAGGTTGAAAATCACTGGTTTAAAGGCAGTAGGACTTTTAACAACTGAAAAGAATATGTGTGCGTCCGGATCAGATGTCCCTTTAACATTGTTATAATAATAAAATATACTATATTTTAACAGAAGTCATTTCTATCTGAACTATGGTTATTCATTACCGTTAACATTTTATGTCCAAATGCAAAGCAAAACATTTGAATTAATCTCACATATCCTCCTGACTAATTTAACTACTAAATTCTAAATTCAGCTTCTTTTTATATATAATATTGTCATGTCATCCAAACACAACATGCTTTGAAACAAAAGAAGGTAATATGTAGATTTAACAGATTAAAAAAAAAAAACTAAAAAAAACGTATTGCCTTAATTTTTTAATCAAGAAAACGTGAATATATTAGGCCTACTTCTAATATGGCTTGTCCAATGCGAATATAGAGGACTAAAGTGTGTATCCTAGCAACGCGTTAAGCTACCGTACTAGCACTAAAAGAAGCACTCTCACACACTCAAGGTTTTAATGCAAACCGGCAACAGGAGTTGCTCCCCTTCAAATTACTGTAAAATACCAAAAATGTACTGCTGCTGTTTAATTTTTTAATTTTTTATAGATTTATTAAGGAGATACTGAGATTTGGACATGCTGTTTGTATGCAGTGGAACCCTTATGTAAAGTTCAACTATGGAATGTTAGAAAATGATATCATTATTTTTGGAACTTTTAAGAACACCTGTTGATCTGTCTCGCCGCAAGGCTTCGCTTTAAGTTGAGGCTAGTAGGTGCAGAGGAAGCTGATCACTGGGTGAATTGATTTGCCACTGCATTGAGATCAATCTCCCAAGGAAAGTGTTTGTGACCATGTAGCAAGGTTACATGGTTCAGTCTGGCTTGCCCCATGGTTGATCGAAGATAGGTCTTAATCCTACGAAGGGTTGAGAATGACCTTTCCGATGTACAAGAGGACACTGGGATCGTAAGTGCAATCTTTATCAGTCTGACCAGCTCCGGCAGTAGTTGTCGCAAATGGTCACCTTGCTCACAGCTCAGGAGTTTTACTGCATCCTCAAATGTTGACAGGTGAACGCCACGTTCTTTTGCAAAGTCAATAAGCATATCACAACGTAGCTGAAGTCGATCAGTGTCAAAGTGAACCTTATAGAACTCTGCAATGCGATTGCTGTCACATCTCCCAGTGACAAACTTCTCAATGTCTGTCATGTGTTCCCACACAGCAGACTTGAACCTGTTGCACAGTGCAGTTGTAACACAGTATATAACCCTGGTAACTATGCTGGTTGAGTTCCTCAGGAGACTGAATTGAATGCAAGACAGATCCATCATCAAACCCGCAAGGAACCTTTTCGCCCAGAACTGATTGAATCCGTTGTGGCGATCACTTATACTACCTTTGAGCGAATTAATAGTTAATCCTGCTTGATGAAACTGCATGTTACTCCTCTGCAAGGCAATATTGACCATTTCCACATGGGAAAAAATTAATAAAAGCAACTGGAGAGTGAAGTAAGTGCCAAACTTGTGGAGATGTACAGCGAATCCACTTGCTTTCCCTCCTTCATCACTTTTATCATGACCCGATAGAGCTTCAAGAAACTCGATTAATTAATTCTAGTTGGAGACCACTGACTGCAGTGAAGACACTCTGAGTGTCCATCTTGTCGGATTAAATGGCCGCAGACACACTTCGTCTTGCTCCCCTACCTGAAACGTTTCAAACCAAGCAAGCTGTTTTGGAGAATTCTTGACAAAGCTAATCAGGTCACAAATTATTGTCATCAAATTTTGACAAATGTCAACGCTTTGTAGCATATCTTCCACCACCAAGTTCAGACTGTGTGCTAAACAGTGCACATATAAAGCCTGTGGCTCCTCTTCCAGTACCAGTGCCTGTAACCCCTTCCAGCAACATTTGCTACTCCATCATAGCACTGTCCCCAACATTTTTCGATTGGAAAATTGAATCAGAGAAGTACACCTTTAAGCATGGCAAAAAGAGCATCAGATGTATTTGCAGATAGCCAAAGAAAGCTCCTCCACTTCAAGATTCTCCTTAACTATTCGAAAGGAAAATGACACCTGCTCCCTGACAGAAATGTCTGCAGTCTTGTCCACAACAACAGCATAAAATCCAGCTTCATGTATCTCCTTTGTTAATGTGTGAAGGATATCGTGTGCCATAATTGAAAGAATTTAGTTTGTAACGTCAAGAGAAAGCCATTTGTATCCTGAGCGATTCAACCAGGATTTTAATGCCGGGATATCTTCCGCGCGTAGATTTAAAAGTTGTGTCACACTGGACTGTTCGTCCACTTTTCCTCGTACTGCAAGACTCTGACAAGCCAGATACCTTAGTGATGACAGAATTTTCTTTAGAGCGCATCTGGCTTCTTTCATTTGCTTTAGTTTGCCTTGTGAACAGGCTGCAGCTACATTAACACCTCCTTTAATGACTGTTATTGATATGATCGCCCTGTTTTTTTTATGAGCCGTGTCAATGGCACTAACCTTACCGGGATTGGCGTTTGGTGTAGCTGAGCCCGATTCTGTGGTAATTTTCCCGCTCTTGGGTGATATCTCTGCTGGTTCAGTAGTCCCGGCAATTACTGACAAAGCCGATTCAGTCCTGCTGCAACAACCCCAGTTCTTCCTTCGGCAACTGCAGAACTTGTTTTTGGCTTCTTAAATAGAAATGTATCCATGATAAATATAGTTAACAAACTACTATTTGTAATGGAATATCTGGAGGATCCTTACATCACTTCACTTTTTTAGTATAGTCGTTGAACGTCACTACGTTACGTACCACTAACAATGAGCTTTGACACATGATGAAATGAAGCAGGAATCCGCTGCAATTTAGTCAGACCGACGTCCAACTCTACCTTGATAATAAATAACTATGAACACACTAAAACTTTTTCAGTAGAGGCAGCAAGAAATACTAGGAACTGGCAAGTGCCTTTTCAGTTTTTCTTTCATATTTTAGAAGACTAACAATCGATGTGACATTAGACAGTTGAAAATGAAATAAGCACGTAAAAAACACCACAAAACAATATGGCATTTTTTTTTAAACTATTAAGACCACATTTTTTTTTTTTTTTTTTTAACTTAGTCAGTATTTAATTACTGCAGCACGGTTTCCCTCCAATAAAGTGTACAGTTCATCAAAATCCTTTCAAAATCCATCAAATTTCATCAAAATCCCAGGGGGGTCTGAGCCCTCTTTTTTAAATTCCGGCAGGGGCTGGGGGCTGGGGGCTGGGGGCTGGGGGCTGGGGCTGGGGGCTGGGGGCTGGGCCCCCCCCGTAGTTGGTGCCAATGCCTCTACTAAACATAATGACTGGAGTGCATAAGTCCTATAGAGAGCACACATTTTATTCTGAAAATGTGCTAATTCAACTTCCAGTTTATATAATGCAAATCTAGTTTGCCATAATTGTATAATGCATTAGTAAATGTCTTTCTTCAATAGAGAAGAAGAAAGTTCAGTTTGAGAACCACTAGTATAATCCACTGGGTAAATAGAACAGAAGAAAACAAAATAAAGCACATCCTAGAATATTTTAGCCTAGAGCTATGCAAGCTGTTGGAGGAAAAAAACAATCCCAGCCTGAATACCTTATGCGAAAGGGTTAACCAGACAAACACCATCACTTTGAAAACCTGTGGATAGGAGAGGCCTCTGTCTGAAAAGGGTATTAATGATAGTGCAGAGCACTGTGCAACCTGCTAAAGTTGTTTGAGATGATTTCTTGTCTTCTCCAGGGCTTATAAATTAGGTATAATGCGTGCTGTGAAAAACAAGCCTGGCTCGTGCTGTCTGTTTGGCTGGCAGAGCTCTGAGCACCGCCACACAGAGCCAGCCATTCCCATCAAGATGAAACAGGCTTGCTGCGAACCACTTGCCAGCATAAACATTGCCATGACAACCACCGTTGCCAGGTAGCACTGCTGATCTAGACCCAGAGAGCACATTTAATTCTGCCAGCCTTCAGAAAGAGGGAGACAGAAAAAAATAACAGAAAACCAATCATCATAAAAAAACATCTCCCCTCTGGTCCACAAACCATAAAAATCGATCAAAACGGTTGATGAACGGTTAATGGTTAACATGGCATTTCACCTGTGCAAACAGATAATGGGATTTATCTGGATGATAAGCACCACAGAATGTGTTTTTGGCTTTCAGAAAATAACAAGACTGAGCGCATAAAAAAAGCAGACATCAATGTGTTTGGTTTCATATCACTTGTGGGTCAACAAATGGGCAGCAGACAGTGCCAGGGCCTGCAGCATGCATTCACTCCTCTGAAACATTAAGAAATTCTAGTGTGGATACAAGGTTCACCACTACTTTTTCATTTATTTTTTTAATCAAACTCCCAGGAGCCTGCTGGGTTTTTACCAGTTCCAGGAAAGCATGAACAACTACAAGAAACCTGTTTCTCAATCAACACCTGCTCAAGCTCAATGTCTGGGTTAAATCAGAGTAATTGTCTCTTTGAATCAAAGTTTTAGTACATTTTTCTCAGTCTGGCATAGTATTCAGTGAACTAACAAATACAGTTTCATAATGAAATATTTTATAACATGGCTTGCTCCTTTTTAACATTTTTTTATTTTTTTTTTCAAGTGCAATACTGTAACAATCACCTCACCTTTTAGAGTATCTATTTGACTGGGGTTCTTCAGTGGAATACCATGAAGCCTTTTAATTAAACAACAGGTTTCAACACTTTCAGTTTATGAGTCGTTTCTGACCAGTTGAGCTGATGACACAACGTAATTGAGTGGAGCGGAGATACTGGTTTTCAAAGCCAACAATAGGAAAGCGTCAAATATGATTGAAACCTATTTGCTGTGATTTTCCTTTGCTTGAATATCTTCGCCCCAAACGCATTTGGTCAGCTGCTGGTCAGAAGCAAAGAATACATTGAAAATTGAAAGCACTAAAGCCCCTGCAGCCTGTTGTACAATTAAAAGATTTCATGGCGTTTCAATAAAGAACCCTTGAAACCCTAGACAGAACAAGCCTATTCATAACACTGCTCTTTCAGGAGAAGGCACACACAGCCTAAATAACAGCTTCTTGTGAACCGGATTTCATTTAGACCTCACTGCTCTTTACTTACTATGTTTACATGTACAAGGAATCTGTACTTCTGTAATTGATTCGTTTGAATCAGAAAATACAAGTGTTTGACTTTACATGCCAAACACAATCTGGTCTAGATGAAATAATGCTTCAGAACCTATGCACTTGAATCTGATTAAAATCCCAACCCGTTTCCAGTTGTTTGCATACAGGACATATAGGGGATTTTGGATAGGTAACTTGAATCAGATTAGTTCTTATACACAGGGCCACTTTGAATGGTACTCAGGTACAGTAGACACTTGTTAGTAGCAACACCATGTAAGAGCAGCTGCCGCTTCCGCGCAGCATTTCCTTATCATTAAAAATCCACACGGTAACAGCAACATAGGCACCGCTTAACAGCAACATTTATGTTGTTGTGACGTCACATCCTCCGCAGTCGCCCCTTACCCAGATACTGTAAAACTTTCATTAATCACCAATGAATGCACCCAAAAGTCTGTACAGTGCGCTTATCAGTTTGTTTTACAAGGCAAATTCGTTCTCTGCTTGATAATTCCAGCATTTATTTCCTGCAGTGTGTAAAAATAAAACCTGTTTGCTTTGACATGATCGCAACTAGAAGAAAATACATCTGTATAAGGATCATACAAAAGAATAGACATAAAAAAGAGCAAGGGAAGTGAATGTAAGTGCTGTACAAAGCTTGCTTATTGTATGCTATTGCATTTGTGCAGTTGGGCATTGTTTCCTTCATAATGACAATAATATTTTATCTGTAAACATGTAACCTACATTTAAATAAATGTACAGGACGAGCCTTTGTTCAGATGTCACTCCCCATAACAGCAACCGCCGCTTAATAGCAACACAGGAAAGGGCACCGTTATGTTGCTACTAACGAGCGTCTACTGTAATTTGATCTGAGGCTACTCCCATAAAGCAAAACGAGTCATTTTAACAGTCCAATGCATACACTATGCCTGCCATATCAAATGTACAAATAGGGGTACACTGAACAGAATGTACTGTACATGCACAAACCAACCTCAATCTGTTGCTTTCATACATTATACTTTGCAGTCAAATGTTTTATTAGTGAAGTTTGTGATACAATTCTTTTCTATGCTGGTCATTTTATTGGTAACCTGGTGTTAAACTCTGTTAAATCTTTAAAGAACATTCAGTTGACAGTTGAAAGCACTACAATGTGCCATGGGAAGTAGATCACAAAACAAGAAACACTACCACAAACCATAATTAATGTGGGTCTTACTCTACTGAAAAGCATTTTATGTTAGGGGTAGGCGACATAGGGAGCTGCCTACGGCACCAAATAAAGGAGCCCAAAAAAAATGTAAATAATACTATCCTGCGATATCTAAAGTCCAATTAATCAATAAACGCTCTCGTTGTCATGTTGTGCTACAGTTTGGATACAATATTGACATAATTAAATTGCTCATATTTTTCTGTTCACTGTGTGAATAGAGTCGCCGCTGTAGATATCGGGGATGGGTCGCACCCGGCCTGCCAGAAATTGTACTTGGTCCGCCAGCAGGTAAGAGGTTAATTGTTAAGTGCCTTTTTCAATGTGGATGGCTGGGGGGCAAGGTTGCAAGCCTGTTTGTACAGTACTACTAGAAGAACGAAATTCAATGGGTGAGGTGGCAGGTCTGTGTATTGCCCCTGCGATGCGAGTGAGGTGGGAAGCAAAGCATTTACAAATTGGTCTTTTTATAAAGAAACTGAGATATCTCCAGGTCGTGGCAGTGCCAATGGAATATGGCCTAACTGGAAACACAAGTTTAACTCTGAGTAACTGACAAGATACCATGATGAGATAAAAACATTAAGAAAGATGATGTATTATTAACCCCCTACTCTTCTGCACACTGAAACCCGGTTTAAGTTATATATTCGTATTTCAGGGCCGTAGCCAACCATAAAAAAAATCACAGAGGACATTATTATATGTTGTTTATTTAAATACAAAAGTTTAGTTAACAGGTATAAGATACTATCGTAGAATTTTGAGTACCTGTGGTTCTAAATTTGCAGGACCTCTCTGGTTTTGTACAGAGCAAATAAGTAGCTTTTTTCTTTGCAACATTCAAATATAAAAGAAAATAATAAATGTAGCAATGCCAGAATATGTGTTGTAGACACTATACTTAGTTTCTAAGTCCTAGTCTATCAAATTGGCATTTTACCAGTGATGTCATTATCCAAATACACCACCCACTCATAATGCTGGGGTAAACACTGAGTGAAAGGCAAAAGGTCAGTTACAGACCTTTGATGGATTGTGGGCTTTGATAAAGCAACCCAATTGAGAAGCATGGGAAGCCATTCATTTAGGAGCATATGCTTTCAATTTCTTGTAACTGTCAAAGATCAGGCAGTAATATACTGGCTTGACCAATGGGTAACTAACTACTCCTTGGTTTGATTAAGTGTCTGGACTCCCACAGAACACTTATCCAGATTATGCAATAAGATCACCGGGATCATTTGTCTTTAGAACATCTACTCCAATTGAAAGAAATGATTACTTTGGAGTCATTATTCTGCAATGAGAGGCTAAAACATGGGGCGGTAATGAGGTAGTTGCTACAGCTGAGGGACTGGGAGGCAGTGTGATCTAGCGGTTAGAGCTAAGAGACTGGGAGGCAGTGTGGTCTAGCGGTTAGATATGAGGGTCTGGGAGGCAGTGTGGTCTAGCTGTTAGAGCTGAGTGACTGGGAGGCAGTGTGGTCTAGCAGTTAGATATGAGGGTCTGGGAGGCAGTGTGATCTAGCGGTTAGAGCTGAGAGACTGGGAGGCAGTGTGGTCTAGCGGTTAGATATGAGGGTCTAGGAGGCAGTGTGGTCTAGCGGTTAGAGCTGAGAGACTCGGAGGCAGTGTGGTCTAGCGGTTAGATATGAGGGTCTGGGAGGCAGTGTGGTCTAGCGGTTAGAGCTGAGTGACTGGAAGGCAGTGTGGTCTAGCGGTTAGAGCTGAGAGACTGGGAGGCAGTGTGGTCTAGCGGTTAGAGCTGAGTGACTGGGAGGCAGTGTGGTCTAGCGGTTAGAGCTGAGTGACTGGAAGGCAGTGTGGTCTAGCGGTTAGAGCTGAGTGACTGGGAGGCAGTGTGGTCTAGCGGTTAGATATGAGGGTCTGGGAGGCAGTGTTGTCTAGCGGTTAGAGCTGAGAGACTGGGAGGCAGTGTGGTATAGCGGTTAGAGCTGAGTGACTGGGAGGCAGTGTGGTCTAGCGGTTAGAGCTGAGTGACTGGAAGGCAGTGTGGTCTAGCGGTTAGAGCTGAGTGACTGGGAGGCAGTGTGGTCTAGCGGTTAGAGCTGAGTGACTGGGAGGCAGTGTGGTCTAGCAGTTAGAGCTACAGATTGGAAGACAGTGTAGCACAGTAGTTAGACTTAATGACTGGGAGGAAGTGTGACTTAAGAGATGCCCTTCAAATTACAAACCAGTAGAGAGCAAAATGAACCGGTGTAAATCTGTTGCTTGAGCACTCATTAAATCCCTAGTCAAATTAAGGCCATAAGGAAGCATAAGAGGATAGGAGATTAGATTATTAATGAGAAAGTCAGTGTGTGTGACACACACCACAACCTTCGGCACTTCACATTAACACCATGATATTCACTTCCACATTTGTTTGGTAAAGATTTACCGTCATACTTAAGAATGAATATTTACCAAGGATGAAACATGAACACCAGCTAGTGCGGAGTGTGTCACGCACAGTTACTTCACATCAATTCATCCGGAAATTGAATTTGAATTGCTAGCACTTATTCTAAAGTATTAGCAGATGTATTGTGTTGTTTCTTTTATTTGGTCACCCCAGAGAGGAGTGGTGCAGTGAAAGACTTGCTCCCTTCTTCCAGGCACATGCATGTGCATTCCCAGGACTCAGCTGTCCCTGATTCTGAAGGACGTCCCAGATTTTTTTTTTTTGGCCATGTTTTCACACAAAAAAAGTAAATGGCCTACATTTCTGAACAAACTGATTTTGCTTCTTTAAATTCATCCAGTCATAAAGAAGCAGAATCAGCACCTGAAAAAAAAAACCTTTTCTAAATCCTTGGGCTGTGTTCACACTGGGTCCGTTTAGAGGGTTGGGTCCGCGCTCAGTACGGTTCAGTACATTTGGTGTGAACAACAAAGTCCGCTTGGGAAACTAACCATACCAAGTTCATCTAAAGAGGCGGTCTCGGTCCATTTGGTTCACTTGCTAAACCTCAATGTGAACAACTGCTGGATTTTTGCATATAGGAAACAAACTATACAAACTAACACCACTCGAAAGTAAACATTTTGCACATAGCTTAGTTTCTGAGGAAACAAGTAGAGTAACAAAACAAGTACAAAACTACATCGTTGTGCGCTGCAAGATAATGGCAGAGTAATTTATACGCTGTGTTAGCGTCATTCAAAAATAACATAAACAATCTTATGGATTATTTGTTTAACCATTCTGATTATGTGTTTATCACATTTAAATGGTAATACTAATAGCTGATCTATTTTATTCATTCTTTTTGTACATTTAAACATGTTTTGAGATGCCAATATAAAGAAAATAATGAGCTGTTATCATCTGCAATAAATACACCCAATGTTTAATTTTTAAACTATTATTGTGTTATCACATATACTGTTATTTTAACGGCTTCAGTTGGTACGGCGTCATTGAATTGAAAATAAAATGTCACAGTTTTTCACTCTGCAAATCTCGTAACCCTAATTACATGGACAGTGCGAGAAACTAAAGACTCCAAAATCCAAGCCGAACAACTGGACAAAAATCACAAAAATAGTAAACGATATTTAGAATTTTCTCAAATGAATGCCTACAGTAGAACAGTGCAGTGTTGCGTAACTGAATACTGCACTATTCTCCTACTGCACATCATTCAACACATGTAGTAATAAAATTAGCAAAGTGCTCCCCCCGTTCCTCTGCTTTCTTCTACAGCAATATGTAAGAATCTAAAACATTCTAAGTGGAGCAATAGCTGTCATCTTTCAAGATACCTTGCAGGATACTGTAAACATCCTGTTCACAGACCATATAAATGAACCAAGTACACTTGCAAACTGCATTGTGAACACAAATGACCTCGGTCCTGAAAAAAAATGGAAAAGGACCAAAATAAAAGAACTTTAGCTCGCATCCAAACAAACTCGGTCCCTTTGCTCGCAGATAAGTATGAAAAGCAAGCACATGGATACATTGTTTCAAACAAAATGAACCAGACGAGTCTGTTTGAACCTGACCCAATGTGAATGCAGCCAGGCTTGCTGTCCCTAATAACCTGAGCTTTAAAGCCAATTGAACGAGCACACATTTTTCACTTATCGCTCATTATGAACTGACACTGTAACCGCTGCACTTGGTAGTTGGGAATGAATGAATGAATGAATGAAAGTTTCCAGTCAGAGGTCAGTCACATGAAACGACAGTGTCGAGTTATCACTAGTTTTTTTAATAGTTTTTATCCCTTTAGTACCAGTAATAAGTGTTGAGTAAAGCGTTGTGCCAAATTAAAACATTTAAAAGAGGCAGGATGCATATATTTTATATGGAGAAAATCCGGGACCAAGATGTCTGTGGAATTAAGTGAAGGTGTTGCGCTATCCACCAGTCAAGTTAACTGAGGTTGACTGTATATACAATAGAAAAAACAGGATGATTAACAATTTTACTGTTTCCGACCGGGACTTTGTTGTTCACACTTCACAACAAACGTACCGAACTGTAATGAGTGCGGGCCAAACCCTCTAAACGGACCCAGTGTGAACACAACTTTAGACTCTTGGCATACCTTAGCATACCCTATCTATTAGAGAAATGAATGTCTAGTAAATGAGCCAATAGACATTAAAATTCAAGGAAATGAACCAGAAATGTTATCCAAAGACAACAGTTGAACACTGTTCCAGGCATGAAAACATTCAGTTCTGAAATTAATTCAAATTCTCCCATACCCCAGAAACAAGAACACTGACGTGACCAAAGCAATAAAATCTCGAAGCCTACAAAATAAAGCTGTGAATACTGGTGGTGTATATTTATGAAAGTGGGTTCATTGTTGCCTTCACTGTTTGTCTACATAAAATATTTTGATTGCTTGTAATAAAAAAACAATACAGTGCTACCCCATTGTAACGAAACCTGATATAGTGCGGAATCGGTTATAACACGGTAAGGTCGTGGCTCCCATTTCCCCCATAATGCAATTTGACTCGCAAATGTTGGGTGAACGTTCCAGATATACAGTACGAAGCATGGCAGACAGCAAAAAAATGCTCTCTGTTAAAATGAAACTCGATGCAGTGGACAGAGTAAAAAATGGTGTAACTCAAGCATCAATTTCAAAAGATATAAAAGCAATCTACATTGCGTGGATGGCTAAAAGATGAAGACGAAACTAAGTGAAATGCAATATCACTTTTAGGATTGACCACAATCCATCAGTGAATAATTTTTGCTTGAGGAAATCAAATAAAGTTCAGTAGTTCAGGACAAACCCCACAACACAGAATATGAGTTTAAATATTTTATTTATGATAATGCAAATGCAAAGAATGCGGGGTATGTGAAGGTTGACTGGAAACAATTTAGCAAACCTGCTTGGTTTGAGGGACCACTACCTGGCCATTTGGAGGAGGCAGGAGACCCCCAAAGGATCCGAGCAGGCCCCAATGCCACAGGATAGATTTAGGTATTGAATTGAGCGAAAGCCTTTTTAAGGACGTTGACGTCAGTTCTGATATATAATTGATATGCTTCTGATGACCACCGACCGAGTTGTTTGATGCGGTGATCTGGAATTCTGCAATGGGAGGCTGATGAAGCTGCTCCTATTCGAAAAGTAGGACCTGAGTAGTTCTCTGCTGGAAACCCCGATCTGAACAGGATCTGGCGGCGGTGAAAGATAAACCAGTGGCAGGTGACGATAATTCCATTTTCGTTGACAAACAGGGGATCTGAACTGGAAGCACCTTGCGACAGACGAATTTGATGAAAGGAAGAGAGGGATTCGTAAGGACGTATTATTGAATTTACTCTGAAATAATAAATCAAGGAGCTTTTTCTTTCTTGATCGGTTTTGCTTTTTTAAAAGGAAGGTCAGCGTATCGCTTGCGAGAATAGGTACGTCTCTGATGCATGGATGAATGAGAGAGTTGAAATGGCAAGAGGAAGCAGTGAATTCTGAACGTCTTAAGCACCAGGAAAAATAAAGCTTCAAGGAGTTGTATCTAAAAAATGATAACCGGAACGAAGAGTGTGTATGCAGCGAATAAGTATATCTATTGTAATGGGCAAACAAGGCTTAGATGTTAAAGCTTCAGTACGTTGGAACCTTTTGAGAAGTAAAGACATCTGAGAATCAGCAAGAGTGGGGATAGGGGAACCAAAGATTACTTTAAAATGTTACATTGCTTAAATATGCATTTATATGAAAATAAATGATTAGGCAATTGCTATATATGAAAATCAATTGATTTCTTTTTCCAACAGATTTTCGCTGTTGCAAATGTTGATATTAGTTCGGCAATGAACGGTTCTTTTCGTGCATGAAAGGGGTCAAAGCACACCTCATGCACAACTACTGGGAATGAGAGATCTTTGGTTATTGCGAGATAACCTGACAAGCAAAAGCATTATACTTACAAATACAGGCTGGTGTTGATAAATTTGCCGAGATAAAAGTGAGACCCCATTTTATTTTAGTTTATTCATGATTATCTGTGTAAACATGTTTAAAACTTTACTACATATTTCTACTTTTGACATTCACAAGAATGTCGTGCTTATTTAGTTTATGTTCATTGGTTTGTATTTCATACAAAGTGTTATTCTTTGTGGAAAGCAGGTGAAAAGTATCAAACTTAACTTGAGGTTGTAGCATCTATCAAATCTGGTGAGGTGTATTTGAATGGATGCTCGTGAAAATTGAATGCCTGATGTGACCACTTCACTGGAAGAAGCTCGTTTGTGACAGTTTTTGAGGTAGGTTAAGAAGATGCTGTGACTGAAAAAGGAATGTTAAAAGTTGTATGGAACTTTTAAACTATTCCAAACTGACCAGTCTGTTTGTAGCGTGCGAGGTGGAATGCTGAGTGTTTCTTGTGCTTGTAGGATAAGGGGATGGATTGTATGATTTACAGAAATGTTAGGTCTGAAAAGGGGGGAAAATGGGATGGATATGGATCCGCTTCTGGAGCTAAGAATCTGAATTTCTGAGATTGAATTCGAGTAAATGTGTCAGCAATCTCGTTCATGTAGCCTTCAATGCGATCTGCTCTTGAATTGATGGCAAACTGCTAACCTAGTGATTCTTCTGAAAATGTTCATGATAGAGGACGAATGGCCTTTGTTTATAATTTGAACAGTAGCTAAATTGTCTGAGTGGATGAGGATAGATTTTTAGCCCAGGAAGACCCCCAAAGAAATATAGCTACTGCAGCTGGGTACATATCGTACAACGCAGATGACTGATCGGAATTAGGAATAGATGTAAACTCTTCAGGCCAAGAAGCAGCAAACCATTTTTAAAGTGCCCCGAAACCATGAGAAGGAGAAGCGTCAGTAAAAAGCTGTAAACCTTCGGGCCGTAAAAGGCATTCGTCATAGAAAAGTTATTCCATTCCACTGAGTTAAGCGTAATCAGGGGTGAATGTACCGGGACTTATATCTGCTTTTCGTCCAACGCACTTGCATTTCCGTTCATTCACACCAGCGTAACGATTCTCAAATGTGCTTTCATTCACCACAGTTCATGCTGCTTGCATTCTGTCTCCTCATACTGCTTCTCTGTCTCTTAGCTGCTATTGGCCACCATTAAAGTCAGTATAATCACTGCATGTTGATTGGCCGAGCTTTCATTCTGAATAGATTTCATTTTGGCATGTGTCACAAATCTCTGCCCATTTCGCTTTGTGTCAGTGCTCATTGGTTGATTAACGAGAGAAGACTTTAGCAGTGAGACGTAAAAACAGCAGCATGGAGTAATTATTATTTTCCTAAATTCGGAGAAACTATCTGAACATTCAAACGACCACTGCTGCACATAAATTTGAAGGAAAAAATTCACATTAGTGCCCGCTGCAAAAATATTATAATCTTAGAAATAATTATCACAACGTGCTTTGTCTTCCACCGATTTATAAAATGGAAAGTGGGACAGTAAGGATTAACATAAAAAACAGGATCAACAAAGTAAAGTGCTGCTTCAGATCTGGCAAGCGAGTCAGAATCAGGATACACATGCAGGTGTGCTTCACGCTTTCCAAGCACAGGCCCAACTTGCAAGGTAAATGTTAAGTACAGTGATCAAAGTTTTGTTTTGATCGTAGTATTTTCTGTTATGAGGACTGTAAATGTACAATGCCTCCTTTTCTACAGTTTATTTAAGCTAAATTTGAGTGTGCACTTGCGTGTAAAAGCATAAGTAAACAACAGTAATGATCACTTTATGAAAATGTGTAATTTGTCACTTTGTTATTGTGTAGGAACCACAATGCCAGGGTGTGAAAGGGTAGCGTTGTGGGCCGAGAGGGTATCAGCAGGCAAAGAGACTCAGAGACCAGGAAACTGCTGTTGAAGTATAGCTGAACGGTTTAATAAATAAACAGAAAATAAAAATACAAAACAAAACACTACTGCTCACAGAGCAAAAATAAAACAGTTAAACAAAAACAAAACTTTCACAATAAACAAGAACAAAATAACCAGCTCAAGGGCCAAAACAAAAGTTTAAACAAAAACAAAACTGTTCAGGCTGGGCAGAGCCTTCACTGAACTTGAACTTTGTCAAACAAAAAACACACTGACAAACTGTTCACTCACCAACTCCCTCCACCAAACAAAGGATTTTCTCTTTTTATACCATGTGGCTGGAACCTAATTATCAATTATTCAATTAGTTCCAGCTACATTCTCACATGTATTTTGGCAGGGATAGGAAATTAACCCCATCCCTGCCAACCACCACCAAATCACAACACAACAATATTATTATTTACAGGCAGGGCCCTGCCCTGCCACACAGGGATAACAAAAAAGAAAACCTGATGTCTACTTTTATACTGTTTCTGCCTGAAATATACTAATCTTTTTTCTGGACTAGATCATGATATAATTAATCTACACAGAAACACAACAGAGAAGCACATTGTAGGATAAGTAATCCGTAAAAACAAAAACAATAATAACAGGAATATATGTTCTAATCCAAGGTTATCATTGTATCATGGCCAGGTCCTGTTGTAGGTGAGTACCCAGGGTCTGGAAAGTATGGGGATGATTTCAGAGAATACAATGGAGATTGAAATGGCCAAGTCATTTTTTTAAGAGTAGTGACTGGTACATAAAAAATAGAGGGGTATTTCAGCCCTTTTTGTATCATTTGTTCATAGCACAGTTGTTTTCTTTTATACACATTTTGTATAACATCTCCCCTTTTACTCAGATATCCTGAAACAAAACTCCCTCTCTACAGCAGTTACTGCATAGTGTAATATTTCTTAAAACTTATCATTTAAGGTTTAACTTAACATTTAAGTGTTATATTACAGTACATGACTGAGTGATACAAGCAGAAGGTACAAAGCTTTCAGTATTTTCAGATTCTTTGTTTATGATGAATTGGTTATATTTTATCAGTTATTTTTTAAGGCTTATTTTGTATTCATAATTGTATTGTGTACCGGCTGTGCATATAAGTACCTGCACTTTTTTGTTGAGAATTTCACTCCTGGTCGTAATTATTCATGACAAGTATCAATGGTAAAAGAATGAAAGAGAGAATTGACAAATAAGGCAAGCTGAAGACGATATGAATAAATGCATGACCCTGTGGAATGATTATCATTTCTTAATTACGCGTTTAGAGCATGTTTCTCTGGACAAAAAGAAGAATTAAAAGAAAAGGAGGTGTGTTGAAAGGACCGATCATGAAGTTGCTATCTGACTCTCTTTGCAGTAAGGAATCTACTGCTGCAGCATCGGAAATGGCAGATTGAAGATTATTGCATATCATGGGGGGAAGTAGAGAAGGAGTATAGCCCAGATGAAACCCGCTAGATAAACCGTGAATCAATAAGATAAAAACTGAGGATCAGGGTGAAGAGTTAATTCGGAAGTGCTTGAGTATTAACTGGGGTTGAGAGGAATTTTTTGCAGTTGTTTAGGAACGTCTGCTTTGGGAGGTTTTTATTTTTGAGTCGTGGCTGGATTTTTGGGTTGACGGGCAAACGGTTTGGGAGTGAGCGTCTCCACAATGGCTGCAGATGTGACAGAATTGCAAGAAGAAAACAAACAAACTCTGTTGTTAAAGACTTGCCGACGCCCTGAAAATATAATGGGGCGCCATAGCTATCTTTGGGATGGGAGGGAGCAAAGAAATTGAAGGAGCATTCATTTCACGGTTAGATACGGGTGTAACTGAAGGGGAAAAAGAAAAAGAAGCGGTCTGGGAGCATGTTATGGTAGAGTGAGCAGATGAGCCACATATGGAACAGGAAAGCGCACGTAAACCAGTGAGGAAACAGCAAATAAATCCTGATCTAAAGCTCCCCAATGCAAGCACTGATTTCACTGCTGAAGACGGGCTGTAGCTTTACCGGAAAGCTTTGTGATAATAGTAAAATGCAGTCCCACCAAAACAAACAGAAGGTCAAGGATAATTTAGATGGAATCGTCTAATTCACGACACTTGTCAGGGTAAAGCCTCACAAATTATGTCTCTGTAATGAATAAATGCAGTGATGAACTCGGAAATAGTAAGCATTTTTAAATGTGCGTGGATTTGAGAGTGACGGAGAATTCTCCACAATCAGCTGTTCTGTTACTAATATTATGATGGGCAAACGCTAAATTGATATTTGCACCTGAAAGTATTTGCTGGCAAAGAGAGAGAGACAGGCCTTGGATTTAAGATTAGAGTGTTATCAGGGGAAGGCAGTAGAACAGCGGAGCTGAGAGAAAGCAAGATACAGTGAGAGGAGAACAGGGTGACACAGACTGTGGGGGCCGGCTGGACGCCTACGGAAGACATGCAAGAAGGAAAGTTTGAATGGAAGCTGAAAAAATTGTGGAGGCCTGTTAACAGCGGGGGCCTGTTGGATGCTGCAGAGTTGAGCTAAATGGCTCAAGACCCACGATTGGTGAAGCAAGGCTGTACTGTTGACTGTGGGGGCCACCTGGATGCCCACATTGGATGAAGGAATGGACACCTGAGACACTGAGGTTATCAGGGGCCGGGAGGTGACCTGCAGGGGCCTGTTGGCCGCCCAACAGATTCACTGGTTGCATTATTCCGGCTTGCTGCATTGATAATAATAGCTTTTCTATACTTGACAGGGCTGCTGGGATGTTAACAGAACTGGACCAATTGTCGGATAAAGACAGCCGGGTACAGGAGCAGCCGCAGTTGTATTGGATGTGATGATATTAGAATGACTCACGTGTCTTATTGCGACTGAAAAATGAACTGCTGGATTACGTACTCCAAAATGGCGCGCCGTGGCGCCTCGCTGAGGGTAGGGTGACCAGACGTCCCGGATTGGTCGGGACAGTCCTGGAATATACACCCTTGTGCCGGTGTCCCGAAGAAAGTTTTCAGGATGCTATTTTGTCGTGGACTTTATCAAATCGGTGAAAATTATCACTATTATTTTTTTATTTGGCGCTTTGCCATTATTGGTCGATAGATGTCTCATGAGAACAGATGTTTAAATTTCCCAGCGCGTATGACACAGTGGAAGATAAGTTATCATTTATAGCCAATAATGAGCGATATTGATGCCACGTGAATAATGAGAGCCAATATCTCAACTTTAAGCAGCTTAGTTTGGCACACTTATTGCAGTTTTCAGTGCAGTTATTGTGTATGAATCAAGGCTATGTCTTTCATTTTGAACCCTTTCATATTGAAAAAATGGGTATGCGAAAGTGTACATTTAGTCTTTGCAAAAATAATTCCCTTGTCCCTAAAGAAAAGTAAAGGCAGTGAGACCAGAGTTGAATGTTCAGTGTGCAATGTAGTGTTTTCTGTGGAACATGGTGGCCGCTCCTATATCAGAGATCACGAAAAAATAAAAAAAAACATGAGGATGCAACTGCAAGTAGGTGCTCAACTGCAAACCAAAAAATAAATCAGTTCTTTACTGCTGAAAAAGCTGGACTGAAGGAGCTGGACCTCGAGGCTGAAGAAGGTACGTTTGCCTATCATACAGTATATCTAGGGCTTCTGTTTTTTGGTTTTTATTAATTGTATTTTTCGGTGCTTATGTTTAGCTTAAGTGTTTTCGTTTACTTTCCAAAATGCTTGAGCGTTTTTGTTCTATCAAAATATGTATAGTAACTCAACAGTACTTGCACGCTTAAGTTTTACCTTCTTTCCTTTGCTGTCTTCCACAACGAAATCCCTATGGTCACAGGCACATTCTTCAGGGGTTTTTGTGTGTAGGCATTTTTGTACATTTCGCCACAATTCTGTTTTAAATCCTCAGTATCTTAACTGTAATACAGCTTCAAATCCTGCTAACAAGCCTCCATTCCTGATTGTAATCTTGTTTTAAATCTTGTAAGCGGAGTCTCCAATAGAAATGTAGGAATGTGCTGTCACTCAGTAGTTGGGACAGGTTTAAAGTATTCAGAACGAATCAATGATAGATAGAAGTTAGGAAGGCGGGACATTACCCAGCAGCACTGGGAAATGTATTTATTATTATTTTTGTTGTACACTTTATTTTTTAATGCGAAAAGGGTAAAGTAAACGTGAATTGATGAACCATTTCCTCAGCTTTTCCAGTGTTTATTGGCTATCCACCGATTTCATTTTTTTGTATCGGGGGTGTTTTATTGGACTGCACGTCTGGACTGGATAGGGAGTTCTATGAAAAAAAATTCACATGCGCCCGAACAAAATCAGAATCTATCGTTGTTAATGTATTCACGCCTTATGCAATAGAGATGGTAACCAAAGAACTAGAGGAAGCAAAATTAATTTCAGTGTTTGTTGATGCAAGCAACCACAAAGCCTTGAAAGTTGTCCCTGCACTTGTTCACTATTTTGTACCGAACCATGGTGTGCATGTGCAAGTCATAGAGTTCACAACCTCCCTGGAGAAACCGCAGCTGTCGTGACTGATCATGTTGTTGAAGTGTTACAAAAGTTCCATCTGCTGGACAAAGTTATTGCCCTATCTGCTGACAATACCAACACTCATTTTGGAGGTGCTGAACGCAGGGGAAAAACAATGTATTCACAAGACTGACGGAATGAGTAAATCAACTGCTTCTTGGAACTGGATGTGTGGCCCATAGTCTACATAATAGCATACAGACTGCCGGAGACCGTTTATCTGTAGATATGGAATCAATTGTATGCAAACTTTTTCAATATTTCCACATTTACACAGTGAGGGTAGAAAGTCTTAAAGAATTCTGTGATTTCACTGAAACGGATTATCAGAATTTACTAGGCCATAGCAAAACTAGGTTCTTGTCATTACTGCCAGCTATTGAAAGGATTATTGACCTATTTGAGGCTCTCAAATCAGATTTTTTGTCTCAAGAAAAGGCTCCTATTATACTTATAACATTTTTCCGTGATCCTACGGCATTTATATGGCTCAATTTTCTGCAAGAGTAGCTTAAATTGTACAAGAGAGAGATGAATTTTCTGCAGTTATTATTATTATTTATTTTTTAGCAGACGCCTTTATCCAGGACGACTTACAATTGTTACAAGATATCACATTATTTTTACATACAATTATCCATTTATAAAGTTGGGCTTTTACTGGAGCAATCTAGGTAAAGTACCTTGCTCAAGGGTACAGCAGCAATGTCCCCCACCTGGGATTGAACCCACGACCCTCCGGTCAAGAGTCCAGAGCCCTGACCACTACTCCACACTGCTGCCCCGGATTATGTACTCCAAAATGGCCGCGCAGTTTAAGCAGCACACAAATTGCAGGAATAAACTAAATGAGCGCATTTGCAGTTTTTCTAACGAGGAAAGTCACAGGTTTATTGGAAAATGTAATAGCCAGTGGTGAAATAGTAAAATCAGAATTTGAAAACCTTGCTACAGATTGTTTCAATTCCTGTATTCAGTACATTGAGAAATGGGTGCACCAGTATAATGAGTTTAAACCATTGATGTGATTAGTCTTAAGAAAGAAATTGAGTGGAATGACGTCTCCGATAGCCTGCAGTTCATTAACACGTATGAGTAGTACGCTGGCAGTTGATTTAAGTGGCAGAAGAATGGTGCTGAGAAGTGGAAAGACATATTTGTACACTTCGAGCAAGAAAATGTGCCATGCAAAAATGTAAAGCAAGTTGTGGAATTTGCATTGTCTTGGCTCAGATGTGGCAATCGAGCGCTTACTCTCCATTGTCAATGCACTGTGGACTGATGAGAAGAACAAGTTCTCACTTCAAACAGTTAAAGCAACCATGACTGTGAAATCATTCTTTGATTACTCATGTGTATGGAAAAGTATGTTACATCAATGATTATCGAATTTCATGTAGAAATGCAAGGGTAAATTGATGTCCTGGTTTCACTTTTGAGAAATATGGTCACCCTAGCTTAGGGGGCTGTACTGCGTCTAATTACTGGAGATCAATGATTTGTGATGACGTCATTGCTAGAGCGACTGGAATCAGGATGGGAGTTGATTGAAGACAGTGGGCAGATGAAGGGAATGGAATGTTCTTTTCATTGAGGCAGTTTTTAAAGTTTTGAAATAGTTCATTTCTTAATGTCAAGAACAAGAAGGGGGAGATGAGAGCTGCGGTGAACTGGAGTAGACGGTTGGGCTGAGGAATGGTTTTGTGCAGAGCCGGGACTCCGGTTTCTGTTTTGTAGTTGCGTGGTGAAGTGCCAAAAAAGATGAAGCTGGGATGACAACTGATCGTAGCTGAGGAGAAGCCGGAGTCGAAGGTTGGTGCTGTTCTGGTGAAAGGGCAAATAGATCATCCTCCGAATACTAATCTAAAATTCCTTCCGAACTTCAGCTTTATTAAACTCCATTAAACATAATTCAGTCCAAACAAAAGTGAGCCCATATCATTTTTGTGCATGACACAAACAAAAATAATAATAAAACCAAAAATATTCAAGCTACGTCAGACTTTTAGGTAGGAGATCACTAAAGTACACTTATGGAGACATTTCTGAAGAAAAATTAATTTGAGTACATTTTAAAACTTATTTTTTACATTCAAACTAGGTAATCATAGGGTATATTTCAGAGTGAAAACGTTATTCTCTTAATAATCTTCAGACTATGCTGTTTAGAAAGGTATGATACTGTGTTCTTTCGGTGGATATTTGTCCTGATACACAAGTCGAAAGTCATGTTATGTCGGTCAGACCTCAAACAGGTAGAATGTTCACCAGAGCGGACGGGTTGAAGGATTGTTTTCTAAACTACATTACCCAAAAGAACGACGATGGCGCTTGTTTAATACGTTTCAGTTTGCTATATATCCATTGGATAAAGTGAAAAAATGTTGTAGGTGTTTCAGTGAGAGACAATGCTAAGAGTAATTTCAAAGTTGTATTAAAAATAATTAATACTGCTAACCACCTGATTGTAGTAGCTTTTTAATAAATAAATAAATTGCTAAACCGTTACATATAAAATAGTTTAAAGTTTTTTGAAATTTTTATTATGTTAAGTATTCTTCCTAGAGCTGGCGGTCAAACTTTACTGGGCTCCTACAGGAAGGCTTCACTGTAGTAGATAAAGCACTTCACTAATACTGACAAGACATGGCATGGGGTCAGACCTGCAGTGTGCACAGTATTAAAAATACAGACAACCATGGAAGTGCTGTCCTTTAATTAGGCAGAGACAAGTGTGCTCAGACTTAATCTATGCTCATTGGCATTCAATTTTTATTTATATATTTTTTTGTTTTCTGCTGAACTGACCTTCCCTGAATTTATGCCAAGAGCATAAGACCTGGTTAAAAAAATGAAAAATGTCATGGACATGGATGTACTATACCGAGCATCAAAAGAAACTTATCACTATTATAACACATTTAAAAATAAGGTATATAAATGATGGACATTGACGAAATGTTTTTGGTTTCTTTTTAATCACTCGATCATTCATCCTTGACCATGACATGCATGAGTGACTATGACTGCAGCATATGCACTTAATCACCTAATTAGTGAGACAGTTGATTGGACACTGGATATGGAGTGGTTTCAGCTGTTGAACTGCAAGCTTGAATAAAAGCAATAAAGAAAATAACAGGGGAAAAAACAATATGCCAAATCTGTCAAGAGAGCAGCACCTTCGTGCAATCAGCATGTTGGAGGCCGGACTAGGACAGCGTGCTGTGGTTGGCCGTCTTGGGTGCTCACAGCCAGCAATTTCAAGCCTGGCGAGACGGTATAACCAGACACACTCCGTCAATGACATGCCACGAACTGGGAGACCAAGAGTCACAACACCTGCCCAAGATCAACAGATCATTTTGCAGCCCTCTTGTGATGTCAATTGTTAATCAGCACAATAAAAAGTCACAGCACCTGCTCTAAAACAGAGTTTTTCTTCTTTTGATGGTCAGTATATGTTCCAAATGTGGTAAATGACCATGGTCATTTTGCAGTTTTACATGCTTTTGCATGATTCAGATATGCATTTTGTATGCTTTTTTTATTATTATTATTTTTTTTAATCAGGACCTGCTTCGTCATATGTGCTTATACGTCAAAAGAGGTGAAAAAAAATCAATAGAAGTAGAAATATGAAATACAAAAATTATCAATCAGAAACTCAAACAGGCAGGAAGAATGTGGTAGAACCTTCTTGAAGAAAAGAAAATGCAAAAAAAATCGCATGAAAAGCATTCTCTTTTGTACTGCATCAAAAAATCAAGAACTTGCACCTCAATCCTGAACCTGACACGGCCTGCCTACCATGCAGTCCTGGCTGACTCTCAGATTTATTTATTAAATGTTTCATATTGGGATAGAACCTTGAGGTGAAAGGGACAAATATTTCCCCATATACAATCGCTGCTTAGCAATGTATCAATGTCTCACTAACACTTGAGTATTAATGCAAGTTATGTCTGCAGAAATTCCACAGATTTCCCTCACCAATTATAATGCATACTTTTAATAATCTGATTTATTTGATTTAAATTGATTTTTGTGATTTTTTTTTTTTTTTAATTACAGATTTTTTTTTGTAGTACTGTAGTTGTAGCTCTACAGTACCTCCAAACTGTAAATTTAAGGATGTTGGAAATGGTGGTTTGTGAATAGTTACATACCAAACTAAATTACTCAATCTTAAATGAATACATAAATAAAGAAAATGATTTATCATTGTGGCATCCTCTAAATGTGAACTACAAGAATTTAGCGATGGAGTACGCCAGAGAAAAATACCCCTCACTCATTCTTTTCTTTTACTTTCCTCTTTCTGTGTCAGTCCAAACACATGCAGTTGTTACTTAGGACTACTTTGCTTTTTATAGTGTGTTCAATTGTTAAAGTTCCTGATTGCACCACTAAATAAACCTGGTTTCAACGGGTCTTAACACAGAGCTTAATTGTCTATTTGGGACAATTCATCAGAATCACTTTGGCGAATATGTTAATAATTATTATTATTTATTTCTTAGCAGACGCCCTTACAATTGTTACAAGATATCACATTATTTTTAGATACAATTACACATTTATACAGTTGGGTTTTTACTGGAGCAATTTTATTTAAAGTACCTTGCTCAAGGGTACATCAGCAGTGTCCCCCACCTGGGATTGAACCCACGCCCCTCCGGTCAAGAGTCCAGAGCCCTAACCGCTACTCCACACTGCGGCCACTTAAGACTTTCTACCCTCACTGTGTAAATGTGGAAATATTGAAAAAGTTTGCATACAATTGATTCCATATCTACAGGTAAACGGTCTCTGGCAGTCTGTAAGCTATTATGTAGAATATGGGCCACACATCCAATTCCTCCACTACTCCACACTGCTGCCCCTGAATATGTTAATGATGGGGCAGGCGCTCTATAACGGGTCAAGATATGTCTTCAGAATACCATTTCAGTGCAGTATTTTTTTTTATGTCTTCGCTACATTTATGCGCCATAGAATGGGAGGCAAGCGCCATTCACGCTTGCACTCACATTTGCGCTGTGATCAGAATACAGCCCTAAGAGTTTTAGTTTATAGACAGTAAGAGTTTAAGATGTTTGTGTTAATAATAGGCATTTAAAACATACTTTTCATGTCTTTTCCTTGAGAAACCATATAAAATAGGTAGTAAATTGAAAAATGATTTAAATCAATAATGTTTTTATAAGTGATTTAAATCAACTTGATTTAAATCAGCCAACCCTGCTACAGAATGCACAGAAAATGCATGGACCATTGAAAAAGTCACTGAACTGCAATGAATAACTGAGACTAGAGAAAGAGATAGAGATACACAGAGAGAAGCTCAGATCACAGACTTTCCTTTCCTTTCGCACAGAGGTCAAATCAGAGCTTGGACAAAAAGGATGAGGTTTACAAAGCTGGCCTCTCTCTCTCTCTTTTTCTAAAATGTGAGAAGAAGCACAGGAATGCACATAAAAAGCCATACTCATTCCCTGTTGCTAGGCACCAACGGGCGGGCAGCCTACCATGAGGGCCCACGCCTGGGGCGAGGTTCACCGTCCTCCCACCCACTGAACACCAACTGGGAGGAAGATTTCAGACAGGGTGTTGAAGTGACACAGGTGAGCAAAGTGGGCAGAAGCTTTCCCTCTCCCTCTCTGTCATCATTACAGAATCCATTCCTTATCCTCCCAAACACATGAGAAATCTATACTGGGAAACTGAGATAAGATCAAGCAGTGGTGCCCTTTTATGGCTGTTTATTTCAGTGCAGTTGCAGTATCTGTCCGTAACTGATTAAATTCAAGATGTCTGTGATCTATGGTTACCAATGCAATGCTTTTTATGTTTGTTTTTATAAATACACCACATCCTAATTGAATGTATATATTTACACTGGGTATGCTGGGTGATCAATCAATCTGGCCACAGCAGCAGCAGCACAAGTTCTGTCCAAGATAAAGGAATATAAGATGAAGCCGTCTATACCAGCAAGAGAAAGCAAGAGAAATGTATTTGAAGTTTCTGCTGGGCGGTGATTGAAATTGGGGTTTACAGGATCTTGTTTTGGATCAGTGTCATACATTCAGCTCAGAGGGGTTTGATACGTGACAATTCAGTTCTATGCCAATCGTTTAAGCCACTTACTTGGAAGACTGTGTTACCTCAAAATGATGTGCTTGAAGAGTTAAAGCATTTCACGTTGCTCTCTTTTAAAACTTGACAGCAAATCCACATGAATTTCAGTGTAACAGCCATTATATGCAGGGGTCTTCGGAATTCATTATGAATGTGGTGCCGTATTCTAAAGTTACCAGCATAAGTAAAAAACATTTCACAATTATACACGAAGCATAGGGGAAATAATTCAGTGCTAGGAAGTATGTTGCAGTCAGGAGAATAGCCTGTAGAAAAAAAAAAATTAAAATGAAAGTGTATCCCACCCCCTGCCTAAAAAACCTTGGCACTTTGCGCCCAGGCTACACACCCCTCCCCCTGGCAGTTAAATGAAATTTCTTCCATACGTTTGCATGGCTTCTCCTTTAAATATGATCTTCAAACACTCCTATTCTACAACAATAGTCAACTCTAAAACTACTTACACAAGCACTTTTGCATGGTCCAGTGTATAATTTTTCTTAAAAAGTTTGTGCTGCAAATAACAGAAACTCAGAAAATCTGCCTTATATAACAGTGACACTGACACCATTGTTTTAACTTAAATAAATATTAGTTTTGCTGCTTTGTCATTCACATCTTGTGTCACATAGCTAGTTGCCTTGCATAATACAGTGCACACATAATGGTGCTCCAGGCATGTCAATATTGCATAAAACACCTAATCTGAAGGGAAAGTCTGCACGAACATGGGAATCGATCATTGGGTAGGCTATGCATCTCTTACACTACCTGTTTTATTAAATTCAAATATTAACATTATGAAATTGTTTCTCAAATACATACTGTCAAAAAAACAGCTGTCATCATTCTGCATTTTATGCAAACAAGTACTTTTGTGGCACACTAATAAAATATGAACTTGAAACGTCACCGGTTCAAGTCCAGGCTATTCCACTGCTGACCAGGAGGTGGCGCACAATTGGCTGAGCACCGCCCGCTGGGGGAGAGCTTAAGGTGCGTTCACACTAGACGTGGCGTGCCACTCTGCAGTCGCAGAGACCACTGTTCAGACCACTGTTCACACCTAACGCGGCAGGGGAAAGTAGGTGGCTGGTCTGTTGTTATGTCACGGCTGTATGTACAAGCAACAAACATGCCAACGGGAAGGGAAAACTCTTTTTATACAAGACACAAAGCTTCGTAAAAAAAATATTCCAAGTAATGAGTTTTATATATTTTTTTAATAAAAGCGTAATTTTAATCCCCCACACACACCATCATAATCCCCCCACAATTACCCGAAATATCAGACAATTGTGTTGTTAAAATAAAATAAAAACATGTTGCTTTTAAAAACTGAGATATTTTCTTTCTTTCTTTGTGAGTTTTGTCTGGTTTGCTCGGTATAGGCAAAGAGAGTGTGAGTTAAAGGCATCATTATACACTGATATTATTGAGCATTATCGTACACACAAATGCAACTACTGCCATCTCATCATATCAAACTTTTGGGGGGGAAACTGTAAAAGTGGCAACAATCAGTGGTGCTGTGCATCTGACAACACAATACCTGGAGCAATGAACAGCAAAAAAAAAAGAGAATTGCGATCGCCCTGCTCTACCGGAGAAAGAAAAAAAAAGTAAGATCGCTGTGGGTCCTTGACATGCTAAAGAAAAGAAAAGGGTACGGTGAATATCATTGGCTGATAAAGGAACTCTGGTTTGATGAAGGCAGATTTCAAACCTACTTAATGTTGTATTATACAACTCTAGAGACTCTGAAATCAGAACCACAAGCTTTCCCTCCATTTTATTTTTTTAATTTTGTTTTATTTCTTCCTACTACTTTCCCCTGATTGGCTGCTGGTAGTTTATGTCACGGTGCGGCAAAAGTTGAAAATATTTTATTGCCTGTGCGCCGCTCTGCGGTGCCGCTGTCATGGCAATTTAAAACACGGTTCATCAATTAGAAACCACTACTTATCAATTTAGCAATATTATAAAAATCATTAGCTGTAAAACACGCACATAAACTGAAGTAGTTTGTCCACTTAGCACAGCGTGGTAAAAACAAAGGAGTTGGATCTAGATGTGAGAAAACCACTTGTTACAGTAACTAGTAACTACTATAGCAGGGGAATCGATAGAGCGTTGTGGGGGGAAAAAAATTGTAATACGAAAATCCACAATATTCAAGAAGTATCTGAAGACTCATTCAACTGAAACGATGTAAAGAAGTGTACGTCCCATGAACATTACGACTATAGCATGTAAAATTGTTCGAGCAGCTTGCAAAAAACCACCAGTAACAGCCAAGGATTTAAAGAAACATCTGGCACAGCAGTGCATGAAATAACTGTACAAACTCATCTAACACAAAGGCGTATATGCAGCCTTAATGTTAACCACGTTTGATAACAATTCAATAATAAAAATAAAAAGCGTCTTGAATGATCTTCTTAGTTAAGGGTGTCAATACGTTTGTATGCAACTGCATGTGTATTAATGACTCCCTGATTATGATCCATATATAAGCATAGCAAGACTATAAACATCAACATGACTACCCACAAATATTTGTAGAAATTATTACCAGACTATACTTCTAACTTATTGTTATAATCATTTTTTTTATTTGGAAAGTTACAATTTTAATATAACGTTTGCGTTACAGCTGTGATAATTTAAGCTGTTATACTTTATTTGTCTTACTTTTCAAAAGGTATTTATGAGAATTTAAAACAGCCACATAATATGAAATACAATTCCACTGTTAGATCTCTTTAATAATTTTTAAATATATATATATATAATATAGCATATAAACTAAATACGTAAATACGTTTTTTCCATGTACAATGTTTATTTGTACCGTAATTAAACAATATTTAATTTATGTTATATTTACTGCAAAGGCTCTTATGTAATCACATGAATAAATATAATAATAATACATATAAATGCCAATAAAAACGCAATCGTAACTTTGAGTAAGTAAAATGCCGAGAGGATTGTTTTAACCTATCCTCTCTTTACATCATGAAACCTAATCGTCACGTGACTCGTACACTAGCATGTCACCTGACTCAGGGGAGGCGAAATTTGGCATGACACCGCTTGAGTGCCGCTGCGCGTGACCGCCTTCATTGAAACAATTGCGTCCGGTGTGAACACCCCTTTAGGTCGGCCAGGGTGTTCTCGGCTCACCGCGCACCAGCGACCCCTGTAGTCTGGCCGGGTGCTGTAGCTCTGAGGTGGCTGTATGAGTGGGTCTGCAGTGTGAAAAGAAGGGGTTAGCTGACGGCACACGCTTCGGAGGACGACGTGTGCTCGTCTTCGCCACTCCCGAGTCAACGAGGGGGTGGTAGCGTTGAGCTGAGCCGAAAAATAATTGGCTATTCTAAATTGGGAGAAAATGATAAAAAATTTTAAAAATTGGCGACTACTAAATTTAAAAAAAATTAAAAAGAAAAGAAATGTGAATTCAGCTGTAATCTGCAGTCCAGATATTATTATTATTATTTATTTCTTAGCAGACGCCCTTATCCAGGGCGACTTACAATTGTTACAAGATATCACATTATTTTTACATACAATTACATTATTTTTTACACATTATTTTTTATATACAATTATCCATTTAAAAAGTTGGGTTTTTACTGGAGCAATCTAGGTAAAGTACCTTGCTCAAGGGTACAGCAGCAGTGTCCCCCACCTGGGATTGAACCCACGACCCTCCGGTCAAGAGTCCAGAGCCCTAACCACTACTCCACACTGCTGCCTCAATAACATTTGTATTATATTATCTGCATTTTAATAAGCATCCAGTAGTACACCACGTCCATTCTTTTCCTGGCTGCAATTTCTGGGAATATCTTATATGTGACAGTAGATCAGTATAGTGGCTTAAAATATTTTAAGTTTGTTACTTCAAAAGTTTGCTAACAGTAACATTGATTAATTCTCTAGGGCTCTCTCCCCAGAGTTTCCTGTAAGTTCTCCCTTTCCCGCAATCATATTTGCTTGTAGGGTGACCACCTTTTCAAAATGCAAAAATGGGACACCTGCCATTTCTTATGTTGGGGGGGAGTAATGATTAGTTGTAAATGATTGTGAGAGAGTAAAATGATTAGAAATGAAACCAGCATAAAAGATTTGTGAGCTAGTTTTTCCTTTAAGTCTGTATTTCAATTAGGTTTATTTGTAGCTTTTATTGTTGGACTATTTGGCTGTCACTGTAGTTGCTGTTCTGTCTCGGTATGGTTCAGTTGTACATACCATTGTTTTAACTGGCGAGCGAGCGAGTGTGCGGCAAGGGCGGTGCTATGATGCACTATAAACAGATGTGCTATGGGCAGGGCCCTGTGAAAATCTCGATTTCACGAGCTGCGCGGAAATCATGAAATTAACCAAATACCGCAATTTTTACAATATTCTTAAGAAATAAAAATAATTTCAAAATTATTTGTATTTCATACCAAAAAAAATCACATTAACGAAACTGTATGTGCCTGCGTGTAACATTCGCCATGAACACAGTGCTGTGCAGTGATTGTAATGTGACAATATGCAGTCTAAGCGAAAAATTAAAATTCTACACACTGTAAACAAGAAAATGGATGTCTCTAAAAAGGCTAAAAATGTGTCTGCAGCAGATCACGTAAAGCAGTATCCAGCAGGAGTTTTACACAGCGATGGAGGTAAGCTCTTCTGTACGTCCTGCAACGTTACTGTAGATCACTACCGAGAATCGGCTGTTGACAGGCATTTAGATTCACGTATTCACCGAAAGAGAAAGGTGGAAATCCAGAGCAGTACTGCGACTGCTTTACTTGCAAACAAACAAAAAACGGTAACTTCTATATTCCAAAAGTCCACTTATTAAATTTTGACCTGACAGAGACTTTGTTTACACAAATATCCCTTTTGAAAAATTGGACAACCAAAAGTTACGGAAATTCTTCAGACAGTGTAGCAAATGGTGGAGCAATTCCTTCATCAGCCCAGCTGAGACGTGAATACTTACCTAAAGTTGCCGAGTATCACAAGTTGCTTGTCAGTGGTCACTGACGAGTCGACTGATGCCCAAGATCAGTATGGGTTACACATTGTATTTGTTTTGCAAGACCTAAATGGTGACGATGCACCTGACATACTAGAACTGAAAGCTGTCCTTGCAGATACACTTTACCTACAGGCTGTTAATTACAACATCGTTTCACAAGCTATTGTAAAGTGCTTGAATAACTTTGATGTTAATTTTGATGTCAGTGCATGTATCTGTATATTTGCTGTTTTAAAAAAAAAAAAAAAAATCCGAACAGGTAATTTATAACATATTTCCGTGCACATTCCGCAAAATACGATACTTTACCCGTGACACTGCCGTGAATTTTAAAGAAAATTTCCGCGATTTTCACAGGGCCTTAGCTATGGGTTGACTGTGGTGCTAAACTGTAAGATTGCACTGTGTCTACGAATTAGGTACAAATGCTGTTCCGGAGACATTAAGCCTGGGACCGGAACTTGATCTTTTACATTTCGGAACTGTCCCGTAATTAGGGACAGTGGTCACCCTATTTGCTCGCCATTTCAGGGTTAGAGACTCACGATCGCCCGAAGCTTGGGACTCGCTGTCTGTAGCTTGGTGTTGCTTACATTATCGTCAGCATATTTTAGAACGTAAGAACATAAGAAAGTTTACAAACGAGAGGAGGCCATTCCGCCCATCTTGCTTGTTTGGTTGTTAGTAGCTTATTGATCCCAGAATCTCATCAAGCAGCTTCTTGAAGGATCCCAGGGTGTCAACTTCAACAACATTACAGGGGAGTTGGTTCCAGACCCTCACAATTCTCTGTGTAAAAAAGTGCCTCCTATTTTCTGTTCTGATGTGATTGGAAGCTGAAATTACTTTTTTAAAACACACTTCTTATACCAATACAGCATTGGTGAGCGATAATCAGTTCGTTTGAAAACCAGGCTTTAATCACTGATAATAGGTGCACAGGCGGTGATTCCGTGAGCGCTCCGGAGCTCAAGCACCAATGGGGGAAAATAAGGTCCTGCACAGTGCAAATAAATCACCTGTTCTGTCAAATTATAGTGTTGATGCTTCATAAGCAGAACTGTTATTGCAGCATTTAAGAATATAAAATATATTTATACAGTCTCACAGCTTTTTTGAAAAGATCTGCGTTTCCCTCATTTTTCTTTTGTATTTGTTATGCTCTCATTAGTATCTATAGTAGATTCAACGTCCGTCAGTTCTGGCAGATTCTACTGTACTTGCTGAAGAGGTTTTCTCCCACTGCTAATTTAAAAAAAAAAACCAGCCACCTAACTAACAATTTCATCTCGAGGGTTATAGTGAAACGTACTGTCTTTAAATTGGGAATTTAGAGAAGAATGCGTAATGCGTGAGTACATTAATTATTGTAGATAGTAATTCATAGCCAGCCAGCATTTTTGTAAATAGCAACATATGTAATGTACAATAAAATAAACATTTTACTTGTGTCATCGGTGTCAGTTCCAGGTGGAGCTTCATGGTCAGCAAGGTGACACGGCTGAGAGAATTGTTTTCCTCTGTCATCCCGTCTGGTGCTTTCAGTGTCAGTTTCTCAGCACACAGTACAGTTAGTCACTCAGTAACGAGGTGCAAACAGGTGACTGATCGATCTGTATGAGCGTTTACGAAGGTGCTTTGTTATAAAAAAATGTAAATCTAAATTTATAACGGTGTTTATTTTTTTAACAAAATAAAATGTAAGCCTATTTTTAGGGACCCCAACTGTTGTTTGAAAAGGTACTAGTAGCACAATATTGTTAGTTTCTAACCCTGAATTTCATTACCGGTAAAAATTAAACTACAATATATAAAAGTTAGTTACTCTCACTGAATATTTAACAGTGTAATTGAGTGTGTTTCTGTCTGTAAACATATGCAAAAACACCAGAGAAGGACAGCCACTGAAACTGTGACATCATTTAGATCCACCACAATTTTGATCAATTGAATAGACCCCAATGTTTTTTTAAACAAAGCATTTGGAGCTTTGACTCATATGGTTCTTATTTTCCACTGTTTGGGGCTTCTTATTTTCCACTGTTTGGGGCTTTTCACAGAAATAACCATTCTATTTCCTTGAAGCAGCAGTGTCTTTAATTAAAGCAGCCCACTCCCAACTGCGATGGATCTGGTTTCTACCGCACACTGATTGTGAATGGGAGGGAGGGACCCTCTTGGGCCCCCTTCACCTTCCTCTTCTCTATACCCAAGCTAGTAAAGTCCCACTAAAATGCATACATTACTTATTACACAGTCACATATGATATTAGTGTTGGATCAGTAATGCCAGGTTCTCATCACCGATTCGTGGGTAATTAGGTCAGTTCCCCTGTGTAAAGGACCAGCAGTAGAGGGGATGTACAGTATCACTGAAGCTCTGCCAGCTCACAGGATTAGATAAAGTCCGCTAGGCGCCTACAAAATAGGTGGTTTATGACACCCAGATTTCAAAACTGAGCTCATCCTTCAGATGCCTGTGTATCTAGGCCCTGTGTTCACAGGAAAGCCATGCTTAAATTCTTGATGCACAGATATTCTGGGGGAGAGCTCTGGCGCGTTTAAAGCCTCTCAGTGTCTTATAAGTGATCAAAGCCTATTAACACTCTATGATATGCATCTTTAATGCTGCCACTGCACTTATCAGAGGCATTTCTTTAAACTAAAATGAAACAGATTTCAGTGCTCCTTATAAAATGCAACACAAGACAGAAGATGAGAGCGGTTTGGAAAGCAGCTTATTCAGACCAGGTTTCATTCTAGAATTCAAGCAATACAGGCCTTGTCAAGGGCAAGAACAAGGATCTTGCCAGTAGATAGAAGCCATTCAATAAAGGGTCTGGTCAGCATTTGGATGGGATGCTTGAATGAATACGTGTTACAGTAAGGGTTGCCAACAGATCTGATATAGTAAATAGATAAACAACAGAAAACTGTTCTCTTCTCAGTTAATGTGCACAAAATGTAATTAACCTTTCCAGTTCCTTTTATTAATTACTCAACATAACTGACCAAGCTTTGAAAATATTCAGGTCCCAAATCTGGATGTATATATATATATATATATATATATATATATATATATATATATATATATATATATATATATATATATATATATTTGCCACAATTCCATTTTCCAAATGCTCAGCATCGCTTTTTGGAGATGACATTTTTTATACATGAGAGTTTCTAGAATGCATCTCAAAGAAGTGAGCTTGTGCAACAAACTAATAGACCAATAAGTGTGCTTGGAAATACAGCTTATCTGTACCATTCTAACAGCACCAGTGTGTCAGTAAGATATATTCAGCATCACTACCTTCTACACTGTGAATCATGTGATGCACAGCAGTGTCAACTGTTTCTATGGAAACTGGCTCTTTTAAAGGCGTCAGTTCAAGAAAGCTCTGTTCTGTACTATTACGAAATGGAATGGATCTGTTCTGTATCTGCTTTATGCAACCATGTATCATTAGTTTTATAATTAGTAGTAATAGCAGTATTATTATTTTTATCAGTGCTATTATCATCATCATCACTACTATTACTGGTGTCAGCATCATAAATAGCATTGTTAATTTATAAGACCATTTTTTAAATTTCAGATCTATAGGTTTTTTGTTGTAAAAATGTTACACCCGTTATAAATTTTAAAACATGTTTTCTCTTCTGCTTCTGCGGATAAACATAGCTTGAGTAAACTATATCCCCAATTGCTGCAAGTGGTACTAGGAGCATAACTTGCATTGTTTTTGGGTCACAGTCTGGCATCTTGACAAGCGTGCTTACAAGGAGGCTACTCTCTCTCTGTGGCTAAAATGACTTTAGGGAATGTAAACAAAGAAAACAAAAGGTCAACAGGGTTTTCTTAAAAAGTAGACAGTACAAGGACTATAACACCAAGAGAACAATGTCAAACTGAACAGGATTGTGGGACACAACATTTTGATCAATAACATCTGTAAAACTCTTCTCAATGTTTCATATTACATATGAATTTTGGTTGTAATTTTTTTTTTTATTTAGCAGCATTTATTTTGTTGGAATATGAATTTACTTCAGTTATCTGATGTGAGACTGTGACAGGGAGACCCTGTTGCTGGTTCTTGAGTGCATGTGTGCCTTTATGGAAGCAGCTGGCACATGCAACAGGAGAGCGTCTGCTCCATGGAGAGAACTACTGCAGGAAACCTTTCCACTCCAAGACGGTGCTCTTGAAGGCATTGCCCAGCTACGGCTGTTTGAAAAGGCTGTTTGAAGAGGCCATAGTTGCCGTGAGAATGCCGGGAGCCCAGAAGTAAGTCAGTTTAGAGAGGGTACATCAGTGTAGGGCTTGTATAGATTAGTAGGTTCCTGGAGTGGGATGTTCCTTTTAGTGGGACTAAATCTGGGAGCTGTCGCTATTCAGCCAGCATTAACCACAGACTGCACTGCACTACTGTTTCACTGTTGCTGTATAATTCACCACTTACACAAGTTGGGATTCATGACCGTGTCTGTGTATAGTGTGTGTTATTATTATTTTGAGACTGAACCCCGTGGTTTTGACTGGCTTTACACATCGCTGTGTACTGTCAGTCTTATTATTTAAAGCAACAAATAAAGCTTCTTTTTCACCACTGGAACTGTTGTTGGCCTGTTGTTATTAAGCACTGCTTCACCTCTACACCTGAGCACTACAACCCACTTTGCCACAAGGGATTATTAAGGTGAGGGAATAGCAAGATTGCTGTGAAACTGGATAGGATTTTATCCAGCGGTAAACAGATAACAGCTGCTGACGATGATGATATCAGCAACTATTACTAAGGCACGTTCACCTTTCAATCAAGTGAGCTGGTATTCTAATGAACACCAATCTCTTGCATCCAGTCCTGCGTAAGATCCTGTGACTACTTACAACACAAACTGGCACGAAAGCACAAACCTCAGTCTATATAAGCAACAGGTCATCTTCCGGGTATTGAACAAAAGCATTGAATTAAAATCGCAACAAAAATATGTAAAACTCCAAAAGTGTGACAAAGCATCATGCATGTACAAGCACCTGTGCTATATACCAGATACAAAGCCAATGTAAAAATTAAATAAGCCTAGCAGTAAACCCCTTGGGCTATGGTATTTGTATTTCTCAATTGTTATATTTCAACAGTCAGAGACTGCAGATTTAATTAAATACCTTGCTGACATCTGAACTCTTTGCACTGGAGAGTTCAGCTTTAAGCCTCAAGGAGAGGTTGGGATGTGGCAAGCAACAACATAATTTTTTTTAATGGATTTTCCATGAAGGTATTGTTAATTATATTGAATGGAACTACTTTGTGTTCGATGATATTATAACGTTAAATATCATGGAAGACCAACAGTGTCTTAAAAAGATAGCACTGAAATGGCTACCCCAAGTGACAGCACGGCACAAGTGTTAAGGAGAGATGTTTCTAGGTTTCTGTGGCAGTGTACACATTTCTATTTTGGAGTCCACGCTTTATCATGTCATAACAGCAGTCTCCCCGTGCAATGTGTACAGTGCAAGCAACGATCAGAAGTAATTACTCACTCCAATGAAAGGTTGCATACAGTACAGATGTACTACATGGTCCCAGACTGTCAATTGTATAATGTGGTGAAATATACATTCTTAAAACTCTCACTTTAAGAAATGGATCTTACAACACAACATGGGTATAGTATTATTTGGGTCACTCTACTTCAGGGCTTCTCAAACTCGGTCCTGGGAACGCCCTGTGTCTGCTGGTTTTCATTCCAACCGAGCTCTCAATTACTTAACTAGACCCTTAACTGAACTAATAATTAGCTTAATTAGACACTTTTACTTGTTTTCAGCTCTTAAACAGTTGCAGTTCAAGTTAAATGTTATAGCTAACTTGGAATCTGCAACTGTTTAAGAGCTGAAAACAAGTAAATTAAGCGAAGTGGCTGTCGCCGCCCGGCTGAAAAAAAACTGATCCGCCCGTCTTGCAGGTGCTACTGTGCCTTTAACAATAAGGACTGACTGCGCTTCTAGAAGACTAGATCACATGCACGTTGCTGGGTGAAAAAAAAATCTTGGAACCACATGACTGCTGTGTTACGTCTTGACACAACATTTAACCAATCAGAGAGTTGAAGGGGCGGGTTTTCTGTGTTAAGCACTTCGAGAGGCTAAAACGTTAAAATGACTGCTAAAAAAATAATAGATTATTTTCAAAGCAAAAATCGTGACAATGAATGAAGGGTTTTCTTAATAAGCCAGCTACTTTATTAAAAATATTAAGTTTATTTTCGGGTATTATCATTCAGTCCATTTTTTGTTGTATTATTGTACTGTATGGTGATATAGAGTACATAATAGCTATACATATGCACCAAAAAAAAGTATTCCTTTTGTTGTGATGTCGTAAAAATATGTACCCAGGTGCTTGTGAGAGATATTAGGGTTTCATGTATAGAGGCTGTACGCCTTTAAGAAGAAAGGCGTGATGGGATATCAGCTGAACACTTGTCATCTGACATAAATGCTTAAGTGCTGAGGTGCTGGATTATTACAGTCTGGTTTCATGCAAGTTATGATGGTGACCAAACGTGTGTGAGTACTGTTGTGTAAAAACGAAATGGTTAAAATGAACAGTTGCATTAAAAAAAATGTAGAACAGCGAAAAACAAAAATAGATGTGGATTAACAAAATACCCTGAAAACTTAAGAAAATAATTTAAATGAAGCAATAAGCTCAGTAATTGAGCTAAAAAGGAAGCGAAAAGGTTACCTTTTTTTTAAACTCCAATAACCCACGTTATCTTTCCCCAGTCAAATCGTAGAGTGCCTAAATAAGCATGGGAATTTACCAGAATAAAAAACAGTAATGAAACATAAAAGGTAGATCATAAAAAAGAGCAACCAGATATAGTCAACGAAAGACAACACATTATTTAAATTCTTTGTCGTATTATATATTTAAGGTAAGGCAAGTTTATTTTTCCGTTAAATGTGCTCCCAGCTATAATGTTCTGCAGCCCGGCTGTACAGACTTCCTGGGGAGAACCTTGTTACACCCCCACAACCCACACTCCACCCACTCAGCCCCTGCACCCACGCACACCACACTAACCGGGTCTGTTGGCTTGTGCAGATGCTTTGAAGATTTATGGAAAGTTACACTGTGTTCTGAAAATGAAGGTTACAAAACAACTGAATTAAGCACATGGAGCCTCTTCAAAACTGAACCTGTAGACGTTTGCATTTCACAGTAATTGCTTTAATAATACTTAAGCAATAATACTTATTAACAAACCTCACAAGCTGTATAAAGATGAATTAAATAGTTTGATATTCATCAAACTGTTCTATACTTCTGCTGGCTTTTTAACAACTGTCTAGAACAGTTGAATATGTATTCATTAAATAATTATTTAAAACATAACTTGAGATTTAAGGTTAGTATTGTAGATTTGGCAGGTATTTTATTTACAGAACTCTTGCGTAACCTCAGGGACTTTCTCAGTCCATCACATATGTTGATGGTAAATATATCACATACTGTATCAAAGCAGCAATTCACTTTGAAAAGGGTAATTATTATTTGTTTATTTAGCAGACGCCTTTATCCAAGGCGACTTACAGAGACTAGGGTGTGTGAACTATGCATCAGCTACAGAGTCACTTACAACTACGTCTCACCTGAAAGACAGAGCACAAGGAGATTAAGTGACTTGCTCAGGGTCACACAATGAGTCAGTGGCTGAGGTGGGATTTGAACCAGGGACCTCCTGGTTACAAGCCCTTTTCTTTAACCATTGGACCACACAGCCTCCTATAATTGATTAACAACTGCAGTGGAACCAGCCTGCAAAACAACGCTTATTTATAATAATATTGAACAAAATAGTGTTTTAAGATTATTATTATTATTAGAAGTATTAAAAATAAAAAGATGTGCACCAGCCTTGGATCATTGCAACATTGGGCAGTCCAAGATTGGTGCTAATCAGAGTCTGTGAAACCAGCCAAAAAACCTGATCGATTATAACAACGTTAAGGTGGATCTACACTGGATGCGAGTAAATAATTTAGAAGTGACTGGAATTCACTGACTGTAAGCGATGCGAGCGACATTCTTGGTAAAGCGAGCAACTCCACAGGAATAGAAATGTGAGTGACTAGAGTGAAATGGACCAATCAGAAGCAGTCAGTTCCCAACTCACTCACAAAACCACATCCAGGATCAGCTTCAGCCCTATTTCCAGCACAGCCCCAGGTCTGTCCCAATCCCTCCCGCAACCCCAGTTCCAGGATAAGCCCCACCTGCAACAGATTTATTGCAGTATGGACTGTTAGGACTGAGGGAGAGGGTGGACGAGAAGGGGACATTATGTAAATAGTTGTTTGTGTACTGTTTTGTGGGTGCCGGGAGTGTATTGTGTTGTATTACTGCGAGCGTGATTGTGTGTGTGTTTTACCTCTTCCCCCTGTCAGTGGGACCCCTCTCTCTCCTGGGTGTGTGGCGACTTCACTCTCTCTTTGGTGTGTGGGCTTTGCTTGCTTGTTCTGTAGTCTATGTGCTGCGTGAGTGGTGTTGTGAATGGGCCACCTCTGTCTTGTGTGGGATTGGGTGGGAGAACAGCAGGAGGGATAAGGACAGGGTGACGGTTTCTGCTAAAATATTCGCCTTTGATGTAGATACAAAATTCGCTCCAGTCGCTTGCATAGCTTGCCTCCATTGTAGAACCACATTTACAAGCAAATAAAGCCAACAATGCCACTAGAGCTGCACAAACTGATTATTCGATTATTCAGATTGAGCTCTCCACAGGTGAGGGTCATTGGGGTTGATTGGGCTAATTTACCATAAGAGTAAAACTGAAGCAACAGCTGCCTGAGTTTGTGTGGGTTGCTGTTCTCTACAGAGTCTAAGAAAAGCAACAATCAGCACACATCCAAGCAGCTGTTTTTTCACTTGTTTCCTTTGGAATGATAAATTAGCCCAATCAACACCAATGACAGCAATCTGATTGTCAGCATCTGATTTCTGTGGAGAGCTCTGAATAATTGAATTATTGGTTTGTGCAGCAGTAACTGCCAGCGTAGGTCTCTTATCAGTGAAGACTTCTTGACCAATGCCTCAATGTAACCTGGACTGTTGAAGTGATATAACATACTGTTTATGCAGGTTATGTAGAACATCATTGCCGTATTGACACCTGGTTTGCTATACAGGTTATATCTGGGGCACCACTTGCCTGGTTTTGATGAAACTATGCATGGCCATTTATTATGAGATGCTACTGTAATTCTACCAGCTATGGATGTAAGTCACTGTGGTTTTTCTATGATATTCCTTGAGTTTACTGACCTATTTGGATCTATTGGTACTGTATTCATATGGATTTTCAGCTGGTGTTTAAAAGTTGTTTCTAATACATAAACAATTTATTACATTTTTTTAATGTTTTTTTATGGTTCAGAAAATGTGTCTTTGCCATGTCAGACAATAACGAGATTCTCAAATTACCACACTTTTTTTCTGTTATTAATTTTCTTCCAAGAAGCTGCAATTCCTGAACAAATTGTGCCATATAAGGCGTGTACCAAAAGAAAACTCCCTTTTAAGGATAAATATTATTATTCCAGGAAAACACAACTTCAGATGTAGTTTAAAGCAATTAAAGCTACAAGTAGCATAAAAGTGGACTCCAGTTTCCTGCTGTCTGGAATCTCTGGTAACTGTGGTAACTTCATCCTGGCGTTTATGATCTGAAACAAAAACATATCAAAAGTGCCCAGCCATTTAAAGTGGAGATATCAAAAACACAAGCCAAGTTTCAAGAAACCATTGGGGCAACCCTGCCCAGCACCAAGCAAATAGGCACATCTGTAAAAGCGGTGGGGGTCAAGGTTGCCCCAATTGTTTCTATTAACTTGGCTTGTGTTTTGATGCTGAATGTGTTCCTGAAAAACACAAGCCAAGTTAGTAAAAACAACTGGGGCAACCCTGACCCCCACCGCTTTTACAGTTGTGCCTATTTGCTTTGTGCTGGGCAAGGTTGCTCCAATAGTTTCTTGAAACTTGGCTTGTGTTTATCATATCTCCACTTTAAATGGCTGGGCACTTTTGATAACTTGGCGTTTTTTCACATTTCCAGTGTGCTATTGTTTCAGATGTCACTTTTTTCACTTAACTATATTATATTGAGGCAATGTATTGCCGTTTGGATAAGGTAAATGTAAATAGTAGCCTAGTCTGTTGAAAGGATTAAGATGTGAATCTGTGTAGCATAGAGGTTATGTAGTTGCAGTGAAAGTATGACTAGTTAGGGTTCAAATCCTGCCTTTATATATATATATATATATTTTTTTTTTTTGCGTGCGACTAGTCCATTTTAAAATATCAATAAATTGTTTAATATAAATGATACAGACGTCAAAATAAATGTGTTCCCTAGTATATTTCCATGTTGACAAAGCAAGTTAATTGTCATTAAATTTGGATGTCCTGTAATATATATACTGTACGTCTGCAAAAAAAACAGATTGCGAGAAAAAGAAGGAGAAGGACATTTTTACCTTACTTTGGCGACTGTATGACAGGTACTGACTTTTTCTTTCTACATTTCACATAAGAGTGTTGGGAACTACAAATTAAAAGTGAAATGGTGCTTTTAGCTGATTTACGTTTACTGCGCCAATACCCTGAAAACATGTAAACTATCCTTGCTGTACAGAGAGTCTGGCAGTTCTCACGCTTCGCTGATAACTTGGTGTGAGGAACTACCGTTCCTTTAGTCCTCCAGCACTGTCCTGCACTAGAAGATGACTGAAAGAGTGGCACATCGCTGGGGTGGCGCATGTGGTTTCAAGTGAAGCTTGTGCCAGCTATAAATGGGGAAAAAAGGCTTTGTAATGAATGTTGCGCCAGCCAGACTGCTCTCCAGTTTTTATGGGACTCTCAGGATGATGAAAAAGGAGAGATAGGTATAAATCAGAGGCTGTTGTTGCTGGAGGAGTGCTTCATCACTGGCGCCAGTGCAGCATGACCAAGGGAGTGCAGTCAGCGGTGGCAGCTGGGCAAGGTTCAACTACAGGGATCCAAGCTCAGTTTGACAGGTTTTTTTAAGAAATGTGATGTGGTATGTTCAATATTGTCAATGTTGCTGTCTGTATGAAACAGAAGTTTCTTGTAGAAAAAGATATGGAGCTAACTGCTCAATGCTTTATGTACTACTAAAGTCAATTGTGTGTCTAGGCTTAGAAACTCCCAATGGTAACCCTACAGTCTGCATGCTGTGATAAGTGAGATCCGTTCAGCTTTACCAGGGGCCTGATTGTTCAAGTTCCTGACACCTGGTCATTTCAATAATATACCTAAACATCTCTAACTAATATACCTAAGCATATCTAATCAGTTTCTAACCCTGTGCGAGACCCTGTACGGAACAACTGTAGCTATTAGGGATGGCAATTTTAAACGTTTAAACATACAAACTCTAAAGAAGTGGTTAAACATTTAATAATATGCTAGACGTATAACTGGTCACTTGACAAATGTCACCAAAGGCATATTTCTTTATGCATTAATTTTAATAATTTATCATCAGTAGTCTGTCGCGTATCTGACTGCTCTAGTGTCACAGTAAGGGTGGATTTTATAAAAAGGAAGGGGTTTGGCAATTGCCTCCAAGCAGCTTTTCTAATTGGTGCAACAGAAAGATTGGCACTGGGGCAGGTTTTATTCTCGGTCAATCTGGCGCTTCATTGGTGCACTGTGTGTGTGTTCATGCCTGTAATAGGCATGGTATGGTATCAATTCCACGGCGCGGAAATAATGTTAATGACAAGCAAATTTTTCTGAGTTTGTTCTATATTTAAAATGGCATCTCTAAACAAAGGAAGCCACGTTTGGAAGTATTTTGAGGCACCAGACAAGAAAACCGTGGTATGTAAATAAGTATGCCAAACAAAATTGCCGTACCACAAAAACACAAGTTCAATGCTTCACCATTTGAAATGAAAACATTCAGAATTATTGTGGATCATTTGATATAGATTTTGCCGAACAGGGCTTGATCATATTACCCCTATGAGGAGTGCGTGTGAATCGTGAATGCTGCAGTTTTTATATCGATGTAAGATGATCCAAATACTGCGCCGACCCATAAAACAATAACAACGAGGCTGAAAAAACTTAAAGAAAATCTGCTGCAGCTGTTCATATAAAACTTTCAAAGGGAGAAAAAGTTGCAATTACCACAGACTCGTGGACCCCATTCCCCAATCTTCCCATAGGTGGAAGGCTTTTTTCACTTGAAATTGTTCTGTAAACTTTTGGACTGAACGGCCGTTTATGTTTAGTACAAATTGTATTTGTATGTTGGAACTACTGCACTAAAGTAAAAGACCCCTGAGACACACTTCAAACAAGTAGGCCAGGCATCTCTTTTTACAATTTAATGTAAAGTTGTGTGGACACGTGAATTTGAATACTTTACTTTATTTGGTAATACTTGACCATATACAATTAACTGCACAAGAAGGCAAACATTATATTAATTACTTCATATATTACTTGAGTGTGTGTTAGTTTGGCATTTAAAATAAGACTTGTGACAATGTTTGGGAGGTTTATGTACACTAGTACAGTATGTAGAGGAGAGTGGCATTGGATTTGAGTATTTGGAAATTGTAATGCTCAAGCAACATATCTCAAATATCCCACCCCTACTATCAAAGACCGCAAACTTTTAAATCTCTGAGGCAGACTTTTTAATATCAAAATATTGTGCTATTTTATCCCCGGTAATTATCTTTTCCGGAAGTGAATGTATTTCCAACTTTTTTCAATTTTAAGCACAACTCACTTTCACTTCCCTGTAGCATTAGCACTGTACATGTGGGTGATATTTGTCTCTTTAAATTACTTTTTTTTAAAACCATATAATTTTGGGCAAAGTTACTTATAAAAAAAAAAAAACTACAACAAAAAATGGAATAGGTTCCTGTTTTTTGTTGTTAAATGAACCCTTTAAAAAACAAACTATTCTAAAAACATTATACTATCCGAAAATGTGTTCAATATGTATATAGAATATAGTTCTCCTCTAGCAGCTTTAATTACAACCATAAATATAAACATGTCAATATATACTTTGATGTGTACGTGTGTTTGTTTTTTTTACTTTATAGTTTTTTGTATAGTTTTAAGTCTTTGCGATGTTAAAACGTTATTTGCTTATTTAGGGTTTATTTGCCTAGAAAATACTAACCAGGGCTGTCAGTATCAGAATGTAATATAAAGAGTGTGTGTATGTAGATATGGTTTAAACATTCAAACGCTGACACTGCAAAGCTTTTAAACGTTCATAAAAATGTACAAAAGGCACATCCCTAGTAGCTACTTCTTTATCAGTCTATGCAGACAGATGCAAAGAGAGTGGGCTGTATATTGTAATGGTATTATTCTTGTCTTTATTGCCGAAAAGAGTTACTGTGCTTGTAGAACGCTTCCCCCCTGAGGAGGTCACTCTCACACTGAGTGGCGGCTCAGCGCCTGTCTTTGTCCTCAGCTCCGGGCTGCATTGCATCCTGATCCAGCAGCTCAATGAGCCCCAATCAAGAGCTCCTCTGCATCAGGCCTCATTAAGCAGCGCTGGAGAATGCTTGCAATCGGCCTGTAATGTAGCAACTGCCCGCTGTTCTTTCACTAAGCAAGGAGCGTTTTTGTTAATAGGACATGAAGAAATGCTTAACATTTTTCCTAGGCCTATTAATAGCTGTAGATGACTGGCATTTTCCTATTACCGGGCGACGCAAAGTAATAACTTCAGAATCGCTTTTGGGTCAAAGACACAATGCCTGAAACATCGGAAGTCATATTTTAACAGACACCCGCCTACGCACAGACACTACCGCTGCCCTGGAGACTTTTTACCCCATCAGGCCTGTAATGACACATTACAGTCTAAAAGTTATTGGTCTGTTCATCGAGTTGCCATGGAAGAATATGAGCTGCAGTATATACATGCTAGTACACAAAGGGGTCTAGGCCTATATAATGATCTTAATTATATGTGGTAATGCTAATGAGTGGGTCAATAAATCAGCCCAGCAGGACTAATATGGAGTTAAAGGGTTGCAGAATATGGATCTGCCAAACCAAAGACTACCCCCCTCTACCCCTTTGTCTACTGTTGCTACTTGCTTGTTAAATGTTTAAAACAACGCATGTACGTTCTTCCTATCTGGAAAAATGAACGTGAAAAACATTTGTTAAATTGTTAGTTCTTTAGATACATAATGCTGCTTTTTAGTAGGTGTTTTACTTTTAACATTTTCTATTGCTCGATTAATCACACCTGTTTGCTAGTCATACCAAACTGTTTTAATGGACAATTACAAATAATACAAAGTATTAGAAAACCACTTCCAGGCAGATGTTTGTGAAACCAATCCAGGTAACGTTTATTGTTGTGTCTCATGGATATACAGTAACAGGAGGGGGTGTCGAGTCTAGCTACACCTGCATGGAGTTGCTGGTTGGTGGCTCCACCCTGACAGCTTCTCAAGCTAAACATTGGCCCGACAAAGGGATTACCTTGATCGGATTATAGTTTTTCTCAATTGCTAAAGCAATTTCTAAAACTATTAGCACAATTCTCAAAACAGTTAACACAAACACCAAAACTGACTCCTCATTTGCAAAACTACTAACACATTTCTCTGGTTAACACACAAAATGCAAAATTCTAAATGATCTTTATGGTTTACTTAATGCAATTCCATCATCCATTAATACAAGTTTCATAAGTGTCTTGTTTTCAAGTGAGTGTGCTGTTGATCACAATTAATGCTCATTACTTTAAATACAATTTCCACACATGGAAATGCAAATGACACAATTTATCAATCTATAATCAAATGTCAGTCATGCATACAAGGTTGATGTTCCAAATTGTGCTGAAACATGGAGCAGGCAGGAGAAGGTGGGCAGTTGGTGGACTTGGTTGTAGATGTGGACATGAACAGAGGGGTGGTCGTGGTATTTGACACAGGAGACAGCCAGCCCGAGTGAGACCACAGCATATTGCTGTAACAAATGAAATCTGGGCAACAGTTGTGGACCATGTTATCAACATATGACAATGAGGGAAGCAGGGCTGGCAGTGCAACCAAATCTGCGGCAATCAACAGTTGCATCTATAATTCGTACATTTCGACCTGAGAATAGGCAAGTGTGAATAGTATTTTATGTAACCTATTACATGTATTTATAGAGTTTGCAGCTTGCATGCTGACGCAGCTACATACTTTGTTTTATGCAATAAATATGCAAATAGATTGTACATCGCACATTTGCAAAACTCATCGTACAAAACTCAATTTCCAAAATTAAGTGTATGTGTCAAATCCATTCACACACCTGGCACAAAGTTATACTCATATTACAGGTTTTCTCAATTGATTTGGCACATTTTTTTAAACAAAGTTTCATGTTCTCAAGACAGTTAACACAACCATCGAAACTCTTGATTTTTTTGCAAAACTATTAGTACATTCTCATTGTTTTCACACAAATTGCAAAAGCAAAAACACATTTTTGCAAAACACTTCATACAAAACTCTACATTGAGCTAAACTTTCATGTGAGATTGCCTAGATGTCACATTTACAATTACATGTTCTCAATCTCAAGTACAATTACTGTATGTCAGGTGGATACATTCACACAACACTTAAGCAAATGCAATTTGCTTAATTGTTCAATCATCAATCAGCTTTCCATTATCTATAAAAGGAAAAACTTTGTTGGTAAGCAATAGAGCAGGACCAAATACAGCAAGAGAGAGCTGGAGGAAGAGGAGGAGGTAGAGGAAGAGGGCAAGTCAGAAGAAGGATCTCGAATGACTTGAGGGCGACTATAATTGATCATGTCATCAATCATGGTCTAACCTTGAGAGAGAATGGGCAGAGGGTCCAGCCAAAATGTGAACAGATCTACAGATCTACAGTAGCTTCAATCATTCCTACATTCAAGAATGAAATTAGGTAAGTGGCCATTGCAAGGTGTGAACCACTACTGTGAATTGTACATTTCTGTATATTACAGTACACAATGGTTTTAAATCTTACGTATACTTTACAGTACTGTAGGAAAAATTATACAGTAATTTGTTCAGTAATGATTTACATTAACTCTACCTTCATAACACATTCATAATGCATTCATAAGCACTCAAAAAGCATTACATTACAGTTACATAGAGCGTTATGAATGCTTTATGGTAACGATTTATATTAATTCTACCATATAACTTGTTATGTGGCTATTATGTAATACACAAAAGAACATATTCATGTATGTATCATGAACCATTCAGGATGGATTCATAAGCTTATGAATGCATTATGAATGCATTATGAAGGTAGAGTTAATGTAAATCGTTAACATTTGTTCTTTCTTTTTTCCCAATTGTACTGTAATTTTCTCAATTGAATACTTTGTTCCCATTCATTTTTAGAATGGATAGAAGACCACCTTCAAGGGGAAGAGGACAGCTCGTCACTGAGCAACAAGAAACTGCAATAGTAGATATGGTCATCCAAAACAATGTCATCAGATTGAAAAATATACAACAGAGAATCATCCAGGACAATGACGTTTTCACCAACATTCATCATGGTAGTTTAGCCACAATTGATCATGTCCTGAAAAGGAATGCCATCCGAATGAAGCAGGTCTACAGGGTGCCATTCGAAAGAAACTCTGCCAGAGTGAAGGAGGCAGGGTTTCAGTATGTTCAAGTAAGTAATGTTCTGTATTCCTCTCTGTTCAACTGCATACATGATACCGTAAACTACGTAACTACCTTATTTTTTTATGTACTGTGAAATTACTGTATTTTGGAAGGTGTAATGTTACTACCATAATTACTGTACCGTATGTTCTCCTAGAGGATAATGGAGCTTGATGCCAGCCTCACTCATCACAAGTACGTTTACGTAGACAAGGCTGGATTCAACCTTACGAAGAAAAGACGAAGAGGGAGAAATGTCATTGGTCAGCATGCCACAGTGCAGGTCCCTGGTCAGCACGGAGGGAATGTGACCATATGTGCAGCCATTTCAAGAAACGGGGTAGTGGCTCGTAATGCCGTTTTGGGCCCCTACAACACTGCACAGGTGCTGCTCTTTCTGGAGTCCCTCAAGAGCGAGAGCTGGAGGGGCTGGAATTGACAACATTTGTTATAGTGTGGGACAAAATGTCCGTTTCCGCCATGCAGCACTGTGATTTGATGTGTAAATCTTCAGTGATATCTATACCAAAATCAACAGGAAAAATATACTTTACGTATGTGTCACATACGTAATACAATTTACAAATACGTAAACAGATAGACATGTCTTGCATATGGGGAAAAAATGTAAATACAGTAAAAAGTGGATTGCTAAACATCTGATACTGATATTTTACATTTACTACACCTTTGTGGAAAAAGCTGAAGACATGAGCTAATCAATAGATGACAAGTGTGTATAATTTTGATGGCAATATTTGATTTTGGAAATGAAGGCAATACTGCAATTTGCAGTGGATTTGGGCTATTTTGCAAAGTGGAAGTCTGTTTCGATGGTTGTGTTAACTATTTTGAGAACATGGAACTTTGTTTTTAAAAATGTGCCAAATCAATTGAGAAAAACTGTAATACATTTAACACAAGGTGACATTACAATTAACCACTGAACCAAAATAAAATACTACTGTTTTTTAAACATATTGAAGTCAGTAGATCACAGGATGTAACTGAAGATAGCAACATTGCTTGCAAAACTATCAATACTATTATTATTTTGTGTTCATATTAGTGTGTTCCTCTTTTTTGTATTTAGATATACAATATAAAAAATAAATAACAGGAAAAGGAATCAAAGTGAAATAATTTATTTACAGTTTGGTGAAGAATTTACAGTGTAAACATCATTCAGCATCATCAGCACCAAATCTCTCATTTCTGTCTGGCCACATTATTTCATCAACATCACAGCAGATGTTCTCTCTGGCAATGCACCGAAGGAAAAAACATCTGCTGTGACGTATGCAACCTTGCCAGGCTTCTGCCCCGATGTCATCACAGGCACCCTCCATGGCCTGAAGAAGTGTAACCCCGTGTGAACGAGTGGTTTGCAGTGGTCAGGTGTACAGGTGATGTAGGGGCTCCAACAACAACAGACACAAAGTTACGGTTCAGCACTTTAATTGTGTTTCTCCTTGGTTTGAGACCATCAAATAATAAGGCTGGCTCTACCCAACAATGGGTATTGCCAGCATATAACAAAAAGGGGTTGCAGTCCCGAAATAATAAAACAAACACAAAACACGCAACACAGACACAAAAACACGTCTCCAGACTGTGTGTGCTCTTTGTGTAGGTGCGGTGCTTAGCACTGGCTTCGTGCTGCAGCTCACGGCTTCATATTAGCCGTCTGACAAAGACAAATACAGACAGTACATCAATAGAATTATACACTCCCTCACGCTTCCACCGTCCTTGTTTCCTCCCATTAACCACAACAAAGTCGATGTCACGTCCCTCTAAAGCACCCTAAGCCCCACCCCCTCCGATAGCTAGTTCAGTCACGTCTCCTCCAATTCATGACTGACACTTCGCTCACTGTAATAGGGTGATGACTCCTGGTACCGTGACTCCGCCCCTTTCCTGAATGGCCCGCTTCCGACTGCCCCTGGAATGAACTGCCCAACCATTCAGTACGAGGCGCACGGTTCCTGTTGTACAGCGCCCTCACATGTCGAGAGGGAGATTGTTGATTTGGTTTCATTTGCTCTCTGAAACACCCCGTCATAGGGGTGGCAATCGTATATCTTCCGTCTCCAACAGGAGAAGAACTTCTCAATTGGGTTGAGGAAGGGGGAGTATGGTGGAAGAAAATGTAATGAAAAAGCATCATGTTCCACAAACCACAGCTGCACCCGCCGGGCACGGTGAAAGCCGACATTGTCCCATACAATGGCAAAATTAGTGGGCTCTCCTCCTTCGTTGTTTCTTTGGTTACCCACATGGGGTTGAACAAGCTGAATGCAAAGCAGGTCAAGAAATGCAAGGAGTTAGTCAGTATTATATGGACCAATCACTGGACGGCGAGCAAGAATCCCATCTTGGCCTATAGCAGCACACATGGTGAGGTTTCCTCCGCGCTGTCCCGGGGTGTCCACAGTGGCACACTGCCCAATGATGTTCCTGCATCGCCGACGCCCTTTACACAAGTTGAAACCTGCCTAGTTGACGAAGATATATTTGACAGGCCGAATGCTGGCATCCAGCTCCATATTTGCCTGTTTACAATAAATAAATAAATAAATAGCAAACATCAGCTATGCATTCCAATTGCATTGTCCCCAATAGACCACCAACAATAAAACCTCAACCACAGCATCCCATCCAGACACATATATCAATCCTGTCATCTTCACTTCAGGCAGTGTGAACAGTGTTTGAGTGCTGAACAGTATCTCTTTGAAATGAGGATTCCTGTATTTCCATGCAATATGATACTGTATACAGTATGCTTTGAAATGGCATGCACTCTTTTTATCAACTTTTTATCAACTTACTTGAACATACTGGTAACACAATTCCTTTACTCTTTCGCTGTTTCTCTCAAAGGGCACTCTGTACATTTCTTTCATACTGAGGTCATGCTTTTTGATCACTCTGACGATGGTTGACAAGCTCACATTGTGAACTCCTTGGAACATGTCCTCATCTTCATTGATGTTGATCTGGATTTCTCGCATGCGAATACCATTTTTGGCCCGGACCATATGGATTACAGCCATATCTTGGTCGTTTGACAAACGGCAACCACGGCCCCCACTTGAAGCTTTTCTTTCTATTCTAAATATTGGAGACAAAATACAATACTGTAATAACATACACAGGTATATCACAGTAATGCAAGTAGAAACTGGGTAACTTTGTACAAGTAGAATTCATTTTACTTACCAATTTTCAGTGTGATACGTATAAATAATCAAAGCAACAGTTGAGCATGAGACATTTGGCTGAACCATTGTTCCAGCTTCTCTCATTGTCACACTCTGGTTGATGACATGATCAATTATTGTTGCACGCATTTCATTTAAAGCAAGTATCCACTGAGGTCTTATACGCTGTGGTCTCACTCGCCTTGTCTCTCTCCCCTGTCGGTGCTCGTGAGCAGCCATTTCAATTCCACAATGTCTGCGACTAGCAAGAAAACTTACCTTTTACAGGCCTTTTATACAACATTCATTGGTGAAAAATGTTCACTGAGAAGTGATGATTGAGTTTACAGGTGTGGATTATTTGTTTAAATAAATGAATGTTGCTTGTTGCTAACTGCAGAGAATACCTGTGTTTTGGGGATGAATCACTCAAATTAGAAACTTGTGTGTTAGCATTGCAATTGTATTAAGTTGTAGATCTTGTTAAGGGTTTTGCATTGTGTGTGTTAAGGGCTGAAATGTGTGACTGGTTTTGCAAATGTGTGAACTGTTTTGGTGTTTGTGGTACCTGTTTTGATAACTGTTATAAAAGTAGTGGTAATTTTGCCATAGCAATTGAAAAAAACTGTTGTGTATCAATATTCCATTTATTTTTAATTGGGACTGAAAGAAGAGCTGCCCATGGCGGCTGAGGAGAACATCTGCTGCGACGTAGCTGAAAAGATGAGGCCAGACAGAGCCGAGCGGCTTTGTGATGCACAATGAAAATATCATTGTAATACCAGACATTGATCATGCAAATGTATTATTTTTTAATTATAAATTATTGACCAAATGTAGTGCTCATGACGTTTTGCAAATCGCGCAACTGTTTTGGTGTTTATGTTAACTGATTTGAGAATTGTGCTAATAGTATCAGTAATTTTTTTTTGCAATTGAGAAAAACTGTAAGAGCCACTCCATAAACTTGGCTCAAAAGCAGAGAGAACTGGCTGCCTCCCACACACAGATCTACAGTACAGGAGGCCTATCACATGACGAGTGGGATACTGGAATAATGATCTAATCAGAACCACATCACATTCTTAACTCCTTTGTCTCTGTAATTGTCTGTATTCAATACCTACTGTACAGTGTGCAATTTTAAGTTTGCCCGATGCAGCCCACATTAAAAAGGGGTACGCTGAGGCCTTTAGTACAGTTTTTACAATTTTAAATGGTACAGCATAAACAGATGCAGGCACATGACAATAAACTGTCCTTGTTGTAAGCCGGTGGCAATGTATTATATTTTAGACTTTTTTATTTTTCTTAATCAAAATGTAGAGGGCCATTCCAGTACAGGATTTTGTTCTAACAATGCCCTAAATATGGATTTGAAATCTGGATTGCTTCCCAGAGCTCCTCAAAGAAAGTATTTTATACATCTGAGATTTTATGTAGTCTGTACGTTGTAATAATGTCACTTACCTCGAAAAAACTAGCCAAGGAACTGCACTCACTGGCTAAAAAAATTCAAGAATGCAAGTAAAATGGGGAAAAAAATAGTTTGCAATGTAAATGTATGTGGTCACCTGGTGTGTTGTGTGATTCACAAGACCTATATAAAAGCATGTAAGAGCTGTGTGCAGCTATTCAGCCACAATCATAGGAAAGTAGAAGTTGCCCATGCAATTATCCCTCAGCGATGTGCTGGTGTGGCCCAAATCACATCAACACTGGACAAGAGACACCTGTTTACATTTGAACAATGCACCTAAACCAATCCACTTTTAAAGACTGGGTAGCTAAGTGTAGACTTGTATTCTGTGCACAAGTCTACAGTGAAATGATTTACTATACCTGTAAACCATTTATATATATATATATATATATATATATATATATATATAGTGAATAACCTGAAATGGTACAAAGGTAAGCGGTAAACTGCCAGAGGTTAAAAAAAAAGTTTAGGTTACCAAAAACTGAAAAATAATGTACATTTCAGAGTTATACAAAAAGGCCTTTTTCAGGGAACAAGTAATAGGTTAACAACTTACAGCTGTTCTGCAGCAATGGAAGTAAATTAAGCCTTGAAAGTTGATGCTAACAATTCCTACAGGTGTCCCAACTTTTGTTGATTACTTACAAACCCTCTGTCTGTATAAAAGCAGTGTTGGAACAGACTGTGTTACTACACCCTCTTAAGCATTATTTGGACAGTATTGTACTGCAGGAAGTAGTATATTGCTATCATAATGGCGAGAAAAAGGCAATTAACAAAGGAAGACAGACAGACCATTATAACCTTTAAAAGTGTAGGTCTTTCCTTTAGAGAAATTGCAAAGAAAGCCAAGGTGTCAGTGAGTACAATTTCATACACCATCAAAAGGCACTTGGAAACTGGAGGAAACTCTGACAGGAAGAGGTCTGGCAGACCCAAAGCCACAACAGAATCAGAAGACAAGTTTCTGAGAGTCAACAGCTTGCGTGATAGGCGGCTCACAGGACAACAGCTTCAAGCACAGCTTAACACTGGTCAAAGTAAGCAAGTCTCAGTTTCAACTGTGAAGAGAAGACTTCGAGCTGCAGGTTTGACAGGTCGAGTGGCAGTAAGAAAGCCATTGCTAAGATGGCAAAATAAGAAAAGGAGGCTTGCCTGGGCCATGAAGCACCGCCAGTGGACTACTGAAGACTGGAAGAAGGTCTTATGGACCGATGAATCAAAATTTGAAATCTTTGGTTCATCACGCAGGGTTTTTGTACTCCGTCAAGTAGGCGAAAGGATGGTTCCTCGGTGTGTGACACCAACTGTCAAACATGGAGGAGGAAGCGTGATGGTCTGGGGCTCTTTTGCTGGATCCAGAGTCGGCGACTTGCACAGAGTGAGTGGCACCCTGAACCAAAACGGCTACCACAGCATTTTGCAGCGCCATGCAATACCCTCTGGTATATGCCTAGTTGGTCAGGGGTTCATCCTACAGCAAGATAATGACCCAAAACATACCTCCAGGCTATGTCACAACTACCTTAGAAGAAAAGAACAAGACGGTAGGCTTCAAATCATGGAATGGCCAGCACAGTTTCCAGACTTAAACCCCATCGAGCTGGTTTGGGATGAACTGGACAGAAGGGTGAAAGCAAAGCAACCTACAAGTGCAACACATTTGTCGGAACTTCTGCAACAGTGTTGGGAAGAACTTTCCGAACAATATTTGATTTCCATTGTAGAAAGAATGCCACGAGTGTGTTCGGCTGTTATATCTGCAAACGGTGGCTACTTTGATGAGTCAAAAATTTAGATTAAATTTTGTTAAACAAAACGATTCCATGATTTCTTTTTTATCTCTATTTGTTCTATGCTTTAATTTCAGAGTACATTGAGACATTAAACTGCGTAAATTTCAGTAAAAACTGGAAAAATGGAGGTATTCTAAAACTTTTGACTGGTAGTGTATATATATATATATATATATATATATATATATATATATATATATATATATATATATATATATACAGTGCCGAGAAAAAGTTTGTGAACCCCAATGATAATTATGGAAATTCCATAGTTTTACCATGATAGCCTTCTTGAATCAAAACTTTTCTTAAATATCCAATAGGGTTTATATTAACCAATTCCATGTCTTTTGAAACAAAATGTTGTATGAATTAGACAAACAATGAGTAATTAAGATTCAGGGTCTGTGAAAAAGTAAGTGAACCCCTGGTTTTAGCAGCTCAATTAAGGGGATAATTAGAATCAGGTGTTTAAATAATTAGGTAGATCTTCAGGGGTGTTTGGGAGGCCCCACCCTATATAAAGATCAGAAACTTTATGAGTTTGGTCTTCACCATACAGATGTGTGGAAACACGTCATGCCACGATCAAAAGAAATCTCTGAGGACCTCAGAAAAACAGTTATTGATGCTCATCAGTCTAGAATGGGTTACAAAACCATTTCTAAGGATATGGGGCTCCACCAATCCACTGTCAGACAGATGGAGAAAGTTCAAGACCACAGTCACTCTACCCAGGAGCAGTCGTCCATCAAGGAAGTCACAAAGAACCCCAGAGTAACATCCAAGGATCTGCAGGCCACTCTCGCCTTGGCTAATGTGAGTGTTCATGACTCAACTATCAGAAAAAGACTGAACAAGAATGGTGTTCATGGAAGGATAGCCAGGAGGAAACCACTGCTCTCTAAAAAGAACATTGCTGCCCGTCTGAAGTTCGCCAAAGAGCACATAGATGATCCACAAGACTTCTGGAACAATGTTCTCTGGACAGATGAGTCCAAGGTAGAACTTTTTGGCCTCAATGAGAAACGTTATGTTTGGCAAAAACCAAACACTGAGTTCGAGCAGAAGAACCTCATCCCAATCGTCAAGCATGGTGGTGGAAGTGTGATGGTTTGGGGCTGCTTTGCTGCCTCAGGACCTGGACGGCTTGCCATCATTGACATAACCATGAATTCTGCATTGTATCAGAAGTTTCTAGAGGAGAATGTCAGGCCATCCGTCCGTGAGCTGAAGCTGAACCGAAAGTGGGTCATGTAGCAAGACAATGATCCTAAACATACAAGCAGGTCTACAAAAGAATGGCTGCAGAAGAAGAAATTCCACGTTTTAGAATGAGAAAGTCCGGACCTAAACACCATCAAAATGTTGTGGCAGGACCTGAAGTGAGCTGTCCATGCAAGGAAGCCCTCAAATGTCAGAGTTGAAGCAGTTCTGTAAGGAGGAATGAGCCAAAATTCCTCAAAGCCGATGTGAGAGACTGACCAACAGTTACAGGAAACGCTTAGTTGAAGCCATTGCTGCTCAAGGGGGTGCCATCAGTTACTGAATCTAAAGGTTCACATACTTTTTCACACATGGATATTGAATGTTGAATCATTTGTAGATAAATAAATGTTGAAAAAGTATCATGTTTTTGTGTCATTTGTTTAATCAGGTTATCTTTATCTATTATTAGGACTTAGATCAAGATCTAATAACATTTTTGGCTTGAAATATGTGAAATATGTGAAAATCCTAAGGGGTTCACAAACTTTTTCTCGGCACTGTATATATATATATATATATATATATATATATATATATATATATATATATAGAGCGAGATAGATAACCACCTCCATTCAGAAGCACTCTCCTTGCAATGTCCATTAACTACAATTAGTCAGCCAGACAAAAGACATGACAGTGAACTTGAGAAATGAATACCACCTTCAAATATTCATACAATGTCTGTGTTAGCTTTAAACACGCAACCAACGACCACCCAAGTCACTGTCAAGTATACTTGGCAGGACAGCATGCAGGCATCCACAGCAAAAGCTTGGGCCTCTATACATTAACCTGTCCCCTTGTTAAAAAAGAACAGAACACAGAATGATATGTAAGAGCGCTCCCTGTCATTAGAGACATTAGCAAACGAGTGACGGATGATTGCAGCCGAGAAAGATTTTATAGTTGTCTGCCCCTCTGGTGAAGGACGGAGTGGCTTGAAACACACACTCTCTCTCTCTCTCTCTCTCTCTCTCTCTCTCTCTCTCTCTCTCTCTCTCTCTCTCTCTCACACCCCACTCCTTCAGATGACACTTTTATCCCAGCGTGCTACAGAGCTGCTGCTAATAATAATTCATACCCCTGCAATATACAATTCTGTAACATCTCTCCTCAACAAATCTCTCCATCTATATAGAGACCTGGAGAATGGACTTGGTAATTATGTTCTACACATTACTTGATAGAAGGCACTTGTGAGAAAGCAAGCAACAAATCCAAACAGTAATACTTACAAAGTCAAAAACAACCTCCTATTTAAAGAAATGCTCTGAAGAAATACAGCTACAACAAATCATGTTATTCTAATGTTTATGAAAGACAAATTATGTTGTTTATTAATACGCACATGTTTTGCAGAAGGGAAAGTCCTCTTGACAACAGTGCACACCGTCCTTGCTTAGTTCCTATTTCTAAAATGGCGCTGGCAAGTTGCATTATTGTTTATGAAATGAATAACAAGAATACAGTTAGCGGTTGTTAAATCTATCAATCAACCTACAGTAAAGTGTCTATATTTCTTTGAAAACCGTGTCCCTAAGCGTAATTACCATTCGGTTGTCAGAAACAACAACGTAAGCCAAATCAACATATCATTACATTGAGTATTCATCACTTACTAAACAAAATGTATTATTTTAAAAAGTATGCCTTTCACAGCCACTCCCTAAATGTTTACCATAAATCCTGGGACATTAACTGTAGTATATTCTGTATGACTTACTAAATATAGAGGTATTGAGTTATAATGTTTTATTTTAATTGCATGAGATGGTCATTAGAATACTTGTCAATCAGGCACAATCACAATCACTGCGCATCCAAATGAATGCAGTTTAGTTTACTGCTGTTAGTTTTGATGTTTACAAGAATGTGTAAACTTGGCAGACTTAGTCTGATAATCTCATAAACTTCAGCCTTCACTTAGAAAAACACTATGGTCTTATAGCAGTGTACAGTTAGTCAAGAAAAGTACAGTATACAGTAAACACAAACCAGAGCACATATACAGAAGGTCCTCATAATTCCTTAAATATTTGTAAATTGTTATGTTTGCTGTTTTGGTCCAAAGATGAAAAATTTCCATTTTATAGGACCAACATCGAAGTTAAAAATATACATGCTTTCAAGACTACATACTATAGGTCCTTTCATCAGGTAAAAGTGGATTTGAGAAGAAAGAGAGTAGATATAGTTAAATATATCCAAGTGCAATCTGAAAGGCCTATACAGAGCTATGACAAAAATGAGTATGAGAGTGACAGATAGGCTGGCATGATTACTAACCCTATACCAAACAAGTATGATAGTTATATACTTCCTTGCCAGTAATTTCACAATTAGAGCAGTCCGCATCATGTAAAAGTAGAGCCCCATAACCTACATCCATATTATGGACATGTACAAATATAAGTGTGACATACACATGTACATTGAGAATGTGTTTCAAAGCTTTCACTAGAATTAGAGATGTTTTCTTTCACCAATAGGCAAGCCAATCTGTTGTCTTAGCTACCCAAAATATCTCGTGAAGCTCACAGTAGGGTCATGGGGCCCTATCCTCTTGGGTAACCAATCTTATAAAGACCATGCCCACCTTCTCTTTCCCCTCCCCATCATCTCCCCTGCAATTGCATACCTTCCAGGGGGTGTCTGGTGATGGAGGTTGCACCTCAAAGTTGTGTCACAATCTTTGAATCAAATTATATTATTTCATTAAAACACCTGTATTTACAAACCTATAGAAACTCCTTTCGGAGACCTGTAGAGATCCTATATACAACCTATACAATCTTTATTGAGAAAGGTGGGTTTCTGTTCAATATAGAAAATTAGAGTTGGCTAAGATCTTTCAGCAAATCATAGTGTCAGTTCCACCTACTGCACGCCACAATATCTCAATATCAGTACATACCATTCAACTGAAAAGCCAACTAAAAAACGGTAACATCACAATCAGCTATGTATCTCAGCCATTTAACTTGTATTCCCTCAATACACACATACGTTTGTTGTCCTTTAACCTGGCTATATTATTTACTATACAATGTATTGTACTATACATTGACCAAAACATACATACACCAACAACCAGCTTACATTCCAGCAGCAATGTCACAGAGATGAATCTATCTAAAACCAGCAGGAATAGTAACAGAAACCCAGATTCCACTTACCAGATTGGAGTTGGTGGCATTGGAGTCATCCTCCGGGAAAGGGATGTAGACAGCTAAGGCCACGCAGTTAGCAAAAATAGTCAGCAAAATTATTATTTCAAAGGGTCTGAGGACAGGGAGTTAAGGAAGTTAGGCACGCAGCTGGAGCACACTAATGCTTGAACCTGTCAGAACATTTCTGTTTAGAAACTAAACAGCTGTTCCTGCAACAGCCATTGTCCGCCCCCTCAGCCCAGATTAGGTCTGATAGGTCCAAGATAAGCACAGACAGTCGCGTGGCTGTAACAAAGTGAGGGAAACAAATTGACAGCACATCTCTGGCACTCAAAGAAACTCGCTTTGATTATTATGTACTTTTGTACAGGGTGAATTCAAGGACAAGGTCAAAAGTCTACAGCTATGGACAAAAGTTTTGCATCACCTAGAATTTTAGGATTAAGACATCATTCAATATATATATATATATATATATATATATATATATATATATATATATATATATATATATATATATATATACAGTACTGTGCAAAAGTTTTAGGCAGGTGTGAAAAAATACTGTAAAGTAAGAATGCTTTAAAAAATAGACAAGTTAATAGTTTATATTTATCAATTAACAAAATGCAAAGTGAGTGAACAGAAGAAAAATCTACATCAAATCAATATTTGGTGTGACCACCCTTTGCCTTCAAAACAGCATCAATTCTTCTAGGTACACTTGCACATAGTTTTTGAAGGAACTCGGCAGGTAGGTTGGCCCAAACATCTTGGACAACTAACCACAGTTGTTCTGTGGATTTAGGCAGCCTCAGTTGCTTCTCTCTCTTCATGTAATCCCAGACAGACTCGATGATGTTGAGATCAGGACTCTGTGGGGGCCATACCATCACTTCCAGGACTCCTTGTTCTTCTTTATGCTGAAGATAGTTCTTAATGACTTTCGCTGTATGTTTGGGGTCGTTGTCATGCTGCAGAATAAATTTGGGGCCAATCAGATGCCTCCCTGATGGTATTGCATGGTGTATAAGTATCTGCCTGTACTTCTCAGCATTGAGGAGACCATTAATTCTGACCAAATCCCCAACTCCATTTGCAGAAATGCAGCCCCAAACTTGCAAGGAACCTCCACCATGCTTCACTGTTGCTTGCAGACATTCATTCGTGTACCGCTCTCCAGCCCTTCGGCGATCAAACTGCCTTCTGCTACAGCCAAATATTTCAAATTTTGACTCATCAGTCCAGAGCACCTACTGCCATTTTTCTGCACCCCAGTTCCTGTGTTTTCGTGCATAGTTGAGTCGCTTGGCCTTGTTTCCACGTCGGAGGTATGGCTTTTTGGCCGCAAGTCTTCCATGAAGGCAACTTCTGACCAGACTTCTCCGGACAGTAGATGGGTGTACCAGGGTCCCACTGCTTTCTGCCAATTCTGAGCTGATGGCACTGCTGGACATCTTCCGATTGCGAAGGGAAGTAAGCATGATGTGTCTTTCATCTGCTGCAGTAAGTTTCCTTGGCCGACCACTGCGTCATGCGGTCCTCAACGCTGCCCGTTTCTTTGTGCTTCTTCAAAAGAGCTTGGACAGCACATCTGGAAACACCTGTCTGCCTTGAAATTTCTGCCTGGGAGAGACCTTGCTGATGCAGTATAACTACATTGTGTCTTGTTGCTGTGCTCAGTCTTGCCATGGTGTATGACTTTTGACAGTAAACTGTCTTCAGCAACCTCACCTTGTTAGCTGAGTTTGGCTGTTCCTCACCCAGTTTTATTCCTCCTACACAGCTGTTTCTGTTTCAGTTAATGATTGTGTTTCAACCTACATATTGAATTGATGATCATTAGCACCTGTTTGGTATAATTGTTTAATCATACACCTGACTATATGCCTACAAAATCCCTGACTTTGTGCAAGTGTACCTAGAAGAATTGATGCTGTTTTGAAGGCAAAGGGTGGTCACACCAAATATGGATTTGATTTAGATTTTTCTTCTGTTCACTCACTTTGCATTTAGTTAATTGATAAATATAATCTATTAACATGTCTATTTTTGAAAGCATTCTTACTTTACAGCATTTTTTCACACCTGCCTAAAACTTTTGCACAGTACTGTATATATATATATATATGAACATAATTTAGATCTTTTATTTAACATCATGTAATCAAATAATGTCGTAAAAGTATATGTATATGTAAAACTACAAAGCAGTATGTAATTCAATATGTTAACGTAACATTATTCAGCAGGTTTCATTCAACCTTATGAAGCAAAATTTGTTAATTCTATAGGATTATACAAAACTTTTGGCCATAGCTTTTACACTGGTCATTACTGGCATATTGACATGAGACCAATAGGGCAAGTTACAAAAAAGCAATTCCCAATATCCTAACTGATATACACACATACACAGTGCTGAGTAATTCCCAAAGTTATTTAGTACTGCTGCCCTGTATCCTTTTGAAAAAACATATTCTCCTATATGTGTTTATTTTGCCATTACAAGTAACCATAGTCCAGTGAAGGCTGTTAGTTTACTGCTAGTTTACTCAAAGCAGCAAATGTATATGATGGTGATGGTGTATGCTTATGTGTGTTCGGTGGCTACCTCTAATCAAGTTGAGAGTGTAATTCTCACAAACTCTTTGATGCGTCAGGTCCGCGAGTGAAGTGAATTGGGTCTGTCATACAAAGAGTGCAAGAGAAAGTACACTCTCAACGTGATAGCCCCCTAACACTTAGAAATATACATTAAGTCATTAAATCTAAATAAAATACAGATGAAACCCAAATATTAACATACTTAATCTGTTATAGAACCTGCTGTGGTTTAAAATTTGAGAATGCTTTGTCATTGACATTCTGAGTGCGTGATCTACACTCTCAGCGAGATTATAAATGAAGTGGCTGCTAATAGGTTCCAGTGGGGACATGACTAATAATTTTAAATAGAACCAAACCTTAAAATCAGGGATGGCCAATGCAGGTCCTGGAGAGTCATTGTACTCCAGGGACAAGATTAAATCAAAATGATGGCACCGCTATAGCCATTATTAAGTATAGCTATGGTGTCACCAATAGCATTCATATAGGTAAAATAGCTTAATGCTTTATGGCCTGGGTGGAGATGTGTTCAATTAAACCATTTAGAACATGGTTGGAACAAAGACCTGGACTGGAAGGGCCAACTTCACCCTGCCTTAGATTAAGATTCCCATTTGGATAGCAGTTTGAATCTTCCTGGATTATCCAGAGAGCTTGATTGGAGACAGACAGCTTTAGTAACTATCATAAGCCATGGTCCAAACTGATATGCAAAGAAAGTGTCATTTCTATTTCTATCTAATAAAAAGATCTAATAAACAGGCCTGAGTATGGCAAGCCAAATTATCATTTAGAGATATCTCAAATTGCATTTTAAGATATCTTGAAATATTTAGAGATATCTGTAAAACATTTCCAGATATCTCAAATTAAATTCTAGATATCTTTAATTGTGCAGTTTTTAAGATATCTAAAATTAATTTAAAGATATCTGTAAATCAATTTGAGATATCTAAAAATGAAATAAAGATATCTCAAATTGATTTACAGATATCTTTAAATACTATGGAAACCATATGGATTGTGCTGGCATGGCACGCCAAACTGTCATTTAGAGATATCTTAAAATGAGGGTTTTAAAGATATCTTAAAATAACATCCTGTTCATTTAAAGATATCTGCAAATCATTTGAAGATATCTTCAAATGATTTAGAGATATCTCTAAATGAACAGGAAGTTATTTGAAGATATCTTAAAATGTTTTAGAGATACCTCTAAATAAACAGGAAGTTATTTCGAGATATCTCAAAATGATTTGGAGATATCTCTAAATGAACAGGAAGTTATTTGAAGATATCTTCAAATGATTTAGAGATATCTTTAAAACCCTCATTTTAAGATATCTCTAAATGACAGTTTGGCGTGCCATGCCAGCACAATCCATATGGTTTCCATAGTATTTAAAGATATCTGTAAATCAATTTGAGATATCTTTATTTCATTTTTAGATATCTCAAATTGATTTACAGATATCTTTAAATTAATTTTAGATATCTTAAAAACTGCACAATTAAAGATATCTAGAATTCAATTTGAGATATCTGGAAATGTCTTCAAATGAACAGGACATTATTTAGAGATATCTCAAAAACATTTAGAGATATCTTAAAATGATTTAAAGATATCTAAAAATGCATTTTAGATATCTCATTTAAAGTTCAATATAAAGATATATGTAAATCATTTTGAGATATCTCTAAATGTATTTTAGATATCTTAAAATGATTTAGAGATATCTTTAAATATTTGAAGATATCTTCAAATATTTAGAGATATCTTCAAATATTTAGAGATATCTATAAATGAATTTGAGATATCTCAAAATGACAATTTGGCTTGCCATAGGCCTGAGTGCACAGGATCAGATGATAGGAAGATAGAGAGGCTTATTTCAGAGAGTGAAGGGGGCCATGGCCGATTATCCCCTTATCATATGATCTTTAATGGCAATATTGGGCCAATGCAATTGTAACTGCTGCAATGGTACAGTATTGGTAGAATGATACAACAGTGGTATACCACGAGTATCACAAAGCAATCAATAGTATTGCATTTCATTTAGTGTAGGATCACTGTTATTATTTAAGTTTTTTTTCAAAACCACTGTGATGCCATGGTAACTACATTTTTTTTCCCCAAACAAAAACAAAAATTAAGAATTAATGGGAATTTATTTTGTTGTATTTGAAGAAAGTCGCTTGCTGCAGTCTTCAAGCAAATTATAGTGTAACTAAAGTTGTCTGATCCATCGTCTGCCTTAATAAAAAGGAAGAACAAATGGAGTTCTGTAGAAAGCTTTGGGTGTAATGAGGACAAGTATATATTTTTGGCTCTTTACTGCTGAATGACTCACATTCGTCTAACTATCTGTTTCATCATTAGTATCCAATACTTGTACATGCATTGCTTAGCACTCACAAGCCAGACAGATTGAGGGTAAGATAAAGATGATGGAAATACAGTATCAAACTGAGTTTGGAACAAGGCCAATGTAAGTGTATTTGCCTACCAATATAATTGTTAAACCTTGGCTAAAGCAAAGTGTAGTCAAGGATAGTGAAAGCTTGGTAAAGCACAGGTGAGCATGGTAGCACTGGTGAGCATGGTAAAGCACAGGTGAGCTTGGTAAAGCACAGGTGAGCATGGTACAGCACAGGTCAGCATGATAAAGCACAGGTGAGCATGGAACAGCACAGGTGAGCATGGTAGCACTGGTGAGCATGGTAAAGCACAGGTGAGCTTGGTAAAGCACAGGTGAGCATGGTACAGCACAGGTGAGCATGGTACAGCACAGGTGAGCATGATAAAGCACAGGTGAGTATGGTACAGCACAGGTGAGGATGGTAAAGCACAGGTGAGCATGGTAAAGCACAGGTGAGCATGGTAAAGCATAGGTGAGCATGGTAAAGCACAGGTGAGCATGGTAAAGCACAGGTGAGCATGGTAAAGCACAGGTGAGCATGGTACAGCACAGGTGAGCATGGTAAAGCACAGGTGAGCATGGTAAAGCACAGGTGAGCATGGTAAAGCACAGGTGAGCATGGTAAAGCACAGGTGAGCATGGTAAAGCACAGGTGAGCATGGTAAAGCACAGGTGAGCATGGTAAAGCACAGGTGAGCATGGTAAAGCACAGGTGAGCATGGTAAAGCATAGGTGAGCATGGTAAAGCACAGGTGAGCATGGTAAAGCACAGCAGATTAAAGTATGATGTGCAAAACAATCTCTGCCATGCCAAGGTTTTCTCTCCGTTTGAGTGCTGGTTTGTGCGCACAAGGAGGCTATCCCAACCTTGAAAAGCACATGTTGCATGTTGATAGAAACTCAGGGATCACTACTTTTATTTTCAAACTAAACAAGTCTTTTTTAAGAGCTTAAACTGTCTGCATACCATCCTATTTTCTTTATATCTGTAAATTATTAGATTTTGTATTTTCTTTCCTTTTAAATAGCTCCTTTTTAGTCTTTCCTCCAGTCGAGGCTTCTCCCTGCCGCCCTACAGATCCAACTGCATTCTCACATGGCTGGAGCAGAGGGAATCAGGGAGACCATTTTCATGCAGGGAAAATAGTATAGTTTTAAGACACCATCTTGAGAATCTGGCAGTAATATTTCTACATACCACAAGAAAAACAAAGAAAAACTTATTTTAAACAAGAAAGGAAAATACTTTCACTCTTGTAATAGAATAGAAAAAAACAGACAAAAAAAATTAAAGAAAGCAAAAGTAAAATTTACTTTCTGTATATGCAGTATATCTAGATGTATAACAGCAATAATACCCGCAGGTTGTCAATGCATCCATTACTAAATGCTCCAGGAAAACCCACACTTTGAATAGCATCTGTAGGAGGATTGAATTAAAGACCTGCAAAGGGTCGGCTGCCCGTGGGTGACCGCAAATCGGGTGGGGTTTGGGTCGGAATGTTAACTTTTTCGCGGTTTGCGGTTCGGGTGCAGGTCAAAAAAATGTCATTTTGAGGTCAGGCTCGGTTCTGAATTTGAATCACCAAAAAAGTTTTCTGTCCTTTCAGCGTACTTGTCTGTAACCCTTTCCCAAATAACGTATTAGAAGATAAATGTATTTCCTGCACGAAAACAGGAAGCGATTATGGAGGAGTCAGTTGACTAAGCAGTGTTCTCGATTTGTTTTGCCGCTTGTTTGATACATCACAAGATCTTTTTATCACGTCTGCTTGGTGATATTAAAAATATCTGTGGACGAGGTGAAACAAAAGTGCAATGTTTATATCATGTAGTGACAGTTAATATATTACTATGTTAAAATATATCCAGACCACTATAGCTACCATGCTGCATGTTGTATAAACTCAATCTATGGAGAATGGTAGAGATATCTGGGTGTGAATGTGCCAGCGTGAGAGAGTCAGTCGGCGCAAGCAGTAAGTAAAAGACAAACACTTGAGGGTTCGGGTCAGGTTGCTTATCACAACATCCATAACCCCCACCTCATGGGAAGCGTTAGGGTAACAAACCCAGAATGACTTAATAAAAGATAATGTCATCTCAGTTTATTACCTGGGTGTTGGGTATTGCTGCTTATCCTGCAGTCAGACTGCCCCTCTCCCAGACCCTTGAGTATTGCTGCTTATCCTGCAGTCAGACTGCCCCTCTCCCAGACCCTTAAGTATTGCTGCTTATCCTGCAGTCAGACTGCCCCTCTCCCAGACCCTTGGGTATTGCTGCTTATCCTGCAGTCAGACTGCCCCTCTCCCAGACCCCCAAAGGATATTTCCACTCAACGATGCTGATGCAGGCTCTGCGGATGGGGTTCTTGAGCGTGAGGCACAGCAGGGCGCGAGGGGGGCGCGTGGTGGTGGCCGTGCCCTGCTTCTTCTGCTTGCCGTAGTTCTGACGCTTGCGCTGGGTGGAGCTGACGGTGGATATGGGGGCGTTGGTGCCCATCAACTTGGCCTGGCGAGCTGCATCGATGGCAGCCTGCCAGGTGAGGGCCGCTCCTGGCGTTGGGATGTGCTCTGGCGCCAAGCCTACCTCTCCATGTGCGTTCAGGGTGGCAGGGTCCGGACATGGGCTCGAATAGTTGGAGCCTGGAGAGAAAGCAAACACAGAGCTCATTATGGTGCACACCAGTATCCAGGTACCAATAAACTAGAAAGGGTTACTTTTTGTTTTTCTCATCATTAAAATGTTTTCAATGCCTATAACTAGACATTTTGTCATTTAACTGTCTCTCCTAAAGTGCCAGTGACAAAGTCTTGTCATAAATGTAGTGTTAAACATGAAGGCTGTGACAGTGTTCAACCTGTTTCGATCTTGTTGGGACATTTACAATCTCATGAAATGTTATAGTCAACAGGGTTTAATGGGTTGGGTTTAAATTATAGAGGCGAATGCTGGCTGCAATCGCTCATCTTAGAATTATTTTCTAGTGCTTTAAAAATACCTAAAACAGTAAGTATAACCCTTATAAATGTACACAACACACATTAGAAATGCTCTTTCTTAAAACATTTGTTGTATGCGTATGTGTAAGTGATCTGAAACATTTCTGAAACAGACAACACACACCGTCAACAAATCAACATGTTTTCACTGCACAGGAGTGCATTCTCTTTATGTATATTAACACAGATTTTGATAGAAAATGTTGTGATACAGTTTCTCAGGTTAATCTCGATCTATCCCCGCACTCCACACCAGGTGCAGACTGAAAGGGTCCAAACAGAGACATGCTGCTCATTATCTCCCAGGCCTTCCGTTACCACTACCACAGCATTTTCCTGAGACTAAATCCATATATAGTAAATGTACTCTGTACAAAAGCCCTTGTGGCAACAATACAGAAAGCTTGTCGATTGAATGGGCGCTTTTTAATTGATTGCCATTCACTGTTAAGAGCGATAACCTCAAAGCCTTTTTTTTCCAATCATCAGGGTTGTCTAGTGTTTGGTATACATACTGTAAGCTTTCTTTCAAGCAACATCAGTACTATTAGTGTTTTTTCCTGTCCCCATGCTGGGGTGAAATTGACATTGGAGGATTTGAACCATGACAAAGAGGTCTAGCCCCCTGTTCTCCTCTGAAATGTGTTACGGAATTTGAACATATGTGGTATTTTCACGAAGCAGAACCCCACCTTTTTTTTTACTGGGAAAGAATACAAAATGTTGATGTTACAAAGCTCTGAATAGTAAGAGCTCCTACTGTCTGTGCATCTTTGCTAGTTACTAGTTTTGTAAGTTTAATAATGCAAACCTATATAAGAAAGGTGCAAATGGGGTGAACTTGTATGTAGAAACTTTTAACATGGCTTAAATAAACTATGCTACTTTGCTAAGTGGACACATTTCCTGAGGAAAAATGAAGATTGTAAACTTATTTTTATAATTATAAAAAGCAAATTTGCAGCATCCTTTTCTCCTAGATTTATCCTTCATTCTGGATCCACCGATGTATCAATCAAATGTCACCGCCCTGACCTGGACTGAACCATTTCAACAGAAAAGGGAAGGTTTTATTTTTCTTTTTTTATCAGGTTTTTTTATTTAATGAAAATTAACAAAACATTTTGTGGTGAAGATCTCATCTGTGGCACACAACGTTACAGTAACAAAAAGGCAGTGCCAAGCAATTCTTTTCAACTGCAAACTGCTGAGAAGTAGTACTGTCAAGCTTTTTTGATCAAATAAAAAGTAGTATGCATACACATGATGGCTTGAGGCTTAGAGAGCCTGTGTTTACTAAATACACAAATTCATTACATATAAAATTCTTGGTTTAAGACTGATCTTAAGTACTGATACAGGTTAACTGCACCAGCATTCACAAAGAAAAGAAGCAGGTGAAATTATTTTCTGACTGTCCCGAGTACTGAGTATTACCACCACATACATTCCTGGAAAACCGGGAAATTCATTATTACCACTGATTTTGCAAACAAATTAAAAACGTAGCCAGGGCCGGCATCAGTGGGGGGTGCATGGGTGCAACTGCACCCAGGCCCAGCCCCAAGTCAATTCGTTTTTTTATTTTTCTGAGCCCACTTTAATGACTAGATGTAAAAAATATAGAGATACCGTCTAATCTACTGTGATTAGAAAAATAAACCGTAAGTAAGGTAGTATTGGTGGACAGATAGTCTATCTGGAGGCGGGACTCAGCAAGTGCTCTGGCAATAGGTCAGTGTTAAAGTCTTGTGATTGCTCTGTTGATGTGATCCTAAGGGCTTAATTTCGTGAGAGCGAACAGAAGTGAACAACCTGGAACATGTCGTTCAGTCAAACAGCCCGGTCTGCACATGGTGGAACATGGTGAAGCCTTGCAGGTACAGCTATGGCCAAAAGTTTTGCATCACCTACATTTTCTTTTTGTTGGATTGAGACAATTAAAAAAAAATAGATTAACATAATTTAGATTTTTTATTTAATATGTAATCAAAGAAACTACAGAACAATATCACAAAAGTATACCTGAAGGTAGCATAACAGTAGTACGGTATTTCATGTTGGATTTCGAAGTGTCACATTTTTTAATTGTTGTCTGTTTTTCGTTAAGTATGGAAAACTACAAAGTGGTATGACTGTAATTCAAAATGTTGTCTTTGGTTGTGCTGCACGTTTTTTGTAAGTTTTTTTTTTTTTGGGGGGGGGGAGGTTACTTCACAGTCTTGCAGCAGGGCCCAGTAAATCCTAGCGCCGGCACTGAACGTAGCCCAAACATTTGTAAAAATGAAAGAGTTGTATTATCAGTGCTATGGTATCTGTTTCAGTTAGGGTTATTTTTAGCTATGGTTTGTTGATCCAATACTGTAGGCTCTTTAAGCTTTCAAGTCTGTTGACATTAAGATAAGATGTGAAACATGACAAAGAAAATAACAGACCTTTTGATTTCATGAATGAATTCTTCAAAGAGACAAACGTGGGGTTTATCAGCCTAGGCTTTCAAAACAAAGATCCAGAAAGTTAAAAAAGGCCCTGGGTGGATTTAACATTCTGTAAAGAAACTGTTTAACTCATATGGCAGCAGTGTGGAGTGGAGTAGGGCTCTGGACTCTTGACCGGAGGGTCGTGGGTTCAATCCCAGGTGGAGGACACTGCTGCTGTCCCCTTGAGCAAGGTACTTTACCTAGATTGCTCCAGTAAAAACACAACTGTATAAATGGGTAATTGTATGTAAAAATAATGTGATATCTTGTAACAATTGTAAGTCGCCCTGGATAAGAAATAAATAATAATAAAAATATGACTTACTGGAGTCCAAATAACTCCTATGTGTGTGTGTGTGTGTGTGTATGTAAGCATGTATATGCTATTATTATTATAGAACATAGTGTATCAGCAAATGTGGGCTAGTATAGTAGCATAATGCACATTTACAGCAGAACTACTAACAGTAGGACCTTTGCAATAACCTGACTGATTTCAGTTAATGATGTAACATTTTTATATTTGCAGTCAAGAATAGTAACAAATAATGTGGTAGTGCTGAGGTTAAAAAAAGAAGCTAAGATCCGACATGCACATAGTTATCATGGAACTTATCCTAACGTTATAGCCAAGTACACAAGGCAAACCCGACAAACTATCACAGCCCCAGTTACTGCTTTGCTATCTGGGGTTTAGGAATGGAAACACTTTTGTGAAAAAGTTGATGACCATGACATATATTGACAGTATGTACAGAAAACAGAACAGTACAGAACATGAATGTGTAATCATAACTTCATGGGCGATTCCTCAGATCCGGCTATGTGGTATACAGACAGATGGATGAACGGACAGACAGACAGCTCCGTATTCCCAGAATCTGATACTCTCAATAACGTATGCTAAATAATGTGAATACCAAGCTTCATTCTGATTGGATAAGCGGTTCTCCAGATAATATGCAACAACATGTGGAGTGTGACGCGCGTGCATGGACACACCTACAATATATATGGGTTTCATCACACTCCTCCCAGAGTGAGCAATATCTCTGAGTGGAGCAGCAATGTGTTAGCATATAAACTTCGAGCTCTCCTTCTTTGTGCACTTGGGAACTTATTAATGTGGCTTCAATGCAGCAACAATGTTAATAACGGTTAACCTAAAACTACACAAAATCCTCTGGAAATGGAGTGTGTGTGCACCTGGTGCACACAGACTGACTGCCAAGAAGAGGGTGTGCAGTGCTGGAGCTTGTGGGGGAGGCGGGGGGTGAAAGGGGGCATTAGCTGGATATTCACATGTGGGTCATTCTCAGCTATTGGGAATCCAAATATGATAAATAATGTAGTCCTACTCAGTGTACAAAGTAAATTGAAGCGCTGTTAGACAGATCGCTTTTTATTTCCAGATACTCTCATGTGAACATTGCATTTCATATTATCACGTCATGTCACTGTACATATTGTGCAATATTGTACTTGTCACTGTAACCTACATGCCATGGCAAACTATCAAAATAAAAATCCCACAGACACAAAACTAGTTTCTTAAAATAACTCAATTTTGCCCAAACAAAAAGTGATAGAATTAACGTGACTATCTAGGTACTGTCCTAAGCTCTTCTTCAGTTTGTAATCCGTACACATATTTTTTGGGTGAAGGGGTTCATAAGAAAGTACCCTGAAAAGGAGCCGGATGTTTGGAGATCAAGCCACATGAGGCATATATCTAATAACATACAAGCACCTGTTTACAAGAACGCTTAATTTTAAGCACTTTAAACAAGGTAGCCACATACTATTATATTATCTATTGGTAGCATATGTCATGTCTTAAAAAGATGCAAGTACCCACCTAATAAATAATGTAGTCATTATTTGCTTGCAATGTCAGTGCTTCGGAACTTGTCCAGATTGTCTAACTATAGGATGTCCCGGGAGAAGACTCAGCTTGACAGCATCATGGCAAAAGTCAAAAGGGTTCAAGATAAGTGTCAGAGAAGAATGCAGAAGCTTCATAAAGATGGCAAGAGCTACAGACTCAGACATTCCAAAGGGTTCAAGATAAGTGTCAGAGAAGAATGCAGAAGCTTCATAAAGATGGCAAGAGCTACAGACTCAGACATTCCTTCCTGTCACAGTGCAGAACTCAGAACAACTGCAAACAGACCAGAGTGTTGAAGAAAGAACAACGACACAATACATACATTATGTCAGATCACCATGGCATATATCCATGACATGTTATTTAACAACGCGTAAGATATGCCCATGCATAGTTTCTTCAAAATCAGAAAAGTGGTTCCCAGGACTTTCAGCAGGTCAGTTAAATGCAGACATTAAATACTACTGCCTCACACACACACATCACCCTCTGCAACAGACTTGCAATGTACCTTCAACAATCTTTTTTTTCCAAAATGTTCCATTTAATTGAATGTGTATGTCGAAATAAAAGATTATTTTATCACACAAATGGAATTTGTTTCACAAGGTTTAAAAGGGTATAATTTATTCCCATAATATTGCATTTGAAGTCGTATGAATGTGTGGCCATTACTTGAAAACGTTCCCACAATAGGCGCAATCCTCTCCCTCTTTCTGCAAGTCATGCTGTGGTAAAACAAAACAAACTCCTCACTGAGAAGGTACAATGTGTGCAAGAGACTACAGCCAAGTTTCCACGGCCATAAACCCCATTCTGAACTCCATTCTCGATTAGCTCTGTACTGTTCCAATGATTGCCCTTTCCTCCCTTATAAAAGTTTACCACAGTAGAAGCATAGGAAAGTGTTATAAAGAACAGTGAAAGCATGGCAAACCATGGTTAAGCATTGTAAATACCAGTGAGGTATGATAAAGCATATTAATAAACATACCAGGGCAAACTATAGTAAAAGTGCACAGTATAATGATGGAAAAAACATGTTAAAACTGCTAAAATACTGTGGTAAACTGTCATTAGGTCTTCAAGGTCCATTCAGGTCTCAGTGTGGAGAATGGGTAGTAAAGCATTCTCAGGGCAGGATGAATGAGCTGAGATATAAATTGTAACCTTGTGGAGTGATGGGACCCTAATAGAAGTTGTACTGCTTGGCTGTGTGTGGAAACGTGTGTAGGTTTGGGAGCATCATGCTCAATAAGAACTTATCTGAACATGCACCTGAGACCGGCAACATTGGGCAGTGCTTAATGGGTATAAAACTTTACCACTCCTATTCTGAATGTTAATACTGCAGTTTTCCTATGTGTTTCCCATTGTTATACTATGCATTTGCCATAGTTTATAATGACATTCCTGAACTCTACAATGCTTTCACTATGCTTTATCACACTTTGCTATGCCTGTACTATGGGAAATTCTATAAGGGATACCCCATCAGAATAATCAGGGCAATTCCTCAAATGAAAAATCCATCTGTGGTTTATCTCAACAATGTATAGGTTAACTACCTCAACCCCTAAGTACAAAGGGAAACACAGCAGAAGCACAATACGAAGACAATGTGCAAAACCGTGCAAAGCATTTGGATTGTAAACTGGTCCAAAATCCACATCACACAGCCAAGGCAAGCAGCTAAGTCTGCAGGAATGTACACTGCTGCTGTGCTGCAAGCCAGCCTTCCAGATGTTTAACGTAAAAGCAGACAGGGAGAAATGGCAACAGCCTTTAATGAACATAACATATCGTTTTTAAATCGCTTGACATACAAATGTTGCATAGTATATGATATAAAGTGCATAGATATGGGGTATTAATCTATATTTATAGTATCCAAATAATGAGTGATCATCGCATGTTGGAAATGTGAAAAATGTAAAACAAACATATTAAAAACATAAAAATCTGTTGATCATGCAAAAATCATGTAGCGTGGATAAGGTACAGTATTACATACAGATTTTTTCTCTACTGGTATCAATCCATTATTGGTCATTGATAAAGCAATAAATACTAACTAATTACAGCTGAATAGTTCACGAAAGACTGTCAGACGTTATTAGGGGTGCTTCAAGCACAAGTTACTGTAGTAAGTGGAGTTGAACAACTTTTCAACAAATGTAGGGACATTGTTTATTAGGTAACTATTAAGCACATAATTGTCAAATAATTATATCATTGTTATCAGTTAATGCCATTTGAAGTGCTTGTCAAGTGTTCAGAATTCATGGATGGTCTATAACTAACTTTTAATTGAACACTCTAATTTGTTTCTAATTTGTGCCTTATGGCTAATTGGGAATTCTTAGAGGTAAAGTGTAACCAAATTATGATGCTTGTGGTTCTCTCTTTATTCTTCCATAGAAGTACGGCAGAAATTTCAAACATGTTGTTTTTTGGTATTTAACAGTTACTAGTAAGTGCATATGGTGCATGGGGGGGGTTGGGCTATAAAGGTGCCATCCCTTGGATGAAGTGCAAAAACCACAGTGCCATCTGCTTCACTGCATAAAAAAAACATATCTCACAGGGCAGCTAGTGACAGGAAAACAGAGCGACTTGATTTCAATTGAATAGCAAAGCTCCCACCAGAAAATTCACCCAGTGCAACTCAGCCAACACCAGCAATGGGACTTGGAGCTCCTTGAAGCCACTTATTGATATTTATAACAGATCATTATGAATTCATTTTGTATATAGGCTATGTGGTGGTCTACAGAAAATAAATGCACACAATATTAAATCACACAAATCTAAATAATTTACTATGTCAAGTATGCACAGTAACTGCCCATAGGACTGTATGTTTTTGTGACAGGATGGCAGAGTGGTGACATACCCAGACCTGCAAGCTGACACAGAGACACAGACAGGTACTTGTCGGGTTGAAAGTGCTGGTGCACCGTTTTTATCAAACAAAAAATAAATCAAAAAATTGTACAAAACACTGTTCACAGAGCAAAAATAAATATTTAAACAAAAACACAAACACTGAACAAATACCATGCTGGTCTGCTCAGCACGATTAGCAATTGCTTTTACTTTCTGTTTCGTTTTCGATTTTCTTTCAGCTCGCTCGCTCACGTTCCTCCTTCCAAACATGTGTGACCATCTCCAAATTAACACTTAATTAATCAATTTGAAGATGGTCACATTCTACACAGGGTTTTTTATATCTGCAAGGCTAACACCGCCTCTGCCAGACCACACTTAAACTAAACAACAAAAACCAATTGACGCAAAATACAAACACCCGTTTAAATAAACATAAACAATGCACCAGACAATAATACATTTTAAATCAAAATACAAAAGCACCAGCAACCCATTCTTTTAAATAAACTCACATTTATTTACATGCATGGCTTTGCCCTGCCCCCTCTAATTATGTGCATGGCTCTCTTCTGCCCTGCTAGTCTTTATTACATTTTTTTCACCATTTTTTACATTCTGTGCTATTTACCATGCTTTCACTGTGTTCTAGCACACTTCTACAGCACCAAACCTTTATTAAGGTTTTATGTGTGTACTTATACGTGCTGAGTTCTTCATCACAGCATACAAGTTTTGATAATCCGATTCCAGTCATTTGTATTATTGTAGTGTAGTTAAAACTAAAGAATGTAAGTTTTCTTATACTGTTACACAGATCCACATGGATCAAGGTGCTGTTGAACCTACTGGAAATACATCTTAAATAACATTCAGAAAGGGCAATGCAATGTATCATTTCTGGCAGGAACAATAGCATAGGGTGAATGTACAGTTTTTTAAATGTCTTTTATACATATGTGTTTAGAATCCATGTAGTTGACCTAAATCTACAGCAACACTTTGCCACATCAATACTGAACTGAAACAGCACTTCTACTACGACTATCTTAATCCTCACAAACACACTTGCATCGCTTCATGTAATATGTTGCTACCTCTTCATTGTGTATGAAAAGGGCCAATGAGCTCCTGCAGCAGTCATGTGGTTCAGAAGCTAGACGGATAATTCCTGTTTTAATGCTGGTGGAAAACGGTAAAAAGAAAGTAATACAGTATGTGCGCCAGTGCTTGCAGCGCATATACTGTTTTTAAAATTGTCGTGTATGGATAAGTGTTTGTTTGCATTTCTACCAAAGCTTATAAATGACTACTGATTTGAAAATGAATATTCACATTCATGGGTGGGTGTTTTATTTCATTTCTGTGTTGTTTAACATCCTTCAAGTAAATGCAAATATCTTCTCTGTGCAAAATACAAAAGAATCCAAATCCACATGCAACATGCCTTTTAAAAGTTAACCACATATGGTATCTGGTTACACCTCAACTTGAATGCAATCAATGCTTGCATAAATCTATTGGTTTGAAACAGTGATTGCACCCCCCCCCCCCCCAAAATGTAAATAAAACCCAAACAGTAGCAATTTGAACTTCTTTCCAATAGATTTTCAATAGCTGTCTGCATGCTGAGAACAATTAATCATATCATAGAAAGCTGTTGATCTTTAAAAATACCGTTACTATAAAAATCATGAACATGATTCTTTATAATCAAGGATAAGCATTACAAATAGCACTGAATTCAAGGTTAAGATTTGGTAATGAATGTTCACGCTTTTAGCTCTTTGACCAATTTGATTTAGCAGGTACAAAAAAAAAAATAAACGAACTAGTTTGAGCATGCTTCGTTCTATTTCCAGAAAGCTTCACCATCGAGACACTGACTCTTAACCTATTTTCTGTTTCCAGATCTACAGGGGAGAGAAATAAACCTATTCCTTTCCTTTAGCAGCTTGCACATTGCTGCAGCACCCCACCTGGCTCTAATGTCATTATGCTTTCAAATAGCAGCGTGGTAGCAAGGAAAAACTGAAAAAAAGGATTGCAGAAATGTAAAAGAAGGTAATGTTTTGTCACATGATGGTCATTATTTTACTGCCACTGTTAGGGGCTGTTTTTCCCTTGGATTGTGAATTATTACCCGTCTATAAATACCAGCATGGATATTACAACTATTATTTTATATACCGTATCTATTCTTATCCTTCAGTACATAAATCTACACTTCAGCACCGGACTTGAGGGACCTCAGCATTTGTTGTCACTCCAGTGTTTCCTCAAGGCTGGTGGAGAAACATATTAGTGTTGCATTGTTCTCTGAAGCCCATAGGTGAAGCATTGTGCTATGAAGCCCATAGGTGAAGCATTGTGCTCTGAAGCCCATAGGTGAAGCATTGTGCACTGACACCCATAGGTGAAGCATTGTGCTATGAAGCCCATAGGTGAAGCATTCTGCACTGAAGCCCATAGGTGAAGCATTGTGCTCTGAAGCCCATAGGTGAAGCATTGTGCTCTGAAGCCCATAGGTGAAGCATTGTGCTCTGAAGCCCATGGGTGAAGCACTGTACACTGAAGCCTCACTTCACCACAAACAATCTTGAGTCTTTTCAGAATCAATTTCTGCAGCAAAAGTTGTTAAGAATGTGCAAGGCAAATATTGATCAGAAACAATACGTCTCACTTGTGTTATTCTTCCAAAATTTAAACAAATATAAAATTCTTAATAAAATTACCTTATAATCAAAGAAGCAAAGCACTCTTCTGCGCACCAGAGAATATGTATTATTTATTTCAGTTGTCCTTTCTCATTGGTTTGCTGCATCGTTTAGATGGAGAATGTTGTATTCTGTTATAGGAACCTGGGGCCTGTTTCAGAAAGCACTTGTAAGCATTTAGCAGAGTTCAGTAATTGTAGAAGCAATAGCTAAACATTGAGAATGCTGCTATTAAATACCTAACGGTTTTTCAGTCTGGCAAAGTGCTTTTAAAGGTGCTGCTGCTGTCAAAGTACATTCTAAACCTTGAAGCCCATTGGAATAAATACCATATTACACTGACCGATCACAGCAAACATTTAATCAAGATAAATATAACCATCATGAATTCAAACAACGTTACAGACTGATTTTAAATGTAATGGTAGAATGGTGTGACGTTTTGAGACCAGATCTTGAATACCAGTGAGAAGCCACACGTTTCAGTAGCTTTGGCATTTTATGCATCTGGCGAAAGAAATGTTGGTGATTTACGTGGCATTAGTAAAGGCAACAGCTTCACATATTATTGCCCTGGTTTCCCTCAGCGTTGCCAAAAGTAGGGAATACATCAAGTTTCCCTTCAATCTCAAAGATCAAAGGCGTATTAAACAGGGTTTTGATAAATATGCAATAGCTTGCACATGCAACACAACTCTCTCTCTCAATTTGCTTCTGAAATTTTAAAATTGCTGTACTATAGATGTACTTTAATGACTAATTTAGCCGATGTAGTAGCTGTAAATTTAAAGTATTGTGGAGTTTTTAAATGTAACATGTTATATTGCAATACTGATTTCTTGTTTGGGTTTTTGTGAACATCTGGGCGCTTTTCTCAGGGTTTGGTTTTTTTTGTCCATTAAAGTGTACTCCATCTTTAACTTTTATTTGTTTAGAGTACAGTTGCCATGGTAATTATCATTCGCACCACCTAGAATCGTACCAGCTAGCAGCACAGTAGCAGTGCCTTTGTGAAAGTGGAGAGAAGAGAGAAGAGAAGACTGGAGAGAAGACAGAGAGAAGAGTTTCCAGAATTCTGATTTAACAGCCTTCTAGCTTCTAACTTTAGAAGCGTTTTGTGAAACAGGCCCCTGGTTATTGAAATGCCGTTAGGAGGTTTAAAAAATATATAAGACTTGAACATCTCTACACGGTAGTTGCAGTGCAACTGCATGTTTGGTAACATAGTAATTACACTGTAATACACAGCCACATTTATAAACAGTGTCATTACAAAAAACGCTAATAACATTTTTCTTTTTATAATTAAGCACGTTGTTGCATTACTGTATTGTTATAATGTATAGAGCCACCTAATGTAAAGTGTTACTATATACTTATGAGGACTAATAATATTGCAGAAGCCAGTGCTTTACATGATCTTTCTGAACCACAGCCATGTTTAACACCAGCAGTGCCTTACATTTCAGAAATGAGCTCTAAGGTTGCTAAGGTTACTGCAGAGTGTCACCCAGTCAGTAAAATATCTTCTTGTTTTAGTCTAAATGTCTCAGAAACAATTAACTTTTATGGTAGGAAACAGGCTAATTAAAATAGCCCAGGGCACTTGGGATAAAAATACACCAGTCCTGCAAATGCTCCTTGCAACGTATGTGCTGATAGAAAGAAAGAAAGAAAGAAAGAAAGAAAGAAAGAAAGAAAGAAAGAAATGAGCTTCATTATTCATTTATCAAACTGGAAATCTTTCTATATTTCCATAAGTAGAAAAACTGGATTCTGTTGTTAGCACAATACTAAAAGCATAATGTTAGACACACAATACCGGTACTCAGATTTACAGGTTGTTGATTGCAAGCACACCTTGAATCACTTTAAAAAATTCAATGATCCTGTTAAACACCAGGGCATTAGGATGGGTGCATTACTTACGTAAGCCAGGAAATGGGCAAAAAATAAATTGAGCCCAGCAAGTTGCTCTACAAGCCTGAACTTACATCGCAGGTCTGCTTTGAATTATGCCTGAATCCATAAGCAAACACTGTAGTGACACAGTAATTATATGATTATGTAGCTACAACACAACAAAAAAGAATATCCTAAGTCACAATTGGATATGCCATTTTCTAGACATCTGTAAAGCTGTCAGTGATAGATACATAAAGATGGACAGTCTCCTATATACCTCCAGATCATGATATCAATAATAACTTGTACTAAAGAATATCCTTAGCAACTTTAATCACAGTACTCTAGATATATGTAAAACTGAAGTGTGACATATGTATATTCAGCCGACTCCACCCTATCCATCGCTGCATACATGTATCCCCACTCCGGGGTTAATAAAGGAAACATTGATAAACAGGAGTAGCAATCTTTCCTTAGGAAACACCTACAGGCAAGGGCACTGTTTTCACTCTCACACAATTTCAAAACATTCTCATTCTCTTCCAGACAATTTATTTATAGCTGTTAATTATCTGTTTTTTTTTCTTCACCAACTTGGGACTCCTGTTACTGTATATTTCCAGCAGCTGAAGGGGGAGCAGGGGGATGGAACGGCTGTGGGTCTAAGCACAGCCTGAGCACGCCAGGGCCTGCTGATCCTGCAGATGTGGGCCACCTCCAGTTCTGTGTTGGTTCCTCACTATAAAGTAGAGGCTCGCAGGATCATGCCGGTTTATTTGTCCATCATTTTTGCAAAGATCTTTGCAGTGATGCTATTGCTTTGCACACATGAAGTGGATTAATATCTAACTCCCTGCCAACACACACATACACGCATGACCCAATTGTGATATCCTATGCATGTACACACAGCTGGAAATGCATCCCTCAGGAGGATGATAAAGAGCACTATCTTAAAGGACACTGTGCTTCCAATCTGCATTTCATGGATCCTTGCAAAAATGGCCAACAAATGAAACCTGTAGTTTCTGTAGGGGAATCAGCTTAGCTCAAGAATTGGGCAATGGACCATGCATTTACAGGACCATGCATCCAGTCCAGAGTTTTAGAACGACACTTAATTTAGTATTTTATTTAAATGATCAGGAGGCAGGAGTATATGCATTCAGACACCTGTTAAATTTGTTACTCCTCGATAGCTGCAGGAACAACTCCTAATAGTAAACCTACAGAATCAGACTTGTTCATGCTGTGATAAGTGCAATCAGTTCAGAGTAGATTTAGCAGGGGTCCAGTAGCTGGCACCTGTTCATTTAAATACCGGTTATGTACCTAAACCAGGGTAGTTGTGAAATCCAGGACTGGGGTCAGACTACTTTCTAGCCATGCATTTACACCGTAAATGGTTATTTCTAGCCAGCGCAGATCAGACGGTTTTATGTACTTCATCCATCATAACTCAGACATTACAAAAAGCAGTGTTGACCATAGCTGGGATTTCCAACAGAGACGTATTTAAGACCTGTACAAATCCCTGGATTGTTGAGCCAACAAAAGTGGAATTACTCTACACAGACAGTATTTCCAGAGGGAACAGCAGATAGATGACCCCTAGGACCTCCAGTAATCCTTACACTTGATGAGTCAAGGGTCAGCAGGCTTCCATGCATTTTCACCTTGACCATTCTCCCACTTACCTGTGTATTGCAGGGGGAAGCTGTGAATGTATCCATGCACCCTTTCTTCTTATTGCACTGTTTATCATTGTTTATCATTCCTCAAGGACCTGCTTAATATTGTTATTATTCAGCTAGGACAGGAGAGGACCTGATGACTAATACATTATTAAGTTTAGTATCTTATTCACTTGCTTATCTGGTGTTTTAAAGCTGCAGTGTCCCACATATAGGCTCTGTCCCCCAGAAGTGTTGGGACACAAGCTTATTTTCCTGTTTGAATCTTGCTAGAAGCGCTGCTCTTTTAAATGCTTAAAGAGCAAGTAGCTTCAAATTAAATTTTCTTTATTTTTTTACTGTCCCCTTAGCAACAGACTGCTATACACTAGCTGGTGCTGCCACTTACTAAGATAAAGACACTTTTTTTTAGATTTCTAGCATGCATTACAGTAGTCTATGGCACGCAACTAGACCTAAATAGCAGTTCCTGAACTCAAAGTCAAAGAACCTTCACACAGCATTTGAGTAATTGCATTAAATATCACTCAGAACTCCGAATGACTGCAAATATGGATAAAAGGATTTGGGACAGTAAAACAATGAAGCTACCCCCTTTTTAAGGAAGTAAAGGGTTATACAGGACATATTCAGAGCTGAGGAAGCAAGACACGTTTCCCATTTAGGTGTTTGCCTGTACTGAAATATGTTATTTTCAATGGGCTTACAAGGTGACAGCCTTATGATCCCCTGCAGTTGATTAAATCCCCTATGAAAGTGATATGATGGAGGCAGCTGTATGTACATTTTCCATATATCTGGATAACCACTCATCCAGCTGTCATGAAACCTGGTATCAGAATTACTTAACATAAGCTATTGAGACTATCAGATTCTGGGAATACATGGAAGTGTCTGTCTGCCCGTTCACCCATCCATCCATCTGTATATCACACTTACAATTTTGCATATACAGTCGCCACCGCTTAGAACGGGCGTGTTTGCGTGATTCACCCGCAGTAAGCGATGGATGGTATAAACTCCCACACAATAACCTGACATTCAAAATGTTCCCCAATCACTAGTACAGTAATCAAAACAAACAAGCGTGTATACAGTTTAAAATCTTTATTAAGACATTCATTACACTAATAAAAAAGATGTATTAAAACCTATGAATGTAATACAAAGTAAGTGCAATAAAGTAATGCAAGTGCAGACATGTACAGTACAGGTAGGCTACATTACTGCAGATTGTTTCCAGCGAAGAGCTCTGTGATGCGCATCTATATCCGGATGCTGCTCCCTCGCACACCGCAGCTTACATCATCGGTGTCTGTTTCAGGCGGAGCGCCCTGGTCGCTAAGGGGACACAGCTGAGAATTCTTCCTTTGACATCTCCTCTGGTGTTGTCAGTTTCAGTTTCAGTTGTATTTTCATCAGCACTCTCCTCCTCAACTACAGAAACCCCAGCTTTTTTGAAGCAATGTTGCATTGTTTGCTGATAGAGTTCCCTGCATGCTTTAACAAGCGCACAACATCTAACAGAAACATTTTATTTACAATGAATTGTCATGCTGATGCTCATCGCTTTTCTCTTTCCAGTCATGCTTGCTGTTTATTCAAACTGTAAACCCAACACTGTGTACAGGGATTAAATAGACACAGTACAGTACAGAGGTAATCGCTTTTACTACAGTAAAGTGCTGCTTATTTTTATTAAAATCTATGTGAATGGCAAGGTAATGAGGTGAAAACAGCTGATTGGTGGATTAGTACGAGCGATTACTACAGTAAAAGCAGGGTGTTTGTTATTTAAATCTATGTGAATGGCACATAACGCGATCCAAACAGCTGAGTTTGCCCAAAATATACAGCGTGCTTAACACAGTATAAACTATGCCTTTGTTATTGAAATCAATGGGCATGGCAAACGGCAAACGCTATTTGTCCAATATAAATGGTTGCCCGAAATAACTCTGTATGGTGTGAGTGGTGGATACTGTATCTGGACAATCGCTTGTCAAATTGTGGTTAAACATTGAATTCCTAATTATTATGTGTAGTACATATGCCATCAACTTGTCCATCATACTGATAGCTCTAATTTTGAATGTACAGCCGTGGCTTGTACCAACACGCTTGTTAAATATATGTAAAACTGTTATATTTGTACAGCCGAATGCATGGACGTTTTTAATATAAGCTCTTTGTCTAGTTTTCCCTGGATGTCCCAGTCCCCTATATAGAACTGGCAGTACAGTTCTCTGCCTTGTCTGCACACTGCATCCCCAAGGTGCTGGAAACAGTACAGGATGTTCATTCCAGTGCTATTCTCCAGAAAAGGTCTTTTCAATTGATCTGTTATAATCAACAGCAGTGTTTTGTGTATACTTTTAAAGAAGAAATGCATGAAACGGACTTGCACACACACACACTGCTAAAGAGGTTGAGCATTCACAACCTTGGCACACAAAAAGGTGAATGCTTTAAAGTAAATAATGGCAGTAGTTAAATCTGCCACCTTTCAGATTGATTAGACCCCACAAAATGTTTTAAACGGATACAAAGTAACAAATTTATTCCTGGCCCTTTTGCATTTCTTAGATAAACTTTCATGACAGAATAGAGAATGAATCACAACTCAATTGACTGTGGAAGTTCCGGATGCTCTTCTGTAATGAGTTTATTGGCCATCGATCACTGCTTGCTGTTGATCGTGTCATGCAATAAGAATCCTTGTCACTCTGCCTAGAGACTGCAAATAAATTATTCTGGTTATTCTGCTGGATGGGACTGGATAATCATTTGCACAGACATTTAATTTATTCCAGATTGTTTCTTCTAAATACAAGCACTTTTCAATTATTTATTGAATGTGAAATGATATGCGCAGATCTCTTCATCCCAAGTCTTGCTGACGTTTTCTGAAAATATATACTCCAGACAAATTGATTACACCTCTATCGAATACACTAGAGAAAGGTTTTTCAAGACCGTGAAGTGGGGAGGTACATCTCAACCTGCTTACCAGGTAAATAACATTCTGTGTTTCCCAAGCATTAAATCTGCTTTCATAAACTGCAGGCCTTCCCAACTTGCCTATGCGCCTATGATATTCAAAACTATGAAGCCCTGCAAGAATAACAAGCAGTGTAGGGATGCCTGCTTGTATGGATTCTGTCAGGAAGATGAGCCTGGCTCTTTCGCATAGTGATTAAGAGGCTTGCTTGCTTTGTGTGTGGTCACTGGTTCATGCCCAGCCCCATCCTCTTACATATACAAAGGTAGGCTAAGGTGTTCAATCATACCTACACAAGTGTAGCTAATGACTGTGACATGCAACCACAGACAACTTAAACTGCTGTTTGGCATCCTTTGTTTTGCAGTTAATTAGGGGGATAAAGTAAATAAAGTATTCTTACTCCTCTGATATTTTTCTAGTTTAAATAACATGTTACATACACTGGCTTTTATTGCTTTTTACAAATGAACGAATATGCGAACCAATATCTAAATCTTGAACCAATATCCAAACATGAAAATTCCACGTTTGTCCCAATACTATAAAAAAGTACATTTTCCTACACAAAAATGGACTAACTTAAAAGAAGTGTTCAATGGACACTCCCAGTAATGGAACTTTATTGAGAGAATCCTAGAATCCATCTGTGTACAAACTATAAAGACACTACAGTACGTCTGTATCAATGATATTGTCGGAGGTTAAACCAATGTGGTAGTGAAAGGTTAGCTTTTTACTGGAAACACTTGTAATGGAAGAATCGAAGAATACAGCTATGCATCAAACATAAAGACAATACCGCAAAGTGTACGGTCAACAGAAACTTAAGCAGTCACACAACCACAATACAGCAGCCACGGCAAAGGTCAACAACATATTTTGCCTGGGGGGTTTAGCATGTCTAAACCTTCACAAATATTAAATATGTATCCCACATGGGTGCAGAAGTACGGCGGTATTTAAAGCGTTGTGTCAGCAGATTTACTAAAACATTTCTAGGGTTTTTTTTTAATGAAAAGCTACTCCATGGAGAGTAAACTAATTACAGTGCTCACTCATAGATGGAAAAGAGGCTACATGTGTTGTGTAAGGCGAATGCAAGTGAAATTACAAGGCAAATGGGAGCAACAGTTATAACCAATTCCTCTTTATAAAGAAAAAAACATTAAAAATACACACCAGAAGAAAGGGAGCAAGTTACTTATATTCAGCAAAAAAGTCTCTTTTCTAGTAATTAACTTGCTGATTTAATTACAGTTCCAGAAACACAAAGCAGTCATAGTTGTTGAACCATGAAAAAAAACAAGAAAATAAAATACATTGTTAATAACAGAAACAAAGCGTTTCAAAATCAATTGCTTCAGCTTCATTTTTTTGACTCACACTTTACAGTTGCTTGTCAATTTATAGCACATTTTAATGTAAAAAACTGCAAATCATCTATCCTAAAGTGCTGAAATAATCGTGAAGAATGAAAGATGCTTACTTTAAAATGCTTTTATGCTACTGAGTTTTGGTAAACCATGGCAGATTTAGAATTATTTGTAATTGACTTAGTTTATGGATTCCTGATCAAACCCCTGCATTGTAACACATGGCATGTGCCAGATTATACCTTCCCTCTGCTTAGCTTTGGGTTACATGGATGTGTTAAATCCTCAGGAAATGTTGTTGGTGATAAATTGACCAGTTTTTAACATGGCAAACACTGAGGCCAAATAATAGAACTACATTTAATATAACTCAATTTGGCATAACACTGGATTGTTTTCTGCTTAGGGTCTATCAGCATATGACTCAGCAAACTCCAGGCTATAGGGCGCATCCTGCACTCCACGTGGAGCGCCTTTACCGGATGCGCCACTCAGACGCACCCCTGCTTGCATTTTCAGCCACAAGTGGGAGGGGGGGGCAATAATTTTGTTTGTTTGCTCACTAAATAAATGTAAACTGTAGTTCAAATAACAATTGTATGGAAGTTTTGAGTGCCCTGGCCTCCTGGCTGGTGGTGTGGGGAATGTTTTGCCCATTTTATCAGAATATAACACAGTTTCCACTAAATATCTTGGAATGTCTGAATAGATCATCTTCTCCTCTTAATAAACAGAGAAAAGATGTGTAGTGCACCAATGGAACTCCAAAGGTTGAAAGCGGTACCCTCTTGAAAAAAAATAAAGATATTGTTTTCCGGCTTTTTTTTTTTTGCTACTGTAGTGTACCAAATTAATACATGTAGATTTAATTTCATAACTTTCAAGACTATGTATTGTAATGATTTTAAAGCTGGAACTGGGACTGAAATAAGCCTGGAAACCACTTCTCTTTTTAATTAAAAAACCAACTTGATGAATGGTTTCCTAAAGTGATGCTGTCAGCTGTCAAATCATGTGGACGATTACAGTTTGGCGAGGTGGGGGCTGGTTCATGGCTGTTTTTTCTTGTTTTTTAAACAGGCAACTTACACTGACATTCGTTGGGAGCATGTCAGTATATTCAATCCTTTTGTATTTTTTAAGTGCAGGAACAAAAGTTTAAAAACAGATTCCAGTCAATTTTGAGGGAATATCGTTACCGTTCTTAAGGTTCGCCATAGTATTTTTGCAATTTTGACCATGCATTTCCTATGGTTATGCTATGCATTTACCATAGTTTACCCTGGTTTGACATGTTTTGCAATTTTGACTATGCATTTCCTATGGTTATGCTATGCATTTACCATAGTTTACCCTGGTTTGACATGTTTTGACAATGCTTACCTATGCTGTACCATGCTTTCACTATGCTTTATTACACTTTCATATGTTTTTACAATGGTAAACTTTTATAAGGCTGCGCACGTTTTTCTTCACACATTTTAAGGTGTTTTGTCTCTATCCGGCAGAAACGTAAACTTCATTATAACATCCATGTTAGGTCAGATGTCAATGTCATGATCAACAACATGATCACCATTTTTGCACTTGTAGTATGGGTGACAGATGTCCAGCACAGCAATCATGTTATGAACAGCAGCTAACTGCTTTAAGCCTTAAATACTGCCGATCATGTGGGTATTTCCAAGTGGTTCACTTTATCATTAAGTGGCCACACCCTACATATATACATAAAAAGGTGAAGGCAAGGCCACTATATAAACCATTCTTGTGACCAACAAGTAACACTCTAATCTAAGCAATCCACAAGACATCTCGTTTACATTCTACAGGGGATTATCAACTGTATACAGTATTTAACATGCTTTATTGACATTGAAAACAGCCACAAAGTCAAATTCCAAAATCCCTAGAAATGGTCTTTGTAAAATGTATAAACCATTAGAATGGTATTGCACATAACTTCAGAAACAGGGCCTTTGGGGATGCCCCATCACTTTGCATTGCTTACAGTTCTGCACTGATATTTGAAAAGCTAGATACAAATGATTTATGTAAATAATTAATGAGCGAGATATTTTCTTTTGGCGACGGTAAAGCCTGCATTAATCATGTTCAGCCATGTTTTCACGATTGTTTAGACTTACTAATCACTGAGGAAGAGAATTGCTGCCGCCCATTAACACTTGTGATGTCAACTGTCCACATCAATTATTTGCTGATTAAATGCTAAAGGGAAAACAATACATCATGATGTAATCAAAGAAACTGCAAAATGATATTTCGCAAAAGTCTACCGGAAGCCATTATAGTAGTACTGTACAGTATTTCATGTTAGATTTAAAAATGTCACATTTTTCAATTTTTCTCAGTTTTTCGTTAAGTATATGGAACACTACAAAGCGGAATTTAATTCAATATGTTAACGTAACATTCAGCAGGTTTCATTCACCTTTATATAATATATATATATATATATATATATATATATATATATATATATATATATATATATATAAGGTTGCGCACATTTTTCTTCACACATGTTAAGGTGTTCCACACAGTAACTCAGAGTGTACTGCCTCTATCCAGCAGAAACATAAACTTCATTATAGCACCCATGTTAGGTCAACCTTATATATTAGTGCTGGGACGAACACGGGATTTTTATGTTCGGATATTCACTAATAATTTAAATATTCGTTCGAATATTCGTTTGTTTTTCAAAAAGTAATAAAAGCCATTATATTGCTCTGAATGCAGGCAGAGACAGCATAGCAGCAGGGGCAGGGGACGTGTCCGTGTCCATGGCCCCCATGTGTGTGCCTTTACTTTACAGCAAGATCTTACAATATGTAACACATTCAAATAGACCAACCTGCCTGGAAAGTAGGAAGCAAAATGGTTTTATTCGGTAGCAGTTTATTCTACAAATAATTATATATAAAAATAATTTTAAAAATAAACACCTACCTACTGTTTTAAATAGACTGAATACCCCAAACTATCATATAGTAGGCTTATATTTAAATCAGAAAGTTTTAATTGAAACCACCTTGTACTCAAATAAGTAATGGAACTAATGCAATTTCTTATCGAAATGTATTTTGTTTTTCCGTAAGTTCTACAAGAATACAACCATATCTGTCATCTAACCATTTGATATGCTGTCAGCACGGTTAACCAGGTTGTGTTTCTTCGGTGCCAATTAAGTGGCACGAAATTATTCTCTTATGTCTTCAGTTGTTGACTGAGATTTCAGTAGCTAACAAATCATACACACCTATAAAGACAGCGATTTAAAACAAATAAATAAATAAAGAAAATTTTGAAAATGAAAGCTAATTCCTGCACGGTACCGCTACATTTAAAAGATTAATGCAACGTGTTATACTAACTGGGTTCGTTATATATATAATTGTAGTCAAAAGTTTACATACCCCAATGGAAATATATAATTTCTAGAAATTTCTCGAAAACAAATAATTATAGGAACAATCTTTTGCAGAAAAAGTTTTGCTTTTGTGGATGAGGAAAAAAAGGTTACAAGAAACAGATGTCTACATCATTTATTTCAGCAATTTTTTTGCAAAAAACGCTAATTCAAAAGTATTCATACCTTGAAAATGAAAATTAAATGAATAGCTAGTTGAGGCACCTTTAGCAATAATAACCTCTTTTAAATGATTAGGATATTTTTCAATGAGCTTTTGGCTTTAGTGATTTTTGACCATTCTTCAACGCAAAATTGTTCCAGTTCATTCAAATACCGAGGACCTCTTATGCACAGCCTTCTTCAACTCATACCAAAGATTCTCAAGCAGAGTTAGATCAGATTTAGGTAGCCTACTACCGATGTCATAATTTAGAAAAAAAAAGTATTTTTTTAAAATAAATTTGTATTTTTGTTTTGTTTGGCAATGCTGGTAAACACATTTCCATACTCACACATAAGATTTCCATTCTTAACTGCAGGACCAAAATAAACAAATAAAATAACCAAAAAGCACTGTAGGAGGACGTTTGAATAATACTGTAATTCTAGTAATAATAATAATAATAGTAGTAATAATAATAATAATAATAATAATAATTTTGAAAACTAATCTCACAAATTATCTATTATTATTATTATTATTATTATTATTATTATTATTATTATTATTATTATTATTATTAATAAACCTTGGTTAAAGCAGGGAATCAATCAGGGGCGAGTTTATGTTTATGAATCAGTGAAAGTTTCACACCATATTGCACACTGTAAATGGATCATTTTGTGGTGCGCGAAAAAAAGACTCCCTTTCGAACACTGATCGAGCCCTCGCATTGAGGCTCAATCTGTGTTTTTTGTAATACCAAGCAAGCCCAAATATCCCACCGACTGCATCAGCAGCACTGCTATACTGTATATTGTAACGCTCCATGAAAATAAACAGGTTCACACAGGCAGTATTCGTCCAAACTGTTTATTGTGAACACAGGTAAAAGAGATAAAAAGAAAAGGACCGCTGTCAGCCGCGGATCACGGCAAAGAAATAATAATAATAAAATAACTGTCTATTCTCAGTCTCTCACTTGCTCTCTGCTTCACAGCGCTGTTTCAAAATGATTACACCAGTGTGAGTATATATTTACATTAAACATGTTACTTCATATAAAGCTTTTTACAGATTTTTTTTTTTTTCAAAATAGGCAGTGTTCAGTAACTCCTAGTTATCAACAGCATTTGTTCACTCTTATGAATAGCAGGTTGACGCTCAGGACCGATGAAAACTTTATGCTAATGAGGTAATCGTTAACCTTTCTCTCAATTTGTTAAAAATATGCCTTCATAGACTAAAATCTCTGGGGCTTAACGACGCATCTGAATGATCTCTTATGAATAGCATCAGCCGTTAAACATGCGGTTATGGACGAAATCCGATCATGTACTCCTGATTTCTCATTTCGACAGTCGGTACCCCTTTATGAATAGACCCCCCAGTGTCAAAACGCATCATGTTTTTTTTTTGTTTTGTTTGTTTTGAAAAATGTTTGTTCGATAAAATATATTTTAATCAGAAACTGACAGAGTGTGCGACCAAGTGTGTCTAAGAAAAATCAGGTTTGTTCAACTGCACAAAATGAATGCTTGTGACCAACATTCAATTGCTGAACAGGGTCCAGAATCTAAAACTAGAGTCGAGCAACTAAGCCTTTGATCGTTTTTCTGGCAGCTCTGCTTACTGAATTAAACATGCAGCATACAACAAGGCACAAATGAGGGGGACTGGCACGTTTGAAAAGAAAATGCATGAAACCACAGCGTGCACTGATTTGCGATACAGATACAGCATTTAAAAGAAAGATTGGCAGAAACAAAAAAATAGCGATTTCAAAATGCAGATTGTTTCCCACCCACACAGAGTCACGTGAACAGACTTGTCGTAGGTAAGCGGACAATCCAAATTTGTATTTATGACGAGCATATTTTAACAGCATTTTTTAGCGCCTTTTATTAAAACACTTTCTGAACAGTGCTTTCTATCCTAGCTGGTTCTGTTTTCTCTCACATACTCTTTTCTTCCCCCTCAGCCTGCTTTTTGCTTGATGGCTTGTTAAAATAAAGCTATAACCCCATTATTTCCTAATACAGAGGGAACTAAATTTTCTGATGCCTAGTTTTTGTTGCATTTAACAAAAAAAAATTCTTTCAAATAAGTGGTAAAAAAAATTAGCCTTAAATGGAATTTAATTATTCCCATTTTTTTTCTGCACAGCATACTGTGGATACATTCTTAAAAAAAACTCTTGAAACGTATTTTTGTGCTGGAAGTGCTGGAGTCTCTCTTCCCCTCTGATCAGGGATAACAATCTCACAATCTCACATTCTCAATCCTGCCCTGGTCACAGTGAGAGCAGCTTAGTGTCATCTAGCAACAGACCTGTGTTCAGAATAACAGATGAAAACAAACAGACTGCAACTGACAGAAAGAGAAACAACTGTGCCAGATCGACTGATAAACTATATAGATCAAGAGGACATGCGGATAAACAGAGCACACAGGCCTTTATCCACCCATCTGTCATGCAGCAGACCCCCTCTCCGATGCTGAACAAGGGGCTCGCTTTATGGTCAAATGTTTGTTTGTTTTTTTAATTGGTGCTACTCGTGCTGTCGCATGGAAATATATGACTTTAAACCTCATTACATTGCCTGAGAAAGAAAACACTGTTTTCACAACACAGTATAAGGGTTAAACTCTTGGCTACCTGATGCCTTTAATAGGCTAGTCATCTCCAGCTTTTTTTATTTTTCGTGTCTTACCAAGGCATTAATGCTGAAACTACAGTAATTGCATTCTTAGCCTGGCAGGCAGAGGTAACAGAAAGTGACAACTTTCTACAAGTAACAGCTGCCTGGGCACTGATATAAGCCCTGAGGCTACTCCGCTTGGCTTCTCTTCTGGCAGTGGCTACATGACCCCGAGGCAGGTTATGAGTGTCAGCTGTGTCATCCCACCCAGAAACATTTATAACACTCACGCTCTGGCCAATTGTTTCATAATTATTTTTCTACCTAATGAATACTTGTGTAAAAATGCCAGACTGACTGCAATGGAGAAAGCATGAGCAGTGAAACCGTAGTACAGTGGTGTAAACTGGAACTGCACTGTAACATAAAAATAGAACTGCTACAAGGTTGCAAATTATGGGCCTCATTTACAAAAGGGCACTAAACTTTATGGTGCGTGATAATTGCAATTACTGTGCACGTTAATGATTGCAATTTTAAATATTGCATTTATATTCAATATCGCACGAAATAGTGGGCATATTATAGCGCACACTAATTTTATTGTGCCATACTATGGTAATCAGAATGAATATGTGATTTGCATGATAATGCATGCTAATGTATTTAATGTATTTTAATGAGTATCCAGCTCAGAATAATGAGATGAGCTGTATTCATGTGGTATTTACTAAAGTGATCATTTATTAGTGCATATGGGAACCAGGATTTAACCACTGATAGACGCGCTATTTTTCTGGCCTGAAAACTAGTGATGTGCAGTTTGATTTTTTTTTACTGACTTGATTCATTTGATTCTTTCAGTTTAGTGAATCAATTCAACAGAAATTTTTGTTTGATTCACTGATTTACTAACGCAAAATAAATACATCTTGTTGAATTACTCGGTTATGAACATTTGTTTGAACAGAAAAATCTGACAGCAAGGGCCATTTACGTTTAGACTGTTCACATGGTGAGCCGCACCATAAAATTTAAAAAAAAAAAAAAGATATATATATATATATATATATATATATATAAAAAAATATTACTTAATGTACACTACCGTTCAAAAGTTTGGGGTCACTTAGAAATTTCCTTGTTTTCCATGAAAACATACATGAAATGAGTTTGAATAGGAAATATAGCAAAATGAATAGGAAAAATAGTCATTGACAAGGTTAGAAATAATGATTTTTAATTGAAATAATAATTGTGTCCTTCAAACTTTGCTTTTGTCAAAGAATCCTCCATTTGCAGCAATTACAGCCTTGCAGACCTTTGGCATTCTAGTTGTCAATTTGTTGAGGTAATCTGAAAAGATTTCACCCCATGCTTCCTGAAGCACCTCCCACAAGTTGGATTGGCTTGATGGGCACTTCTTACGTACCATACGGTCAAGCTGCTCCCACAACAGCTCAATAGGGTTGAGATCCGGTGACTGTGCTGGCCACTCCATTATAGACAGAATACCAGCTGACTGCTTCTTCCCTAAATAGTTCTTGCATAGTTTGGAGCTGTGCTTTGGGTCATTGTCCTGTTGTAGGAGGAAATTGGCTCCAATCAAAGCGCCGTCCACAGGGTATGGCATGGCGTTGCAAAATGGAGTGATAGCCTTCCTTCTTCAAGATCCCTTTTACCCTGTACAAATCTCCCACTTTACCACCACCAAAGCACCCCAGACCATCACATTGCCTCCACCATGCTTGACAGATGGCGTCAAGCACTACTCCAGCATCTTTTCATTTGGTCTGCGTCTCACGAATGTTCTTCTTTGAGATCGAACACCTCAAACTTAGATTCGTCTGTCCATAACACTTTTTCCAATCTTCCTCTGTCCAGTGTCTGTGTTCTTTTGCCCATCTTAATCTTTTCTTTTATTGGCCAGTCTGAGATATGGCTTTTCTTTGCAACTCTGCCTAGAAGGCCAGCATCCCGAGTCGCCTCTTCACTGTTGACGTTGAGACTGGTGTTTTGCGGGTACTATTTAATGAAGCTGCCAGTTGAGGACCTGTGAGGCGTCTGTTTCTCAAACTAGACACTCTAATGTATTTGTCCTCTTGCTCAGTTGTGCACGGGGCCTCCCACTCCTCTTTCTATTCTGGTTAGAGCCAGTTTGCTGTTCTGTGAAGGGAGTAGTACACAGCGTTATGCGAGATCTTCAGTTTCTTGGCAATTTCTCGCATGGAATAGCCTTCATTTCTCAGAACAAGAATAGACTGACGAGTTTCAGAAGAAAGTTCTTTGTTTCTGGCCATTTTGAGCCTGTAATCGAACCCACAATTGCTGATGCTCCTGATACTCAACTAGTCTAAAGAAGGCCAGTTTTATTGCTTCTTTAATCAGCACAACAGTTTTCAGCTGTACTAACATAATTGCAAAAGGGTTTTCTAATGATCAATTAGCCTTTTAAAATGATAAACTTGGATTAGCAAACACAACGTGCCAATGGAACACAGGACTGATGGTTGCTGATAATGGGCCTCTGTACGCCTATGTAGATATTCCATTACAAATCAGCCGTTTCCAGCTACAATAGTCATTTACAACATTAACAATGTCTACACTGTATTTCTGATCAATTTGATGTTATTTTAATGGACAAAAAAATTGCTTTTCTTTCGAAAACAAGGAAATTTCTAAGTGACCCCAAACTTTTGAACGGTAGTGTATTTCAGTACAGAAATAGGCAGTATTAACTAGAAGCAGCTTTCCTAAAACACTGACAAAAAAACTCAATATCACAAATGTAATATAATGGGAAATAGAAGAGTATTTTATTTCAATGGAAATCTCAAACAGTAAAAAAAATGCATAAGGCTACGACTCAATATTTAATTTATATTCCAGAATATAACTTTTTTAACAGCACTGAAAAAAAAGATACTGACAAGCTGTGAAAATGCAAAATAGTAAACAGTGCCGCTATGAAATGTACCTTTTTATGACTTCTGTGTGGACACTTGACTTCTTTTCTGGCACACTTGATAATAATTCTCATTACATGTTCTACTTTTGCAACTTTTCCACATAATGCCTGTTGATGCAGAATCCAGTGTAAGAAAATGGGTACCTCTGCATTTCTTTCTTTACTTTTTTCCAGCACTCTGCTAGCCAGTCCACTCTTTTGTTCAGTCATATGTTGTAATCCCAGTTACTTTCTTTCAAGGTATTTCTTAAAAGTTCTTTCCTGTGGTTGTGTTGTTCATTTAATCCACAGCACTTTCATTTTTTCTTCTCATAGCTTTATAGCTTCTTTCATTTCTAGTAAACTCAAAACAAGTTGCTTTGTGCAGCGTGTCATAGTGACATTGTATGTTATAATCTTTCATAACTGCAACCGTTGCACTGCAAATCAGACATATTGCCTTGCCATCAAAATTATTCCTTGAACAAATAATCATCTAGCTAACGATTTTGGAATCTTCTGCCTCCACCTTTTGCTTCTGTGACATCTCCAACTACTTTTTGGCTACTGATTTAAAAAAATAGTTTAAACAAGCCTTCATTTCGCTATCCTAATCAAAATTATGTGTGCTGTGTACGTGAGGAAATGTATCCTATTTTAAAGAAGAATTCCAAAACGATACAGCACATCACTGCAATTTTAGAAACTAATTGGGCGGGCCGTATACATTAAAGGAGAAAGGAAAAAGGCTTTTTTTTTACATCAGTCAAAATTAAAAGGTAAGCAGTGCAGTTTCACTTTACGTTGCCTCTGCCTGTCCCCTGCTTCTGAGTGCTGTGTCTGTTGATCGCATATTTTTGGTCAAGTAAGCCATCTCCACCTTCACAATAAGCTACTGACCAAAAGATACGCCTGGACTGCTGGGGCTGTTGATATCATGGTGGTGACTGGTAAGTCTCTGACATTATCGTGCACATTAAATTATCGCTCACAATACATGTAGTATGCACGGTATGGTATGTAAATTAGCCAAATACTGTGCACGTAAATTAATGCATTCTCTATTAGTAAATGGGGCAGTAAATTTAAATTTATTGCACACGTTAGGCTTGCTACTTTATGTGCACACTAACTCCAAATTTAGTGTCCTTTCGTAAATGAGGCCCTATAGCTGTTAAATAACTTGGTATGGGTGTCATATTTAAACATGTAGACATTTTAGTTTAGTTTACCTGGAAAACTTGGTTGTATTTCTGGAAGGAGAATCTGCCCACTAATCAACACATCACATCTAAGTGCCATAAAACCTCTGTGTGGCTTGCATTCATGTCGCTTCTTTTTGTTTGGCCTCTCAGTCACTCACGGCGAGGCCAAACAGGGAGATGGTCGTCTTAGAGCCTGGAGGAGGGGCTACCCTCAGCCATGGACTACCTAAGTTTTCCTCCTACCAGCAAGTAGGGTTTTTTTTTTCTTACCCGAGTGCTGAGCGGTTCGTATTTAGTTTCTGCAGGGTGCGTGGCAGGCTGGAGAGGTCGGGTTCTCCCTCAGTGCATTTCATGCGTGGGGGTGGGCCCGTGTTTCAGCTGCTTACTTTTCAATCACCCTTTTCCTATTCTGGGGGTAGGTGGCATTGCGCCACTGTAGTTGTTGCATTAACCATTTATCATCTTCATTTCATCCAGTCATGGTTTGACAGCTTTGTCTTTTGGGGGGAGGTGGCCCTGCTCTACGAGCCGCCTCCTTTTCGCTAGTCGGCCAACATTGCGGATAGCTGTCAGCACCCACAGACAAGGTCTCTGGCCAAATTCATTATCATCATTAAATCGTCTGTTCTATTGCAATTTAAATCATCCACATTGCGGATTCTCCAAACTGAAATAATAGCTGTACAGTATTTCATGTTAGATTTGGAAATGTCGTTTTTTTGTCAGTTTTTCATTAAATATATGGAAAACTACAAAGGGCTAAATTCAATATGTTAACGTAACATTATTCATCAGGTTGCAGTCGACTTCATGAAGCAAAATGAGTTCATTGTGCAGGGTGCTGTCCACGCTAAGCACTGGTTCCAAATATTATGCATAATAAAACAAGGGGAAAATCAATACAGCACCCCATAAAACAGGACATTTTTGGTTAACAGTTCAGTAAAGCACTAAGTTTCCTTTTTGTTTTTTAAGTGTTTACAGTCTTAGTATTAATAACCATACGTTCCTATAGACCAAGCTTTTTACTTATTCACAGGGAGGGAGAGTCACTGGCCATCTGTAACGCTAAAGCAGATTAAAGAAAAAAAAAAGTTTTATGTCCTGAGCACAGTCAACAGTCAACAGAAAAAAAAAAACAATGAAGCAGGGTGGAGGCTCCCAGGCTTGTCTGCATTAGTGTTTTTTAGCCTCATCTCATCGACAGGGGACAGTATCGCACAACACTGCCCATTACACATATATCAAGTAACAGTAAACCCTCACAGGCACATCATTAGTACTCTGTTGTGGTGGTGCTGCCCCTTTCAAGCCCTCTAGCGCATAAAGCACACTTTTGGCAGGAGGCACCGACTCAAGATGATAAGACAGCAATGCTCCAGATGTGGGTCGCAGTGCCGTACGGGGCAGCTCTCTCAGTGAGATCAGATACCCCGTGCAGGCTAGGCCAGCTTACTCTGGAGCTGTGTTTGCAAAATTACAGCTGCTCCTGCCGTGTCTCTTGCTGAAGGTGTCGCTACAAGAGAACTTATGAGAGACAGAGAAAGAAAACTGACAGGGATCTCCAATTGTGGATGTTTTACAAGCTGATGCAACCTGTCCCAAAAAAAAGATATAACTGCTATTTACTAGAATGGGGTGCTTCTGTGAACAAAAACAAAGCATCCCCGGTGGCATAGAGTAAGGGGAATGGCACCTCTGACTGCTCCTGCCTCAATCCAAATATCCACGGAGATGCTTCATTAGTTATACAGTTATATAAGCACAATTGGTTCAATTAATGTGCTGGGTACAACCACGAAACACTAAAGTTTGGAGCATTATTTTGAGTGAACAATCACTCCCACCTCATCACCCCACTGGCTCCTGCTGGGAAGGCTAACAGAGAGTGTCAGCATGGAATCTGCATGGGCAGCATTGCCATGCAATGGAACACGTGGGCAGTCTTCTGGGGGCTGTATTTTATTAAAGAATAGTTTAATTTCAGTACTTTATCAGCATGCATAAGTACTGTAAAACAAACATCAAATAAAAGTAATAAGTAAAAGTATTTTATCCAGATAGACAAGAACAAGATGAAGTGCATACTTAGCAATACAAATTTTGAACCATAAATAAATGTTCCTCCTACAAGGGTTTTGTGGGGTAAACCCTCACTTGTCCAGCAAGCTAAAAACAGTCTCAGTGCATTCTCAAATTAAATGGTTTATTTGCAACAGGCAAATGTACAAACTCTGAACGGTTAAAAATCAGTTAAGTAAGTCTTAAAGGAATAACAGCAATATATACTAGGGATGTCAGATGACTTTTATTTATGTATATGTGCTTGGGAGAGTGAAACCCGCTCTCTGATTTCCCAGCAGTTTAGATTTTTATAGCTGGAAAAGCCAAGCGTGCTGATGAAAATGATCATTTACACAGCATGCTTAATGACCCATTGTGAACAGGCTGGCTGATGGTGACGTCAGGCCAGGAAGGAGTAGCACACACAGAGACAGTTTGAACAAAACAGAACAAAACACTTATACAAAACAAAAGGCACGTTGGCCAAAACAAACAGACACGGAACTGCAAGTATCGCGCTGGTATAAACCCAGCACGAATAGCAATTGTAATGATTTGTTTTTGTTTCTCTTTCACTCATGTCTCGTTCCCCCTCTGAACACACTTCCCGATCAGCTAAAGCTGCAGGTTTATATACATGTGACCGTCTCCAAATTAGTAATAAATTAATTAATCAATCAATCAATCTGGAGACGGTCACATTCTGTACAGGTTTAGCATGGATGGGGAAGTTTAACCCCATCCATGCTGCAAAAACAACAACAAAACATTGTGTTTTATACAAATTAAACAATATGTTTAAAATAATAATACAACAAATACAAAATAATATACACACACAGGGGCGTGGTGTACCCTGTCACACCCATATATATCTTGAGTTAGTCGGTCCCTAAAGGCCTTATGAAATAGAAATTGCACGACCTCTCCTGCTTATAAAAACACAATCCACACATGCATCCTAGCTGCACAATAATATTAGCCCAGACAATAAAATACATACAAACTGGATGTGAACAGAAAATGTATCCAGAAGGGCTTTCTGTGATTCTGCTTTAACCAAAAGTACCACACATCAGCAAATGCCAATACTGTGAAACTGCAGGTCACGCTAATGTAAATTCACAGCATGTGGAATAAAATCTTTTCCCTTCTGGAGGGCCTGCTCAAGCGACATTACAGTGCACAGCTAAAGCCCTTCCCACAGAACAGTCATCCCGCATGGTAATGTAATCCAGTTCTTCATCCCGCATGGTAATGTAATCCAGTTCTTCATCCCGCATGATAATGTAATCAAGTTCTTCTGCCCGCATCGTAATGTAAGCCATTTCTTGGAGGAGATGCAATAAAAAAGATGCCTGGCCTGGATGATTTTCTCAACGAGTACTAACTTTCAGTAGCCATTTTCCAGTTCTAGTTTTTAAAAATGCAAGACAAAATTGTGAGAGATATAAAACAGCTTGCTTATTGACAAAACTAAGAGGAGAAGATTATCCAGTGGCTCTATCTGGGTCACTGCAATTTAAACACAGACAGTACAGCCAACCCCAGGCACGTTCAATCATAGCAACACAGAAAGGCTGCCCCAGTTTTTGTACTTATTGCTGTAACGTGATATTTCAAAAATCTTGATTTGCTGGATTAAGATGCATATGACTGCTGTATATATTGCCCAACAAATATGCCAAAACATTCTCTGAACCAGTGCTTGAACAAATATACACTGATATACATAACACATAATACATTAAGCAATCAGTACAATACTGGTTTCATAACAAAAAGGATTTTGTGGAGACCCAGGCTTGTGTTGTATGTTAACATATACTTATTTTCTGGTTGAAAACAGGAACAAAACATATTTGAGGTTACAACTTCCAATAAGGTGTATGTGCACTGTTTGAGTGATGTGGTATAGCACAGGGGTGTAGTTTAGAGTTAAAACTAGTGATGAGAATGAAGCTACAGCTGGTTCGACCCTACATGAACCAAATGAGGCAAACAGCGTAACGAAGGAATCTTTTGACGATTCAGACACTGAAGTAACAAAACGTAATGGTTTTACCGACACTGTCCAATTTCTACCACAGCGTTCACAGTGCGCTGTTTCAGGCAGGCCAAATAGAACAGTTTTTGCAATGTTTTTATATACAAAATGAAAGCGCCCAAAATGATGAAGCATTGCCTACCCAGTTAGTGGAGGAATAAATTGTACTCTGCTTTAGAGATAGCACCGCTGTTTAGTGAGCGAACAGGGTTCAACTCCTTGCTGCTAGGGGAAAATATTTTGTACGTTCGCATAGTGCAGAAAAACATCTTGATTATAATATTTTACTCAAAATAAATACAATAAACTAATGTGACATTGTTCACTTTTGTTAGTTTAAAGTTGTAAAGTCTTATATGAATTGTTTGATGTGGAAATGCATAAAGGAAGGAATCAAGCATATGTAAGGTATTGGGAACCTTGCAGCACAACTGTTATGATGGTTGAGTGGCAGTGTGTTGCAAATCCAGTAAGGGGATGTGTATATTATATATATATTGTGACGTAGTTGCCTTTAACTAATTGACCCAGACACAAAAACTTGCAGTTTAGCGCTTTTATTACACTTTTATTAAATCAAAACAAAACAATGCAAAACAAAAACCTAACTCCTTCCAGGAGTGCTTAACTAAGCTCTTCAGTTCACCGGTCACCAAAAGAAAACACTTATCCAAGTAGAAGTTTCAAACACTGTACAGTACAGAAGATACAGTGCTTCATGAAATGCTTGCGATTCAACCGGTTCAGAGATAGCTAAGGCTTTAGGCAATTCAAATGGTTCGGTGTTTAACTGGGGCATCAGGTGATACCAACGGAAAATACACAAATTCTGCATTTCTCAATTTATTATGATTACATTATTACACTGAAATATACCTACAAACTGAAATTCTATATAGTGATTGTTTAAATCAGACATTCTAGTATAACTAAGAACATTAATAACTGCTTAATAATGTGTATAAAAAAAATAAGGATCATTGCCTTCTCTGTAAACGAATAGTGTAGTTGTCCATAATGTCACTTTATTATTGATAGTTACATTTTACTAATGCCTTGACTTTAAAGACATTGGGTTGTGCAGATCTACCATTAGGTGGCACTAAGGAGCATGAAGGCCTGCATGTGAACCTTTTGGTGAAGTAATGATTCAAAGGGCTCAGTAATTCACTTTTCCCATCACTAATTTGAATGTTTGCCAAAGTACAGCTTTAGAAACTCACACTTCATCTGCATCCAGTCCTGGATTTCCAAACTACGATCAATTAAGTATATTTTTCAAAACGTGTAATCTGGATAACAGTGATGCAGATTTTGTAATCCTATATTTTGTGATCGAAATTACTTTTGAAAAATAAAAAACTGAATTTCAGTTATTTGTAATTATTTGTAATCTTGATAAATGTAATCCAGCAGTGACCTTTTCTGAAAACCTTGATCTAAATAAAAGTAATCTTAATCACAAAATACAGGATTACAAAAATCTGATCACTGTTATACAAATTACAAGTTTTGAAATACCAGCCTCAAGCTCACCGAGTACCGCATCCAGTAAAAGTGCTCCACGTGGAGTGCACGATGCGCTCTATAGCCTGGAGATCGTAGGTTCGAATCTGTCATTGTCATTGCCAACCATGACCGGGGGTTCCTAGGGGGTGGCACACAATTGGCTGAGCGCCGCCCGGGTAGAGAGGGCTTAGGTTGGCAGGGCAATCCACGGTTCACCACGCACCAGCGACCCCTGTGGCTGATAGGGCGCCTGCGGGTCTGCAGTGGAGCCATTCAGATCTGTGTTGTCCTCCAGCACCATGGGTCTGGTGGCTTCGCTGTGGATCCGCAGTGCGACAAAATGATGGATTGGCAGGAACACGTTTCGGAGGACGCATGTTTCAGTCTCCGTTTCCCGAGTCACGGGGGGGTTGCAGCGGTGAACCGGGATAAAAATAAAAATTGGGCATTCCAAAATGGGGAGAAAACTGGGGTAAAAACCATTTGCGACGATTAAATTTGATTGAGCAGCCCCTGTTAAACACATTGTTCCTTCCCTTTATAGCTGCATGAACAACTTTCAACATTCAACCTACGGACTGGGTGCAGCAGGGCTAGTGGAAGTTGCTAACCCTGCAAGTGTTCAAAACTTTTAGAATTGTTCCTAAATGTTTAACTGTTGTCCAATATATTCAGACAAAATATAGGTGTTAGCCTTAGTGTTTACATATTAGTAAATGTACAGTGTAAGCCACTTTATTTCATATTCAGTCTTTCTTCACAGTCTTTCATATACAATTAAATTCTGTACACATACAGTCTTTTACACAAATACATGTTGAAGTAATTTATAAAACAGCTACCAACATTGCAGATGTTTTAAAGTGTATTATCCTTGTTTAAATATTGTCAATTAAGCAGGAACTAATACCCCTACTATAAAGCCATGTACTACTGCTCCAATGTGTATTGAATTTCCCTAAGCTAGGGATGGAGCATGAAGCCTGTGCTGTCAGGGCTCCAGAGCACGCATGCTCTCTCTGCTCCTAAAACAGCCAGGTTCCATTGCACTAGGAAATGCTTTTATAGTTCAGGGCTCCAGATCGAGCACGCTCTCTCTGCTCTAAAAGAGCCAGTTTCCATTGCACTAGGAAATGCTTTTGTAGTTCTGGACTATTGTTTCTTTAACAACTATATATATATATATATATATATATATATATATATATATATATATATATATATATATATATATATATATATATATATATATATATTAAGAGACTGACGGCACAGAGAGTTAAGTATAGTTCTCATCAAAACTTTATAGATACTTGTATAGATAATGCAGTAGTTCCAACTGGCTTTAAAATAAAACTAAGCGTAAACATGAAGACTAGTGAAGCAGAAAGATTCAATGTAAATCAGATACATCATGTATGAATAAATCATGGATTTGAATGTAAACAATAACAAGTAGTTGTCATGCCGTCAAAAACCTATAAATACCTCCAATGTTTTGATTCAAACACAGGCTCCCTTGAGAAAGATATGTACAACATATCGAAACATTGGGCAGCTGGCTCTTTGAGCTAAAATAGATATACATATATTATTATTTGTTTATTTAGCAGACGCCTTTATCCAAGGCGACTAGGGTGTGTGAACTATGCATCAGCTGCAGAGTTACTTACAATTACGTCTCACCCGAAAGACAGAGCACAAGGAGGTTAAGTGACTTGCTCAGGGTCACACAATGAGTCAGTGGCTGGGGTGGGATTTGAACCGGGGCCCTCGTGGTTTCAAGCCCTTTTCTTTAACCACTGGACCACACAGCCTCCTATAAATAATTTTTTTTTTTTTCTTTCTACACAGCTAAAGAAGGGCTTTTGCCCGAAACGTCCTGAAATAAATGATTTTTTAATCATTTAAACTTTTTGTGTACATTATTTTTATTTTATTTTTAAAATATTTTTTCTTCTTATCAACCTTCATTTTTGTACACTGCAGTTCTACCTTCTCTGAAACCTACATATATCTTTTATCTTTTTTTTTTTAATAACTCTTAAGTTAATGTGCACAGGGACCACAAAGATCTTAAAAGTGGTTTGTCCCCATGAGTTTAAAGCCATAAAGCAAAAAGGTTAGTGAGATACTTGGAGCGGAAATGAATGATTATGTGGAGTTTATTGAGGAGCCCCATCCCATCCCTGCCTTTCCACAACTCCAATTCTCTTCAGCCACTAAGGGGGCAACGACACACTAATATCACGATTACCATACGTATCACGATATACTACAGTTATCACAATGCATTTGATGGTCCTGATTGGATACTTGTATGATGCATAATAAGATCAAATGGTAATTTAATGAGGTTACCAATGAGACAGGGAGGATGTGTTCATCCCAGACTAGAACACACACTTGAGCTTCATTCAAGAACTATTTGGTGAACTGCAATGTGCTTTTGTACTCACGAAACAAACCTTTATTACAATACATCATGTAAAAAAAAGCCTCGTTAAGCTATGAATCGTTACACCCCTGCAAACCACCAAAGTAAATTCTGAGATACTGGGTTTGAAAGAAGTTCATCTTGATCTCTGATATTGTCTGGAACCTCTGGTTTCCAGGTCGAGAGAGAGAGCCCAGCTGATAGGGGCGTTGACAAATTAAGAAACACAAGATAAATGAGCCAGATAAGCCATATAATACCCTAGTCACATGACCTAAATAATGCAAGATTACCATTAAACATGTGACTGTGAATAAACTGAATGGCAATCACTAGATTTCAATGCCCGTTGATGCTGTATTATTTAGGTAATCATTATTTAGATGATTAATTAATTGTTCCAAAATACATAAATAAAAAAATGAAATTTGAGTTTTTGTGAACAAAAAAAAACTGTCCCCGATAGCATAATCTAGGGGTGTGTCAGATCAGATCGAATTGTTTGTAAACATGCGGTGAAATGGAAATGTGGAAAAACGTATAATTGATTTATCCAGAGGTTAAAAAACAATGTGGCAGTGAAAAGGTTAATTTCTACTGGACACCATCTGTAATGGAACTTGTTCCATGATTGCCAGAATCAGAGAATACAGCTTGTAAGGACTCTATCTGAAATCGAGTGGTCTGTATCATTAATATCGTCAGAGCTTAAAAGAATATGGCACGGAACGAGTTAATGTTCCCCATCCTCCCAACTAGACATAAGCTAAGAAAAAAAGTAAAAAGCACTTTGCAAATACTGTTATGAAAAAAGCTGCCAATACAAATATTTCTGGGGACATCAATATGCTACCCACAACTGTTAAAATCCTACGTAATTAAATCAGTATTTATTCAACATAAAACCATTAAAAAAATAGTATAAATACAAAGGGTAAAAACAATGCAGTGCCAACAACCCTGATATCCAGGTCCCTATTCAGCAGGCTGTGGCCTGCTTTTAAGACCTTTCCACTAAAAGCTGTAGAGCCTCTTACTCTACAGCAGGGGTCTCAACCCTGGTCCTGGAGAGCCTTAGTCCTGCAGCTTTAATAGATGGCTTTACGTCATCAATGGCTAAAGGTCTGGAACACAGTTAATCTTGACTAACTAAGCCAATAATTGGTGCAATTAAGTAACTGAGAGCTCGGTTGAAATGAAAACCAGAAGACCCAGTAGCTCTCCAGGACCAGGGTTGGACCCCGGCTCTACAATGTCTACAAAGAAAACCAGGAGGCAGGCTTGTAAATGCATTGTAAGCAAAGGGATTATTTTGGCTCTTAATATTGTTTTGAGATTCCAGATAGACTTAAAACAGAACAATGAAAACATGCCCACCTCCAATGTGAGCTCCAAACACAATTAAAAGAACTTGCCGGTTACAAGCAGTATGCAAATAATTACGACTTTTGCATTGAACAGTGAAGATTTTCATTACTGATAAATGGAAAAGACCACTGTGATGCAGACAGTATGATTGACACTGTAGATAGATATCTTTAAAGGTATGTGTATATATAAAACTTTTTTTGAACAATGTAACTTTGAATATATATGTGTGTGTGTGTGTGTGTGTGTGTGTGTGTGTGTGTGTGTGTGTGTGTGTGTGTGTGTGTGTGTGTGTGGCCTCAACGAGCCACAGTATTAATGAGAATATATTTGTATAAACTTTTTTTCCATGTTTTGCCCAACAGAATCTTAAATATCTATTAGAGGTGGTTTTTTTTTTTTGTTTTTTTTTTAATACTATAGTTAACATGTATAATTATATGTTAATATAAACTGGAATAAAACAACCATGTTATTATTCAGTATTTAATTGATTATTCAAAATACATTGTAAACAAACAGAAATACATCAGGTTAAATTCTATGTCAAAAATAGATTTTTAAGAATTATATTTAATGACATATACAGTATACAGTACAGTTTAATCTATGCAGTGTTAAAGAAGACTGGGTGTAGTGCAGATGCATGTAAATAATTCACAGAAACCGTGGCCCTCCTGATCTCTAAGGGTACGTCTGGGCAATAACCCTGCAGGTGCTGTCACATGTGTTTAACTGAAGAACATTTTAAATGAAGAATACTGTACTGAAACCAAATAGTTACAAATTAAAACTATATTCAATAAATCGTCACAGAACATAGGTCTACATAGAACAGAGTTCTGCTCATTAAAAAACAAGGTGCCTTTCACAATAACAATCATAATAGCCCACAGGTGCACAGTACATGGTTGTATAGTGAAGCATTAGATACAGAACCCATCCACAATAGTGTATGCTTCTCAAAGCTGTCATGAACGTTGACGTTTTAAACGTGCGTCTCACACAACAGTATGGCACAGCCTTGTGGAACACAACTGCAGTGCATTTCTATAAAGGGCACGTAACACCATTAAACTTTACTTATATTAATTTCACTGCTGTCTGTGTGCAGCACCTGTGGCTTACCAACGAAATCCACTGCTGATCACCTGCAACTACAGAGCCTGATTGTTAAAGAGCATGCTTTAAAAAAAACAAACAGATGTGGTTTAATATAATGGAAATCTGTGCAGCCAGCGTGCATACAGTAGTAATCATTTCGCTTCTTACCACCTCCTAAGCAAATAACAGCTGTTGCAAATGCAAACAAGAGCAATCAAAAACCATCACCGAGACTGCGTTCGAGTCCTAAGTATAAAGTCAAAAGTTCTCAAAATCCTTCTCCGTCCCTTAATGATACAAATAGTTACACTTGCCTGACTATATAAATACTGTCCCTCACCCCCACACACACTATGTTCTATCCATACTATTATCATTAACATTACACATGGCTAGATTTACTATATTATTATTATTATTATTATTATTATTATTATTATTATTATTATTATTATTATTATTATTAAGCAACGATATTCCAATAATGAAAACATTTTAGTAAGGCAGTTTACATTATTTTGTCCTATATTATTTGCACCCTATATAGTTTTGGTGGAAGTGTGAGCCCATAAACATGGTAAAAGTATGTGATAACGGTGGACCAACGGTGTGGAACATCAATGTATTGTTAAACTGTACGCAATGAAGCGAAGACAGATTACACTTAATATTCACAAACGCTACATCTTCATTCTTGGAAATCGGGATTGTACCATTTCCCGTATTAAATACTGCGTACCAGTTTAGGAACAGCAAGGACGCAAATCTGTGAGGTGGGTAATAATACCGACAGGCTCATCATTGTGGCCTGGATTTGTATTACTAGAACATGGGCCGCACCGAAAACGGTTCTTTTTTATTCTTAACTTCATTGTTTTCCACCTTTCCATTGGCCAGTAATTATATATATATATATATATATATATATATATATATATATATATATATATATATATATATATATATATATATATATATATATATATCCCTATTTCTTCAGCCCTGGTGTTAATCTGTAAAGCCCGCAAAATGAGCTGATTATTTATCTTAATCGCTTACGTTAAATTTTAGGGAAAAACTATATATATATATATATATATATATATATATATATATATATATATATAACACGTTTTTAAACTTGAACATGGAAACGAGGTCCGCAGAATCCGAGTTGAGTCTGTTTCCGACATTGTGTCTCAAACAGCGTGGGGTGAGAAGTCATTCTATATTTCATCGAAATAAATACTATACTGTTCAGAGAGAGTGAAAACACACACACACACACTGTCAGTTAAAAGTATACGACGTGTATAATCTGGTTTGTGTTTATGTGCATGAAGCTCTTGGAACTGACTTCTATTTACTCTGAAGAAGAATCTAGGTTGTACAAGAGGAACTACTGTAGCCTTCAGAAAAAGATATCAGACTGTTGGCAAAGTCTACAATTGTAACTTTACAAACAAAAGAAATTCACATGAAGTATTTGACATATACTGAAATATCAAATCCCTTTTTATGTGTATATTTTTTGGAGGACGAACCGCATATATATATATATATATATATATATATATATATATATATATATATATATATATATATATATATATATATATAATCACACGTTATACATTAATATAGTGTTGTTGTTGGACAATAAATAAGCAAGTGTTCAAGTGCCAGGCGCAAACTAGTAATAATACATTATGTTTGGGGACATTATGTAAATCTCTAAGATAATAATGCCCCGCAACTGTGTCACATTAAAAGCGTCTTCAGAACCGTGCTCGCTCCAAAACTACTGTTTGCACGACTACATGTTTAAAAGTCTACTTTAAAAAAAAAAAAACATTTAACTTCTGTTTCTTTGCATGCATTTACAGTCAAACACGTTCCTCGATCGAGAATATCAGGTTCATATGAAAACAACACGTTAGCCCAGGGTAAACTAACCAGATGAAGTCTGCAGTAACAAAAAAAAAAAAAAAACTGCCAAACCCGTGTATAATTTTCATATCCCAACCAGCTAAACTGTACCTAACTATTTCAACAGAGCAAAAATGAACGCTCTGATATGTATAACCCCCACCCCCCAACCCACTTCTTCCACGGGCGCGCTCCCCCGCTGCCAACGAAGGAAAAAAAAACTTTAAAATCTTACCTTGATGGGTTTCCTCTGGAATGTACATCATCTTGCTTTCGTTGACCATAAAAAACAGTCCAGTGTATTCGTTGGTGAATGTGTACAAGCGAGTGTTGTACAAAATAAACAAAAAATAAAAAATAAAGAGCTTGCGATACTCCTCCTCTGTACTATTGTGGTTAATATTACCTGATCCCCATAACTGAGTCAAACACCAGACACGGTTCCTTACCACTGCCTCCTAAGGAAAAGAAGCAGTGCATCCTCGAAACATCCGGGCCCTACCCAAGAAATATAGCACAGCACCACTTGCTGCTAATAATCAAAATTGTACCAAGCAAGTATTATAAAAATATAAAAAGGAAAAGGTAGTGGTGAAGGGTTTGAAGAAGACAATCCACGCCGGTAGTAGATAGCAACAAATAATTACAAATAATATATCCAGGTTATCTCAGAGGGTTGAATCTGTCGTTTTAATTGATTCCACGAAGGGAGTCCAAAAAAGGGTGACAATTCGTGGGGTCTCATCAGCCCTCCTTTTTCCAAGCCATCATTAAAACATGGATATCAGTCAGTCGCCAGCAATAGGAGTTCGGTCGTCTCTGCAGTGATACTAGTGTGCTGGTAGAACTAAGACAGAGTGAGCGAGAGAGAGAGAGAGAGAGAGGAGAGAGAGAGACTGAAGACCAGCCCCCCTCCCAATACACTACTGACTGGTTCCAGATGTTACTGCGCTAGAAAATCAAATACAGTAAACCCTGCACAGCATTGCAGTCACACTCTCTCTTAAGAAAAAGGGATTAAATCAGGATGTGAGAGAATGGAGACAAGGGGGGCTGGGGGATAATATTGCATGCCAGGTATATGGCACAAAGGGAAATGGTGAAAACTGAACCCAGCTGGTGGATATCATCATTTACAATATACAAACCTGAACCGCATCACTATCTTACTATGGCACTGCTGTTATATATATATATATATATATATATATATATATATATATATATATATATATATATATATATATATATATATATATATTAACACCACTAGTACAGCACTGTTCTTGGTAAATAACCTACTGCTTATTATTTTTAACACAAATATTACATTTGAAAATTATGTATGTGCATTACAAACACAATACTCAGATTGGATAACTTATTTGTAACTTGCAATTGTCCGTTCTTTCCGTCTTATTGGAGACGTAAATGATGTAAAAATCACCTGAAAACTGCACAAACAAGTTAAAACAAGTGTACTGCCAGGCCATTTCTAAAAGTCGTCAGAATTTCTGTTTTTATTAAACTGCATGTTTTCCTCATAATAATAATAAAATAATAAACAGCTTCAAACGTGCCATTTACTCTGTCGGTTACAGAAATAAACGAACCCCGACTAGTGTGGCCTGGAATTCTTATTTACGAGTATTAGTAGTTTTGTTTTTATTTATCCATCACGGTTGTTTACTGTACTGTGGGCCTACATTCTATTCAGCTTCAAAATAATAATGATTTTTTTTTAAGAATGGGGCAAAAAAATAATTAGTGGATAAAATGACTCACCTCTACATAGGACTTTTTTTTTTTAAAGTAGCAGATTTTAAAGTCCTACATGGTAGATATAAAGCCCTACAAAAAAAGTCCTAAGTAGGAGATACTTTTTTTTTTTTTAAATTGGCGCTAGGATGCGTCCGTACATGGAGACAGCTGTCTGAGCAAAATGTGCTGTAGTTTTATCACTATTAATAAAGGCTACTGTAAATATATATTATAGCGTTCACGGGGGTTGGGGTCAGGGCTGGTAGGTGACGCGGTTTAAAAATGAACATACCCGTTAACCCGATAGCTGCTCCTGCAAGGAAGCCCAGCTCTTTTGTACCGCGGTATCGGCGCTGTGCTTCAAAGCGGGATCGCGTTAGATCTCCGCCTGTGATAAGCCCCTTCCTAAGTGGTTCGCTACAATATGATATATTATTGTCTGGTAAAACGTAATACGAATTTCTTGACGCGCAGCACCTCGCGAACAGGTGACACAGATCGAACTGTGTGTGAAAACTTCGATCACATACACCTGCGTTCATAGACAGCATTAAGCAGTTCGTTTAAAACCAAAATATGCCGGGAAAAGCAAATAACAATGCATACAATGTAAAATGATCGCTTACTACGAAACACATTATTTAATTGGTAGAGCCAGCACTTAGTCAGATGACATTACAGTTAGGTAACCAAAAAGTAATTAACAATTGCGTTTTGTCCATATTATTACATATATCAAATTATTTTTCCAACCATGCTTTAGTAATGGAGAACAAAAAATGAAAAAAAAAATCTAATTTTTTTTGGACGCTGAACATGTTTTGAGGACTCAGACTCGCTGGCTTTTTGGCACTTTGGCTCTTTACTTGAGGTATCAAGAACTCCAATCAGCTGGCAGAGCCCAAGTGTATAGCGCCCAGTGGCAGTTTCAATTGGAGTGTGCTGTTTGCCGATCCCCAATCCCCACGTTTTGCAGTCTGAGACTCAGACTCTTGAGTTGTGTTATCCACCGGGAACGTTAATGGGCCGAACCTGGCATACATCACTGGGATGAAAAACAAACTGACAATGTAGCTGCAGGTATATCATGTTAGAGATGAAACATCACTATATGGGTACTTCTATTGACCCTTAGCCAACTGGAACTGAATAGCAGCTCCTGAACTGGTTTCATTACTGAAACTCAATTTATGCTAATTAGTTTATTTAAGACAATGCATTTGGTTTGGACTGTCCCAAGGTAATTTTCATTAAAAACTATTTTTTAGTTTCTCCTACCCATTCGTAAATTGTATTGAACGAATTATTTATTTTCTTCAGCACTGGTTAAATATTTACTTTTGGGGATTAAAGTTACTGGGAACTTTAAATTGTAATATTTAGGCCCATGTTTAGATATTATAATTTCAACTGTCTCAACTGTCCCCAGTTATCATTTTAAATAAAATCATGACACTCCTGTTATTTATTTATTTTATTTTTTTACATTAATTCTACAACCTTTTGTTATTTCCTGGTCTTTCAGAAAGTAAAGTTTTTTTTGTTGTTTTTTTTCCACATTATTTGTTTCTTTAATCAGATGGTATTTGAAAAGCATAAATAAGTAGAAACATTTCATACTATTACATGGCTTTCCAACAGTAATTATTACAATAAAACACATTATGCACAGGATATCTACATAATCAATTAGGGTACATAGGGTAAGAGTATACTGTATACACTGCATCACATTCTATAATAACAGACAGGGGGAAAGTTCAAGTGTCATTGAAATAGAAAGTTCTAATATTGCAATTATCCAATCATTACCCTTTTCATAATGTTAGCAATCTTTCTGAGTGGTTCTAATTGCAATTAATCAAATACTTAATTATGATTATTTTTGAAGCCTGTATCAAGTTGATTTCACCTGAGTTCAGGAGCTGCTCTTCAGTACTGGTTGCCTGTCATAGATATAAACTATGACACCTACAGCTATGACCAAAGTTTTGCATCAGAGATTAAGACAAAAAACTATATGTACATATAGTTTATTTAGCATTATGTAACCAAAGAAACTACAACATGATATCTCAAAAAGTCTACCGGTAGCCATAATAATAGTACCATATATCATGTTAGATTTCAAAATGTCACATTTTTCACTTTTTTTCGTTAAGTATGTGGAAAACTACAAAGCGGTATGTAATTCAATATGTTAAAGTGCCATTATTCAGCAGTTTTCATTCGATGTTATGAAGCAAAATTAGTTAATTCTAGAAGGTGATGCAAAACATTTGGCCATAGCTGTAGGCTAGATCAGCCAAAGTGTCTTTATGGAGGTTAGATACAGCGCCATCTAGTGTTCTGCCCCTTTGGAAACATTGCTGAATAATAATAATAATAATAATAATAATAATAATAATAATAATAATAATAATAATAATAATAATAATCAATTACTTTTTAAATACCACCCATAAGTATTCAACATGCAATAGTACTGAATTAAGAAATACTAAAAGAAACTAAAATTCAATGACAAATGTTTCGACTAGAAGTCTTTTTTTCATTTTCATTATTCCTTAACGTGATAACAAAACAATTGTTTTGCACCTCAGATAGCTACAAAGATTTAAAAAGTGCAGTTTTTAAAGAAACACATGCTATAGCACACATGTGTTTTCATTTAAAAACATGATATCTGGTACTACTTTAGTTAAAGAAAGGTCTTTGTTTCTATGCTGTTTTCTCTGGATATCTGTTACGCTTGCACTTCCTCTGACATTTCATCTCAGCGGTGTCTTCTGGTTCAAAGTATGTTACTGGTTAAAAGCATGTCAGTCAATAGGGGAAGCAGCTGATTGGTTATTCACAGGAAAGAAGCCATTGAAAGGGAGAGGGCAATTGCACCGGGAGGGTGAAATGACCAAGCAAGTGCAACACTAACTGAAAACACGGCTTGCAAACAGAGATTTCTTTAACCATGTGTAGTACCATATACACGTGTTTCTTTCAAAATTGGACACTTGAGATCTATAAAACGAATGGAAGTGCACAAAGTGTAAGATTCTTGGAATTATTTTGTTCGCTACAATTATTTTAATAACACATAATACAAGTCCCATTTTAATACTGTTTCTAAAACAAGAAAGCCTGCTGCGTTTCAAAACTCAAAAGGAAGTTTTAAGTACATCTGAGGTCACCTGAAGTGGCAAGTAAAAATACTGTACAGTAGACGATTTTAAAAAGAGAAGATTGAGTGATGGGGTGGAGTTGAGTTTGTTCACATTGGGTTACACATGTCATTAACGCAGCTATTGGGATTGGTCCACTTTATGGTGGGAGGAGCCAAGCATTTACTCACAGCAGATTTTGTTTTGTCAGCATAGCAAGCAAAACAATAAATCTTGAGTGTGTTGATTGTCATTAAAACATGATCAAGAAGCTTTATTATTATTATTATTATTATTATTATTATTATTATTATTATTATTAATTGTAAAAGTAGGAGTTATAGTGTATTGATTCCTGATCATGAAGAATATCAATTGTTGTACAATATTAAATAATAGTACCAGTATTGGATATACAATTATTGGTCTTCATCCTTCCCCCAGAACCGATTATTTTAAACCGAGTTTTGTTTCATTTTAATGCTGTTTTTGCTTTTTTTAAATGGCCTCTTCAACAGAGAACATGTCAACAGCCTGAATTAATTTGAAAGGAGAGCAGTTTTATAAGACCAAGAGTCAGAATTAGCAATACAAATTATCCAGCATTTAAAACAATCTTCTGCTCACAGACTCATCAAAGTGACTATAACATCTTTGGGGTTTTAAGTACAAAATAGGATACCATATAATACATCTTACTAATATATAAATACACCTTTAGTTTGGGTAGTATTTTACAAACAGTAAAACCTGTATTTACAGTCCCTTGAACTACAGCTCTGGCCAAAAGTTTTGCATCACCTAGAATTTTCAGATTGAGAACTAAAGTCTACCAGAAGCCATAATTGTTGTACAATACTTCATGTGTTAGATTTCGAAGTATCACATTTTTCAATTGTTGTCAGTTTTTCATTAAGTATATGGAAAACTACAAAGCGGTATGTAATTCAATGTTAACGTAACATTATTAAGTTTCATTTCACTTCCTGGAGCTGACAGGGAGCCCTGTCGTTGGTTTGTGGAGTGTGTGTGTGAGTGTGTCTTTGAGAAATCAGCTGCGACGCATGACAACAGACGCATTGCTAAGTGACCAGTGGAGCAGTGGGCTTGCCCTGAGCTGAACTAATTGGGAGGACCGGATTGGCTGGGAGGCGTGCCCAGGAATGTACAGAGCTCAAAAAGCGCCTGCGCCACAGCTTGGGACGACTGCAATGCCATTGACACAGACGGGCGTTGGGTGAGAGTTTTGTTTACATCAAGGACGCAATACAGTGTAGATAGGGTTACGTAGAGTAGGCAGCAGGTTCCTAGATCAGGACGTTCCTGTTAGTGGGAAAATTGGCAGACATCCAGGCCTCGATGTCTTGGATGCAAGCTGAGAGCCAGACCATGGTACATCCCCGGGTCCCTCCATTGCACTCGAAGGCCAAGCGAATGATGTTGTTCCAGATCAAGTCCACCCCACAATTTTGCACTTGTTACCGGATGGTGATGGCAACTTTTCAGATAATGGACCCATCCACCATGGCAGAATTGTGAGCAAATGGTTTGAGGAGCATGAAGAGACTTCAGGCATCTACCAAGGCCATAGGATCTCAATTCAATTGAGCATGTCTGTGATTAACTTGAATGACACATTCATCATCACAATCCTCTGCCTACATCTCTGCACCAATTAATTATAATAATTGGCTGGACATCCCTCAAGACACCTTCCAGCACTTTGTGGAGTCTGTGCCATGCCATGTCAAGCCGGTGATTGCCCAACCCGATATATGGTACAGTGCCTAATAAAGTGGCCAGACAGTGTATGTTTTCATTAGAAAAATCGACATATAACAACAAGCAAGCAAAGAACCAAATGATCTTCAGCACAACAAAACGTGAGACAGTGATTGCTAAGAAAATGAACTGGCAACCACACCTCTTCACAGAACAGCCTTATAGGCTCATATTAAATTCCCAGTAGCTTATTATTTATTTCTTAGCAAATGCCCTTATCCAGGGCGACTTACAATTGTTACAAGATATCACATTATACATTATACACATATCACATTATTTTTTTTACATCTAAATACCCATTTTTACAGTTGTTTTTTTTTTTGTTTGTTTTTTACTGGAGCAATCTAGGTAAAGTACCTTGCTCAAGGGTACAGCAGCGGCCCAAACCTGGGATTGAACCCACGACCCTCCAGTCAAGAGTCGAAACCCTAACCACTACTCCACACTGCTGCTTATGGATATCATACTCTCTGGAAATAAATCTTAGCATAACAAAATGTACTTGCGACATACATACTAGGAACGAGAGATGTTTTATACAGTGATGGAGCTGGTGATTTAAAATGTGATTAAATAAAACAGCTTGTTTGCTGAGGTAGTAGCGCCCTCTTGAGACAACAATCAACACTACACTCTATTGGCAAGGCAGTTCTGCTGAACTGCTATTGAAATACCTATAACTCTGTACAGCAGACCACTTTTCTTCAACAACACAGTGGTAACATGTGACTCTGAAGTAATTACCAGTAATGAGAGACCACCCTTGACCCTCAACTCCATTTATAAACAACAGGTGTATTTGAAATGTAAGCAGTTGGCTTAGCATGTATCACAGTGTTTAGACTTGCTTAGTTTCGGTGCTAGGCCTTGGCCTTCGGGGCTCTTGTTGCTGCCTTTAAAGATTGATTGACATCTCTCAGCCAGCACAGTCTGACTGACAACCCCCCTAGTGAGGCTAAAAATGATGTGAAGGTTGGGGAGGAGGAGGTAAACTCAAAGCATGGTGCAGACTGCAACTGCTTGACTAGCATTTGTAGCTGACACTGATTACATGTTGACATGAATGTTGACTCCTTATCCAATGCCTGCTTGAATTTTTGACTTTTGGTGAGGTTTGCTTGTCAATCAGATGATCATATCTACAGTTGCATTTGTTTTCCTGCATGAAAATGTATCACAACTTCCTCATTACCGTGATTCTGTTAAGTGCTGCCTTACAATGAGGTGGTGAAGTTTTAAAAAATTGGGCTAACTTGCCCCCCATCCCCAATTTGTATAGCAACATGGTGGTAACTAGAAATTCCATTAAAACAATTGAAATTATGAAAATGAATATACAGATAATTAGTTGAATGAACATAGTCTTTGATACAGAGTTACAATTGCATTCCCCAGTTCATCTCAGTCTGTATAAGTATGCCCAGTTTCACAAAGCTCTGTCCTCATTTACTATATGCAATAAAGAGAACAGGAAGGTTTTTTTCCACTTTTCAACTGCTTATTTCTCCTAATCTTTCAACAATAGTGACATTTTGATAAACGTAGGAGTTTGTCAGTACAGAATCATAATTAAAATGGCATGGTAAAGTTCGGTCCTGTAGAGAGAGCCAGGCAGTGGCTCTGCCCATGATTCTGGATGAAACAGATTCTTTTGTACCTCAGAATGGTGGCAGGCTGCCACTGAGGGAATCCAGAAACGCATTATAATGAAAACAGACTTAAAGAGTTCAAACAAAGGGCATTCCCCTCTCTGTATGAAATCTGCCAACATATCAGCACTGACAGCGATTCTGGTCAAATACAGTGTATAGACAGAGATCAGAGCATTCCAGACTGACAAGAGTAGCACATGCCAGACTGAATACCAGAGCACTTCAGCAGTCTAGTAAGAGCCACATTCACGTGTCATTACTGAAATAATGTAGCAAGATGGGCAAGGTCACCTCAGACACTTTTAATGGTTAGACACTCACACTAGTCCTGCATCCAGTCCAGGGTTTCAGAACTCCCTTTGGTTTAGGTAAACTATTGAAATGACCACTTTCCAAGTTTCTAAGCAATCCTGCAAAATCTGTTCTCAATTGATCACCCTTATCACAGCATTAATAAGCTTCAGCCTGTAGGTTTGATACAAACAGACAGATTCCACATAACTTATGCTAAAAAAGGTCCTTAGCAAGTTTAATCAGCATTTAGCAAGTGGTTCTGTAGATGAATAAAACAAACGTGTGACATGCAGGCAAACGTAAGCTAAAGAAGTTTCTTCGCAAGTTGCATCACAATCGGACAAGTGGTTCTCTAGCTTTACACACAACTCATATACAGAAAGACAGTCGACTGGAAGATAGATCTATTACCCTGAGATTACTATTATTAACTAAATTAACATAACATGTAGTTTTAGAAGAAATAAAATAAGATCATGTACAATAGAGAAGAGTAAAGGAAAATTAATGGATACATATACTCAGTACAGTCGGCGCCGCCTAATTGGGATACTGGTAATCGGAATTTCTACTTAAATGGGATAGCAAGGTTGGGCAAGAGGAGTGAACTCCTCCTGGGCCAGATGCTGGCAGTCTGTAGCGGGCCCCTGGAAGTTGTGTGCGTGGTCTGCTACTTCAGGAGGGGCCTGGGTCCCATCCCCCCAGCTGTGCGGACAGGCTCTCCCGGGATGTGACCACCAAGTGACCACCACCCCTCTCCCTCCGGCTCCGCTACCCTGCCTGGACGAGCCCTGCTGATCTGCCTCAGGACGCCCCTCTCCCTCCGGCTCCGCTACCCTGCCTGGACGAGCCCTGCCGATCTGCCTCAGGACGCCCCTCTCCCTCCGGCTCCGCTACCCTGCCTGGACGAGCCCTGCCGATCTGCCTCAGGACACCCCTCTCCCTCCGGCTCCGCTGCCCTACCTGGACGAGCCCTGCCGATCTGCCTCAGGACACCCCTCTCCCTCCGGCTCCGCTACCCTGCCTGGACGAGCCCTGCCGATCTGCCTCAGGACACCCCTCTCCCTCCGGCTCCGCTACCCTGCCTGGACGAGCCCTTCCGCTCTGCCTCAGGACACCCCTCTCCCTTCGGCTCAGCTACCCTGCCTGGACAAGCCCTGCCGTTCTGGGCGCCCCTCTCCCTCCAACTCCACAACCCTGCCTGGACAAGCCCTGCCGATCTGCCTCAGGGCGCCCCTCGCCCTCCGGCTTCACTCCTCTTGTCCATCCAGCGAGGTGACCCGATGGCACTACCACTCTCTGGAGATGCTCCGTTCCTTTGCCAGCATTCACTCGAACAATATTGGCATGCCGGCTCTTATTAGGTCTCCCCGTTTCCTTCTCTTCGTACTCAACGCTTTAGGTCTGTCCCGCTTCCGACACCAATGTAAGGTTGAGTGCAAATAAGCAGTTCGCTAAACAGCAGACTTTATTTAGCAAAGGTCAGCACACAACAACACAGCCCACAGAAGTGTGTAAGCTGCCCCTTTATACAATAAAACCCAGCGAAAACATGTAACATTTAAACACAACCAGATATACAATGTAGACATAACAAGACACCTTATTGGACCCCACAAATCGAACGAGGGACAAACACAACACAGGTGGACAACATTCAATAGCACACTGGGGTCACGACTGGATCACGCTCCACCCCCCCTCCCCACAGGTGCACTAGCGCGCAGGCACAGGCACTCAGGACATAGACAAAACACGGAACAGCGACACAAAACGATACAACACATGACAATTAGTACAGATCCTTTACAATACATTTTTCCACAATTTAAAAGGTTTTTTTTTCATCATTTTTATCAGTTTCTAAAAAAAGATCAACACAATAAATGTAAACTGTACTTTATCATTGTTGTTATTTTGTTGTTGTTTTGCGGTTATGGGTATGTAGGCTATGTCATTTGTTTGTTCTTTAATTAATGCTAATCAAATGTCTGCTTGACATGGATACATTATCAAGGTTAGGAATCTGGCTTTCAATACTATAATGATACCGGTACCAGGTAGTTACTGTAGTCTGCCCAAACCAATATGAAAATGTTAAGAGCTAAACAATTTAGCTAAAACCAATTTAAATGCAATATGCAAAAAAAGAGGACATTCCATTCTATTCTGAATTCAGCAAGTACAGGGATTACTGTCTGAATACCGTGTCTCCAGACAATCGACGCGCTCTGGGGTCGACTGAAAAAGCTACTCCGAGAAACAGCAAGCGATTACTAGAGCCTGTGTGTTTACAATCTGAGAGCGGAACATGGCCACTGCGGGAGGAATAGGTAAACTAGATATTAAGCAATGACTAAAACTGTTGTTTTTCCACCTATTTACTCAAATGTCTGGCTTATTATCATATGTATTGTAGGATTCACGAACAAATTGTTGTTTTTATGATTTTGTTTGTTTGTTATACACTAAGGGTTTTTTTTCCCCCCTCTCTTTCGCAGTTGGACAAGGGACAATGACTTCTTCTGTACCCGGGACAGGTACCTGTTTTGTGGCTAAAGGTTTAGATATCAGCCTGGCAGCCTTACAGCGACACGATCCCTACATAAACAACATCATGGATTTGGCGAGCCAAGTTGCGCTGTACACATTCAGTCACAAATCTAATGAGTGGGTAAGATTGCGCAGTTTAACGATACGTGTTTTTTTTGTTTTTTTTACGGGCCACAAAGGTCTCAGTCTACCTGACTAAAACAAATTAAAAAACGTTTGGATTTAAAACCGTTTCCACTTTGTAGACGTGGGAACGCAAACGGACTTTTTAATACTTTTATCAGTGCTGTGAAAAAAGGAAGTGGTTTTTGTATCACCCATTCAAAAAGATATATATATATATATATATATATATATATATATATATATATATATATATAAACGAATATGTAAATATGTAACTATTTCTGCAGCCGTTGTGCACTCTGTTTTCTTAACAGGCATGTCCTCAGTAATTACACACAGTATAATGGTGTAAATACACACAGCGTAGGTCACTTGGCCATATGCCAAGATCAGATTTAATAAAGGAGTATTTTAGATCGCAACTGGTAAAACGTGAGTCTATCCTGAAATAGCCCTACCTGCTTCGTAAGGTACCACGGCACGACCCTTGTGTTGAAAGTAGTGTTCAATAAAATACTATGTGGAATACTGACGTTTCAGTAGCATCCTCCTACAAGCTCCCCATTCACTACTGTTAAGTATATGTAATGGTCTAAGTGCATCATACCCCCTTTTTTAAATCATCCATTTACATTTATAACTTTTTTTTTACACAAAATTTACCTCTTTTGATTACCTAGATCTCAATGCTTTGCTTTTTTTTGCTGCAGTTTAACAAGTTGTCAACTTTCTGACTTGCAGGAGAAGACAGATGTCGAAGGGAGCCTGTTTGTATATACAAGGTAATGGGAGATTGAACACCCTCGGTAATGAAACTTGCAATGAGGATTTTCCACCTGGCAAAATGGATGCATGCTAAACTTCAATGAGCTTAGGCTAATAGACAAAGTGTTGCATACATGGACTAATCAGGTGGCAGCTTCTTGATTAATCCATATGTAAGTCAGAGCAGGTGACCGTAAATACAGGCTTTGCTGTCCCAGTATTTCAGTGAGACCTTTCTGCTCCTGCAGCTGCTACTTAATAGTGCTTGTTAGCAGTGTGACGGCATACTAATCTCACGATACAGTGCATATTGGAATTTGCAGCTTGCGATGTGAAACCTGACAAGGTACTTGTATGATGCATAACAAGTTTAAATGATCATTTAATGATGGACTATTTTGTTAAAAGACAAACATGAAATAGGGAAAGTATGTGTTCAAGACTGTAAAACACTCTTCTTCATTCAAGAACCATTATGAACTATGCATACAGTACTTCTATTACAATACAGTATATCATGTAACGAAAGCATTGCGATTCATTGATGCTCAGTATATTGTTACACCCCTAGTGCTTGCATCCTGCATCTACTCCAGTTATTTTTATTTGTTCACCTTGAAGATCTTGGGCTCTGTTCAATTGATCTAAACAGCACTGTTTAGATAATTACAATGGGATCCTTTTGGCACAGCGGTTGTGGACCTTTAGCAGTGCCTGTGAGTCTATTGAGGGTATTTTTATCTGTACAAATGTCATTTGCAAAGGAAGGTTTAAAAAAAAAAATACGTTATATATTTATATGATCAGTTTAATAAACCGCCAGATATCTGTTCCCTGCTACGAAGTTTATACCTTTTTTTCTGCCAGTAGAAATCTTAAACAAGCAAAATATTTTCTCCATGCAGAAAAACAATGTGGACAAACTGCACAGGTACAAAATAGATAGACAAATGGTCACTGAGAAAACTCTATATGTCGGTAATTGATGCACTACTTTGTATGTACTTTAAATATGAGCAAATGAAATGATTTCTGGAATGCTTAGTTTCCTGTCTCAGGAGTTCCACAATGTGTGGTACAATAATCTATTCTGAAAACTACATGATCACCATAAATCTTGTATCCTCTTATATTATCCCATGGTACCATATTGGTACTAGAATTCATAGTATCGTGAACATTGTTTTTAATCGATTGCAATAAAAAGGTTCAAGCTTGGGTTTCTTCCAGGTAATACATTTTGTAATTTGTAATAGGTACGGATTAGGGTTGTTCATTTCTGTTTAATTTCTAAATCGGGGAAATGATCATAGGAAGCCGTCCATCACAATATAGTAAATTACAGTAGTCTCTGGCTAAGAGAACAGCCCTCGGGAAGCAAGCAAAGTGTTCTTATAGCGAAGTTTGCCACCAGACACACTATGAATCAATACATAAATAAATAAAAATGTATTGCTTGTCATGATGCACGTTCATTAACATATTAAATTAATTGAATAAGTTAAAGAAAAACAATAGGCAAGTGTATGTTAATAAACTATAATAATATAGTAACAGACAAACTAACATTGATAAACTGTCAAACTAAATTAACACAGCACCCCTACACACGTTAAAAAATGCAGCAGCAATATACAAGACATGCACATTACTTAACAGAATGGTGAAGCAACTCGCCAGAATGGGAAACACCAAATTGTTCGGCGACTTGTGTCTGATCTGGGGATTTTTTTTCAAGAGCTTCAACAATTTCCAACATTTTGTAGCAAGAGAAACAGTGGCGAATTTCGCCGTTTGTTTACATGCCATTTTGTAGCGATGAGGTACACTCGTGGAAATCGGAATACAAAACGAGGCAATGATATGACGGTGGTTCTTTAAAAGATTTAATAAACCAATCAGTGTGCCTCAAGACACTCTCGTGATGACAAGTCGCTTTTGAAAAGACTGAATAAACCATTTAAATTTAAGTGTGAGTTGTAAAACAGTACTGTATCAGTTGTGAACGAATCGCTATCGGTGCCAAGACGGTGTTCTTTTAAGCAAAGTTCCTGTTCCTTTAGCCAGAGCATTTACAATGGTAAAATCTGTTTCATCACAAGGGTGTTCTCTTAGACGAAGTATTCTCTTAGGAGGTGTTCCAGTACGTGGAGACTTCTGTACTGCAACATGTATTTGTGTATCAGACTGTATGTGTATAGCATTTAACTGTATATGGAAAAGACTGAAGAAATAGTGGATTTAATTGGCTTACACTGTAGACTAACTACAGTACTATATAATCACTAAGGCGAACACCTTTTTTTGGCCTGCATATTTTTTTAAATGTTTAGGAATAATTCTAAACTATTAACCCCCTTAATGTGGTCGCTATAGCTACCACTGAATACCCAGTTGGTCCAGTCCAGTCCAGTTGAACCCTGGCTCTGTTTTGTCTCGGTTCTGTAGATCTGCCTCTCCCAGGCACGGTTTCACCATCATGAATCGGCTGAGCATGGACAACCGGACTGAGCCCATCACCAAAGACCTAGACCTCCAGCTGCAGGACCCCTTCCTTCTCTACCGGAATGCACGCTGTAAGAACTGCTTGCCTCTCTCCCTCACCTCACTTTGGGGAAGTTGTATGTGATTCTTACACCCACCAGTGCTATGAAGGCGTATATACTTTTTTGATCTGACAAGTTGTTCACAAGTTCTGAGAATCGCATTCTTTTTCATGGAACCAAAAATCCATACAAGAAAATATATAAAAACAGTAATTGTACCGTAGGCCCATGCACATAATTATATCAGGCTTTTGTGAAAGAATAAAATATCACATCAAGTTGCTGGCAAGCCGGTAAAAAATACTACTTTCATTTGATATAGTTAAGATATATAGATGAATGCTGTATGAGCTACATATCTTTGCAGATCTTCACAGAGCTATCAGTACTACTGCTTGGTATCGCTAAATCATTGTAGCTCCTGCAACATACAGGTTTTACTGCTATTTAGGAATTTCTCAGTAGATAACAATTATAAATAGGCAATGAATAGTGCAGCTAGATAATGTGTCTTGACAACGGAGCCCCTTTACCATAAATAGTCAAAGGGAAGGAGCATGCTTGTGTGCCAGTGAGCGTCCTGCCAATTCTGGGGATCCAGGCCAGCCACCCCAGATAAGATAAAAGAAAGTGCTAAACCCCTTTGCACACTGGTTCCCAACCATTCCCAACGTCCCAAAAACATTTACTACATGAAAGTGAAACCAAAATACAGTGTACTTCGACTGCATTGACAGATAGAGACTGGCAAGCCTCACTTTGGTTTGGTTTGTAGCTTTGCAATACTGTCGTTTTAAAGTATTTAACAATATTGCTGTTTACTCTCAGCCACAATACAAAACAATCTTAGGCAAACCACACCAAGTCCTGAGAAGTCTCAGTACTTAAAATAGGCCTTTTATTTTCAAGTTTATTGAAACTATAGCCACATAACCAAAACAATAGGTTATGTTTATCAGAAAGGCAACAGATAAATAAAAATTATAAAACACCAAAACATTAAACTGACCCTGTTTCTCATAGCGTACATTTATATGCCTGAATAGAAAACGAGCCCCTCACCTCCAGGACGAACGTAGACATGGTCGAGCTGCGTCTCCGAAACCACGTTCCCTTTGTACTTCACCTGAGGCTCCTCTGGCAAGCGTTGGTGCTTGGGCTTCTGTGACCGGGAGAGCAGATTTCTGATCATTTCTCCGGGTGGTGTATTCCTGAGACGGGTCGCTGGTCTCTTGGTTTTAGAAAATACTGGTGTGGTTTTAAAGCAGTCCGGATACAGCACAGCAGAGCCAAAGTGGAAAGTAGATCCAATTGCTTAGCAGGCAGACTGCCTAATATGTAGAGGGGCATTAGTTTGTCAGCTCTCTCTCCACTACTTATTTATTCACTGTTTTCTTATCTCACATGCTATTCCCTCCCCCCTCCCCCCGCTCGCCTTCTGTCTTTAAACTAATCTCGAGAGGTGTGGGGAAACGTTCACTGTCTGCCTGTCTTCACTGCACTTCACCACGATGGGCTCTGCCATTGCTTTACAGCACTGGCTCCATTTTCCTCCCCCTACTGAAAACAGTCTGTAGATAAGAGTGTTCAGATATTTGTGACATAAGTATGGACATTAAAAACTACCTGGAAAATAGGTTTGGAACCACAATGTAGATGGCTGTAGACATTATTACTGTACTCTACTATTTACTTTTGAGGGCAGACCTATTTACCATGTCATATTGTGTCAAAACGCTCCGTATATGTTTCTGTGCCAGCACCTTCAAGGGCACAATCATGTGTTGTGCTCTGATTGTGTTTCTGTTTTCAGTGTCCATATATGGGATCTGGTTTTATGACCAAGAGGATTGCCGGAGAATCGCAGAACTCATGAAAAAGTAGGTAACTTTAACAAAAGTTTTTAATGTTTTCTGATGCAGAAAACGAGCAACACTGTACTTTGCTCTCACTAAGATAATTGTAACAAGTCCCTTACTATTTGGCTGCTGCTTTTCTTGTTTTTGACCTACCTGGGAATGAGGCCCCACAGTTACCGTTCATTCAGTGCTGCACAGTGGGAAACTGTGGAGTCAGGTGGAAAGTGAATGGGGAAAGTAAATGATAGTACTTGCATCAAACATATAGGGTTGTGGCTGGCAAAATGAAAATAAAACAAATAGGCGACCTGTGACATCTCATAGGTGCAGATCTGAACCCGGCCTTTGGGGTCAAAGCATGTAATTGGCTGCAAAGCATGTCAGTCATCAAGGGAAGCAGCTGGTTGGTTAATGACGTAAAAATGAGGCGTTGAATAGGGTGGTTAATTTCACTCTATAGCTGAAATCACCTCCAGACTGAAATATAACAGTCAGTTCTATATATTCTGAACTGCGTAGGTACAAACTAATAGTGTAAAACTAATACTATTACTGTAAATATATAGCAGTTGTAAAATCAGCTTGTGTGTGGTAGTGTGTAATTGCACTCATCTGTCTCCCCCTTCTCCAGTTTAACACAACAGGAGCTGCTCAAGGCTCAGCAGGGGGGAGGTAGCTCCCCAAGAACACTTCACTCTGGGGACAGCAGAGGTGTGGACATCCTGGAGATGTTGACCAAGGCCAGAGATGAATATGACAAGGTATGCAGTTTGTGACTTCACCACTAGGTGACACCAAATCAAGACTTCAAGCCCCAGGCACTTTATAATGGATGTAAGTGGGGTTCTAAGAGGAATTGTGTTTCCTTTACTTCGTTTACTTGGCATTGAGCTGCTCTGAGCTTGTTTGGATAGTCATAACTGCCAGGACTGAACAGCCAACCTCATTCCATTCACTTCATGTGACAATATGACAATTCAACTCTGCCAGCCCCACCTTATCTACATTTATATAAACAGACCCAGCACTAAGGACTCTTTAGAAAAGCTCAAAGCCAGATAAAGGCAGATTTTGAGAAACAATGCTAGAACCCAGAACTGCTCAATAAAAAGGCATTTGAAGATGTGCAGGTTTGCTCTGTAGTGGGTAGGAAAATGAGCATGGCTTCTGATTAAGCAATAGTAATATGGTAGGCTGGCAAAAAACTGTGTTCTTTTCTTCATCAGCACAGTGTGGTCCATTCAGTGTTAACTTTAAAGTATGCACTATTGGATGTTTGATCATTGGGGCATTAGTAATTATTTGAACAGTGGTGCAAACATTGCAGCACACTATAGCCGATCCACATGATAGGATTGGTCTTAAATACTATACCTGATCCACATTGTTGTGATAGGGTAGGTTTTAAATACTATATCTGATCCACATTGTTCTAATAGGATAGGTCTTAAATACTATAGCTGATCCACATTGTTCTGATAGGATAGGTCTTAAATACTATAGCTGATCCACATTGTTCTGATAGGATAGGTCTTAAATACTATAGCTGATCCACATTGTTCTGATAGGATCGGTCTTAAATACTATAGCTGATCCACATTGTTCTGATAGGATAGGTCTTAAATACTATAGCTGATCCACATTGTTCTGATAGGATAGGTCTTAAAGCTGGAAAGCAGTGGTTTGAGAGTGAAGCGTCGCACAGTGTCTGCTGACGAGTTAAGGGGGCTGGTGCTTCAGCTTGACAAATTTTGTTTTTGTGGTTTGTATTAACAAGTTCACCGATTTAAAAGAGGGATTTATAAATACTTTAAATCAAACACCACAGCTTGTAGAAAGCCCTGTTAATTGTATAGATGTGTTGGGACCTCCAGTGCGGTTTGCACATGATCTTTTATTCTTGTCCTGCTTTCTCTCCCTCCCCTGCCCTGTTCTCCTTTCTTCAGGGTAATCCGAGTTCAGAGCCGAAGGAAATCGCTGTCAGCAGTGTGATCTTCGACAACCCCAACCTGATCAAACCCATCCCTGTGAAACCAACAGAAAGGCACTGTGCTCCTATGCAGCACCAGCAAACCCGCCAGGTGACACAGCCTGGGGGAAGCCTTGGTCTCTTAGACACGCTGGGGCTCAATTCAGTTGTTCTAAACAGTTGCTGGTCTAAAGACGTGTTTTTTTTAATGATTAAAACAGGACCCTTTTTCCGGCATTTGACATCTTATTTACAAACATAAAGTAAATACACTAGATTCTTATGCAGAACTTGATGCACAAAGGGCCCTATATAAATAATCTAAAACTGTGCCGATATATATTACTGTTCAATTGATTTAATAGACCTCATTTTCTGCCAGTTATACACAACTTAATCATACAGTTTAGATTTAAAACAACTAGATATTAATCCAGTGGGAGCTCATCTAATTTGAAGTTCAAATGACAAGAGTGCTTGGAAAACTGGAAACAAAATGTTACAAAAAGTTCCTGTCTGCTCAAATAAAATGTATTGTAGTGGGCCAACAATAATCTAGAAACCCCCACGGCACTATTAAAACACTTTGAGAGAAAGACAACATCAGAAGAAAGATCCACCATAATTACTTATTTTTTCATTTTAGCATTAATACTTTAGGAAGTATCCCATATAAGAAAATAGTAGTTTTCTCTAATTTGCTGTAGCATGTAGTGTATACTATAGAAAGCTGTAGTGTTTCTGAATGGTACATGAAACTGCGCATTCAGTCTGCACTAATATAAAGTAATGGGGCAGATTTACTGAGCTTTGCTAACGTAGTAAAACACTGTTAAATGTTTAAAAGGATAAAAACAATATTTTTAAAAACAATTACACAACAATTATGGAAAGCCAAATTACCCTGCTAAACCACTATACAACCTAAGTTTTAAAATATTCACTAAAATGCAGATACATTGTAGGGCTGCTACGATTAAATCGAAAATTGATTTTTCAATTGATTCCATTCTCATTATATACATCAATATAAATACTGGATAATCGACATAAATAATTACATTTTTGTTATGCGCATAGTTAATAACATTATTTAAGTTTATCAATGAAAAAGCACAGAACACCCTGCCTTGCTATTTACAGTATTTCTGCTACAGACAAGCAGTGGGCGTGCTCTTCTTTTCCTGCTCATGTTAACTAGCATCTGATTTGCTGGTCCCATCATACCAGCGAATCAGTTTGGAAAATGCCTTGTAAGTACGCCCCTCTGTGTATTCGATGTAAATAAAAAGTGTGCCGTCTTGGATCCAGAGAAGGCTTGTATTCCTGGCAAAGAACATGCAAATGCATTGTAGAAAACTGACTGCATATAGTTTGCGTTTCTTTGTTAAACCTGGGAATAATACTGTTTTTTCGAACAATTTTTGTGTGCCCAATTAATCGATTGCTTTGGAGGCTTAACTGATAGCCCTAATACTCTGCCAGACAGCAAGCACATTAATTTAAAAGTCTACTGAGAGTTGAGCTTGCGATACATTGCAGAGACAGACCAAGGCACGCATGCTTCCGCAGGTACTTCGGGCTTTTATTATTATTATTATTATTATTTGTTTATTTAGCAGACGCCTTTATCCAAGGCGACTTACAGAGACTACGGTGTGTGGCTGAGGTGGGATTTGAACCGGGGACCTCCTGGTTACAAGCCCATTTCTTTAACCACTGGATAACATAGTGACCACACACTGACAATCACACTTAATCACACAAAATAATAATGTTTCCACAATTTCCAAACATCAGTTTTGCATTATTATTATTCTTTAATGGTGTAAAAACAGAATTGTGTATGTACAGTAGTACTGTATATCAAGAATGATTGAGGTATCTTCATACTGATTAGTACTATTTACATGTTTAATCTCTCTGTTTGTGATGCCACAGAGCTGCAGGATCTGTTCCAGATGTTTATATATCTTGCTAGTTTTGTCACTGTTTTCTCTGCTGGTGTTTTCGGAGTCAGGAAATACAGCTTTACATAGAGAGGGCCGGTGTGATCGGCAACAGTGACCGGATGATTGTGCTTGACGATCAACTTGTAAAAAGTGCCTCTGTCTCTATCACTGAAGTATCTCCTTGATTAAATATAACAAAGCCACGTATATGCTTTGAATTCACAACAGAGCTTCTGTAATGCTTCTGTCTCCTTGTAAGTTATCCATGTGAGTTGCACAGTCATGACGGCACCATGTTTCACAGACTGGTCTGTCCGGCGGTATTCACAGTAAAACGTCAGCCCTAGTATCACTCAGACACTCGACTTCTTTTAAAAATTACCATTCTGCTTCCAATTTTAATAACACATCAAGTATCACAATTATTAAAATGTGATAAAGTAATAAAAGTTTCTGAAGGAGCCCTAAACCTGTTGCAAACTAACATGGCTGTCTGTACATAAGAGCTTTATGGAGCCAGTTAGAATGCCATAATAGAACTATCAACAGCGGAAATGTATATATAGTAATTAAATTATGTTAAAACAAAAGCAGGAAAGCACTGCATGATCGTTCATGAAGTGTCCTTCATTTATGATTAAGCGTAGCTTAGCCCTTTGGCGTAATGCCTTAGCAGAGACCAGTATAGTAGCTGCTATAGTCAAATCATAGCAGTTCACATTTCTGTGTTGGTTCAAAGTAGCTTCAAATGTTGTCATTTTAATAGATTTTTCTTACATTACCCTTACTACTGTATAGTGTTTGCAATCATTCCGAGTTGTTCTGTCGCTCTAATATTAAGTTACAAATTTTTCTCTAAGTCTGCCTTTACATGGGTTTGAGTTTGGAGAATCCAATCCACCGGAACTGAACAGCCTTCCTCCTTCCGTTAAAATAATGTGACTATGTACCTGCCCGTCTATGTAAATGTAGACAGATTTAGAGAAATTATAATATCCCAATATTGGAGACCCAGAACCACAATATAGCAATGGAAATGTAAAAAATCTAATTTAATGACATTTGAAGCTACTTCCTCTTCCTTGAGTTAACTGAGTATTCTCCTCTTGCAGGATGGCGAGTCTGAGCCCAAGCACTTATCCCTGGCAGCCCTTTTTGGAGCCAAGGATAAGTCTGTTCCAGTTTCCACGATGGGGCAGGACAGCAACATGCAGTCGGGAGGGGCTAAAGCCGAGAATCGCCCTGCAGTGCTCCGATCCCTTTCTTATGAGGAACCGGGGCAGGCACCCACAAAGGCAGCTGCAGACAGCAGCACCGCCCACCCCTGCCTGGCCTTCCAGAAGCTGATGACCCTCCGAGGAGGGGGTGTGGAGCTGCGACCCGTCTCAGAATCTCCTGAAAACCGACTGTGCGAGAACGGGAGTTTCCAGCCAGCTTCCTGCCCTGGCCGAAACCCTCTGCACAGGCTGTTCCATCCCTCAGCCTCCGCCTGCTCGCACCAGCAGACCCAGCTCCAGGGAGCACCCAACCTGAGCAAGCCTGACTCGGGCAGGCCCCGGCAGAGCCCTGGGCTTCAACAGCAGCAACAGTCACCAATTGCAGCCCCTCTTCTTCAGCCCCAGCGGCCCCCAGCTTGTAGCTCCCTGTCCCCGGCACCCTGTTCCAGGTGTGGTCTACCCCCACGAGCTTATCCAGAGACTGCAGCTGGTCCAGCAGGAGCAGAACCCAGATGGGCTGCCCAGGCCCGCTCTTGCCGCCAGGTTCCACGAGCCCCTCAGCCAGAGTACCAGGCCCCTGGTCACCTGGGCAGAGAAGAGCCCCGTCAGGGACAAGTCAAATCCGCTGTTTCAGGTAATGTGTTTATAGCACGGTCAGCCTTGAAGGTAAGAGGGACTCGATCTCATGAATGAATAAAAAACAAACCGCACGCGTACTTAGAAAATGCCGTACGTCTGTTCATTTTAGTAATGTGCAGATGGTCAAAAAAAGTAATTGTATTATAAGAGATAGACTTTAAATAAGCTTTGTGTTAAGTGAAACATGTTTAAAGTCCTTACTGTACATTCCATCTGCTGCCGTTCCCCCTTCTCTGCACTCGTAAGAAGTGCTACTAGCTGTCGGATTATGAATGAATCCTAGGAAAAGTCTTAAAAAAGGAAAAAAATCATAGTTGATGATTCAGGCTGTCTATGATTATAAATATAATACAGTTTAAGTTGTTGCTCCAACTAGAGATCATACTACTTTAAGACATGCTTACAAGACTCGAGAAATTGTGATTACTCTAATGCAGTCAAGTTTAAACAGCATATGAGTATCAAATATGGAGCAGTGGACAAGTTTGTGCCCCTGAGAACAGAGTGCTGTGCTTGTGGCAGGCTGGCTCGCAGTGGTGAGTGTGATGACGTCACGGACCAGGAAGTAACTGAAACCAAAACAATGGATGGGCGGGTGAAGCTGAGTGCAACGGCACTCAGCGTATTTATTAACCAAAACAAACAAAACAAAAGATTTAAACAAAACAGAAAACAGAAAGGCGCGTTGGCCAAACAAATAAACAGACAAACAAGTAAGTGACGTGCTGGCTAAACCAGCACGTTTTAGCAATTGTTTTCTTGTACCTCTCTATCTCCCCGTACTTCCTCTCTGCATCCAACACTCAACACCGCAGCACGGACAGCTGTCGGTTCTTATACTCTGGCCGAGGGGTTAACTAGTTGTTAATTATCTTATTACCCTCGGCCACAGTCTGCAGCGTTTGGTAAGGATGCATGACTGTCAGCTAGTTAAATAATCAGTAGCTGATCAGTCATGCATCCTCACGGGTTTTAAATTATAAATATAAAAACAATAACAAAAGGCGGCGCTTTTATCCGCGCCGCAAACAAATACAAATAATAATAAATAGGGCGGGACACTCCGCCACACATGCCCCCTTGCGCAGCACACATGGCCTTTTCGGCCACCTCCCCTTATTCCCTAAAGTCCCGGCTAGCAGTCCCGGCGCAGGAACAGGGGCAGCAACGGGCCAAAGGTGGCGACCATGGTGGGATGTCCTCCTCCCACCCAAACAGCCGTGGCGTTCCAATGGCCCAGCGCACAGGCCGGCTCCTCTGGCCAAAAATTTTTGGGGTGGTCTCCAGACCTGCCCCCTTCTTCATGGCCGGCAGCTCCCCTCCGTGGGGCTCCGGCCACCCTCTCTCCTGCAGCGAATTTGCTGCGGGGAGCTGGTCTCCTGGCCTCCCCCTTCTTCATGGCTGGCAGCTGCCCTTCATGGGGCTCCAGCCACAGTATTTCCTGCAGCGAAAGTGCGGCTGGGGAGCTGGTCTCCTGACCTCCCCCTTCTTCGTGGCCAGCAGCTGCCCCTCATGGGGCTCCAGCCACAATATTTCCTGCAGCGAAAGTGCGGCTGGGGAGCTGGTCTCCTGACCTCCCCCTTTTCCGTGGCGGCAGCTCCCCTTCATGGGGCTCCAGCCACAGTATTTCCTGCCGCATGGCAGGACTGGTAGCGACCCCAGGCAAAACAGGACCCTCGGGAGGCGGCAGCAGCAGCGGACCCTCGGGAGGCGGCGGCAGCAGCAGCGGACCCTCGGGAGGCGGCGGCAGCAGCAGCAGTAGCGGACCCTCGGAGGCGAACTTCGGGAGGGAGCCCCTGGCCATGGAGGCGGCAGCGGGAGCTCCACTTCTCCCTCGTACCCTATAACTGGTGGCTCTCCAGGCGTCGGAGCAACAGGCAGCCCAGGCGATGGGAGCAACAGGCAGCCCCAGGCGTGCGGAGCAACAGGCAGCCCCAGGCGATCGCGAAGCAGGCATCCTTAGGCGGTGCGAGGCAGGCATCCTTGGGCGGTGCGAGGCAGGCATCCTTGGGCGGTGCGAGGCAGGCATCCTTGGGTGGTGCGAGGCAGGCATCCTTGGGCGAAGTGAGGCAGGCATCCTTGGTAGGTGCGAAGCAACAGGCATCCTTGGGCGGTCGCGAGGCAGGGCAGGAGCAGTCCTTCCCATAATGGTGGATGTGGAACCAGCAGGTATTCACCCTCTGCTGGTGGAGGTGGAGATGGAGCCAGCAGGTATTCACCCTCTGCTGGTGGAGGTGGGAGGGGCAAGCAGTCCTCCCACGGGGGTTGAGGCGGAACCAGCAGGTATTCACCCTCTGCTGGTGGAGCTGGGAGCGGCAAGCAGTCCTCCCACGGCGGTTGAGGCGGAACCAGCAGGTATTCACCCTCTGCTGGTGGAGCTGGGAGCAGCAAGCTGTTCTCCCATGGCGGTTGAGGCGGAACCAGCAGGCATTCACCCTCTGCTGGTGGAGGTGGGAGGGGCAAGCAATCCTCCCACGGTGGTTGAGGCGGAACCAGCAGGAATTCACCCTCTGCTGGTGGAGCTGGGAGGCGGTAAGCAGTCCTCCCACGGCTTGAGGCGGAACCAGCAGGCATTCACCCTCTGCTGGTGGAGGTGGGAGGGAAAGCAGTCCTCCCACGGCGGTTGAGGCAGAACCAGCAGGCATTCACCCTCTGCTGGTGGAGGTGGGAGGGGCAAGCAATCCTCCCACAGCGGTTGGCCGGAACCAGCAGGAATTCACCCTCTGCTGGTGGAGCTGGGAGCGGTAAGCAGTCCTCCCACGGCGCTTGAGGCGGAACCAGCAGGTATTCTTCCTCTGCTGGTGGCTTGGGTCCTAGGGCTGTGGAAGCACCGACTTCCCGCTCTTGGGCTAGGGAAGCACCGACTCCCCCCTCTTTGGGCTGTGGACGCACCGACTCCTCCCTTTTGGGCTGTGGGCGCACCGACTCCTCCCTCTTGGGCTGTGGGCGCACCGACTCCTCTCTCTTGGGCTGTGGGCGCACCGACTCCTCCCTCTTGGGCTGTGGGCCTTCGACTCCTCCCTCTTGGGCTGTGGGCGTTCGGGCTCCCCCACTCGGGCGTGGGACGTTCGGGCTCCCTCCCACTCAGGCGTGGGGCGTTCGGGCTCCTCCCACTCAGGCGTAGGATGTTCGGGCTCCTCCCACTCAGGCGTGGGACGTTGGGCTCCTCCCACTCAGGCGTGGGACGTTCGGGCTCCTCCCACTCAGGCGTGGGACGTTCGGGCTCCTCCCACTCAGGCGTGGGGCGTTCGGGCTCCTCCCACTCAGGCGTAGGAGGCGGCAGCAATGGCTCCTCTCCCTCTGGTGCTGGGGAAGGCAGCGATGACTCTTCTCCCTCTGGCTGGAGAAGGCAGCGATGACTCATCTCCCTCTGGCTGGAGATGGCAGCGGCTGGGCTTTTCCCGATGGAGCTGGAGATAGCGGTAGCCCTGCCATATCTGCAGCCAGGTAGCGGATTACCATGTCCGCAACCTCCGCGAGGGACACTGGGCAGTGTTGCTTTTCCCAGGCTTCCCATCGCTCTCCATCTCTGGCCCACAGGAGGTTGATCACATCGGGGAGGGCCTCTTCAGCATTCCTCCCAGGCTCCACCAGCCAGCCCCAGATTCCCTCAGAGGAGAGTGAACTTCGTCTTAGCCAGCGGGCCCTCTCCCCTGGCGCCGGACGCTCAGGCTCCTCCATCTTCTGCCATGCGTGGCTCTGGCTGAGTGGAAGATACCTTACCTCGCCACACAGGAAGCACCACCCTTCCTCATCCAGACAGGCAAGGCAAACATCCGGCGTAGTAGAGGCGCGACGGGACCTGTGACCGGGCCCGCTGCTCTTGATCGCCACCTGCTGCTGTTGCTGCTTTCTTGGCCGCTTCTTCCCATTTTTTTTTTTTTTTTTTCAAACACAAAAACACTTTTCGAAAAAATAAAAGCGCCCTTTGTATTCCTGGTCCGGCTCCTGGAGGCGTTTGTCCCACGCAGGACACCATATGTGGCAGGCTGGCTCGCAGTGGTGAGTGTGATGGCGTCACGGACCAGGAAGTAACTGAAACCAAAACAATGGATGGGCGGGTGAAGCTGAGTGCAACGGCACTCAGCGTATTTATTAACCAAAACAAACAAAACAAAAGATTTAAACAAAACAGAAAACAGAAAGGCGTTGGCCAAACAAATAAACAGACAAACAAGTAAGTGGCGTGCTGGCTAAACCAGCACGTTTTAGTAGTGTTTTCTTGTACCTCTCTATCTCCCTGTACTTCCTCTCTGCATCCAACACTCAACACCGCAGCACGGACAGCTGTCGGTTCTTATACTCTGGCCGAGGGGTTAACTAGTTGTTAATTATCTTATTACCCCTCGGCCACAGTCTGCAGCGTTTGGTAAGGATGCATGACTGTCAGCTAGTTAAATAATCAGTAGCTGATCAGTCATGCATCCTCACAGGGTTTTAAATTATAAATATAAAAACAATAACAAAAGGCGGCGCTTTTATCCGCGCGCAAACAAATACAAATAATAATAAATAGGGCGGGACACTCCGCCACAGTGCTGCAGCAGCAGTGTGTGCCTCTGAGAACAGAGTGCTGTGCTGCAGCAGCAGTGTGTGCCTCTGAGAACAGAGTGCTGTGCTGCAGCAGCAGCAGCAGCTGAGGGTCTTAATGTCTGCTATACAGATGTAGCAGTAGTGGAAATAAAGCCATTACAATATACTAATCTAGGATCTTTTGTTGGTTTTGTGCCATTTGATAATTGCTGTCCTTTTTATTTTGGAATACAGAAGTGGTTTGGTAATTGTCAAAAGAAAATAATTATTCCAATTGAGAAATAAACATGTACAGCATATCATCATGCCCTCTTCGTCCATCACGCCTTCCATGTATGCAAGACAATAAAAGCAGGGAGAATACAGTAAATTGTTTTCCAGTAATGTCTTTGCCTATACCCAGCTTGCAGTCCGAATGTGGCGTGTTTAGAAGCTGACAGGGTCTCTTGTCTTAATCAGGTGAGCTCTCCCCAGCGAATCCCAGCTACAGTGGCCCCCACTCTGCTCATGTCTCCCATGGAGTTCTCCCAGTCCAAAGCAGGGAAGCCTGCAGAGAGCAGCCGGCTCGCCATGCCTCCAGTGGAGAGCTGTCAGGGGTTGAGCAGGTTGTTGTCCCCCAGGCAGGCTGCAGAGCCTGTCAGTCTGACACCCACCACTCTCACCAAGGGCCAGCTCCAGGACACGCTGCTCTACCTGATCAAGGTAAGGACAGTGCAGAGGAGAACTGCTTGCTTATTCATTTAAAAGAGAAGTTCTGTTCAAATTGTATTGATATTACCGGAATAAGTTCCCCTGGTTAACTATGCACCTTTTTTTTTTTTCTTCTATCTTGGCAAGCGTTTTCAGTTTGTGTGAATGTATGGACTGCCCTAATGAGTCCGTGCTCGCTGCCATGAGTAAGAGTCCTGTGCTTCTCCTTCCCACAATCCTACTAGGGTAGGGTAAATGTCCCAGTGGATATCTCCATATAGGAACAGTGAAAATATTTTTTAAAAATCCAAGGCTTGACAATCACTGATTTCATGACAACTAAATTAAATTAAACAAGTTGTTCAGGTGTCTGCACTGGTTTTAGGAACAAAAAAGAAAAATCATACTGCTACTTTTCAAACAAGCACACATTTCAGATGTTTGATGTTGCAAACAGACATGTTGTAAATGTATAATTAATCTTGCAAAGCCCTTATGAGCCATTCCCTTTTTAATAAAATAATATAAAATGCAGTTTTACCCCTGTTTATACCTAATTTGAAATTCTCAATTCAAACATGTAGTACCTGGGGATTCTCTGTGTGACCAGCAGGGGTCACTGAAGGGCTGAACCTCCCTTTTGGGTCCCAAGCCATTGACAAAGTGCTGCTATTAGGATTCAGACCACTTGCATGACATTACAAGATGAGCCACTGGTGATCATGTTTTTATAAACACATTTTCTTGTATAGAGAAAACCGACTGGTAATGGTGGTCATCATTATTTATTTCCACCTGACATAGTCAAAAAAAGCACCCGCAGTACGTTGCAAAATCTTGGTTATGTGTTATAACCACAGTTAAAATCACCTTTTTTGTTTTGTATTGTTTGTTTAAGAGCTGTGAATTCTGACATTTTTTAAAAGTGTTTTCTAAGTAACAAGTGTGGTAATTGACAATAATTCGATCTGCAGTGCAGAATTAGAGCTCCGTTTGTGCTTTCTTCACCACTGAACACATTCATTATCTTGTGGCAGATCTAAAAAAAACACATTCCTCTAACCCTGTGTTGATCTTGCTGTCTGGGTGATTTATCAACCACATTATTAGCATGACTAAATACAATAAAAAATCAAAAACGTTGATGTTGGAGCCACAGTGGAGAAGGTTTGGGGGTAGCAATGCTTAAACCCACAAAATAGACGCTAAGGGTTTAAATATATTCAGTACTGTGCAAAAGTTTTAGGCAGGTGTGAAAAAATGCTGTAAAGTAAGAATGCTTTCAAAAATAGACATGTTAATAGATTATATTTATCAATTAACTAAATGCAAAGTGAGTGAACAGAAGAAAAATCTAAATCAAATCCATATTTGGTGTGACAACCCTTTGCCTTCAAAACAGCATCAATTCTTCTAGGTACACTTGCACAAAGTCAGGGATTTTGTAGGCATATAGTCAGGTGTATGATTAAACAATTATACCAAACAGGTGCTAATGATCATCAATTCAATATGTAGGTTGAAACACAATCATTAACTGAAACAGAAACAGCTGTGTAGGAGGAATAAAACTGGGTGAGGAACAGCCAAACTCAGCTAACAAGGTGAGGTTGCTGAAGACAGTTTACTGTCAAAAGTCATACACCATGGCAAGACTGAGCACAGCAACAAGACACAAGGTAGTTATACTGCATCAGCAAGGTCTCTCCCAGGCAGAAATTTCAAGGCAGACAGGGGTTTCCAGATGTGCTGTCCAAGCTCTTTGAAGAAGCACAAAGAAACGGGCAACGTTGAGGACCGTAAGACGCAGTGGTCAGCCAATGAAAGACACATCATGCTTACTTCCTTCGCAATCGGAAGATGTCCAGCAGTGCCATCAGCTCAGAACTGGCAGAAAACAGTGGGACCCTGGTACACCCATCTACTGTCCGGAGAAGTCTGGTCAGAAGTGGCCTTCATGGAAGACTTGCGCCAAAAAGCCATACCTCCGGCGTGGAAACAAGGCCAGCGACTCAACTATGCACGAAAACACAAGAACTGGGGTGCAGAAAAATGGCAGCAGGTGCTCTGGACTGATGAGTCCAAATTTGAAATATTTGGCTGTAGCAGAAGGCAGTTTGTTCGCCGAAGGGCTGGAGAGCGGTACACGAATGAGTGTCTGCAGGCAACAGTGAAGCATGGTGGAGGTTCCTTGCAAGTTTGGGGCTGCATTTCTGCAAATGGAGTTGGGGATTTGGTCAGAATTAATGGTCTCCTCAATGCTGAGAAGTACAGGCAGATACTTATCCATCATGCAATACCATCAGGGAGGCATCTGATTGGCCCCAAATTTATTCTGCAGCATGACAACGACCCCAAACATACAGCGAAAGTCATTAAGAACTATCTTCAGCGTAAAGAAGAACAAGGAGTCCTGGAAGTGATGGTATGGCCCCCACAGAGCCCTGTTCTCAACATCATCGGGTCTGTCTGGGATTACATGAAGAGAGAGAAGCAACTGAGGCTGCCTAAATCCACAGAAGAACTGTGGTTAGTTCTCCAAGATGTTTGGGCCAACCTACCTGCCGAGTTCCTTCAAAAACTGTGTGCAAGTATACCTAGAAGAATTGATGCTTGATGCTGTTTTGAAGGCAAAGGGTGGTCACACCAGATATGGATTTGATTTAGATTTTTCTTCTGTTCACTCACTTTGCATTTAGTTTATTGATAAATATAATCTATTAACATGTCTATTTTTGAAAGCATTCTTACTTTACAGCATTTTTTCACACCTGCCTAAAACTTTTGCACAGTACTGTATATATTTTTATTTTGGAGAAACACCAATTGAGCTTAGCAGTAAATATGAATTATTTTGCAAGATATTCATTCCTGACCCAGATTGACCAAGCACACACATGAGGAAAGAAACAGTAAGCTATATATGCAACTTTAACAGTAAACTATATATGCAACTTTAACAAAACGGCACTCTTTCTCAAAGGGCACAAAACAGTTGTTAGTTCCCTGCACTTTCAGTCAAACATTTCCGTAGCCATGCATAGAGCTTTCATCATAAATTGTGCATCAACCTTTTCAATAGGAAACTTAATTTGCATTGTCAGTCATGGCATGTGCAACACCGTGAATATCCTTTAACACCAGCAGGTACGCATTGACAGCTGGAGACGTGAAAGAAGCTTGACCTGGCATTAACACACATTGCACTGATTGAATTCATCATGTGCAGAGGTCACAGATTATGAATCCACTAAAAAGGCAGCATGTTCAGTCACATCCTCACATCCTCACTAATATATACCATTAGAAATGTTTGCATTTGATAGTGACAATCATTTTTAATCGCCAAGCGTGTGCCTATACTGGAGAAAGAAAAACAGGGATTTAGTTTTAGGCCTGGTTCATATTTTTATCTCGCCAAATATAAAATGTGTATAATTTGTTAGTTTACAAAAATTGAATTTCCATTTTCACTGCAATGTAATTTATTACACAATAGTGACCTAACAGTGACGATATGTGACCCCAGGTTGCGCAATATTTTTGACCCGAGTTTCTAGTCAGATATCTACAACTTCAAACACAACGAAGAAAACCGGTATTAAAGAGATTAAGAAAAAAAGGCCTTTATTGTTATAGATGTGTAATATTGCTGTATGCCTGTTTATAAATCCGATGAAGGGTTTTAAACTGTATTGGGAACTGGAAAAAGGAGTACAATAGAAATGTTATTGATGTACTGTAGTCAGGAAAAGATGATTTAAAAAAAATGATATATATAGCTAAAATCAAAACGCATTGAAAACAATCTGTCCATCTGTGCTTATACGGCCGACTTGGTGTCCATGTTACATCTGATACCCAGTTTGCCATTTGTCACAAATCATCCTGAATAATCAGAGACCGACGCAAAGTAAATTTAAAGTTAAAGTACATGGAGCTACACAGGCAGCTACGTTCTCAACTGATCAGTGCAACGCTGCACCTACCATTCAGTGTTCTGCTTCAAGAAGTCATGAATGCAACTCACTTTGAAAACACATCGGTCACAGGAAAAGCAGCAATAGGTTACTGCGAAAGAGATCCAGTGTGTGATGCGTCTGGGAGTTTTAATTTTTGTAAAGGAATAAATCGCAGACATTTCTTGAAAAATGCAGTTTTAGTTTTTTCAAGTCGTAGAATAAAAAACAAAATTGTTTTTCAATTTACAAGAACTCAAACTCTCAGAAGTCAACTCTTCAGTGTCACCTGTGTTCCTACACACAAAAAAGTACAAATGTGCATCTTTCATATAGGAAAACGACAGGCCTATGAAGTGATGGTAATACATATGTTTTACCTTATGAACCAATAAACCCTCACTGTGACCCACACCTGATTCTGTGCACGTTTTTTTTTCAGAATGATTCCTCCTTCCTAAACACCATCTATGAAGCTTATCTCACCAGTATGACGAAGGACAAGTGACCGAATAAGCTCTTTTTTTTTTTTTAACGCTGCGTTTTTTGTAAAGTTGCCGATTTTTAACAAATTTGATAGAAAAAAAAATCTGTATGTGTGTGAAATATTTCTTCGAGACACCTTTTATTAGTTTTTGCTATTTACGTATTTTGCTTTTATGCTTTGTTTTTAATTAAGTTTTCAGTAAAAAAAAGGAAGGAAGAGTAACTGGAATGCAGTTTTATACAAATCTGTATTTATAGATCATGGAAAGACAATGCAAAGAGTAGCCCATCTAGATTGTGTTCAGCATGTGAAATACTTAGAAAACGATTGAACGCTGGCTGGCAGCTGGCTTTGCTTGTCCTCGCACATACAGATTGCTTTCTCGTTCTCAGATTTGTTATATGAAACAACAGCCCAGGCGCAGTACTATTTTATTTCAGATATTTCGTTTAAAAAAGAGAATATTTTTCTATGGTCCCACATGGTGGAGTTCATTGTATACGCCTCTCTTTCCAAGATGCATTGATCACAGAAAAGACAGGATGATTTAAAACAGAAAAATTGGTCAGTCATATTTTAATGCAGTTTTATCAGGTTTTAAAACCATGCTTGTTTTGTCCAATCTTTCTTTTAACAGGAAAATCATTAAATTACTTGATTGTCCATTTCAAAGTTGTGTGAGCCTATTTATTTATTTATTTATTTATTTATTTCCCTCTGCAAATCTAAACATTTAACCCTTTTGAGTAATGTGTAGTTCATTTTGAATTTGTTTTAAATTTTACATTGATTTTCACTTAAAGTATTCAATTACAGTGGTATACAGTGCATCAAAATACTACAAATGGTAACTTTTTTCTACACAAGACGATTCTCCCACATACAGAGACAAGAATTCATGAGTTTGTTCTAAACTCAAACAGTGGTCCATATCATTTGGGTGTGGTTGGGCTTGTTTAACCTTTCATTAAATCCCAAAGGAGAGAAATACTGCACCCTTGAAATGAAAGGCTGATAGTTTAAAATATTTCCAAGTAGGATGTGTGCAGAGTAAGATTATATATATTCAATAATTATTCAAAGTCTAGATGTACTGTGGTCTCCACATCCACATCCAAGTTTTAAAAAAGCAACCGCTCTCTAATGGAGTGCTTCTCAATGCTTTTCCATTCGGTTATTAAAAAACCTCCATATATTAAAACATTTAAATGTGTTTAAACCTAAAGATAAAATGTTAAAAGATGTATAAAAAATCTAACATCTCCTTTCTTGAAGTGTGTATATACCACCACAACTGGAGTCTAGGGTTCCTCATTTAGTGTTAAATTAACAAGCACGGGATAATACTTTCAAGGTCACCCACATGTTTTAAGACTGCAGTGTACTGGTAAGTGTGTCTACTATTGGAGCAACAATGTTCAGTTTTTAACTATATTTAGAGCTAACTGTGTATCATGTATTTGTGCGTGTGTGTGTGTGCGGTGCTGCAAAAACTAGATTGTCAAACCGAAATTGTAATGTGGTTTACTGCATCGCGCCACAGCTAGTTGTTGCAGAAACAATGCTCTCGCTGCTAGTGCTGTTGACATCGTGAAGATATTTATTTACTTTTGTATTCCTGGCTTTCAAATAATTGAGTAGGAATAAGGAACAACACTCTCCATTGATATTGATTCTCCACTATATAGGATGGGGCTCAGATAAAAAAAAAAAATAAAAAAAAAATTTGAAATATTTCTTCTTGAGACTAGATCTACTACGAAGAAAGCGCAAAGGTTAATTTTCATAGAGAAATAAAAAGCCTTATAAACCTAGCAAGAAATAAGCACTCCAAGTTGTTTTTTCCTAGTTTCATACCATTGAAACTAGGAAAATGTGCCTTTATAGAGAAATTCACAAAGCACTATTATTTCTTAAAGGAGAAAAACACCATTTAAAGATGTTTAATGTAAAAGAAATAGCTAATATTGAAACTTGAACTTTTTCTTTAAATGTACTAACAACAATTTGGCAAAATGTTTTGAGAGTTTCAACCACAGTCCACAGTAGGGCCCCAGTATTCTGTGTTCCTATTACAGTTCAGGTAATACTGCATTTACAATGAAAGTATCCGGCTTTAACATTGTCGTGTGCTCTCAGCCTCTGTCCCAATTTCAGTAGTTTTTAATTAATGCTCCTGGGACGGGTGGTGTGCAGCCAATTCATCACCACCACCATTTCAATATAAAAATGAATACACCTTCCATCCTTGTGCAATGATAAATGAGCTGCCTAACTTCACTGCAAAAGAAAAATCCATCTTTATAGAGTATTTGTCAAAAACGGTTCTGTGCGTGACAGTGCAGTAATTTATTTAAAATACACACTTTTATAGACCATGGATAGATCATTTTTTCATACATTTAGTTTCTTGTAGAAATATCCGAAGAAACATTGTTTAATAATGTGTTTCCACATGCTTTCTTGGTGTCCCTATCATGCTTTGTGCACATTTGCACATGTCCCATTTGCCGATCACTGACCTCCAGTGCGGGGCAGAGTGAGCCATGGCTGAACTGGGTAGCATCTGGCCGTTCAGTTTTAAAACTGTAAAACCAATTGATGCTTATATTACAAGGTGTATTTTAAAGGATTGAGAAAAAGCATTACTCATGCATTTCAGTTCAATAATGAGCACTTTATTCATTTATTCTCCTGTACAAATGTTTTGTTAAATGTTGAGGTGCTCAGTGAAGCAAACAAGATTTGAAAAAGTTTTAATTGGAATGTAAATACATTTTTTTTAAACTACGCTGGGCCAGAGACACGACAAACAGCTCCCCAGCTGAAGCAAGCCTGCGGAAACACTAGACATAAAGGTACGAGGGCTGACGAGGCTTTGAAAAGAATCAGTACACACATGCTGGCATTATCAAGAAAAAAGTCAGTCCTACCTTTATATAAGTTTACCATGGTAATTTTGCAATTTTATTATGTTTTCCCCATGGTTTTACTATGCATTTGCCAGTTTAACGTGGTTTGCCACGTTTTTTTAATATGCTTTACCATACTGCTCTGAGCTTACCTATGCTTTAACATGCTTTATTACACTTTTCTGTGCTTTAACTATGGTATACTTTTATAAGGGCACTATCATGTACTATACTATAATGCACACTGTATATAAAGTATGAGATTGACCTGTCTTGGGCTAAATCCTTTGTATAACGAGCACCTCTTGTATACAGTGCTACCCTATCAAAAACAGCTTAGTATGCTCTATAGAATACTATAAACTGAGTACTTTCGTAACACTCACCCTGTATATAACATGCATATATTATTTAAAAATGTGTAAAAGGGTGCACTGTATATTCAGAGAATTACATTTACACCTTATTATTTATGAACCCATCTGAAAATTAAAAATGCAAAACTACCACATGTTATTACTTGACTGCTGGGAAATAATAAGGTGATACAATATTCCTCAGCATCCCATCCAGTCAGATAGATGTGTGTGGAACTTGTGGGTGCAGGCACTATCACAGTGGTATAGCAGAAAATCAACTTCTTACAAATTTGTTTGGCTAGGGAAAATACCAATTTTAAATGTTTAGGTAAGGACAACACCAATTGTTAAATTACTGCTAAGTAGAATACCTGGTGAAGAACACTGTCTGTAAAGCTTTTCAGCACTGGTTTGAGCTCAGACAAATCACACTATACACCTTTTTGAAATTGATGGGTGAGGAGAGTCGCTAATCAGTCTCCACCCCTCAAAGTGTTGTTCCAACTGTCAAGGGAGATAGAAGGTCTGTTATGGGCTGGCGCGACATCCCAGTGCATGAGTCTTCTTATCCTTCCAGAAAGTCAGCTGCATGCAACTGGCCATCTTAACACTCTGGATGATGTGGCACTGCCCAGAGTGTTGTTTCTGTACTCCAATCTCAATATTGTGGGACATGTTGAATAAACTAATCAAAAGAAATCCATTGTCGTTGAATATAATTCAGTTACAAAAGAATGTGTTCAAATTGGGATGGTCTAACTGCCCGTGGTGAACACACAAAGTATTCTAATGTGGACCACAGGGTTTTTTTTAGGTATCAACACATCAATAGCTAAAAGCTGGGCTTCCTGTTTAATTTCTACTAATTTGAACAGGTTTTATTGACTGTATCCTTCCGAGAATGCAAAATAGTCCCTGCACTAATTGGCTAGAAGAACGTACTGCTGAATGGTGGTTATTACTGCTGAATAACCATCTGCCTTTTGACTATATGGCTTTTCAATGTTAGCGGCCAATCACAATGCAGGAAATGTCCAAGCCATTATATAATTGTAAATGATACAATTTGAAAAAACGATTTGACTAGACTATGTATAATTGATGCATCTTGTCCTGAGACCTCAATGGAAATGACAATAAATCTACCTGTCCCAATTTAAAGCCACAGAAAACCCAGCATCAATGATCAGCTTTAGTACTGTGCTGTATATAACAGCATGTGTCTGGTGAATGAAAATAAGATCCTCTCTTCAATGGCCAAAAGATTTCTAATGAGCGATCTCTTTCACAGGGGCACTAGTATCCCAGATACTGAATGTGCTTCGACTCTTGGCAGTAACCAGAGACACATTTCTGAGGTAAAACGAAGAGCTAACTAATCGCTCTGCATTAGAAGTAAACAATTTTTTTTATGATACCTCTGCTTGTGGGATAGACAGCAGTGATGGAGATAGCTGTCCTAATACATGTTGGAATGTAACATGTATTGCTACATGGAGAGTGCCATGTTAGTATTAGCAAACATGGGTCTTGATTCAATAAGCAATTTCTAATTAATTGAAAGAGTTTCTGGCTAACTTTGTAATGTTCCCTGTTTTTGTATCCAGTTACAAAACAGAAAGTACTCTACTACTCTCTAAGGGTGCTCGTCAGTGACACTAGGTTAATCAAATTTGTGTTTATTTTATTTTATGATGTCATGTTTCAGTGATGTGCCTTTTGGAAATTACAATTTTGTCAAATGGTATTCTGGCATAGTCGTAGCCAAATTCAGTTTCTAATTCTTTTTATTCAAATTCTGGGCAGCAGTGTGGAGTAGTGGTTTGGGCTCTGGACTCTTGACCGGAGGGTCGTGGGTTCAATCCTAAGTGGGGGACACTGCTGCTGTACCCTTGAGCAAGGTACTTTACCTAGATTGCTCCTGTAAAAACCCAACTGTATAAATGGGTAATTGTATGTAAAACTAATATGATATCTTGTGACAATTGTATGTCACCCTGGATAAGGGCGTCTGCTAAGAAATAAATAATAATAATTCTCCACACAAAAACTGTTTATTAAGAAAATATGATTATTACCTCAAAATGCACACACGTGTATACTAATTTTATAGCAGTCTGGTGCTGTGTCACATTGTTGCATAGTCTAGATTTACAGAAACACATGCTAAATAAATAAATAAATACGAAAAAAAGACTAAAGTATATACATTTCAAGGTAATACAGTCAAACCTGCTCATGTGACCACCTTTATTTAGTGACCACCTGGTCTAAGTGACCACTTTAAATTCCTACCAATGATATCTGTGCTTTTACTTAACTGTATTGCTTGACCACCTGTCGAACGTGACCAGTGACCACGATTCTCTTACCCAACAACGGACTCAAACCGTAATTAAGTAAACCATTTTAGCAGGCTTTTATCTGTAATCAATAAATATACTGTAGCGTTTTCAGTAGGAGGCAGAAAACAGAGAGACACGCTTGTTTCTTGGTTCCAGTAATACAGTATAAGAATTACCATACAACACAAATACACAGATCGTTACAATACTATTAAAACAACAGCGCTCTCTTGTAAAGGAAGAGAGAAAAAATGGAGAAATGAAAGGTCATCACCCTAGATGACAATTAAAGTTACTGAACTTGGAAAGACAGAAAGTGCCAGAAAAATTGCTGAAAAATTCAGCGTTGTTAAGACGCAGATACATTTTGAAATGGAAAGGAGAACCGATAAGAGAGTATGAAAACAATGTGCATGGCGATTGAAAAAGACTTAAAAGAGCAACCGGCAATGAAGAAATCAATGCCTCATGCTGGCATTGGTTTCAGGATGCAACGAAACGACACGTACCTGTATCAGGGCCTTTGATTCAGTCACAGGCATCGAAATTTGCAAAGGATTTAAGTATAAAAGATGGCTCTCTTTTAAGAGACCACCTGTGTTAAGAGGCCCCTATTTGACTGTCCCTTGAGTGGTCTCTAATACAGGTTTGACTGTAATTTCATTGACTTGCATTCATTTTCACAGTAGGCTTTCACATAGCTGAGTAAACCTGACGTCTAGATACGCTGAGTCCCTTGCTATAACACTGCCACTGCGGTGATTGGATTATTTGTCCCGGTTCTATGTCTGTAGGTGCTTGTTCCTGTCTTATGAGGGGCACACTCTTTGTAAATCATTGTATAAATGAGACCCTGTGGGACTTCCTGCTTCCTTCCTGGCTCAGAGCTGGCTGGGTGTTCCAGTTGGTTGAGTTTCTCTGACTGGGTGAAAGGGAGGCCTTGCCTCACTGTCCCTGACAATCGATCGCAGGACGATAAATCGGTGGAGCCGCGGTCCGGAACAGAAGCAGAGAACTTGGGTCTAAAGTGTCTTGGTTTGGCTATTGAAATGAATAATAAAACAAGTGTGCAGTTCTTCAAACTTCCCCATAAAGGACCAGGTGCTTCAACAGGCTCAACTAGAGAACAATGCTGACTCCTGACATACTTTATATGAGTCTAGGTGAGTTTCTGAGTCTCAGAAGTACTAATTCAGAGGAAAGGGGGCTGCATCTACTGCCTTCCTAGAAGGGTATTACTGTATAGAAAACAATAAAAAAGAAATCCTACCTTGTAATACTAATTTCTATTTGAATGGAAACATGCCTGTTGAGATTAATGATTGCTAATAATGCCTTTTTGTGCATGTCCTGTATGTAATTTATATATACTGTACATTATTATTTATTTATTTCTTAGCAGATGTCCTTATCCAGGGCAACTTACAATTGTTACAAGATATCACATTATTTTTACATACGGTTACCCATTTATACAGTTGGGTTTTTACTGGAACAATCTAGGTAAAATACCTTGCTGAAGTGTACAGCAGCAGTGTCCCCCACCTGGGTTTGAACCCACAACCCTCCAGTCAAGATTGTAAGATTGTAATGTTACCTGTTTGTATGTTCTGCAGTGGACTGAATATAACGTGCTCATTCAGAAACAGACTATCTTTGATTATTGTTTAGAAGACAAAGTGGGAAAACTATTAGTACTGAAAAGAGATAAGATAAGATACTGAAAATATATAAAGCATGCATGTGTTAAAAACAAAACAAAAACAAGTATTGTGTGGAGAGAGAAGAACCATACAAATCAGATTTAAACTGGCTTTTTTTTTTAGCTAAATTCCCATCAGTTGAGCAGTGTTATCAGTCTGCCCAGGGTCTTTGATCTGCTCTGTTCAGAAAAGTATGTCATACAGTAACGTGACAGTTGAGTCGAATAGTTGAGGTCAAAATAGGCTGATAGGTCCACTAGTTGCCATTTAAAAAAACATTTTTCTACCATGTTTTACATCACGTTTGATAACGTCTGGTGCTCTGTTTTGTAACGCTTTGCTGTTTCTGCACTATATTTAAAAACTGTTTGGGATTTTTGGTAAGTATTTATTAATGCTCTAAAATGTATATGTTACTGCACTTCCATCCACCCTAAACCGCACGCTTCACAATCACTTCACAATTCAGCACAGAAACAGTTTTGCTCCATCTCTCAAAAACAAAGACTTTGTTACCTGTATACTGGCATCTCCCCACATATGATCATGACTATGGCTATCAGGCCCAATAGATGTCTCAGTCCCTTTGCAAAATAGCCTTCTGGAGTTTATTTTATTCCACTAATATCTGATTGGACAGACAGAGAGCTGTCTCCACAAATCAAAATAATCCTCTGTGATTTAACCCCCCTCTGTCTCCCCAACCACCACCACCAACTCACTAAACCTGCTGCTGGTGAGAGATTTAATCGCTCTTGATTATTCTCTAACTGTGCGACAGTGAAGACAGTCCTCCCGGCTCAAATGGGTCCCTGCTGTTCCATCTCAGGACACACTCAGATATGCCAGACAGGGGACCCTTCTATCATGAACTGAAGTTCAAGAGCCACCTTTCTGGAGAGCTCAGTGAGTCTGTCAGGAACCCTAGAAGTTGATATATATATTTTTATCAGAGGATGTTGTTTGAATCAAAGGCTTGGATCAAACTCCCCTGTTTTATTTCCAAGCAAAGAGTCTTGGAAAAGGGTGGAGGATGAGAACGGAGAGGCCAAAGAGGAAGAAAAACAAGGCAGCCAGAGAGCATGTGCATGTTTCAGCTGTGTCAACGCTCCTGTCAGCCTGTAACATCCCCTGATCCTGTCTCTGAATTAACTAAGGAGCAAGAACAAGCAGAAGAAGAAGCCACCATGTGAGAGCTCCCCCTCTCCACCATCGACTCACTCCTAGCGTGTGTAGATTTATCTCCTGATAAATAGAAACGTGTGGAGGGTTTTTGATATACTTTTTTCCTGACAGAACTAGAGGAATGATGCTGTGCTGCTGTGGGAGGCTGAGTCCAGCTGTAAGGCTGTGGATCACTCTGTGGATTATCAGCCCCAGTCGTCTCTTCTACTCTGCACATGCACAGATTAGGATCCCCACAGAAACGTAAGCTCAGCCCTTGTTTTGTGACCTTATTTATTTGTGTGTGTTTGTTAGTTTGTTTATTATATTAAAGTGTACTTCTACATAGTGGTAACTTTACAGTGGGTTGCAGTTGATTAAGTGGTGGAAACAAAGCTGTTAATTCTTATTAGTATTTGTGTAATTTATCAGGAATTGATGATTACTTCAATTATTGTGTCAATTCATTTAGAATTATGGGCTCTATTTACAAATCATTTTTACAGTCCTGCCCACCTAGATTGTTGGTTTTAAGTAGCTAAATGGTTACAATGCTGGGCTGCAGTAAGGAAGGTGAGGGCTTGAGTTGCTCAGTGCTGGGCTGCAGTGTGGAAGATACTGGGTTTGTGTAGCTCAGTAGTTAAGGCTCTGGGCTGCAGGGTGGAAGGCACTGGGTTTGTGTAGCTCAGTAGTTAAGGCTTTGGACTGTAGTGTGGAAGGCAGTGGGTTTGTGTAGCTCAGTAGTTAAGGCTCTGGGCTGCAGTGTGGAAGGCAGTGTGTTTGTGTAGCTCAGTAGTTAAGGCTCTGGGCTGCAGTGTGGAAGGCAGTGGGTTTGTGTAGCTTAGTAGTTAAGGCTCTGGGCTGCAGTGTGGAAGGCAGTGGGTTTGAGTAGCTCAGTAGTTAAGGCTCTGGGCTGCAGTGTAGAAGGCAGTGTGTTTGTGTAGCTCAGTGGTTAGTGAAAGCTGGACTGCAGTGTGGAAGGCAGTGGGTTTGTGTAGCTGTAGTTAGAGAAAGAGCTGGTTTGCAGTGTGGAAGGTAATTGGTTGGTGTAGTACCAAAAGGTACTTCTGAAAAGACTCCCTGAGGCTGACTGTTTTCTGTTGTGAATATGCTTCCCCTACCTTCTGAAAATCAGCTGTGAGGTGTCATTTTAGGATACTTTTTTGCTTGGAATGTGAGCAGGAATAGTAAACAGTAGATAATAGTGGAGAAAACACACAATAGGTTATTAAGCAGTTACAAAGTTAAATATCGTGAAATAAAAGATGATATAAAGCAGTGGTTCCCAACTCTGGCTCTCAAGATTAATTCTAGTCCAGATCTTTATTCCAACCAAATTTGTTTATTGAACCAGCTATGGACCAATTAACTCATTCAGGACTTGGTTGGAACAAAGACCTGGACTGGAATCAATCTAGAGGGCTAGAGTTAGAAAGCACTGATGTGAAGTATTCTGGAGACATTCAGTTTATAATCATATAATATAGCCACAGTCAAACCCCATATTTAAAATCACATACAAAACAATCATTAAGTGTAACATTATGTAATACAGTCAAAGAGTGGGGTCAGAGGTCATTACAGTTTTACTTTAAACTGTTGAAGATTAAGCAACTCTTTCATGTGAAAACACAAAGCGAGACAAGTGATCTGACTGATCCTAATACCTAAAACAAGCTTTCACCTGAATGCTATATCCACCAACTGCACCAATGGGATTATCAGTGAATGAATTTACCAATAATTTATTTCAATTCTTTTTTTTCATGTTGATCTAGTATTTAATTGCACTCCAATAGAGGTCTTCAAAAAATAGCCTAAATATTTAACTGCTTGCATTTTATGATTTAAACGCGTAGCATTTCTATTTATTTCTTTATTAATTAATTTCATTATTTATTTAACAAATGCCTTATTTAACATTGAGGTTCTCATGACCACAGACCAAACTAGTAATATTTTTTCATAATAGTTTGAATAACAGAATTATTGGTTGGAAAGAGCTTTAACGGAATGTAAATACATTTTCGAATCTGGTACTTGGAGAGGAAGACTGTGTTGCGTTTATGGCCGATGGCTTTACACGTTATGCATCACACACTACCGGCGACAGCCAGTGTGTTGGAATAGAAGACTCCAGTACACCACACCGGGCCGGTGTGTGACAGGCAGCTTGGTTGCTGAAGCGAGCATGTGGAAAACGCAGCTGAAGACTCTCCAGCATCACATCTGAATGTCATATTGCTGAGCTGTTCCTTGCAACAAAAAATAAGTCAGTTCAGTTACACTCACCCTTTTGGACACTGTGTATCACTGCAGCTCACTTTTAGGCATGGAATTATTAATTTAGAAATGTCAAAAATGATGCTACAAAAGATTTCTCTTTCATTATATACAGATGGCCACTCCCAAATTAACACTCAATTAACACTCAATTACCTCATTGTAGAATGGCCACACCAGTGATTGTTGGCAGGGACAGAATTAACCCCATCCCTGCCAACCTTTACATTCCAACACACAGTTATTTACAGGCAAGCAGGGCTATTGCCCTGCCACAGTGACATTAATGATAATGTGTAATGTGAAAAAGTATTGTCAATAATCTTATTATCTGCAATAATCGTGTTTCTGACAGCCATCAGAAAGGAGCAGTGCCACTGTTACTCAGATGTTTGGTTCTTCCCTTCCTTTAGACAACTGATTTGACCATAATAGATGTTTATTTAAATAAGCCAATGAATGAAAAGCAGACACAAAGAACAACTACAGTAACTTGTGAAAGTCACAATTCATGCTTCTTTTTTGTTTTTAGGCGATAATTTCATTATCGTCCAGTCCTAGTTCCAAGTGGGTTTGGACTTAGGCTTATTTAGGAAACAATAGACTAGGCTACACCTGGCTTGCAGGAGGTATTTAGTCAGGGACTCACAAAGAAAGGGGTGGAGTTATGATGCACTGTTTGTATCACGGCTGAAGAAGGAATACCATCGAGACTGTCTACACCAAGGGTCTCCGACCCTGGTCCTGGAGAGCCCCAATCCTCAAGTTTCATAGGTGTCTATGTCATCAATGGCTAAAGGTCTGGAACACAGTTAATCTTGACTAACTAAGCCAATAATTGGTGTAATTAAGTAACTGAGAGCTTGGTTGAAATGATAACCAGAAGACCCAGTAGCTCTCCAGGACCAGGGTAAGGGCATCTGCTAAGAAATATATAATAATAATACAGCGTCGGAGAACAACACAGATCTGGGCATCTTACAGAGGTGACTGTTGTGTGGTGAGCCGAGGACACCCTGGCCGACCTAACGCATTGGAGGACAGCGTGTGCTCGTCTTTTGCCTCTCGAGTCAGCACGGGGTTGTAGTGGTGAGCGGAGCCTAAAATAATTGGCTATTTCAAATTGGGAGAAAAACAGGGTAAAAATTAATTGACGACTACTAAATTTTTAGAAAAAAAAAGAAAAAAAAAGTAAAAAGACTTCTTTCTACTCCAGCGCATAAAGTGCAGAATGAAGGCAGCGAAATAAAATGAATTGCTCTGCATTTTAAGAAGCGCTCTTATAATGCAAACACATAATTAATCATCACAATCATTATTAATTTTATTTGACAAGTTTAGCAAGGGGGGAGTCTTTGCTTTAAAAAACAATTAGTGTTGCAGCTCCACCCTCCAAGCTGCGAGGGTGAAGCGATCATCACTGTGGTTTTAGGAATGTATAGGTAGAAATAAAGTTGGGCTTATTTTGTCATTATAATTTTTCCATTAATAAATTAAGAAACTGAGATGGTTTAATGACGCTAATTAAAGGCAGGCTCCCTTCCAAAGGCATGTGGCCAGGGCTCATTGATAATCAATACATCAATTTACGCCTGGCCACATTCCACACTTGTTCTAAGCAAAGGAGAATATAGCACCACCCTGCCATATCTAGCACAAACTTAATGGATCAGCATCTTCTGCTCTGCAGATGTAGGAAACCTGGCTAGGTTCCAGTTATTCTCCATTTCTCTTTTCTCTTTTGGGTCAACAGGGACGTTCGCAGTTCTGACATCATTTGTGACCAAGATGGCCTTATTTCGGGTTCGTGCCCCTATAAAAATGTGACCCAGAAACTGAACTTGATTTTTCAGCGCTTTATTTGCGCACTATTATTTAAAAAAAATAAAATAATCAAAAACAAACAAAACAAAAGAAACAACTAGCTCTTCTGAGCACTTACTATACATTTATGCAGGTTCCCTGACTAACGTGCATGACAGCTAAGCTGTTTACCTGGCATAAAATACAAAAGCACATGGTATTACAAAACAAACGGTTCACACAGAATACAACACACAGTCAGGCTCTTCACACAGTCAGGCTCTTCACACAGTCAGGCTCTTCACACAGTCAGGCTCTTCACACAGCAGCGCTGAATGAACTGACTCTGGGGTTTATATGCCCCAGAGAAACATGTATAGGCAGCTGGCTCTAATTTAACAATAATGATGCCAAGTGCCAAAACAATAAAACAATTAGCAATTGATAATTGAATGAGGGAGACGACTGTTCAGTCCCAGCTTTTAGGATTTTCCAGGCAAGCTCAAAGCCAGGTAAAGGGAAACTGAAAGAAAACAGAACCCAGAATCACTCAGAAAGATTGCAAACACCATACAATAACAAGGGAAAATACATGAAAGAAAAGCAATTGGAATGAAATTTGGAGACATTAACTCTTCAACGTCGCAAAATTTGTTGTTGATCTTTTTATTTTTAGCGAGCGATGAGCAATACGATAATACAGAGACTGAGCTGAGGATTTCAATTACAATAAAAGATGTTTATTTACAAACAGATAAGAGTTAGCAATATTATGGAAAGTAGCTTCAAATGTAATTTGTATTGCTTTTTTAATATTTCCATTACTAGTTCATGGTGTTTGAAAATAATATGAGTGGTTGTGGGTTATATTGCTCCAATACTGAGTTAATACTGCTTTTCTCCAAATCTGCCTTTACCTGGCTTTGAGCTTGCCCAGAGAACCCTAACTACCAGCCTTTTTAATTCCATCCTAATCATGAGACATTGTAAAGTTCAGCTCTGCCAGCCCCATCTACTCTCTCTGTCTATGTGACTGTAGAATAGGTGCAGAGCTGAAAAGTCACGTTGTCACATGGTTTGAATGGAATGAGAAAGGCTGTCCAGTCCTGGCACCTCGGATTCTCCAGACAAACTTAAATCAAGCACAAAGCCAGGTAGAGAGAAACGATGATAACTCAAAATGGAAGCAACATAAGCCAGAATTCTTCAAAATGATTGCAAAAACAGTTAAAAGTAAAAAAAATGTAAAAAGCAATTACAATAACATTAGCTCTCAGAAATGACCCAAAATGGAAACACTTGCTTAATATTTGTTTTTGTTCTTTTGTGCAGGGTTAAACTATGGGCAGATGCATTCGGAGGAGAAATGTTCTCTTTAGCAACAAAATACTCAGGTTCCCACCTGCTACAAAAGGTGAGCTACTTTTCATGAATTTCTATATATGTGTGTGTGTGTGTGTGTGTGTGTGTGTTTTTGTATTTATTTACTTATTTATTTATTTATTTATTATTATTGTTATTATTATTTTTTCAGCTAAAACTTATTTTTCATACAAGGTTTGCGGCTCAATTGTTTTTTGAGCCACAAGAGAATAAAAATAAAAATGAACATTGTAAATGCTGGATAGTCTCCAATGAAGACAGGGCTTTGAAAACGAATTTTAAATGGGTTGCAAACTGGCCCATATTTTTGTTGTGTTCGGCCCTACCGCATTCATTTTGTAGGTAGATTGAAATGTCTTTATAATTGCATTTATAATTTTATTAAATGTGCAATCCTGCTGAGTGGTTCAGGGTTCCAACACTACGTATGTCTGTCACATTTTACATTTTTCTATATATTTGGAGAAATGTTTATCCAATTGTGATGAAGCATGGTATTAACATTATTTAGCATAAGTTATTGTGAATTTCAGATTCTGGGAATATGTGGAGGCGTCTGGCTGTCAGAATATCTATCAGTTTGTATATCACACTTAGATTTCTGCATATATTTGGAGAAACACTTATTGAATTGTGATTAGACATGAATTGTCAATTCTAATTGTGTAGATACTGTTGATATATATCGTAGTCATCAGCTTTCAGACAGCTTTGATTGGGAATATACAGTCATTACAGAGGTGTAACAGGGGGACTGCTGACTATCTGGCACATGCGTGGTACTGCAGGAAGAGGCAGCAGTCTCGTAGGATCCGCCTGTCAGTCATGTCGATGACACGGAGAGGTGGGGAAGAGGGTGTGTTGGCTTTCCCTCTCTCCGAGTGGCTGAGAGGCGGGCCTTGGGAGATTGCTCGGCCCATAAGAACTGCGCTTGGTTGTGCATTCGGGTGGCTGTAATTTGGAATATAGAGTGATGCTGGCAGAAGACGCCAGTGTAAACAAGGACCAGGCAAGCCCGGCTGAGGGAGACAGCCTGCCTTAAAATAATTTAAAAAGTAAAAGAAATAATTACGTACCCGAGGGGACGTGTGTAGTTATATGGGTAACTCTGGCCACCCCAGTGTATAGAAATAGCTGAGCGTAGGTCGGAGGCCTGTACTGACCGGCTTAGCGGCAGTGGGGGCACTGCGTAAGCAGCACCTTTATTTTGTAGTTTTATTACTGTGTTTTATTTTTCCCTTTTCATTTCGCCTTTTTATTTTGATCTGGCAGGTCAGTAGAATTATGTAGGTCATGTGACATCCATACACCACCAGCCTTACTGGATTAGTGCAAACCCATGATTTCCCAGAGAGTTCAGCAAATCAGAGTCCGGCCTCTGAGTCACATGACTCCCTCCCACACTCTGATGGATTATGGCAAATGTGGGACGGGTTCGATTGATATTTTTCATGTTATTTTTGTATATCTGTGGCCAGTGGAAACTATAAATAGATCCACATTCGCTCTGTTTATTGCAGGAATCTGTATTTTCCAAAATGAGGCGGTGTTGGAATTCTGAGATGGTGCCTCACATCCCTACACTGGAGTGAGTGGAGAATTATATTCGAGGTCAGGTCCTGTAGCAGGGAACCGCAAAGCAAATTTGTTATGAAATAATGAAATAATCCCATTTCAGAGCATTCCTTTCTGAGTACTAATGACTCTTGGTCTTGCCTCTTGCCATTGCTGATGGAGGGTATTAGCTATCGGTAGCCACTAGACTTGCTAGGGATTAATTGAGCAATAATCCTAGGCAGGACTCAATTACAAAGGATTATTGAGATGGGGTTTGTGTGAGCAGACAGAAGACCATTACACTTACTGAGCTGCACGTGCATGATGTTCCAGAATACAGGTTACACATAGAGTGAGATTACTGTCAAAAACTTTGAGCATACAAGCCATTTCATCCAAAATGTGAACATTCAAAACATGAATTAAAAGCTGTGAAAGTACTTAACCTTAAATCGATTTCGTAAGTGATCTATACATCTTGTTACACACAATAGTACCTTAGGCTATCATGTTCATGTGATGAGATGAATTACAATATATTTCTGGGTACGTATACTGCCTGCTTGTTGGGGAAAGGAGAATACAGAACATAATGGATTTGTTTTAGAGTTTGAGTTTTAACTTCCTGTGACAAAGAAAGAATGAATCTTGGTTATAAATCTCCCAACCGACCTGTGAGGGTGCTGTGTAAAGGGAACAGTGTGCCCCGGACTAGATGGTCTGGCAATTCATTCCAGGGAAAGGTGGAAGTCGGCCATCTAGAAAGGGGGCGGAGCCACAGTACACCAAGTCATCGCCCCAGGTGGGAGGCGATGTGGCAATCGCAGATTGGAGGAAAAGCGATTGCACTAACCAAGGGGGCGTGGCTGAAGGTACAAAAGGGGATATGGTAAAGCGAACTGTTCCTTTGTTATGGTTGCGAGAGAACCGCTGAAGGACTTTAAAGTAACCATGAGTGTTTCGTGTTTGTTTGTTTTATCATTCTAATTATACTCGTTTGTTTTTGTCAGACGGCTAACATGTACCGGGAGCTGTCGCTAAAAGCCAGCACCATCCTGGACAGCACTGCACTACTGTTCACTAATAAATTGTATCTCACCACTTGCACGTTAGCACTCACTCTGATCGTGTTTGTGTTCTGTGTGTGCTTATACTGTGTGCTTATACTGTATACTGTATACTGTAATTTTATAAATTACACAACATGATTTTTTCTAATCCGCTAATACCTTAGCAACTATGGTGATTTTTTTTTTGTAACTTTACTAGATTCCTGATTTCCATTACATGAGAGTAGGTGTTAAAACTTCATGCTGACAATGGACTCAGCTCTCGCCAAGATAAGCACCAACTAAGACATAGCTTCTTTTACTGTAAACTAATGGGATCCATCTGCATTTCCATCCATTTGATGATGTAGATATCCTTCTGCCTGGTGTTGATGGCTGAAGTGTAATGCTGGCTCCAGGGATCAGCCTATTTTGCCTCCCTGGCGCACCAGCACACACAACTGCTGCAGTGCTGGCTCCAGGGATCAACCACAGTGTGACCTCCCTAGCGCATCAGCATGACAACTGTCTGGACTGAACTGAGTAGGGTACTTCTCTGGGGTCTTCAAGTGGGCACCTTGACGTCCCAGCATCGCCCCCCTCCGTCCCCCACTCAGCTAAGCCCAACTTACTTACCCTCCTTTACAACAGCGTTTTTTTATTTCTACTGTGCTTGAGATCCCCAACCAGAATCTTTTCGTCTCAACCAGAGCCTGTTGCTGCTCCTCTCTGCTGTTTTATATAAGTTCTTCAGTATGCTTTGCAACTCTTGACCACTGAATCCGATGTCTCTGACAAACCGGGTTGTGGAGTGTGCCACAAATCCTCGACAACTCACCTCCACTGGGTAAACCTCCTCTCTGTCCCGCTTCACCAGCTAGTTGAGTGTACCGAAGTTTCTTCCTTTCGTAAGCCTCATCCACAGAATTCTCCCATGGCACTGTTAACTCTACCAGGTTATCAAGACGTGCTGATCCAGACCACAAGACAATATCAGGTCGAAGGTTAGTGGTAGCAATCTCAGGTGGGAAAATAAGCCGCTGCCCAACATCTGCCAGCATTTCCTCTAGCAGCTTCCAGTTGTCCTAGACAAGTTTTGGTTTTAATACCTTTTCTTGGAGGTTGCTCCCCTGGATGGAGGAATGTTGTTCTTCGTGTCTCATATATTGCTGGCATTGGTCGCAACCTGTTGGTCATGCTGCGCTTATCTTCCAATGCTAAGGCCAAACATCGCAGCACCTGGTCGTGGCGCCAAGTAAAGTGTCCTTGGCTAAGACCCACCTTACATCCTGTCAAAATGCGTCTTAATGTAGCTACCGATGAACACGGATCCTTTCCTACCCATAGATTAAGGTTCTGTGGTGATAGAAGAACATCATATGTTGACCTGATGAGGAAACTGATCCTGCTCTGTTCCATTGTCCATAGATCTCGCCAGCCGATCTTTATGCTGTTCCACACTCTCCCATCTCGTCCATTCTCTCGGATTGGCCTGGGAAGCTGCTTTACGCACCTCATCCTCACCTCCTGCTTTTCCACCTCGTTGACTACCAGCTTCCTCCATTGAGCTGAGGCTGCTTTGTGCCATGTACTGAGCTGAACTGAACTGAGACCAAGGCTTCCTCTTCAATGCTGTACTTGCCCCATGATATCACTGATACAAAAGGCAGCCTTTGCATCTTCCACAGCTTCCTTTGCCGCCCACGTTCTTCCAGTTTTCGACACAGGTGCTGCCTCCCTCACACATTTCTAGACATTGCCATGTAGTGGTGAATTCTGAAGTTGAAAAACAAAAATATAAATCTCCGAAGCAGGCTTTCACTAAGTTTGTTATTGTCCTCGGCACACTGAAAAAATCTAATGCTGCCCAAGGAAGCTCATGTGGTACTGAACTGTATGCATTAGCCAAATCCAGGAATGTCACATGGAGCTCCTTCCTCTCCTTTTTAGCTCTTTGAATTTGCTGCCAGATCACACTGATATGCTCTAAGCATCCTGGGAAACCTGGAATACCGACTTTCTGTACTGAAGTGTCAATGAAGCTGTTCTTCAATAGGTAACCTGACAATTTCTGAGCAACAATGCTGAAGATAAATCTTGCCTTCCACATTTAACAGGGAAATAGGGGGAAACTGACCGATACTTGTAGAATCTTTGGGTATAAAGACCCCACCTGCTCGGCGCAGTGCTCTTGCTACTTTCAGTAGATCAGAGCACTGACTCCTCCGTGACCCGGGTTCAATAGCAGCCCAGGGCAGCCTTAATGCCTTTTCTGTGGCTTTTAGCACATATCAAAGGTGAGTCCTGATCAACAGACTGCCAGCTCTTGAGATTCTTGATCTCTACTTATCTCTGTCCAGTGTTGCTTGGAAACCATGGGGATCAACAGTACTGTAGGCCCAGTTTCCTAGAGTAAATCCCACCTTACAGCACACGGCTTTCCCAGAAGATCCACTTTGCTGTGGAAAACCTATTCAATGCAGAGCAAAGATTTTTCTGTTTTATTCTCTCTTCGAGGGACATTCAGATAATTAAACTACACCTAACTAGCCTGACATCAGCAGGACCCCACAAATTCATCACACTTCCCAGTGGAGCAAGAGAACCTGGCCAATATACAGTGTGTCCACAAGAAAGATGCTGAGGGTGTGCAATTCACATCGCCTGATGCCCATGACAACAAGATTTATGTGAGGGACAATGGGTTTTGCTGTTATACTTTGCCCGTTGGACAAATAGTTTTTATTTATTTATTGTTCCTATGTTTGTTCTGTTGCTAGAAAGACACTCCGGGTGTATTTGTAGAGAGCCACGCAAGTTTCTGAAAACTGAATTGCTGAAGTCTGGTACCGAAGCACAAAAATTTTAAAAAGTGTTTACGTCCCACCCCTATCACTTCTGATTGGCTAGCTGGGGTGGAAGACGACCCAAGGTTTGACAACACGATTAATGACTTAGGAAAGGAAACGGATATGAGAACGGAGAGTACTTTGCAAAGATCAAGACTTTTATCCATCACCCATTGCCATCAAGACTGTCTTTGTAATTGTTTTCCATCAGTAATTATTTCATTCACCTTTATCTTTCTCTGTCTGTCTGTGCATTGATTTTGTGATTGTGTCTGTGGGTTTATTTGAGGCCCACCGAACACTCCATCCATTTCTCCTTTGTGTTATTTTTTTGGCCTTCTGTTTTGTTCACTTTACTTTCCTTCTTACCTGTGCTTCTACATACTTACCTGTTCCCTGCAATTATTTGTTTTCTTTCTTATGATTATTGTTATTACTGCTTTCAACCTTTCTTCTTTTTCTCCTTTCTTTATCTGTTCTATACTCATTTGGTATTTTGTTTTTGTTTATATTTCATTTGTTAACATTATTGTTCACAACAGCAAACCGGTTGTTTGTGAAATTGACACCTCTGACGTCCCTGCTTGTGCTGTCTGTCACTCTTGCTGACTTATTTAGGTATAGGAATAGGGCCAGTAGTAGCTCCTTAGGGAGGACAGTGCAACTGCTTCTCAGTTGTGCGGAGTGATCGTTACAAGATGAACCGGCATAAGAGAGAAAAGAACCTCAACGGGCACAAGAATGGAGTTAAATGGCCAAGAGCTTCTGAGAAAACAGTGTGGGACACAGTAAACACTGATCTCTGTTTTGCGTTGGAAAGGTTAGGTGGAACAGTCGAAAAGAAGCTGGATAAATTTACAAGACGGCAGCAGGAGATTGAGCGCTTAGTTAGAGAAAGGAGGCAGCTGAGGAAGGAGGCACTCAATCTATTACAAAGAGTCATAAAAGATAAGCTTGCAACATTGCGCAGAGCTGAGCGCCTACGGAGACGCTGCAAAAACAAGGAGTGTGCGAGAACTAACTTTTATAAAGACCCATTCAAATTTGCAAAGAAGTTATTCACCAAGGAGAAAAACAGCACACTAGAAGCAACTAAGTCTGAGCTGGAGAGATATCTCAATTAAACGTCACAGATTTAAAAAGGCAGGAGCCTATAGCGATTCCTTCAGACATCCCAACTATCAATCCACCAGAATACCAAATGGAGGACTGCACACCTAAGTGGAAAGAAGTAGAGCAAGCTGTGAAAAAGTCAAGGGTGTCATCATCTCCTGGGCCTAATGGAGTTCTGTACAGAGTGTACAAGAGTGCCCCTGGTGTTCTAAGAATCCTGTGGAAACTGATGAAAGTAGCAAGAGGGGGTTTTGTGTTGGTGACCTGACTCACAGGCTGCCGAACATCATTGCTCTAGTGGAGTAGCAGAAGCAGCAGCAGTATCAGGATTCAGGATTAAGAGCCATCCCTAAGTCATAAAAGCCTATTTAATAGCTATAGTTATCAACAAATCCTGCGCATGCTGAGAGCTGCAAACCAGGCCTGGCAGGGGCAGCACAGGTAGACTTGGGGTTCTTACATTGCTTGAAATTCTGAGAAGCTCAACATTGACTCACTTTGACTGCCATATGGTTCACTTGACTGGCAGTCAAAGTGAGTAAAAAAAAAATGACTGCCATATGACTCCTGCTGAGTTGGACATCAAATGCTTAAGTATGTATACCGGTTTTCAATATGAATAAGACACATGAATTGTAAAAAAGAAGTCACGCTGAGAGCTTAAGGTAGAAAAGGTAGAGTCAAGCTCTGAGGCAGACTCCACATGGGTCATTCCTGCTCAAGTGGACCCAGTTCTGGGGAGACGTTTCCTTCATTTGTGGTTGATGATGTGGAAATGTTGCAAGGGCAGGTGTCGTGTGCATGCCAAAGAAGAAATGTACAATAAGAGATGTATAAGCATGGTGAAAATGAGTAAGAAGCTGGTAAACATTTTCAGTTGACCATATCTTTTTCATGTTGGGGGATAACTTTAGTATAATTTTAAAGCTTATTTAATAATCATTTGATTGAACCATTGATAGAATGACCCATGCACAATATGAATTGCACGCTCCATAAACACATACAATACAATACAAAGATCTCAGGAGCAGGAACCATGAAGGATTGGTTAGTGATGTGACTGACAAGCGCTCCTCTTCACACCCACAGAAATACAAGGACGTCGAGTCGATAATAAAAATCGAGGAGGTGGATGGTTTGGAACTGGTGAGGAAATTTGCTGAGAAAATGGAGGAGATGTTGGGCAGAAAAATGAAAGCCGTAAAGGTAAGACTCAGGAGGAAATTCCACATACTTATTTTGAATGTAAATGACTACAACATTGAGAACACATGTGTACAACATGTAAGTGTCTAGCGCTGTCATTACCGGACTGTGATGTTGGTCTGGTGTCTAAAGCAGGGGCCCTTAACAATAGACAAGGTCAGTCATGTACAGGTGATGACTGCTGCCGAGAATATTAACGGTGATATAAACCAGTATTTTATTGTGTGTGTGTGTATATGAGGCCTTTTTTAAAATGAGTTTAAAGTTATCATTTTGGATTGGATTGCTTAGGCTTCTTGACATCGATGTCCCAAATTTGTGATTTTTGACTTTCTAAAATCACGCTAGCTTTTAGAGGACATCTACTGTATATACAGTATGCTGGATGCCACTTGGCTATTACTTCCTTAGTTTGTGATTTGACTGAACAATTTTTGTATTTTTGGAAAGAGCACTCCTAGTAGGTATGTGAAATGCTTCTGAGAATTCCCTTGTATGTCTATTTTTTTAATATTAAATCTTTCATAGATGAAATATTGAAAATAGCTGAAAAAAGTAGTTTTAGACACATAATAAATATATTTTCCATTTTAGAAATGACATCTTCATGAGTCTGTCATGCATTTGGATCTTCCATATGTCCCCATATAAAGAGCAGAAGAGAGTTTTTGTATCCGTCTCCATATGAGGTCACCATGCATGAAAGGGTTAATTATAAATGCTATTATTATATTTGTACAGTGTTGTACAGTTTCATACAATTGAAGCAGTGTGATACCATCTGCTTTCCATACTGTACATACCGACGCCTACCTGAAAGATTTAGATACTGTAGGCTTTGTGCACCTCACGTGTAGAGCTTGTCAAGTTATTTTTGGTCAGATGCCTGTGGATCTTGACTAGAAGAATTCATTTTGTTTAAAGTGCATGTCTTCCTGTGTCACATCTTTCGGAGCATCAGAAATAATAGAGGTTTGAAAAATAAAATTTTCAGATGAGAATCTTTCCCTGAAATGTTGTGATCTTGTCATTGTCCTGTGGGTGCGCCAAAGTGAAGATGTTGAATAACTGCAAAATATTATTATTATTATTATTATTATTATTATTATTATTATTATTATTATTACACAAAGAGCATGGTCTGTATTTTCATTGATTTATAATCCCAGTAATCCACTTGCACAGATGCCATTATCAGAGAGTACAGACCTTCAGCTTGGGCTCATTACTGACAAAAACTTGTCCGTAATCAACATTGCTAGTGCAGGATGTCTTGGTTTCAAACCAGTGGGTCAGGAAATGCAATGCAGGCATAGTGTTATTGACAGCACAGGTTTACATGCTTCCCAGATTGAAAGCACTCAATGCATCCCAATATATAAAGGGTACACTGTACAAAGAGTCTCATTACAATGCTAGCATTGCCAGAGCTTGTATTACAGCTCCATAAGATCCAGTGATTGGCAGTCTGCCCAGAGCCACATTAGTTCATTAATGTCTGCTTTACTTGTATACCGACACAGCTTATGTAGTTAACAAACATTAGGGCGCTCCCGTGGTGTTAAACCTATATTATTACTCATTATCTGGCTTTCACCTTGCTTGATCCTAATAATTATTTTAACTTGTATCTTTCTTTTCTTTTTCACGCAGAGGCTGGTCAATGCCGCAGAGGATGCTGACTTGTACCATGAGTATAATGCGTCGTTAGAGGTGAGTTCACTGTATCCTTTCTCTAATTATTTGATCCTTGTTTTTCTCCTGAATTTAGATTGTACAAGTAAACCCTCACCGCAGCAACTCTCCACAACAGCTGAGGAGTACAAAGGTTCTCTAAGTTGACGCCTGGCCATTAGAGGCCACTGTAGTGCTGTGAGATGACTCAATCTCTGCCAATTATGATTCTGTAACCCCCAGGAACGCTCCCTGTGTAATCCCCAGCAAAGAGTGGCAACTTTGAATCACCAGGACACAAACCTGCACTTCTCTCTGTATTTCTCACCCTGCATACAGCATCATGTGGTCATGCTTTTACCAGCCCCACAGGGACCCCTTCTAATGTAGTCGGTGCTGCTGAAATAGGGTTATTCCATTTGGAGAATCTGCTGCATCACTCTATGTGTCAGGAAGACATGCCTCTTGAATCATTAACCTATCAGATGTGGTTTCGGTGTTATAGGGGTGGGAATAAGTGATGTGTCACCGCCTTGCTGCTCTGTCTCTGCAGCAGGTGTATCAGAAGCAGCTGAGCGAACTGGGGCTCTCAATGCACAAGCAATTCTGAAAGTACTGTAGCGGTTCCGTTCTTTAAATGTGAGCATAATTAGTGATAAACAGTTGCACATTAATCAAAGCGTTATACATTGAATTTATCAAGTATAACAATTAAGTAATAAGTATAAATGGCAGGTTATCAAACAGGTCAACATTTCATATTTTACTTGTTTTTATAAAAAAAAGAAAAATTAAATAGCTTAGAATAAACAATGACAAATATATAACGGCTTCAGTTAAATATGCATAACATCTTTGGTTATGTCTATCTTATTAGACTTATTACCAGGGGTTCACATAACTTTGAACAGTAGATTCTCACATGAGTACCAGCAGAAATGGTTTGGTACCCAACAAAGTTAGGGGTCATCATCCAAGCTGTTGTCTAGCTCCACCTCCTCCTCCGACAGTTCAAAGAATTGGGATGACAGCGTCAGAGACGACAACAATAGTGTCTGAATGTTTAAGTAGGAGTCTGGATTGCTGGTTATTACAATTTAACAAATCATCACGCATTCTCTATTTATTTAAATATCCTCCCACCATATGACCACCCTGGGGATTCAAAAGCAAAAACCCAAACACTTTGTCACTTTATTAGTGTTGTTGAACACATTGGCTTGACGTCACAACGGTATCTATATAGGGATATAACTGAGGGTGAAAAGTATTATTTGAAGTAAAATGGTTAAGTAAATGTATTTTTTAAAACTTTTAAGTGTACAGCTTTCAAACATCGACAACTCCTCTCACCCCTGCTCAGTTTGGGAAGCAAAGTGTCAGCGATCTTCCTTAATGGCACTTCCTGTAATTGCATCCCTCTTCTCTGAATGGACAGCTTACTAGAGATCCCTGCTACTATTGGTTGTTTCGAGTGCTCATTAAAAGAAAATTATTGATATTATGAGCTGGAGTGGTTCCACCTATCACTCTCCATTTTTTAATAAAAACTTGAAGTAGCAAATGGCGCAAGCAGGGAGAGACTGTAGTTAAATTGGAACCCTCCCCGAAATTGTTGACAGAGCTCCTGGAAAAATCCCTTTGTGCATATTTCTGTATTATTATTATTATTATTATTATTATTATTATTATTATTATTATTATTATTATTATTGTATTTGTATATGGGCGGACGAAACCATCCATCATTGTTGTTTGAGACTGGCGAAAAGCCGGTCTCATAAAATGTGGTTGACATGGATGGGGTTGAATCCCCATCCCAATAAAGCCTGTGGGAATGTGGCTTTAGCCTTAATAAGGTAATTGTTTAATGGATAATTAAGGCTCCAGCCACAGAATAAAGACCCACTCTAGATTCAGACATGGAGGAGAGCTAAGGGAGAGCTAAGTTAAGAACAAGAGTGAATGCTACCAGTAAGAAAAGAAAACAAAAGATGGACTCGTTCATTCATTGGTTATTGTCTGTTTGTTTGGCCAGCGTGCCCTTTTGTTTTGTGTTTTGTTTGAAGTGTTAATTTGTTATTAGTTAATAAAAGTACTGCTATGGCAGTTCCGCCCCATACCTTTTGTTTTTGTACTTCTTCCTGGTCTGTGATGTCACCAACCACACGCACCTCTCAAGCCATCCTTTCACAATTACTTAATGTATTTGACTGATCACCAAGGAAACAGGATAATCTGTTTGTAAACATCAGCAATGGGCTCAGCGATATGATTAAATTCAGTATTTGTTTTCCTAGAAATGGTCAGTATGATTCACTACTAAATACTTATTTACTATGGCATTGCAAAAGTGTTCAAATCTACAAATCTGAGATCATTTTGTTACATAATGCATTTTATTTACAGTTAATCTATTTTAGTTGATGCATTTTAATTCAGCATATCTTAGTAAAACACATTTTTCTAGTATTACTGCTATGATGAATGGGACGTCAATTGTAATATGGTACTATTAGCAAAAGTAAAACATCACACATGTTTATTCTATGTCATTGGTTGCGGTCTCATTGATTAAATACTGTGTTCCACTATCAGCAGCTCTCACACGCTGTTCAGGAAGCCAGTGTATTTCAGCATTATTAAAGTTTAGTGGCGTCTCCTCCTGCTTTCATCTCAGCTGTGCCCTGGCAACATATACGCGGACACAAACTGTACACGCGACATGCACCTGGGTGTTTTTGCACGTTCACCGGGAAGCGCCGCAGATTTGAAAAACAAATCATAGATAACACTCTTCAATGCATTCCGCACGCCCCTCTTCATCATCCTCAGTAATATGTAAATGGCTTGTGATGCGCTACAAAACTGTATTTTAACATCAAGTTTGCTTGTATGTATCCAATATAATAAACAAAGCAGTTACCACCACTGCACAAAACCTCACATATCACAGTCCATTATTTCTGTCAGTCCACAATCCTTATTGGGGGTGATGGATTCTGGTGATATAACCGGCACCTGACCAGTAGGGATCACTGGATGAGGCAGTGATCCCTATGATGAGGCAAACACTGATTTTCCACTCTAACCCTGTGAGATTGCAAAGAGCAATGTAGAACTCCCTGTCGGTCTCCAGCCAATATCGGCAACTTGGCGTGAGCTGGTTTCAAATCACAAATTGCATGATTCTCCCTCTGCTTCAAACTGCAGTTATTTTCACCTCGTGAGCCACTGAGGACCCCATTCATGTCCTTCAGGTTTATGAACCATTCTGAGATCTGCTGCTCTGTCACACTATGCCACTGGGATGCTATGCTTTTGTTCACTAACTCCTCGTTGTTTTCCTCCATGGGTCTATCCCAATGTTCATGTGTTTTCTGTGGAGCACATCTCAAGCTTTGTGATTTTTCTCCCTTCTGGCAGTATGATTACTTCAACTCTGTGAAGGTCAATGAGAGGGATGACGATGGTAACTACGGGGAGCTGGGCAGCGAATTCATCCTGGAGTCCAACGAGCATTTCAACAACCTGCCTGTCAACACCTCACTCAGCAACATCCAGGTCCCCACTAACGTCTACAACAAAGGTACCGCTGCCCGCCAGGAGGGGGGTGCTGTTTGTGCGCACAAGGGCTCTGAGTGTAGACATTTAGGCAATAGAACCCTCATTAGAGGGCAGTACCATTTGCAGTGTTAGAAAGTGGCACTAGCCCTACGCCCAGTCCTGGGTTTCAGAACTCTCCATATTTGGGTTCACGATTGAAATGACCAATTTCCAGGATTTGGAGTAATCTGGCCCCTGCTACTATAATGCACTATCCACATTACTTATATAATGCACAATCATTTTTAAATTTTTTAATCACACAAAAGATAGCATTAAGAAATTTGGAGATCAATTCAGTGGGGCAGGAAAGGAAATAAATATAAACGACTGCCATGAGAGTTTTCTACAGTTAGGTTACATGCTGGTAACAGAATGTTTAAGGTGCATCATCGATAGAGAAAATGAGGTTTGTGGCCCTTTAGCTAAAGCTCCCTTGATAGTACTGTTCCTTCACACAGGGATGCATCAGAATGCCCGTCATGTCTGTGTTCTTGTGTTGGTCCCTGCAGACCCAGGCATTCTGAATGGGGTGTACATGTCAGAGGCTCTAAACCCCCTGTTTGTGGATAACTTCGAGAGGGACCCCACCCTTACCTGGCAGTACTTCGGCAGCTTTACAGGATTCTTCAGGCTCTACCCAGGTATGGATACATGCCACCTTATACAAACAGTGACTGATTCTCAATGTGCTTTGCTCTGGGTTATTGCATGGCATAGAAACGGCAGGCTGCAAGTCAGCTTTCAGTGTCCATCGCTGTGCAATTGATCAGCCACCTCATGAAAAGCGAGGTGGAACAGGGGGAATTTAAAAAGCACAGAGACAGGGATTTGGAGTTAATTAAGTGAGAAGTCGATTATTGTTAAGGAGTCTGATCCCACTGATTTCTGCTTCGTCAAGGACTCCTAGCCGAGCTTGCTGGCATGTCCCAGAAACTGTTTTTGGGAAGGTGACAGAATTTGAATTTGAGAAAACCAGCACTGATCCTTCCAAAACTGCAAATACTCATATATTGTGAGGGAAATGATGCTTTGAAAACAGAATACATTAATAAACCGTTGAAAAGGGTTTTTATGAACTGAAAACTTGAATTAATTAATCAAAATGGGATGTAAAAAACAGTCTTTAACAAAACATTCCTGAAAACAGTCCTTATGTTTTGTAAATAGATGGGCTGAACATGGAGTAAATCCAGGGTCTCTTTAGGAATCTCAAGTTTGTTGCTTCTCATTTTGTAACATACAGCTTTGGCCCAAAGTTTTGCATCACCTTATAGAATTAACACATTTTGTCGAATGAAACCTGCTGAATAATGTTATGTTAACATATTTAACCGCTTTGCAGTTTTCCATATACTGAATAAAAAACTGAACAAAATAGAAAACTTAATTTAAAAATCTAACATGAAATACTGTACTACTATTATGGCTTCTGGTAGACTTTTAGCGATATCATTTTGTAGTTTCTTTGATTACATGGATCATAAAGGATCTAAATTATTCAGCAGGTTTCATTTGACTTTATGAAGCAAAATGTGTTAATTCTATAGGGTGATGCAAAACTTTTGGCCATAGCTGTACTGTACTATAGTGTCCAAATTAAATAAAGTGTTACCGTTACAGAATGATAACTGCCATCCTGCATACAGTAATGTGAATGAGACACTTTAGTACACAATCAGAGAATCTATTAGGGACTGGAACTGCTCCAGACTCTAGGACTGATCTTAACACAGTGTCTCTGTTTTATTTCAATGTGATGCTTGTTAAATAATCCCAGTTTGGTTTGCATGTTAAATCTTGGATATTTTTTTTCTTCAGGTATTAAGTGGCAGCCGGATGAGAATGGCGTTATCGCTTTCGACTGCAGGAACAGGAATTGGTGAGAATGGGAGCTATTTTATCCGAAAGAAATCTGTTACATTCAGCAGCTTTTCTCTAAAGCCAGACGATTGCCCTGTAGTATTTGCAATAGATATTCTCAATTCAGTTCCATTCAAATGGTTTTCTGCAGAGAATGTCAGGATATAGTGGAGGTGTACAAACCTTATTCCTGCCCAGAAATGCCATAGCTTTTCAGACCTCTCTCTAGTAGACAGCGCCAATTCTGCCAAACTATGTGCAGGTTTTGTGTTGCTGATCAATGTACGGCTACTGAATTTGCGTGCTGCACCCCCCAACCTCTCACTCCAACATACTGCAACAAAGCAAATGAACCCGCTCGCTACTTACATTTTTGAATAAGACGTTTCTTTACGGTGTTCTTTTGCATGTTTTTAAAAAAGAACGTCCATTTGAGGAGCGTGTGTGTATGTGAAAGAGCAGGCTAACTGATTTAAACAGGGCCGACTCTAACCCTTATTATTATTATTATTTATTTAGCAGACACCTTTATCCAAGGCGACTTACAGAGACTAGGGTGTGTGAACTATGCATCAGCTGCAGAGTCACTTACAATTACGTCTCACCCGAAAGACGGAGCACAAGGAGGTTAAGTGACTTGCTCAGGGTCACACAATGAGTCAGTGGCTGAGGTGGGATTTGAACCAGGGACCTCTTGGTTACAAGCCCTTTTCTTTAACCACTGGACCACACAGCCTCCTTATAAAAGTTTATCACAGAAAAAGTATAGTAAAGTGCGATAAAATACATTGCAAGCATGGTAAAGCATAGCTAAGCGTTGTAAAGCCTAGATAAGTATGGAAAAGCATATTAAGAAACATGGCAAACCACAGTTAACTATAGTAAAGGTAATAAGTGAAATATCACTGTTGTTTAAATCGATTAAAGACTTTTACAAAACCAACATCTCCAACGCTGTGTGTGAGTTTATCTTTGACTTTAAAGCAAAGTTCTAATTTAATATTTAAAGCACGGCAGTATTTAGCTGAGTTGAATAGACCCCAGAGATTAGACCCAAGTCCAGTAAAGACAAGGCTAGTAGCAATAGAATTATTCAGCAGGTTAAGTAATTTGCCACTTTAAGAACTTCACTCTGGAAATATAAACAACCTGGTCAAAACATAAAATACAGCACAAACAGTACAGGAACCCAAGAGAAATAACGGCATCGAAAACTTTAAAAGGATTAACTTTACTGTTCACGTAAATTAAGCTGTTCAGCACTTCTCCAGGCTCAAACATGTTATGGTTGCCAAATTGTTTATGGTTTACCAAAATTGTTTTTATTAAGGCTAAGAACGACAGGAGCAGCTACAGGGGTGAATTACAGCCCATGTATGTGTTGATTATTTGTGTTTACTGTTGTTTTGTTTGGTTGTCATGGGGCGGATTTATTTTTCCATGATTCATGGTGAAGTTGCGCTGTTGAAGTTTGCTTGTTAGAATGTGTGATTGACCAATCAGAGCACAGTATCTGCATCGTGTGTTTGAACAGAAGCATTGAGAGTGATGGCAGTCCCTGTGTCCCCTGCAGGTATATCCAGGCTGCCACGTCTCCGAAGGACATTGTGATTGTTGTGGATATCAGCGGCAGTATGAAGGGTCTGAGGCTGAGCATCGCCAAGCACACCATCACCACCATCCTGGACACAATGGGGGAGAACGACTTTGTCAACATAATTGCTGTGAGTGGCTCGTTTCAGGGAGAAACCATTTCCGTTAAAATCTCCATCGGACACGATTCAGCAAACTTCACCTCCACACCTACATCAGTGCCACTACATTTACATAAGACATGAGCACCCCTTTAAACAGCCTTTCTGTCCTCTGCCCCACTAGGACAAAACACAGGATCATAAACGCACAGAACAAGAACTCTTTGCAATCCTTATGACCGATTAGACCTACGAAATTAACTAAACCACACTTCCCTACCTACATCCCTTTTCCGTCTCTTTCTTTTGCTAACTGTGTTTCTAAAGTTACTGTTGTAAAACCCTTTCCATTGATTCCCATATTCCACACCTATTCACCCCTCTAACCCTCTCCTTTCAACAGACTAATCATAATGAGGGGTTCTGTTCACACATCGTGCTTACATGGTGGGGATATCCGTCTATGACTGGTATAAAATACCCACATATTGTAGTGAATTGGCATCTCAGCCCATTGAGTTGAATGGAAAGACTAGGGCTGGACATGAACTGCAAAGCATATGGTTCAAACACGAACGCCTTACCACTCAAGTACCAGTAGTCGAGAGGCAAGTACAGGTATTATGCTGATGTTAGTATTATTAACTGACCAGCTGCTAGGAGGATATTCATTACAGTTCTTAATTATTACACTGAAGAAGGCACAAGCTGAATTCTTTTTTACTTGACTTGATTTCTTACTCTAACATCTGATGTCACAAATCCTGCTTGGCACTAATATTAATGTTACCGTAGGTAGTGTACAATGGTCCAGGATTAGTGCTAGTCGCTCTGTGCGATGCAAGATGATTAGGTATTCCAAGATAGTCATGGCTTGTGAAACCAGCCATAAGCCAAATAGCCTGTCAACATCACTGTAACCTGATGCGCAGCGAGGTCAGGGAATCTGCTTGCAGCAGTTGCAGGTCATGCAACCAGTATATATTGTGGCCTGTAGCACCAATACGATTGGCTGTAGGTGGACGCATGTTTTGTTTGCTGTATAACGTGTGCAGCTGGAAAAATATTGTAATCTGTTCGCCACTAAGCTGTACAAAGACTCAGGGTGTACTGATGGAAATGAACCATTGGCAACTATGTGCAATGCACCTGGTGCTGTGCTCACACTGATGTTATAAATTGGTTGTTGGTTGTAAAAAGAATGGGCTTGTTATTTAAGAAGAAATTCAGAAGCACTGTTTGGCTGGTGTTGTGTTGTCTATGTAATCTCTTTCTAAAGTAGGTGTTTTAGCACCAAGTAGGAACATTCACCTTATATGTTAATATTGAATATTAAATGCATCTCAGTACTCTTTTTGCAGTTGATGTACTTACCAATGGCTGGCTGATACATATATCAGCTTTGTGTTTTTAAAACTAGAGGGGATCACCACCCGTCTGTATGGAACAGCCTTGGCTTGAAAACCTTTTTCATTTTCGTTTCAGTACAATGATTATGTCCATTACGTTGAGCCTTGCTTCAAAGGGACACTGGTACAGGCAGATCTCGACAATCGAGAGGTTAGTATAGTGACTATATGTCACCCAATTGTAACAGTACTTGCATCATCTTGTACTTGCACTGAACTGCTCCATATTTTGCTGTATTCTACAACTGCTCTTAACTATTTTCTGTATCTTGTACTTGATTTTACTCTTATAGGTATCTGTATTCACGTTTTTTTTGTAACTGCTCTTATTTGAAATTGTTCTTATCCATTTATAGTACTAAGTACGTGCTCTAAATGCATTTTACTCTTATAAGCAAGTGTTATTACTATAAGTTTACTGCTCTTAGCTGAATTCACTCTTAAATGTAATTATTTACTGTATCTTTCATTTTGCTCTTATTTGAATTTGATCTCATTGTCTACTGATTTTACTGTACTTTATAACTGCTCTGATCTGTAATGATATATTTCGTAATGTGATAATTTTGTAACAATAATAGTAAATGAATTAATATTTATTACACTTGCGCTGCTAAACTATGCTGCTTCACCAACAGGTCACGACTAGTCATTGTCTTGGGAATTACATGAACACTAACTAGGTTTCTCACATAACAAAGTGTTTGAAAGAGTTGTGTAATTTACTATATTTGAATATGCGCAGTCTCCCACGGTGAACATTCTTTCAGTTACACAAAGTCTTCAATTCTGAAACTATAGGATTTCAGATCCGCCACTCCCCTGTGGTGATGGATTGTGTCCACTGTGTAAACCTGTCCTTAGGTGCTACAGTATACTGACAGGGATATGGTCCATCATGAAGAATAAGAAAATTGCTGTACTGGGGGCATGTGCCGTTTACTGTCTAATGCTGGAAAAAATGGGATTGTATTCTGATTGGTCACCACTATGCTGTGCAAATATTCTATTGGCTGAAGAGATGATTGGGATCCTATATTACAATAGTCAGGCACTGCAAGGTAGACCTGGCAGGTTTGTTGTTGAGTTTTGACGCCAGCAGTGACTGTAGCAAGATCTTTGTTATTGTTGGGAGGTGGGGGTTACAACAGCTGGTGGTTATGGATATGGTTAGCTGATGGTCTGATGGACTGAGGCTTCCATGAATTAGTGAGTCTGTTAATAGCTTTGTGCTGCCTGGCTGGCATCTGCACCTTGGGTGTCAGTTTTTTTTCTGGAGCGCTGATCTGCAAACTGCTGTGTTTGTTTTTCAACTTGTGATGGATTGATGCCCATTTTCTGCCTGGCCACCAGATCTTTTTTTTGCTGTCTGTTGACTTTTTCCAGAATGTTCTTGCACTCATATGCCCGCTCTGTCCAATTAATGCTGAACAGTAATTACATGTCCTCCAGCCTAGATTGCGCCTCACACCCGTTGCCTGGTTGCAGTTTGTGTGAAGATAACGGGCAGGCAACGATTGCATTCGTCATGCATGATTCATACTACAATAGGTCATCTTTGAATTAGTGTTATCTTTGAATTAGTCAATCATGGTCTTTGTTTTCACTGAGAGAATAACACACTTGACAGTGGAGAAAGTTCAGTGTCAGTCAGTACTGAGATCGTTGTATCCAGGTGGATCCTGTACGTGATCGTTCTAATAGGGCTAATTTGCATTGAAAAAATTGGTTCTTGCTGTTGGGATCGTTAAAAACGGGTGTTCATATAAGAAGGGTTAGCTATAGTGAAGTGAGCCTGTGTGTGTGTATGTGTGTATATATATATATATATATACAGTATATATATAGTAGCGATCTCGGTTAATGCAGGCAGGCGCATCACATAGGGCGAGACAATCCACACACAGGCGGAGGGCGGGCGCGAACCCGGGACCTTGCACTAAAGCATAGCGCCGATACCGCTGTACAAAAGAGGCTGCTATGCTTTGCAAGGAGCATATATCGGGCTTATGTCTTTGTGTGTGATTATGTCACCTACCAGCCCTGCTGCTTCCTTCCCCCATGCATGCTACAATATGTTTGTGCAAATGAGTTACGTCCTGTTGCATACAAGCGTTCACAGGGTTTGTTTTAAAATGTGGTGGTTTACAGCAAGCTAGTCTTATAAGAGAGGTCATTTAACAGTGCTTTGATACATTTGGGACTACTGATGTATTTTTTTTACAGATGTGTTTTTTTGCCAAAAAAAAATCTCCTGTTATTACTGTATCCTGGGAATTTTGATCCAGAGCAAGGCCTCTAAAGAAGATTGGAATGGCCTTATTATGAAGAGGTCTACTTTATACTAAGATAGCCTTAAGCAAGGTGTTTTCCTTGAAACACTGACAGTGAAATTATACATGTTGAGCAGTTGATGGATATTCTAAAAATATGTGGTACTTTACAATGGACAGAAGACCACAATGTGACCATCTAAACATCAAGATTTTTTAATGAAATAAAACACTAAATAATAGGAAAATAGTAAAACGCAACTCAGAGAGTTAAATTAATGAGTCAAAAGTTGTTTGTTACATATTTAAAAATGATGCCCAGTGTTACCAGCCATCTATTTCAACAATATCCTGTATAGTAACTAGTAAAACAACCGCAGTGCTCCATGAACATTCATGATCTTCCCTCTCTATTGCTGTCCTCTGTATTTTTGTCTTGTCAGCATTTCAAGCTGCTGGTGGAAGAGCTGCATGCCAAGGGGATGGGAACAGTGAAGAAGGCTCTGAAAGAGGCCTTCGGCATCCTCAGTCAGGTGAGTAGCCCCTGCACTCTGCAGCTCATGTTAATCCATTCTGAGGATCCCAAGCAGCTCACCTGGTAAAGCCACAGCTGCATTACATCATGCTGTAACTTCACATTCTAAATGTGGGAGAAAAAAAACATTTATATTGCTCTTCTACCCAGTATACACAAACATTCAACAACATTTCTTGTGTACAATTAATTATGTTTATTTTACTGTTTCCAGTAAAATAAACATATATATATATATATATATATATATATATATATATATATATATATATATATATATATATATATATATATATATATATTAAAATATTAGACCTTTTAACTCTTATTTCAGATCTGTCCAGACATTTACTACACAGAGCACGTGGCAGGACGTGTGGAAGGCTAACTTTGTGTGTGTGTTTGTTTTCAGTTTAACGTGACTGGCCAGGGAAGCCTGTGTAACCAGGCCATCATGCTCATCACAGATGGAGCGGTAGAGGATTACAAGCAGGTGTTTGAAGACTACAATTGGCCCGACCGCAAGGTGTGCTAGGAAATCTATTCACCAATTCACTGATCACATCACCATAATCCTCATTCTCACCATTGCACCCAGCGTCATCATCCTCATTCTCACCATTGCACCCAGCGTCGTAACCAGAGCTGACATTCTACCGAGGTCAAACTTAGGTTTCAAGCTATAGCTGCAGTATTTGTATGACTGCTTGGTATTTACTATTCAACCTCCAAATGTATGTTACACAGCAAATCAACAGCGAAAATGAAAGAGTCTTTTGTACTTTTACATGACCATCAGCATGGATGATGCAAAAAAAACAACCGAGGACATGACCTCAGTGCTAGTTACAGCCATGCTTGCACCCTTTCACAGTGATAGCAGGTATTACACCTTCCTTCTACAATTACACCCTTTCACTGAACGCACACTTTTGTTATGTTTTCTGCAGCAGGAACAATACTGGAAACATAAAACTGTGCACCGTTTAGCAGTGGCGTAGCCAGGATTTTGTTGGGGATTTTGCAGATGGGCAATAATGGGCAATAATTTATATTATTATACATATTAAATAACAGAAAGAATAACCTACCTTACCTGATGTTTAACCCCAAACTTGTTGAGTACTTATAGGTCTCGGTTTTACAACAGCCGTTTAAAACATGATTCACACAGGTCTAAAAAACAGGTGTCCTCAGAGTTTCGTTGTACCATCCAATTATGTTTTGTATTTTTGCCCGTCTGCGATTTGGTTATGCCCAATCGTTGTGTTTTACTGAACTGTAGAATCACAGGACAGATTGTACCAATTTTAATATTATATTAATATTACCCCGGAAATAATGTATCTTTTCTAACATAACACTGACATGGTCGATTTGCATGGGAGTAACAGGAGTTTGAAATTTTACAGAAGGTCCTGGTATCCTGTAAAATAATCAGAGGACCTCTGAGAAAAGTATCTGGGATAAAAAGAAATGGACGGTTCACACGGGACTAAATCTCACCGATGTCGGTAAAAATTACGAAACCATGCGAATCAGGCTTTAGATTGCTGGAATGCTGGAAACACTGGTACTTGAGATGAAAGGTTTAAAATCACTGGTTGAAAGGTACAGATTTGTTTTGTTATTTCATCCCTTTCCCGTAATGCTATGTGGCAGGATGGCTTGCAGTGGTGAGGTGTGGTGACGTCACGGACCAGGAAGTAACTGAACCAAAACAATGGATGGGCGGGTGAAACTGAACGCAACTGCGGTCAGCGTATTTAATTAAATAATAATACAAACAAAAGATTTTAACATAGCAAAGCACAAAACAAAAAGGTGCGATGGCCAAACAAACAGAAACAAGTATATATTTAAATATAGCAACTAGCTGTTAATTATCTTATTACCCCTCGGCCACAGTCTGCATGCGTTTGGCAAGGATGCGTGACTGTCAGCTAGTTAAATAATCAGTAGCTGATCAGCCACGCATCCTCAATAACAAAAGACGCGTCGCTTTTATCCGCGCCGCAAACAAAAATACAAATAATAATAAATAAATACATAGGGGCGGGACATTCCGCCACATGCTAGTATTAGCTGAGGCCATCAGTTTTATATTACTCTTCGACTTTGACGTCTCAGTACGTGCATACGCATTGTCAAAGGAGTCGAAGGTTGAATCGGGAGTAAAAATGACAGGACTCTGCCCAATCACAACTAGATATGTGGTGGACTGCTTTTTTTGTAAGTGTGCTTAGGCGGGCAGCGAAGCAAGCAGCTCACGGGTCAGAGCTTACATTGGTCGGGACGGGAGTTTACTGTGTCACAGGTGGCTGAGATTTTTTTCTCTCCCATGTCGTTGAATAATGAATTTCGGGGGTTCAGACCCCTAAAACTACCCTCTATCTATGCCACTGTCATTTTAGTGTTGTATCTTTTAGCGTCTGAAGATGTCTGTGCATAGAATCTGTATATAACAATTATTATAAGTATTAGAAAGTAACCTATCACTGTTAAGGGTTTGTCAGAGTTCCAGTACATCTTATGCTGTGTAGAGATGTCATGCTGTGCATAAGAACATAAAGGTTTGGGAATGAGAAAAGGCCATTGGGCCCATCAAGGCTCGTGATAATAGCTGCCTGGTAGTTTCTATTCATCCAGGTTCAATAGAGTAGCTGAGTGTGGCTGTGTTGTGTGGGAGATGCTGTCTGTCTGTAACTCTGTCTCTTCTGTTTGCTCCAGGTCAACAGAGTTGCTGAGTGTGGCTGTGTTGTGTGGGAGACGCTGTCTGCCAGTAACTCTGTCTCTTCTGTTTGCTCCAGGTCAACAGAGTTGCTGAGTGTGGCTGTGTTGTGTGGGAGACGCTGTTTGTCTGTAACTCTGTCTCTACTGTTTGCTCCAGGTCCGTGTCTTTACTTACCTCATTGGACGGGAAGTGACGTTTGCCGACAACGCAAAGTGGATCGCCTGCAACAATAAAGGTGGGTCAGTAAGACACGATTAGAAAACCTAGTCTAAGACTAGGGTCACTCAGGTTGATAAACCTATCAGCACACTGTTTTTAATATAAGTTAATAGTAGTTATTATATTTAGAAGTCAATTTTCCCTTGCGAGTAGCTGGTGTTACATCTCCATTGATTTCACTTTACTCACCTCAGATTGGACTAGGTGAATTAGCTGTGTTTCTTTCTTTGTATTTCATTTTTGGGTCAATGCCAGCAGAGTAGGTAGTGTTCGAAAGTCATCTGGTACTTCTCATCTTTATTATTTTCTTTTGCCCAGTGCCATTTATTAAATGAAAGTACCTGGAAAGTATAAATCTGATCTTTTAAGAGGAAATGAAGAAAGTTATGGTTACAGTTTCAATTGGGCGGCATTATACTTATACAATAATAATGCAGATGTCTGTGTTGTTACCATGTATTTCTATTGTATGTATGAAAGTTGTAGTATGTTACTAATGAGTAATTACACATGTGCATGTGTATTTAAAACGTTATTACTATGTAACCACATCTGTAACTAATAGATTAATTTCAGTGTATTACTTGGCATTTCATTTAAAGCATTCCCAAAAAATACAAAAGATTATTTTGCTGATTTATTAACAAACATTTTAAAACGCTGTACATTATTCTGAAATGAAACTGCTCATTATAAATGTGGCTACATGTAGCTTGTCTTCTGTGTTTGAGTTGGGGGTAACATTATACATTAAGTGTCTCTAATGACTGTATATTTGCCTAGTAGTTACTTACTCATAATTACAGTGTTATTGTGCACAGTTACAAGGTAGTTAATATGTAAATCTTTTTGTACCATATATGTAAGTACACAATTTTATCAGAAAAGGGTGAGGGGGTTAGAGTTAGGGTTTGGGTTACTTTTAATATTAGGGTTATATCATGCAAATTACACATTGAGTACATTGTAAATATACACAATAACACTGTAATGATGTGTAAGTACACATGTATTTCCTAAGTAACGACTCTGTAATCACATAGTAATTAGAGACCCTTAATGTAAAGTGTTACCGAGTTGGGTTCCCTGTGCTGGTGACCCCAGCTTCGTCATGTCACCTCTTGGGTTGCAGGCTACTACACTCAGATCTCCACGCTGGCCGATGTGCAGGAGAATGTGATGGAGTACCTGCATGTCCTGAGCCGGCCCATGGTCATCAACCACGACCATGACATCATCTGGACAGAGGCCTATATGGACAGCGCAGTAAGTGACCTATCCCACCCAAAGGGTGACTAGCAGAGAGCTGCAATCTTCAAAGTTAGCCTGAGATTTATCAACACAATATTTTGATTCTGTTACCACCAGTACAAAGTTTACTTGCCAGCTCCCCTCTGTGGGGCTCCGGCCACCCATTCTCCTGCAGCGAAATTGCTGCGGGGGGAGTTGGTCTCCTGACCTCCCCCCACTTCTTCATGGCTGGCAGCTGCCCTTCATGGGGCTCCAGCCACAGTATTTCCTGCCGCGAAAGTGCGGCTGGGGGAGCTGGTCTCCTGACCTCCCCCCCCTTTTCCATGGCCGGCAGCTCCCCTTCATGGGGCTCCAGCCACAGTATTTCTTGCCGCATGGCAGGACTGGTAGCAACCCCAGGCAAAACAGGACCCTCGGGAGGCGACGGCAGCAGCTGCGGACCCTCGGGAGGCGACGGCAGCAGCAGCAGCAGCGGACCCTCAGGAGGCGACGGCAGCAGCAGCGGACCCTCGGGAGGCGACGGCAGCAGCAGCGGACCCTCAGGAGGCGAACCTGGGAGGGGAGACCCTGGCCATGGAGGCGGCAGCGGTAGCTCCACTTCTCCCTCGTACCCTGTAACTGGTGGCTCTCTAGGCGATGCGGAGCAACAAGCAGCCCCAGGCGATGCGGAGCAACAAGCAGCCCCAGGCGATGCGGAGCAACAGGCAGCCCCAGGCGATGCGGAGCAACAGGCAGCCCCAGGCGATGCGGAGCAACAGGCAGCCCCAGGCGATGCGGAGCAACAGGCAGCCCCAGGCGATGCGGAGCAACAGGCAGCCTTGGGCGATGCGAGGCAGGCATCCTTGGGCGGTGCGAGGCAGGTACCCTTGGGCGGTGCGAGGCAGGCATCCTAGGGCGGTGCGAGGCAGGCATCCTTGGGCGGTGCGAGGCAGGCATCCTTGGGCGGTGCGAGGCAGGCATCCTTGGGCGGTGCGAGGCAGGCATCCTTGGGCGGTGCGAGGCAGGGCAGGAGCAGTCCTTCCCATGACGGTGGAGGGTGGAACCAGCAGGTATTCACCCTCTGCTGGTGGAGGTGGAGATGGAACCAGCAGGTATTTACCCTCTGCTGGTGGAGGTGGAGATGGAACCAGCAGGTATTCACCCTCTGCTGGTGGAGGTGGAGATGGAACCAGCAGGTATTCACCCTCTGCTGGTGGAGGTGGGAGTGGTAAGCTGTCCTCCCACGGCGCTTGAGACGGAACCAGCAGGCATTCACCCTCTGCTGGTGGAGGTGGGAGGGGCAAGCAGTCCTCCCACGGCACTTGAGACATAACCAGCAGGTATTCACCCTCTGCTGATGGAGGTGGGAGGGGCAAGCAGTCCTCCCACGGCGGCTGAGGCGGAACCAGCAGGCATTCACCCTCTGCTGGTGGAGGCAGAGGCAGCTCCTGCTGCTCTGCTCCTGGCGGTGGAGGTGGCGGAGGGAGAGGCAGCTCCCGCTGCTCTGCTTCTGCCTCTCACGGTGGCTGAGGCGGAACCAGCAGGCATTCACCCTCTGCTGGTGGAAGTGGAGAGGGAACCAGCAGGTATTCACCCTCTGCTGGTGGAAGTGGAGATGGAACCAGCAGGTATTCACCCTCTGCTGGTGGAGGTGGCGGAGGCAGAGGCAGCTCCTGCTGCTCTGCTCCTGGCAGTGGAGGTGGCAGAGGCAGAGGCAGCAGGTATTCTTCCTCTGCTGCTGGAGGCCTAGGTTCTGGACCTGTGGGCTTTCCCCTGGGCTGGATGCACGGGCTCCCCTTCTGGGCGCTGGATGCACGGGCTCCCCTTCTGGGCTGGATGCACAGGCTCCCCCTTCTGGGCGCTGGATGCACGGGCTCCACCTCTTCGTATTGCGTGGGGCATATGGCCAACGTGTGCCCATATGCCCCACAGCCAGGGCACAACTCCGCCACGAGGTTCACAATATAAACCTCCCAGCCATCCTCCCCGACCTCCTCCTGCTGTTGCTGCAGTTGCTGTTGCTGCTGCAGCTTACCTCTCCCCCTTCTGGGCTGTGGACGCACCGACTCCCCCCTCTTGGGCTGTGGACGTTCGGGCTGCTCCCACTCAGGCGATGGAGCCTGCTTCTTTGCCTTCTTGGCACCACCACTCCTTCCCTTCTTCGGGACCAGCAGTTCCACCTCCTGCCATGGAGGGGGTTGGTTGGGTGCTTTGTGCCCAACCTTGCCGACGGCAAAGCACCACTCCTCCCCTTTGAGGCAGGGTTCCTGATCCCCCTGCGGCGATGGTACGGCCTTCAGGTGGATCCACTCCTCCGCGGTCTCCACCTCACCTCAATCGAAGGCCTGTACAAAGAGGGGGTCTTTATATGGGCACACATCAGGGAGGTGCCCATACTCCAGGCAGGCAAGGCACCATGTAGCCCCTCCTTCCTTCAGCTCCCTCTGATGCTCATGCCACCTCTCCATGTAGGCATCCACTTTATCCATTTTTTTTTTTTTTTTTTTTTTACAAACACAAAACACTATTCGAAAAAAAACAAAAAAACCCGTCCTTTTCTTTCCTGGTCCGGCTCTTGGAGGCGTTGTCCCACGCAGGACACCATATGTGACAGGATGGCTTGCAGTGATGAGGTGTGGTGACGGCACGGACCAGGAAGTAACAGAACCAAAACAGTGGATGGGCGGGTGAAGCTGAACGCTACAGCGTTCAACTAATTTTATTAAATCAATAAACAAAACAAAAGATTTAAACAAATAACAAAACACAAAACAAAACGGTGCATTGGCCAAACAAATAGAAACAAATAAGCGTGCTGGTTTTAACCCAGCACGATACTTAGCAGTTGTTTTATTTTGTTTTCCTTGTTTTCCTCGTTTTCCTCGCTCTCTCCGCTCCCCGTACTCTCCTCTGTACACTCAACCCCGCAGCACGGACAGCTGCAGGTTCTTATACTCTGGCCGAGGGGTTAACTAGCTGTTAATTATCTTATTACCCCTCGGCCACAGTCTGCACGAGTTTAGTAAGGATGCATGACTGTCAGCCAGCTAAATAAATCACTAGCTGATCAGTCACGCATCCTCACGGGGTTTTTAAATATAAAAACAATAACAAATACGCTGCGCTTTTATCCGCGCCGCAAACAATAATATAAATAATAATACAAATATATATAGGGGCGGGACACTCCACCACACGTGGCCATTTTAATCTCCATAATATTCTCTGAAATCATCCCCATACTCTCCAGACCCTGGGTACTCACCTACAACAGGACCTGGCCATGATACAATGATAGCCAGAACATTTATCCCTGTTTCTTTTTAACATTTTTTTTTTTACTTATTACTTATCCTACAATAATATATTCTGTGTGCTTCTCTGTTGTATTTCTGTGTAGATTAATTACCATGATCTATTCCAGAAAAATATTTTTCAGGCAGAAACAGTATAAAAGTATGTATGTATGTATTTATTTATTTATTTATTTTTATAAATCCCTGGCATTGTGGTTTCTGCACAATAAACAAAGTGGCAAAAGACACATTTCCATAAAGTAATATCATTACTGTGGATAACTTATTTTATTAGGGACCTCCCCTAAATCCCTTGTTTAGAAAGATACAAGGTATTAATGCTTGTGACAGAGTAGCCATCTGCCGTGTGGGTGTGTGCATTTGCTGCTGAGTGACAGGCATGAGATCGAGATGGAGGCTGAAGTTGTTACGCTCCGTAGGCGAACAGGATTTATTTACATATCAACACACTGACACTATCAGCAATGGCAGCACACGGAGCACATACAACACAGTGTATGAAAACTTTGGTGGGATCTACAATATCTGAACTAATCTTCTCTGTTCAATAATAAACTAACGTTGCTGAAGAGTTTGATCATGGCGTATAAACAGTTAGGGCGGATATGTGACGGATTACTGTACTGCATACCGCTGTTTTCACGTCGTACTGCTAAAGTACACTGACACAAAGCGAAATGGGCGGAGATATGTGATGCATGCCAAAATAAAATCTGATCAGAAAAAAGCTCGTCCAATCAACAAGCAGTGATTATACTGACGTTAATGCTAGCCAATGGCAACTAACAGAAACAGCAGTAGCACGAGGAATCAAATGCAAGCAGCATGGACAGCGCTGAATGAAAGCTGTATGGCGGCGCCGATTAAAGGTTGACTAAGAGAGGAGTTACTGGCGGGCTGCTTTGACCGCACAAAATCCCGCATTTGAGAAACTCTGCGCTAGTGGATTGTGTAGGGATGGACAGAATGTAGGCATGTCAGATGAAAAGCAAATAAAATAAGTCCCGGTACCCAGTACCGGCATTAAAATAAGTCAAGGTACTGAGTACCGGTGTAGGGTCAGAATGTGGTACATCGTCAAAATGTGATATGTGTACCAAAACGTGACTGGTGTAAGGTAAGAAAATGGTACACTGTCAAAAAGTGGTATGTTTGTATTTCAAGTCTTTTAATGCATGTGCCAGTTTATGTACCCGTTCCTTTTTTTATTTTTCAATATATATATATATATATATATATATATATATATATATATATATATATATATATATACAGTATTTCCATTACACACGTTCAAAATATGCACCATAAAACCAAGGACAGTACCAGCTGTGAGAATTATTGTAATTGTTCAAGAGTATATTGTTAATATTGATGCATGAAATGCATAAGAAAAAATGAAAAATATACAGAATATTAAAATGATTGCACATCTACAGTATACTGTACTGCATCCTTTGATAAAACAAACAAACAAACAAATAAAAAAACCTGTGTGGACTCTACTTGGAGAATTGCTGGGAACTACGCTACTATGTCCGTTTGCAGGAAATAGGCTTAGGGAGTCTCCTCAACGGAATAAAAACAGCATGCCATGAATAGATAAAAGCTAATCACCATTATTTAAAATAAATAAATATTTTCACCTGGATTTGACTTGTTTAAACAGTTTTTGGTTAAATACACTCAGCACATTGCAATAAGTCAAATAAATAAACAATACAATTAAACACCTTTGTTAATACCATCCAACACATGCAGGGGTAGAACAGTCGAGAAAAACTGCATGCAAGGCATTTGTAAACTAGCTAAAACATGGCTGTAAGCGATCAGCAAAAACAAGCAAACAAAAATACTGCTCAGTATTCTGATCTTAGTAGAGCCCCATACCTTTAAAGCCTATTGCTCTTAAAATACACATCTCTTATGACAATAATTAAAAAATATATGGACACCTTTTAAAATTAGATCTCCAGCCATTCAAGGCTGTAATTAAGGGTACATTGATTTGGAAGTGCTGTGATTGAGGACTGCACAAATTACTAAGAACAAGACAAGTCGTTCACCCACAAAATCGTATGCTTACAATTTTAGAAAACCCAATTTGTTGCTCATTAGATAAAGTCACATGATATTAAAAATAACTTTAATGACCAAACTCAGTACATCGTACCCTGTTCAGATGGGTGTTTCCTTGTTTTCTGAGCTAATTCTGAAATTAAATGAAAATGTAGTTTTAAAAAAAAAAACTAGGTATGTCAAATCAATTTTTACACCAGTTGATGAACAATTAAATGATACATGGCTGAAATTAAATTAACATGTACTTTCTCAAGCGTTATTGTAACGTGTTGTTTTGTGAATGGTGTGTAAACAGAGCTTGATTCCCAGCTGTAAGGATCGTTCCAGAAGATGTCTTTAAAGAGCTGGCTTCCCGCAGTGATGCTGCTTCTTTGATTATGGCTCTTGTTAACACTGTCAGTTTGGCAGATGTGTAACTGCTTGTCCATTGTCTGATTCTGTTTTCATCACGCATGCATCTATTTTTGTCTTTGTCTTTGTTTGTTTTTTGCTCATCTCCGCTTGCTTTCACCCCATGCTCGATCATTCATTTACACCAATGCTAGCTGCCTAAGTCCGACGAGGTAACCATTGCTGTCTGTGTTCGGTGTTTGTAACAGATCTGTCTTGTGTCTCTCTTGTTCCCTGGTCCATAGAAGGGGGTGAATCATAGTTATAGTAATAGCTTGTACATGTTGATGTATTTGGGATATATTGTTAGATTCAGATATACTCAATGTCTTTTTCAAAAGCATTCTAAGTAATGACTCAGCTTTTCTGCTGTAAGGTCTTTCCATTGAAAGTCTAATTTCATTACTGGAAACATTGGAAAGGCATTGGAAACAATTTAATGACACAACACATATATGGATTTACAGTACAGGTACATGTCTATTGAAGTCCACAGGTTTCTATAAATCTGTCTTATTATTTAGAGAATCAGTATGATGGAATACAGTACATTTATTTAACCGACTACAGATTTCAAGAATGCTCTACAGAGAATTATCCCCATACAGTTGAGATCAGTAAATGAACATCATTCTCCAGCCAGTCTAAATGGTAACACTGTGCTACAGCGATGTATTCAGTTTACAGTGTATGTGTGCACACCTGCTCAGGTGAGTTCTGGCGCTAACTCTGTCCCTTTTCACACTTTGTACTTCAGCTCTTTGCCTCTCAAGCCCAGAGTCTGCTCCTCATGACAACAGTGGCCATGCCAGTCTTCAGTAAGAAGAACGAAACCGTGAGTAGTAGCACTCAACTCTGCCCCTAGTGGCCTAAGTGGAACTGAATCAGGAAATCGCTGTGATGGGAAGGAGGTTCTGGGACAGTGGTTCCCAACTCTGGCCCTTGAGGTCCATTCCAGTCCAGGACTTTAAATCAAGTCCTAAATTAGATAATTGACCCCTTAGCCTCATCAGGACCTGGTATGAAAAATATCTAGCTTGGAATGGATGGGCCAGGGCCAGAATGGGGAACCATTGTTGAGGAGCTAAAGTTGTCTGCTGTATGTGTGTCTGTCATGGTTTTGAGAAACACCTGAGAAAGGTTGAAATGCACAGAGTACCAAAGTGTTGGCTACAGTGTAGAATTTGCAATGTGATGTCTAATAAGACATTTCTTACTGTTACATTATTTACTGTTTTAAAACTAGCATAGCATTAAAAAAAATGCCAGTGATAATAATTCATTGTGTCATTAATGATTAGGCAAAATTAGGAGCAAAAGAATAGTAAACTCGGTCAAGAAAGTACAGTCATTGTTTTCAAACTATTAAATTACATCCTGCAGTCTTGTAATAAACCATTTGATTACATTTTTTTAAAATAAGATTCTCAAAATAATTTTGAATGTACATGAAGTTCTGAATCCTTCTGTTATCAATACCATGTTTTAAAATGCTCTTAGCTTTTTATATCTGGTGTGATAGAGATCTCAAGTTGTGAAAGTTGTTATGCGTAAGATTGTAAAAAAATCATTAAGTGACATGGCTATCAGACACAAAGCACCCATCTCTTACTTATTGTAGATAAACAAATAAAAAAACAAGAACTGAACAGCCTTAGATTTGTCAACTCACAAAGAAAGAAGAAAATACAGGCAACAATTTAGAATTCTGGACATAAAGATAGCATATTTTGTCACATATTAGTATTAGTACACAATTGACCCAGTTACCTGATTTACATTAACTCTAGCAATCCAGTATACTTTAACCAAACAGCCTTGGGATCTATAGTGTATAGACTTGTGTAACGGGCAGTGTTGTGGGATGCACTGTCGTTATGGATCCAGCCCCCCTGTCGGTGAGATGAGACAAGGTCAAAAGCTCTTTAACCATGAACACAGACAAGCCCGGCTCTTTCGCATTGTGGTTAAGACCCTCGCTTGTGTGTGGAGTGCTGCCAGTTCGCACCCAGTCTCTGCCCTGTTACACGTGTATATATCACAAACAAACATAGTCATACACTGCAGCACCTGACGATTCCCCATCCAAGTGCTACCCAGGCCCAGCCTTCTTAGCTTCTGGTTCTCCTACTTGAATTTACGGAAAGGATACTTGGTAACACTTTAAAATAATGGCCACAAATTCATAATGAATTCCGGATGAATACCACAGGAATAACACCTGGATATCTTATGTGCTGAAATAATTCATTTTGAGTTCAGCCCTGTTAATTCATATGGATTGAATTGCCTGTATTAATTCAGTGTTCCTTTGTAACAAATAATATTGACCACATGTACAAGGCATGCATTCATGCATGAATGAGCACTTCTCACAATCCCCTGGTGGGCAAGTAAGAGGGCATTTCATTTTAAATGATTTCCACATGAATGAACAGTAGTGAATTTAAAATGAAAGACTTCAGAGGAAGTGGAGAAGATATTCCGGTGTTATTCCTGTGGTATTGGGCAATTATTGTAAAGTGTTAGCAGAGACCAAGCCCTGCCCTGAGCTGTCTTCTCGTTTGCTTCCAGCGTTCGGAGGGGATTCTGCTGGGGGTGGTGGGGTCTGACGTCCCTCTCGGAGAGCTGCTGAAGCTGGCCCCCAGGTACAAGGTGAGGTCATCTGCATGTGTTTGCCAGGAGGTTTATGGAACCCCCTACAGCATTTACTTGGAGCAACATGTGCAATTTATAGACACACCACTCCGACACACACAGCAAGACGTAGCTTCATTGTAATATATGAGCCTTCAGCCTTTTTGGTGTTGATGGCTGAAGTGTAATGCTAGATCCAGGGATCAGCTTATTTGCAGCTTCCCTGGCGCATGAGTACACATAACGGCAGCGATGCTGGCTCCAGCACTGGTACCTAAAAGAAGTGCTCCAATAGTGAGGCCTCTGTCAAAGTCACTGGCATCCCATTTTGAACATGACTTGACGTATACTGCTGCTATATCTAATCAGTACACGCTGCCGCCAGCTGCTCCGTATGTCGACATTGCTTTCAGTACCCTATTTCTATTTTAAATGTTTTATTTTTTATTTAAGACAATATACTGCATAATTGGCTTTCATTTTTATATATTTATTTGATGTTTTTCAGCTTGGAGTCCATGGCTATGCGTTTCTGAACACAAACAATGGTTACATTCTCTCGCACCCTGATCTGCGACCTCTGGTAATCATCTACCAAGAGTTTATTGAAAGATACGCTGTTTCGGATTTTTGTGCCTGCATGTTTGTTTTCTGAAAGGACATTTTCTATATGATAAGAATGATAGTTCTGAAAATAATATAATGGATATATTTATAATGTAAGGAATTTGTATACACATATGCTTAAGTAATGAATCTATAACTTACACTCAGAATACAAGGTGAATGTATAAGAAACTAAGAGAAGTAGACAAATGCTTGGGCCCGTGCACAGGTAATCACTAATATAGGCACTAGCTGAAACATAAATCAACTGGATTGTATTCGTGCATTTCACAGCACAGGGGATTCACAGCAGATTGTATCAACCACTTATCCGTGGTTATCCCAGGATTACCCTAAAAATAAGTGATGATGCAATCCAGGGGGATTCTCCAGAGCAGTTCAATGCTTTCATAAAATCCAGCCATGGCTAAGCCAGGCGAGCTGCAGTTTGCTCAAAACAACCCCACAGTTTCGTATCGGTTTTACTTTTTTCTACTGCTTATTTACTTGGTGGCACAAACCTGGTTCATAATGAACATTTTAAAACAAAAGCTGTATGCAGAAACTGTATTACAAAGATATGCAACTTTGGATTGCATTAAAGCAAAAAAATGCATGTTTTAAAAAGACAAAGGAAACAATTAATGAAATTGCAGCTAAAACACTGGAGTGAAAACAATGACTCTATTTCGGGGTATAAAACACACTCTATTACTTTAGGAAGTATTTCTACTCTAAAAGGTAATGCGTTATATATAATTTCATGTTTTTAGTATTCTAAATAATTGACTGGTGTTTTTGTGAGGGTTGTATGCAAGAGATGCACTTTATGCACCAGGTGCGTGTTATATAGAAAGGATGTAACCCAAGTCATGCACTTTATACACATGGTGCAAGCTCTGAAACAAATGATAATAAGGGCTAACAGAGTGGTAGCAAGAGACCAGACCCTGTATTTACTATTGTTTCTTATCCACCATGGAGATTAAGCAATATCATTAATACAAATTCTCTGTTTGGCCTTTAAACCTGACCCAGCACTGGACGCTGACAAGCTTTCTGTCTTTGTCTTTAGTACAAAGAAGGGAAGAAACTGAAGCCCAAGCCAAACTACAACAGTGTGGACCTGGCCGAGGTGGAGTGGGAGGACACTGATGAAGTTGTAAGTATATTATGACTGGGCTGTCCTCTGCAAGACCCTTAATGACACCCTGTTCTATATCTGTCTATCTGTCTATCTATCTATCACAAGCATGGGTATATCTAATGTGGGATACACGCTTATCGGGTCTAGTTTCGAATGTGGCATTCCAGTCCTGGGTGTGCTGCTGAAATTCAGGACAGAGCTGCGCTTCGGTAGTTCAAACAACACTGCCACCTATACATATTTCAAAACAACTTTAAAATGTCTGAAATAATTTCAAATTTCATTGTTGTTTTGATTTGGTCTCCGATTTCCTTGAGAACGAGTTTAGTCAAGAATTGCCAGCTAACGATCTGTCTCTGACTTATCTGAACAGCCTGTAGTCCCTTCATTAACACCTGTAATGGTAGGAAACAACAGAGAGGCTCAAGGTTCTATCTAAAAAGATTGCTGTGAAGCGGTCATAAACAGGGTCTGCGTCTGTTGACAATGAAAGAAAAGATCTGCCAGGTAAAATAATGCCTGAATAATTGATTTCATATACAAAAATGTACACATTGTATTGATATTTATTTTAAATATATACTTGTGGTGTAACCAGAATACTGAACGATCACACAGTATCCTCTATGTATATTTGCTCATTAGCTATCAAGGTCTCTGTTGCTGTGTTTTCTATGTGTTTATGTAATAGAAACCAAGTGTCCTTCTCCCTGACACACACTCAGATATACTGGGTGATTGCTAGGAAACGTTGCTTTGTTTGCTCACCAGGGTTGTGCACACAGTTGTGAGGATATACATGATTCCCATTGAGAATTCAATCTGTTCTTGTGGCCTACAGCTGAGGACAGCAATGGTGAATGGAGAGAGAGGGGCTTTCTCCAATGAAGTGAGGATGCCAGTGGAGAAAGGCGTAAGTCTACCTCAGGGGTCAATGCCAAAGAGAAAGCATACTGTTATTTTTTAACTAACTGTTTGACTTACATTTATATACATTTTGCAATGTAAAATGTCTATACTTTTTGAAATGTGAAGACATGGCAATGCTACATGGAAACTAGTATTTGCTGGAATTTCTAATGCTTTCACTGTTCTGCAAACAGCCTGTGTTCACCAGAATATGAAAGTGGGTACAATCAAAATCCACTTCACTGATTCTGTGGCATTATATGAAAACAAGCCAAATGTGACTGCTGGTCTTTGACGGATGCTCAAATATTTTGTCTTCATGTTCAGTACTGCTTTAGAGCTGGATAGGGACTCCCCTGACATTACTGGTAATGTCATGTATTCTGTGAAATCAATCACTAAGTCACTTACTGGATTAGAATTTAAGGTAACTGTAGCAAAAAACTGTTTTGCACTTCTATTAGCTGAATAGGTCTTTGAAAGAAACACATGTCGTGGCACACGTGCGCTTTTCCTTTTCAAACACAACGGTTAGAGGAAGCTCTCTGTTTCTGTGCCTTGTTCTCGGGTTATCTGTTTGCACTTCCTGGATCATTTGACCTCAGCAGTGTCTTTTGGGTCAAAGCATGTTATTGGCTGAAAGTGTGTCAGTCAATAGGGGAAGCAGCTGGTTGGGTAATATCAGGAAAGGAGCCATCGATGGGGTGGGGACAATTTCACCCTCCAGGTGAAATGACCAAGGAAGCGCAACACTAACTGAAAGCATGGCTTGCAAACAGATATTTCTCTACCCAAGTGTAGTACCATATATAAAATAAATAAATAAATAAAGTTTACTGTAACGTGTGTCTTTCAAGACATTTAAGACATGTACATGTGTGTCTTTCAAGATGTTTCAGACATGCACATGTGTGACTTTCAAGACATTTCAGACGTAAGACTTAAATAACACATGGAAGAACTATTCCTGCAGGAGACATGGGATCATTTTGCTAGCTGCACCCCTTTTAACTTTAACAATACTTTAGCTTGAAACAAACAAGCTGACCTTGGACTTCATGCAGGGCATATTTTAGGTAATCATTTCTTAATTATGTTTACAAGGAATACATTCTTTAAGGAAACTGTCAAATTAATTTCTTGTATCTTTTATCACGGGTAGTTGCTAAAATGAGGTACACTTCAATGCAGCAATTTTATTTTTTATTGTTATTTTTTCCGTAGAGAAGAGTACTGTTCCTGACCAATGATTATTTCTATACAGTTATCAAGGAGACCCCATTCAGGTGAATATTTTTCCATTTGTTTTTTATCAATTCATTTATTACTAACTATTTTATTTACAATAAAAAATATATCTACTGTCTTTTTATTCAGTTTTAACCTAAAAATGAGTTTCTTTAGTGCTAACTGACCAAGCTGGACCAAAGCCTCAATCCACTAACTGTTCTGTCTGCAGACACCAGTAAAACAAGTTGATTTCTGTTTACTGCATTTATGTCTGAATCGCAGTTGAGGATGATAATGCACCCAATACATAGTACTGTAATAAAGATGATTTCAAAAATATGTTTTACATCATTTATTTTAAATTATTGTGGCAGTTTGAGGCTAAACACGCCACCACATTTTATTAAATAAATGATAAAAGCCCATATCGCCCCAGTATGGTAATTACAGTCTGCAGTAGGCCTATCTATTGGAAAAAGCCTGTGTGTAACTGTCTCGGATTGGCTTGGTGGTGACGTCAGACCATGAAGAAGTCCGGACACAGTTCTGGTGTTGAATGCGCTGGTGCGCGCGTTTTGTTAATGAAATAAAAGGTTTAAACACAAAACACTGAACAAACAAAACGGCACAGTGGCCAAAATAAACAGACAAACAAAACAGTGAACAACCCCAAGCAAGTATCGTGCTGTTCCTTCCAGCACAAGTAGCAATAGCTGGTTATTTTGTAAGTTATTTCTCCCTCTCTCTCTCGTTCTCCACCTCTTAACACACTAACCCTGATGAGTGGCTGATCCGCTCTTCATATATATATATATATATATATATGTGACCATCTCCAAATTGATAATTGTCTAAGTAATTTGGAGATGGTCACATATCACTATGTTTTAGATGGATGGGGGATTTTAACCCCATCCATGCTGTAAAACAATTAACAAAACAGCGTTCAAACAAAGACAGTACCTTTAAATAACAATACTGCAAATACAAAATAACACAAAACAAAGTACGCACAGGGGCTGGGAGTACCTTGTCACAGTAACACTGTTTTAACGCTATTACAAGAATAGCGCAGCCATAATTGAAACTGAATCCCAGACTGGGTCTTTTAAGGTGGTTTACCAATAATCAATATATATATATATATATAATTAGCAAAATATCTAATTTAAAGCTCAAACCCTATAAAAACTGCTGCCTCAATGACAATCTGTCGCAGAAGGGCAAAGTAAAGCTGATTCCAAGGGGAAATGTGAACAATGTGTATGGCTGTTTTAACCATTATAATAAGCCATATTAAAGTGCAACTTGGAGAGGGTATGGCATTTCAAGGCTATCTGACTAATGAATTCTTCTTGTTGTAAAGATTCACTGTGCATGCATTTTTCTGCTTCAGTCATCACATGGTGACTTTTTAAAGTGTTCAAAACATCTCTGTGACCTGAACAGAGCTCTCAACCATGTCTTCTCTAGTATAGCTCATGCAACAGAGTGTAACCATTAACCTGTCCCCCTGCAACACTGTAGTGAATGTAAGAAACTACTGCATCTAAACAAGAAGAATACATCATTCAGATATGCCCATAACAAGTTGGTATTTAACCATAATAAGCCATGGGAATCACAGAAACTGTGTGTAACAGGGGTGTTCTGTTACTGTGTGGGTATCCGCTGAGAGAACAAGAGACATAGAGAGTGTTGAGGTTAAAACGCTGCACAGGTGTCCAGGTTTTAGTAATCAAACAGGAAGTTGTAGATGGCTACCACTAGGGTACCAACAATGGTAGTCCTAGTGCGGAAGTACATACAAAAAAATGTAACAAAACACAGTGGGTAAGCAGCTAATAAAAGAAAAGGGGGCCGAGCTCAGGCCAAGTGCTGCTCCCACTAAAAGGGAGGTCCAGCTTCAGGAACCTTCTCCCTAACACAAACTAAATAAACTCTTTGGTAAAATCCCCTAAATGAATCCCCACCCTAAAGTTGTAGGGCATCCCAGTCTACACACAGTGATAGCCCTTTGCTCACCCTGGTTACGCACGCACGCACGCACGCACGCACGCACGCACGCACGACGGGAGGGTTCTTCCCTGTCACCTCCAGGCTTGTAAAAAAAAGAAAAGCAAACAACTGGCTTTCCAACGTCTTTTTAAAGGCATGTGGCCAGGGCTAATTGATTATCAATTATCAATTAACACCTGGCCTCCTGCTGGACATTACACTTCAATCAGGCAGGGATGGAAGTCTAACCTCCTAGCCCTGCCATATCTAGCACACACTTTGTTTTTTACAACATTAAACTAATTAGATTTTTAAACCAGACAACAAAACTAAATTGTATTTACAACCCCAAAACAAAACCCATTATTCACAGGGACAGCCTTGCCTCAAGTGTCAAAGCTCTGACATGGGATCTTTAGAGCCCAATTCAACTAACTTTTAGCTGGAGAAAAGCCTTTTAGGACAATGTAAATTCAAGCAATAATGTTGAGCAATTTATATTTCATAGGGAATTTACTCCAGCCTTTAATTAACTCCTGATTTGAAAGGATTGAGTTAACAAAACTAGTATCAATCATCTAATTCATGTTATTGAAGGTCTCTTAAGCGTTCTCCAGTTGTCCTTTTTTCTCAGTTTTGTAGATTACTGTTTAGTTTTCATCTTTCAAAAATAGGAGGTAATTAAAGACTGGAGTAAACGCTTTAAAAATACTGGTCCAAAATGTGTTCATCAAAATCAAATTGGCTCAACAATTATTGCACTCAAGTATGGTTTCCTAATAGTTAATTGAATAAAGGAAAGCTTGCTCAAACCAAACATGCTTTTAAACAAGACTGTTTACAGATTGAGACTGCAACAGATTGAGAATGTGTGATTTCTATATATTTTTGGTGAGGCATTTCAGATTCATAGCACTACCCTGAGACTCTCCTTTGCCACTCTCTGCAGCCTGGGTGTCGTTCTCACCAGGGGGCACGGGGAATACATCTTCATTGGGAACATCTCTGTGGAAGAAGGTAGGAGGAGCTTGTTTGAGTGGGTGTGTAAATGCTGGGGTACAAAACAGTAATATTAGAACCCCCTTTTTTTCTCTGTTCTTGACAGTGGACTAAATGATCTTCAGAAGTTGCTCTACAATGGCAATGCAACGACGTGTGTTTAGGAACAATCCTAGCATTAGGGCAGCTACAGTGATGTGTGACATTGGTAGAATATACCCCCACTGCCCTGTTCTATTGGCTTTAGAATAAGTTCCAGCCAAGTGTGTCTACCCCTGGGGACTGGGGTAGGCGAGCACAAAGTTTGAAATCAACATGTTAATGAATGGATTTATTGAATACCTGCTGATAAATACTTCTTAAATACAATTGCATATGAGTAAGGAGTTTCTGCACACCCCTAGTAGGTGGCAATCCTATCCCAGCCATACAACAACAACATCCGCTGTGTTTTATCTAAAAGCTCATTTTGCTTTGCAGACAAAAACAGCTTTTTTATTTTTTTTTCTTATATTGGATTTCCTTACATGAATGGGTTAAACATTGAATAGACAATACCCCTGTTCTTAAACTGTTAATAATTACAACCAGCATTCTTATCCAGTAGTACATGATGTATAATGGGTAATTACTGTAAATAATGTGAAATATTTATCTACACATTATTTAAGCAGGGTTGCTGCATTCAGTATATTACAGGTAGGACTGTGGTCTGATTTCGGGTTTAGGTTTATTCGATAACAGTTCAGTGCCAAGGAACAGAGTCCTGTTTATAGAATAAAGGGGCTTAGAATGGGAGTCGCGTGAGTGACGTGATTGAACAGAGTCACAATGCAGGAGGAGGACACTACAGCCTTGCATCAGAGCTAAAGACAGAGCTAAAAAAAACAAGGAGATATGCTTGTGAATGTTACTGTGGCTATCTGTGATCATAAAATGTGTTTAATGTGCATCACACCCGCAGTCAAAGAATCACGTCTGTAACGGGCAGCGTTGTGTGATGCATTGCCATTACGGATTCGGTCCCCTGTTGGTGAGATGAGATGAAGTTAAAAGCTCAAGTGAATGCAGATGTGCCCTTTTGCATTGTGGTTAAGATGCTCGCTTGCAGTGTGCGTGGTCGCCGGTTCATACCCAGCTTTCACCCTGTTACATCTGAGAAATCACTCCAATATGCTGATAGGTAACCATGGGACATGTATAAACATATTTTTGAAGTATGTTTATACAGGTTGGTTCATACTTCAGCTTTGCAAGCACTTGAAGAGACCAACAAATAAGAAAAAGCTACTACATCAACTGTTTTTTTTAACTAAAATTGTAAGTTATTATTCTAACGAAAGAAGCCCAGAAATAACCCTTCTTTGTGGTTAAATGATTTAGTAAAGGTCGAAGCCATGGTAACAGAAATTCATTTCTGGGTGTCCAGCAGGGGGACAGAACTAGGTACTGTATGTAGTTCAGTTTTGATTGATATCCTTTGTTGATGTTAATGCTAAAACTTTGAAAAAGGATGAACTTTGTATGATGTAACAATCAAATTTAAATTTTTGCTCAACATTATTAGCTATAGTACTGTAGCTATTAGCGGGTTTGTGACAAGTCAGAAGCCCTGCTGCTGTAAATAGTGGGGTTTGGGAATGTAAGGTTGGCAGGGATGGGGTTAAATCTGTCCTTGCCAGCAATCACAAGTGTGGCCATTCCCAAATTAGGTAATTGATGCTAATTGGGGAGTGACCACATATATAGAGGCGTGAGGGTGAGGGGTGAGGAGTGAGGGCTGAGGGGTAGGGGTTGAGTAGTGAGGAGGGAGAGGGAGAGGGAAGGAGTGAGGTGTGTGAGTGAGGAGTGTGAGTGAGGGATGAGGAGGGAGGGGTGAGGATTGAGGGGTGAGGAGTTAGGAGTGTGAGTGGGGTGAGGAGGGAGTGGTGAAGGTTGAGTCGTGAGGAGGGAGGGTTGAGGGGTGAGGGTTGAGGAGTTAGGATTGTGAGTGAGGGGTGAGGAGTGTGAGTTAGGGATGAGGAGTGTGAGTGAGGGGTGAGGAGGGAGGGGTGAGGGTTGAGTCGTGAGGAGGGAGGGTTGAGGGGTGAGGAGTTAGGAGTGTGAGTGAGGGGTGAGGAGGGAGGGGTGAGGGTTGAGTCGTGAGGAGGGAGGGTTGAGGGTTGAGGAGTTAGGATTGTGAGTGTGGGGTGAGGAGTGAGGGATGAAGGGTGAGGGGTGAGGAGGAGGGAGGGAGGGGGTGAGGAGTGTGAGTGAGGTGTGAGGAGGGAGGGGTGAGTGTTGAGGAGTTTGAGGGAGGGGGAGGAGGGAGGCGTGAGGGGGAAGTATGAGGAGGGAGGGGTGATGAGTAAGGAGTTAGGGGTGAGACAGGGAGGGAGGGGTGAGACAGGGAGGGGGAGGGGGGAGTGTTGAGGACAGAGGAGTGTGAGGAGGGTGGAGTGAGGGGTGAGGCGTGAAGAGTGAGGGGTGGGGAGGTAGGCGAGAGGGGTGATGGGTGAGAGTGAGGAGAAAGATGTGAGGAGTGTGAGTGAGGAGTGAGAAGTGAATTGTTTAGCAAAGTGGTAGTGAAGTCTATTGTCCAGCCTTCAGATCGTTATTCTTTTGTTTAAACCTTTTATTTTGGCCCTTGTTCCGTGTTTATTTTGTTCCTGTGTTTCGTGTTATTTTGTTAAATAAATGTGCGCACCAGGGCTTAAACTGCAGCTTTCTGTCTCTGGGTCTAATTCCTGTCGGTAGCCAGACTGGGCTGTGATGCTACCCTGTCACAGGTTTTCTTTGAAGCTGCTTACGTTAAACGCTCCACCAAAGGGTCTAAGTGAAATGATTGAAAGGTAGTCCAAAAAGAGGCAGATCATGCATTGCAGATATATAGCCTCAACTGTGTTATCACTAGTTGAAATATAATATAACTGTAATACAGAATTCTATTAAGCCTATAAACTCTTGGCTTGTGTTTATTTTTTCATTTCCTTTAGGCCTGCATGACTTGCAGCAACCAGACCTGACTTTACCTGACGAGTGGTAAGTACGTGTAACGTCCTCCTCTCTGTGTTGACAACCAAGTAACCAAGTTACCAACTCCAACTGGATAATGGGGCCTGTTCAAATGGGAGCAAGAATGACGATGTTTGTGGAAGCACGAGAGATCACAAAAACACCAAAAAGCCAGTAACCAGCACTTCAGTAACATCTTTCATTGCCAAAGGAAAATGGAGATCAAGAAAGTTACATATGCAGAGACCTTTACATGTTGTGACTAGTTCAGCAAATCTGTTGTAGACATGTTTCCAGACTCACAAATTGCAAAGTATTCTGCACGAAAGTGTAAAAGTCACACAAATAGTGAAAGGCGATTCTATTACAATTTCAGCATCAATTGCTTTAGAAATTCAAATGTATGATGGACTTATTGACCTATTTACAAAGTATTGGCTTCTGCCAAATCAGCCACCTACAACAGTACAATAAAAACCACAGGGGCCAAGAGAGAATTTGATTGTGAAGCATTTCATGTTTGTTTTTCTGTTTGATATTTTTCCTTTTTCAAAGCAATTAGAAGGAGCAGCGTATCACAGTCTATCATTCTACCAAGTAATAAAGTGGAATAGCTGTATGCCTTTGTCTTATGTACGTAAGAGCTCACTTATTTTGAAAGCTCAATGTTCACAGGTATGATTCTCTATAGGTTTCACTTCATGTTTACCACCATTACTGTACATCAAAGTTTCCATTCCCACTATGTACAGTAATTCCCCGGGGGAGGCTCTTTGTTTTTGGGGGCCTTGGCCTTAGACAACGTCAAGGCTTTGGTCTCGGCCTTGTAGGTCCTGGCCTTGAATCCAACATTGTAAAAGAGTAAAAGAAAAAGGAATATGCCTCTTTTGTAGAAGTGCAATAGAAGTACAATAGGATGTGTGTGGCGATGGAGGGTGGGGGTGGTTATTTGTTATGTTAATTATTAAGACATTATGTATAACCAGTGCCTGTGTTGTTACAGGATTTACTGTGTGACGGATATTGACCCGCACCATCGCAAACTCTCCCAGCTTCAGGCTGTCATCCTCTACCTTACAGGAGAGGAGCCTGATCTGGAATGTGAGTGTCTAGTTTAACACACACAGGAGAGGAGCCTGATCTGGAATGTGAGTGTCCAGTTTAACACTCACAGAGATCAGGAGCCTGATCTGGAATGTGAGTGTCTAGTTTAACACACACAGGAGAGGAGTCTGATCTGGAATGTGAGTGTCTAGTTTAACACACACAGAGATCATGAGCCTGATCTGGAATGTGAGTGTGTAGTTTAACACACACAGGAGAGGAGTCTGATCTGGAATGTGAGTGTCTAGTTTAACACACACAGAGATCATGAGCCTGATCTGGAATGTGAGTGTGTAGTTTAACACACACAGGAGAGGAGTCTGATCTGGAATGTGAGTGTCTAGTTTAACACACACAGAGATCAGGAGCCTGATCTGGAATGTGAGTGTCTAGTTTAACACACACAGAGATCATGAGCCTGATCTGGAATGTGAGTGTGTAGTTTAACACACACAGGAGAGGAGCCTGATCTGGAATGTGAGTGTCTAGTTTAACACACACACAGATCAGGAGCCTGATCTGGAATGTGAGTGTCTAGTTTAACACACACAGGAGAGGAGCCTGATCTGGAATGTGAGTGTCTAGTTTAACACACACAGAGATCAGTAGCCTGATCTGGAATGTGAGTGTCTAGTTTAACACACACAGGAGAGGAGCCTGATCTGGAATGTGAGTGTCTAGTTTAACACACACAGAGATCATGAGCCTGATCTGGAATGTGAGTGTGTAGTTTAACACACACAGGAGAGGAGCCTGATCTGGAATGTGAGTGTCTAGTTTAACACACACAGAGATCATGAGCCTGATCTGGAATGTGAGTGTGTAGTTTAACACACACAGGAGAGGAGCCTGATCTGGAATGTGAGTGTCTAGTTTAACACACACAGGAGAGGAGCCTGATCTGGAATGTGAGTGTCTAGTTTAACACACACAGGAGAGGAGCCTGATCTGGAATGTGAGTGTCTAGTTTAACACACTCAGGAGAGAAGCCTGATCTGGAATGTGAGTGTCTAGTTTAACACACACAGGAGAGGAGCCTGATCTGGAATGTGAGTGTCTAGTTTAACACGCACAGGAGAGGAGTCTGATCTGGAATGTGAGTGTCTAGTTTAACACACACAGGAGAGGAGCCTGATCTGGAATGTGAGTGTCTAGTTTAACACACACATAGATCAGGTGCCTGAGCTGGAATGTGAGTGTCTAGTTTAACACGCACAGGAGAGGAGCCTGATCTGGAATGTGAGTGTCTAGTTTAACACTCAGAGATCAGTCCGCGCTTCACAGGCACAGGGAAGCCAGCCTCCCTCTAGGTACAAGACTCCCTATGAGAAGCACTTAGGGAGGGAAACAGAACTGAGGATGCGACTGAGATGATAGTACAGTATTTACAAAGGGGTGAGAATTTCTAATTAGAACATTGTTCAAGTACTTGAGCACTGCAAATTCCAAGTACTTAAATACTTAAGTACTAGTCCAGTGACAGACAGAGTAAGACTCTTAGGTTATTCATTTTCCTTTTGTGATTATGCTGGCAAGAATAACTAGCGGCAATAAACAAAGTAAGACAAAGCCAATGGAGTAATGAGGGGGAGTGACAGACTCGTACAAAAATAACACACTCCATGGCGGTACAGTACAGTATGTGTAGTAATACTACTGTATGACAAACATTTCAACTAGAAGTCTTTCTGCAATGTCTTCATATGGTAATCGGCTATTCATCTTCCTAATCCGACCTGACAAACATTTTGAAAAACTAGGTTAGGACACTATTGTACATAGCCCTCCAATTACAGGTGTATTTGTTTGCTCTCAAAAGCTATCACTTGTGTTATTTGCAGTCTAGCAGCATCTAAAGCTAGAAAGAGCAGCATTTGAAATGAGCATTCATGGCTGTTTCCCGTTACCTAGGTGACAAGGAACTGGTACAGGAAGTGCTGTTTGATGCTGTGGTTACCGCCCCTCTGGAAGCCTATTGGACAGCTTTGGTTCTCAATTCTTCCAAGTAAGTTATAGTTGTCTTGTCCAGGGCAATTTAATTTAAAGATAACCCTCTTTTATGTGACATAACATATAGTTCCAATGCAGTTTCTATTTGAAAGATATTTGAAACTTGTATGTGTCTCTAATAAATCCTTGTGTATACCTTGTATTTTGAATGAGATGTGTAGGTTTTTAACAGAACTGTCGTGCTCTGCTCTTTCACCTGCTCCTCTTTCCTATTTCCTCTCCACTGAAGCTCAGGGGACGGTGTTGAGGTGGCTTTCCTGGGCACTCGAGCTGGGCTGGTCCGATTCAGCCTGTTTGTCGGCTCTGAGAAGCGTGTGAATAAGTAAGTACTGGAAACAAGGTTGTGTGTGTGTGTGTGAGTGTATGCAGGGGCGCCTAACTTTGTTTAATAGTGAGGGGGCAAAGGTAAAGATTTTTTTTGTTTTGCTCTGGTAAACCTCATTTTTACTGTTCAATCTTTTTCAAGGTACAGTTTTTTGAACAGCAAACCCACAAAATTGGACAGATGTTTTAAAAATAAAATATAGAATATCTACTAACTGAGCATTTATTAAGTACAAACACAAGTAGCACCAAATGGCAGAACCAGTTCCAGTGGCATATCTGCACACTGCTGTTCAGTACCTATAATTCCAACATGCAGCTTATTAAAGGGAAGTGCTAAACAAACACAAACAATAACACATGTTATAATATCGCTTCTTTATTGTTAGATATATTGACATATGTATGTTAACATTTAAAATATTCCTTGCTCGGCTTTGTTTTATTTGTTTTCACATTCTGTCAGCAGACATTGCTGAGCTCAGTTATCACAGCGAAACCAGCTGCTATGAGACTTTTGGAAAGTAAACGCTCTCTATTGCAGGGCAATGCTTGGTGCTGATAGGCTGAAACAATAAGCACCCGCCCTTATATTTAAGTATTCATATTTCATGCAGTTGCCTCTCCTGACCACCTGCCAAGTTCACATTCACAGTCAAACCAATATGTTCATGTAGGGAGAGTGATTGTTTATAAATGTGGCCCATCCTCTGAATACTTTTCCATTTTTATATTTCATTGCCAAACACAACAAGGTATAATTCATAAATAATGAACGAAAAAAGTGGAGGGGCAAAATGTATAGTTTGACCCCCCATATTCAAAGTTGGGGCTCGTGCCCCTTCTGCCCCATGGGTTAGGCGCTGATGAGTGTATGGGTATAGAAATCATTCTCTTTCCAAAAGGTACTTCCAAACCAATGCAATTGTACTACTAAGCACTGTACCACTGCTGCTTAGAAGGACATAATTAGTATTTAAGAAGTGCATTTGTAGTATTAGCGGATTATATTCTACATAAGTGCTACTTAAACTCCTTGGATTTTACTCAATGGTCGCTGGTATGTTTTTCCCCCCTTGATGCCTGGGTTTAAATTCAGCTTTTTTTCACAAATGAACTGCACTTTTAAGTACAACTAGCGCCATTGCAGGCAGAGGGGAGGTCAAATGTAGCATAAGCACAGAACTGCTGTTTTAAAGGGCAGTGCAGTCATATAACAGAGATTAATACTGCGGGTGTGCAGATATTTTACCATTATTTGCAATCTACACAGTATAAAGTACCTATCAATAAGACAATGTCTTCTGAAACTAATATAAAATTATGAATGAACACTCAAAAAAATGCTCATATTTTTTTTCCCCACAATTATTCGTCTTCCCTTTGTTTCATCCGTTTGATGTAAAATTGATTTTGATTTTCTAATAACACTCCAGTAAGACCAGACTCTTCTCATGAGTGGCTCATATTAAACTCTTGTGTCCAATCACAACATGAACCTGTATTTGCTGAACAAATTGAGACTCGTGCATGTTTTGTGATTGGCTCGTGAAATTGTTAGTTTGAATCCAGCACTATAATTAGATTGCTTCATGTGTACTATGTGCATATTTAGTGTTACAGAACCCCCTGCAGTGTTGCCCATATCGCAGCAATATCTTTTTAACCATGTTTGGATATTTTTTTTATTCAAATATTACAGGTGAATAAACTAGGGAATAATTTTTCTAAACATTACAGTGTAACCAGTTCATGCTTCCTCCTGCAACACTGGTACTGTGATCAGTGGCGTATTGTGGGAGCAAAAACCAGCATTGTTGTAGGAGGGAGTGTGATCTGGATACACTGCAATCCTTGAAGACATTTTGTTCTCCTGTCGAACGCTGTCAAGTAAATGTTGAGAAATGTATTGGCCGGCTGATTTTATGATGTGACATTTTTAAATAATATGTTTAAAAATATAACTCAATGATACAGACTACAGGGTAGAGCCTTGCTACCCAACCTGAGCCTGACGGGATGGAATTATATTTGTGGAGATGGTCGGGTTGGGTATGCAGCTATTTCAAAGGTCTCGGGCTCGGTTTGGGTTCGGATTTCTTTGGTCGGGTCGGGTTTGGATCTGGTTTTAAATTTGGGCCTGAGCAGACCTCTACTTCACGGGACACAGCAAATTTAACATAATGCGTTTCCTGTAAACTGTGGGGGCTGTTCTGTAACCCTTGAGTCTAAGTTTAAGCCCCTTTCACACACAGATGCCTCTACTGAGCCATGTCGGAGACGTTTAAAAAATGATTTAAAATACTCATTCACACAGCTCGAAATTGCGCAATCTATGCCGGTATAATACCCTTTCACACAGGCAAAGCTATCATGTGAGTACAACTTTCAAACCTGTCAGTCAACGGCGATTTGCCCATAAATTACATCATCATGCACCGTCCCTTCTATTTGCGAATTCACCTCCTCGTCAGCCTGTAAAGTTAACAATTCCTTAACTTATTCCAGACTCCAATTACTACCTCGTTCTTGATCAACCATTGTATTTGAAAAAAATGAAAGCGTGTAACACAAACGGCAAAAATACCCAACACGTCCGGTATACAGTCACGTGGGATGATGACTTTCAATCCACGACCGCTATAGCGCTTTAGTGTTAGGAGTTAAGACGATTCAGTGCCGTCTCTGAACCACCTCGCAAGGTGGTTTAGAGACGGTATAAAATATGATGGCTCTGTGACGGTATAGGCAATTCACACAGACCAAAATGAGCCGTCATAACTCGTCTGTGTTCATTGATTCAAATAAAACATTGCTCTGGTTATTCTCCAATAATTCTGTGAACATTTGCTTTCCTAAAATGTATTTCCATTTTGTTAAAAAGTTAATTGAGTACTTTCCATTTTTTCTCTCAATAGAACGTGAGAGCCCCCTGGTGGTTATGTCAGAAGTAGCAGACAGGCCATACTATTTATTAGGTTAAAAATCATGTCAACAAGCAAACAAAAAAATCTTGTGATTCCCAATGAATGAATCTCCATTCTGAGATGTTATGACTGAAACAGAAATGTAAACTAATTTAGTGAATCTGAACCAAAAGAACACATTAGTCTCCTGGAAATAATGATTCTGTTTTCAGTACTTGAGTATTTAAATATTGTAGCTCACCAGTAATATATTTTACAATGCTGGGGCAGTTTATAGAACTTTACCTTGCACTTTATTTAAAATAATGTTTCATATGGTTTTTATTTGGGATCCTTTGTAATGCCCTGTGTGTAATCTTTGATCACAGGGACAGGGACTGGGTCAGAATCTGCGATCCTGGCTCCCAGCTGGTAATGGCTCTGACTGCTTGTCTTTTTATCTGTGCAGGAAGTTCCTGACAAAGGCAGACAAGGACAGCATCTTCACCATGGATCACTTCCCTTTGTGGTACCGGCGCGCGGCTGAGCACCCGCCAGGCAGCTTCATCTACTATACCCCCTACGAGGAGGGCCGAGGTACTTCACATCACACACAAATATAGCTTTGTTCCAGGCCACCTAACGCGTAACAAACTCTGTACATTCATTGTTTTAGTTAGTTTTGTATTTTGGTGTATAGACCTTGATCAATGTGGCCCACAGTGTTCATTAAAGTCACAGCGATAGACTTATATTAGGAGATTTAGGGAGAACCAATGTCGGTCAAATAGCCCAAGTGGCATGTACAGTATAGACACAGTCATCACAAGGGCTATATTTCTTTCACGGTAGCAAACGGCTTATTTCACTGCATTTCTGAGTCTAAATATGGGTATTTCAAGATATTTCACGATTTAAACTTATATTTATTAAAGCAGAAAATAATAGCGTTGCCACATTCAAAATTGATCATTCTCTCGTTTGTTATTCTACAATAAATATTCAAATGCTTACCTGAAAATCAGTAAATGCTAAATTGTAGAATATTTTGTTTTTTATGTTCACCTTTCAAAGACATTCTATTTTCATCATCAGTAAACTGTCCCCTTCTTGTATGGGACAGAGCGATCTTTAGCAGAAATATTTCCGATCTTGATGCAGCTGGTGTCTTTTTTGTTTGAAGACAGTTTAAAGAAATCATGCACCTCTATGCCATGTGTTCAGTCATTTACCAGAAGCAAACTGAACCAGCTGCCAGGTTCATAATGCAGTGTAACAGGTAGTGTGTCAATTAGGCAGACATTTACTGTATTTATTTTTAAGTGATAAAAAAAATATTATTTACACTATTCCAACAGAAATGTGAATTTTCACAGGGAATTACATATTACACGGCAATGGGTACATTTTATGGAAAACGTGAACGCCATGATAATTGTGAAAGAAAATACAGCCTTAGTCATGACTAATAGTATTGCATCACTTTGAATTCTTCCATTGAGTTTAATAATCAAACTCTGGTGGAACTGTTATCAAAGGTCTTGTCTCATAGTTTGGCTTAATGTTTCAAACTGAAGTTTGCTATGTGAAGCCCCTCCAAGCAGAATGTATTGTTTTGATGCTGTGTTGTGGAAGTGCAAGGGTAAGTATTATCCATCACAATGGAAGGGAGTATATATTAGGGTTGTGCTGAAACCTGTATTTTCAGAGTAATTACCTTTAAGACATTTGAATTGTTAGGTATTAATTAAATGGAATAAAATGTGTTCATTACGCAACACAAAACAATGCGGCCCCTCGGTTTCCCTGGCTTGCACAATTATTGAGTATCGGGCAGCAGTGTGGAGTAGTGGTGAGGGCTCTGGACTCTTGACCGGAGGGTTGTGGGTTCAAACCCAGGTGGGGGACATTGCTGCTGTACCCTTGAGCAAGGTACTTTACTTAGATTGCTCTAGTAAAAACCCAACTGTATAAATGGGTAATTGTATGTAAAAATAAATTGATATCTTGTAACAATTGTAATTCGTCCTGGATAAGGGCGTCTGCTAAGAAATTAATAATAATAATAATAATAATAATCTGACAGGGTTGTTTAATACATATCCTGTCACTTTCCTTAGTTTCCTTAGAAATGTGTGATCTCTGCAGTGCATTGTGGGATTGTAGTCACTGGTTAAACTCCACAAAGAAATACATATCCCAGTTTCCACAGCGTTGCATTTGCTAGTTTTGCAACATACGTTCATTGTCAGTTTACGGTCCCGGTATGGCAGTACAGCAGTAAAAATGTCAGCTCCCCGGATGAGAGGAAAAATGTGTTTCCAATCGGCTTTCAAAACACTCAGTGCTGAAGTTTAATTGTCATTGATTCATTGATTGGTACTCAATTGTAAAGGTGAGGGAAGGGTCGTTCTTCTTGTTTTAGTATCAACACATGAATAAATACGTGTGTATTTATTTATTTAATACCTGCCAACAAATGCTTCTTAAAGGTAATTACTCAAGAAATAGAGCACACCCCTAGTATAGTATATTGTAGCGAGCACGGGAATCAATGGAGACACACACCAATGCTTTCAGGTATAATGAGTTTAATAGACTAATAAGAAGTTTGCACCATCCACACACTCACTCACTCACACACAGACAGCCCTTCCCCACCCCGGAGAACTACCCCATCTCACAAAGGCAAAACAGGAAGGGTTCAACATTACAGGACTGTACAACAACAATAAATGCACTTTTACAATAACTAACAGCGAAATACAACAACAATAATAAACATTTTCCCCACAAATATTCCCACTCCCAGTGTCCTCTGCTGCTAATCTGCATGCTGATTAAGGGGTCAGCTCCATTACAATATATTCATATTTGAAAATGTATTCTAAACCATTCCTGCAAAGTTTTATAAGGGCTGTCCAATAGATTATTGCCCCTTCAGAGCTACAATATACTGCAGAGGTGAAGTATCACATTCAAGAGTCTTAATGGTTTTTGTAAAGACTACAATGACAATCAGTAATCTTTGGTAGAAGCAAGTACGGTCACAACCACACCAGTGTTGTGTTTCAACATGTAACAATACGCAAGCAGTACGGTCTGCTACTCAAAATTCGGGGGGAAACGCACAAATACCACTTTCAAAATGAGGAACAGAGATCTGTGCAAAATGTGGAAACTCTTGTCTCTGCTGCGTGGTGTAATTCATGAGACCTGCTTCTCTAGATGACTTCAGAGACTACGAGGACCTGGGCCCGGAAGATGAGGACGGTACTTTACCCGGCACGTGAGAATGCTCTCTGTGCTCTTTTACGCTGGCTGCCGTTTCCCTGCCTTGCGCCGTGATTGGCTGTTGATGCATGGCTCGCTATTTTCACCATTGTTGCATGGCTCAGTGTCTGACTTTGATTCATCATTTATTAATGACTGATTTTACCTGAGTAATACTAAAAGAGATTTGGGTCTTTAAGTCTCTCTTTGTATTAGTGCTCGCACGATTGAGATGTACCTGTGCTGGCCAACGTACTGAATTGCCTTAAATGAAATACCTGCTGTGTTTATTTCTGGGTGTGTAACTTTAATAAGTGTTTTTCTCCTTTTTAAAAAGTTTAGTGATTTACACTTTGGAGTAAAAAGCTTTGACAATTCAACCCCATTGTCTTGTTTGGTATTTTGCCATTGTTCTTAAACTACGTTTCTTTTAGTGTTCCTTATTTACTTACTTACTTACTAACTTCTGTACTCTGTACTTCCATACTTAAACAGGCAGAGCAAATAAAATGATTCCAGTCGATATTACCTAATATATATATATATATATTGCCATTGCTTTATGGTGAATGTGGATTTCATTTTCAATGGATGTAGCTGTTAATGAACATAATTTACAGGTATTAAGTCTACTGAGGATTTACTTCTGGGAGTAAAAGAAAAACTCCCAGAAGCCTCGCGCTCTGGGTCTCTTTCTCAGTAACATAACCAAATGTTGCTGTTTCCTCAGACTTGCAACAACAATGTAATATCTTCAAGGACCGATCTGTAAACTGTGTTCATTACTTGCTTGGAAAATATAAAATTTAACAACCAAATACAGGGTTAGCAGTCATGAATATTAGGTCAGATTTACTGGAATTATTGTATTAGCTCTGTGTATTTAATTACTAAGGGGGTGGACTGTATTTACATACAACAAATGTATTGTGGAAATTCAATCAGTGGTTATGGTTTGAAAATTATAGGACAGCGTACTACATGCATGATGTTAATGTCTTGAGTGTTCAATTATATTTAATGGTGCACATCATTATTTGAGATTTCTATACCGGCACTGAAGAACTAAATGTTTTTTTCATCTTGTACTTCCACACAAAACTGATAACACATGGAAGGGGCTGATTAGCACAATAGCACAAGCCTTTCGTGCCTAGAAGCTTGGGTTCTGATCCGAACCACCACACAGTTCACAGCTGGCACTGGCAATTGCAGCTAACAAAATAGTTCCATGTATTTTCTCCGACATGAACATCCATTCATTATATAGGCTTCAAAATTAAAGAAACACATGCTTAGCAAACAAGAATGTCCACTTCAGACACACGATAGCTGGTATTACACTAGCTTAATGAAACCCCTGTTTGCACTTCCTGGATCATTTAATCTGGATGGTGAAATTGTCCCACCCCTTCACTGGCTTCTTTCCAGTCAATAACCAACCAGCTTCTTCCGCTGTTGACTGACATGCTTTCAGCCAGTAACATGCTTTGACCCAGAAGACACTGCTGAGGTGGAATGATCAGGGAACTAGTGTAGCACCAAATGTCTGTTTAAAAATGTGCTTTATGGAAATATTTTGTTCGCTATAATTACTTTTACTGACAGGAAGGAAGACGTTGAAGGTAAGTAATAAAATAGTCAGTCAAGTAGACCAACATTTTGCTGGTTTATTTAAACCCCATTTTAGAGGTGTGGCTGAGGAGCCCCTAGGCATGTCCAGGTAGGGCATACTTAAGCCCGTTGAACAGATTTCTGTTATTATCTGTGCTGTTTCGTTGTCCTGACAGAGCGGAAGTCCAGTAGTGTGATCGCCAGCACGGTGGTGTCAGTCACGGTCAAGAAAAAGATGGCCATCGCTGCAGGTAGGAGTGCTGGGGTTTCAGTTCACTTTTACTGCTTGTGAGAACGTCGAGTTATTGGTGTGTGATTGTGCTCTCATTTATATTTTGTTCTGCTTTTGTTGCCATGGTTTCTGAGCTTGATCTTGCTTACATAATGTCTTGCATCATCCCAGCCCTATAAATAGCCTGTCCTCCAAGTCATTTCCATGTTGTTGTCCCTCATTTGGTATTAGATTGGCAGGGCGTGTTTGATTTTCCTGACATAAACCATGATTCAGCTGTCAGCCAAGTGTTGTGTCGACAGGGAAAAAGGAAACAACCCTAAAGGAAATGGTACTCTCCGCAATTAATTAGCTCCCTTTGATGAAGGCTCATGTGGCACATACCATTTCTTACATGGGTGGTTACATTGTTTTATAATTAAGACATGTCAAATGTGTTAACCTTTTTCATGTATTTGCTTCAGTGAGGCAGATTTACTAAGAATATACTTTTTGTAAAGGTGAATCTTGACTATCAAATGTGTTGGTTGTCTGGGGGGGTAATTGGCCTTATTGCCATTTGCCATTCTGTTTGAAGTAATTGAAGAACAGTAGTCAGTGCGTTTTCACTATCAGCTTTAGTAAAATTGCCTTACCTTAAATATATAGTAAGACAAAGAATTTGAATAATAAGGAATTGTCACTATTTTTGATTTGAAAATAATCGGTTATTTATTTAGCAGTCATTTTATTTAACGTTTCAGTAACACACAGCTGTCTTTTTTCACCCAGCGCACACGAGTGATCTAGTCTGCTAGCCGCGCAATTAGTCCTGTTCGTTAAAGGCACAGTAGCATCTGCAAGACGGTCGACTCTGGGTTTTTCAGCTGAGCAGCGACTGCCACTTAGCTGGGCGGCCCGTCTGGCTGAAAAGGCCTGGGGAGGACCCTGCCCCCTGCCCTGGAAGATCATAAAACTTTTCTCTTCTGTTTGAGAGAAGTTTAGAAGTTTAATTTCATTTATCAAAGCACTGTTTAGCCTAAAATACTCTAAGATTCCTTAAAGTTTCAAAAACAGCATACACACAAACACACCAAAATAAGGAAATACATTTATTTATTTATTTTATTTTCTTTGTCTGGTTCCACAGTTCAGGAACAGTATCTTAAACAGCTTTCAGTATTGAGGAGGGTAAAATAAAACAACATTTGCTTTAAACATTTTAGAAAACACAGACAACAGAAAGTGCCGTATCTACAACTCCCTGTCACCCACGCATACTGAGCAGCTAATTGAAAAGCAAGCAGTATTTACAGAAATATTATTGCATTGATACGTTTACAAAGGAATGGGTTACAAAAGCACACAGAAACACCTGTACCCATCAGGACTGACCTTGATTGTAGGGCTTAGTTTGAGCACTCGATTACTCGTAGGAAATATAAGAATTATTGGTAACTTGAAAAATAATCTTTAATACACTACTTAGCTGCAATTGGTGAAATTGATTTGTAAAGTAATTGGCAGAATGTGCTGAATACAACCAGATAGAAATGAAGGGTGATGATTCATTTGGGAGTGATGGAGGTAAAGTGATGTGAAGTGTTTCCACAATCATCCCTCCTTTTTTTTGTTTATTTTGAGTAGCTTTATGTACTGCAGACAGTTAGTCAGGCCACCATAATTACGAAAGTGATTTAGTAACACTTTACATAATTGCAATGTTATTATGCATAGTTACAATGTACTGTAATGTGTACATCTTTTTGCACAATATATGTACACAATTGTATCAGAAAAGGGTTAGGGTTGTGGTTATATCGTGCAAAAAAATGTACACGTTGTAACTATGCATAATATCATTATAATTATATGTAAGTACACATGTATTTACTAAGAAACTACTATGTAAATACACAGTAATTAGAGACAATATAAAGTGTTACCCACAAATTTGACTCCACCTCTCTTTGGATTAGAATTCAAGGAAATTCTTACGCCTATTTCATCTTAGGCTAGTTAAGTTTGGTTTTAAAGTCACAGGGGCAATTCTTTTGCAACATTTAACTTCAATCGGTCATGGAATACTGTATGGTGTAGCTACAGTCCAGTAGCAGTTTATATACCATGCAGTGCAGTCTCCTGAAAGCTTAGATTAAGTTAGTGGTTTGTTCTGCACAGTCTGCAGTCACAGCATATTTATTGTGCTTTTAATTTTGCATTGTGTAGTCAGTTACAGTTGCACTTGCACTTTAGTGCCTCTAGGTGGCAGTGTTGTTCAGTTGGAAGAAAAGGATCTCACTAACTGTGCCCTAGTTCTACTACACACAAACAGATCATTTCAAATCAGATTGGGCCAGATTACTGCAGGTTGGTCATTCGTTTCCACTGAGGGAGGGAGGGGGTCGTGCCTTCTTGACCACCAGCTTTTAATACCAGTTATGCACCTTGTGAGCAAAATAACATTCCCAACATGAAAAGTATAGTTGGTGTGTAAGTGTCAAAAATGGGTGCTGATCCCCCTCCCCCCAAAACGGTGCTAGGTGATGCATTTTATAGTTCCTAATGTCTCAACTGGATTTTACAACAGCAATTGTTTTAGCAGATGGTATTCACCATTCATGAATGCAGTAGCCTAATACAGAGCATACAACCTCAGTGTTGCTAAAGCTCTATGCTTCTCTCTGTTGGCTAAGGAAGGAATTGCAAGAAAATAAAAACATACTGTATCAACAGCGCATCAGGGTTGAACTTGACACAGCTTGCATCATGTTTTGATGCAGCCACAACAAACAGGAATCACTGTACTGTGACTGTAGATCACGGTGGTCTACTTTTTCATGCTACTGATATTTCAAATTGCACAGCTGTGGTGGGGGGTGTATGTCACTGACTTATAGAACTGCTACTAACAACCAAACGAGCAAGATGGGCCGAATGGCCTCCTCTCATTTGTAAACTTTCTTATGTTCTTATGTTCTTAACTGAAGTCATTGTATTTTATCTTGCTCTTAATTGTATTAATACTTGTACTGTGATTCTTGAAATGTATTTTTTGTTTACGACTATAAATCGCCCTGGGTAAAGTTGTCTGCTAAGAAATAAATAATAATAAATAATAATAATAATAATAATAAGTGATTTTTGTTAAATTGCCCAACAATACAGTATTCTAATGGCTTCAATGGCAACTTCTCCCCTTCTATGGAGAAAAACAAATCGAGAGCAAATTCACACTTACTCTGGAAGACGAGACCCAAGTCTAGACCTGGGAGTTAAAACAAAGCAAAGAGTGGTTCAGATATAGTGTCACGCTTGCTTTGTTCCTGTTACACACAGCTTAGTTACAAAAAACAAACAAAAAAGCAGTTTAAAACTAACACAAGCAATACACACAAATTACGAACATGATTAGGTTCGACATAGAAAATGTCAACTTCACCTGGCTTTTACAGCGATGTAAAGTTTGAAGCATCAAACGTAGCTGGACATTCTAAATGGGGACATTCTAAATGGACAATATAAAGCCAGCATTCTTTCCTGCATTTAAGACCCATGTTCCCAAAGGGAGGATCCATCATAGCAACAAAGAGGTTTATCTTGGTATCCATTAATACCTCTCACTCTTATGCACTGGGGATGTAATCAGGATATTTAACTGTGAAAGCAGCTGTCAAGCCTGGATTCAGTTAAACCAAAGCCAAAGCACTGCAAATAATTTACAGAGGACTAAACAAAGGGCAACCAATCAACGTATTACCCTAGCCCTGTAGGTTAGGGCCCAGCCTGGGAGTCTCTGGTGAGTAAAGAAATTCACCCATATTCGGCTCCCACACCACCCATTCCTTGTGCTGTCTGTTTTTGCTGAGAATTTGTACCTGCGCCTGAAAAGAGACCGCTCAGAGAATAGCTGTGTGACTTCCACTCATCAGCAGGACGTGGCAGTGCTTTCAATCAAAATGTGTTGCTTCAAACCCACAACGTTAGATTGCCTGAGTCTATTGTAAAAGACACACTTTGTTATTGACACAGAGATAAAGACAGAAAAGATGCATTTCCACTGCCTGAGGGACAGGAATGATCAAGGGAAAAGAACGACCGATTCTTTATTGCTACGTTATAAATGTTACTCACAAACTGTAATGGTAAAGACACAACAGTAATGAATGTAATATGTTTACTAGAACTACATAAGTAGTTACCATAGTAAAAGCATAGCAAAGTGTGATAAAGCATAGTAAAACTATGGTAAACACTGTAAAGCCCACAGTAGTATCGGACACATATAAAAAATATGACAAACCATGGTAGACTATGGTAAATGCAAAGTATAACCAGGGGAAAAGCCTGGGAAAACTGTAGAATTACTGTACAGAAAAACCATGGTCAGCTTTTATAAGGGTATAGTTATTGTCCTTCAAGAAAAGTCTGATTTAATTGTGACTGGATATTGGGGAGACAGCCTGCAATGGAACAGGCTGAGATCCTTCTGATCAATATTCATTACATTCAGGTATGTCACAGAAAGAGTAAACCAACGTATTCACTAGAAGTGAAATATCCAAATGTGTTGAATATTGATACATGGAGTAAAAACTAGGATCGGAAGGATCTCTGTCTGTGTTCCATCGCAGGCTCCCTCTTTGTATTGATAACTTTGATACAAGCAAGGTTACGTTCGGATCCCAGAGTTTTGTTTTGTAACTAGCGCAGTCCAGCTAAGTTTTAAATCTCTTAAATTGTTTCAGTTCACAGTATTGTCTTTACTTTGTATTGTGAGACAGATATACTCTAAAATCCATGTGTGCAAGACAGAAAGAAGAATGGGACTGTGTACTTCATCAGCAACTGTGTCAGCCTCCAATATTCACACTCTTATGCCACTCTCAGTGAGCACTGCTTTAAATCCCATTTGTTGAGAGTTAAGGAATAGGGTGACTATTCAAATCAGAGATGGGTACAGTTGACCTGCATAAAAACAGAAGCCTCTATCAGTTTTAACAGAAGGTGGATAAGAGAAACTTGGAAAGAGCTGAAACTGAAGGTCATTCAGTCTCTGTCCTAGATTTTTTTTGCAGTATTTCTAATAGGAATTGGATTGGATGTCTGTGTGTGAGAGAGAGAGAGAGAGAGAGAGAGAGAGAGAGAGAGAGAGAGAGAGAGAGAGGGAGAGAGAGGTTACGCTTTGTGTTTATAAACAGCCTGCTGACTTGACAGTCCTGGATTCGGGTTCCTTTGGAACAGCTTTATTCTTTTCCTTCTTTCTCTCCTGTTCCACCCTCACACAAATCCACATACAGAATCCAGGAGATTTGGGAGATGTAAAGAGATTGGGACAGGTTACCTTTCTTTGTTCCTGAACGGACACGGAGCACAAAACCCGGGAATCAAAAAAAAAAGAGAGAGAGAGAACAACACAAACCAGAGAAGTGAGCTGAAGGGCTCTCTACGCCACAGAAGAGATCTGCTTCTCGTCCTGCTCTCCCTCTCCATCTCCGTCCCCCATCAGTGGCTGCCTCTTTTTCATCTCGCGCTGGTACTTGGCCATCAGGGAGGCATAGATGCAGCCGTACGCAGCTGCCACCACCATCATAATGCAGACAATGCTGCACACCACTCCTGCGATGATCACTGTGCCGATAGATCGCCGAACGCTCACCGGACGGTACCGCTGCCTCACGCACTCTGCCGCTAGCTCCTCCACCTCTGTAGGGGGTCTCTTGGAGGGCTGCGGGGGAGGTTCCCCACCTCGGCTGCACGGGGGCCCCCTGCCCTCCCCTCTGGGCACCAGCGAGCCGCTCTCATCCTCCAGTTGCACACAGTAGTTGAACATCTCCATGGGCACGTTGCGAATGTCCCGACCGCGCAGGTCTTTGGGAAGCATGCATTCCATACCGTCGATCCTCCCTCCTGCATGGGAAAGACAGGGAGATACTGAGAATGCATAAGGGGCTAGGAGTTTGGGTTGTTGGAGACAATGAGTCGCAGAAATAGAGACTAAAACCGACTAAAAAGAGTTAGGGAGATAAATGGCTTTATTCACAAAGCTTTAATTCATGCTCTATGACTTTGAAAAAAACAGAAGTAAAACAACTTGTGAGTTAAAGCTTTGTGAATAGAGCATGTTGAGAATGGTGCAATGGGCACAGTACTGTGCAAAAGTTTTAGGCAGGTGTGAAAAAATGCTGTAAAGTAAGAATGCTTTCAAAAATAGACATGTTAATAGTTTATATTTATCAATTAACTAAATGCAAAGTGAGTGAACAGAAGAAAAATCTAAATCAAATCCATATTTGGTGTGACAACCCTTTGCCTTCAAAACAGCATCAATTCTTCTAGGTACACTTGCACAAAGTCAGGGATTTTGTAGGCATATAGTCAGGTGTATGATTAAACAATTATACCAAACAGGTGCTAATGATCATCAATTCAATATGTAGGTTGAAACACAATCATTAACTGAAACAGAAACAGCTGTGTAGGAGGAATAAAACTGGGTGAGGAACAGCCAAACTCAGCTAACAAGGTGAGGTTGCTGAAGACAGTTACTGTCAAAAGTCATACACCATGGCAAGACTGAGCACAGCAACAAGACACAAGGTAGTTATACTGCATCAGCAAGGTCTCTCCCAGGCAGAAATTTCAAGGCAGACAGGGGTTGTGCTGTCCAAGCTCTTTTGAAGAAGCACAAAGAAACGGGCAACGTTGAGGACCGTAGACGCAGTGGTCGGCCAAGGAAAATTACTGCAGCAGATGAAAGACACATCATGTTTACTTCCCTTTGCAATCGGAAGATGTCCAGCAGTGCCATAAGCTCAGAATTGGGAGAAAACAGTGGGACCCTGGTACACCCATCTACTGTCCGGAGAAGTCTGGTCAGAAGTGGCCTTCATGGAAGATTTGCGGCCAAAAAGCCATACCTTCAACGTGGAAACAAGGCCAAGCGACTCAACTATGCACGAAAACACAGGAACTGGGGTGCAGAAAAATGGCAGCAGGTGCTCTGGACTGATGAGTCAAAATTTGAAATATTTGGCTGTAGCAGAAGGCAGTTTGTTAAGCGAAGGGCTGAGAGCGGTACACAAAAGAGTGTCTGCAGGCAACAGTGAAGCATGGTGGAGGTTCCTTGCAAGTTTGGGGCTGCATTTCTGCAAATGGAGTTGGGGATTTGGTCAGAATTAATGGTCTCCTCAATGCTGAGAAGTACAGGCAGATACTTATCCATCATGCAATACCATCAGGGAGGCATCTGATTGGCCCCAAATTTATTCTGCAGCATGACAACGACCCCAAACATACAGCGAAAGTCATTAAGAACTATCTTCAGCGTAAAGAAGAACAAGGAGTCCTGGAAGTGATGGTATGGCCCCCACAGAGCCCTGATCTCAACATCATCGAATCTGTCTGGGATTACATGAAGAGAGAGAAGCAACAGAGGCTGCCTAAATCCACAGAAGAACTGTGGTTAGTTCTCCAAGATGTTTGGGCCAACCTACCTGCCAAGTTCCTTCAAAAACTGTGCAAGTGTACCTAAAAGAATTGATGCTGTTTTGAAGGCAAAGGGTGGTCACACCAAATATTGATTTGATGTAGATTTTTCTTCTGTTCACTCACTTTGCATTTTGTTAATTGATAAATATAAACTATTAAGATGTCTATTTTTGAAAGCATTCTTACTTTACAGCATTTTTCACACCTGCCTAAAACTTTTGCACAGTACTGTATATATATATATATATATATATATATATATATATATATATATATATATATATATATATATATATAGTGCACAGTACCATACCTCTGTAGAGGAACCACTCGATCCAGTGCTTGAAGTCCCTCAGGTTGCAATCGCACTCCCAGGGGTTTCCGCTGAGGTTCAGGTGCTGGAGGCTGGATAGGGGTTCAAAGGCAGCCCTCTCCAGGGCCTGCAGCCTGTTGTCAGCCAGGGAGAGCCACTCCACCCCTGGCAGGTCATCGAGGAGCCCCAGGGGCACCTGGGAGAGGGCGTTCATGGACAGGTCAAGCCGCTGCAGACCCGTGCAGCTCTGGAGCAGGCCCTTGTCCAGCCCGGTGATGCTGTTGTTATGCAGTACTAGCTCTGACAGGTTGCCCTGGTCTCGGAACAGAGAAGCAGGCAGGTTGTCCAGGAAGTTGTTGGACAGGTCCAGCCTCTCCAGGGAGCTGAGGCTGGAGAAGGCCCTGGGAGACAGAGAGCTCAGTTTGTTGTTGAGCAGGAGGAGGGTCTTGGTGTTGGGGGGAAGGTTGGAAGGGAGGGAAAGCAGCTTGCGGTCACTGCAGTCCACTACGGTGCTGTTGCACTGGCAGGGGGCGGGGCAGGCCCATGCCGTTTCCACCAAAAAGGCCATTGTACCCAGCAGGCAGAGCAGAGCTGTGGGGAAGCATACAAAGGGCAGAAGTGATGAATGACATTAGGTGCCATTGCTGTTCAGTTTCCACCAGTACAATTAATCCAGGATAAAAACGATGTTGTAAATTAACACAGTACTATTAGTTAAGTCAGGAACATTAATATTGCTTTTCTGGGGTGGGGTGTAGCTTTGAATCATTATTATAACAATATTAGTGTTCACGTCAAAAAAAACAAAAACGTTATTCACAACTTAGTAAGTAGCAGGGTTCCGAAAAATAGAGTTATACTGTACATCCCTACATGTTGTTACAACTTTTTAAATAACGTACAGTACCTGTCATTTTCTCTTTTCATTGTTAACATACTGACAACCTTTTGCGCTTACAACTTTACTGTCTGTTTCAAAACTCTTTTCAAAATGGCCACTCAAGTGCATTGATAGTGTAAGGATTGTTGCCCACATTGTCAAACAGCAATAACGATCCATGATGTGGTACGAACAGAAATGCCAGAGCACTGTATGTATAACGCTATATTTTTTTGGAACCCTGCTACTTCCTGTCTAAATAGGGTTATAGATAATGCAATAATGACATCTAAACTGTTATGCACTTCTATTCTCTATGCAAATATCACACAACTGAATCATAACATGTTAAGGACTGTTTTGGGGAGGACTGCTTGTTTTGAAATGGATTCATGTGATTCTACTTTCCTTACGTTTCAGGCATGTCATGGCTATAAAGAGTTTTATGGGTTGTCACCATGACATATCCTATTGAGACCACTCTGATCCCCGTGCTGGGATTGGTTAAAAAAAATTAGGAGCAGAAATAGATTCATTAAACCTTAGTCTTCTTAATTGAAATCCTGAGGCACAAATTATCTTAATAAGCTCACGTGCGTTATCAAATTATAGTTTAACATTATACCCCAGAGGTGATATTTTCAACAACAACAAAAAAAACAACTTCTGGAAATAGGTTCCCATTAAAATTGAATAGTTACTGGAACTAGTGGCTTTCGTATGCTTGCCTGATTGAGTGAATCAGCCCCGTTTTGTAGTTGAAGCTAAAGCACCATGAAACCAGCCTATAAAACTCAGTCTTATCTGATTCATAAGTATATACCTCAGCCTGGGGCTGCAGCCACTTCCAAATGCAGTCTACAATCAGTAATGCAGTCTGCAAAAAGACATGCTGATGGATCAAGGTGGCAGGTGGAAAAATAGCATCTGCCATAAGTATAGTCTTGTTTAAAACAACTATATCGGAGTGTAACGGGCAGTGCTGTGTGATGCACTACCATTACGAATTGTGTCCCCTGTCGGTGAGATGAGATTAGGTTTAAAACTTTACAATCATGAATGCAGACGAGCCCGGATAGTGTGGTAAGCCCTTTTAACATTTAACCGTCAATTTCTGACATCAGTAATTCTATTACTGATATCAGTAATGTTTTGTTGATGTCAGAAATAAAATGTTTGCACCATCTCATATAAACATATAAAGATGGTTTTCAATTATGAAAAATTGGATGTCTTTTGTTTAAAAAAAGCATGGCTTTATTACTGTGGCTTTGTTCCTTTGGGAGCTTCTTAAACCTGAACCTGATACCGGTTTTAAGTATTAAGCATCTCTATGCCACCGGTTTGACACCAGGGGCCCTATTTTCATTCGTGACTAAGGGGTATAAGCGTGCACAAGCTGTCTTTTTAGTCGTCTGTCTATTTTAAGTTATTCACAGCAAGTTAAATTAGCTGACATCCCCCTATGTGCGATTTCTATTAGGCTTTTAGGAATTTCCGAGTTACACCTGCTTCTACTTGGTGTAACTTCAGTCGCTATGTTTAAAAGATAAACAATTCACTTGTTTTTTTTTCAAAGTGAGAAGTAGGATAAGGAGTTTTTAGTTTTTTGGACCTAACAGATGTTCAGATTATTAGTCATCTTCAACTAAATACACAAGCCATATTGGATTTATGTGATGAGTTATCAGAGGATTTGGAGAATTTCACAATGTGCAGCTTTGCTGTTCCTGTGGCAGAGAAGATAACCACTGCCCTAAGATTTCAAATTATGGAGGATATTTTATGACACAATGAAAAATAAATAAATAAATGTCTGTAGATGTATTACACTACATGTCCAGGAAAGCCTCTAGAGCAGAATGGGAAACCCGGTGCATTTGTGGAGAATGTTAATTTAAATACTGTTTGAGTGTTTGTAATTAGTGTCATATGTTTGTGTATAAAAGCCTGTCTTTGTTGGTGGTGGGTGAAGTAGGAGTCTGTTGGTGAGAATTGTGAGCAGTGTGTGTACGATTTACAACTGTATGTTGTACTGTGAGCAACGGCCGACTGTGTGTTGTAAGTTTTTCAACTGTCTTGTAAACGGGGATATAGCTTAGCTGTCCTGTTATTAGTTTGGCTTTGAAAAAATGTAGTTAGCGCTTCTTGACAGAGTTAGGCTTTTGTTTTGATTAAACCTTTTGCTTATCTGTGTGAATAAAAGTGCTTAACTTGCAGTTTCTGTGCCTGTGTCAAGTGTTTGAAGAACGCAAATGAGCACAGGCCGGGGGCCTCGCCACAGTCTACCGTGTCCAAAATAGTGACTGAAGTGACTGCGCGTGAATAAATATACGTGTTTTCCGAAAACTACACAGTCACAATAAACAAAACAATAATTGTATACACTGCGGGGATTTAACACATTATCCCATCCTCTTTTTTGAAATGCAAATGACCATTACGAATACCTAAATAACTAAATGTAGGCAATTCTGAGCCCTGTCTGCTCATTACCATCCTAATTGATATTCTGCCAAGATGAGGTTCACCTGACTCTAATTAATGAGGGACACCTGCCAGGGATTGGCAGGCAGGTATATAAGAGGGACAGTGTTTGTTCAGGGCAGTCTGTATGAGAAGAAGAGGCTGTCAGTGGTGAGACCCAGGTATTGTGTAAACTGGAGGGTTAGCGGTCTGATATAGTTAGAACCTGAAGTAAAAAGTATAGTTTAGAAGTCTGGTGGCACAGTTAAACCATTTACTATTGTTTTGCACTGCACTCTTTTCTCATAATAAATCAAAAAGTTATTTAGAATCCACGTGTGTACAAAAGCAAACCGTAGCCTCTTTATTAGACTTCTTTCCAGTCAGATTGTAAAATTCAAATACCCTAATTAGATCATAACCAACAAACACTGTTTTTCTTTTTAAATTGTGTTTTATGTACACCTGTGTTTGTGAAAGTCACAATACTAACAGCTGTGATACAGTATAAGTTATATCCATTTATCGTTGGATAAAAAAACGAACAAACAAAAAAAACAAGGAGGTGTTATGAAGTCGTTTCTCACAGCCTTTGGCTTTTCGATGTACGGTAGTTTAAAAAAATAAAAACTTGGCTGCTAACCTGTGCTGTGTGACTGTAGTTAGGCAATGCATCTTGACCAATGTGAACTGCAGCCAAGATCCACGAAAAGTGTCTATCAATAAAATACAAATACCAAAATAAAATGTTGACTTTAGGAAATAAATACATGGCAGAGCAATGCTCTGGTGTCCCACTATATCCCTGTTTGACACAGGGACTTAATGGTGATCGATAAGGTATATCACAGTCATCAGTTTTCAAAATAATAACTGATGTTCCTGAAACGTGCTTCAAATGAGCCTCAGATTTCATTTATTTCCCAACCACCAAAGAAGAGCAGCAACAAATCCAGGTCACATGTTTCCAAGTAGCTGGCATGCAAAACCCTTGGTGCTGTTGTCTGCACTCGCGTGGCCTGTCGACCGAATTCATATTAAAGTATTGGTATTAGTTTAGTTTGCAAATTAGACGGTTTTCATATTTTAAAGCACTTTAAGTCAATTATATTTACACTGAGCTTTGCTCCATTCTGTCCTCCATTTTACTTTTAGTAGAATATCTATACCACAATTATACTCTATTACACGTATCTTATCTTATCAAGTAAGTGCTTTCTCCACCCAAATTAAATATTAATTAGGTGGTTGGAGACTGACTTCTTACATGACATTAAGATGTAAAATGGCTGACTTAAAAGCAATATTACGGTGCTATGTTTTGAAAATAGATATGTAACTGGGTAACAGATTCTTTCATATATGGTAAGCCCCTTACACAATAAATTATACTTTTTTTAAATAACCCCATCACTGTGTGTAGTTTTAAAATATAAGAAAGGGTCAACTGTACATGATAAATACATATAACCCATCTTCAACTCTCTAATAAGGCATGTGCATACTTTGTGAACAAGTTATCTTTCATAATACTTTAAAAATGTTCCTGTCAAATAATGTTTGTTTTTTGTGCGTCAAAAAAAGACTCCTACTGTACAAACGTTGGAATGTTTCTAAATCTGTTTGAGAAGGACTTGTATACAGTTACCTTATCATTTTCAATAAAAAATTTTTTTTTAAAAATTAAAGAACAAGTACAATATGTTCAGATGTGATTTTTAATTTCTTATTTACACTTCTCTTACGGTTTCGTGGTGTTTGCAGTGAGTGGATCTGGGTTCTGCTGCTCCAGTATACAGGACTCAAAGACAGTTTGAATTAGAATTTTATTAAAATGCTCTATCGGAGCAATAAAATCAAAGACTGGAAGACCTTTTGAAATCTGACAAACATCCTGGCACTTCTGTTTCTGGGAAATACAGAGGTGAGTGTAACCCTAGCAGTGTAGATATCTTTGGATGAACGAATGCACTCCGATCCAGCAGCAATCCGTCTTATTTTAAGTACTAGCAGCACGACGAAAGTTGATCTTGGCCTGCTGAGGCTCAGGTGGTTATTTTGAAAACTTGAATTTTTTCTAAAAGTATTCATTTATGTTATTTTTATATTTTGACTTTAAGTAATGATCTGCTTTGCCCTGCACAGAACCTCATTTGCTTTTTCAGTTCTCAAAGTTTATTGACAACTCTTTTAATTGTTATTGTCACAGCATTTCAATTGGTCTCATGCCAATGTACAGCACTGTGGTATGGCTTTCCTTGAGAGGTGAGACAACCTACTCGGCCTCTGTCTACAATATTTAAAAGATGTTGTGGTTTTCATTTTAGTTCTGGGATCCAGAACATATTTAATGTATCGTCGATGTATCGTGTATTCAGTGTTCCAGAACCAAAATGCCTATCAAATATGATTTTATAAATGGAAATCCCAATATCCATTTAAAAAAAAAAAAAAAAAGAAAAGAGAATATTGCCACGTGAGGGAATTGGAGATTCAATAAGTTGGAGTGAAAAGCAGGGAGAAGGTAATTAGGCTCACTGCATTCTAAAATTCAGACTTTGATGGGGTACAAACCCTAAAAACCCTTGGCATTAATCGGGTAAGGGGACACTACCGAAGTTGTTTCACTGTACAACACTCATGCCAGATCCAGTGAACACGTCTCTGAATTGAGGCATTTAAAAGAAACGCTGTTGAGTAAAATCAACATTCCATCCACCCCACTGCCAAAAAATGTAATGGGCAAAATGATATCAGCCTGCAGATACCAACGATTGTGTGTGCTCCAGTTTGACAACTAGGCCCAGAACAGTCACATTGTAATTCTTGTGCCAGCTGGGAGATGGGAGATGATGTGTTGAGTAAATCCCATGTTTTAGAAGAACATTTGAGCAGATTCAATGGTTGGGTTTATAGAGAGTGATCTCTGCTTTTGGAATGCTGCACGGCCAGTTGGGAGGTGCCCCTAGATCCGGTCTGATAATGGAAGCTGTTTATACAGGGGTGGGATCAGAGCCTGCAGTCTCCGGTCCAGAGAGGAGCCTTGTCTTTGGAATGGGGTGGGAAGGGAACACATGAAAGGGATATCTTCCATACATTGTTCCTCAAACACACATACCTCCACATTGCTGTGGTACGTGCAGAGATGCCCAGTTCCAGTTGTACAGTATTGTGCGGTGATATTGCGTTGTAGGTTACCGGCAATTAGAAAACACCACTGATTCTGTGTTTATTTTAAATTCTCCAGGAATTGTGTTTCAAATTACAGCACAGGTGAGAATCACAGTGTGGGCACTTTATGCAGCCTTGACCTGATTTTTAAATAATTCATTCAAAACCATGCATTCAGGATAAAATTCAAACTGTATTGAAACTGGATTCAACAGAGATGTTAACTGTACTGTATTCCTAAAAAGCCATTCAAAAAGCATGACATCATGACTGTTCAAAGAATTAAGTAAAACATTTTTTAGCAACCTTTTTCGCAAATGCTTTCACCAGCATAATAATGAATTTCTGATCAAGTGCTTGAAATTCTGGATGAGTGATAAATCAGTGCATTTGGAATGCAAAATGATTAATTTAGCTTTGACTTACTAAAGAATTTCCTTCTGAATCAAAACACATTTTGATAGAGCAATATCACTTGAAAAGGTATCCCCTGTGATTATAAAAGGAATCCAGGAAGACTGCATATAGAATGCATAATGAATGCAGCAGCAGGATTGATATGGGCAGTACTCACCAGAGTTCCACAGCCTGAGAGCAGGTTTGTTCTGCTGTGGTTCCCAGGTCTCTGTGAGGCTCCTCATGTTGGACATCCCTGCTTTGATACTCGCTTTCCCAGCTCTTACATCAGCCTGTCAGCACCGTCCACCCGATCCCAGCCAACAGAATCAACTTTCCTTCTTTGGCGAGACAAAAAAAACAGCAGCGCTTAAAACCTGCAAAAATGAGAGAAACAGTGGTTATAGTCTCGACAGATTTACTGTAGTTCACAAAACCTTAAAGGCAATTTAGAGTTAAACTGCTGCATTGATGCACAATAGCTAAGGATCAAGTGTTTTTATTATTATTATTATAAACCCTAGGATTTAGGGAACTACATTCTTTATAACGGATATTAAAAAGTACCAAATATCAAAACACAACTGTGATAAAGATGTGATAACTTATGGACTGGAGCGTATTATACAAAGTTTTCATTAAATAACAGTTAACATACATTTTGTTACTTAGTACTTTTTTTTAAAGACGCTACAGGATAGCAACGGCATATTTAAAATGTAACCCTAGGGTAAGGTGCTGGATAACTCAAAACGGAGGGTTCAAAAGCTAATTTCTTAAAGGATACATATATTCAGATCTCATTTTAAAATGCCCTTCACATTGTTTTATGTTTTAAACAATTATCAATGGTTATATTGATTCACTATATAGTTCTTTATTCAGTTCTTGCTCTAAATTCACATTTCTCACTAGCTTGCTCAGAAAAGGCCTTGATGTTTGATTATTGTTGTCTTTGCTTCCATTCTAAAGCAACCCTGCATGACTGAGACAGTGCTTGCAGTTGAGAATGCAGTCTATACTCGGATATTGGTCACTTACTGTTGCACGCTGACTAAATGATAGTGATAGATATCTGAATGCATAAACTGTGTACTCTGCTGGCGTTTGCTCCTTGTCATTGTGATGTATACCTGTGTGTGACGGATAACTGGGAGTGCAGACTGTACATCGCGGGTACACCATGAACGTTCATAGAGCTCTGTAATTATCCAGGAATGAGGGAGGCTGAAGAGCCATTCAGCAACACAATGTAATTTAGAACAATGCAGTTCATCCAGTCATTCTGTGGTTGAATTTCAATGAATGCAAGATAGATTACAAAATCAGATCTGGTACAAAGTATTTTGTAACTGATTAATAGGCAGGAGTTTCGAATGTAAAGTCAGGTGTAGTCTAATCCCTGCACCTGGAACCCTAGCTGTACACATCCGCGTCTGCACAGCACGCGATGATGATGCCTGTTAATGTGCTCAGGGTTTTTATAACGCAGACTGTTGTTCTCCCACGGATCCTTGTAGTAGTTGTCTAATGGTTGCTCTCATCTTGCAGTCCGCATGTATCTAGATCCCGAGACTAGAGAGTTTTGTTTTTGTTTATGGGAAGAGTGTTTTGCCACCCACCTTAAATAGTAGCTGTTATTAAAGCTGGCCTCCTGGTCATTAACAGCTCAGCCTGTGCTCCTAAAACCCAGATGCTGAAAGCGGATAACTGCTAGTATCTGCTCTTTCTGAAAACCGGGCTGACATGCTTGTTAGCATGTGCGCTTACTGATCTAGGGAAGACAGCGGTACAGTAGGTTCTTTCTAGGTTCATAGGTTAGAAGAGTGGAAATAATCCCCAGAATAAAACAGGTAAAAGTAATAATGATTAGAGTTGGGGGCGAGGTGGTGTGGTGGGTTAATTTCACCTCTGGAGGCCAGGGTTCAAATTTGGCTTAAGCTGCAAGTTAAACAGTCTGGGACTTCCAGTCAAGGGTATGCTAAAGCCACAGGCAAAGACAAAGAACAAAAAAAAAGAGAGTGGCTCGCTTGACCCCATAGCAATGAAACTGCGATTCTGGAGCCTGGGGTTCTGAGAGTCCTGTTTTATATGTCTTTGACCTTCAGAATTAGACTCCCACATGTACTGAACCAAACTCACAAGCTGTAGGGAGAAATGTCAGAGCAGCCAGAAATGAAATGCTGTGACCCCTAAAACAACAACATTTTATTTATATAATGTCTTTCATAGCAAGTATGCCAAGGCACTTTACAAGATTTAAACAAACAAAAAGAAAAGGTACACTTGCGTGAGAGTGCGGATCGCCCTATAGTCTGGACGTCGCGAGTTCGAGTCCAGGCTATTCCTTTGCCGACCGAGGACGGGAGCTCCCAGGAGCGGCGCTCAGTTGGCTGGCGTCGCCCGGGGAGGGAGGGTTAGGTTGGCCAGGGGTCCTCGGCTCACCGCGCACCAGCGACCCCTGTAGTCTGGCCGGGCGCCTGCGGGCTTGCCTGTAAGCTGCCCGAGAGCTGTGTTGTCCTCCGACGCTGTAGCTCTTGGGTGGCTGCATGGTGAGTCCGCAGTGTGAAAAAAAGCGGTCGGCTGATGGCACACACTTTGGAGGACAGCTTGTGTTCGTCTTCGCCCTCCCGAGTCAGCGCAGGGGTGGTAGCGGTGAGCTGAGCATAATAAAATAATTGGTCATTCCAAATTGGGAGAAAATAATAAAAATAATTGGCAACGACTAAATTTATGAAAAAAAAGTACAGTTAGGTACAGTTAAAAGCCAATTTAAAATAGTAAGTCTTTAAAGAAGTTTTAAAAAAACTCCAGAGAGTCTGAACTTTTAATATAATTTGGCAAGGAGTTCCAAAATCTGGGAGCATAAACAGAAAAAGCCCCGTCACCCTGAGTGCGTGGCCTGGAGTTGGGGACAAACAACAGACCAGCTTCAGAGGAACGCAGGCTGCGAGCAAGGACATAGGGAGTAAGCAGGTCAGCAATATATGAAGGAGCAGTGCCATTTAGAGCTTTATAGGTTAGCATTGCAATTTTAAAATCAATCCTAAAGTTAACAGGCAACCAATGGAGTTGACATAGTACAGGTGAAATATGATCACGAGAGTGAGTTGATGCGTGAACGTGTTGCACAAACCCCAAACTGTCCAATAATGCCAAAAAGTCAGTGGATAAACCTGTTCCAGTATCGATGTGGATATTAAAATCACCCAGGAGCAGAAGCCTATTCGAGGTTGTGCGCAAGAATGAAAGTTGCTCTGCCAACTCGGTTAAAAATAAAGCGCTGTACTTAGGTGGTCTATAAACCAAAACAATACAGACAGGTAGATCAGCCACTAATTTAACAGCCAGGAATTCATAAGAAGTAGCAGCAAGAACAGGGATTGATGTAAATGTAAAAGGTGGCTGAGTTTCTTCTCAGCGAGCCCCACGGTATGAATAGCAAGCTCATGTCAGGGAGAAGACTTACCCTTTGGCCTTTGTGTGCTGGGGGGACAGAAGGTAGATTATTTTTCAATTATCAATGCCGTGTCTTTTTCCATCGGATCCCTTGTACCAGCCTATTAATACCACACATGCCAATAGACAGGCATGGGGTACACATTCTTGTTAACTTCAGGGGGATTATTGGTTATTTCAGTGTAGTATACTGGATTTACTATAGCTTCATATGCATGTTCACATCTGGGTTTAGTATACTGGATTTACTTCATAGCTTGATATGCATGTTCACATCTGGGTGTAGTATACTGGATTTACTATAGCTCCATATGCATGTTCACATCTGGGTTTAGTATAGTGGATTTACTTCATAGCTTCATATGCATGTTCATATCTGGGTGTAGTATACTGGATTTACTTCATAGCTTCATATGCATGTTCACATCTGGGTGTAGTATACTGGATTTACTATAGCTTCATATGCATGTTCACATCTGGTTCTCTCTTACAAAGCAATTGTGTCTGCACATTTTTCTGTGTACAATACACTACAGCTTCTATTGGTACAAATCACTTATTTAAAAATCACTCTTAAAACAAAAAATAAGACCCTTATGCAGTGAATGTGTCTGTCCATCGGTCTTTCTGTCACACTCAGCATGGGGAGCATGATAACTTCACCAAACCATGACCTCCTACAGTCATTGTGGATTGCATGTGGCTGTATCCCAAGAAACTCTCGATTTGTATACAGATATTTTGACCTGTACGTTCACTCTTTCATGTTGTTCCATTTGCCCTTACATTCAGATGACTATTGCAGCCCCTATACTCTGTTACAATCCCATTAATGTACTGTGCAACTATGAAGACCCTCTGAATGTGGCTGCACTGGTTTTGTTATGTGGACCGCTGAGAGCCATACTGGGTCTCGCAGAAGCCAGTCCCAGGGGGTAAGGCAGCCAGTGTTCTCAGCAAGGACATTCTCGCTGTGCCAAGCTCATTGTTCCGCTCTGATGACAGCGAAGGGCTCATGTGTTTGACTGGTATTAATTCCTGTTGACACAAGAGAGGTGATATTCCCTGCAGGTATTACTGCTGAGCTGTCCAGGTGTTCCATGCATTGTGGCTCCATTTGTAACTTCTAGATCTTCACTGCCCTTGCCTCCACATGTAGCACCGATGATTAAAAGCTATAAAGGGATTCCATCCAAAAGTAACAACATTTACATTCTGTAACAGAATTCTAAACTTGAAACATTTTTCCATGCGCCATTTAAGAAAGATTACACTATGGACTAACACTTTTTTTTTTTTTTTTTGCATATGCCATGGATTGCTTTAGTTAGCTGATGAAATGAACGCTGTGTTAAAATTTCTAATATGTTAAAAGAATTTTAATAATGTGAGACCTAACTTCAGAATGAACATTTTTATGACTTGTTGCTTGGTAATTGAAATAAAACAGCTTGTTTGGGCCGTATTCGTAATGGGTTAAATCATTTTAAAAAGGAAAGAAACTACCATTTTGTGGAACTGAAAACACTATTTCCTGAGCAGTGACTTTGTCTTTGTTTTTAATCAGAGACGTGCCTTTCGTGACTGTGGAAAGTGCCGTATTGATGGCATAGGAGGTATGCTCAGTGTTTATAATCGAATAAAAAAAAACGCTTCCCAGCTGTCCCAACTCAAGGGGGTAAGAGAGGAGACCCGTCTACATGACCCACTGCTTGCCAGGCTGCCATTTCATGTACAATGGGATGCAGTTATTTGTGGTGTCACAAGAACTCTGTTCACATACACTGTAGCATCACATACACTTTCTTTTTTTATTAAATGATTAAAAGAAAAAAAAAATATATATATATATATATATAGATATATATATATATATACAGTATATATAGATAGATAGATAGATAGATAGATATAGTTAAATACTACAAAAAAATGAATGACCTACAATTTGTAGTTTGAGAAGAAATGCAATTCGATAATGTACAATACAGAAGAATAAAGGAAAATAAATGGATACATAGACTAAATAAAAGGAATAGTAGATTGTTACATCATTAGCTATGTAGTAAATTATATCACAAACACATTAATAGATTTAAATAGAAATATGACATCAAAAGCTGTTTGTTTTCAAACACACTTTCAATTGTCCAAGTATGATAAACACACCAAAACTTTTTTGTGCGAACCTTAAATAAATGTATATATATATATATATATACACGTGTATATGTGTGTGTATAACGAATTCTGCCGCGGCTCCTGTGATGTGAACTGCCTAGAAGTAGCAGTATAAATTTTTTTTTTAGTGTGTAACTCTGGCATTTTTTTCTTGTATTTGGCATTTTAATGCTATAATGCTACGTTAATGTCATGTAAAGCCATTTATTTTAGTTGACCGAAAATTGTACGTTTTTATATATTAAATGTAGCAAATTTTATAGTAGTGTTTTTCACTTACAAATGTGTTTTTTCATGATGTGCTTTTGCACTGCGCACTGTAGCTTTAAAGTTTAATGTTTGTTTTGTGAAAATATTTGAAATGACAAAACAATGGACATACTGCAGCAGCTCTGAATTGTGTTTCACCAGTCATTAAATATGTTAGCTGCACTTCTTGATTCTTTAGCGTGACTGTGTGCTGTGCTCTGTCTTTGACTTTAAGCAAGTCTAATTGTAAACAACAACAACAATGTACACCACTGAGGGATTTAGGATTGAACAACTTTTTCAGCATTTTGTTTTATCAGCAGTACATTTTAATTATTTCAATACTCAGGGGGACCTTTTTATAAAAACCTAATTCTCTTGTTAATAGGTTTGTGCAAACAGCGTGTATTTAAACAAGCAGCCGGCAGGAACTGTCACATTATCCGGTATCCTTTATCCGTGTTTGTTAAATTATTTATTTTGTACTTTATATAACCTACATACAGCTATGGCCACAAGTTTTGCATCACCCTATAGAATTAACTCATTTTGCTTCAAGTCGAATGAAACCTGCAGAATAATGTTACATTAACATAGTGAATTACATACCGTTTTGTAGTTTTCAATATACTTTCCGAAAAAATGAGACATTTAAAAATCTAACATGAAATACTGTACTACTATTATGGCTTCCGGTAGACACTTGCGATATCATTTTGTAGTTTGTTTGATTACATGATGTTAAATAAAAGGTTTAAATTAGGTTCATATCTTTTTTTTTTTTTTTGTCTCAATCCTAAAATTCTAGGTGATGCAAAACGTTTGGCCATAACTGTAATAATCAATGTTTTATATGTTTGATCTTGTCAGTTTATGACCTCAGTACGCCAGTACAGCAATACAAATTTCAGCGCCACTCGGCTTTTAAAACACTCAGGGCTGTATTCTGATCACAGCGCAAATGCGAGTGCAAGCGCAAACGGTGCTTGCCCCTGATTCTGTGGCCCAAAAATGGATCGGAGACGTAAAAAAAAAAACCACTATGCTGAAATGGTATTCTGAAGACATGTCCTGCACCGTTAGATAGTGCCTGCCCCATCTCCACATGTCGGCATACATTTCGGGGTGTGGTATCATTAACATATTCTCCAGAGCAATTCTGACGACAGCGCAATGGGGTCCCAAATAGACAATTGAGCACTGCGTTAAGACCCGCTGAAACCAGGTTTATTTAGTGGCACAATCAGGAACTTTAACAATTGAACACACTATAAAAAGCAAAGTAGTCCTAAGTAACAACTGCATGTGTTTGGACTGACACAGAAAGAGGAAATCAAAGAAAGAAAAAGAAAAGAAAAAAGAACCTAAGATGAAAAAACTACAAAATGTAAGAAACTAACAAGATTATTTGTAAATTAATAATAAACAAATATATGAATTTAAAAAAAAACTGTTTTGCAGATACAATGGAGTACTACATTTATTTTCATGAGGACTGAAGCAATTTATTTACATGGCAATTATTACTAGTGAAAATATTTACATACAGTATATATGGAGAGCAGCATAACAGGAGCGCCACTTTCATGAGAATTAAAGTCACTTCATGTCCCGCTAGAAAATTAATCAGCTGCTGCTACTGGTAGACAGACAGATCAGGGACGGTATACGTTACATGTAGTAATGTCAATGCCATGAAATAATGTACCTTGCATAATTATTATAAATAATAAATTATTGCCCTACGTGCCTCTACTTGTATTTGCTTACGATTGTAAGTCGCCCTGGATAAGGGCGTCTGCTAAGAAATAAATAATAATAATAATAATAATATCTACTTCTTCTGTTAATATAGCACTCTCCTGTGTCGTGAAGCATGGTTTAAATATTCTCTCGGCGAGTGACCTACTACTTGCTGTTCTGACTTGCGCTGTTTTTTCTTGCTCTGTGCTACTGCCACTCGACATGATCGCCACTTCTACATTCAAAACGGAGCCTTGCGCTGACTCAAGCGCATTCTGGGATTGTTGCCTGGATAGCAGATTCCCCAACCTACTCAGCATTGATTGGCTGGGCGCTGTCACTGCGCCACTAAACGCGCCTGCGCTGGGTTTTTATTTTGATCAGAATCGCACTTTTGGAGAAGCCACACCCTACGGGGCAGACGCGTTTGACATTAACCACTGTGTCTGCGATTGCACTCGTTTCATCAGAATCGAGTCCTCAATGCAGAAGTGAGTTGCCATTGATTGGTATTCAGTTGTAAACATGAGGGAAGGACAGCTCTTTCGGCAGGTATTGAATAATAATCCTATACTGGACTTGTTTTTTTGTTTTTTTTTAAATCACCCAGTTGCATTCCCATACTACCTATATAATTGGAAACCACATTGTTTGGAACCCATTTATTTCGTACCAACAGTATGTATCATATTATTTGCATCTGATTCATTTGAAACCCATCCCATAAACTTGCAATTTGACACATGGTCACTTTGATACATGTATAAGTACTGCGATTTCGTTTCCTATAGAAATAATACAAAAGTTCTGATTGTTGTTACAGAAAGATCCTTTTTATCAGTAAGAGAAACAGCCTAGCATTAGGCTGTAACCTTTGTCTCAGTATGGCTATTACACACACATACAGTATATAAGGAAGTGTGCATGCACAACACGTATGCAAACATGTGACAAAGATAACACATTGGGTGATCCTACTCTAACGTACATGCATATTTATATCTGCTGTCATCATGCTGAGTGCTTGCTCTTGCGTTCTTTGTTGCATCACACAGCCACTCTGAACATGATAAGAGGCAGGTGGCAGGCACATACAGTACTCAACAAGCCATTTTATAAAGCTATACAATTGAAAAGAAACAGAAGATAGGTGGGTAGTTAATTAATTACATTTTAAATTGCTGACACACTTAAAGACCCTATTGGTACTACTGTGTGTTTGTACCCACCAATGCACACAGCTGCTTTCCAATGTGTCTCCGCACTGCACTGTGCGTTTGTACCCACCAATGCACACAGCTTCTGTGCAACATGTACATGTTCTACATATACTTATAAAAGCCTTGCATGCTAAAATACATCACAGTAGGTGTCTCAGTTTAGCATTGTTGGATGCCCAGATTGCCATCTGTTCTGTAAAGTCTAGTACCCTCATAATATATTTTTGTCTTAGCTGCTTGCTGTTTAAAGGAAAACTGTTAATTTGTGATAATCTTAAAAAAAATATATATATATATATATTAATTTCCTTTTGTATGCTACTGTAATTGGTCAAGTGCAAAGCACATTATTAGACAACAGTAATGTCTCAGACAGGCATTCTGTAAAATGATAATATTACAATCCCATTTCCTACTTTGAAGCTGCATTTTAAAAATAAAAATGCACAACTCACCGTATCCCATTCATGTCATTTGCCAAAATAGCAGCATCAAACTTTTTCATTAAAAAAATAAATAAAACTTCTGTATGAACAGATGTTTTTCCAAAAATTCACCCCCCTCAAAAAAAATATGATATTCCTCCCTGTGTGGAAAATGAAAGACTCCCGCTTTTGGCTCAGGTCATTGTACAGTAATGCATCCCGAGACTGCAGAGAAATTGTAGTCTTCTAAGGAAAGGGTGGTCTGACTAGCCAATCTGCCTCCTTAGGGCAAATTAGCACTTGATGTATTTATGATGTCCACTGGCTTCTGCCAGAAAGCGGGTGTGTCTGTACAGCAGATCTACATGCATATGAGTCCAGTGTGCGTGCATATGTATGTATGCATGCATGCCCTTTCTGCCAGTCTGCGTGTGTGTGTGTGTGCGAGTGTGGATTGGTGTGTTAAAGATAGAAACATGAGACTGTGCTGCTGTTTGCGTCTGCTGTCTCCTCTGGTTACAATGAGAGTATCAGCTGACACAGCTTAGGACCTCATCAGCCCAGCAGCTCCCTTCCTCGCATGTTTTTTTCACAAAAGAAAATACGGGCTTAGATTGAATTTTATTTGAGCTGGCGGGAGAGTCAGAGCCTCATGGGAATAGGTGTTTGAAGAGTAGTGGATCTAGTTCATTTGTATTTGGTGGGGGTGATGGTACTGTGATAATCCCTGTTAGAATCTGTGCTGGAATAAAATCTAAATAGTACATTCATTGGTGCCAATTTGAAGTACAGTACTGGTAGTTACAGGTAACCAGAGGCAGAGGCAGATAGGTAAGTGATCCTACTTCAAGTAATTAACATTAGCTGTATTTAAGGAACATTATAAAGGTGTTGTTGTTTTAATTAGGTGATTATCCCTCGACCCCACCTCCCTCCAGAACTACCGTCCTGTCTACCTCTTAACCTTCCTCTCTAAAACCCTCAAGCGGGCAGAACACCGCCAGCTCTCTGCTTTCCTGTCTAACCACTCTGTGCTCAACCCTCTCCAATTTGGTTTCCGCTCTGCTCACTCCACTGAAACTGCTCTCCTGTCTGTCACAAACTCGCTAAACTCTGCTCGTGCTGCCTCTCTCTCCTCTATCCTAATTCTCCTCGATCTCTCTGCTGCCTTTGGCACTGTCGATCACTCTATTCTCTCTCGCTGACCTGGGAATCTCCGGCACTGCTCTGGTTCTCTTCATAACTCTCCAACCACACCTACCAGGTAACCTGGCGCGGCTCAACCTCCGCACCTCACCCTCTCTCAACAGGAGTCCCCCAAGGATCACTCTTGGGTCCTCTCCTGTTCTGTCTCTACACCCGCTCCCTGGGCTCCCTCATCACATGCTATGGTTTCTCATACCATTTCTATGCTGATGATGCTCAGATCCTCTTCTCCTTCCCCCCCTCTGACACCACCATCCCCTCCCATATCTCTACCGGTCTGTCTGCTATCTCCTACTGGATACACTCGCATCATCTCAAATTCAACCTCTCTCATCCCCCCCCCCCCCTGATCTTTCTATCTCCCATGCTTTCTCCCTCCCTCCTCCTCAGCCAAGAACTTGGAGTAACCCTGGACCCCTGCCTCTCCTACTCCCAGCACAGCTTCACTCTAGCACGCACCTGCCAATTTCTTCCTGGCAACATACGAAGAATCCGACCCTTCCTCACCAACTACTCCATGCAACTTCTCGTCCAGATCCTTGTACTACTGCAGCTCCCTCCTGGCCGGCCTCCCTGCGTCTGCCACCCATCTGCTCCAGCTCATCCAGAACTCCGCTGTTGCCTGTTGTTCTCTCTGCCTCGGTTCTCCCACGCTACTCCACTGCTCCACTTACTCCACTGGCTCCGAATCACCGCTCACATCGCTCGCATCTCTGCCTACACCCCCACCCGACCTCTCCGCTCCGCCTGCAGTAGAAGACTGGCTCTACTCCCTCTACACTCCCCTGCCTCCAGAGCCCGCTCCTTCTCCACCCTCGCCCCGCAGTGGTGGAACAACCTTCCTACGGATGTCAGGACTTCCCAGTCCCTGACCACCTTCCAGCGCCTCCTCAAGACACACCTCTTCAGACAACACCTGTAAAACTCAACTATTCCCTTCTGGACAATATAGCACTCTGCCTTTAATGCACTTTACCTTGCACTTATCTGCTCCCTAATTTACTTTAATCCTGCACTTCCAACCCAATCTGTAGTATCTTGTATTTCAACACTATTATCTGCTCTTGAACTACCCCAATATATCAAATCGCACTGTGTACCTCTGCCACTGACTGACTCACTGTGTGATCCTGAGCAAGTCACTTAACTTCCTTGTGCTCCATCCTGCAGATGAGATGTTAAATCAATGTCCTATTGTAAGTGACTCTGCATATAATGCACAGTTCACAGACTGCCTCTGTAAAGCGCTTTGTGATGGTGGTCCACTATGAAAGGCGCTAAATAAAGATATTATTATCTATTGAATTGATCTAAACGGTGGCTAATGTAAATACTGCCATAATTTAAATCATCAAAAGAATGTGACTTTGACAATATCAAGGTTCTGTGCGGGAGCCTCTTAAGTGTATTCTTGTCTCTTACAGTAATTGAAATGCCAGATTGAATATTTAAATGTGGTGGTATTTTGATCTGTCACTCTTATTAAAACTGTGATGTCACAGGGCAATAGTGTTTTGACTGCTGAGTGACATCAGAGTGTAATAGGTCCTTGGCTAGTGACCGCTAGAGTGACTATTGGCTGGTTTGTGGGTGTGAGAGGGGAGGAACCTGTGACAAAGAGAGGGGGTTCATTGATAGGTTGAGAGGAGAAGCCAAGGGGCTTTGAATCATGCTTCTGTGCTTCCTGTGTTCTAGTCAATGTAGGGTTCCAGTTGCGGGATGCCTCACTAGCTCTTGAACTGCAAACCTTTGTTTGGTTAGGATTTTGTTTTGAGTGAAACTGTATCGTGCAAGAGACAACCATCGCTGGTACCCTAGAGCTTCTTTATTGTCTTGGGATTTATTATTGTGTGAATTAACAAATCTCGGGTTCCAAATCTCGGGCTCGCAATCCTTCTGTCTCTGCGCTATCGGAGAGTCCCCCACCCTTTCACATTAGGCAATAACACAAATGTTTGGGGCACGTGACGCTGTATTTGTCAATGGGTTTGTGAGTTTCAATCTAAGGGTTTCATAAAGTGTTTTTTTTGTTGTTGTTGTTGTTGCTTCAATGTTCTGCTGTGGGTCAGGCACCCCAGAGTGAATCTGCAGAAACCAGAGACTGTTGTTAGCATTGTCTGTACAGTCTGGTGAGTATTCGACTCCTGTACAGTAATGTAAGATGATGTAAACTTGGTTCTGTGTTGCGGTACCGCGGGACTGGATGTTTGACTGCTTAGAATATGGGAATATTCTAAGCAGTGCCTTTTTAGCCAAGCGCCAAATAATATGCACACATAACAAAAAAAAAATAGTCCTAACGAGGTGTGTGAATATTGTCATTTATGCATTCAGATATAAACACTCTTAAAACAAGAAACCACTTTTCTTTTAAGCACTAAAAATGAGATTGCACTGCTTATTTTGATGCAATTCACACCGATAAGTAGTCAATCAATTAATTAACTTACTGAATAGCACAAAGCTGCTGTAGTCAGACGTTAATGACGATATCTGTTTATTTGTACAGTTGTGTCCAATTGCTGTCCCTAGAGTCAGATGACGGCTAATTCAAACTTGCATCAGGGTTTAAACAGAACCTTGGACATCAAAAACACAGTTACACAGAAAAGCCAGAGCAATTATTATACTTTTTTATTTTTTAATCGCTCTTCCTGCAGTGATTTAGAGGACATATCTCATCTCTTATATCTTATAAAGTTATAAGTGTAAAAAGTTGTCAGGATGTTAATGAAAAGAAAAATTACAGGTACGTTATTTAAACAATTGCAGCAACACGTGGGGGCGCGTGACCCTGTTTTTTTTTTTACTTACTCTTTAAATTTCTGGGGTATTGAGTCAGAACTTTTTGTCTTATACTGTATTCTAAGATTCCATCCATTACTGGTGTCCAGTGAACATTAACCGTTTCACAGCCGGATTGCATTAACCTCTGACCGCCTATATCTATCAATTAACCTTCAGCATTTATTTAGGAAGAGAAAAAAATCAATGCCAGCTGGCAATACAGCAATATCTTTCAATATGCCTTGCATGATATTGTAAACATCCGGTTCACACACCATATAAACGTGCCGAGTGCACTTGCAAACTGCATTGTGAACAGGACCACAATGCAGAACTTTAACTTAAATGATCCAAACAAACTCGCCTCTTTACTCACAGTTAAGTGTGAACAGCATGCACGTTGATACATTGTTTCAAACGAAACGAACCAGACCGAGTCCGTTTGAACCGGACCCAGTATGAATGCAGCCTAAGAGAACCTAACAGATCTTTCAGGGCTAGACTGGTCATTCTCTTCAAGTTTGAGTTTCTCAACAAAACTAGCAAACAACGTCATCATGCTCTGTATCTTTATTTTAATATTTGATTGTTACTAGTTTTGTTTTGCAATTTTATTTTCCTTTCACAAAGAAAAAATGTGCAAATTGCACATTGGCAAAATACAGTATAAATAATAAACTGCTACTTTTTAAAGTCGGTCTTACTGGGATAGTTTGATTAATTGGTATACAGTTCTCCAGCAATAGTCAAATCAGATACTGAAGAGTTTTGCCAATACTGTAATTAATTCACAGAAGTTCGTTTTCATTAAAAAATGAAAGGCTTTCTTTTTGAAATCCAACATGTTCTTGTTGCACTGTTTCTTCTTCTATATGCATTGGGTTTTATTGCTGCTTCACAGCCTGTGGTCTCCAGGGACATCCCTGAAAAACAAGCCTTTTATATCTCCTTTTTTTTTCAACCTAAACCATGTATTTGATTAAAATGTATCCAGCATTTCACTGTGTGGAAATCTTCTCTGTGATGCACAGCACCTCCTAAATGTTTTAGATCATGATTTTTATCCTGCTCCCTAAATATCTGAATTCAGTAAGAGGACTGTGTCCTGTGTCCTTGTTTCTTTGCCAATCAGTACTGCATGTACAAGTCTAATTTTGGGCTGTTTCTAACTATTTTAGTAAATGGTATCTTGATTAAAGGTGACTATAATACCAAAACAAGTCTACTTCTTCATTGAATTGTTTTTCATAGTTTAAACTCTGAATGACCATTTACATAGAAGGGTTAATCATTTTAAACTATTAAACATAGATTTGCAGCCCTAATTATACTTAATTGATACAGTGGTTTAGGGGCTGGTCAGGGTTTTAATTGGTTTGATTTAATGAGTAAGGACACGGTTGAAACAAAGACATGGACGGAAGCACCAGTGTTGGCTAGTCTAGGATAAGCATGTGTAACAGGTGAACCGGTGACACGACTCGGCGCAAACGAGGGCCTTAACCACAATGCAAAAGCGCCAGGCTCGTCTGCATTCGTGGTTTTAGATCTTTCAACCTCATCTCACTGACGGGACAGAATCCGTAACGGCAGTGTATCACACAACACAGCCCATTACACATGGGAATTATAATGTTACAAAACCAACAATAAACCTCTCGGAGTTAATTTCAGGAATGAAAGGTGTGCCAAAGTTTGTTCCATTAACAATTGCCCTGTAAAAGAGTGGCATGATTACAACCCTATCATTGCTTCCATAATTCACAAAATTAGTTTAAAGAGTGTAAAAAGCTGTTGCAGCTTTCAGGTCAAGTCAAACTTTCTTGGAAGGCCAGGGTTTATCTTTAACTGTACAGCGACCCGATTTTATTTTGGAGAGATGTAGAGAAAAAGTGAAATGGCTTATTTGGAAAACTGATACCACCTTACTGTATACCCTTTTAAAAGAATACCAAAATGTAATAAAGCATAGTTAGGAGTCTCCTGTGGAAGCCTGAAGATCTAAATGTGAATAGTGCTTTATCGGTCCCCAAACGCCAGGTGCCATCTGCCAGATTTCCTCACTTCAAAAGGTGGTCACCCAGGTCTTCTTATATATCTGCATATCAGAGGCAAGCCAGGTCTGTCTGATCTCTGTCTAGAGCAGGTGTGCTGCTGGCACTGGCTGTGACACTCTGCATACATTCTCCCTGAGAGCTGCGCAATTAACAAAATGACCTGAATCAGCTCCCCGGCCTAAAAGAAACTGGACTTTTCTAATTAGAAGAAAAACTATTCAGTGGAATGTGTGCCTCTGGGCTTGTGCATATGTGTGGGGGTGTACGTGAACGTGACTGAGGTGACTTGGTGTATGCTTTGTGAATCTGTAGCCTGTTATGATAATTGCAATAAAATCCTTGCAGATAGGAAACTATAAACCATGCCTCAAAATGTAAATGAAGAGAAAATACACTTAACTTGATTAGAGGAACTCACCAGACTTTTAGAATTCCTTGTCTTTGACATTCTGAGTAGGAGATCTACACTCTCCGTGAAATTATAAGTAGAGTTGCTGCTAATAGGCTCCAATGGGGACGTGACGTATAGTTTTTGTGTATGTAGAAAAATTGAAATAACAAAATGATTCCATAAATCTTTCATGTCCTGTACTTATGTTTGTTACTGTATATAGGTCTGAAGTGTGCGATTTTGAAAGAAACACATATATTTATATTTGGTGGTCAAAGCATGTCAGCCAATAGTGGAAGCAGCTGTTTGGTTAATGACAGGAAAGAAGAGTTTCTCTCTGCAGGCAAGCTGACTAATGAAGTGCAGGTCTATCCTACAGAAAGCCTAGTGTGATAAAGCTGTCAATTTCTACATGGGCTTCAAGGTAAACCACCTTCTTAAAAATGCACAAAAAATTTGTATTGACTTTTTCCCTTTAGAAATAGCGTCAGTAATTCTCCAAGTAGAACATTCTAGCCAGTAGTAATACTCGCCACACACCACCTGCAGCAGCAGCTTCATTCCCCACAGAGATGTGTTCATTCCAAGTGGGGTAAACCAACAAAACGAGAGCAGGAAGGCCGTATCATTTGTGTGAAAAGTATTTGTGAATCTCATGAGTTGTCTGAGTTTCCTCATTGAAATATCTTTTACATCGTTATCTGGATTTGGTTTGGCAACACTAACTATTTTATTAAGATAACTCCCCCCTCCTGACAACAAAGTGGAACGTGCCTGTCCCAGTATTCAGGTACTTGTTTGTGTGCACAGGATTGTAATGTCTCTAAATTGAGCAATTTAATTGGACCAGAGTGTGTTGAATTTGCCATAATCATTAAGCCTGTAAGATTGCAAGCAGAGACCTGTTGCCAAAGAGCCTTCATTGACATACTGTGCAAAGAAATGCATCATTTCACATGGGATTCTCTGCTGCCAAGTGCTGTTGCCGGGCAACTGAGTAAACACCTGCTAAGGGGAGAGCCCAGAATTAAACTGCAGATTCTTAATCTAAACAAATACAAATTGTAATGTTTAATAACCAGTATTTTTACAGTGAAGATTCATCCAAAATGTTTCTGTTAGGTTCATTTTCTAATATGTCTTTTTTTAAATTTTTTTATCGTTTGGGCCAAACTTATTATAATTGTGATTAAACACACGCAGGTTTTGTTTGTAAACTGACAAATCCCTTCTGCAATACTGCCCTTGCCTCCAGCTCCTTTAATCCCTTAATTGCGGTATATGCGATCCACATGCTTAGCTGGCTGTCTACACATTTTAAACAGCTGATACTTCAGGGCTGGTTTTGTGTTTGCTTTTTTTCCTTGTAATTTCCTAAACTACCTGCACTCTCACTGTGGTTGCCATGGAATCGCCCGGGATTCCACAGAGAGAGGAAGAACTCTGGCTACCAAAGATGAGCTTTTAACCGCTTATCAGCAGTTTGCCTGTCTGGGATTTAAATGACCTACCTATTAACGCTTATTAGACCATGTGTGGCCGTCGTCGTTTCCATAACAGGATAGAGGCTTAAGGGACTCTGTTTGGGTGCAAGTGCAGAGGCAGAATCACATTCTGGTACATGAATCCGACGGTATAAAACTAGCAAGAGATAACTTAGGAAGGAGCAGCTACATTATTATTCTGAGTAGGTTCTTGTTTATTTTATACAGCTCAAATTATTTTATTCCTCTCTGAAACAGGACAGAGGCTGGGCGTCAACCGGCGACCCCACACACCATCTGCAATCATAGTTATAGAGCTGTTGACCTCATGCCATCTCACAGAGGACAGAAACCTTAATAAAAGTGCATCACACAACTATGCCTGTTACACTTCCTGCAGAATAGAGTCCAAGGAGTTATACTGTACTAGTAATAACCACTTCCAGTTCCAAATAGACATGGTGAATAACACATAGTATTTTACAGTTAAATGTACTAATGCTTTTAATGATCAAAAGTATTTTCTTTGCTCCTTTATCATAAATCATGTTGCTTGTTATAAATCTGCGATGTGTTAAATGCTAAAAGAAAATGTTTAAAGATAAATAGATAAACTGAAGAAAGTCCTGTGGCAGAGAAAGAATGAATCTTGGTTATAAGTCTCCCTCCCGACCTGTGATGGCGCAGTGTAAAGGGAACAGTGTGCCCCGACTGGTTGGGTTGGCAATTCATTCCAGGGAAAGGTGGAAGTCGGCCATCTATAAAGGGGGCGGAGTCACAGTACACCAAGTCATCGCCCCAGACAGGAAGAATTGGAGGAAAACGATTGCACTCGATTGCACTCGCTAACCAAGGGGTCATGGCTGATGATATAAAAGGTGATGTGACGATGTGAACTGTTCCTTTTGTTGTGGTTACGGACGAACCGCTGAAGGACCGTGTTTGTACCGTGAGTGTTTCGTGTTTGTTTTGTTTGCCGTGTTAATTGTATTGTTTGTCTTTTATAGACGGATAACACATCCGGGAGCTGTCACTTAAGGCCAGCACCCAACCCAGACTTCACTGCATTCGTACTCACTATATAAATTGTATTTCACCACTTGCACTGCAGTACTCACTCTGGATCGTGTTTGTGTTCTGTGTGTGTTTAAATAATGTGTCTATTATTTTGTGACTGAACTCTGTGTTTATTTAACTGCACAATACACATTGTTGTGTATTGCCATTCCTCCATTATTTTACTGTTGTCAAGTGACATTGGAATTACAAATAAACCACCATTTCACCAGTACTTTGTTGTTTGTCACCTGCGCACTGCAAACCACTTTGCCACATTCCCCCACCATTATGAAGCCATTTATCATTTTTCTGATCCAACAAGGTATTTAGCGGTTTTAAGCCTCAGAAGCATTGGTAGTTTTGTGATGTGGTCTCCTTATTTTACTTAGGAGCTAAGATACCTTCAGGAGCTCTCAACCAAAAACATGAACTTGTACTGCATTTGTAAAATGTAGAATTGTAATGCTCTAACTATTGGGGAAACTACTGAGGACTGATAAAATGGAATTGGGCTGTTAAACGCTTTTAATGTCTCTTCAAAGGGACTGAGCACAACTGGTGACAATGCGCTTTGCTGTGGAACTCAAAGTATAGGACTAGGGATTTCATTGATTACAATAGTGGTCATTAATACAAATGTTAAATACTATATAAGGTGATTTCTAATTAGCGCAACCTTGTCAGAGCATCACAAAAACTGCAGGGTATGTGGAGGACGATATGCAAAAGGAATATGTCAATGACAGAGACGCTCTGTGGTGCACTGTTTGGCCAGAGGGTTGTACAGTAATTGCACTGTACATACTATAAAACACACATTGTAATAATTAAATACAAATAAATAAAGATGTAAACATGCACACTAGTGTTCTGTATGCCGCATTATGTTACCTTACTTTATATGCTGGGACATTTTAATACAGCAACTTGCATGTAAATCTTCTTTCCCTCTGGAGCGATGACTTGGTATACCATAGCTCCGCCCCCTTTCTAGATGGCCGACTTCCACCTAACCCTTGGAATGAATTGTCTGACCATCCAGTCCAGGACACTCTGTTCCCTTTATACACCACCCTCACAGGTCGGGAGGGAGATTTATAACCAAGATTCATTCTTTGTCTGTTACAGGCATGCATTAATGCATTAATTGACATTTCTCACAATCTATTAATTCATGTATGAATGCATGCCCACATGTGATCAACATCATTTGTTACAAAGGAGCATGGAATTAATTCAATTCACATGAATTAACAAAGCTGAATTAAAAATAAAATACCGTACTCCTTCGAATTTAAGACACACTTTTTGAACCATTTATTGCTTCTCAAAAATAGCCTGCATCTTAAATTTGAGTACAGTGTAGTGATGCATGTATTAAAATCGCCAACAAAAGACGTGACTACCCGTGTACACAAACAGCAAGGAACAAAACACGAACAAAGACGTCACTGCCCGATCTCTAATCATCCATGACATACAAGCAGCCATTTTCAAAGAAGAATCATTCGCTTCCTGAGGAATTCAAAGAGCTTTTACAATTTCAGTGTTTCTAACAAACACAATCAGCTTGGAAAGTTCAGAAATGCTGATAAGACCCCCGTATTTTTCGACATGCCAAGCAATACCACAGTTCACAAATTGGGAGAAAAACAGGTGTGAGTAATCACGACTAGAAATGAGAAGCAGCACATAACTGTAATGCTCTGTGTGATGGCAGACTGTCGCAAACTGTCTCCATATGCGTAATTGAGGTTGTATCTCTGTAAATGCATATTTATTTTATGTTTTTATTTTTTCCTAAAATTGAGGGTGGGAAATTTGGTCTGCGTCTTAAATTCAAAGGAATACGGTACTTCAGAACTCCGAGGACGTGCATAATATATTCGGGGGTTATTCCTGTGGTATTCCTACAGAATTAATTATGAATTTGCATTCATTATTTTAAAGTGTTACCAAAATATGCATTGAATAAGCATGGGAACCTGCTTTCAGACAGTGGAGATCCTAATAAACATGAAAAGGATAGGCAGAAGAGATGTTAAAAAAGATTAGCACTCTGCATCAAAAGCAATTTTGAGGAATGTGACAGATGCTAGAAATCAGCCGTTTCCACTGGCAATTAGGAACATTTGGGAAGAAATTGAAGACAAAGCTTTAAAATACATCTGCCATCTCCCAAGAGGTGAACAGTGGAGAGGTTTGTGGAACAGAGACTAAAATTAAAATATGTGATGTCCCTACAGCTCTGGAGCAGCTGAGACTGTTAAATGGAAAGTTTTCTGAGCTTTATCTAGGCTCGGGAGATTGGGAATAGCCGGGGATACTCGCATGACTGCAGCCCCTTCTGTGTGGGTCTGATCCCGTAAATTTGTCTGGACCGATTGCTCTAGCATCTGCTCACTGGGATACACAAGAGATAGGAAATCAGTCTCACTTAGCTGTGACAATTTAAAATGATATGAGTAGGAAGACACAGACGGCTGGCTTGATTCCCCCCTTCCCTACCCCCTACCCTACCCCCCTTAACCATCCTCAAAGGCAGCAAGGTGGCCGTCATGCATACAATGATTCAAGATGCCTTGGAACTTGGTGGCTTGATAGCGCAGTGGGTTAATGCATCAGCTTGATAGCGCAGTGGGTTAATGCATCAGCTTGACAGCACAGTGAGTTAATGCATCAGCTTGATAGCGCAGTGGGTTAATGCATCAGCTTGACAGCACAGTGAGTTAATGCATCAGCTTGATAGCGCAGTGGGTTAATGCATCAGCTTGATAGCGCAGTGGTTAATGCATGAGCCAATTCCATCTGGAGGCTTGGAGTCAGATCTGGCCACAAGCAATAAGAGTCTGCCAGCCTCATCTTAGCCATCTGTGCTACAATATAATCACCACAGAAAACCCCATAGTCTAATCGTATGTTGTTGTTGTTGTTGTTGTTGTTGTTGTTGTTGTTGTTTATCCCTTAAACTACTATATAATTGCCATTGTATTAGGGACCTGTGCCTGGACCCTATTTGCCCTGATCTCCGCCTTGATGTGTCCATTCAGTCATTAATATTTTGGAGGATTGGGATGTTCAAGTCTGTCCCAAACATGCTCAATTGATCCGGGGATTGTGCTGATGCCTGATGTCATGCTACTCATTCACACGCTATTGATATTTTATTCAACCTGGTAAAATTGAGAAAATACTCAAGTTGTATTTAATGTCTTATTTAATGAAGGAATGGATTTATTTATAATTTGTGGAACTAGAAATAAGTCTTCAGGAGTTATTAATAATGGCTTATTTTTGGTTGATGCCAGTCGTTGCGACGCTAAATCTAGACAGGTTTCAAACCTGTGTCTGACCATTTCTGTTGCTGAGCACGTATTTGAGATTCATGCTGTCCTGAGCACTGACAGCCCCTGCCTGGCTTGATATGCCTGCTGTGGATTCACAGGGAACTAATGAAGTTCATCTGTGGAGGCTTAAGCCTTTGAAAGCGATTTGAACCAGATTAATCCTGCGTGGAGTTAATCTCCAGCAAACACCACCCCCAAACACACACAGGGGAGGTGCTCCGCGGAAAGCTGGCTTTCTAATTTCTGCAGGAGTCATGAAGGCAATGGTTTTATTGCACATGTTGTTTGTGTGATATACCTCTTTGAGCCCTTCACGCAGGGTGTATACTATTTCATGAGCCAAGTGTCTCTGTCAATCCCTGTGATGGTTGAATTATGATTGAATTATCGATTGCCCTCATCTGCATTATCAGTTTCCCTCATACAGACATTTAGCACCTGTGTTGATACCACTATGTATTTGTTTGTTGTGCAAAGAAACAAAACATGAAATGAGTTCATTAAGAATCACGGTCCTCAAAATATGCCGGATATTGTGTGTGGTGATTGGCAGTTGAATATTCATGTGACAACCATGCTCTTAAAATAAGAGCTTATTCACAGGCTGCTGACTCGCGGTGCAATTGAGTTGAGTCGTGTGATCCTCAGCGAATTCTGAGATATCTTCAGTTAGAAATTAGCATTTTTGCACTTTCTTCCACTACTCCCTGATCCCGGGTGCATTCTTCATCTATTTGCGCAAGACATGGTCTTATTCAGTTCAAAATTCTTCACCGGCTTCATCTTTTCAAAAACTAAAATTTCTAGAATTTATCCCAACTTAGACTCTACTTGCAACAGATCTTAATCAGCCCCTGCTTCCTTATTTCATATGTTTTGGTCTTGCCCAAAATTGACCTCTTTTTGGACTTTAATTTTCCAGACATGTCCCCAGATTTTCCAATCACCCATTGAGCCAACTCCTCTTGTTGCTCTTTATGGCATTAAACCCAATGACATTCCCCTTTCAAAACTACAGGCGGACACTCTTGCCTTTGTGCTTCTACTGGCTAGGTGTTTGGTTTTGTTCAACTGGAAGCAAGCTGCCCAACCCACTCATATCAACTGGCTTCGAGACGTGATGCAAGCCTTAAAACTCAAGAAAATCAGATTCACACTTCATGGGTCTATTGATAAATGTTATGCAGCATGGAACCCATTTCTTTATTATTTTAGCCAGCTACCAGCTTCACCTTCTTCGACTCAAGATGAAATCTTGTAACTGTCGCTTCTGGTGCCTTATATGAGTTGTGTAGTATGATCCTATTGCTCCCTTCCTTTTTTTTCCTTATTATCCTGCTTTTGCCTTGATTATTAATATATCTAATATGTATGGGGGGAATCTCCCTTGATGTCATATTCTTTCAAATTATGTATTATGTCTGTTTTCTTCCTTATATTTTTGTAATTCTTAATTTTGTATATCTGAAAATCTTTAATAAAAAGTAAAAAAAAAAGAAAGAAATGAGCATTTTATTTGAAAAGGAACTGGAGAATTGTGTGGTCCTATTCACAAAACTAATAAATAACTTGAGCAGTTATTTAAAAACTAAGAATAGACTTACACACCAGGTAAAACAGTAGGACTGTTCTACGAAGGCCAGGCCAGGCTACTGAGGGGCCATACAATTAACCGTTTCCTAGCTATTTTTATTTTAGTATTCTGAAAACCCAGAAACCTTCTCTGAAACATTTAAAAAAACGTTTGTCATTTAATTGGGACGTCACTTCATTTAATTGGGATACAGTATTTTCAAATAATGAACAGAAACTGCTTTTCAGAGCAAGGCAGGTTCGCGTAGGACAGTGCAGTGAGTACGTGATTACACTGTGACTTGCGTAAATTGCGTAAACCAGGTTGAACTCTTGAAGGAGCTGGAGTCTCCTGTGGTTTCTCAGGCTGCTGTTGCAAAGAAAGTTATTTTTCATTTTATGTAGAAACAAACAGTGATTAATTTTGTTTAGGAATACAAAAAACAATTGACTCGTATTTTTAATTCTGTATTTAACATTTAATCATAATGTGATGTGATTTTATTGCTTTTTCATTTCATTTAGAAACAAAAAAGTGTGACCTAATGTCATCTCAAATGCCTCTCGTTTAATCGGGACAGCCGCTTATTCAGGATATTTTTACATCTCCTGAGGCGTCCCGATAAAGCGGCACCAAACTTATCATAACAGTGGAGTGGAGTTTATAGGTATCTTACAGATTGCAGAATTGCAAGATCTGAATTTGGAAAATTATTGTATTTAACTAAAATTATCATATATAGCATATTTACATTCCCCTAAATAGCACATATTGATTACAGTCAGCACTCACATATCCAACCCTATAATATTTTGACTTCAGTGACGAGTTAAACGAGTGTGACGCATATCTGATTATTTATTATTATTATTATTTGTTTATTTAGCAGACGCCTTTATCCAAGGCAACTTACAGAGACAAGGGTGTGTGAACTATGCATCAGCTGCAGAGTCACTTACAACTACGTCTCACCCGAAAGACGGAGCACAAGGAGGTTAAGTGACTTGCTCAGGGTTACACAATGAGTCAGTGGCTGAGGTGGGATTTGAACCGGGGATCTCCTGGTTACAAGCCCTTTTCTTTAACCACTGGACCACACAGCCTGTCTGTGTCTTGGTTTGTGGGTTATATGATCATTCAGTGTCCTCTTTATATGCATCGTGAAGAATATGCACAGTATATCTCTACATGCATGTTCTGGTTTTGCAGCTCCAATGCATTTTACTCCATTATTATTTGAGGTCTCAGTTAGAGATGGGAGGTGTGTGTCTTGCTTGGATGCCCTGCTGATATGTACAGAAATGTATATTTGTATGTGATGTAAAAGTGCCCAAAGCTGTTTCCACTGTGCAGACAGGGTAAATCAACATTAACTCAGCTGAACTTTATGTTAATTCAGCTGTAGCCTCGCTCTTGGTCATGAAAGAGATGCTCACAGAGAATAAGGTCTCCCATGTTTAAAGTGATTTTAGCTAACAAAATAAACCTTACCTGTTTTGCACTTGCATTTGCTACATTAGTCTCAAATGTGCAGTTTTGAAAGAAATAGCAAACGTGATTTTTCATTTTTAAACATCTGGTACTACGTCAGGTAAAGAAAGTTCATAGTTTATATGCCGTATTCTCAGGAAATCTGTTACACTTGCTCTTCCTAGGTCATGTCACATCAGCAGTGTCTTCTGGCTGAAAGCAGGTCAGTCAATAGAGGAAGCAGCAGATTGGTCAATGACAGGAAAGAAGTCGCTGATGGTCTGGGACAGTGTCACCCTCCAGGTGAAATGACTGAGGGAGTGCAATCCTTTCTGAACTTGTAGACAGAGATTTCTTTAACCTCAAGCTCCTGGGGCCTTAAATTAAGCACTGAATTTTCCTTGGGAAGATTTTATTATTCAGTCCTTTTGTATCTATAGGCTAATATTTGAACAGTCAGTTGTAAAGTACTAAACAATTGCATATTGTCCTCACGGTTTGCAATCTTCAATGTAAACTGAATGTTCAGCATGTGTTTATGTGTTTGTTTTGGAGGCTGTTCTGCACTGTTTGTCGTTTGCTATTTCCTCTGAGTAGAAATAAATACAATAAACCGTGGAGCATGCGCTAGTTCATATAATCCAACATGCATTAACTGTACACATAGAACACTGGCAGACAATGACCCTCTTAAAAAAGAAAAAAAAAGATCTGTATTGTTTCCTGCCTTATATTTACCCTTACTAAACAGAGCAGAGCTAGGTCAGTGGGTTGGTGACAGGATGTCTTTCCACCCTTGGTCACATGGTAGAGTTCTGTTGGCTGTTTGTAGCCACATTATAATGGGCTATTCCTATCTAATAGTAGACAGGTGTCCATTTCATAATTATTCTCTGAAATGTCACATGAATGTACTTCTTCTATCTGCACTATTAAACCAATCGGCATAATTTTGCAATTAGTGGTGTGAGGGCTCGGATTTGGAAACAGGAGGGATCAAATGGGAAATGGGAAGTGGGCGGGTCAAGCATATGTGCGCATTATTACATAATGTAGGCGGAACATTAAAAGTGAACGGGACCAAACATGTTTCTGACTAATTTTACACAACTGCAGGGGTTGTTTTGCTTGTTTATCTCCCGTTTCTACTGTAGTTGGTCCCACTTTCTCAATACAAATACTCCACACTGGTGGTTTTAATATCAAACAGGGTCTACTGCCTAGAATCTAATCTCCAACCATACATCCCACAAGGTCACTGGCTATATGTATCATATTGTTATGTAAATTTAAATGACTTCACCTATACATGCAATTTTATATAGTATCATTTCTGCGGTTCGATGTATTATCCCGGGGGTGCTCTTTAGCTTCCTCCCTCGAACTGGTCATTTTCTGCCAGCATGAAATCCTAGCCAGGGCTGACGATCCCAAATCAAACTGGTTTAATCTTGTTCTCTCTGCTGCTGATGGAAACAAACTGGACTGATTACAAACTACATTGCGTTGCTCCAATATTCAATTATTATAATTTTCACTAAATCAGCCTTTACATGGTCTTGGGCTGCTTTGAGCTTGTGTGGAAAAGGTGACCTTTCAACCACCAGCCATCCCTATAGACAGAGTAGGTGGGTCTGGCAGAGTACAAGGTCACATTGTCAAATGATTGGTATGGAATAAGGAAACCTTTCCCGGCACTTGGCATCTCTACCTCAAGTTCAAAGCAAGTTCGAAGCAGATTAAAATTATAATACATCAATACTGGAGCAACAGAACCCAGAAAAACTGATTGCAAAAAATAAAAAAACAAGCAATACAAAAAAAATGGGACAGTTACCTTGAAACTGGCCTCTGAACTTAACTAAAAGCAATCTTCTGCAGGGTTACATAACTACACTAGATTTTAATGTTAATTTTAATTTAACATTTAACACTGATTTCCGTTTCATCAGCAGTCCCCTTCCCTCGAGGGCCTGCTCACTTAGAATGATGTTCAGAGCTGACAGTCCTGGAGACAAATTAAAGCACACAAACATGTCTCTGAGCATCCACATTGATCAGGCTTGCTTCTCCCAGTCCATTTCCTTCGGGAGTGCAGACTCGTGCTGTTTCAGGTAATGCCCTCATCAGTGCCGATGCAGACTGCTGGAATTGCATTCAGTGCTTTGTTTTTTTTAACATTACCTCCCTAGCATGCCTAAATCTGTCCCTGCACTGAGGATACAGCTGGTTTTCTTAGAAAGCTGTTCAGTCTCAATATCCATCCAGTCTTTTGTTGAGATGGAAACTGGGCCACATCTCACACATGGTGGTTTTCAGATGTCCAATAGGGTGCTAAGTTAAGACACAGACCTAACTCAGATTCAGACACAGACCTCCCAAGGTGAAAGGCTGGTGCAGTAACCCACTTAACCTGCTTTGTAATTGTGTTCCTGACATTTGGATTTCATGGATAGGACAGATACAGATCTCAGCTCTACCGCTGACTCACTGTGTGTCCTTAGACAAATCACTGGAGCGCCCCGTACTATTTCTGCTTGGGAAATCAGGAGGAAATACCCTGCTGAAAATGAATATTTTGTCTGTTACATTTTCTGCAAAGCCTCTGCTAGGGATGCATACTGTAGTGCATATCATGTCTATAGAGAAATGCTTATTCAGGGATGAGAATTGTTTTTGCTCAAGTTAATTGGGAGGGTCAGAATCTGGTGGTCTGAGATGAAGTCTGTCTTTACATGTTGCATATTCACATGTATGTGTGATGGATGGAGACCATGGATATCCACTTTTTCACGATACACACACAAACACGCACGCACACAGACACACATGCATGCACACACACACTCTTACACATACACAGACACACGCACGCACAAAGAAACACATGCACACACACACACACACACACAGACTGAACTAAATGACTCATCCTAATACACTGTACTAAACTAATCTCATGTTTGATAACATTTCTACCCCCAGCACTGTCCTTGACTGGGGCAGCACTCTGATTAAAGCCTAATTAAATGGTGCAGTGAACATCACACTTGCACACTTAAGTTGTACCTTCTTTCCATTGCTGTCTTCCACAACGAAATCCCAATGGTCACGGGCACATTCTTCTGGGGTTTTTGAGTGTAGGCATTTTTGTACATTTCACCACAATTCTGCTTTAAATCCTCCGTATCTTAACTGTAATACAGCATTAAATCCTGCTAACAAGCCTCTATCCTAATTGTAATCTTGTATTAAATCTCGCAAGTGGAGTCTCCAATAGAAATGTAGGAATGTGCTGTCACTCAGTAGTTGGGGCGTGTTTAAAGTAGTTAGAACAAATCAATGATAGATGCAAGTCAGGAAGGCGGGATATTGCCCAGCAGCACTGGGAAATGTATTTATTATTATTTTTGTAGTAGGTTTTATTTTTTAATGGGAATGGGTAAAGTCAACGTGATTGATTAACCATTTCCACAGCTTTTCCCGTGTTTATTGGCTATCCACCAATTTAATTTTTTTTGTATCAGGTTTTATCGGTTAAAAAACGGAAATCAGAAGCCCTAAGCATCTGTTAGGAGCTCCCAAGTGGCACATCTGGTAAAGGCGCTCCACGTGTAGTGCAGGATGCGCCCTATAGCCTAGACGTTGCCTGTTCGAGTCCAGGCTATTCCACTACCGACCGAGGAGGGGAGCTCCCAGGGGCGGCGACACTGGCCGAGCGCCACCCGGTGGAGGGAGGGCTTAGATCGGCCAGGGTATCCTCGACTCACCGTGCACCAGCGACCCTTGTAGTCTAGCCAGGCGCCTGCAGGCTTGCCTGTAAGCTGCCCAGAGCTGCGTTGTCCTCCGACGCTGTAGCTCTGAGGTGGCTGCATGGTGAGTCTGCAGTGTGAAAAGAAGTGGTTGGCTGACAGCACACGCTTCGGAGGACACCGTGTGTTCGTCTTTGCTGCTCCTGAAGCAGTGAGCTGAGCCTAAAAATAATTGGATATTCTAAATTGGGAGAAAATACAAAAAATAACTGGTGACTACTAAATTTAAAAAAAAAACATATGTTAGACCGAAACAAACAAAGCTCAGTTTAGTTAAATATTTATTTTATCAGTTTTAAAACGGGGGAATTTGCAATAATCAAAGGTAGAGGTCTTTTTCTTTGCATGTAGTGTTACAAGTTAAACAATAAAAACCAACAATATCTAGTATTCTAATAAGATCAAATGAGGAAGTATATAAATACTGATAAAAAAGGCAATAGCGGCCTCTTGGAAGACAAAACACACAATAAATTATGCAAAAAAATACAATATATTCATTCAAGTGCTCCTAAAAGTCAAAACTACATTATAAATACACACATTTCATTTTCAGGGTTCTAAACAATGTGATGCAATAAATTACGTACTTGATATTAGCATTAAAACAAACACCTTGAACAATAAACATACAAAAGTTCATGTAAAAAGATATACATGTAAAAAACCTTCTTCAAGCAATTAAAACATTTTTGTTTGACCTGGTTTCATATAGAAAGCTGATTCAGCCTGCCACGAGCATCCAGCTTGCAGTCAGATCTGATTGGCTGTGTGGGTTTGCAGTGGTGTCTCACTGTTCTCTTCTTGCTTTCATTCAGATCTGATTGGCTGTGTGGGTTTGAGGTGGTGTCTCACTGTTCTCTTCTTGCTTTCATTCAGATCTGATTGGCTGTGTGGGTTTGCAGTGGTGTCTCACTGTTCTCTTCTTGCTTTCATTCAGATCTGATTGGCTGTGTGGGTTTGAGGTGGTGTCTCACTGTTCTCTTCTTGCTTTCATTCAGATCTGATTGGCCGTGTGGGTTTGCAGTGGTGTCTCACTGTTCTCTTCTTGCTTTCATTCAGATCTGATTGGCTGTGTGGGTTTGAAGTGGTGTCTCACTGTTCTCTTCTTGCTTTCAGCCGTAGGGATTCAGCTCAGGCTGGAGTTGCTGGAGAAGAAGTTCTGGACAGCCACGAGACAGGTGAGCAGAATCAAACCCTTCTCTCACACACAATCGCACGCACACGCACACACACGCACCTGCGGTACCAAAAGTCCTACTGTGTCGCTGTTTAGTTCCTGCATGCTTGTACTAACTTAGACCTGAATCCAAGCTTACATTAAACTTTGATGTATGTTAAATTGCTAAGCTACTTGTTGAAAAGCAAATCTGATATACTTGTCCATGGTGGTGTCTTATTGACACATTTTTTATATCTGTACTGGTGAACCAGACTCCTAAACTATTTGTAGCTAATAAAACAGTTCCATAATGCGTTCCTGCTATGCACATCCATTCCCTTTATAGCTTTCAAATATGCACTGAAAGAAACATGTATTTTCATTTTAAAACATGGGTTTCTGGTACTACACTATATAAAACAATGTTTGCAGTTTACTTGCCTTTCCTTGCAGGAAATCTGTTACGGTTGCACTTACTACTGTAGGCTGTTTTACCTCAGCAGTGTCTTCTGGGTCAGAGCATCTTATTGGATGCAAAGCAAGTCTGTCATTAGGGGAAGCAGCTGGTTGGTTACTCACACAAAAGAAGGTGGGGACAATTTCACCATCCAAGTGAAATGACCATAAAAGAGCAGGAGTATCTGAAAGCAAAGCCTACAAACCGTGATTTCTTTTTTTACTGGAGTACCATCTGTCTTTATTAAAAATAAAAATACAGGTTTGCTAAAACTACACATTTCAGACCTTTATATTCAATGGATGTGCATGATGTGAACAATGTATAACATTATTTTGTTTGCTACAATCACTGTAAGAGACATCTGAATTTCAGAAAAAAGGTAGAATTAGAAATGTCAAATAGGAGTGTGTAGCTATTTCTGTCTAAAACAATGGCAATTGGGGGTTTATAAAATCTCTATTGAGAATCACAGGGGACGGAATGACAGTGTGGTTTTGGGGTTTAAACCATCTGACTTCAGATATTTAGCTCATAGGTGTCTTCAAAATCAACAGAGAGTGACATAGAGATAAAACAGGTTAAATATTATAATTAAGGATACGATTTTGTCATGGAGGTCAGGGAAATCATGAAAATCGTGAATTTGAACAAAAGTCTGTGAAATCTTGGAAATGGAAGTAAAAACACATTTGGTTCGGCACTGCCTTTATTTCCTTTAAAAATGCAGTATGTCAAGCAGTGAAAATACAAAAATGCGAGTATCGTATCCTTAATTATAATTGTAGGTGATATAAAGTACCCATTTAAAAGGCCACTTGATATGGGTACAAAAGACCACAGTTATCATAATGAATTTCTTCGTGTTCAGATTCACTTTTCATGTCATCTTCTGTTTCAGCCCTCACATCCTGGTGACTTTTTTAAAACTCACAAGTTTAAAGCACCCCTGAGGCCTAAATACACAGTCAAACATGCATTCTCTCTAAGTACAAGCGGTACACCAGAGTGTAACCCTAACCCTGGCCCTCTTTAACACCCTGCCCTTGTGGATATAACAAATACACCAGTAAGAAATGCCACATCCAATGAGGGGACAGGTTAATGGTTACACTGTGGTGGACCAGCTGCACGTAGAGAGAGGCCATGCTTGAGAGCTCTATTTAAACCACAGTGGTGCGTTTAACCAATGAGGTTTAAAAAGTCACTATGATGAGGTGACTGAAACAGACAACAGGAAGAATACGTTGGTTAAGATAAACATGATATTTAATACCTGTACCAAGCAGTCTGCTCCATGATCATATATTCAATAGGAATGGAGATGGAGAGGATGTGGATGTCTCACTGATTTCAATCTGCAGGAGAGAGCCTTCCTTTTAGAAATGCAAATCTCTCCCTGTGCAGAGGTGTATTGAAATGACATTAACCAGTCTTATCTGGGTTTTTTTTCTTTTCCCTGCATGCTGTGTCCACACTCTGCATGTGTCCCCTCTCAGCCCAACGACACCGATGTAAGTAGACAGCAGGGAGAATTTTATTCAGGAATAAAAATAACTTTACCAGCAGCTTCTGCACTGAGGAGTGTGACATGGAGTGTGATATGGACTGACTTTTCAGATATCAAATAAACCCTAAATAGATGTCAATCCTGTGTGCGTGTTTGAGACTATAAGGTAACACATCAATATTGTATCTTTGGTGGTCTGTGAGTGGGTGTGGCAAAGTGCCCCCCCCTGTGTATTATATGTTACGTGTTGTGTGTAAATGTTGGGGTATAGTCATCGGTACACGGGATATAAACGGGTCTGTGTTTCACGTGTGATTTAAAAATGTAGATTTGTATTTAGGCACGAGGAGGGCACAAATCACTTCACGTGCTGGTTAAAGTAATAATATGTGAGCACGGGGAATTGCACTTTAATTAATTCACGTGCAGTTGTACTGAGATTCCAATTGAATGATTGACTAGCAATCGAGTCTCGGTACAACTGCATAAAAGCTGCATGTTTTCACTCACCGGGGTGGTGTGTTCGTTGAGTGGAGAACGGAGAGAGAAGGAGAGTAATATTTAACAATTGCTATCGCGTGCTGTAGGACCAGCACGATACTTGTTTATTTATTTACTCACCGTGTTTGTGTGTCTGTCCGTCCACCGTTTGTTTAATTGATAGTCCGTTTTTGTTCGTCTATTTATTTTGGCAAGTGCCGTGTCCTGTTTTTGTGTTCTGTTATTTTGTTTATTAAATGCTGAGCGATCACGCTCAGCTTCACCAAAACCCCAAGTCTCTGTCTGCTCTGTGTGTTTCTAGTTCTGGTCTGAGTTCCTCCCTGCAGCCATCTTGTCACAGTGGGTGATGTGTTTTTATGCACACAAATGTACAGTACAGTTCCATTACCTAATGGGTATTTATCCTTAAAGACTATGAAAATCTAAATAGATATATCAAAACTGCACACAGTGCCTGTGACACAGTCGTCCCCGCCCTCTATGGCATAAAAGGACTGCTGACACAACATCATCATCAGTGTGTACCGTGCATTGTGCACCGTACTGTACCGTGAGCACCGTGCATTGTACACTGTAGCACATGGTTTGCACCGTGCAGTACCGTGTGCACCGTACTGTGAGTACTGTACACCATGCAAGCACCGCATAATGTATACCTTGCAAAAAGTTTCTTCTGTACAGTACTGTACTAGTGCCTAGAACCCGTGCACGGAGGTGGTGAGCCTCATTTGGCAATGGTTCAGGAAAGCACAGGTGGACCTGTTTGCCTCCCAAGAATCTACCCATTGGCCCCGCTGGTTCTTCATTACAGGAGCCAGGGACTCGTTGGCAATAGATGCCTTGGCACACCAATGGCCGAAGCAGTTTCTGTATGCCTTTCCACCACTCACCATGTTCCCGCTGTGCCTGGAAAAGATCAGGCAGGACCTACTAGTAGCCCCTTAATGGCCCAGGAGACTGTGGTTTTCAACCTTGATATAGCTCCTGAGCAGCCAGCCATGGAGCTTGCCGAAACACAGCGACCTGCTCAGCCAGGCGTGGGGAACATTGTGGCATCCCGACCCATTGAGCCTGCAGCTGTGGGTCTGACCCCTAAATGGCGACATTTGAGCCATCTGGGGTTATCTAAAAGTGGGGCGTTTTTCAAACGTGGTGCCTGCCCAAGGGTTTTGACCCTATGACCTGTCCCAAGGCAGTGATACTACATTTTTATAGGATCTATTTGATGAGGGGAAATTCCTCTCTACATTAAAGGTCTATTTGATGGCTATTTTGGCTTGCCATACTAATTGATTCAGTCTCCCCAGGAGCTCATTTCCTGGTTGGGCAATTTTTAAAGGGTGCTCTGCGGCTTTGGCCGCCTATGAAGGACATTGTCCCTCGTTGGAGGCTTAATGTGGTGCTGGAAGCACTTATGAAGCCCCCCTTTGAGCCCTTGCATTCAGCGGAGCTGAAATATTTGTCTATGTTGGTAATGTGCAAGGTAGCCATGGCTTAGCCTTGTGGCATTCTGGCTGGTCTGCAATTTTGCCTTGCGACAGCTTTGGTATTCATACACATTAGGTAATGGTTACATTTCGTACTTGAAAGTTCCCTGAAATAGGCCTGTATGCCTACAGCACCCTTCACTTAGGCCTGTATGCTAACGACATCCTTCACTTAGGGCTGTATCCTAAGATAGTCGCCACATTGAGGTCATGTGACTTTTTGGCTTCCCTCAATTAAGTTCAATGACATGGGGTATCTAGTAGACAATAACCGTTTGACTGCCACATTGTTTCAACCTGATGTACAGATCTTTTTCACATATCCATATATGACATTCCCCTTCGCTTATTCTCCCAGGGATGCCCTTTTCTAGATCAAAAAAGTATACTAAGACAAGAGAGATGGTTAACTATTTTCTTGAAATATGAAAGAAAACAAGTTAAACAAGAACCCAAACAAGAACCCAAATCATATGCTGAACAGACCAAATGTAATCCACGTTGCAAACTCAAGGCACAATTAATAAGAACTTGTTGTAATAAAGGTTTTATGATGGTAAACAGCTTTGGTCCTGGCTCCAAATCTCTGAGATTACTAGGTTTGACCTCACCCACTAGCAGAAGCATTTCACATATACCAGCCAGTGGAGAAATTAACTGAATAATAAAACCACACCAGGACATCTGTGAAAACTAGGCCTGTGCCGAGCAACGAGTACAAACGGATAATCGTAACGAGTATAGCCATTTTTCTGAGTACGAGTAATACACGTGTAATTTTTCTATTATTCGTTGTCCAGGGAAAAAAATGCTATTGAATCAGCTCCTGGCTCCTTTAGGGCAGTGACGACAGGGGCCATCTGAAATGATCAGCATTTTCTGAAAGCGTACAAACGTCTACTGGAGGTTGGGGGGAGCTTTTTTTTAAAATAAATGATTACACTTTTAGTGAAACAGTACTACAGACACCAGAGATGTCAGAGCTCATGATATTTTACTTTTGGTTGAGAAACAGGATCCTGTTAGAACGCTTTTCATTCACACAGTGTACGGGGAGTAAAGAATTTAAAAGGCAGCTGTAAACCCACAGCTTTCCTCCAGTCAGTTATTTCTGTTTGTTCTTCTCCTTTCTCTCTGCAGTGCAGCACAATAGATGGAATGTGCCCTATCAGCTGTGATGACGATGTAAGTATTTTATTGGCCTCTTTGTAGTTGAAATCATGAATGTGGCCATGAAGAACCCAGTTACTGTACAATGAGCTTGACAATTAATCAAATGTAATGTATATAATATCACAATACATACCTCTGATCATGTTTCAAATGTGTTCCAGTACTGGTGCTGCAGTATATGGACCAAATGAATTTAAAAGGGAAATTTAGTGAGTTGCCTTGCTTACCTTTTAAATGCTTTTTTGTCTGTATCCTCCATGTTTCCTTTTCACCGCACTGCTAGGCATGAGACAATAGTAACTGAGCAATTTAAACTAGTTCAACATGGTACTGAACAATGTTGTGATCCACGTATGTGTAACAACCAACATTCTGGTAAATATGCATATAAAACAATTCACAAGGGCATTGAAGGATATTGTACTCCAAATACTTAGTAGTTGATGAAAAATAACATTCTGTTAAATGCAAAAATAAATCATTTAGGACCTTAGTTTTATCAACAGACATTTGGTTATGACACAAAACGGCACAAAGACAGGCAGTGAAAAGATATATTTACTTTTTGCAGCATGGTAGACTCTTGTGGCACTTGGAGTTACACAGGACTCCTGAATACAATTGCACTTTTTGTTGGAACACTTTTTTTATTGCACATACATCGTTTGAACCCTTGCCCACCAGAAAGAGACTGCTTAGAAACAATTTCCCTGTCATGTTGGCAACGACAGAAATGCGCGAAAGCGATTATAAAGACATTCAGTCATGAGCCAAAGGCACTTGGTTATTCTTGAGTTTGAAGTAAAGCGTTATCATGTTATAAACATCTCAGCCCCCACTTCTTGCATTTACAATTAGATTCAGCTAGGGGGCGCTTAAAATTGGACACAGGCACATGTGTTTATATGTGAAACCAAATCGCCTATTCCCATGATCATACAGAGGCAAGGACCCAGCCTGGGAAGTCTGTCCCAGTAGAGGTGAAGCATGAAGGATGCACAGACAATATACTTTCCAAGCCACAAGAGGGCTTGTCCTTCATGATTTTGATACCCTGGCAATAAACACTGTAACACCCATAGCACTGTGCAGATTGCATTGTGAGTTTCTAAACATGCTCCCCCCGATTTCATTCTCTTAATTTCTCCACACTCTCCAGAATCTGAACTGCTATCTTATTGACAACAATGGCTTCATCCTGGTCTCCAAGGACAAAAAAGAGGTGAGGCCCTGTATTTTTTTGGTGGGGCTGTTTGCTTCTTATGGCTGTGGGTTGGTCTAAAATTTAGTATAGATCTGAAATGTCACAGCTAGCTTAACTAATGTATTCTTTTTTTAAAACGTTTTTATTAATTTCAAAGGCAATACAATAAATACATTATATATGTGTAAATATATAATAAATAGAATGCAGTAAAAAAATAATACCTTCCAGATGGTCAATAACGGATAAAAGATAGTGTTTAAAGATATGGAAGTAGAGTGGATTATCTCTGTTACAGCCATCAAATGTAAACTTCTTTTAAATAACAGAGCTGACAATATAATTCCAGTCAATCTCACCCTAATATTGATTACTGTTACAGCTCTGGCCTATACAGTGAGCTGATCTTTATAAGGATCTTTTGTGCCTGCCGAGCTGGGTAGCATCTTACCCAGTGTACTAAAACAGGTAGGTAGTGTGAGGGTTAAGAGGAAAGCCGTCTGATCACCTTACCTCCAGTTACACTGCTCAAACCTGTGGATTGTCCGGCTCACCGCATTTACATCTGCTGAAATCGACTGAGCCGAGAATTACCTACTTATCGCTTGGGCACATCTGTAGTATTTAATACCTAGCGCTAATACTCCCTGTATTTGGTGAGGGGGCCTCAGAAGAATTTCTGCAGTAATAAATGGGAACGGCTTCACGGCAGAGTAAATTTGCCAACAAAATTCCAAAAGCAGTGGTTATTATTGTTGTTTTATTTACTATCAATCACAGGCTGTTTAATATCTTTTTTTTTTAATTCTGCAGTTGATTTATCTACTAAAAAATAAAAATAAATCAGACAGACTAATGCAGCGGATTTACATCTTGAACTCTACGTTGATAATAAATATAAATAGCTATGAACACACTGAAACTTCTTCAGTACAGACAACAAAAATACTGGGCACTGGTAGTTTCTTTTTAGAAAAGTAGCGATTGATGTCAGTTGAAGTAAACACTTAAAGCACCAATATGGCAAATAGTTTTTTTTTCCCAACTACTAAGATTTCCCTCCAGTTTCCCTCCAATAAAACTTACAGTAAACAACAGCAATAGGTAACAGTAATCAGCGCTCACGTCCTCGGCCAAACTGGCGTGTTCATAAACCATAGTTCCCCACAGCTTGCCACAATACCTGTAAACAATAATTATTTAAACCAGTAGAAAACAATATGAGCGAGTCTTTAAAATGAAAACAAAAACATACCTGGTAAGCTGTTAATATGCACACAAGTTGGAGAAGTCTCTCGCACAGCTCACCCGACAATTTACCGAACATTAATGTCTGCAAACAGCAGTGCTGGAGACCTGGCGCAAGGCAACGGAACAGAGTTCCTGCACTTTTATTGGTAGATGGAACGGAGTTCCCACACTTTTTGAAAACTTTTAAAAAAATAAATAGAAATATTTTCCAGCAAACTATGTTTGAATTTGACCACACACGTGTGAAAATGTATCAAAGAATATCGCCATTGCCTCTGGACGTTGAGACAGCAAACTCACCCGGAGTGCGGTTAGACTCAGTCAACCTCTGTGCGTGCTCATTGGAAAAGACAGTAACTGTGTGGATTGTACAGTATGTGCATGTTTGTTATATAAATTCATGGACTTTTTGTTTTTTAACATGTTTGAAACACTAGTCTTACCATATATTAAAGTTAAGAAAAGTAAGTATAGGAGGCTGTGTGGTCCAGTGGTAACAGAAAAGGACTTGTAACCAGGAGGTCCCCGGTTCAAATCCCACCTCAGCCACTGACTCATTGTGTGACCCTGAGCAAGTCACTTAACCTCCTTGTGCTCCGTCTTTCGGGTGAGATGTAATTGTAAATGACTCTGCAGCTGATGCATAGTTCACACACCCTAGTCTCTAAATCGCCTTGGATAAAGGTGTCTGCTAAATAAATAACTGATCAGACCACTGGTTTTATATACACAATATTTAGAAATTACAAAAGCAAATGTAAAAAGAAAAAAACATAAGAAAATATTAATGTATTTAACTTTTACTCATTATATACTGTGGTAAGAGGGATATGATTTTTGTTTCTATGCTAGTATGTGCTGACCCTGATTTGCACTTGGTCGCTTCCACATATGCTTCAAGTTCAAGTTCTTATCTGCATGTGCCTGGTCCAGGGTTTTATGCCTAATTGCTGGGAGCTGTATGCAGATCATTGCCTGTGTTGTATGTTATATAATCTTCAATTTTGAACTTTTTTTTTTTAATTCACTAAAAACGTTTTACGCTGTATGAAGAGATAAGACAGTTAAAATATTAAATTCATTTATTGAGAAGAAATGCAAGTTACAAATTACAGGTGGAACCCGAGTTACCTTCAGTTGGAATTTAAACTTGTACAGAAGCTGTTCAGAAAGACGTGATTCTGTATTATCGCTGATTTAATTTCAAAAGTCATAAACTGTCAATCTTAGTTGTTGTTTTGGGGGAAATATCCACACAAATGTAACCGCAAAACTAGGACTAACAGCACTGGAATACAACCTGCTGTCTTGAGAATAGTATTGAAATGTGTTTTTAGTACTGAATTCATTTTATAGTTTTTCCTTTTTTTAACGTTTAAAAAAAATGTGAAAGCAATGCATGTACATACAAATAAAACAGCAGTGCTTCACTTGTTTGACTCAGTTTTGCATTCGTTATACTTGTAAATAACGCTTCAGTACCGCTGTCAGATGTGCTTTGCAGAGTGATGTTATTGGGGCTATCAGGAAAATACTTGTTTTTAAATAAACCTTTAAAGTCCAATATATGTACGTGTATTGCTGTTTTTGTAAACATCTGAACACTAATTAATACAAACCATTGCTATGTTCCCCAGCTGTTCGGATGAACGGGCTAGCGTTTCCATTTTTATAGCGTCTTAATTAGTGATTGCAAAAAGTGAGCTACAACCTGCATTCCATGTGGTCCTAGTGTCCCACATTCAACAACTTCATCAACATCCTCTCAAAATCCCAGGAGGGGGGCCCTGAGCCCCGTGAGTCGGCCTATGCTATCAATATGAACACATTGGTTTTAGTTAGGATTAATATCAATGCTAATTGCTTCCTAGTTGGTGAGAGTCGTAACATCAGACACCCTACACTGGTGAACCAAGTGCACCACCATTATCATCCTAACTGTAAATCAGTCCCTAGTGCCCCTATACGGGTGAACCAAGTGCACCACCATTATCATGCTAACTGTAAATCAGTCCCTAGTGCCCCTACACGGGTGAACCAAGTGCACCACCATTATCATGCTAACTGTAAATCAGTCCCTAGTGCCCCTACACGGGTGAACCAAGTGCACCACCATTATCATGCTAACTGTAAATCAGTCCCTAGTGCTACATTTAGAAGTAATAAAATGTAATAGAGTCAATGACAAATGTTTGGTCAAAAAATTATTTCCAATGTTGAAATGTCGAAATGAGTTTTGATTCCTGTGCTGGTATCACTGGGTAATGTGGATTCCACCTCTAAGTGGTGAAGTTCCAAGGATCTCTTAATGGTCCCATTAACAGGAGTGTGTGTGTGCTGTCTTAGTTTTAGACATTAACCTTGCAGAGGTGTGAATTGCGCCAGTGACAGCAGCTCACATAGGCAAGGAAAAAAATAAAACGTGGGAAATGTCAAGAAAAGATAGGAGAGAATTGTAGGTCTGGCGATTCCTTAAGTGATAAATATTGTCTGGTATAATGGGGTCAGTTTGTTAAATATCACCATTGTGCTGAATCTGTTATCGGCTATTAATTGTTGCTTCCTCATTCTATTATGCATTTCAGTAGAATATGCGTCTCATTTAGATGTGTGGTGTTTGAAATCATACAAGTGAGGTCTAGAATGGATCATTCCAATGCTCTCGCTGTTTCGTTCCCTCCAGTCCACACTGCCGATGACTCAGAGCCTGGCAGTGACATGCAGATGTATATATCAAGGTAATTGAAAACCAGGCTCCGTGTCAGTTTAACACCAGGGAAATTGAAGGGTCTGTGGCTGGCAGCTTGGATGACCACTGGCAGCAGCATTCGTTTTCATGAGGCTTAAGTTTATATCAGCACTAACCAGTATCAGACACACTGCAGGACCCTCTATGACCTGTGGCAGGAATCCCAGAATCGTGTGGTCCATTCTTAAGTGCCTCCACCTGCCAAGTTCAAGTACTACCACATGTCATTTTTCCAAAACTAAAGGCTATTGAATTTCTTGCATCGCCAGATCACCGTGTAACCTGAGGAGTATATTATTATTTTGCAACGCCAATGATTAGGTTATTCAGAGGTGGCGCAGTGAGTTAATGTACTTTGTTTTTTGTGTGAACAACAGCACACATTTGTACAGTAGTTTTAAGATGGATTACAGCCCCCCGCACATTTAATCCGCCATCCCTTCCCTCCCCTTTTCAACCCTCATTTCCTGGGGAATCTTGTCTTACTATACACTCCAAGTCATGTGATTTTATTAACTATTGAAGAGCCCAGGAAACCCGACACAAAGTGAATTCCAATGCTAGTTTCTTCATTGGCTATTCAATAAGTGTCTTGTCAGGGACATCACAGGCTGACCACATCTCTCGCCACCGGCTGTCGGTGTGGTTCCCGAGGCGTGGGTCCAGAAAGGTTTCTTAGACTTTAAGTGCCTGGGTGTTGGCAATTTAATCTCTTTTCAACACAGACCTGACCCTCAAATGCTCTCAGTTACTGGGCCCCCAGCTATCAACATCCAGATCACCCTTGATATGTGAAATACAGTGAAATAATGAAACTCGTGAGGGGTACTACATTAAAAAAAAAAGCGTGAGAGGTTGAAGCTGTTTTTGTTCTTTCTCTCCAGGCAGCTAAGTTCCTTGGGGAGGTGGATGGCTCAGTGATGCAGCAGCTCCTCAATACAGGAATGTTCAAATAGTAAGATTCTCATTTGGGAAATAGAATAGCATACAGAAGTTAAACAAGATTTATATGGTTTCAGAATAAGTAATAGCATTCTCTATAAAATACAGTTAACCCCCACTTTATAAGAAACACATTATGTTACCTTCGCTGTGTCCTGTGTTGTCCATATCGTAGCGTTATATTTTTAAACACACTGTATTGCAGACTCTTTCAAATTGTAATCACCTGTCATGGGTAACTGGGCAATTCATTCACAGTATATGTGTAGTTCCGGGGGGGAACATATGAACTGTTTTGATTTGTATTTGTTTAGTTGGGTAAATGGCTTATCCGTCCTGACGTCAAACAGGGACCACACAAAGTATTGCTTAGTTAATACTCCAACTGAAAGCTAGCTTTATTTAATTTGTTTAGTTTTATTAGCGAATGTTTCCCCACCGCAGTGTAAGAAAAATAAAAACAACACCACTTTTAAACTGTAAATCAAGACTCCAGCCTGATCATTTACACTCGGCCACTCTGTCACATTGCAATTAGCAAAAGCGGGCTTCCACAAATCAGCACCTTAAATACAGTATACAAACGTCAATGGTGCTCAATCACTGAGGACAATACATCAAAACAATCAAAACAAGTCCTTGTGGATAAGTAGCTTGTTATATGATCACGATTATGTTTACTCAAGGCTGCAGAATCCTATTTTACTGCAGTATACTTGGGTACACGCACTGAACAGCGAACAAGGTTACCGCATCGATACTGTACTGTGTGCGCCGTACCGTACTTAAACAGTGGTGCCATCCCTGGTCCAGTACCAGCGGACCTGGTCTGCCTTGACTCTCCCTGTTTCAATCTTTTTACAGTGCTGTTGTGTCACCAGTCATCAAAGCACAAGGCTGCTTAATCTAATATGTTATTTATAGTAAACTTTTGGTTTACCAGTAGCCAACTACGCCACCTGGTGATGGTCAGGCACCAGGACCTGGATTTTAAACAAATTAACACAGGTTTGTTTTAAAATGTGACTAGTTGAGAACCACCACAAACGCTAACCACACCAAGAGGCAGACACAAATTGCACAATATAAAATGGTTTATTAAAACACCACAATAAACCAATAAGTAAAAAAATCACAAAATAAAACCCCAAAACATAACACCCACATCAATGGCTAGGGCGTAAAGTAACAAAATAAAACCCCCACTACAATGACTAGGGAACAAAGTACAAAATAAATTAATGAAGCGCCCAGTAGTAACTAAAGAGCTATCGCTTCAATTCGCTCAATCTCCTCTCAGGTCCCCAGGGGCAGGTGAACAGCGTCTTCCCAACTCCACAAAATCCCTGTCTTCCAGACCACAACCAGGACAGTCCCCATTAACATGTGCCCTCTCCTGGAGAAAAGAGAAGGAAGAAAACACAGCATCAATGATCTGTTCCAACAGCACTTAGTTCTTCTCAATCGCACCTTGCTAGGTAGAGTAAAACAATGGCAATATAAAGGAGATCAATAAGAAAACATACCTAAAATCCCACAACAAATAGAAGCACTTTCCATCAGAATCAATACAAATAGAAAGAAAGGGTACACCAGGGTCCACTGTAACAACTAGAGTTGCTGACAATTATAAAATCATACCGCAATTTCTGTCACCCAGCAATTTGCTTAATACACCCAATTATCTAGGTAGCAGCCACAATCCAATGCAGCCTCAGACAATAATCCCAGTTCCAGTTCCGGTACTTCTATATTCCAGTACTTCAATCAGCAATCCCAAGGTGCACCATAATTCTCCTCTCCTCCTATGTATCCTGACATCTGTCTCCTTGTGCGTCCCCTTCGGTATCCTGGTGTGTCTCCCCTTCTGTATCCTGGTGTGTCTCCCCTTCTGTATCCTGGTGTGTCTCCCCTTCTGTATCCTGGTGTGTCTCCCCTTCTGTATCCTGGTGTGTCTCTCCCTCCCAGTTCATGCTGTGCTGCTTATAAACCCAGTTGGCCACTCCTATTCCTGCTCAAAACCAATCAGACACCCCCAACATCTAATTGGCACTAGCACTGGCCCAAAAAACTACATTTCCCAAAATCTAACGGAAATGTCTATATAAGGCGCGGGTTGATGACGTCACACTCCTGCTTCTCCTCAGCCACAGTGCTCCGTGTAATACAAACAAAAAACGAGGTGAGTAACTTAACTTACATAAAATAAATAAATGTGCTTCATAAACAAAGTAATAAAGTGTTCTCACAACAAAAACAAATTAAATATGTGATAAACCAATAATAATAATAATAATAATAAAAATGTTATTTAAAAATACAAACAATACAAAACTGGGCTAGAAACACTAAATTGTCATTCTGTGACATTGCCTGTAGAATAAGCGCATTGCTGTGTTGTGCTGTCTGAGACAGCTAATTTTTTTGGTATACTGCACTTGTTACTGTTACAATCTGTGCAAGACCAGTCTCCCAATGGCAGACAAACACGGCAGGTGTGCTGCCTGTTTGGGACCAGAGCATGCGAAAGAGGTACTCCCAGACCACAGCTCCTGCGAGTTCTGTGCGACTTTCTCAAAGTGCACGCTTGAGCTCTGTGGAGCGATCCTCGGACTAGGCTCCTCGCCATCGCCTCAAAAAGCGATGGCTGCATCCTCCCCTGATGGCTCTGTGCCAAGGGAGAGCAGGCGAGCTACCCGGGGGAAAAGCCCACGTAGAAGGCCGTCCTCACATTCTTCTTGGATATGCAAGACGCAGTGGTGTTGTCTCAGGAGGTGACAGCCCTGTTTCAAAAGCGGGCTATTTGCACGGTACACCCTCTTTACCTGAAAGAAGGGTTTTACTCCAGGTGGCCTCAGAACAATCCTCAACCTCAGACAGGTCAATCTGTATCTGAGTCGGTGGAGGTTCAAGATGTTGACCATGCAACAGCTGTTGCAGTCAATAAGGCCAGGCGACCATCGTTCACCATGGTGGACTTGAAAGACGCATATTTTCACATCCCCTTAAAATCAGGGCACAGGTGGTACTTGCGGTTCGCTTTCCAATGGACAGCGTACGAGTTCCAGATACTGCCATTCCCAAATAAAAGTTGAAAAAAAGTAATTCCCTTGTTTATTTGCCTGTGATGTGTGAATTAAAAAAAATATTAAAGCAATCAGGATTATGTTGAAACAAATTTGCAGCGATATGGACAGCATGGGTTACAGCAAAGTTAATGTGTTTCTGTAACACTTTGCAGGGGGTTCTGTAACACTTTAAGGCCACCACAGTAAATGGTTACCTCAGCAACATAAAGCCATCTTCAGTATTAAGACCATCCTAGTATTCAGTATGACTCCACCATCAGCGGTCCCAATCACATCAAACCACTGTTAAATGATCTCTCTATTAAAACAACTTAACACAGCAATAAGAACTACTCAAAATGATGGCAAACGTCATAATGTTCCAGGACAGTAAAAAAAAAAAAAAAGAAAAAAATGTCTAATTTGAAAACTCTTTAATTTAGAAGTGTAATTTATGGTTTTACTCATTTGAACCCTTGAGGGCCAAATGGATATTGAAAATGGTTTGTGAAAACAGATTGGAAAGGCTTAAGTGAAACAAGCTAGCAGTTTGAATATATTAATTATTTGAATGATTATTGATACTTACACATGGAAAGAGATGACCAGGATTCTGCTCTTGACTTTGAAATTCATGACTAAATGAACCCTTTTGTCTCTGTTCCCTGTCGCAGAGTGATGCTATACGATTACCAGGCAATGTGTAAGACAGGCTACCATCACCACAGCGGAGCCAGACCCCTGCTCAGCGTACGTCTTCTCTTCTCTCCCCAGTACAACCCTAATCCACTCCTAAACTGGCACTGACTGTTCCAGATACTCTGCTAGGCGTCTTTGTTACACTTCAAATGCAGTCAGTACTGTTAGAGGACACAAGTGCCCCATTTAAAAGAAGGAACTAATGATTTAGTGATAGGATTGGTGCAAATTGATGTTTTTTTAATTAATTAAATAAAGTTTGCAGTTCATGAATCTGTTGATTAGGTATATTTCCCCACTTAAAGGGTTAAACCAGATATATTTTTTTTCCACAACTTTCTACAGAAAAATTATTTGGTTTGTTATTTTAATGGTTTTATTAATTATATAAGAATGTTGTAAAAAAACAAATGAAAAAAACCTAACAAAAAAAAAAAACTTTAAATATTACAATTCTTTACCTTGTCATCTACTTAAAAATCTGGCACTAGTAAAATACAAGTCCACCCACCACAGTGCAGATCAATAAAATAGCCTGTTGTGGCTACTTATTCATGTCGGGTAATGTGTCAGTTGCATTGCTGAAGTCTGTGGAAACGCTTGTTATACTTGGCATCAATCAATACTTCCAGCAAGTTTCCCAATCCCACTTCAGCTCCGCTTTGTGTCGGGAGCTCCCCAGAGTATTTAAAAACTACCCGACTGAAAGCCAGCGTCTCACTCACAGCTCTTGTTTTCTTCCCTCTCAACAGCCTTTCTATGGTATGCTGGTGGCTCTCAAGTGGTTCCTCAGCAATGTATTCCTGTAAGTGTGAAAATGCAGGGTGACACGTGGGGTTAGGTTCCTATAGTATAGTCACTTTGCTTTAAAAGCAATGCTTGGTTTCAATTCATATCTTCTCCCTTTCATTTAGAAAAGTTATTGTGGTCATTTTACAAACTGATTTTCAAAGCTTAACACTTAGAGCGGCAGATTGGGTTTTTGTCTATACATTGTAATATATCGAAGCGTACCCTGGTGTAGACTAAGCTATCGTTCTGTACCTCGGGATGTTACAAATGTCCACTGCTTTTCAAATATCACGAGAAATAGCAATAGTATTCCACAGGGCGAATTGTTTGATTATCTTAACAAGAAAATCTGTCCTTCCCTCAAATTTGCTTCCAGTTGGCTTTTAAAATACTCAATGCAGAAGTTAATTGCCATTGATTGGTACTCAATAGAAAATGTGAGGGAAGGACAACTTTTCCTGTTTGTATTTAATAGCTACCGATAGATACTTCTTAAAGGTGTATCAGCACACCTCTAATGATCATGTTTTACTATGTTTTAGGTTTCTGATGGAGTTTAATTTCTGTGGGTTTTGGCATTCAGACAGCATCGTGGATGGTGAGGGAACGGTCTTTCTTTTGTATCAGTGTCAAAACCATGATCAAAATCCAGACTTTTCAAACATACAGATGCTGTTAAGCCAATAGCTAGACACATTTAAAAGATTTTTAGAGGCAGGTGCCCGTTTATTTTCAAAAGACAGACATCACAACCTAGGAAGGGTACTGGACAGGTTGTGGAATCATGGGAGAGTCATGTGATTATCCATAGGCAACACAGTGGTTGCTTGTTTGCAACTAATGCTTTGAGAATTCCAAAGAACTACATCTCACCAACAACCTTTGGAACTTCCACCAATGGCTGTGTCTTCCTTGAGTCTCTTGACTACATGGCTGTCTCAGGATTCCATAAATCCAGAAATAAGAACTACAAGCTAAAGAGACAAGGCTAAAAAACACAACCTCATACAATAAACAAACACTAGGGAGTGTTCTTCTTTCTTTACTATGAATTTTTCAGGCAATGATATTGAACAGTATTGCATTTAAACCTATTTATTAGTTTCCAGTCCTTTTAAGCAAGATCAGTTTCCAAACTTCTGGCTGTATGTTTAGATATGAATAGCTCTCCTAAAGCGAGCTTCCTGGTCTCGCAAGGTGCCTTCAGGAAACTTTACATTTGCTGTTTGACATTATTTCAAAGGAGCCATACCATTTTATGATGTGTGACATGACTGGGAATGACACATAGCTCATCGCCCTGTCAGCATAAACATGCATCCTAAATGTCAGCCTCCCCTGGTAACCAGCCAGGACACATCATTCTGTCCCCCCCACCATTCCTTCAGTGAAGGATATCACCCCCCCCCAACTCTGTCAGCAAGGGACAAAGGGGGTTTTCAAAGAGATTTGAGCAGGCTAGCACATTGCATTTCTGTAGGCTTGAAAAATCAAGATGGATGCTTCATCATAATGTTTCTCTTTCTTGGATATTGGCAATGAAGCTCACCTTACATCCTTGTGGCTTCAGTTGCCATAGTGACGGTTCCAAGCCTCATCAGTGAGCTTTACCATCATAATCTGAGCAACGTGGTACAAGTATTACAAATCATTGTTACCTTAACTAAGGGATTCTTCCTCTTGTGTAGATTCACTTTGTGTAACAATTTAATTCAATGTATTTTCATGCAGTTGTCAGCTCCTTCAAAGCAATTCTAGTACCATGCTTTGAGCCTGAAGTGGAAAAACGAGAAACTTGGGATCTAACAGTTAATAAAGGAAAGTTCAAGTGACAGCTGTGTCCGTGTCTAGCACTGTGTGTTTATTAAGGAACCTGGGATTCTTTAGGAATCTGCAAGTCTTCCTGGAGATCTGCACAAGCTGTAAACTTTACACCACGTCTTCCTGGAGACCTGTACAAGCTGTAAACTTTACACAGCATCTTCCTGTAGACCTGTACGAGCTGTAAACTTTACACTACGTCTTCATGCAGAACTGTGCTAGCTGTAAACTTTACACAATGTCTCCCTGTAGACCTGTACGAGCTGTAAACTTTACATCGCGTCTTCCTGGAGACCTGTACGAGTTGCAAACTTTACACCACGTCTTCATGCAGACCTGTGCAAGCTGTAAACTTTACACCAAGAGGTTCTGCACTCAAGGAGAAACTAGATCTGTAACTGTAATCTTACCTTTTGTTTGTTTACATTTCTTTCCCCCTCCATTGTTCATGACGAATCCCCACCATTGCCATCTTCATTTCAACCACCATGTGACACATGTACCCTGGTCATGTGACTAACCAGCCATCAATCACCCTGTGGCTGACCCCATACAGCCAAGTCTGTCTTCCAAGCATGTAAGTATATGACCTTTAGCATCCTGGGACATTGGCATATTAATACAGTCAAAAAGACAGGGATTCACAGTACCATGGTGTTGAAAAGATATGGGCTTGGTCACAATAATAAGAACAATTAGGGTCTAGTTTTCATAGTTTTTCTTAAGTGTTTAAAATCTTGATCTTGCATTTATGTATGAAGTGTTTTAAGGTGTTGTGTGTGTTTTGGGACACTATCTTGGTATGTTTTTATAAAATGAAATGCCTATAGAAGTAAAAAAATATATTATTATTCGATCCATCTACAATGCCACTTGTGTTGTCTGTTTCATTATAAAAATCAATGGCTGGTGTATTTTTGTTAACCAGTCATCTTTACGATACAGCATTTTTACTTGGAGACCAATTTTAGCCACAGATTAGTATAGAGAGCCTTCCGGGAGACTGCATGTTTTGCAATACTAATATCTAGAAAATACTGAGACCTGAGAAGCAGAATCCGTATCTCTCTTTTTAAAACAACGAAGTTTCAGAAACAAACAAGTAGTGATGAGCAATTAATCTAAAATACAGTTAATTTCCGATTATTAAATTAAACACCGAAACGAACTTAGAACGATTAATAAATTGCACAATTTCGATCGATTATTATACTGTAAAACTTCACATCTTCTTTATGGTCACTCATCATAAAAGTTACTTCCGCATACCAGCCACTTTCAATTCCAGCGGTTCGCGTCAGCCATCCACTGAAGCTGCTCTCACTCTTGGATCTGTAGTCAAGGAAACCTAGAGACCGTCCTCCTGTTAAAGCTCCCATAATGCATACAAAACGCATCACAAACAAAAACATACAGGGAGCGTAGTATCAGAACTCTTCATTATATATACATGTCAGTGAAAGAAGGTGAGCGAGTGTTTAAATACTGTAAGTTCATAAATACACACTATTGTTATGTTCTTTACACATTTATCAATAACATTCTGCAAGAGAAAAGTGACAGATATTAAATGATATAAATATAGGGTCAGTCCATGTCAGATCAATCACCCTCGAAACCGAAGGCTCATGGATTTTGATATACAGTGTCTTGCAAAAGTATTCAGACCCCTGACCAATTCTCTCATATTACTGAATTACAAATGGTACATTGAAATTTTGTTCTGTTTGATATTTTATTTTAAAACACTGAAACTCAAAATCAATTATTGTAAGGTGACATTGGTTATGTCGGGAAATATTTTTAAGAAAAATAAAAAACGGAAATATCTTCCTTGCATAAGTATTCAACCCCTGTGCTGTGGAAGCTCCCAGTTTACACCGATGAAAGAAATTGCCCTAACGAGGACACAATTACCTTACCATTGGCCTCCACCTGTGAACCATTAAAGTTGCTGTCACATTTTCTGGATAAAAACCCCACTGTTGAAGGATCATTGGTCAGGCTGTGAATCTGAAGGAAAATGAAGACCAAAGAGCATTCTACAGAAGTTAGAGATAAAGTAATACAAATGCATAGATTAGGGAAAGGGTACAAAATAATATCCAAGTGTTTGGATATCCCAGTGAGCACAGTTGGATCAATAATCAGGAACACTGCCCATGTCTCAAGACACACCATCCCTACAGTGAAGTATGGTGGTGGCAGCATCATGCTGTGGGGATGCTTCTCATCAGCAGGGACTGGGCATCTTGTTAAAATTGAAGGAAGAATGGATGGAGCAAAATACAGGGAAATACTGCAAGAGAACCTGCTTCAGTCTGCTAAAAAACTGAAGCTTGGGAGGAAATTCACCTTTCAGCAGGACAATGATCCCAAGCACAACGCCAAAAAAACATTGGAATGGCTCAAGAACAAAAAGGTGAATGTCCTACAGTGGCCCAGTCAAAGTCCTGATCTCAATCCCATTGAGAATCTGTTGCACTATTTGAAAATTGCAGTCCACAAGAGTTGATCAACCAACCTGAACAACCTGGAGCAAATCTGCCAAGAAGAATGGGCCAAAATCACTCCGACACTGTGTGCAAAGCTGTTATTGCAGCGAAAGGTGGCTCTACCAAATATTAATGTGTGGGGGTTGAATACTTATGCAAGCAAGGTATTTCAGTTTTTTATTTTTCTTAAAAATATTTCCCAACATAAAACCAATGTCACCTTACAATAATTGATTTTGAGTTTCAGTGTTTTAAAATAAAATATCAAACAGAACGAAATTTCAATGTACCATTTGTAATTCAGTAATATGAGATAATTGGTCAGGGGTCTGAATACTTTTGCAAGGCACTGTAAGTATGTATTTATAAGTGAGCTCCCCAAAGTTATTGTATTGTATTACTGGGACTTTCACTTGTATGTATCTGTTATTGTTGACTCGGTTTCTCATTTTAGTTTAATCAGCGAGGGAGGTTAATTACATTTTTTTTAATAATCAACAAAAATGTTTAAAATTACTATTTCTTGTATTATGTTTCATTTAATAAAATGTAGTATAAGAAAGAATGGCAAAAAAATAATTGTAATTATTAATTACAATTATTTTTTATAATATTTTGTTTCAGGTTGCCAGTCTTTCTTGTATTACGTTATATTTAATGAGTTAAACTATCAGCCATGTATTATTATTATTATTATTATTATTATTATTATTATTATTATTATTATTATTATTATTATTCCTGGATTCAATATAATGCATACTGTATATTTTGTAGGTTTGAAAGTGCTGTTGAAAAAGGTTATTGAAGTTTTATTGTAGTTTTTAATTAGAAATAATCATTTTAAAAATTTTAATCAGGAACCTTTTGTGACTTTTTTCCCCAAAGAATGATGTTATTAGAATAATCGATAATCGTAATTGGGATTACTTTAAAATATCGAATCGATAATCAAATCGACTTGTAAAAGTGATAATCGCTCATCACTACAAACAAGTCTATTGTAAATGGACCCCATTGCCTGGAAAGTTTATCAAAGCAGAGACTAACTGTGTCACCTCCTTCACTCCTCTCCCAGCTCACAAGCACAAGAAACACGACATGTTGCAGCCGTGTGACACGGAGTATCCAGCCTTCGTGTACGAGCCCTCCGTCAAAGAGACCAACAGCCTGATCGAGTGCGGGACCTGCCAAAAGTAAGAGCCCCTCCCCCAGTGGCACAGCTGCACCATAGCATGCAGTCTAGCAGGTTTCAGAGATTTGTATTTTCATTTCCACTGTGTAAATAAGTATGTTTTAATAAGTATGTATACTTTTAGCCTGTCCTGGGAATAGTGCAGTCCATCCAATGAAAAGTAAAGTCAATGTAAAGACAGTGTTCCCTATCAAGTACGAAATGTAACCATTACCTCATGGGTATTAATCCTTTAATACCGTCTAACCTGAATAGATATATCAAAGCTGCACATAGTGCTTGTGAAGCAGTCGTGCCCGCCCCCAAGGACATAAACGACCTCTGACACAAATATCGTTATCATTTTTCTTTTCACTGCCTGAAGAGAGATCTACGAACAGATAAGTGACACAAAGTGTTGTATCAGATTTTTTCGCTTGTGTTTTAACACTTATTGCAATTACTTTCTCAGACAGGTCAATCCATATTCGAGTCGATGGAGGTTCAAAATGTTAACTATGCAGCAGCTGTTGCAGTCAATAAGGCCAAGCGACTGGTTCACTACGGTGGACTTAAAAGATTCTTATTTTCACATCCCCGATAAAATCAGGGCACAGGAGGTACCTCAGGTTTGCTTTCCAAGGGACAAATTACCAGTTTTTGGTTTTGCCATTCGGCCTCTCTTTAGCCTCCCATGCCTTTTCAAAGTGCATGGAGGCTATTCTGGCCCCATTGAGACTCAGGGGCATCAGAGTGCTCAATTACCTTGACGATTGGCTCATTTGTGCTCAATCTCCAGCACAGGGAGGGGCTCATACAAAACTCTTCACAGACCACCTGCTTCGGTTAGGTTTGTCGGTGAACTATGCAAAGAGCCAGGTCACACCTTCTCAGACAGCCTTCTATTTAGGAGTGCGTCTGGATTCCAGGACCATGCTGTCCACTCTGTCAGAGGACAGAGTGCAGAGAATAGCCGGTTGTCTGAAGCTTTTTCAGCTCAGCAAGAAGCTCACAGTAGTGACATTTCAGCGGCTCCTGGGCTTGATGACAGCAGCTTTCCAGACCCTTCCTTTTAGTCTTCTGTACATGTGCCCTTTCCAAGGCTCGTTCAACAACAGGGTTTTTCAACCCACATTGAAAAGCGGCCATCAGCTAACAGTGTCTCGGCACTGTCTGCAGGCACTGTCCTGGTGGACACAGCCTGCTCACCTACGCATAGGCATAGCGCTGGGCATAGTCCCAAGAAGGGAGGTTATCATCACAGATGCGTCCAGCCAGTTCGGGAGAGCACAGGTGGACCTGTTTGCCAAGAATCAACCCATTGTTCCCTTGGGTTCTCAATAATGGGAGTTGGGGACCCGCTGGCAATAGATGCCTTGGCACACCAGTGGCTGAGGCAGCTTCTGTATGCTTTTCCTCCATTCACAATGCTCCCGCTGTGCCTGGAAAAGATCAGGCAGGACCGAGACAGTGTACTATTAGTAGCCCCTTATTGGCCAGGAGACTGTGTGCGGTTTTCAACCCTGATACAGCTCCTGAAAGGCCAGCCGTGGAGCTTGCCGAAACACCGCACCTGCTCAGTCAGGCATGGGGGACATTGTGGCATCCCGACCCATTGAGCCTGCAGCTCTGGGTCTGGCCCCTGAACGACTGTTTTTGAGCTGTCTTGGGCTTTCTAATAGGGTCATTGACACCTTACAGAATGTCAGAGCTCAATCTACATGTTCCCAGTATGGGTACAAGTGGGGTGTTTTTCAAATGGGGTGCCTGCCTAAGGGATTAGACCATACAACCTGTCCCATAGCAGGTTGTATAGCAGGTTTTACAAGACCTATTTGATGAGGGGAAATCCCCCTCTACATTAAGGTCTATTTGGCAGCCATTTCGGCTTGTCATAATAAAATTGATTCAGTCTCCCATGGAACGCATTTCCTGGTGGGGCAATTTTTGAAAGGAGCTCGGCAGCTTTGGCTGCCTATGAAGGACATTGTCCCTCGCTGGAGGCTTAATGTGGTGCTTGAAGCTCTTGTGAAGCCTGCCTTTGAGCCGTTGCATTCAGCGGAGCTGAAATATTTATCTATGAAAGCGGCTTTCTTGCTTGCGATCACATCCGCTAAGCGATTGCAAAAGCCTGCTTTTTTGCCGAAAACCATCTCGGCATTCTACATTAATCAAACGGTGAACCTTGAGGCTTTTCATCTGCCTCCTTTCCAGTCTGATAGAGAGCGGAGCTCCATATGCTTTGCCCAGTATGGGCACTAGCATGTTATGTGGACAAAACTCAAAGCTGGAGGCAGTCTGAGCAATTTTTTATCTGTTATGGGGCTAAGTCCCATGGGAGGCTATCAAGATGGATTACAGGTACGGTTAAGACTGCGTATGAACGAGCCAGCTTGCTCCCTCAAGAGAAGCTCACTTTGTCAGGGACATTTGCGATGCAGCAGTGTGGGCTACTCCCCATACTTTTACATGGTTCTATCGGCTGAATGTCGTGTTTGTATTGCAGCAGTCTTGAAGGAAAAATGATAACGATATTTGTGTCAGTGGTTGTTTATGTCCTTGGGGGTGGGCATGACTACGTCACAAGCACTATGTGCAGCTTTGATATATCTATTCAGGTTAGACGGTATTAAAGGATAAATACCCATGAGGTAATGGCTACATTTCTATTTCAGGGAACCAGGGTTCAGTTTCGGTTTTTATTTAGTTGGTAAGATTATTATTTTGTTTCTATTTAGTTTTCGTTAATAGATTATTATTTTGTTTCAGTTCACTAACTTCAGAAAGAAATATTTAGTTTTTTTTTTTTTTTAAGAGACTTTTGTAGGTTCACGCTGAGTTGCTGCATTAACAAAATATAGCTGTATATGAATCACTTAAAATTCCAGAACTCTGTTTTGACAGTGCAAACACATTCATCCACATTATAACGATTTTATGAGTAGGGTGATTTAAAGACAGACAATGAAATCCTGTTGCAAACTAATAACAGCTGCAACAGCAGCGGCCTCATCTCTCACACACAGACATTACCACTCAACAACAGCAGCGGCCTCGCCTGTCACACATACACACACACACTACCATTCAGCAGTGTGTGTGTGTGTGTGTGTGTGTGTGTGTGTGTGTGTGTGTGTGTGTGTGAGGCGAGGGGGCACGCGAGTGATAGCATACATTTTTTGCAAACTTACCTACAGTATACGTTTTCAGAGGATTTCGTTTACAGCATGTTGGTCTTAATGGAGAGATAATTTAACATTAGTTGGATGTGATTGGGACTACTGATAGTGGACTCATACTGAATACTAGGATGGTCTTAATATGAGGCTGTGTGGTCCAGTGGTTAAAGAAAAGGGCTTGTAACCAGGAGGTCCCCGGTTCAAATCCCAGCTCACTCGCTGTCTCACTGTGTGACCCTGAGCAAGTCACTTAACCTCCTTGTGCTCCATCTTTCGGGTGAAATGTTGTTGTAAGTGACTCTGCAGCTGATGTATAGTTCATACACCCGAGTCTCTGTAAGTAGCCTTGGATAAAGGCGTCTGCTAAATAATCAAATAATAATACTGTCCAAAGTCATCATTTTATATATATATATTCAGTGTAAAATGTTTAACTTCTTAGGTCATTTTACCTCAGCAGTGTCTTAAGGGTCAAAGCATGTCACTGGCTTCAAAGCGTGTCAATCATAAGGGAAAACAGCTGATTGGTTAATGACAAAAATAAGGCATTGAAGGGGTGGAATTACCTACAAGTGCAAGTATAGCAGACAACTTGCAAACTAAGAGCTTTCTTGTACCTCGTAGTGGTACCAATATAATTACATGCAGAATAATGTGTTTCTTTGATAGCTGCACATAGTGAATTGAAATGCACAACAGGACTGATGTATGGAATTGTTTTACAGACTAGAACCACTTCAGGGTGTCCTGTCCATTGGCTGGCAAAAATAAAAAAATCAATTGTGTCAAACAGGAATGGTAGCATCGCCATCTTCTGGTATTATTGTTGTACTAAAACAAAAAAAAGTGTGTGCATTTACTGGGGTTTACCATCTGTCATTCATGTTATTTGGTTTCTAGTTCTGTCTTACATCTGTTTTTGTTTATTATTATTATTTTTTCTTACATCCTTGAAACATTTTTAAAAAGCCAATCTTATATGCCTGTTTGAGGACAGACACTTCATGTCATTGCTAATCAAGTCATCTCCCCTTCAGTATCTGTGCTGTCTTACCTGGTGACAGTTATGTGCTGTTGGAGTTCATTGCTGCTATTAATGATCCACCTTCAGAAACTTCTAACTGGCAATATGTAACAGGGCAGAGGCTGGGCCCAAACAGGTGACTCTTAACCACAATGCAAAAGAGCTCGCCAGTATTCATGGTTGTAGAGCTTTTGACCTCGTCTCATCTCACTGACAGGGGACATAATTCATAATGGCAGTGTGTCACACAACACTGCCCATTACAAATACAATGCAGTACAATTTGGATTTATATAGTCCCTTTCGTCATTATAATCATCCATCCCATAGTGCTGCACAGAATTCAAAAAGAATAAATTGTTAAATTAACAATGTGTTACCTTAAAAAAATACAATCAACTTAATACAACAACCTATCATAATTCCCATTATAAAAAGAAAAAGAAAAACATTATTGTTTTATCAATAAGGAGATGGCTGATTAGTTTCCCCCTTAGCCAGTGTGAGAACTATTGATCATAAAGAAAACCATGATTATTTAATTGGTGTTTATATTGCTTCCTATTAGGTGTTCTAGGAATCAGCTTGCGGCAGTGGCCCCTGTTTTTACTATTATAGGAAAAATGAAGTATGTAAAACCAAGGTCCCTGAATGAAAAGCAAAGTTCAGACAGCAGCCCTGCACAAGTCTGCAGAAAACCTCACTGAAGCAGCCTGTGAACACCCCACGAAAGCATTGCTCATCTGAGACTCAGTTAGCCTGAGGGTATAATGATTCCTCATCTTTACACAAAGTAATAAGGATGTCATTTCCATTGAGGGATTCTAGGCTGGGAAGCAACCGATACGTCCCCCAAGGGGAACCTCGAGGTTTGACAATGGGAAGATGACAGAGTTAGATAGATTTGGCCGGGGGTCCCCCTTGTCTCGCTGAGAATCTTAGCGACGGCTGGGCTTCTAAGGTTGGGAACTAACAGATACAAGTAACAGCCATTCTATCCAATGAACTGTCAGAAAGTTTAAAAAATTAAATCCCATTCATAAATCCTTCACTTGTAGTGTTTTCCTCCATAATGCAGTCCCGTGACTATCTTTCTATTCCAATGACGACTGCATGCACGCAAGTATATTATAGTGCCGCAAGGAGTGAATTACGGTATGCTGAAAGAGTCAAGACAGAGGGCGATTAACGCGTGTTAAAAAAATGAATCTAAAAGAAATGAACGCGTTAACTGTGATTAATTGACAGTCCTAGAAGAAAGTCCAGTATCACAGTGCGGTTGTATAATGTAATAAGTTGACTACCAGTAGAGGTCAGTGTTTCCCTAAGAATGAAGCAGAAATGCTCTCCATTGAAATAACTAGTTGAAACAAGAGACCTGTCCGAACCTCAGTGCAGCTATCAGTTTCAATTATACAAGAATATTATACAGTGGTGCCCATGAATGTGTCATCTCCTTTTTCCAATCATCCTTTACAACGTTTACCATCAAAATATGGTGTAACAATTGGGGGGTTAATAAGTTCAACCATCATATCAATTCCTTAATTGAATAATGGGAAATAGCCATGTATCCCAATGCAATTCGATGCATGTGCTTTGATGCAGTGTCCCAAACAGGTATTTTTTTTTAAAGCAGCACCAAAGATTGTTTGAAATATGCCACTGGTTGTTTCAGTAGACCTTCCTATTCACAAATTTAACAAGTTTGCTTACTATACCAGAATCTCAATCATTAATGTAGATTAGGAATAGCAGAGGACCTAATACTGATCCCTGTGGTACACCACTGGTTACCTCGCTCCATTTTGAGGTTTCTCCTCTAATCAGTACTTTCTGTTTTCTACATGTTAACCACTCCCTAATCCATGTGCATGCATTTCCTTGAATCCCTGCTGCATTCAGTTTGAGGATTAATCTTTTATGCAGGAATTTGTCAAAAGCTTTCTGGAAATCTAAATAAACCATGTCATATGCTTTGCAATTATCCACTGTTGATGTTGCATCCTCAAAAACATCAAGCAGGTTAGTTAGACATGATCTCCCTTTCCTAAAACCATGCTGACTGTCTCCCAGGATACTGTTACCATATAGGTAATTTTCCATTTTGGGTCTTCTTATAGTTTCCATATAAGTTTACATATAATAGAAGTCATTTTGACCATTTTGGCCATTTTGTTTGAGATTTAGATTTGTCTACTTTTGGGATGTAATTGTTTTGCGCCTCTAGTACTACATTTTTAAAAAAGAGCCTTTTTCTGTGGATGTTTTCTCTATTTTACTCCAATCTACTTCTGTTAGTCTCTGTTTCATACCTTCATAGTTTGCTTTTCTAAAATTGTAAACCTTAGCTTTAGTCATTACTTTTTGGTTTTTAAAAATCACTTCAAATGAGACCATGTTGTGGTCTGAGTTTGCCAATGGTTCTCTGACCTCTGTTTTAGTTGTTCTGTCTTCATTATTTGAAAAGACTAAATCAAGGTATGCCTACCCTCTAGTCGGTGCCTTGACAAATTGCATTAGGAAGCAGTCATTTGTCATTTCCACCATTTCAATTTCGTCTGTCGTGCTCCCCACCAGGCTTTCCCATTTTAGATGGGGGAAGTTGAAATCCCCCATTAGTATGGCTTCTCCTTTGCTACACGCATTTCTAATGTCATTGTATAACAGAATTTGGCGGTCTATAGCATGCTCCTATTATTATGCCCTTTGAATTTTTGTCCATTATTTTGACCCATATTGATTCGGCGTTGTTTTCTTCATCCAGATTTAACACCTGGGCTTCAAGACTATTTCTTATGTATAGCGCTACCCCTCTGCCTCTTCTGTCCTGCCTGTCTTTCCTATACAGTGTATAGGAAAGACCCACTAATATTATATTCATCTCCATCACTCTCAGACAACCAAGTTTCTGTAACACCTATCACATTGTTGTTACTTTAGTGCAGTAGCTTCAAGTTCTAACATTTTGTTTCTGAGACTTCTAGCATTTAGATAAATACATTTAATGGCTGTCTTACTTGAGTTGTTGGTTTTCCCTTTTTGTTGAAGTGCAGTCCGTCCCGCCTATATAGATAGTCCTTGTTGTAGAATGTGCTCCAATGTTCAAGAAAGGTGAAGCCTTCCTGTGTGCACCACGATTTCACCCATGTATTTTGATTATGTATTTCCAACTCTCCGTATGCTCCTTTGCAAGGTGCCGCAGTATCCCAGAAAATACCACAGTTTTGTTCTTGTCTTTTAATTTCCTTCCTAGCTCTCAGAATTTGTTTTGCAGGGATCTTGGCCTGTCTCTTCCAATGTTGTTTGTACCGATGTGGACGACTACTACCGGGTCGTCTCCTGTTCGTTCTAGGAGCCTGTCCACATTCTCAGTGATGTGCGTGACTCCTGGAAGGCAGCACACTGTTGTAGTAAGGGGGTCCAGACTGTGCACTGAACTTGCTGTGTTTCTCAATATGGAGTCCCCAACAATCATGACCTTCCTTCTTCGTTTTTTTTTTTTTTTTTGAACGCAATGAAATCAGTGCGGTGCAAACAAAAAGCCTCTCTCACTAAATATATCAAAATGTAATGCTGAATACATTGTCTGGATTTGCTTGCAGTAAAAAGAATGTGTTTGGTCTGCTTGGAGTATTCCATATCTATTGATTCATTGAGTAGGGCTCCTCTGTCAAAGTGTCTCATGTCATTAGGAACGGAACAATACAATACAATACAAAGAGCTGCACAGCAGAAAAAAAGAGAATCTGTCTGACTGATAGATTTGGGGAGTGATTTCCACAATCGTGGAGCATAATGACAAAATGCTCCTCTGCAAACCAGCATTAGGAGATGACCGTGAACAAGCTGGGATGTATGACGCTGCTAGATGAGAGGGACCAGGTCTTTCTGAGCTTTGTAAGAAAGAAGCAAGATTTTACAGGAACATTAGTTCTCTTCTTTACTGGCAAACAATGTAAAGACTCACCAACTGAGCATCCTGCAGAGTTTGAACATCTGTGATGCTGGAAGAAATAAAAACACATTCAGAAGTTCTGCTTCTTTTTGGGTCAGCACAGGTCGAAACAACATGAACTTGGTGAATATGCAGTCTCAGCCTTGCTTTCTATGTTCGTTTTACTATTTTAAAAATGTGAGGGGTTAATTAAAGACTAGAGTAAACACTTTGAAAATATGGCCCAATGTATCTTACCAACAATAGAGATTTCCACAAAACACACAAAATAGGATATTACATAGGACATTGAAAGTGTAGAAAAAAGTAATACTAGGAAAAGTTGGATGTTCTAAAGTTTAACAACATTAACAAAGAGCTGTGAGAAAGTAACAATAAGGCTCCTCCGCCATATTTATTGCTATATTATGAGATGCAGGACCTCCACTCTCGATAGAGGAAGGCACAGCTTTTTATACACACTGTATGTTTGTGTGGCATCTTAAATAGTACAAATAGTACAATACCAGGGTGGCCTCTTGAATCCTTGAGAAAAACAAGGCTGAAATAGCTGGGTTTGCTATCCCAGACAGCTTCCCAAAACCCCTGCTGTATTTCTGCAGAGAATTTATTTATGTTTCAAATAAACATGTTTTATACAGCTCACACTGTAAAGGTAAAGCTTGTGTCGAAGACAAAGCGAGGATCTCAGTAGCTGCAAAGAAAGAGTGCTGGACAGTATCTGCTCTGGAAGCCGCTAGTGTTTTTTTTTTCTATGTGGTAGGGTTGTCTCGCTCCATCAGGCCTCACATACACACAGATAGACACACAGCACCCAGCAGGGAGCAGGCACACACATCCACAGATAGACACACCCTGACCCAGCAGGTGGCAGGCACACACACACACAGATAGACACACCGTGCACCCAGCACGGGGCAGGCTCTCGTGGGGTCACAGACACAAGGTTTGAGGCAATTTGGGGACAGCTTTAGCAAGGCCTTTCTTCAAAAGTGCAACTTGCCCCATTGTTTTTGAAATCTGTTTTTGTGCCCCTGCTGTAATAAGTAAGGCATGGTTTATTTAACTTAGTAAAGTAAATAAGTGACTCTGTAATCACACTTTCTGTAAGTATACCTGCTTCATATGCTCCATTTACCCTTAAATTAAACTGGGGGTTTAAAACTTAAATGAAGGCTCACTTTCCACTTAACCTAATAATGGAAAGAGAAAAATAATGTAATCACAGCTTCAAGTTCTTCAATTAACCTTCTGAGATCCTTGATAGCAGCTTTGAACATTAACAGTTGTATTTCCCTTTATTTTAACAAATGGCACAATTGTACATTTAAAGCAATACTGAAAATTGTCATTTTACTCCAGTTGAGTATTTCAGGAGTATGCCGTACTTTGCTTCAATTCAGGAGTATATGTTGCCTAGTTCAGGTGGATAATACCCGTTGTGTAACATTACTGGTTTGCAAATTGAGTAAGCAGGTTTGTTTTTTTCTGATTTCTATTGTTATTATTCTTATTTGTATTATTGTTGTTGTTTTAAGTTATTTATATAATTATAGAAAATAGATGAAATACATACATGTAGCATGTGTGTTCTGTGACGATCCTGGCTCTTTTGCATAGTGGTTAAGGCACATTGTGTGCATAATCATGATCAAGGCATTTACTTTTTGCTATTGTCCTAAATACATAGTAGTTTCCAGTTGTCTTTCAATGGTTTTTGGGTAAAAAGTGGTTTAATTATGTTTGCTTGGACACTATACATTTTGCAATAATGTTTTACTGCAGCAAAGGGAAGCACTACATGTATACAGAATCCTAGAGCAGAACGATTGATCATTTGAGTAAACAGCTGTTACAAAAAGAGTTTGCAGAATTTTTGGTGAAAATAATCATGGCCCATACTTGCCATAGTGCTACATTCTCAAAGCTATTGATGGTAATTCATCATAAGCAATTTTCAGTAAAGTTACCAAATCAGAAATAAACAACTTTATTATATGGACTTATTGACAGTTTGGAGTAAATAGCTTTGTCCTATGTTGTGAGTGAAACCACTAATTTTCCATGTGTTTCTATCAATATGAGAATCTCTCAGCCTGACTATTTCTGCACAGTTCAATATGAAAATCTCTCAGCCTGACTATTTCTGCACAGTTCAATATGAGAATCTCTCAGCCTGACTGCTTCTGCACAGTTCAATATGAGAATCTCTCAGCCTGACTGTTTCTGCACAGTTCAATATGAGAATCTCTCAGCCTGACTGTTTCTGCACAGTTCAATATGAGAATCTCTCAGCCTGACTGTTTCTGCACAGTTCAATATGAGAATCTCTCAGCCTGACTGTTTCTGCACAGTTCAATATGAGAATCTCTCAGCCTGACTGTTTCTGCACAGTTCAATATGAGAATCTCTCAGCCTGACTGTTTCTGCACAGTTCAATATGAGAATCTCTCAGCCTGACTGTTTCAGCACAGTTCAATATGAGAATCTCTCAGCTTGACTGTTTCTGCACAGTTCAATATGAGAATCTCTCAGCCTGACTGTTTCAGCACAGTTCAATATGAGAATCTCTCAGCCAGACTGTTTCTGCACAGTTCAATATGAGAATCTCTCAGCCTGACTGTTTCTGCACAGTTCAATATGAGAATCTCTCAGCCTGACTGTTTCTGCACAGTTCAACATGAGAATCTCTCAGCCTGACTGTTTCTGCACAGTTCAGCTCTGTCCCTTTAAGAAGAGCCCCTCTCTGCCATCTTCCATGACAACATCTGTGTTTAAAAGGAGGACCCTCTGTTGATACTGGCAGGCAATGCGGAGATCCCAGCTTAATAATAGATCCTCGTAATTCCCCTCTGCCCCTGAAAGTAAAAAGCAGAAAAAAAGCCAACGAGCCTGAACACCCAGGCCTTGGAAATATGCTGAACAATAACAAACAGGAAAGGAGGCTCGCAGGGCCTGTCGCTCAGCCAGGATAAACCAGCCATCGCCTCAGGAAGAAAGTAGCATTAAAACACCATTCCTCCGGTCCCTGCCTGTGTGCCCAAACACCAGCCTCTCAGTCTTTCATGTCTGCTTGGGAGTTCCTGGGATTAAAATAAGCCTCCATCCACCTCCCTTGTTCTCTTTTTGTATAAACAGAGACATTCCTTGCTCTTCTTGCTTGCCATCTTCTTTCCATGCTTCCTGGAACAGACGCCCTCCAGGGGAGAGAGATGGCCATGGTATCACCATCATACTTAAAGGGGATGTGAGGACAGGCCGTGAGTAACACTACGGATTCCCCTTTAAGAGAAAGATTCCCCTTTAAGAGAAAGAGTGGAATTCCAGTTCATTTAAAATTATTTTGTAAAAAAAGCTATTTTTCTTGATATCTGGATCTCACCGGGCACAAATATAGATTTCATTTTTTTTAAAAATGTATTTCCCGTTTCTGGCACCAATCCCTGATTATAACCATTTATTTGAATCTGGGCATTTGATAGATTCTGTAACACATGTAAGATGTGTTTGTTTATTTTTTCTTTGTTTTGTTTTTAGTGGTTTTGTTTTGTTCTTTGAATATAACGAAAAAAAGGTTGTTCATAAGAAGCCCATAAGTGCATTATATTTTGCTATTAAACTTCAGCATCGTCAGTTGGTTAAGCCGGTCTTCATTCATGGATCAAGATTGCTCTGTGAAAATGTGTCCATATGAAGAAACACTTATTTCAGCATCCACATAACAACTGAGAAATATATTTCAGCCTATCTTGCCAAATTGGGAAATTGGGAAATATTTCTTCTGTATTTCTCCAAAATGCGGTCAAAGAAATTTCACTACCGTTTTTCTTTTGCATGTAGTTGATATCCCTCCATTTCTGATTCACAGTCAGCATCAAACCCTGGAATACAATCTAACGGGAGGGGTTCTTTATCCAAACTACAAACATGTTGCGGGTCTAAAATCCTTACTGCCTTGAGAGACTTGTGATCTGGTTGAATATAACGTGGTTTTATTCTGTATTGATCAGGGTTGTAGTAACACACTGTTTGTTTATTCTGCCATCTGTGCTGTGCAACTCTTATGCCAGTGCTCGGTATGTATTTATTAATTCTGTAACTTTATCAGTTTGATGAATTCTAATGTTACGGCTTTCAAACAAAGTTATACCCATCAGTGTGCAGGACACCAGGTGGATATTGCTGCATGCGATCTCTCAAAGAAATGCTTTTTGAGTTTGTTGGTGCATCTATTTGTTATAAAACAGCAAGTGTCAAGGTAAGCTTTTTCTGTAAACGGATCCATTTTTAGAATGGCAATAATTGTCGCTCATAACTAGGGGGTGTTTTCTAATTAGCCAGAATGTTATGTGTTGATTACTTAATTATTCTTTTGATCAGTTTAGCTGGAGTGGCTACACGGACATCTGGAGGGTTAGGACTGAATTGCAGGTTAAAAAAAACAAGTTGTGAAAAACGCAGGGCCCTGCCTATAAGATATTGTTGATATACATCATGGTCATAGTGATAGCTCAGCTCTAATAACAAAAAGGGAGACAAAACCGAACCAGGTAACTACAGACCAATAAACCTGACTTCTATTATATGGAAACTTATGGAAACTATAATAAGATCCAAAATGGAAAATTAACTATATGGTAACAATATCCTGGGAGACAGTCAGCATGGTTTTAGGAAAGGGAGATTGTGTCTAACTAACCTACTTGACTTTTTTGAGGATGCAACATCGACAATGGATAATTGCAAAGCATACTACATGGTTTATTTAGATTTCCAGAAAGCTTTTGACAAAGTCCAGCATAAAAGATTAATTCTCAAACTGAACGCAGTAGAAAACAGAAAGTACTGATTAGAGGAGAAACCTCAAAATGGAGCAAGGTAACCAGTGGTGTACCACAGGGATCAGTATTAGGTCCTCTGCTATTCCTAATCTACATTAATGACTTAGATTCTGGTATAGTAAGCAAACTAAATTTGCAGACGACACAAAAATAGGAGGAGTGGCAAACACTGTTGCAGAAATAAAGTTCATTCAAAATGATCTAGGCAGCATTCAGAACTGGGCAGACACATGGCAAATTACATTTCATTTAATAGAGAAAAGTGTAAAGTACTGCATGCAGGCAATACGAATGTGCATTATAAATATCATATGGGAGATACTGAAATTGAAGAAGGAATCTATGAAAAAGACCTAGGAGTTTATGTTGACTCGGAAATGTCTTCATCTAGACAATGTGGGGAAGCTATAAAAAAGGCCAACGAGATGCTCGGATATATTGTGAGAAGTGTTGAATTTAAATCAAGGGAAGTATTATTAAAACTTTACAATGCATTAGTAAGACCTCACCTAGAATATTGTGTTCAGTTCTGGTCACCTCGTTACAAAAAGGATATTGCTGCTCTAGAAAGAGTGCAAAGAAGAGCAACCAAAATTATCCCAGGTTTAAAAGGCATGTCGTATGCAGACAGGCTAAAAGAATTGAATCTATTCAGTCTTGAACAAAGAAGACTACGCGGTGATCTGATTGAAGCATTCAAAATCCTAAAAGGTATTGACAATGTCAACCCAGGGGACTTTTTTGACCTGAAAAACAAGGACCAGGGTCACAAATGGAGATTAGATAAAGGGGCATTCAGAACAGAGAATAGGAGGCACTTTTTTACACAGAGAATTATGAGGGTCTGGAACCAACTCCCCAGTAATGTTGTTGAAGCTGACACCCTGGGATCCTTCAAGAAGCTGCTTGATGAGATTCTGGGATCAATAAGCTACTAACAACCAAACGAGCAAGATGAGCTGAATGGCCTCCTCTTGTTGTAAACTTTCTTATGTTCTTAATTGTAAATTTTCAGCCGTGGCCGGAGATGTATGTTACTGACATGCTTGTTTTCTTCATTACCTTTATAAACGCAAAACAAATTTGAAAGGCACTTCTTTCCATTCACAAAGCTGGTTCCACCAGTTTAAGATTAAATGTCTCTCTATAATATTTAACTAGTTTCATATGTTCAGATTTAGCTCTGCAGTGTCAAATTATGAACAAGATTCTCAGGGTATTTACTCCACATTGTCATTAGAGCAATATGTTTTTGTAGGAAGAAAACACCAATTACACGTCCTATAGCAGTAGGGATATCAATGTCCTATCATCAGTGACAGCTGACAAAGAGCCACACTTCTATTACTATATGCTTGGGATTTTCTTATGGCACTTTAGAGTTTTATTTAGAGAACAGCATATCCAATTGTGATGATTTACTAAGGAAATTATTTAGCTAAAAGTTAATGAGAGTCTATGGTGTGTATATGGAGGAGTCTATCTGTCTATATGACGAACATACATTTTTATTAGAGCTGTCAATTAATCACTTAACTTCTGCGATTAACACGTTCATTTTTTTTTTGAATGTGCGTTAATCACCCTCTGTTTTGACCCTCACAGCATACCGTAATTCATTCCCTGCAGCACTATTTAATATATTTGTGTGCATGCAACAGAATAAGAGCAGTCGTCATTGGAATAGAAAGTTAGTCATGGGACTGCATTATGGAGCAAAGCACTACAAGTGAAGGATTTATGAATGGGATTTTTTTTAAACTTTCTGACAGTTTATTGGATAGAAAGACTATTACTTGTATCTCTTAGTTCCAGTATCACAGAATGCATCTAGTCTGCTGTACAACCTGTGTGCTGTAAACACACCTTTACTTCTCAAAAATACACTTTCTATTAGTTCTTCTGCTACAGGCAGCAACAACAGAACAACACATGAAACCCGTCAGTTTGGCTACATGTGTATGTATATATTTAGCGTTACAGGGGTTACTTTCAGTGGGACACCCTGCATTATCAAAGCTGTTGCAAAGTGGATAGCTACTGACTTTTCATTTTATTTCAATTACCACATTTATTTTTAAAGATATTGTTTACAATCAAGGAACTGTTACTCAGTGAATGGTTTGTTTTATTTAGATATTTTCAAGCTATAAAACGTAATGCAATACCCTTTTAAAGGAAACTGATAAGAAAATATCCAGTTTAATTTGAAATGTAGTAAGGTGAGTAATAAACTAACAGTTTTGTGATTGAGCAGTTGGTTCAAACATTTTTTTATTTTATTTTAGTAGTCACCAATTAATTTTTACCCCATTTTTCTCCCAATTTGAAATGCCCAGTTGTATTTAGGCTCAGCCCACCACCACACCCCTGCGCTGACTCAGGAGCGGCGAAGACTAACACACGCTGTCCTCCGAAGTGTGTGCTGTCAGCCGGCCACTTCTTTTCACTCTGCAGACCCATCATGCAGCCAGCCCAGACCTACAGCATTGGAGGACAATGCAGCTCTGGGCAGCTTACAGGCAAGCCCGCAGGTGCCCGGCCAGACTACAGGGGTTGCTGGTGTGCAGTGAGCTGACGACACCCTGGCCGACCTAAGCCTTCCACCTCCAATTGTGTGCCGCCCCCTGGGAGCTCCCATCCACGGTCGGCAGTGGAATAGCTGGACTCAAACCGGTGACGTCCAGGCTATAGGGCGCATCCTGCACTCCACACGGAGCGCCTTTACTGGATGCGCCACTCGGGAGCCCCCTTGTTCAAACAATTTAATGGCAAATGCTGGAGAATTTCTGTGTAATTCTGTGTATATAAATATAAAACCATAAAGAGGGGCCAACAAAATGAATCCAGAAATAAGAAAATAGGGTTTTAATGATGCACAGTTTTTTTTTTGGATGATGTTAATAACAATATTAAAAATATTAGTAATAATGTTATCAGTAATAAAACTAATTTGAATGAGATGGATGCTGTAATTGTATCAATTAAATATGCCATAAAAACCAAGATTAACTGAGATTAAATTTTGAAATTGCAAGATTAATCATGATTTTTTTTTTTTTAATCACTTGACAGCCCTAGTTTTTACTTATCTAAGCGATTTTATACCACCCCTGACCGTTCTCTGGCGATTCCCAAAGTAGAGGGTATTATTGCGTCAAAGTGGGCTGAAATTTTGCTCCTGTGTTTAATGGCTATTAGAGCAACACCACATTGCTATATGAAGCAGTGACAGGTAGAATAATGTGCATCCCAGGTACCAGAATATGACACAGCTCTATTGCATGGTGCTGCACTAGAAAATTGGGTAGGGCAACTTAAGGAACATGTAGCCCTCCCAATAGATCCCAGTTAGAGGACCACAGTCCATGGAAATCATAATGATTAATTTCAAATTAAAAGAATAAAACTGTAAGAAAAACACACACCACTAACGTGTAAAGGTAATACAAATAAGGTCTAGTTTATTGTAGTAATAGAATACAAACAGTAGGATGGACACCTGAGACCCATACATAAGAGTTTCATCCATCAAGCACATTTGAAGTACAAACAGTGTCCATATATGGTTGTAAATAAGTAATTTTTAATTAATTTCTCTCAGAAATATGTTATTATTAAGCAGATAATTACTGTGAGAATGTAAGACAGGACAGCATGGCTCCAGTTGTTTTCATCCTTGCACGATAAGTTTTCGCCGGTGTTGTGTGTTTCTGTGAGATTCTCTGTAATTCTGCCTCTGCCTATCCCATGCCCCAGACAGTAAGCTCAGAAGAGACATTGTCAAAATTGCACTCACCCCCGACACACAAGAATAAGACGAGACAGAAATTGATGCAAAAAATCCTCCACTCTTATGGGTTTTTATGTAAACCCTTTATTACAGTATAAAATAATCTACACATTTAAATGTCAATGAAGACATCTGGTAATGAGGTCTCAAGTAGGTTAATGATTACTGAACTGTTTTTTAACCTGATAATTTTTTTCTTAACATTAATGTATCATTTGAAGGGCTCCCGAGTGGCACATCCAGTAAAGGTGCTCCGCTTGGAGTGCAGGATGCGCCCTATAGCCTGGAGATCGCAGGTTTGAATCCAGGCTATGTCACTGCCGACCGTGACCAGGGGTTCCTAGGGGCGGCACAATGGTGGAAGCTTCCCAGGTAGAGAGGGCTTAGGTCGGTAGGGGAATCCACAGTTCACCATGCACCAGCGACCCCTGTGGCTGATAGGGCACCTGTGGGTCTGCAGTGGAGCCATCAGATCTGTGTTGTCCTCTGGCACTATAGGTCTGGTGGCCTCACTGTGGATCCGAAAAATGACGGATTGGCAGGAACACTTTTCAGTGGACATGTGTTCCAGCCTCCGTTTCGTGAGTCACCAGGGAGTTGCAGCGATGAACCGATATACAAATAACAATTGGGCATTCCAAATTGGGGAGAAAACCGGGGTAAAAAATAAATAAATAAATAATGTATCATTTGAGACAAAAATAACTGAAGCTGCTATGTAGAGGGTAAAAACATTTCCTACTGGAATACAGAGCAGTTAACAATGTGCAGTGTCCCACCCTAGAGGTGTCTGGCTGCTCACTGATTCAGTTGTACAGTTTTTTGAGATCCATTTCTTTACTAAGAGAGGGTCGTCGCTCCACTACCCAAGTAGACATGATCTTATTTCTACCCAAGCGTGTTGGAAAAACATGGGGAAAAAACCCTTGTGATGTTTCAGTCTGCTGGAGACCTGGAGGAGTCTAACACTTATCTTCAGGGGAAGTTATATTTACTCAGTTTCATGGCGCCAAAATTTAAGTTCCTTTGAGTAAATTCTGAATAACTGTTTGTAAAAACATATCTAATCTGGAAAAGGATTGTTCATTGAAAATACATTAATATATACATGTTTATCATAATCAGGATTAGGGATTTGGAAAAGCATTGCATGTCCCCATTAAACTGTATAACCTGAGAAACCCTGTACACATCAATAAATTAGCACATGGAAGCATGTGCTACAGAATAACCTTAAGACTTTCTTCAAAGAGCCAATTAGGTGGAAATCTCTTGGGGGTGAAAAGGGGTGTGGGGATGACCTTTTTGTCAACATTACTGGACGATATTACCAAATAGCAGCACAGAATTGAGTAAGCAAGGTATCGATCAAAGATTCAGGGCAGGTGAGGATGTGACCTGGGAGTTGGGCTGACACTATTAGGCTGTGTACTATTGTGACAAGTGAATGTCGCATTTTTTGTTTGCGTTTTTTTTTTCATGCACGAAAAATGCATAATAAAAGAATGGCAAATATTTATGGCTTTACAGTATATGAAGTTTCTAAAAAAACATACATTTAGTTCTTAAAACAAGTCCCTATATTCTGCCAAAAATTCAAATTTCTTAGAAATGTTCAAAATCATCAGTATGGTGGAGGTCAGGAGACAGCAGTTTGGGTGAGAGGGTCTGGGCAGTTTGGCTTATCCCTCTCAGTCACAGTACAAGGGGGTTTGCTTTGGCTGCATTCACTGGGTCGGTCCTCATGGCTTCTGGGAACTGCTGCTCACATCTGTCTGCTGCTCACAGTTTCCATTGGAAGAACGTGGCAAGATGGTGGGAAGGGAAGTGGAAGTTATTCTGTCAACGGTCCACTCCCAGAACTGGGAGTGCGGGGAATGTAGTGGAGGCGCCAGTATCTGCTGTAATGAATTGGCATCGGAGCACATTGAATTCAATGGAAAGACAAGGGCTGAGTGTGAACCACAAACCATATGGTACACATGTCTTACCATTCAACTGAAGAGCAAGCTCTGTAGTCGGGAGGTAACTCTAATGTAACATACTACATTTGGACCAGGAAAAGGTTCTTTATATCCAACAATGCCTTTATTTCGATGCATGTGGGGAAAAGTGGTCTATTTTTAGAAGCCGCAACACTTGTAATGCATATTCGATGAATTTAGAACAAAAAAGGGACACAACTGTATAAGACAAATTTAGAACATTTGGAAGTTAAAAGTAACACATTATCGAATGTATTCTTTTCAAATAACTTATCTACAGTACGATATTAAGAAAAAAGCACCATATTAAATTAATCAGTTTTAAAGTTGCGATATCCAGTTTTTGCACATAAATACAGAGCTTTTCTTTCAGAGAGGTTGATGAACGAGATCTCTTAGCCCTAGCCATGACGACAGGTGCCCAACACAGGGGTATATCTAAATCAGCCGCTTATATCACAGCGCGGGGGCGGGGGGGTTCAGTGATAATGTTACTTATAAGAGAATTGTACCTTTAAACACTGACAATAAATGCTCAGATGACACAGGATTTACCAGTGTCACTGCATGCATTCACAGGCAACTAGAGTAATAGAAATGCTAACCACTTCCTTTGCACTGTAGTCCGTATACAGTCTTAAACCATTGCTGGTAAATTAGCCACAGCCTTCCATGTCTGCCATTCCCTCCGGGTGGTGGACAGGAATGACCCTGCCAGCCCCGGTGCTGCTCGGGGGGGGGGGTGTGGAGGAGACTCTTATAAACACTGTAAAGCTGCAAAGTGCTAATAGGGAGCAGATCAAAGCCTGTGCGCTGGGGAGGCATGTCACCTATTAAAATGGGAATGCACTGGTTTGCCTCTAGTGGCGTATTGTGTGGTTGACCAGAAGACCAATAGGAGATAACAACCAGATGGGATTAAGAAAAAAAATCAACCACATCCTTTCAACCTTTTAACCATTTGAAACTGGACAACTGCTCATACAGTTATACCGTAATTCTTTCAATATGACACACACTCTTTTTACAAATTTTTCTAAGCATGGTGGTGTGCTATGTACAGGCCTGGTGTATATTTGTGTGCAGTTTACATGTGTAGCATAAGTCCCAGCCTACACAAATCCCAACTTGTTTCTCTTGCAGCTGTCAGAAAAAGCTGATGTTACAGTTAGCCTCTTGAGAAGGCTTCAGAGAGTTTAGACAGCTTATGGTTAATTGGTACATTCAAGGCAGTACAGTTTCACACGAGACAGACACCAGAGGTATGTTCTAGTACTTCAGTAAGCACCTCGGTCATACTGGCACACTCTAATATGACTCAGAGTTGAGCAACATTAATTATTTTGGGGTGGGGGCCAGGGTTTTATATCATTTTTAATATTTGCAGCAGCGTCCGTGAAGCACCGAGGTGTCTAGCTGCTACAAGTGAAGAAAGACAGTGACATGAAATTAAAGTGCTTATCAAATATGCTAGGGTTGGTTGGTGCTGTGCTCCGCTCATGTACCCCGGTGTCGGTGCTGTGCTCCGCTGGGTACCCGTGTCGGCGCTGTGCTCCTTCGTGTACCCGGTGTCGGCGCTGTGCTCGCTCGTGTACCCGGTGTAGGCGCTGTGCTCCGCTCGTGTACCCGTGTCGGCGCTGTGCTCGCTCGTATACCCGGTGTCGGTGCTGTGCTCCGCTCGTGTACCCCGGTGTCGGCGCTGTGCTCCGCCCGCTGGTACCCGGTGTCGGCGCTGTGCTCCGCTCGTGTACCCCGGTGTCGGCGCTGTGCTCCGCCCGCTGGGTACCCGGTGTCGGCGCTGTGCTCGCTCGTGTACCCGGTGTCGGCGCTGTGTCGCCGGTACCCGTGTCGGCGCTGTGTCGCTGTACCCGGTGTCGGCGCTGTGCTCGCTGGGTACCCGGTGTCGGCGCTGTGCTCGCTGGGGTACCCCGGTGTCGGTGCTGTGCTCGCTCGTGTACCCGGTGTCGGCGCTGTGCTCGCTGGGTACCCCGGTGTCGGTGCTGTGCTCCGCTCGTGTACCCCGGTGTCGGCGCTGTGCTCCGCTGGGGTACCCCGGTGTCGGTGCTGTGCTCCGCTCGTGTACCCCGGTGTTGGTGCTGTGCTCGCTCGCCGTGTACCCGGTGTCGGTGCTGTGCTCGCCGTGTACCCCGGTGTCGGTGCTGTGCTCCGCTGGGGTACCTCGGTGTCGGTGCTGTGCTCCGCTGGGGTACCCCGGTGTCGGTGCTGTGCTCCGCTGGGGTACCCCGGTGTCGGTGCTGTGCTCCGCTCATGTACCCCGTGTCGGGCGCCAGTGCTCCGCTGGGGTACCCTGGTTTTTAATGTTAGAATGTGTTTCTTGCATCTTCTTTATAACATAATGAAAATATTGTGGGTTTTGCTTCTTTCATGTTTGTTTTTTGTTTGTTTTTTTACACTAATTCAGGATATGAAATATTTGAAATACAACGCAAAAAATATTATACCCTGGTTCCTGTGCTGTAGGTCACATTGTCTTGTTGCCACTGGACCATTGGAATGAGTGTGATCTATAGCACAGGACGTGATTAGGTTCCAGGAAGCAGCGGCAACGTTTCATCCATAGCGTTGTCTTTGAGATTCCTGCATAGTTTCAGTGAGTTTCTGTCCTTGCTGTGTGTAATGAACTGCATGTAACACACTCTCTTGAGATCAAGTGTCCATGTGTCACTGCTTAAACCTGCTATCTGTGTCTCTTTCCAGGATGTTCGTGGTACAGCAGATCACTAACAGTAACCTGCTGCTACTGGTGACTCAAGCCGACTGTGACTGTAGCTTCTACCCCCTAATCACACTTGAACCACATGAAGTCAAATATATCCTTTTATTTGACATGGAAATTATTTAAACTGAGATTCACGTGTGTTATGTGCCAGGCCTATTGTAGTGCAGCAATATTTTTGTATTAAATTGAACTAGTATCTTGACATACTTTTAAATGGACAAATAATATTATTCAAATAGTAATAAATAGTGATACAGTGTATCATAATATTATGATTTGATAATATCACTACTCACTGTCAGACCATTTTGACTTTAAATTATGCAATGCCATGCAGAAATCTAATATCATTTTTATATAGTATAACTGCTGGTTCTAATTAAATCTATTTAAAGGTACGGAATACTAAAATAAACTAAACTTCAAAATACAAACGTTCCGACTAGAACTCTTTTACAATGGTATGCACATTCTGGGGTCCCCAAGTGTCTCCCCTGGTAAAAGCACAGCCACGTGGCGTGCAGGGTGAGCCATACAGTCAGGGAAGAGCAGGTTCGCGTCCTGCTGTGTGAAGTGGGCGGTCTTCTCTGGGGATTCCGGAGGGAGCGTTTTTATTGGCTCTGGCGCTCCTGCGGGTTAGGGAGGCATAACCAGCACAGGCTGTTTCTCCTCATCGCACTACAGTGGACCCTGCTGGCCAGGCGCCCAGTGAGCTTAAAAGCGGACACCTGCAGGGATGGCCTTTGTCCTCCAGAGGCAGGTAGCTTGATGACATCCGTTCCTGGGTGTGAAAGAGGAAGCTGGCTTGGTCGTGGAATGCCCACTGAACCTTCAGTTCTCCTGAGCTCTGTGGGGAGTTGCTGTGGTTACGGGTAAAATAATTGGGCTTTCTAAATGAATTTAAAAAAGGCATACACATGATGTTCCATCTATAAATTAATCAACTAACATATTGTGATGGGTGCTAAACTATTGAGTAATGATAGGGGAAAATGTTTAATTTGAACCCAGGGTTACATGTGTGGATTGAACCCTAATCCTCAATGAATCTGTAACAGCAGACCCTGTGTGCAAACTGTTTGCATCCTGAACCCCGCGGCACATAACGCCTCAGTGAAGTGTGACAGGATGCGCTCCCAGAAGATCAGAAGGCGTCCAGATTCCTGCCACGCTTTCCATCCTGAGGTGAGTAAGCCTTCCTGATACTGAATGCAGTCATAACTCATTGTGACTGACGCCAGGGACCAGAGAATATACGTGTTGTAACCCGTGTTCTCAACATTTAATGAACCCATACCCTGCCCTGATAAGCTACAGAATGGTTTGGTACACCAAAAATACAGCTGTGGTCTATCCCGGCAGGGTACAGATTGATCAAATTAACTCATTCGATTTCAAATTTTGTTTTTATATATTCTAAGTTGAAATATATATATCTAAGGTGAAAATATTTTACTTCTTTACTTCGTTACCATAGTATTGTGCAGTATAAATGTAAAAGTTGTAAGAACGGTATATTTGTAGTAACAAGATTATTCAAAGCACAGAACGGGTATTATTTTCACAGTGCACAGTAAAATGTTAATTATTTACTCTTTAGATGTGCTAGCATTTGATTTGAGGGTTTATTTCAGTGTATTGCCTGTAGGTTATAATTAATGCATAAATCATAACAATCCGGACACATCCAGCCATTACAGAATACACTGAAATAATACCTTTCTAGAAAAAACAAAGAAAACACAAGCAGGACCCCAAGCAAAGGCAACATTCTGCAATACAAAGACTGGGGACCAGGAGTTTGTAGTGAACTGAGAATCATTTGCATTGGGGTTCATCCATCTTTCGTTTGATCAGAAGTGTTAATGACTGGATACTAGCTTGGGTGTCCAAAGATTTCATACTTTTACCAAGATGTTTGTCCGGTTTAACAGTGTTCACAATTCAGTTAAATTTACTGCAATAAATGTATTGCAATTCACTAACTCTTAAAACATTACTGCATTGTAAAACCAAACCTTTAAGCAATAAACATAAATCTCACGGAACAGGTTATAAACATATTTGAATTGTTTAAGATACACTGTAGACATGCAGACAACTAAAGTGTTACCTTACTGTGTAGTATATAAATATTATTATGTTTGTAATCTGTTGCATAACATATATCTTTAATTCTTAAATACCTGAGTTACATTCATAAATATTGGTAAATTTGGTCAAATTTTGGGAAAAGTGGAAATAAGAGCTATTCTAAAAGCACCTAGCTCTCTTTCCACTATTTAAGTAAAACAAAGATGAAGTTGTTTCTTTTTTATCGCAGAAATATTAAAAGAAGCCTAATGAATTCAATGACAGTGAAGACATTCAAAAAGAATACCAGCCGAAACATTGGTCATTGAATTTATTATATTTCGTTTTGTATATTCTTCAGCATTCTGGAGTGTTTAATAGTTACGGGTCATTCCAATTTTTTCATTACAGGAAAATGCAGGGACTGTGGGGAACCTCAGAAATGTCTCTCTCTTTGCTCCTCTTCATATTGTCGCTCTGCTCTGTGGCTGCTGTGTTGCAGTGATGTGAACCTCTTCGCAGTCTCTTCTGTGACTCTTCCTGGAGAACCTTCTGAATGAAATCTGCATGCAACAATTTTGTTTGTTTGGTTATTTAGTTCCCTTTCAAGTATGAAATGTAACCATTGCCGTGTTGTTAATGGTTACATTTCTATTTCAGGGAACCAGGGTTATGATAATATTATTATTATTATTATTATTATTTGTTTATTTAGCAGATGCCTTTATCCAAGGCAACTGACAGAGATTAGGGTGTGTGAACTATGCATCAGCTGCAGAGTCACTTACAACTACGTCTCACCCGAAAGACAGAGCACAAGGAGGTTAAGTGACTTGCTCAGGGTCACACAATGAGTCTGTGGCTGAGGTGGGATTTGAACCGGGGACCTCCTGGTTACAAGCACTTTTCTTTAACCATTGGACCACAATATGCAACAAGCAAAAAACTGAATGTGCTTAAAGGAAAACAGCAGGCTTGAAAAACCAACAGTAACAGAAAAGACATTTTGGAATGAATCTGGAAGGTTGTGGACAAGTCTTTCAGTTTCAAATAAGTCTCTTGGGTGTCTCAAGATGGTAAAATGACTTCCAAACCAGAGACGAAAAAACTTATTCCATAGGCTTGTGAATGCACTGTGTGATCCCATCCCGTCTAGAAATACCAACTGAACATTATGTTGCTTAAAGTGGACAGCTTTCCATTTCCTTGTGACTTTTTTGAGCTCCATGTTAAGCTTTCCCCCAGCAGGTCTCAACGATGTAAAGGATGCCAGACTTTGCTCTTTGAAGGACTATACAGTAAGCCAGCCGTACAGTCTAAAATGGATTTACTATTTTGAGGGATGAATCAGTCGATTCTGCTCAACTGTGTACTAGCATGTGCAGATGAAGAACCTTTAATGTTGAAGCCACTGGTGGACTTTGTTTTCTTTAGAATGAGTTGCCATCATTAAACTAAATATCCTCCCATTCAGAGCTGATGAGCCCAGTTTTCAAGTCATACTACAGCTATAGAGATGGGAATGGGAACATTCTGAAACAGAATACTAGGTCCAGTGTGTCCTGGTTTTCAATTCTGCACAGGCTATTAGCCAAGAGGCAGGGTTAGCCAGATTTGCTCATGCGACATGTCTGGTGCATCATGAACGTTTATCATTATAGCTAATGAACAAGCCAAAGGGCAAGAAATAAGAGAAAAAGGGTTCTTTAGGAATCATTAAAATACATGTAAATAAATATTAATATAAAAAGGAATCTGTCTTTTTGAGTTTGTTTTACAGGTTGTGGGTCTATTTTAATAATCTAAACACCTCCACCCCTTTAAATCTGTATTAATTCTGACCCCCCCATATTAGTTCAATTAAGGGGGTTAGTTAAGCAACTAAGAGCTCAGTTGAATGAAAACCAGAAGACACAGGGGTCCCCCAGGACCAGGATTGAGAACCACTGCTTTAACTGCTTTAATAATAAACAGGCTCTATCAAGTAAGGTGAACTGCAATGCATTTTCACTGCAGTTACAGTAGGTGGCACTGTTGTGCACACAGCGTTTTTTATTTGCCCCTTTAAAGAAAAAAAGGTAACAGTAGCCAGCATTGCGCTCATATAAAATTCAAATGCGCCGTGTTATGTTCCAGGAAGCCGAGAACACTATGTTCTTTGTCCCAGTGCAGCACATTGGACTTTTAAATGGCTGGGAAAACTGGAGTTTCAGTCAAATCTGTTAAAACTACTTTTGGTTATTAAATTTTAAAAGCTCATTAAGGTGCAGGGAGGGCTGTGCCAGGGAGCTGGGAATGTGGTCTCTTCAATGGAATGAAAACCCACCAGCCATATCAAAGCTGTGAACACATTAGCTTCCAACCACAGACATTTCGATTGCTGTCCCCCATGAAGGAGTGGAAAAAGCTCCCCCCACCCGCTCTGTGTCGTGGGGTCAGCTCATCGGAGGGTCTTCCTGAACACACTTCTCGCTCTGTAACATATGTTTCTGCTGAAAAGGGAGGCAATGCTCCTCCAGTCTGCTGATCCAGTTTGCTTAATGGGCAGGAAAATACATTATTGCTTTCTTTTTCCAGCACAAACTTTGTCACAGCAAGAATGGGAACAGAAACCAATAGTGGCTCTGAGTGCACTGTTGGGATGGGTTAGAATTCAAATAATGTGATTCAATTAAACAAAAAGGCTTTACTAAAGACAACTGAGCAAGACCTTGTTGCCTCTCCAGTTTGGTTGGAACAATAGTGCTAATTCATTATTGGGAGCCACTATTCATACTGGCACTATAGGTTTATGAATGTAAAATATGGTGCTAATAAAAAATTTAAAAAACAGGAGAATTTTATTTTTAAAGGCACTATCTGGTCACTTTTTTAGGATTTGTGCCCAGTATAGAGTTTCGCCCCCTCTTGCCCTGATCACAGGCTTGACAAGAAGTGGCACAGACTCCACAAGGTGCTGGAAGTGGCACAGACTCCACAAGGTGCTGGAAGTGGCACTGACTCCACAAGGTGCTGGAAGTTGTCTCGAGGGATCCATTCAGACATTCATATTTAAAAATTCAAGAATAATTTTCTCAAATAATATTAAAATGTAATCCCTACCTTGCTCCTACACCACAGAAAAGACAACTTGACCTAACACTTTTGAGATGACTTGCTTATTCAAATAATGTGCTTATATCTGCAGAGTGGACTGTTAAGAAATACTGTGACGGAGAAATGTATTTCCCCATCACTATAACCAGCAGTAATCTATGTATATATTAAATGGTGTTCTATATATAAAATGCCAACAATTACCGGATTAAAAAGTGTAAAATGTTTTATTGTAACGGGAGCTGTGTAACCTCATAAAGAGGAACAAACTGCAAATGAAAATTAATGTTAGCATGGCAAAGGATCAATATTGGATGGCCATAAATAATTGTTATTATGCTTGTAGTTCTCATGGTAATGGTTGAGTTGAGGGGAGGAGCTACCCATACCAAAGGGTAGAAAAGCTCAGTCGAGCGATTAGTTAGAGGGAGGCTGGCGGATAGCAAACAGGCCCTGTTTCGTAGCCTTGTGTTTTACCTGCCATTATTTATATTTGTAGATAGTAATTTTAAAAGTCCTGTTCTTGACTTCTTTGTTTGGAGAAAATAAAAGTTAACCATAGTTTCACTATACTTCTGTTGCCTTGTATCCTCCCAGCTACAATAACCACTCAACACCCCAACAGATAATATGAGTTAGTAAGCAGTTTGTGCGAATGGGGTAAAACAAGGGTTACCACATGGCTCCAAGTTCACCAGGGCATTCTAGTACTTGTAGTTCTGTATCTCCTAAAGAAAAAAAAGGTAAAAGGTTCCTGGATGCATTGAATGTGTTAAATATGATACAAGTTCCAAAATGCCTGGTAAATATGGAGACATTTGGTCACCCTAGGAAATGGGCAATGAATGCTCCATCCCCCAGCACCACAAGGTGTAGGGCTGGCCACTGTCCTCCAGGGGGTGGAAGCGTGTCAAGTAGCTGTTAGGCTGTAGGATGTAAAGCAGCTTGCGCTGAGATCGGAGGAGTAGCTTTGGCTAGAGAAATTAACATTGTAATTTAGGGAGAACAATGGGGGTGCAATAATGGGACACACTTCATGGCCCTTCCTTGGGGGGGATCTAGACCTGCATGTTTGTTCAGTGTGAGTGGGAGCCTCTCTTTTTCCAGAACTCTCTGGCAGAATCCAGAATCGCTGTGCTTGCCTGTTTTGCCAGAGCAGTAAACAAGGCTGGGTATGGGCGCATGCTCCACAGACTTTACAATTCTCAGCATGTTTTTAATGAATTACAAGACTGTGCCTTTTTTGGTCTTAGTTTATAAAACAACTGCTTACTTTTCTCTTTTGTTGTGGTACATGTCTTAGAGATTTAAGATTATTGGCGACGGACCATTTAGACACAATGCCTAAATCAGAAAGGGGTGTCATTCATCTCTTGATAATGATGAAATGCAACTTCTCCATGTAGTGTCTCATTGTGTCCACAAGAGGGAGCCAGTCACTTATGAATGGAATATAAACACCCAACCCTACAGCAAAGCCCATGAAGGTTTGAAGGGAAAGGGGGAGGACCCCTTGTAGTTATGGCTGTTTTAAAACACTTCTTTTTTTTTTCTTTTCCATGCCTTGTTTACCGCCACCATATAAGCCCACATTGGGAAAAATAAGCTCCCTAGCTGTTTTCTGCATGAACACCTGCACATGACATTAATGAAAGAGCAAGTTGCTGCAGGTAGTAGCAGCTGCAGCGCGGATGTATTTTAGTGAATGTAAACAAGGTCTGGTCTTCCAATGGAGTAAAGACCAAAGGGGAAACTCTGGAAGAATGAGGTGGAATCATATTTTAGATTAAAGCTGAGCTTTAAGAGAGCTTAATTGATGTTTTAAAGAGTTTTTTGGGTTTTTTTACTTTGCAGGAAACATGGAGACTTTGGTAGATGGTAGAAAAGAAAAAAATGCACAATACTATAATTCACTTTGCCAAAAAATCTTGAATCCCTTCATTTTTTTTAGGTATAAAGCAGTACTAACACAGACACCAAAAGACTGATTGAAATATCTTTTACATGTAGTTTCTTTTTAATACTATTGCTTGCAATGCATTAGCTGGGCACACCTGATTTATTGGCTTTTTTTTTTTTTTTTTAATAACAGAAGTGCAAGAATCTACACACACTCTAGTTCTCTTCCATGATTTCCATTCCAAAAAATACAATGTTTTTCTATGCTTTTTTTTCACGGTATACTGCAGTAAACTCCTCTAAGGGTGTAGCTTCAAGAATAAACCTGGGTTTTTAAGTAACTGGAATTCCTCTTCCAGGTTAATGCAACACATTTAATTTGCTTACTGTGCACTGTGTATCTCGAATACTAGCAGGGTTCTTCAGTGCTATTCTGTGGGTCCCAGTGCATCACACTGTGACTGGTGTCCCCAGTGAACACTTCTAAATTAGAACTGGTTGCTTGCACACTGTGGCATAATGAGATCTTGGGTTTGTGTGAACTCAGCAACCTAAACAGGTTTTTTTCTTGGTTTTTTTTTAATGTATCTTCTTTTCCACAGACCCCGATTGCATCTTTAAGGCTGAACTCCAGTTCCTAAAGTGTCTACAGCTATGGCCAAAAGTTTTGCATCCCCTACAAATTTAACAAATTTTGCTTCATAAAGTCGAATTAAACCTGCTGAATAATGTTACATTAAAATATTGAATTACATAACACTTTGTAGTTTTCTATATACTTAACGAAAAATTGACAAAAATGAAAACAAAAGTGACATTTTGAAATCTAACATGAAATACTGTGCTACTATTAGGGCTTCCAGTAAACTTTTGCGATAGCATTTTGTAGTTTCTTTGATTACATGATGCTGTATATTTTGTTAAATTATGTCTCAATCCTAAAATTCTAGGTGATGCAAAATGCTTGGCCATAGCTGTGGAACAGTACTGGGGGTCTGGAGATCCAGCAAATTCAAAATATGAAATTCTGAATATGGTTTATATAATGCTAAATGTATCCCCAGATGGCTCATCTGACACACTGTCCAGGATCCGAGGTGCCCAGTCCCTGGATTTCAATCCAATTGCATTCTTGACTGCGATCTCCTACTTGCCTCACTGATCCAGTTGCAGACCACATGCAAAGCACCTTGAGGCCATCAGTAATCTCTGCCACACAGCAAGATGCAGCTAAACTGGTACGAGGTGGAGGGGTCCTAATACCATTAGTTTTCAACAAACCTTGAAAGGACAAAGTGTTTAAAGATGGGAATTTTCCTACAAGTGACAAGACAAAAATAAAATATTTACTGTGGAATTAGTTTCACTTCTAATGGAGCTACCATATGGTATATATTCAGAAATAAACTTTTAAAAATAATGAAAACAACAAGTGTTTTTACAGATTCAAAAAAAATACTTTATTAGAACAACAATACAGCAGATCGAAAGATCCCATCTCAATCACACACCTCTTCAAAGTCAACATTTCACACAACAATAGCCGTTTCTTGAATGCGCTTGCTTCAGGAAATTTAACAAGGCCTCTATTTTACTTTGGAGGAAGAAAACACAGAGACACCCTTTGCTTTAAAACACCAGACACACACTAAACAAAACACAGGTTTCCTAACAAGGCAAAGACCAAACACTACCTGTGAATCCTATGTGTAGGACTGAAGCCATTGGTGAGTGTTGAGTTTCAAGAAACTGATTAGCCTCCCGAGCGTCAAACAAGAGGCAGACAACTTGACACTGTGGATCAATCTGGAATAACCAAACAGAGCCCTCACCAATACTCAACACATGTCTCACAGATATATATATTAGTCAATTGAAAAGTGCAATCCAGGTCTGTTTATTTCAAGCAAAACCATTTACTACATTTCAAACAAACCAGCAATAAAAGCACCAAGATCTAGATGTACTAGATCTAAAACACTATTTAATATAACATTTTGTAATATTACATCTTTTAGAAAAACAAATTAAATATTACAAATGTTCTATTAAATAACCTAATTTTAAATGTAGTTTTCTGTTACTGTACACTAAACTGATGCAAACCTTTCTCTAGAGTAAATGCTTATGAATCTAACCCACAGTGCTTTAAGACCATAAGAACTAAGAAAAATTAAATCACACTCAAGGGCTAGCTAGGTTCAATGCATGGAGGTGTCCAATTGTCCTGCATTCTTTTCCTGCAGAACGTATATTGAGCATTTGAATTTACAACAAAAAAACTGTTATGAACAGAATCCATTAGAAAACAATAGCCCAACACACATTAAAATAGTTATGATTAGATTATAGAACACAAAAATTAGTAAGCATTTTCATTTAATACAAGTTTTCCAGTTTCGCCTTTGTTACCAATAAAAGGTAAAGTCACCTATTCTTGTTTTAATCTGCATCACAATGTTAGGTGTTCCATAGTTTTACCAAGCTTGTTGTCAGACAGGTTATATACAAGAACTGCTTCTGTTACTATTGTTTCCTGCTCAGTGACTTCAGACCAGCAGGCAACATTCTACATGGTTCAGCTTGTATCATTAAATGGCTAGCAGGCTATGTTTTGCAGCCTTGATAAGGAATGGATTCACAGTCCTCAGTGTTTTTAGTAAAAACCACACACAAGTGTTGGGGAGTGGATTTCAGTTCTTATCTTGCTGTTCGCACTCTCTCCCTCACCCCATGCAAACTCCCATCTTGAGATTCTAGTGTGAAACTCAAGAAAGATCAGATCACATTGAAATCAAACAGTCCCATGGTAACAGGGTGGGGAAACATACTGAATGATGAATTAGTATTGCTTCATCTTGCATTTCTCATTACTAATTTTAAAGATTACCATCAAAGTGTGGCTTATCCATTTTAAGTACTGGATCCATTTTCCATAGGATGCATTAAAAAAAAAAAAAAGACCGCAAATGACACAAGGCTCTATCAGAAAACATTTACAATGGACAACATATGTTTACATTTGCCGATTGCTTTAGTCTTCCCATCTGTGTCTGACACTGGAGGCAATGGATTTGGATATTTCACTACATCCAGAATCCTTGACCATTGTCTTCGTTCTAGATAACACACATTTAGACGATAAAACTTGGAAATGTTCAGTTGCACATACACCCATAATTGGGATTAGTGATGAACAGGTGATGCAATATTGATATGACTAACACTGGACTGCAGCACAGCACTATGTTAAATAATGAAATGGACACAAGCCTAGTAGAAAAAGGTACTCTCGCTTTAGAAAGGTTAAAGGTAAAACACACAGCAAAAATTGTTTTAAAACATAAGGATAACTTATAGGAGGATGCATATTTACGGTATCTTTCCTCTTTATTAGTATGTGAAAACAAATAGCCTTAGAAATTTTAAGATCTAATGAGGACCCCTGTTAGTTACAAATGGGCGTTCTCTTTTACCATTTATAACTGCGGCATTTGGTTATAATTTGGTACATTCCTTATTTGATGACCAAAATAAATTATTACAATTTTTATTCCATTTAGTGTTTTATAGAAATGCTGCTGTTTGCAAATTAACCAAAAATGAATGACATATTTTTGTGGCCATGTTTAATATAGCATATAAATGTAACTCATCAATGAATTTCAGTCAAACCTTTATTCAAAAGACCACCAATATATTTTATTAAACCACTTTAATGTAACCCTGTACACTAGTATGTATTTCTCCATGTTAAACCATGATGGTCTCTTGAGTGGTTGTTATAGCAGGTTTGACAATTTATTTATTTATTTTTTTAAACTTCAGTGGAACCCAAAACAAAATTATATACATATGAAAAAATATATATTAATAAATCTAGAAATTCCAGCAAGACCCTCAAACCTATTTTTTTCTTCATATTATTGTATTTTACTGACGAGCAACACCAAGTATTTATTAATCCTGAATTTTAAATTTCTCAAATACCCAAAACCTTATTTAACACACGTGCAAAATAAGGTTTTCCATGTAAAAAGCAAGTCTAAAGTCTAAGGACTTGATGCCATTGATCACACTGAAAAATCAAGGTGACAACATTCGTTATGAGCTAGAAAAATGTGAAACTTGTCTGTTCATAAAGTTTAAAAAAAAAAAATCTATTTGTTTCCAATCTTCTCCCAATCCTCTAGCTCATTACAGATTCTCTATTTCTCATCTGAAATTTGATTTGAGCACCAATGTAAATAAAATATAAACTCAAACTCTTAACTAATCCAAAATGTGTTCAAGAAGAGCCACTTGAAACTCTCCACAGTGACTGTGCTTCAGCCCTGTGCTGTCTGACAAAACAACTAAACAATGAGACAGGCAGTGGATCCAGAAACCAACATGATGGCACTTTTTGTACCAAAAGACAAACTAACCCCAGACCTAGGGCATTATTATGCTGTTTAACGGAGCTCGATTTTGGAAGAAAGTGTTAATGAAGCATAAACTAAGAGCAGTCCAATTATAAGAAACGTTTCAGCCTGACTTCACCTGTGTACATGCCTGACAGGGTATCAAGTGAAACAGAAATATTAAGAGACCACTATTCTAGATCTACTGTAGAATTGACCAGTATCACACTCAAATGAAACAAATACACACAGCTATGGCCAAAAGTGTATTATTTTAGGAAATAATACAAAATAAACTATATGAACATAATTTAGATCTTTTAACATAGTGTAATCAAAGAAACTACAAAATGATTTAAAAAAAAAAGTCTACCGGAAGCCATAATAGTAGTACAGTATTTCATGTTACATTTCAAAAGGGCACATTTTTCAATTTGTTTGTTTTTTGTTAAGTGTCAGGAAAACTAAAAAGTGGTATGTATTCACTATATGAACGTAAAATTATTCAGCAGGCTTAATTCAACTTTATGAAGAAAAAAATAGTTAATTCTATAATGTTGCAAAACTTTTGGCCATAGCTATACATACATACATACATACATATAAGAGCTTTGTGGGAGTTTGATTCCACCTTATTGTGCATTACCAGATTATCTCTACAAACTAATGAATTTATTTTTCTTCTTTCTCTCTGAAAGCATTGCTAAGTTATCTCACAAAAGTTAACCTGTCTTTTGAGAACATCTTTGTGGACCAGTAAATATAGAAGTGTATTATACAAACAAACACAAACAAACATATCTACATACAGATCATTTATAGTTCACCTACAGCTGATCAGTTGACTAAAATTGGTATGCATACCGTATTTAACGGCAGTCTTGGTAAATCAGTGCACTGTGAAACTAGAAAAGCAGTCTCTAGGCTATTGGTTTTTATGGAGAAGGGATGTCCAGTGGTACTTTTTATTGTGCTGCCATTAATTCAACCTGATGCCATTTGTTTGGTTTAAGCTCCTTTCTCAGCTGGACCTGTTTAGAAACCAAAAGTGAATTGTGAAGGCAGGATGGGGAATGGACGGAAGCACCTGCTGTCGTCCCCATCCCACATGAATCCACCGCCTCAGACAATGGAAAAGCTTCCAGGCCTCGTCTCTGCAGTGGGGGCAATGGGTAAGCGGAACCCCCACAAAGGACGGCCGTTGATTAAAGTGGAAATCTGCATCGAGTGAACTACATTGCTACTTCTACCATGCCTCAAACAGAAAAGGAGAGAAAGAGACAGAGAAAGCTTGTGACTAGGTTGTTTTTGGGGTTTTTTTGTTCCCCCTGGAAACGCTGCAGTAGACTGGATCATACAAGACATCTGTAAATAGTCAAACCTGTATTCAAGACCAGCCTGTCTAGAAAATCCCTGAAAATACATCCCCATGTTAAAATCCCCTACATATAATACCCCTTTCAGATGGTCTCCTGAGTGGCCGTTACAAGCAGGCGAGACTGTGGTCGGAGAGCACTTTGCATAATCGTGAAGGGATCCGTCTAGAAAGTCATTTTTCTTGGGATATGGTAGCTTTAAGAGGCAGAGACTCTGTTCTTAAGTTATACAGCACCTATAAACCCTGAGCAGGTCTCTACCCCCTCACAGGCCCATTCACACAGGCAGTGTATATTTGGGCAATGATGACCCCCACACCTCTATGCAGTTGGGACTCACTCATTTCTCTGGCCTGCTGCATGACAGGCCACATCATTGTGCAAAGTCGACATTAACAGTGTGTGTGGTACTCCAGCAAACACTTTCTTTTAAAAAAAAGTTTGTACATTTATTTATTTATTTATTTATTTCCCCAATTATTTTTTCTAATTTTTTTTTTATAATATAAATCTATGTAACTGAAAGTTAGAAATCTTATTTACAGGAAACCTCTTCTTTATGATTACAAGCAGCTAGATCTTGTGAACAAAAAAAAAATGTCACCTCTGAACTTTTAACAGCTTGCTTTTGTCTGTTCTCGTGTTTGAAATAAATATAACATTTTGGTAAAATCAAAACTTTTTTTTTTTTATATAATCTGTAGTTACTTTGTGTGTGTGTGTATATATATATATATATATATATATATATATATATATATATATATATATATATATATATATATATATATATATATTTTTTTTTTTTTTTTTTTTAACCAATTCTTCCAAGGAGTGTGGTAAGCCTGGACTGGCCAAACCAAGTCATTTTCAACGTTGCTGTTTCTCCACTTGGATAAAAGATTCATCATCCTCTTGACCACAATGGATACTTCCTGCACGTATGTTTCAGACTCAATCTGCCACTCTGGTTAGAGCGCGTTGCCTTCTGTGCAGCCGCCCCCCGCCGTGTAGCGGAACTCCTGCAGGTTCGACACTCCGTGGAAATGGACGAAAGCCCCCGCCACCACCAAGATGTGAAACAGCTGATGGGAATGGAACTGCGAGGAGGGGAAAAACAGAAAAGGAAAGATAAGCAAACATATCATCATAACGCTGCCAACACTGACTGTGTAAATAAGAGAGACAGATTAGCTCTCTCTTCTAATTTCTCCATTCAATCCCTGAGATGTGCCATTGTATATATTCTATAATTTATACCTATAACTAGGGGTGGATTCAATCAAAAGAACAGCGCTGCTTGATGACCCTGTTCTATGGGATTTGTGTAGGCTTGACCAGTAGCAGTTACTGAAGCACAATAATGTGGAATAAGTCATCTTGACTTTACATCCTCAACCTGCAGAAGTGAAAAGGTCAATGCAGTGCTCACTGTGGGCCCCCCAGTCAAGATCAGCAAGTCAGTACTAGAGGTCTTCACAGGTCCAAATGAATCAACCCGACCATGAACTGACAATTATTTACCCGATCCGACGTAAAATTCTTATTAGACCCGGATTTTCTTTCACGTCCTTCATAAACAAATCCATTACTCCGACTTTTAAGAATGATCTCAAAAGAAGCACCTTCGATATGGGTCACGTGTCTGCTGCTGCGCTCTGCAAGCCATGTCATGTGTTACTGGGGGAAGCCAATCCACACAACAGGAATTATAAACAATGATTTTTAGTACCAAAGAGAGCCTCTTTAATAGTAATCGACAGTTTGTGTATTTCTGAGTAAACAAAATCGAACCCAACCCGACCCGAGTTTTGAGAGACAATTTTGTACCCGAAAACCCGTTCGGTTCTTGAGTCCTCGGGTCCGAGTAGACCCGTGAAGACCTCTACTCAGTATAACCAGGTTTCAAACGAAAGGGCTCCTGACCACAGGACACACTTCACGCCACACTGCACACTTTCCTATGTGATTATATCCCTGTGTGTACTGTTGAAGGTTTGGTTTATTGTGCTCTTCATTGGTTCTGCCTTTCAGATGAGATATATGGGAATACGGTTAGCCCCCATGTCCACTATCTGATCTCACCATTCCACAGAAACCCCACCACATTTCTGTTTCTGAAAATATGAATTATGGATCAAGCAAATGGCAGGATAAAACAAAGCTGAAAACATTTCCATGAGAGAGTTACTGCAATGGGAAACCCCTGGTATTGCAGTGGCCACAGCAAGGTATTTCACAGCAGCACATTACAGAGGCATGCTCAGGGCACCCAGCTGGAAATGGACTCGGACTTGAAGAATCAGACTAGGCGGCATTTGTTATGTCTTAAAGAGTTCCATGTAAACAGTGGAAAAGTAAACGCTTGCACACCCAGGACAGAAATACCTTGCATGCTGCATTTTTTTTGTATTTTAGCTTACATTACATTGCTTGGCTTACTTCATCTTCTGGCTTTAGGCTCATTCTCATTCCTAGATAATTTAACCCCTTGCTTTTGACCAAAGTTATTATTTCTTAAGAGTAAATTAGTAAATGAGTGAATAAGTACAACTAGAGGTAGAACGACAACAAATTTGAGTAAAAACAAAATTAATAAAAACAGTCGAATACATTGACTAGTCGCCACCTTAAATATTTTAAAAATCATATATTTGAGAATGTCTGGTGTTTGTCAACATACTGCTTCGAAACACTATTTATAATGTGCACTACATTATTGTAAACATGATATTTGCTGTGACAGGTACCACTTTACTATTTGGTCGTTTGGAGAGTTGTTTCCTTCATTTGTGGTTGATTTTACTGCACATAAACAGATTATGATGCAGGGTGGCAGAACAGGTGTTGTGTGTGCATCAAGAAGAGTATGTAACTCACACACATAGTGAGAGCATGTCTGAAGAGTATGTAACTCACACACATAGTGAGAGCATGTCTGAAGAGTATGCAACTCACACACATAGTAAGAGCATGTCTGAAGAGTATGTAACTCACACACACAGTGAGAGCATGTCTGAAGAGTATGTAACTCACACACATAGTGAGAGCATGTCTGAAGGTGGTAAAATGCCGATTTTGATGACCTTGGATCTAATTTTTCTCCATTAGGGAGATGTCTTTGACAAACATTGTTATAATTGAAACTTGCGGTTAAAAAATAAAATGAATTGACATAAGGGATTTAACAACATGTGCAATTCTAAAATGGAAAATCCAAGCCAGACGTGGAGTACACAAAACCAACAGTGTGACACAAGGAATGGGCAGCTGCATTTGAAGCATGTCAGATCCAGCTGCCATGAATGGAAGAAATACCCATTCAATTAATAACACTAATAATAAAAATGATAAGAATAGTCGTGGCTATGGCATGAGCTCATCACTTTGCCGTGTCAATGTTTCCACTTGTAGGAAATGGATGTGAATTAGCCCAGCTTCCCATAAAGCCATCCTTCCCCAAATGAATACTCAGGCTCAGTGACCCCACTCCCGAGTCATGGTCTGCTGGCTGTGTCTGTAGCCCAGGCCTCAGGTGCACGCAGCTCCCAGACATCTGGGTTCAATCAGCAGGCCTGAAAATAGACTTAAGGCTCTCCTTAACACAGTAGCGCTTCCGTTTCCCTGGAAACGCTACTCAAGCCCTGTGACAGGTGATGCTTTTCAACATGCTGCCAAAGACAACCAGCCCTGAAATACACGCTTCAAGAGAAAGGGCTTACCCTCCCATCACCACTGTGGAATACAGCATTTACTCCTGTCATTCAGTTTCCAGCTCATGAGTGGTGGGTTTGCAAACAGTAAAGGGCTGTTTGCAGCAAGCACAAAGCTTTCAGGGCTCGCATGCACTTAGTGAAAATAGCACTTGGTCAGCTTAACAATTTTTCAATCTCTAATTTATTCTATTTCAGTTCTTTTTTCCTGAATTGACGGCAACACAGATATGCCCTCGGTGTGTGCAATATTGCCTTATAGAGCCAAGGCAGAGTGCCATGCCCCAGCAGATATTTCTAATGTAGTTATCTAGCACAGAGAAATAGAAACTTACCCAGATGTCACACTTTCCAGGGAAGTACCTCTCGGGGATGCGGGCGGCGTACAAACAGGCTCCAGTGATGTAAAGTGTTGCCATGAGGAAGAGCCAGCCCATTTGGCCCATGGTGGTTGCCCTCAGGAAACCCTCCGAGATCATGAAGTGAAAAGTGGGTACCACCCCGCTCAGCCCCAGACCCACAAACAGACCTGTAGGGAACAACAACACAACAACAGTTAGAGTATTCTCAGTGAAGTGTCTCTGTCTGTCTGATGTTGCTGTAAGATTTATAAAATTCACCCCTTCATACTCAATCAAAACAAAACTATAAAGCTTCTCTAGAAGGAATGTTTAGGTTTTCTGCCAACGTCAGTGTAGTATTTCGGTTTATGTCTAAACATAAGAATGTTTACAAACGTGAGGAGGCCATTCAGCACATCTTGCTCGTTTGGTTGTTAGTAGCTTATGATGGAACTTATTTGGACAAGTTGATTGCTAAGTTTTCAAGAAATTATTTCAAGTTGATCTAATAAAACCCGTTTTGACATTGGTTTTGCTTTAACATTGAAATGTTTCTTATAACTAGTTGTGTGAAGTGGGCTTGTGTAAGGGTTTAGGAACCAGTACTCTCAGGAGACTGCTTCAGCACAGGTCCCTCAGATTATTATTTTTTATTTTGCAACACAAAACAAAACTAAAATAAAAAACTAAAAAGAAAAACAACATATGTATCAGCGTTTATGACCTCAGTATGTGTCAGACATATGTTACTCAGGCATACTAGTCCTTCATAGCAGTCTATGCCAAAAACGGAAATGAACGAAAACCAAAGGAAACCACAGTAACATGGTCTAATCAACAGCTGATGCCCATGAATGTTTTTTTGTTTGTTTGTTTGTTTGTTTGGTTTTTTTTTATGAAATATGATACGAGCACATATTTAACAGGACATTTCATTACTACAATGCATTTCATTCAGGTTTGAAAATAAGTTGTCCTTCAATTCTCATGAAAAAGACCCCCAGGCAAGACTATGCATTTATATCTTGGCCATAAAAGACTTGAAACTTAAGTTTACAATGGTCATGACAATGGAGCTAGTTTATGACCAATAATCGTTTAAAGTCCCATAAACTATAAAACTAGCAGGGCAGGTGTTGTGTGCATGCAAAAGCAGCGTTGTGTAACTCATGCAGCCCCACATGGTGAGAACAAGCCTGAAGGTGGTAAAAATGCCCATTTGGATAACAGGTTACACCTAATTTTTCTCCTTATGGGGGATGACCTTGTCATATAACACTAGTATCATGTATAAGTTTGTTTCAAGGGGTTTACAACTAAACAAAATAATTACTACAATGAATCTGAATTTTTTAAGTGTGTTTTGTATTGTATTCAGGTCCATCCCATTTGGCCTCTAAGGTTGTCTGTATTTGTAGTTTATTTACATATATATTGCAGTGGGAGTCTCCATTATAAAACTACAATGCACTGTGCTCCAAGCACCCCTACCGTTTTCTTGTTTGACTGCCATTGTTCTTGTTTGTTTGCTTTTGGGAGTTACTTTGTTGTACATTCCTCTAATGTCAGATGACTTCACTGTAGAAGTACCGATTATAATACAATTGCAGTTGATATATGCTTTAGGTCATGTGGTATTTAAATTAGCCACATGCTATGTACTTAATGCACACTTTTCTGTCTAGTTTTCTTTTGTGTGTGGCTGTCGTAGTTCAGTTCTAAAATACATTAAATGTGTTAATAAAGAATTGCAGACAACAAATATCCCTGGCTTGTATTAACATCTATCGATCAGGCCGATTAATGTGTTGATTCTAAAAAAAGAGAGCAAATGTTAAAAGCGGTATAATATACAGCTTTTTACTGCAAGTATATTTTAATTGGGTGTTAAGTAGCAAACTCCAGTGCCAGTCACCAGAGCTGTTTCCTACAATAGCACCATAAATGCCGGCTGGGACAGTTTGGAGCACAATATAAATTGCCTCTATAAAAAGTCATAACTTGATTACCCAAGCATGTTTATATGTGTATATGTGGCCTATTAGCTAATCCACAGCAATAAAATAAAGTTTCAGGTTCCAGAGAAGGCGACGGTGTGGAACTTAAAATTCTACTCTAAACTGTTTCCCACAGATAAATCACTCCTCACACTAAAACTGCAGAACATTGCACCCTTTTGCATTCTACAAATCACAGATTGATCCAAACACATCTGTCTATAAGCAAGTAGCCAGGAACAGGGTCCCCATTTAAATGACCACCAACAGTGGAAAACCTATTTAACTCAACAAAATAAAGGCTTACTTATACACAGTTTTAGAAAAATACTACACCACATATATTGTAAAGATGTTACACAAGGGCCAAATTAAACTAGAAATGGGGGTTGTGAGAACAAAAACAAACCATCTCAGAAACATGAAGTAAAATGGATATGCGAAAATGATCTGTAACAGATATGTAAAGAGGATAACAAATGTGGCAGTAAAAGGCAAAGAGTGCCGTTAGATTTTGCCCTTTTCACAAAACTGCTAATATGTCATAACATTTGTCAGCCCGCGACATCGCATTTTCAGGAGGCAGGAGTGGTGGTGGGCGCAGAATTGAAAACTCAAGCTCACAGGGATGCTGAATTCTCAAAAACAGATTTAGATCATTAAAAAACATGGTTCCTGATATGAAATGACTGATGAATGCACAATACACACTGCTATATCGTGTATCATTTTAAAGCTTATAACCTGTAGAATAATATTTGTTTTACATTTCTTTGTCAATTCCACTCAAAAGTCAGCTTGCCCTTCAAGATGTTGCGTTGACGCAGTGTTTTGAAGCATGCACTGTGCTTGTCAGGACTTTGATATCAATCCTTTTATAGGTCAGCTTATGCTTTACTAGGAATCAGGAGGAGCCTCTCTAGATATAGTGTGGCACACTGGAAACATGGATGGCCAGATAAATAGAGCATGCATTCCATATCACAGTGGCACTGAAACAAACACTTTATTAAAATTAAACTTACTACATACTGCTGCTGCTTCATGTGGTGCATTGATTGCTGTTTGAGAAAAGCCCAGAGGCAATGTATAAATGTGGTATACGGACATACATATGCCTAGATATCCTTCTCAGTCCCTTATCTATTTAAATGGACGTTGGTATTTTACTATAAACCATATACGCAGTAAGCTTTTTGGTGCTGGGACCTAGAATGCATTTATACGATTAAAAAGTGGGGGCAGCATACATTCTTGTACCCAGAAATAAAAAAAAAATAAAAAAACACTACTTAATAAATCAATGGTTATGTAATATCCCTGTCACCAGAAATGTGCATCCACTGTGGAGGATAATAAAAAAAAGTGCACTAAAGGCAAATTAACAATATATATATAAAAGCATTTTTGATACATCACAGCAATAGCCATTAATGGGATGACGTAGTTCATTTATGGCTTTGGATGTTTGCAGTGTTTAAGCTTCACAGAGTCATGATTACAAAATACAATATTAACTGGAGTTATGCCTCGGAGCAGTGGAAAACTGTTGCCCTTCGTGTTGAAAAAGTAACTTTTTTTTTGGTCATGTAACCTTGCATTAGTAAACTGAGATGCCAGTTGATTTCTTCAGGTTTAATAAAAGGTGTTGTATACACTGGTATATATATATCTCTGATGTAAATAGTTCCACAGCATTCTGTAACACTTTAGGTAAATATGCATTGTCCCTCCTCCCTGCTGTCAAAGCTCACCTGCTCTGACCCCCCGGTACTGGGGTGTGGCAAAGAAATCACACTGAGACACAACAATGGCGGAGATGCCGAGCACACAGATGACCATCAGGTAGATGACGCAGGGCTGTGGGGAGCAGTAGAAGGAGTAATAGAGCCAGGGAACGAAGCTCCCCATGATCAGGAAAGCGATGCCCGAGTAGTCTAGTCTGGAAAACAAGTTTTACAAAGTTAGAGAGTAACACTGTGCTACAGCTTATTCTTTAACGATTATAGTATAGTTTCAATTGTATAAACACTAAAATCAAAAGATACAGTCACTATAAAAATAAACATAGTAATTCAACTTAGATAAACATTTGGACAAGACAATCTACAAACAATGTGATTGTATGTTATAAAATAAGGAAACTGATAAAGGATTCTCTTTAGCTCTTAGTGTTGTCACAATGGAAAACAATTTCTAACAGAAATCACCCAGGGTGGACATAACACCTAAACCTGTGTCAGAAGACGGGGAGAAATTAATTTTTACCATTAAAAACATTGACAAAGACTGCTAGTTAAGAAGTTTCTTTCGGTATTACAACACATCCTACCATTGAATGTAGGATATGAAGTCATATGATGATTGAAATCGTCCATGCTATGAATGGTGGCAGGGAATTTTTCCATAATCATACTGCTCATACATTTGTGTCTCCAATTACCAAAGTTTCTGCTATAAATGTTAATTTTTTTCTTCCCAAAACAGCAGGGGGTTGCCATTTATCAGGAAGTATGTTCCAAAGGCTGATTTACACTGTTAGTCCCCAGGTAAGTATTTTTCATGCTGCTGTGCAAGTGCTTACTTGGAAAAGACACGGGAGACCCCTTCTGAATGGCAGTACACCGTGTGGAAGAGCCAGGAGAAGGACAGGCAGAGGATGGCCCCCAGGAAGAACATGCCTATCACCACCTTCTCCTGGACGGGCGCCACGAAGGACATGTTGGGCCGGAACATGTAGAAGATGCCCAGACACAAGAAGAACAGGCAACCTGGTGACAGGGGGGAGACGAGGGCTTAATACGACACGTCGCGCATTCTTGTAGCATCATCATCAATTATATGTAAACTACCTCTATATGTAACCTAAACTCTCAAAATAGTAACGATATCAGAGCTTTCCAACCTTTCTGGATAAAAGAGCCATTCTGTTTACAACAGTGATTTTGCCACAAAAAAAAATAAATTGCAGCAAAATTTGACTGCATTACTAGCCCACGTTAATTGTCTTGTGCAGATTGTCTTTAATTGTCTTGTCTTGTCTTGTCTTTAATTGTCGTTAATTGTCTTGTTCCAGAAAAAGTGTATGATTAAACAATTATACCAAACAGGTGCTAATGAGCATCAATTCAATATGTAGGTTGAAACACAATCATTAACTAAAACAGAAACAGCTGTGTAGGAGGAATAAAACTGGGCGAGGAACAGCCAAACTCAGCTAACAAGGTGAGGTTGCTGAAGACAGCTTACTGTCAAAAGTCATACACCATGGCAAGACTGAGAACAACAACAAGACACAAGGTAGTTATACTGCATCAGCAAGGTCTCTCCCAGGCAGAAATTTCAAGGCAGACAGGGGATTCCAGATGTGCTGTCCAAGCTCTTTTGAAGAAGCACAAAGAAACGGGCAACGTTGAGGACCGTAGACGCAGTGGTCGACCAAGAAACTTACTGCAGCAGATGAAAGACACATCATGCTTACTTCCTTCAATCGGAAGATGTCCAGCAGTGCCATCAGCTCAGAATTGGCAGAAAACAGTGGGACCCTGGTACACCCATCTACTGTCCGGAGAAGTCTGGTCAGAAGTGGCCTTCATGGAAGACTTAGGCCAAAAGCCATACCTCCGACGTGGAAACAAGGCCAAGCGACTCAACTATGCACGAAAACACAGGAACTGGGGTGCAGAAAAATGGCAGCAGGTGCTCTGGACTGATGAGTCAAAATTTGAAATATTTGGCTGTAGCAGAAGTGCAGCGGTACACAAATGAGTGTCTGCAGGCAACAGTGAAGCATGGTGGAGGTTCCTTGCAAGTTTGGGGCTGCATTTCTGCAAATGGAGTTGGGGATTTGGTCAGAATTAATGGTCTCCTCAATGCTGAGAAGTACAGGCAGATACTTATCCATCATGCAATACCATCAGGGAGGCATCTGATTGGCCCCAAATTTATGCTGCAGCATGACCACAACCCCAAACATTCAGCGAAAGTCATTAAGAACTATCTTCAGCGTAAAGAAGAACAAGGAGTCCTGGAAGTGATGGTATGGCCCCCACAGAGCCCTGATCTCAACATCATCGAGTCTGTCTGGGATTACATGAAGAGAGAGAAGCAACTGAGGCTGCCTAAATCCACAGAAGAACTGTGGTTAGTTCTCCAAGATGTTTGGGCCAACCTACCTGCCGAGTTCCTTCAAAAACTGTGTGCAAGTGTACCTAGAAGAATTGATGCTGTTTTGAAGGCAAGGGTGGTCACACCAAATATTGATTTGATGTAGATTTTTCTTCTGTTCACTCACTTTGCATTTTGTTAATTGATAAATATAAACTATTAACATGTCTATTTTTGAAAGCATTCTTACTTTACAGCATTTTTTCACACCTGCCTAAAACTTTTGCACAGTACTGTATATATATATATATATATATATATATATATATATATATATATATATATATATATATATATATATATATATATATATATAGTACTGTGCAAAAGTTTTAGGCAGTGAAAAAATGCTGTAAAGTAAGAATGCTTTCAAAGATAGACATGTTAATTGATTATATTTATCAATTAACTAAATGCAAAGTGAGTGAACAGAAGAAAAATCTAAATCAGATCCATATTTGGTGTGACCACCCTTTGCCTTCAAAACAGCACCAAGCATCAATTCTTCTAGGTACACTTGCACACAGTTTTTGAAGGAACTCGGCAGGTAGGTTGGCCCAAACATCTTGGAGAACTAACCACAGTTCTTCTGTGGATTTAGGCAGCCTCAGTTGCTCTCTCTTCATGTAATCCCAGACAGACTCGATGATGTTGAGATCAGGCTCTGTGGGGCCATACCATCACTTGCAGGACTCCTTGTTCTTCTTTACGCTGAAGATAGTTCTTAATGACTTTCGCTGTATGTTTGGGGTCGTTGTCATGCTGCAGAATAAATTTGGGGCCAATCAGATGCCTCCCTGATGGTATTGCATGATGGATAAGTATCTGCCTGTACTTCTCAGCATTGAGGAGACCATTAATTCTGACCAAATCCCCAACTCCATTTGCAGAAATGCAGCCCCAAACTTGCAAGGAACCTCCACCATGCTTCACTGTTGCCTGCAGACACTCATTCGTGTACTGCTCTCCAGCCCTTTGGCTTAACAAACTGCCTTCTGCTACAGCCAAATATTTCAAATTTTGACTCATCAGTCCAGAGCACCTGCTGCCATTTTTCTGCACCCCAGTTCCTGTGTTTTCGGCATAGTTGAGTCGCTTGGCCTTGTTTCCACGCCGGAGGTATGGCTTTTGGCCGCAAGTCTTCCATGAAGGCCACTTCTGACCAGACTTCTCCGGACAGTAGATGGTGTACCAGGGTCCCACTGTTTTCTGCCAGTTCTGAGCTGATGGCACTGCTGGACATCTTCCGACATGGCGGGAAGTAAGGACGATGTGTCTTTCATCTGCTGCAGTAAGTTTCCTTGGTCGACCACTGTGTTCACGGTCCTCAACGCTGCCCGCTTTGTGCTTCTTCAAAAGAGCTTGGACAGCACATCTGGAAACCCCTGTCTGCCTTGGAAATTTCTGCCTGGGAGAGACCTTGCTGATGCAGTATAACTACCTTGTGTCTTGTTGCTGTGCTCAGTCTTGCCATGGTGTATGACTTTGACAGTAAACTGTCTTCAGCAACCTCACCTTGTTAGCTGAGTTTGGCTGTTCCTCACCCAGTTTTATTCCTCCTACACAGCTGTTTCTGTTTCAGTTAATGATTGTGTTTCAACCTACATATTGAATTGATGATCATTAGCACCTGTTTGGTATAATTGTTTAATCATACACCGACTATATGCCTACAAAATCCCTGACTTTGTGCAAGTGTACCTAGAAGAATTGATGCTGTTTTGAAGGCAAAGGGTGGTCACACCAAATATGGATTTGATTTAGATTTTTCTTCTGTTCACTCTCTTTGCATTTAGTTAATTGATAAATGTAATCTATTAACATGTCTATTTTTGAAAGCATTCTTACTTTACAGCATTTTTTCACACCTGCCTCTAAAACTTTTGCACAGTACTGTGTATATATATATATATATATATATATATATATATATATATATATATATATATATATATATATATATATATATATATATATAGTGGTTTGCAGAAGTATTCACCCCCTACCAATAATGTCACATTTTGTTGAATTACACATAATCTACGCAGTTTTTCAAACAAACTTTTTTTATTCAAAGCTGAAGTGGTTAAACTGAACACTGTTATATGAGGAGGAGGTTAAATGTCAGCAAAACTTGCAAAGAAAATGTACAAATGTGAAATTTACTGGTTGCATAAGTATTCAGCCCCTTAAGTCAGTACTTGGTAGAAGTACCTTTTGCAGCAATTACTGCTATGAGTCTTTTTGTATAGGTCTCTACTAGCTTTGCACAGTAGGATGGTGAAATTTTTGCCCATTCTTCACAGGAAAATTGCTCCAGTTCTTATAAGCTTGTTGGGGATCGTCGATGGACTGCAATCTTCAAGTCCCGCCATGTTCAATTGGATTCAAGTCAGGACTTTGACTGGGCCACTCAAGAACATTAATCGTCTTCTTGTTCAACCACTCCAGTGTGGCTTTGGCTTTGTGCTTCGGGTCACTGTCCTGCTGAAACGTGAATTTCCTCCCGAGTTTCAGAGTCTTGGCTGACTCACAGGTTTTTCTCAAGGATTAACCTGTACTTTGCACCATCCATTCTCCCCTCTATCCTGACAAGCTTATTACGCTATATGCATTTTTCAACTATCAATGTGGAGTAGTTTGTGTAGATTCTATATGTAAAGTCTAATTTGAAAGAGTCGTGGAGTACGCTCAGGTGCCAACAAAATGTGAAAACTTTGCAGGGTGGGGTGAATACTTCTGCAAACCACTGTATATATCCAATGTATACATGAAAGGATGGAACCTGTTCTAGACTGTACTACACTTGGAGAAACCTGCCAAGTAAAATTACACAGCAGCTATGAATTTAGCTGAAGCCAATTACAGACAATGAACGAAAGTTAGTAGAATAGCAAAAATGAAAAAAAAACTAAAATACAAACACTTTCACTATTGGAACAGTAGCTGTATTTGTTTTTACTTTTGCCCAAGAACCTCATCACAGTCATTTGATAAAAAATCTATTGGTTCTCCCTTTTTTTATATATATATATTAATCTTAGACATATGTAATTGCCAAGGAAACCATACAGGAATTAAAACATTTTTCTGGGACCTTACAAAGTTATTACGGGCATTCTATAGCTTGCTCATAGCTGTAGCTAGCTCTAACTTACTGTACATACAGTACACTATAAAGCAGTCGTGTGCCTCTGACTGAATACTGAAAGCAGTATTGGAACTAAAGCAATTACAATCTACTTGTGCTCTCAATTTCTGCTTTTTGTACCATCTGATAAATCTGTATTCCAATATAATTTTATTTAACTTTTTGCAATAATGTACGTCCTAAAACCTATAAAAAATACATGTGACTATGGCCAAAGAACTTGAGTCCCACTAGTAGAGGTACCACTTGGCATGCTTGTTGTGATGCAGCATCATTGGAAATGGTTTAGTAATGAGGGCACAAAAGTTAAGATGTTAGCTGGTTAATTCTGTTTTGGCTGAATCTTTGCAACCTTGTATCTTGTGAACGCTACGTCGCCAAAGAAATACAGCTGGTTTCTCAACATGATCAACCTGTGCACCAAGTTTCCTGGAAATGTAAAGAGGTGGCCTTGTGCTGATTATGGAGTGATCTGATGACATGATGAACTTCCCATAGAGAAAATCGCAGCCCACATTGCCTCAGTGCCAAGAAAGGGCAGTTGCAGGCAGGGATCATATTAAAAACAATTAAGTTGTCCATTAAAATGCAAGCTAATTCATGACAAATAAGAATTGCACCAGTTCAACATTACTTGTAATCCATCTTTAAAAAAATAAAAGTTTAAATTGAAGCTGAAAAAGTAAAATGTTACTATTTAGACCACAGGTTTTTTCCATTAGTGAAGCTGAAAAAGTAAAATGTTACTATTTAGACCACAGGTTTTTTCCATTAGATCAGTTTGTGATCATTTCTTTTTTTTGTGATACTGGTAGGGAGTACATGAATTCCAATGCAAGTAGACTAGACACTAGAGAGATTTTTTATTTACATATATTTATTCCCCAAAGGCTATGAGATCCATTCATTTCAATGAGCTGCTTGGGTGCTTGGGGGTATTTTGAATATAACACTCACTACCCAGACGTCTCCTCCATCCTTATAATATACATTCACAATTCTTGCACAAACATTGTGTAGCATTATAGAACAAGGAGAACAAAAGAGTGGAGGACCTCAGTCAAGAAGTACATTCACATCTCCTTTTCCTGTTGCTGCACATTTAAATTATATGAATAATATACCAAATAAAAAGATTTGAGACATGCAAACACCTACTCAAAATAAAATGGATAGATTCATATAATTTCGGATCTTTCAAATAAAAAGAAAAGCTGAGGCCACAAGATAATTGATCTCAGCTTTTTTTTAATGTTTTTATTTAATACCTCCTGCCCCCACAATCATGTCTTAAATATATTCAGAAAAATACAGCTTTGTCTTCTTTTCCCAGTAAGTTAGTTATGCAGCAAGATTAAATTGCAGTAACGTAATATAGTGCTGGTTAGCTCTATTACGGGCGATTGCTGGGGCATGAAGTCATGGTATTTTAATATTTATTTTTTAAACAGGAATTTTAACCCTAGACACAGCTATCACATCTTGTGGGTTCTTGCTGCTCTCTGGTTTAATCAATCATGATATCAACACTTCATTTCCTTCATGTTAATTTCCTGTTTGGTTCACTTTGTATTTCTTTATATTATAGATGCCCTGTTACACTGTTCAAAATGGATAACATTTTTTAATTCTGCAATAGCATACCTAACAAAACGTATGGTGTCATTTTACAGTATGTATTTTTCTGTGACATCTCCTGTGACAGCGTACTGGTGTATCAACTAAAATAAAGCATACTAAAAGCACTGCACCTCCTCCAGCTTTTAGTTACCTGTTATTTATTAGCGGTACCGCAGAACAGAGTCAGGGGCAAACTAGTACAGTGGAGTGACCAGTAAAAATTTGCACTCAAAATAGTCTCCGGCGGGGGGCTCCCGAGTGGCACATCTGGTAAAGGCACTCCGCGTGGGGTGCAGGATGTGCCCTATAGCCTGGACGATGCCGGTTTGAGTCCAGGCTACTCCATTGCCGACCGAGGACGGGAGCTCCCAGGGGGCGGCGCACAATTGGCCGAGCACCGCCGGGGGTGGGGGTGGGGGGTTCGGGGTTTAGGTCGGCCAGGGTGTCCTCAGCTCACCGTGCACCAGCGACCCCTATAGTATGGCCGGGCACCTGCAGGCTTGCCTGGAAGCTGCATTGTCCTCAGACTCTGTTGCGCCGAGGTGGCTGCATGGTGAGTCTGCAGTGTGAAAAGAAGCGGTCGGCTGACGGCACACGCTTCGGAGGACAGTATGTTTGTCTTCGCCGCTCACGAGTCAGCGCAGGGGTGGTAGCGGTGAGCCAAGCTTAAATAATAATTGGATATTCTAAATTTGGAGAAAATAGTAAAAAAATAATTGCTGACTACTAAATTAAATTAAATTAAATAAATAAATAAATAAATAAACAAACAAACAAACAAACAAACAAACAAACAAACAAACAAACAAACAAACAAACAAACTCCGGCTAAGCTTTTTGTGCCACTAGTTCTAGTTCCACTAGAATATATACTGCAATACGACTCCATTGGTCATACATCACAGAATGACCAATGTATTTGACTGAACATTTTTAACGGACACAGAAACTCACACTAGTCCTGCACCCAGTCCTTTTTCAGAACTACCCTCAATTTCGTAGATTAATGAAATTATCAGGAGCCAGAAGTTGCAAATTGCATGAACATTTCACAATCACAAACCTATAGACCCAGGCGAGACTTGCTCATGCTGTGATAAGTGTGACCAGTTCAGAACAGATTTGAGCCCAAATTCTTGGCACCTGGTAATTTTAATAATATACCTAAACAAGGGCACTTCTGAAACCCAGGACTGGGTGCAAGGCTAGTGTGAGTTTCTAACCCTGGTGTTGAAAACGCTGAGAAAAATACTTGCATCTTATGTATCTTCATGCAGCCGATTTTCAGAATATGTGATCATTAATAATATCTTGATACATGTTATACACCACTGGATTGCTATTACCGTATGTGTAAAATGAATGTCAGATCTGAAATAAAACACAATAGTAAAATACAGACACAGCATTTTAATCTTGTTATCATCACTGATAATTAGTCTCAGGAACTCAGAGCTGTATTGTGGAGCAGGTTTTACCTAGTAGATGTGTCCAGATGTTCCCGGTCTCCGTGTGGATTCTGAAAATGCTCCTGAAGCAGGCTCTGAAGGAGGGCATTGGGGGCCGGTGACCGTGCTGAAGGTATTCGTTGTCCTTCAGCCAGTCAGGGAGCACATCGTGGGGTATGACCCGCCACCTTCCTTCCCAGACCTGGGTTTAGAGAGGGGGACCAGCATTAGAACAGAAAAGCAATGCTGCACTTCACTCTAGGGGAGGGGAATTTACCAGATTTTGGAGAAGAAAACCTGTACCGGTTTGTTTTGTGGACATTAATAACAAAATCCTTTTTAGTGTACAGGGAATTTTCTAAAGACCACTAACAGCTTGAGAAAGATAAATATTTATTTATAAAGTAAATGTAGACTAGGCGCCAAGTCAAATCTTTATCTGGTTGGTCACTGAGAAACAATTAGGCTGTTGTCATGTTGTCCATGAAGTCATGGAGGATGTTATAAACCCAACCACCCATTACCCCCGACAACATCCCAGAACAACCTGAGTAACCAATTTCCTGTTCACAAATTACTTTAAAGCTGTTTTCTAATTTTATTTAGATATTTTACTTCCACCATTGTAATGTTTGCCTTCCAATTTCTTGTTGACACGGAAAAACAATATAAATGTTCTAAAAAGTAGTATGACATACAACGCTAATTTAACAGCTTTGAAAAAATGGAGGAAGCTTTGGTGCGGCTGTAAGTATATCTAGTCCCCATATTTTCACTTTGATTCAGGCGAAGCATATTTTGACCTGCTGCCGTATTTTGTGTAAAGGCAAATTTTCAGAACAGAAAAAAAACAAAAAACAACATCATTTACAGTATAAAACTACTCAGAATAGCAAATGGACTGCACCTAGCTGCAACCAAGTTATAGTATATGGTTATGGTCTACAGAAATGCAAACTAAAAACGTATAGCAATGCATGCAAATTAAAAACTGTTTTGATGACAAAAGTTGTAATACTGTGGAACAATAACTTTCTGATGAAAGAATTGTATGCCAACCACAGTTCCTTATATAAATTTTACATTTCCTGTTTTAGAAGCAAGAGCTCAAATGTGCTCAGACGGATAAAGTGTTATCTGCGACAGGGAAAAAATAGTTAGAATTTCTTTTTGTTTTTTTTGTTTTTTAATCATCTCATCTTTCAAAGGTTTGCGAGACCTGCAAACAGTGCCACGTTGCACTTAACAAGTTGATCCACTTCAGCTGGAATGACCCACAAGGAAGTAGTAATGTGTTTGCATGGCAACCCATGTGGAACAAAAGGTTGACAACTCCGGCACAATAAAACCTCAGGAACTACTGTAAACACTCAAGTCATTTCCAGTCTACAGTACTTTCAGAGAAATTGATTTCAGTGCAGCCCTTGAAGGGTTAAATTCCTGGCTAACGAATTTACTGATACGAGTATCAGCTTGTTTGATCTATCAGACTAGCAAACAACAAAGGCTTGCTTATGGAGTTAAGGTTACAGTGGATGAAGGGCACATAATACAAAGTCACCCTTAGTGGGAATTTGATGTGAAGAAAGATAGTACTTGAGTGTGGCTATATACATATGAAACTGATTACACATCATGTGTTTAAGGCAGTTTATTTATTTAAGCGATACCTAAAGGGAGCACTAAGTATGAGGTAAAATTAAAGATGGAGTTGTGTCTCCTAGTTATAGCTATTACGGTGCCAGTACAAGTGCTTTGGGCTTTCATGTTTAAAACTGTGGATTTAAATAAAGAAAACAATTTTGTACTGCTTCTTGAGTCTAAATTCCCAAGGTTATTCAGTTTCAGGCTTTGTGACAGTTGTAATTGAAACAGCACTGTGTTCTGTTATCTCAGGATAACAGGATAACAGCAGTGTGGAGTAGTGGTTAGGGCTCTGGACTCTTGACCGGAGGGTGGGTTCAATCCCAGGTAGGGGACACTGCTGCTGTACCCTTGAGCAAGGTACTTTACCTAGATTGCTCCAGTAAAAACCCAACTGTATAAATGGGTAATTGTATATAAAAATAATGTGTAAAAAATAACGTAATTGTATGTGAAAATAATGTGATATCTTGTAACAATTGTGAGTCGCCCTGGATAAAGGGGTCTGCTAAAAAATAAAATAAATTTGTAATCCCAAAGAAATAGAATGGCTGAGTGATTCCACGTGTCATATAGTTTGAGAAATTTGAATTTGCTAAGCACTGTTTAAGAGTGGTTCCTTATTATAGGGTTATAGGACGGCACACATCTGTGTATGTGGGTAATATCACCACAAGCAGAACTAAGGCTAAAAACCTCAGACACCGGTGATTGCAGTCTTGTAACTCCATATACTGCTTTATGATTAATATAATTGTAAAAAAAAAAAAAGCACAACAGCTAGATTTGTTTTTTTAATTATTACCAACCTTTATTTACTCCACTGTCATTTTCATTGAAAAAGAAGGAAAAGGTTGATGAAGAGAATACTGTTAAATGACTGAGTTGGTGGTCGATTGTGATGAATGGACTTTGCAGTTGAATGGAATACTGACAGCTGACTCAGGTACGATTTTTTTTAAAGCAGGTGACATCAACCATGCGGATATGGACAATACAGCATAGTAAAAACAGTGGCATGATAGATGTCAGGAATAGGATTTCTCTGTAATGTGTCGTGGAATACACAAGGCAAAACTGGGCACTCTGACTTACAGATCCTGAGCAGCCTATAATAAACTAATACAGAAGACTACTTTTTATACTACAATACATATTTGTCCCCATTACTTCCCTGAACAGTCCAATACATGACATTTAGTTTTAAATACATCAATGTATAGTGCATTTTAAATGTAGTTTTAATAAAATTCTGTAGTTGATAAATAGTTGATTATAGAGCTAGAACGAAAGAATGTGTTGAAATTATTATTTTTCTTGCACCCAGAACTGCATTTGTGCCATATATAAAAAAATATATATATTTTAGTTTAATAAAGGTTAAAGAAGTCCTAGAATGCTGCTCTACATTCCCTTTGTGTTCACATTGGCTCTTTATTAACAAATTGCTCTTACCGAGGCACAGTGCTGAAGTAAATAAAGCCTAGTGTAAACGCTGATCAAGGTAGTCAATATTCAAAGTGCCGAGGACATATATTCAGAACCAGAGGGCATATATTTCAAAAGGTTTACCCCAGTCCTCCATGTTAATATTACTAAATGAGAAAGAGATAACTTGAATGCTTGAGAGTCCTCTAAAATGATAAGTGTTTGGTTAGTAGGAAATTGAGACCTGAAGGACAGGTGGGGGAAATACAATAAGACACTTCTTGGAATATCTATTTAAAGTATAAAATCAAGGATATATAGACATTTTTACAGCACAAGGCTGTACAGCAGCACAGATTGTGCTTCACTTCAATGCCATGCTGCAAAAATAAAAATGTGACATTGTACATAAGACCGCCTCCACTACACATTCATAAGTAATTGAGTAGTTCTTTATAGTTCTATAGATAACTGCCTTTTTTTCTTCCATTTTCAAATATGCAATAAAACAGCAGGACTTACAAAAATACATTAAAATAGCAGCTGGGTATAACATTTGAACAGCACTACTCTAAAATAAAATAAATGTTTAAATTAACTATATATCCATTTAGATCCGCAACTGTTGTCTGGCAAAGTTGCTGAAAGAGAGGCATGTACACATTATGGAAGTTCCATAAAGAAAGTAGGAACTGTTTGCTTAAAAAACTTCCTGAAATGATTAAAAACTAGTCCTTCAACTTCTTTATTAAAATGGTCACAATAACTGCACTTGGTTTAAATAAATGAAATACTAAGAAGAGTCAGACGAAGATCTGCACTGAACGAATTAATCAATATCAATTTGAATTTTATTATTATAATTTACTTAAACTTTGAGAACTTTTAGAAAGAGCTAAAACTCCAAGACAAAGTAGATTTTGAGAGCTGTACTTTTTATAAAAATAAAACAGTAAAACATGTCTATGATGCCGCCCTTTTACTTGATTCATTTCCAAATTCAACTGAAAACTGCGGATTTGTGACAGATTTAGAGAGAACTGTGGATTCATCAGTCATTGCTTGTTTTCCTCTGACAGTCATTCAATTTAAAAACCGACACAGTGTTCATAACATGTTTTTATAACACTTCTTACAAACCAAACAAACATACTGGAATTGTAAAGTTAGCATTTCAAATGCATTGTTGTGACTGCAGTCGTCAGCAAATGTATTGTTATTCTTGAAGTCTATTCGACAATATATTAGAAGTTGTATTCTGCAATGGCATTTTGAATAAAATATCAGTTGAATTAGAAATGTATTAAGCGGAATAAGCAGTGAATTCATGTTCAAATAATCCCCAATGGCTGATTCAAATAAACTACAGCAAATAACGGGGGCTCAAGAAGCTTGTGGAAGTTGTAATGCGAGGGTAGGTGCTGTGTGGTCAGTGACACGCCTTCCATTGTGGAAGTTGTCATTCGAGGGTAGGTGCTGTGTGGTCAGGGACAGGCCTCACCTTGTGTACAAACTCCTCCATCTTCTCCATGGCGTGGTGCGCCTGCAGTAACGGTGCCATTCCCATGAAGCCTTCGTCTGGTGCCTTCTCTTCCTCTTCCTCTACCTCCTCTGTCTCCTGCCATGGCTCTTCAGACTCCATCTGTTCATCCTTTAAAAGCAACATGGAGAAAACATTTGCATCACACTCAAAACAGTGAAGGGAGCGGGTCCTCCTTTTATTTTTAATCAACCAATCATGTCTTGTTTTATCTCCATCTAGTAACTTTACAGAAATATAACCCATGATAACTTAAATTCTAGTTTCTTATTTTGAAAAGTAAGTTTTAAAATGTGCATTATTCAGAAAGACATTCCATGACGGTTATTAAACAGGTCAAAACAGCACGTAAGAAATGCACAATTGTCAGGCCCAGGGCTGAATGACCTAATTCACGTTAGGCACCAATTCATGTTAAAAAGACCCAGTGTTTGAAAGGTATTTTAGAGGACAAACCCACCCGAAACATCACTGCTCCTCTCTGGCCCGAGGTGAGTAATCCTGTGGTTACCCACATCAATTAGAAGTGCTTTGATCAGTTTTATGCAGAAGAGTTGTTTGCTTGGTCTAACAGCATTCTCAAAACTGAGTTTATCTTAACGATCAAAACATTGGCAGTATTGATAAGCATAAAAAAAATATTTCAATGGTGAAAAGTAGAATGTTTTAACTACTCTATAGATTTTATTTTTGTATCATTCATTGGAAACTTACAAGAATTCTGCTGATAAACAGACTTACTATGAGTGTGAGGTTCCCATATTGATAGAAACACCTGTGAAATGTGTGTTAAGCTCTAACTGATGAATGCAAGTATTTGTTGGGAGTAATATCACACAAGACCCTTTTTGTCTGCAGGGATATTGATCCCTGGAGCTCCACCAAGCTAACTCCCACAAAACACAAGATTCTTTATAACAGGCTACATGAATCTAATTAATATTGCATTGATCTTCCCCCCACATCCCCTATGGCTTTCTCCAACAGCGCAGGGGTTACACAGCCAGCAAACTCCTACACTGCAGTAGAGTCCCTTCCATGATCACCTAATTAATTTCTGAGCAACACCAGGATAGACTGACTTTAATAAGAGGCACTAAGGCAGACTATATACTGGCTGTTGTTCATCATGTTGCAACACAGTGCTGTTAAGCAAAGCTAAATAAGTAGAGGTTAGTGCAAGAGTAACCTTCAAGTCCACAGCCTAGCAGTCACTTGATTCCAGTTTACTATAATGCAATTATTGACATAATGAAGGAACAGAACTGTGTAGAGGTATGGATCTAAATGCAGATTCAAGATAACAAACAACAAAATACTGGTACAAAAGAGTTAACTTTTCTTGTATGATATCCACAATCAAATTTGAGCTACAGGATTAGAGACAGAATGTATTATTAAACCAATATATGCATTGTAAGTTGCCTAAAATTAATAGCGCATCAAAGAAAATCACGAGGTTGAAACATTTTAACATTTAAATGGTAGCTACTGAGTCAACATTTACATTGTAACGTTTATAACAATCTTTTAAAATGTAACAAACAAGAGTCATTTAAATGTGTTGGCTGAAAAAAGTAACAAGCAGACAAAACTGATTAAAACAAAACAAGTTTGAATGACAAATTCGGCAACATTGTCGAGTTTTCTAAACGTTTAAAACTTAGGCTATGTTCATACAGTAATTAAACGGACTGTGTTGTATAGCGTTATGCTGACTTTGAAAAACAAAATGTTAAAAACAGGGTCAAGTGCAAGTGACAAAACCAAAACTTTGTGTTTTTCTTTACACACACAAAATTATATATGACGTTTTAAAACCACATAACATCGTGCTAGTTGAGCGAATCAACCTATACAAAATAATCTGAACAACAAGAACAGGAAAAACAAGAATAAATCGTATACGACTTTTTATCCATCTAGCGAGTTGTGCACACACACACAAAACAGTTATCTGGTCCGTGAGCAGAAAACTAGTTATTTGTTGAAGGCAAGCATTGTGCATCTTGTTGTAGTTTCAACACTCAAGGTTTGTCTTTGTGGTGTAAAAACCTGTCCATGTGCGGAAACTGCTCGTTCTGCATCCATGGAGTTTGGTGGAATTGACAAAAAGCAGCATGCAATTTTTCCCATGTTTGGGAATCTGATTTCAGACCTCACCCAGAAATCAACAATATTGTCACTTTCAGTGGCATGGTGCTTATAAGATTCAATTTCATCTCTACAGCTTGTGAAATCAGGGATTGCATCTAGTGGCAAAGATGTGACATCCAAGACTGATACCATGATAAATATAATTATTACTCGTAGTTTTATTATTGTTGCAGGCATTTCTATGTAGTTGTCTATGGTTTCTACATGATAAAAGCTGGTGAAGAGTAATGTAAAAAAAAAATTTTTTTTACACGATTTCCATGAAATTCGTGATTTTTCCGTGGCCCTACTTATGACCACAACATTTCCGTCATCTTACTGTAGAGCACATGTCAAAATGAAGGGTGCTATTAGACACAAAGAGTTTCTATGGCATTGAAAATATGAATATCTAGAAATGGATTATGAGAAATAAGCAGTTGAAGTTGCGGGCCCAGCAGAATGACAATTTAAGTGTACTGGGATGTATCAAGAGAGACATGGCAAAGCAGTTTATCATTACAAATGTACAATGTAGGGATGGAAATAAGGCTCCCATTGCATAGCAGGTTGATCTATTCCTGGTTATACTATGAGTTTAATACAATACCCAGGAGCTTGTTACCTATATAGGGCAAATCAAGCTTGTATTAAAACCTGGACTAAGTGAAACTGCTTTGCAATGGAAATCTTATTTCATGAATAAAATGAAGCAACTATTATACCTGACATTGTGACGGAGTCATAATTGGAAAGCAGACTTGCTAAATGATGTTTTAATGACAAAACAATAACATCTTTCCAACTTGTCTGCGTTAAGCAAGAAACTGGCTGAATGTGGACAATAGGTGGTTGAATATGCTTCTTGGCCCAGTAGCTCTGCGGCTGAGCTCACAGGAACCCTTAATACCGCTGGGGTTAAAAGCATCCAAACAAGTCTTCTTGATCTGTTGAAATTGCTGATTTCTGATTTTTGCAGTAATCCTTCACTCAAATTATTAAATGGGACTTACGTGAGTTCTCCTGATAAAGACTTTTTTGGAATCAATCATATCGGAGATGCGTTGTAGGGGTTAAATGGTGCAGATGGGTAAAGAACTAGCCTTTCCTCCTAGTCCAACACTTTTGACACTGGGCACCTTATGTAAGCTGCAGTCTCAAAGACTGCATAGTGATGGAGACTGAACCTCACCCATTAAGAGTATGGGTTATCCCTCCAGGGCAGGTTTGAGGCTTGTGCGGGGTGTGGCAATGTGGGGAAGCTTTACTACTGCTTGCCCTAGGCCTTCTGTGTGGGACAACAGCTATTGCAGCAGAGGTTATTCATTGTTCAAAATTAGTCTCAAAGTATAGAAAGCCAAGTAAAAAAACTGGAATAACCCACTGTAACAGGGCAATTTTACCTGAGTGTGTCGTCACTGAATAACAAATGAGACAGACACAGAGCAGTGGGCGTTGACACGCCGCACAAGGACACAGATTTAATAACACAGGTGCTGCCAATAGGGTACCAGCAACGGCAGCCCTAGTGTCACATATAATAAAAGAAAACAAAACAAAGCTCAAAATAAAAGTTTGTCACACACGGCGAGCGCTAGCCTCACTAAAAGAGACATCTCGCTCCAGGAACCTACCCTAAGAAACCCTCTCTATACTAGTTGTTGGGATCAAATCTCCTAAACTAACCTAGCCAAGTCCCAGCATCCTCCCGGCGACTCCGGCGTCTTCTGACTGCCTCGGCTGGGCAATGCCTTAATATGCCCAGTCTTGGAATGGAAGCATTTCTGCAGTTCTTTCCTCTGGAGCGGATGCTCTCCTCAGTGTACACAAAGCAAGCTTTCGCTCAGCGCCTGTCTGTGCGGCCAAGGCGATGCAGTAGCCTCGAGCTGCGGTGTAGCTCCTGTTGCATGATCTATTTACGAATTGCAATAAATGCAAAGCTTGATCAAACTCAGGCTAGCCTTTACAATAGCATACCCAAACACAGACTGTAACAGAAGTAAGTGAAAAAAGAACTAGATTTTCATTAAAACATGTACAAATGAATAAATGTTTACTGACAGTTTGATTATCTTTTTTCTATATCCAAGTGTGACAAAAATGAAGACAGACAGACATCATATTCCCTCATTTTCTTATACTCGTCTTAGAAGGTTCCATCACAATTGGATAAACAGTTCTCCAGACATAGGTATTGCTAGCTGGAAAACTCTAAAATGTGACATATGTACATACCACCAATAGAGAGCTGTACAGCTATAAGCCAGTACAGTACCTTAAGATAAGGAAGTACAACACTTATGCCTCAAACAACTTTGGCTGCCCAGAGTAGAAGCAGTTTAGATTCCTAAACATTAGGAATAAACCTGTTTCAACATACCGAGAACTTTTCTAACAGAAAGCCATTGTGAGAAACCCTTTTTGCATGATACACAACATTATTATTGTGTCGGAGACTACATGTGTTCCACATTGTAGAAGACTTGCGACCTGATCAAATCCACTCCCTAATGCAGCTTGCCTTAGATGTTCCCCCTTTCTCATGCCTCGTCCCTGAGCAAGGTCTGGGACCGTGAAAGGATTGCTCAACACTCCCTCATTTAGACTGGAACAGTATCACACCACCCAATCCTGCGTGTTGTAGAGCATTGCGCAAACTTGACAGATGACCTCCAGATTACTTGGAATATGTAACAAGCACACCCCCAACTGGAAGACAGCCATCGTCTCAGATATCCGTCACGGACACATTTGAAATGCAAAAGTACGCAGATAGGGAGCATTGCTGTTTGGGAGTTAAAGGTCCACCTTTTTATTTTATTTATTAAGGTGTTGGGAGGAAACTTTCAAATGTCATATTCTTATCTTCTCTAAAAATGTAACAACACTATATAGTACAACGTTGCATATCCGACCCCCTGTGGACTGGGCTATAGGCGGATATGTGAAAAAGTCGGATTTTGCGAACATCTACAGAAAAAGCATTTACACATCCATAAATAGGTTAGTGAACAAAAACAACACACAAACTGCTTTAAAAGTAAGCAAACGTAAACAAGATTAATTAGGCTACAAATACAGTGTTGCTATGCGGTTTGCTATAAGCCATCTCCACGCAAAGCTTTTTTAAAAAAAAAATACAAAACAAAATGGTAAATGTACAGTAACCTGCTTTCTTAACTCTAGAAGTCCCTGCCTCCTTGGTTCTGCTTTCTTAATATCTCTGTCACGCTCTTTCTTGACATTGCCAACAGCCGATAAGCAGCTCGGTTTGAATATTGCTTCGTTTATTTTAAACAAACGGCCGGTAAGCACTGCGTTTATCAAGCCTGCTTTGTTTAATTCAAATGCAATTAAAAGCTACAACAACACGCTGCCAATATCTGCAAGCGTGAGTTCCATCATATAAACATAGTGCACAAAAAAAAAAGCTTTCTCGACTGGTGTATTGAAACGTCACTGCTACACGCAGCTGACTGACAACGCACACAGCCCACCTCTCTTAAAAGGGGAATGCACCAAAAGGCTGATTACTATAACTCTTTCTTTCTGTTTCCATCGTGGAAGCTGCATTTGCTGCCAAAGCCATTATTCTCGTAGGCTACTTTTAATATTTATTTAGCGAGGTGGTTAACTGATCAGGGCGGTTATGTGATGGTCGCATATGCGACATTCAACTGTATTGCTATATAGCAGTTACAATGGATACTGACAAAATCCTACATGTTATGTTTTCTCTGAGTACATTTGAATATTTGTCACATCACTCTTTTTTTTTTTTACTTTTTATTTCTGTGTACAACTGAAGCTTCAGTAAAAGGTCCTGTTCTAGTTTTCAGTAAGTTGGGGTTCAACTCCTCTATTTCTCTTCTGTATGCTCTAGCAAGGTCCGATTTACACATTAATTCTGGTCTTGCAATTAAAATCTTCCCTTCTACATGTGTTTGCTTCCAAAATAATACATGAAATCTGTCTGCCAAAAAGTATACCATAGTGTGCATTACAGGCAAAGATGTTAGTCAAACTTAGTCAGTCAGCTTAACAATTTTCAAGTTAACACAAAAATCCAATCAGCCAGATATACAACAGTTCTTTAAATTTACGTTCAGTGAAGTTTTTTTTTTTTTTTAGTCGTTGCCATTCATTTATTTATTTATTTATTTATTTATTTATATTTTTTTTTTTAAATTATTTTCTCCCAATTTGGAATGGCCGACCGCTTTTTTTCACACTGCAGACTCACCATGCAGCCACCCAAGAGCTACAGTGTCGGAGGACAACGCAGCTCTCGGGCAGCTTACAGGCAAGCCCGCAGGTGCCCGGCCAGACTACAGGGGTCGCTGGTGCGCAGTGAGGCGAGGATACTCTGACTAACCTAATCCTCCCTCCCCCCGGGCGGCGCTCCGCCAACTGTGCGCCGCCCCCTGGGAGCTCCCGTCCACGGTCGGCTGTGGAATAACCTGGACTCTAACCGGCGACGTCCAGGCTATAGAGCGCATCCTGCACTCCACGCGGAGCGCCTTTACCGGATGCGTCACTCGGGATCCCCTACATTCAGTGAAGTATTAAGGACTCTATTTAGGAAGCCTGTGCAGTACAGCATCCTAAAATTAGAATCAGAATGATAAAAGTGGTACCAGTGTGCATCACTTTATACAGATAAGAATTCTGCTTTACAGTGCACTACAGTACACCATCTCTTGAGGACAGTGCATGTTGGATGAGCTGAGGACACAGCCCTGCTGTTTAAAGTGTCTGGGTGTTTTGGAAGTGGTCCAGGTATTCATCTTCTACCTGCCACATGTAACTAGGATCAACACGCCACAGGGCACTACAGGCTAAAATATAGTGTTACAAATAAGTTACAAAAGATCATTGGCCGTCATTCAAATGGAAAGCCAAGTCTAAAGCTGTAATTCACCAGCTGCCTGAACAAGAGCAAAGGTTAATGTTATATGGTATGCTTTTAACATTGCAGATAGGAACACAAGTACAGAAGAGCATGCCATTTCACATAAGTATTATAAATTTATTAACAGACTGAGTTAGTGTTATTGATACCTTTTGAAACTAATGGCACGCTAAACTTAAAGATATGTTCTGCATCGTTAAAAGATTCTGATCAGAACAGCCTGATTTAAAACAGAAAGCAATGAAATTTTGTATCAGAAAAAAATGTAAGTCATTGGGTACAATAATGTAGTACAGTTGAGATTCTCAACTAGGGTATTATCAGCTTTATTTGAGCGCACAGATTTATAAACTTTCTTGTAGTGACTGATTCTCCACTGAAAAAAGTAGATTTGTGTAGCTAATGCACTGTGCAATACATGTACATTATGGTGCTGCGAGTTTACTTTGGGGGTTATTCCACCCAACTTCACCCAGAAAAAAATTACAGTAGTGTACTTTTTAAATTAAGAATATATGAATAGAATTTGATTTGAAATTGGTGATGCCACCATAAGGAACACCACCACAGAACAAAACTACTATAAAATAATGTCTAGAACAGACCGATCCTGTATTGCCTCGGCTACTGGTGTGCCAAAGTATCAACTACAAGAGGGTCCCTGGCTCCCGTTATTGAGAACCAAAGGGGGAAATGGGTCATTTCCAAATGAGGCTCACCACTTCTGGTTGAAGCCTCCATTTTGAGGCACTGGGGACTGTCCCTGAAAGGAGGTCCGCTGCCCAATTCGTCACCCCAGGAAGATGTACAGCGCCGCAGTGAATGGAGGTGATGGTGCGCCCAAAGCAACAGCTTGCGGGCAACCCAGTGGAGACTGTGGGAGCTGAGCCCGCCCTGGTGGTTTATGTATGCCAACACAGTAGTGTTGTCCATCCAGACAAGCACATGTCTACCTTGCACCTCCTGTAAAAAATTCTACAAGGCTAGAAACGCTGCCTGCAGTTCCAGAATATTTATATGGAGACCCTGCCACGGGGGTCTCCATACTCCTTGCACTCACCTGCCGTTCCGCACGGCGCCCCGGCCGAGGCTGGACATATCTGTGGTGACAACCTCTCTCCTGGTAACACTGCCCAGCACTATGCCTATGCGTAGGTGAGCAGGCTGGGTCCACCAGGACAGTGCGTGCAGACAGTGCCGAGACACTGTCAGCTGACGGCCGTTGTTCAATGTGGGTTGAAAAACCCTGCTGTTGAACCAGCCTTGGAGAAGACCCATGGTTAACATTTTGAACCTCCGTTGACTCAAGTATGGGTTGACCTGTCTGAGGTTGAGGACTGGTCTGAGGCCACCATCCCGTTTGGGCACCAGGAAGTACCTGGAGTAAAAAGCTTCTTCCAAGTGAAGAGGATGAGCTGTGCAAATAACCCACTTCTGCAGCAGGGCTGTCGCCTCCTGAGACAATACCAATGCGTCTCGTGGATCCATGACCAACGCTGTAGTCACGCCCCGAAATGGAGGAGCGCTGTGTTTGAATTGCAGAGAAACCGGTCTGTACAGTATTGAGCACCCAGATGTCCGAGGTGCACTGATGCCAGTACTCCCTGAAAAGGGGCCCTGGGCCTGTGGCAGCAAATTGCTAGGGCTGCCGCTTTGCCTGAGGCTTTTGCCTTTGCGCTTGCCGGTGGAACTTATTGAAGTTCCCCCTTTGCGCAGCCGCGGGTCGGTTGTGGAAACCCCCTTTGACTTTAGCAGGAGCTGGCTGTGTGTGTACTGTAGGTGGCCCCTTTGGAAGCAGGCGCACCAGGTCCTTCTTAGACTTCCGCACCCGATGAGAGTGTCATCTACTGCAGGACCAAAAGTGTGTCCTGAAGTAATGGGAGCATCCAGCAACGGTGCCTTGTCATCGTCTGCTATGCGCGCCTGAGACAGCCAGAGCTGGCGTCTTGCAGCTACTAAAGCAGCCAGGTTCCTCCCCAGTGCCTGCCCGTTGAAGTTTGAAATAAGGAGCAGGTTCTTATTCACCAGCCACAGTTCCTTGAGCTGCTGTGGTGTAGGTCTGTGACTCTGTGAAAGAGATTTCAACAAACAGCTCTGGTAAGCTACCAAGATGCTGTTATAATTATCCAGCCGCGCAGCAAAAGTGCCAGCTGAGTAAGCCTTTAAGTGTAATTTCAGAAACCCTGCACTGCTTATTCGGGCAGGTAGCATCTTTATTTAAAAGCGCTAGCTTTGGTGTTTGCACCAATGATGCGATAGCGGCATCTACTGGTGGAAAAATCAGTCAAGCCAAGTTTTTCTGCCTCATGCAGGCTGTACAGCGTTCCCAATCAACGTGAAGCAGCAGGTGCTGTAGCCGGGTGAGCCCAGGATGAATGCACCTCAAGAGGAAATCTAATGGTTCCTGAGTGGCGCATGCAGTAAAGGCGCTCCACGTGGAGTGCAGGGTGTGCCCTATAGCCTGGAGATCGCAGGCTCGAATCCAGGCTATGTCATTGCCGACCATGACCGGGTAGGGAGGGCTTTGATCGGCAGGGCAATCCACGGTTCACCACGCACCAGCGAACCCTGTGGCTGATAGGGCGCATGCGGGTCTGCAGTGGAGCCATTCAGATCTGAGTTGTCCTCCGGCACTATAGGTCTGGTGGCTTCGCTGTGGATCCGCAGTGCGAAAGAGTCCTGCATCGGGTCGAGTACCCACGGGTGACCCGCAAAAGCGGGTCGAGTTCAGGTCGGAATGTGAATAATTTTCGCGTCTGAATTTGAATCATCCAAAACATTTTCTTTCCTTTCAGCGTACACTTCTGTAACCCTTTCCCAAATAACGTACTAGAAGGTAAATTTACCGGTATTTCCTGCACTAAAGCAGGAGGCGATTAGGGAGGAGTCAGCTGACTAAGCAGCGTTGTTCTCGCTGCAAGATCTTTTTATCACATCTGTTTGGTGATATTAAAAATGCAGGGTTTATATCATGTAGTGGATAATAGTTCGACAGATAAATCACAAGTGTGGAATTCTTTTGGAATCATAGCGAATGAAAATAATGAACTGGATGCGTTGCTTGTAAAACCTGTCATTATGTTTTTGTAAACAAGCGCCACAAAACTCTCTGCGAAAGCACAGGTGTAGCTCCCTTTCAACTGGTGGCATAAAAGGAATAGACAGGTATTTTATAGTAAAGTAAGCAGAGATAGTTAATATGTTGCAATGTTAAAATATATCCAGACCACTAGAGAAAGCTACCACGCTGCATTGTATAAACTCAATACATGGAGAATGGTAGAGATATCTGTGTGTGAATGAGAGCGTGAGAGTTAGTCGGCGCAGGCAGTAGGTAAAGGACAAACACTTGCAGGTTCGGATCAGGTTGCAGGTCTTATTAAAGCAGGTCGGTTCAGGTCGCGGGTAAGAATACAGTGTTACAGCGGGTTGCGGGTTCGGGTCGGAAGCGGGTTGTAAAAAATCGGACCCGCGCAGGACTCTATGGTAGGGTGCACAGCACGGTCCACTACCGTTACAGTAACCTCGTTCACTAAGAATGGTAGTAGATCAGTGACCTACAGTTACTGAAGAAGCAATATGCGGGGATGCCCACCCGTATAGTTTCTGGCTTAACACAACACAGCCCTAAGACTGGAGAAAGCCTGCTGTCAGCCGTGACAGCCTTTGCAATGGTACTGCAAGCAGAAGCCAGAGCGGCAACGAAACACTGCAAGCAATCAGACCAGAAGCCGAGCTCAGCCCAGCAACTGCTAGTGAATAAGAAGGGTAACCTTGTTCGTTGTACAGAAGTAACGGCGGGAACAGTCGCAAGTCTGGGACAAAGGGATGCCCACCTATAACGGGATAAAGAGATGTCCACCTATAACACTTATTTTGGCTAACCAACAGATCAAAACCCAAAGAAAGCCTACTGCTAGAATCATTTTTTTTATTTTACGCTTCAACCGAAACTAGTAGCTTATGAGACAGCACCAGGCTTAAGGCGTTCGATCCGGTGGAAGGGGCAGCATAACTGCCGGCTTCGCGCAGAGCACAAGGCCGCTGAGGGACTAACGAACAGCCATGGCTGAGTGTACAATACGTGAAGTAATTTTTACTAAAACACAGAAACTAATTTGCAATAAGTGACACAAACACAAGCGAACAATAATAATACAAATCAGATATAACACTATGTGTCACTTATTTGTTCATAGATTTCTCTCTCTCAGGTTGGTGAAAGGAAAAATGATGACGTTTTGAGTGACTGCAGTCTCTTTTATACCCTTGGGGGCGGGCACGACTGCATCACGGGCACTACGTGCAGCTTTGGAATATCGATTCAGGTTAGATGATATCAAAGGATTAATACCCATGAGGTAATGGTTACATTTTGTACTTGAGAGGGAATCACATGTTTTTCTTGTCTAGGTTTTTGTCCAGCAGCCTGGTGACCTTCATACAGAGTCAACTTTGTGCAGGGCGGCAGCACAGTTGTGTCACGTGACCATGATGAAAGCAGGAAATGAACAAGTTCCTGTTCAGTTTGTTTAAAATCACAGCAGATTTCACTTGATAGGAGGAGAGCTTGCTTTTCTACATGCTAGTTAAGAACAACAATAAATACTGCAAATACCAAAACTGTATAAATAGAAATATTTAAAATTGTCTTTAACATGTCTTTGATTATAAATATGTATTTTAGGTTGTAGGTTGTCTTGCCTTGGTGCAACGAATTTACACAGTAGCTCCATTTAGGGTAAACAGTTAAAACCTGTTTGATTTTTTTTTTTTAATAGACTTCTTTTTAAATAAAGCAAGTTTTTTTAAATTATTTTTAGAATAGTTTCCAAAGATTTAGTTTCACCTTTTTGTTATTTCAAGGCTAGTGAGAAAGATTTCACCATCAAAACACAACAGTACAATAACTAAATCCTGTGAAGTGTTAAATCGCATTTCATTTTTCATATTAAAATATTTCAAAATAAATACACTGTATGCTTGAAACAGTCATTTTCTCCTACATCATTTTACTAAAAATAGAAAACATGCTCTTTCTACCTAGTTTAAAATATTGTGATTGAAGCAAAATAGTGCTGTATAAAAGTAAAACAAGTGCTGTGTGTCAGTGACATGCTGTACATCCCCAACAAGTCTGAAAAAGCAAATTTGAAAAAGTAACTGTAGTGTGTGAATATGTAAAAATGCATGTTTACTATACAAACAGATGAACAAATGTCTACATATACTGCAGCTAGTATAGCCCAGCATTATGGTACAATAAATCACTGGTGCTAAAGAATGTCCTTAGCAAGTTTCATCACAATTGGTTTAGCAAATAGTGCAGAGTGCCATTTTTACATAGTAGCCATGACTCAATGTGCACTTTATAAGGAGTTATAAACCAGTTTTACATTTGACCTTTAGGAAAGGTCAGAGGTCACGGGCAATTACATACTGTATATGTTCCATAGTATCCATGACCCTATCTGCACTCTATATGGAGTTACTAGCCAGTTTTGTATATTGATGATGTCATCCAACGTGGCCGCCATGTTTTTTATTGTAGCAACTTCCCCTGAACAACCTTTAAAGACAACCACACTAGGATCATGTGTGCCAATTTTTGGTTCAATCGGATTACGGGTTTCAGAGACAAAGGTTTTTGTAAGCCAGTTTTGTATGTTGATTATGTCATCCAATGTGGCCGCCATGTTTTTTATTGTAGTAACTTCCCTTGAACAACCTTTAAAAAGACAACCATACTAGGATCATGTGTGCCAATTTTTGGTTCAATTGGACTAGTGGTTTGGAAGAAGAAGATCTTTGTAGTTTGTGATTATGACGACTGTACCGTGCGATTTCAACGTCATGCAGCATGGCCGCAATACCACACAACATATCAGCTTCTTATAAACACCAGTTAAATCTTGGACTATCCCTCAACAAGTTTACCAACTCTCAGCACTCTGCAATAAGTGGTTTGCGAAAGATTTTTAAATCCAATATGGCGGCCAAACCATGTGACCTATGACATATGTTCAATTAACATTTACCAACTTCCCATAAGCATCTACCATCTACCGAATTTTGGTCAGTTTTCAAGCGAAGGCGGCGAAGAAGAAGGTGGTGAAGAAGAATCCCAGTAATAACAATAGGCTTCCCCGCCCTGGGAAGCCTAACAATAATAATAATAATAATAATAATAATAATAATAATAATAATAATAATAATAATAATAATAAACTCTACCTGTGTTAAATGGGAAGGTGATGGTAACAAAATAATATTAGAGCCCTGTGTTTTTCGCAAATACGAAATAACATGAAATGTAACATATAAAAACAAATAACATGAAAAATCATTATAAAACAGAGTGGCACTTTAAAATTATGAAGTTTATACAGAAAATACTTAAAATAAATCCTTGGAAATTTATAGTTTGTAGTTGTCAAGGCTCAGCCGTTACCATAGACACAGTCTAAAAAGGAAACGGAAGCTCCGACCACCACTTGAGCAGATATCTAATTTGAAGTGAGTCGTTTGGGAATTCAAATTGAGATGGAAGAGAAGAGACGTTTGTTTCTAAAATGCCTAAACACACAACAATTAAACAATGCTGCAAAGAATTGTGCCTGGGGGGGGATGTATGCAGCCAACGGTGACAAAATAATGCTGTGCAGACTGTGCAACTGTCGGCTGGAATGGGAGTCAAAAGATACCGTCGTTAAGCATCATTAGCTGTTTATTGCTTTTGGGGAAAATATGGCTTGTTTGCTTGTACATTATTTTGTATTGGTATGCTAATTCTTTGTTTTATTTCAAGTGGTGCAAACTTTGCACTGTTTTGGTTTTTAAATTAATTAATCTGCCTTGCTTAGTGTTTAAATACTGAGAAACCCCAAGCTTGTTGTATACTGCTTCAGTGCAATGGGATTGAAATACAAATCCTAGTTTTGTTTTTGTTTTTTTAATGGATAGACTGCAGTATGTGCAATTATTATGACAGCCCCACAATAGTAGGGCAGAGTAAATGTATATAGATAGATAGATAGAAAGATAGAAAGATAGATAGATAGATAGATAGATAGATATAGATATTATTGTATTTTTAGAGGGCATGGGCAGTATTTACTGTAAATATGCAGTTGATTAAAACTGATAATGTTTAATATAAAAAATATGTATGTAGTTACAACATGATGTATACTATACTATTATTGATATACATCTATTTCAGTTGTTTTATTAATGTGTATCTGTAATAAAAACTATGAAAAATAAAATGAAATTATAAAAAATAAAAATAATTTCATGGGGCTCTAAAATTAAAGAATGCAAGTCTGATGCAAGACATCAGACTGCAAGACAAATGTTAATCACATGCAAAAGAACTGGAGTAGAGAAACTTCCTCTCCCTAATTCAACAATGACAGAAGGAAAGAAAGGAAAATGAGACAACAGATATTTTAAATAGATCCTTGGATCAGACGGATTATTAGATAATCACTGATAATAGGTGCATAGGCGGCGATTCCGTGCTCAAGCACCAGTGGGGGAAAAATAAGGTCCTGCATAGTGTAAATAAATCACCTGTTCTGTCAAATTGTAGTGTGGATGCCTCACAATCAGAACTATTAGTGCAGCATTTAAAAAGTAAAACCAGATATAGAAGGCCTTCTATATCTACAAGTAAAACATTCACTGGTGGCTCCCAGCTTTCTTGAAATGATCTGCGTTTCCCTCATTTTTCTTTTGTATTTGTTATGCTCTCCTTAGTATCCAACCTAGAAGATTCAGCGTAAGTCAGTTCTGGCAGATTATACTGTACATGCTGAAGCGGTTGTCTCCCACCGCCAATTAAAAAACTTGTTGCCACGTAGGTAACAATTTCATACCGAGGGCTACAGTGAAACGTACAGTCTTTTAATTGGGACTTTAATGGAGACCTGGTGTGTACGCGAGTACATTAATTATTGTAGGTAGTAATTTATAGTTATTTAAAATCATTCACAGGCTGTAACCCCCAACTCCACAAACCAGCCAGCATTTTGCAAATAGCAACACATGTGGAATAGTGGAGTAGTGGTTAGGGCTCTGGACTCTTGACCGGAGGGTCGTGGGTTCAATCCCAGGTGGGGGACACTTCTGCTGTACCCTTGAGCAAGATACTTTACCTAGATTGCTCCAGTAAAAACCCAACTGTATAAATGGGTAATTGTATGTAAAAATAATGTGTAAAAAATAATGTAATTGTATGTCAAAATAATGTGATATCTTGTAACAATTGTAAGTCGCCCTGGATAAGGGCGTCTACTAAGAAATAAATAATAATAATAATTTGTGTCATCGGTGTCAATTCCAGGTGGAGCTTTATGGTTGGCAAGGTGACACAGCTGTGAGAATTGTTTTCCTCCATCATCCCGTCTGGTGCTGTCAGTGTCAGTTTCTTGGCACACAGTACAGTAACAAGGTGCAAACAGGTGATTGCTCGATCTGTAGGAGCGTTTACTAAGGTGCCTTTGTTTAAAAAATTTCTTTTTTAGGAAAATAAAATGTAAGCCTATTTTTAGGGACCCCAACTGTTGTTGTTGTTGATTCCAAGTTTACATCAGGACTAGCAAGTTTCAAAAGGTGTCTTTGGCCTAGTACCACAATATTGTTAGCTTCTAACCCTGTTTAGCGTAAATAAAATGTCTCTGTTAGATGCTGTGCGCTTGGGGATGTCAGAGGAAGAATGCTCAGCTGTGTCACCTTAGCGACCAGGATGCTCTGCCTGAAACAGACACCAATAAAGTAAGCGTGTGTTTAACACACTGGCGTGCTACGGAGCAGCATCCAGTTATAAAGCCGAATTGGGATTTTTCTGAAAATGCTGACAGTTTGCCATCCATATTGCAAAAACAGACCGTCCAGATGCATATCTTCGCTGGAAACAATTTGCAGCAATGTAGCCTACCTGTACTGTACATTTCTGCACTTACATTCATAAGTTAAGAAAATATTATACAATTTTAATAAAAATATATTAGTGTAATGAGTGTCTTAAAGATTTTTAACCGCCTACATGTGTGTTTGTTTTGATTATTTTACTGGTGATTGAATGTCAGGTTACTGTGTGGGAGTTTATACCGTCCATCGCTTACTGTGGGTGAATCACGTTAACACTAACGAGCCCGTTCTACCAGTGGCAACTATACCATGAAAAACTAGGTTACCTTACGAACAAACATAGCATAATATACAGCTCTGGAAAAAATTAAGAGACCACTGCAAAATTATCAGTTTCTCTGGTTTTACTATTTATAGGTATGTGTATAGATAAAATGAACATTTTTGTTTTATTCTATAAACTACTGACAACATTTCTCCCAAATTCCAAATAAAAATATTGTCATTTAGAGCATTTATTTGCAGAAAATGACTTTGTCTTTGTGAAGGACGCATTTTACCCAAACACATACCTATATATATATATATATAGACACACACACAGAGTAATATATAAAGTGCTGGGACAAACACAGATTTTCATGTTCGGATATTCGCTCAATTTATATTGCTCTGAACGCAGGCAGAGACAGCATAGCAGCAGGGGCAGGGGACGTGTCCGTGTCCATGGCCCCCATGTGTGTGCCTTTACTTTACAGCAAGATCTTACAATATGTAACACATTCAAATAGAAAAATATCCCAGGAGTAAAGAATAAGTTGTGTAGGGCTTACTTTACCCCAGGGAATTAAACTACAAAACAACAGATGCCAAACAGCAGTTCAAGTTAAACGTTATTTTGTTTATTCCCGAAATAAATTTCTTCTTCTTCTTCTACTACGGTGTAACCAATCAACATGAAACTTGGTAGGTATCATCCCGTGTAGATTACAGTTCAGATGCAAAAAAATTGCACTCCTGTGTCAACCAAGATGGCAGCCGGACACATTTTTTCAAAAAACCTTTCGAAATTTTCTTGGGAACCGGTGAACCGACTGATCTGAAACTTTGCATGTCACCAGCAACTAAACCCGCTTCAAGTTTGCGAAGCAGAAGTTGCTACAATAAAGTTTACTACCAAAATTTTAACGAAACACACCCCTAACAGCAAACTGCGTTTATTTGAAAGCCGTTTGACCAACAAACTCCAAACTTACATATATATATATATGCATGGTGTTCCACTATGCATTTAAATGTTTGTCTTGTAAATAACACCGAATCTTTTGTGAAATATTTCACCACCCCCATTTATCAAATATCACGATATATTTGCAGCTGCTGAAAGCTGACCCAGGCAGACGCATGATCACTTTACAAAAAGAATAATGACCTGGGCAGCTGATTACTAAAAAAATCATCTTTCCAACCCTGACCTACCTTTGTGTAGATTTTGTATGTGCTGAGCAGGGAGCCAACACCTCTGGATGATTTCACTGCTCACAGCTCAGGCTTTAGGATCAGCTGCTTGTTCTGCATTAAAAAATGTTTCTACTTTGCAACAAGCATTGAACAAAGCATCAATGCTGCAATTATGCTTTATAATGCATTAACAAAGCCATACTTTTTTTTTACTGTATTTAAACAAATTTACAAAGTTAAATCAAATGTTTACATAAAAAAACACGGCCTTATATCTTTCTAGAACCTTCATTCCCAGTAAATTTATTAAACACTTATTTTCCCATCTTTATATAGTGTAAAATGTATGTATTAAAACAAACAAAATAAAACACGGCAAATGCACTGCAGAAAATGACAAGATAATGAATTCTATTCTGTACTGCAGATACAAGCTGGACCTAAGTAGACAGACCGACAGACATATTGTTACATCCCTAGATTGTGACACTCTCTAGAACTGCCCCGAGCAAGTTTCACCACAATAGGGCAAGCGGTGCTTTAGATGTACTGCATGTAAAACTGAAAAGTTCACTGTACATTTCCATGTCCTGGTCACAAGAAATATGCACCACCAGCTGCGGATAGTAGACTGAAGATAGTATACAAATTCAATAGCTAGATGACGTCCTCTTCAGCAGGGGTCTTTTCGGTGTGGACTGAGATTGGGTACCGGACAGTAACAGGACTGCATAAAAAGGGCACATTTCTCAAGTGATGCATTTTAACATTGCAGGAGACATAAATAATCACTGCAGGAGCTCAGCAATTTTTGCATCCACCACACTTTCCTACAAACCTGTTTTGTATTTACTGCAGCCCACTGCCTTACAATCAGACAGAGTTTAATAATACAGTCTGCGACGCTTTATTGGGACGCCTCAGGAGAAGTAAAAATAGCCAGAATAAACGGCTCTCCCAATTAAACAAGAGGCATTTGAGACAACTTAGGTCACACTTTTTTGTTTCTAAATGAAAAGAAAAAGAATTAAATCACATTATGATTAAATGTTAAATACATACTTTAAAATAAGTGTCAATTGTTTTTTTTTTGTTTTTTTTATTCCTAAACAAAATGTAAAATCTCTGTTTTTTTCTTTCTACATGAAATGAAAACAAATGAAATCCCATCTTATCACAAGGTGAGGCACTTGCGATGTTGACACGCCAACTTTCTTTGCAAGAGCAGCCTGAGAAACCACAGGGGACTCCTGGTTTATGCATTCACAACCTAACCACGTAATCACGTCCCATTTAATCAATATCCCAATTAGGCGGCGCCGACTGTAATTATTGCTGTGTACTACACAGAGTTACCATTACTTTTGAAAACAGATTACATTGCTTGTTTCCTAGAGTATATCAATTATTTTCTGGTTTCACTGCCATCACTCGGTAACTTTACAGAAAGACTACCTAGGATAACTAAATTAATAGAAATGCAACAATTAATTGATGCATCGATTACTGATCACCCATTCTTAGGCCCTGTCCACACTACATAACCGATCTCGAGAACCGTACTCGAAACCGCTCTAATTAATCCAGCTCAAAGCGTTCACACTGAAGTACCGTTTCATGTTTAGTCAGGCTTATTGCGTCCACACACCATTACAATAGTTCAGTTACAATTCCCAGCAGCGCAACGAACTGTGGAAATTAATACGATAGTATCCCACCATGCACTTTATTTTAAAATAATGTGTTATGCCTCATATTAACAGCGGTCCATATTGCTAAAAAGAAATATAACAAGTATTGTGGAAAAAGTAAATCCGAACACACACACAAGTAGGGCTTGAAGTTTTCAGGTTTTATTTTTAATCAGATAAAGTCCCTTTAAACAAACTGAGCTGATTCTGTTTTATAATTAAACTCAGAAAAAGCTGTTAATTACAAAACAATCTTTGTTTTTACCTTCATATCTTGTCTGAGTCTAATTCTGGTCTTCTTAATATTATTTCAAACAGAGCTGACAAATTACGTGATTTGTTCATCACCGATCCTACTTTTAACTCGCATTTCATTTTTGCAGTCGCCTAATTTAACGTTGTGTTTTTGTTATTTTCCCCACTAGTTTAACAGAGATGTCCTGACAGATTTTTTGAAGCATAACAATGAATATCTAGTGCGGAGTGCACACTGATAGCAAGTCCTTCGGGCGCCTGCTCTGAGTATTTCGCCAAACATACCACAAAGCATTTTGGGATATTGGAAGATACACAAAAAAATGTAGTTTGGTATTACAGCGTCCACACTTCTGATAAACCACACTACCTGATGCGATCTAATTAGAACAGGACTCGAGACTACCTCTTGAGGTGGGCTCGAGTCCGGTTCTCGAGTACGGTATTAAATGTTGCGTAGTGTGGACGCAAACCGTATTTAGCACTTTTAAGCCTGCGTAAATGTAACTAATACGGTTTAAAGGCATAGTGTGGACAGGGCCTTAATTTTCCAGAGCTCGGATAACATATTGTTGAACAGATGCATCAAATTCATGTCCAGTTTGAAGTCTCCCATTGTCAGTTTGTATTAAAACACTGACAATGTAGTAATGCGCTTATAATTAGTACTAGTACGGTAAGTAGCCAACATCAGTGCTTTGCTAGGATACAAACTTTAGGCCTCTGGATTCGCGATGGACAAGTCACAAATTAACTATTCTATTTACATTTTCCTGATTTAAAAGTTAAAGCAACACAATTATTCTATGTAACCCTCATAAGGTATGCTGGGATTCATTCGGACCCCACAGTGCTTTAGTATCAGTTATGTGGATCTAGTGACTTGATTTTTGTTTCCTTTTAGGCTACGATTAAGAAAAAATTGTTGATTGCACCACTACTAATTAAATACTTTCACTGTCTTCTACTGAAACATAAATGGGCATTAATACAGTATATTAGATTAGTTTACTGCTCTACTGTTAGGTGTAGAGTTATCTTTCCTATACTACTATACCAGTCTGCAGTTCTGAATGGAATTATGTTTCCTACCTGTCTACAGGTCTGGAGTGTTGAAAATGTTATGCTCCATTGTATGTTATAGGTAGTGGAAAGTACCATTAAGGCCAGGAAATTGGATTTTGAAAGTGAAGTTACTAACCTTTAAATTAATAGTACAATCAATAGTCCATTTACTAATGCAAAGAGCTTCACTTGCAACTACTTTTAGCAGGAGAGGGTCCAAAATGATATCAAGCATTCAAAAAGCAAAACAGAAATTTAAAAAAAGACCAGTACCTCACCCCCTCCCACTGTGTAACACTGGTAATGTTTTACAGGAAACACCTAAAGCTTTTCATTTTGACTTCTAGAAATATGTACACTACACCTTCAACTACTAAGAGGTATTGTATTGCATGCACATACTGTATGTCTTCACAAGGGGACAGTAGGTTATTCCTGAAAACAAGATCTCAGAAACCTGTTACAATGCTGCCTAGGGTTGGACGGTAATTGATTATTGTTATTTTAATTGTTTATTGGTTTGAAGAAATATTAAACCAATAAGACTCTGATATTTCATTACTAGCTGCATGTGAAAAATAGTAGAACTGTAACTCATGAATACATGAAGTACAAGTGAAATTACCTGATGTGCAAAATTGTAACCGGTTCACAATACAGTACACCAAGGTAAGGTTTTGTTGTTATTGAGTGCATTATTGGTTTTGCAAGTATTGTTCCACAATCAATAACACCATACTCTCTCAATGTGATGCAGTGGTGTTAGATGATCCAACTGCACTGCAGTTAAATACACCAAAAAAAACACCATGTTTAGGTTAGATAAATATAAAAAGTGATATTTTTAAAAGGATTATGGATTTAAAATGCTACGTACATTGTGGGGGATCTTAATTCCACTGCCCTTAAATGTATAATCCTATACTTTTTCCTTTTCTCCTCACAGGTCAGGCCTGCCGATACACAATGACTGGGGTTCATACGGACCCCAAAACCTAAAACAATTTGGGAAATTCAACAAGGCTACCTGGACTACAATTATCTTTTGCATAGTGTAACAGGATAGGTGCCTGACAACTGCCTAAAAGGAAACAAGAATCAAGTCACTAGATCCACATAAAAACAGAATGGACCCCAGGTTACTTTGACGGTTAATTTGTTTTTATTACATGTAGCAATGTGAAAAAACACCAGCAGGATTGTTATAAGGAGCAGTATTTAGACCTGCTACTGTTTAGATCATCAAAATATGTCCTGTACTCTACATACCCCATGCTGCGGTGGTAGAGTCCTGTACTGTACATACCCCTTGCTGCGGTGGTAGAGTCCTGTACTGTACGTACCCAATGTGTTCTTAGTGCCTGGAATAAGGAAGAAATGTAACTGAGTGGTACAGTCCTGTACTGTACATACCCCATGCTGCAGCGGACAGTCTTTGTGCTGTGCCCCGAGCTCCTTCTGTTCGCTGGGCCATGCCTCTGTCTCCTGGTCTCTGTGACATATCTGCTCTGTAGTGTTTCGGTGCCTCAAGATGAAGTCTGGGCCGACACTGCCCTGGAGTTCCCCGCTGTCCAGTTTGGCTGTGGTGCTGTTGCTTCTTTAATAAAATGAATCGTCTGACACTGCAATTACTCCACTTAACTGAAGGGGGTTCGACACGCACACACACTCGCTTTAGTCCAACGTAGCACACCTGATCAAAAGAAAAGGAAAACAAGAAACACATCATTATTATTATTATTATTATTATTATTATTATTATTATTATTATTATTATTATTATAATAAAATCAATAATATTTATAGTATCAACATACCGTATGTCCAATATGCAAAGACTACAGAATACCGTGTGCAGTTTTGGTTACCTCACTACAATGAAAATATATATGATTGCACTTGAGACAGTACAGAGAAACCCAACTAGGCTAACCCCAGGACATGGCAAGAGCTATGAGGACAGATTAAAATAATGAAATCTCTTCACCCGAGAAAAAAAAAAAAAGAAGGATAGGACTTGATTGACCTTTATAAAATCCTAAATGATATAGACAACGTTAACCCAAGTTAACATTTCAAATTTTAGTGAGAGCAGAACGAGGGGGCATAAATAGAAGCTGAGAATTTCTTCTGTTATGTAAATTTAAACAAAAACACCTGCTTCTTTAAATTTTCACAAATACCTGGAGAAAACTTTTGGCGTTTTGAAAGCTAGTGCTTTTATATCATAGATAATATAATAAACATTATCAAACCATCAAATCTATTAGCCTACTACAGTATGTTGATTAACACACGCAAAAACAAATATTTCAGTAATATTTACAGTATAAACCAAGCCAACAAGTCTACAGCAGAACACAGTACCATACGGCTTGAATTCCTCTTGTACTATTCATTTCTGCTTCTGCAAACAGACAAAAGGGACGGCCTCTTCTGCAGTGCTGTTGAAATTGATACAAACACAGACAAAGAACTCTGGATAAAGCTAGTACTGTACTCGCTTCAGGCACACTTGTACAAACCAACTAAAAAAGATGTGGGAGGAGCGACTGTACTGTACAGTTCAAAACCTCAACAGCCAGCAGCAACCCCTGTCTGAGTCCCACAGACTCAATCTGCAAGAGAGCTTATAAAGAAATGTGCATAGAACATCTGCTCAATCTGCATGATCTCCCATCGTATACAATGCCTATGGAGTTGCACATGCTTCACAAAGAACCACAAAAAAACAACAAAAAAACCATTATCTTTACTGTATCCACAACAGACAACAGTACTGTACAGTTAGTGTATAACGGTATGCTGCTTACTCAATGCTAATTTCAATAAAGGCTTATGAAATATAGGAAGTGCTAACTTAGGTTTTTAAGGGTTTCATACATAATTACTATAATGCAGAGATCTGAACTGCGCCAGGAGTAAACAATGAAATAAGAACTTAAAATGACACTTTGACAAAAAAATATATATTTGTGTTACTTCGGTCACCTTGAAGTAGCCGCAATCTCTTGCACACCACACCAGATACAAGATGAAATCGTGCAGGCTGCGCATACAGAACCACCACAACACAAGAGAGAGGAGCCACCAAGACTGTAAATGCTGATCGCAAAGTACAGAGACAAAGATTGGTTCCCTGCACTCTTAGGTCAATAAAATGGGATCTGCAGTCAGAGCTTCAGATAAAGCTGCGCACCTGTTTTACGTATTGAAAAACATATGGCTTGCATTTGATATTTAAATTTAAATGAGTGATGAATACGCTTTGCAATTTTGTTCACGTTATCAAGCTTCTTGTACTTCGTTGGTTCCCTGCGTCTCAATTGTCAATTGTGAATATAATGCAAGCGATAGGCAGAGAACGGACCCTAGAAATGCAGGGAAAGCTAAATGTAGTCTGCCTGGGTCTTGGCAAAAAACATGTGACCAGGAAGTCACGTTTTATGTCATTTTATTTATTTATTTTTAAAACATACGGTTGAATCCACTCACTTGTTTGTGACTGGTGAATAAGCGACTCTTGATCCTTATGATTTCTCGGCACTGTCTTAGTCCCCGTAAACCTAACCTAAAAACTACCAATTTATCTATCTGTCAACCAAATTTTTTTTAAAAGTAAATCCATATAATAAATGCAATATTCTGTGCTTGGACAGAGTCGGGATGCTTTATATTGCTATAGCAAGGCGATCAATAAGGAATAAAATATTATAGTTTTTTGTTATTTGCATTAGTGTAGTATCACTACAGTTTTTAAAAATATTTTGGGAATTATTATTTATTTATTTTGTTTAGGGGAGGAGTCTGATAACTTGGAAAGGGAGAGCACAAGATACTGAGAAAGGAAGATTTACAGAAAAACAATAAAAACCAATAGCCTAGTACTAGTGGGAGGAGACCAACACAGTAACTACATAGAGAGTAGCAACTTCCGAGTGCTGTGTGCAATTATCATCTAAGTAATTAGGAAGCATTTGCTGTACTTTTCCATATACTTTCTTCTTCCTTGTATGGTTTAAACAGCTTTGACACTGAATGTGAGGTGTGTAGACTGCTACAGCTTTGACACTTTGACCAATATAATTCCTTGGTTTTGGTTTACTCTCCTGTGCAGCACTGTAGCTCTGATCATTTTCAGCATGGGCTTACAGCATACAGTAACCTTCCTAATTTGTACAATACTAGTCACAATAGCGGCATTAACATGCACAAGTCATGACAGTTTTCTTCACGACCCGTTTGCTGTACTTTTCAGGAAATGTGTTGCTATGCAGTTCTGATTTGGGGGGGGGGGGAATCGGCTGTACCAATTACTCAATTCATAGTCATTTTGGGAGAGGGGATATTTAAATGTCCATGTCTACTAAGAGACGAAAGAACGACTGAATATCATGAGGTGAGCTTCATATGCTGCCATGATGATTACGCCGCACATTAGCTACTTGTTTGTCTGGTTACCTTTCCAACAAACTCACATAAAATTATATAAAATATAACTTCTACAAGTTTTACTACTTTGAATTTATATTTGTGTGTGTGTGTGGAACATCTAAAAGTTACATTTCATTAACACTGGAACCGCCTTTTACAATAAATGTTTTTATTTTGAATGCAACCTACAATATTCCATTTTTATACACACACACACACACACACACACACACACACACACAAACCTGTTATCTCCACTGGACCTGGCAGCCATCAATTCCTTTGTTTGGTACAAGGTAGGAGAGATTTCACCTTGAAGCTAGCCACAGCGCTTCAGCAAAAACATTTCGATCAGAAAACTGCAAGGCTGCAGGCTGCAGCAGCTCAACCTGGATTTTGTGCTACAAGTGACACACACGTAAGACAAACCATGTTACTTTCGTTTTAGATTAAAAACTACTTTTGTTTTTACAGTTTTGTATGTGCATATACCTGTTTACACACTAGTTTCTTTTTAAATGTTTATTTGATTATAGTTTTTCATTTAAGTAGTGCTTTATATGTAGTAACTTAGAAAATAAACCCTTTTATGTTTAATTGTTCATTTAAATAAGGTGTTTCGGCTGGCAGATGTTTGATATGATGTGCTTGAATAAAACTTTTGAGTTGTATTCGGTAGTTTGTCTTTCATTTTAATTGTGACAATGTTTAAAATGTACCGTGATAATGACTGCCTTTGGCGGTTCAAGTGTTGAAGTAGTACAGTGTGTGTGTGTGTGTGTGTGCTTGCGTGTTGGGGGTGTGTCTATATTTTGTACAGCCTTTCTGCTGGAGATTGCATGATATTAAGTCAGAAGAACGGGATCTTGACTGCTGAAACCTCGTGAGCCACAAGCACGATTCCTGCTCCGGTTTATATAGGTTTTTACAGCTATTGTTATGGTGAGAAAGCGATTGACCCTGCCCTTAAAGTTACGCTGCCAAAAGGATGTCCTTTTGCTGTTTCACAATGTATTCGCATGACAACGTCACCCAGTCAGGACCGTAATCGATTTTCAAGTGCATGTAAACCAAGCCATTGTCTTTCTTGGATGGCCTGTGTTAAAACCTCATTCTGCCTAAAAATATTGTTTAAAAAAAAATTATAATAAAGTCCTGCAATAACAAATAACAGTATGTTAACTGGAACGGTAATACTAAAGAAATATAAAATCGGAACAAACGCAAGCGAATTAGATCCATTCCAGTATTCAATAATTATTCTGCTTGGATGTCCATTATTACTGTACTGTATAATATAGCAACACTAACTTTTTTTTATTTTTGTGTGTATGGTTGGACTGTCATAATTAATTTATATTTTAGGTTAAATATTTCAGTCTTTAAAAAGTACAAGAACTGAAAAATAAAATATTGAAAACAAACCATTACAGTAGGTCTGCCAAGCCCTGGTATCAACAGGGCCAGTGCTGCAGTATTCCAATATTGGCAAGCTACTGTACTGTACAGAACAGGCAGAGAAAAGCAGCCTTCATTCCTTAGTCTTTCCTTCCAATCTCTCTAACACTGCAGAAAGAAGAAGTCACAATTCAGACAAGCAAGCAAACTTTCACCATGACAAAGACATGGCACTGAAGGGGAGAAGGGAAAGCTACTGATGTAGGTTAGATAAAGAAAACATCTTAGGGACAACAGGCTAAACCTGGTAATCCTGATTAACACGCTCTAAATCTGTTATTATTATTATTTATTTCTTAGCAGACGCCCTTATCCAGGGCGACTTACAATTGTAAGCAAATACATTTCAAGTGTTACAGTACAGCTAATACAGTTATGCAGAATTGAAGGCTCCTTGCCCTCCCCCAAAATCACACCCAATGTTTTGGCTACACACTGCTTGTGTTTTGCTGTCTTGGCTTACTCTTGCCATCAGAAATGAGGAAGCTTTTATACTTGGCATTTCAAATAATCTTTAGATAACAACCACTTCCACCTCTTAAACAGAACCCTTACAGCACTACACTAGATGCCTGTGGAAGCTGGGTCAACACAAATTAAGGCTACCAATTTTCCATTCTGGGAATAGCAAATTCTGTTTTTTAAAAATGCCCAATTCCTTTTTTTCCCCCCCACTTTCTATCAAATTATTGATAATTAAACATGGCATTTGAACAAATATACTGTTGGTAAATTAATAAATGTTACCACAATTCTTTTTTATTAAAGCCAAGATTTTCAAAACAGACTCTTACTGCTGTAATAGTAAGTAAAGCACCTGAAGACACTTACGAACATTTATAAAACATAATTTGGCTCATTGTTGGAATTAAAATTAAAAGCAGGAAAACTTATATTTACAGTCTTCCACAGACACTGTAGTTCAGTCTACAAATAAAAGGTGTTTTGAAAAGACCTATGTAGCTTATTGCTGGCATTACAATAACAATAAAAAAATTGTGAAACAGTTTAGTAACAGTCCAGCAATGTCATGTGAGAGTAATCCTATTTACAGTACTCCACAAATTAAGTTTAGTGTTTTACTAGCATTATAACAGCCAGGATAAAATCTGAAACACTTTGATAAAAAGGCGTGTTGACTGACTTGTTGCTACACAGGTTCACTGCTGTGTATCACCCGATTGAAATTTAAATAACGCTCCTTTTAATGTAAATGCATAACAAATCCTCCCAATTGTTTCTTTGTTAATTCTGCCTTATTTGCAAAATGTAACAAGGAGGTCTGTCTCCAGACAGAAAGTCTTTATGAAACAAACAGTGTGTAGTGTAGTGACCAGATCAGTGAAGTGATCAATTTCCTTCAAGGAATGTACAGCTAGAAAAACAGCTTTGAGCTAGTTTCTTCATCGTCAGATAAGAATTAATGGTTTAACATTGCGAAGTATAGCTTTATTAAATGCAGGTAGAGTGGAAAGTAATAAACTAAACAATAATGCCATCTGCCATCATTTTTGTTTTCTTGTTCTCACCAGTGTTTTTCAAACTTTTTTTCTCGTGACCCTGTAAAAATATAATAATCCACGCGGCCCAATAACAATATCTCAATGCAGTTTTAATAAAATAAAATAAATACAGGGTAATAGGTGATTTTAGCTTTAACCTCAAAAAGTAACTACTAAATGTAGAGTAGGCATTAAGGATGTATAGGAAAGTATATATATATATATATATATATATATATATATATATATATATATATATATATATATATATATATACAGTACTGTGCAAAAGTTTTAGGCAGGTGTGAAGAAATGCTGTAAAGTAAGAATGCTTTCAAAAATAGACATGTTAATAGATTATATTTATCAATTAACTAAATGCAAAGTGAGTGAACAGAAGAAAAATCTAAATCAAATCCATATTTGGTGTGACCACCCTTTGCCTTCAAAACAGCATCAAGCATCAATTCTTCTAGGTACACTTGCACACAGTTTTTGAAGGAACTCGGCAGGTAGGTTGGCCCAAACATCTTGGAGAACTAACCACAGTTCTTCTGTGGATTTAGGCAGCCTCAGTTGCTTCTCTCTCTTCATGTAATCCCAGACAGACTCGATGATGTTGAGATCAGGGCTCTGTGGGGCCATACCATCACTTGCAGGACTCCTTGTTCTTCTTTACGCTGAAGATAGTTCTTAATGACTTTCGCTGTATGTTTGGGGTCGTTGTCATGCTGCAGAATAAATTTGGGGCCAATCAGATGCCTCCCTGATGGTATTGCATGATGGATAAGTGTCTGCCTGTACTTCTCAGCATTGAGGAGACCATTAATTCTGACCAAATCCCCAACTCCATTTGCAGAAATGCAGCCCCAAACTTGCAAGCAACCTCCACCATGCTTCACTGTTGCCTGCAGACACTCATTCGTGTACCGCTCTCCAGCCCTTCGGCGAACAAACTGCCTTCTGCTACAGTCAAATATTTCAAATTTTGACTCATCAGTCCAGAGCACCTGCTGCCATTTTTCTACACCCCAGTTCCTGTGTTTTCGTGCATAGTTGAGTCGCTTGGCCTTGTTTCCACGTCGGAGGTATGGCTTTTTGGCTGCAAGTCTTCCATGAAGGCCACTTCTGACCAGACTTCTCCAGACAGCAGATGGGTGTACCAGGGTCCCTCTGTTTTCTGCCAGTTCTGAGCTGATGGCACTGCTGGACATCTTCCGATTGAGAAGGGAAGTAAGCATGATGTGTCTTTCATCTGCTGCAGTAAGTTTCCTTGGCCGACCACTGCGTCTACGGTCCTCAACGTTGCCCGTTTCTTTGTGCTTCTTCAAAAGAGCTTGGACAGCACATCTGGAAACCCCTGTCTGCCTTGAAATTTCTGCCTGGGAGAGACCTTGCTGATGCAGTATAACTACCTTGTGTCTTGTTGCTGTGCTCAGTCTTGCCATGGTGTATGACTTTTGACAGTAAACTGTCTTCAGCAACCTCACCTTGTTAGCTGAGTTTGGCTGTTCCTCACCCAGTTTTATTCCTCCTACACAGCTGTTTCTGTTTCAGTTAATGATTGTGTTTCAGCCTACATATTGAATTGATGATCATTAGCACCTGTTTGGTATAATTGTTTAATCATACACCTGACTATATGCCTACAAAATCCCTGACTTTGTGCAAGTGTACCTAGAAGAATTGATGCTGTTTTGAAGGCAAAAGGGTGGTCACACCAAATATAGATTTGATTTTGATTTTTCTTCTGTTCACTCACTTTGCATTTAGTTAATTGATAAATATAATCTATTAACATGTCTATTTTTGAAAACATTCTTACTTTACAGCATTTTTTCACACCTGCCTAAAACTTTTGCACAGTATATATATATATATATATATATATATATATATATATATATATATATATATATATATATATATATATATATATATATATATATATATATATCCACATATACACACACACAGTCAACCCTCTTTATACCGCCAGGTAAGGGCCATGGGCAAAAACGGGCAATAAGCATTATAGTGAGGGTCAACAACAAAAAACAAACAAACCTTCGACAGTATATGTCTCACTTAGGTGAGAAAACATTTGCGAGGTCAGATGCATACATGCAGATTTGTTTCTTTTGCTCTGATGAAATGTACTTTCTGTTTTGCTCTAGGAGCGGGAGTGTTGATAACATTGGTATGAACGTTCAATTAACAACGAACTAGTAAAGCAAGTCAAAGGTTAACTGCATAACTTTGTTGTTTTAATTGGCCATGATTATTACGCTGGCGCTACAAAGAGGGAAACTACAATGCTTATATTTACATTTGCTTGTCTGGGGAAGTTGGCGGGTGGCGGACAGCGGGGTGACGATATAACTGGTAAAAGTAGCACTGTTCTATATTGGTGACATTTGTTCAGAGAGAATAGCTGGCGGTATGCGAGGGTGGTGTTATAAAGGGGGGCGGTATAACGCGGGACAACTGTGTGTATATATATATATATATATATATATATATTTACTATGTATCGCGCATGTTGTTGAACAAAGTGCATTTGAAATTATATGACGGTGTATTGCTGTATTTAGATTAGGGCGCTTCCCTCAATGAAGTGGTAATGGTTTGGGACTTGAGAATAATAATGAGAATGAGAATAATAATAATGAGTAAACAATATAATAGTTTAATGATCGTGTTTCGAAACAAAGACAGTATTCATGCAGGTTAAACAAATATGTGTAAATGATAAAAAATGTGTGTAATGTGTGCCTTTCCTTAGGAGGGAGCAAATATCAGGACGTTACTGAAATAAGATCTTCCAAAACCATACATTTGCCATTTCCCTAGTTCTGATTGGACAGTTTAAGGAGGGTATGTTGGAATGTTTTGCATGCGTTTATAAAATGCCCATAGTGTTCCTTGAGAACCTGTTAGTCTTGTTGTGAGTGCAATTACTGGTAAAAACCAAGGGTGAAACAAATCTCAATTCAAACACACAAATCCCTTTAACGCTGATTGGGGCACTTATATGCACAGCCATCATGTTTGGAATACAATTGGTAAAATTGCTCAGTTTTAAACACTATTCACAATATGCCAACATGTTTTCAATCAAATATTTTCCATCAATCACTGTGTAATCAAGTGCCACAAAACCCACTTCTGCAATAAGGATCTCACGCAATTCAGCCTCCATGTTTGCTCTGTCTGCTTGGCAGCCGAAGTCCTAAAGCCATTCACGCTCCAGTTGCTACAGTGTCAGTGGCTTAAATCAATTAATTGCTTTTTACTTACAAGATCTTGATTTCACGTGTTTGGACTGAGCATTTTGTGCAGCCTCCTGACACACTTCCATGAGGAAAAACAGCTGCTCCTCCAGTACAGTACTAGTACAGCATTTTCATATGCGCCTTTGACGCAGCTAAATTTGGATGAAAACTGTACGGTATTCCAGCAGAGACGTCACTCGCTATTTTTACAGACGCTGACCCCTGGAGAATGCTCTTGTGTGTCTCCCCGGTGACTAATACACATCATTAGCACTCACGTTATTTACCAGCCACATACTGGCTTTATATTCTCAGCAGGAAGAGTGAGTAATTCTTTGATTAAAAAAAAAAAAAATTTGCTAAATAAAAACCAACAGTTATGTCTTGCTTGAAAGGCTATATAACAAAACCTACCTGCATTACCACAGCACCAGTTTCCATTAACTCAGATTTATGTTTTTTGCTACAGAAACGCACAGTACAGCGCTGTAAGAACATAATAGGATGCAGCGTCATTATTAAAACAGTAAAAGGCAGACACACTAGATTTGAACAGAGCAGTGGCTTTAACAGCGAGATGGCATTTATATGTACTGTATATGGTGACATGGAGGGAGTTTACTGTATTAAATAAAAAAAGGTTACTAAACTATTTTATACCTGATTTTGGAAGTGCCTGGAGGGTTTGTAAATATTTTGGTATTTAAAAACTGCTATATACTGTAGTAGATTTACAATGTGGTGAAAGGAGGGCTTTTTTCTTCTGCTGTGTATTTAAAAAATGATTTCTTAATTGTTTCAAGACAAAATGACAGGCCAATATAGTACTGTTTATGAGACACAGTCTACTGTACTCTATGCTCTGTACCCAAAGTTATTACAGTTATACAGAGCAATTTATTTAAATCAGCTGGTTGTTATGGAACCATATGATAAGTAGGTTGAAAATTTCACATACGTTTTATTTAATACAAAAAAACAAAATTACTTTGTCCCTCAATAACAGTAATAAACAACGTGTCATAGGTAAAATGTATACAATTGAAAAGAAACTATTTCCATCAAATGTATAATGTTGTGGCAGGAACAGGGCAAATCAAAACAAAAAAAATGTGGAAAACAACAAGAAAATAAGGGTGTGGAAATGTTTAAAATAGGGTTACTGTATTCAACTCACAGTTAAAAAATGTCTATACTGCACAAATTAGGAGAGGCGTGGGACAAATAATGTTTGGATTTGAATACTTTTAAACCTTTGTTGTATTCGACAAGCAGGGACACGCTGTGTGTTCGTGTGAATGGCACTTCCTCTGCCTAGCCCCAAAGGGATTTCAGGTGACAACAAAAAAGAAGAATGGAAAAATACAGGACTTTTCCCTATTTCAGTTAACTGGGTGAGGCACTGACTAACCAAGGCTTCAGTTCAGATGATTAGAATAGAATTGTCTTCTTCAGATGTGGTTTTATGAAACTATGTCAATAATTAGTTTAGTGAAAGATATTAAGACAACATTTATCAAAATAAATTCCTTAACATTTACTTTTGCGGGTTAGATACATACAATCATTTTTTTTCTTTCTTCATGTACATATACTATGATGGATACCACTGACCTAAAGATAGCCAACCAAGTAACAAGTGCACATGATGTGTGTTTGTGGGTGATCCGTTTTTATTTTTTATCTGCATGATTTAAAAAATTATGCTTACATTCCCCCACACCCCTTTCATTTTTGATGTTACATTTTAATCATAAGGCTTCATTAAGATGTAGGCTAAACGCCACCTCACATAAATTGGATTCACAGACCTCCTTTCTACTGTACCAAGGATGACCCCTGAAGTAGTAAACACACATACAAAATGGAAGTGATCCAAGCTTGGGAGCAATATGACCCACACAGACTTTTAAAAGTATGAAAAGCAAGGTCTCAGGGAAGACTGGATTACTCCTTCCAGCAACTTTGTTGTTTCTTGCTAGTTATACTGAAAACACAGAAAATAGGTCATGACGGATTGAGTCAAAATTACAGAACCCTTCAACACTGGACTAGACATACCTGTTTCCACTCATACAAAGCACTGGGAGCTACGCATTGTGGGCTATTACGGTTATTTTTTTGTCATTCAGAGAAGATGTACTGAAATCGTGATAGCTTGAAGCAGGTGTTTTCAATGCAATCTACTCCAACTGAGGGTAAATTCAAACAAGTTCAGGAAAAAGTGTGAGCAACCTTTGTGTGGTAACAAGTGACAAGCAAATCAGGCTCTCAAATCTTTGTGCGCAATTTCCCTGCATATCACAACATTTTCCTGCATATCACAACAATTATCTTTGTTTCTCAGAAGTCATGACACATTCTATTCCCCACCCCCCAGTTATTTACTAAAAAGATAATGTCCTATCTGTATGCAGTTATTGTGTCATATGACCACAGCACAAGATGTTATTACATTGGGTTCTCAAGAACATCCCTACAGGTAACTAGCCTAATCAACAGTTGGAAGAGAGAGTCCACAGTTCTACAAGACAGACAACAATGACTATACATTTATATTTCTATATTTGAATACCAACATTACTAACAAAGTTGATAAGATGAAATACTTGAACCCAGTAAAACTAGAAAATGAAATAGGATACTGTAAAAAGCACACAAGGCTCTCTCGATGCGGCACCTGCCTCACTTACACACACAGGGTTTGTTGGGACTCTCACGTTTGCAGTTGTCTGCGTCACCGGGATGCATGTTTTTTTGTTTTTTTTTAATCATGCAGGTAATGCACCAGCTGCGTTGTGCGAGGTTCAAGCTTCAGAATGTTGGCAGGCTCACGCTCTGCGTTGTAGTTCTCGCTGTGAAGAACTGGAAGAAATGGACCTGGGATACTTGGATCAAAGCGGACTGAAGGACTGAACCTTTACCGAGTTGCGCCCCTTCAGGTGTATGGTTGCTTGTTTTGCAGAAATCTATTTCAGGCTTTCTTGCCAACTGTTTCCAAAGCATAAACAATTGTGTTTGAAAGATGTTAGCATCTGCTGCCAGAAATAAATAGCTCAGAAGTTTAATGGATTTTTTTCACTGTCTATTTAGCAGTACTGTAGCAACACTAGTGTTCCACAGTATATCGATATCTGCGGTATAATCATGATACCAAAATCCTACGATACCTAATATGGGGGTAAAATAAAATAAAAATATTGAAGTATCACGGTTTTTTCGATACAGGGTTTTTTTTTTTTTTTTTTTTTAGCTTTTCTAACAAAACTCTGTAATTGTGTGCTTTAAAAAAAAAAAAAATATATGAACTAAGCTTACTCATTTACACTTAGCTGAAGTGACCAACTACACCGAGCATTCTGGGAAAATTACTATTAAATTACTGTAGCAGTCATGGCAAATGCCGGAGAAAGAAACTTGGTGTGGAACTATTTTGGATTTCAGCCAGATGATAACGGTAGACAGTCAAAATGTCAAAAATGTTTTAAAGAAGTGAAAAACAAAGGAAGGAAATGCCACCAATTTATTAAAACACCTTTCACACCACCACCTCAATCTCTTTGCAATAGTTTACATTTACTGTAATTTCTTCCATTCTTTTAGTTTAAGTGAATCCCAGTGCGTATTATTTATAAAACAGTCACAGCAAAGATAACAAATAAAACAGGAATGCACTAGAAGCTCATCAAAAGGGAGTTCATTGATGCTTGTTTATTTTGTCATTACAGTGCATTTTCTAGAAGCTGCAAAAATATAATTTGCCGACATGTGTCATAGAAACTCTACCGCATGTCAAATGTTAGCAATGTTTTTATATTCTTTGGATTTGGTGTTAATCCGTATTTTATGTGCATGTAATGTGATAGTTGTGAAAATCCTGTGTTTTGAATTGCATGCATGAGTGGTGGAAAGACCCGAAAGAATACAGCCTTCATTGCCAGCATATCAATTTCTCTAATCCCTAACAGGATAACTCTTCACCTACAGAGGAAAGCACAGGACCTATAAAGCTTCCGAGTCACTCTGGAAAAGTCCGCCAATGCAGACGGCTACAGGTTCATCATGAAAGTAATAAAAAGTAATTACAGTTTATTACAGTAGCCAGAGTGGCTGTCTATTGCACGTAAGAGGAAGGCATCTACATTAGTGGCCATTTGTTTTAGAAATGTAGCATTAAATATAATGCTTAACTTTGAATTTTTCACTATTGAATTGTGAATGTTGGTAGCGTTTCTTTTCCAGAAATACTTTTTTTTTTTTTTTTTATCTGCTGAACTAATTTTATTAAATTATTTGGAAGTGGTGATTTTCAAAATATCCAGCACTATAAAACTGTAAAATGAACGCGTAGTGTTTAAAATTAGGGAATACAATGTTTGTGTGTATTCCCTAATGCTGTGTTAGTTGAAAAAAAAATATTATATATATATATATATATATATATATATATATATATATATATATATATATATATAAAAAATACACTCAGTCAAGATTCGGTCAATGACCAACAAAAAAATAACCATTTCACAATTTTAGCATTAACAAATTACCAAAGAACGAAATGAAAGGTTATTTCGGTCTTGCTGTTTTGATCAAATTGCAAAATGGAAAATGTTAAACAAGCAAAGCGTGAAACACAAGAGACAGCTTCTTCGGTCTTTGAGTAAAGCAATATAATCAAATTGCGAAATGTAGAATACCAAACACAAGCAATGAACGGAAACACAAAAGAAGAGACAGCGTATTCGGTCTTCGGTCTGCTGGAGGATACAGTCAAAATTAATTTCAATTGTCCAAAGTATCCAAAGAAAACAAACGTTCTCTTCGTACTGCAGCAGGAGCTGCTTCTGGGGCTATGCAAGGCTTCATTTTTGTTAAGCAAAGAAGTGCTTCTATGTGCGTAAAGGAGTTCAGTGCAATTCTAAATGCCACAGCAGCAAGCCTTGCAAAAACAAATGCAGTGATTTGTATGTTCAAAAATAAAAACATTTAAGAAGGCTTTTTTGTTATAAAAAGCAGTCTGCAGAGGTGCGCCACTGTCTGGTGCTGATCGGGTATGCAAAACCTGTTTTCTAAAAAGTGGTATTTCAATTTATGATAATATTACAAACGTTTAAGTATATTTCTGTTTTCTTTTGCTTAAAACAGTGATTAGACAAATGTGGATTTGATTTTGCAGTTTAAATACTGTGTATACAGTAGTCTTATAATATGAATAAAACAATAATCACTTTTTAATTGTGTTATTTTTTTCCTCTAAAACTGTATTTTCTAAATAACAAAGGGAGAACATTACGAACGTTATTTCAAACTCTCGTGAAGTTTAATGTTTGGGGTCACTATCCTCCTAAATTGCTTAACATGACCACCTTGCAAATGAGGCCACGGTGTCAATGGGTTAACTTCCTGCATAAATAATAAATACAATTTAACACCCTGCAATTAATTGTTAATCGTAGATTCAGCAGCATCTTTAAAATCTTTTCGGTAACTGTGCATTTGCTCAAAGCACATTTCGCAATTTGAGTACATCACTTTACTCAAAGACTGAATAAGCTGTCTCTTCTTTTGCGTTTCGCTCTTTGTTTCTTTGATATTTTCCATTTTGCAATTTGAGCAAAATACTTTGCTCAATAATTTGTCAGTGCTAAAATTTGTCAGTGCTTTGATAATTTGTCAGTGCTGAAATCGCGAAATGGTTATTTTTGTCAGTCATTGACCGAATCCTGACTGAGTGTAACATACATACACACACACACACACACACACACACACATTCATCAGCAAGCATTCCACCATGCTGTGACATTATTAACTGTGTATTAGCCTCTTATGTACTTCCAAAAAAAGGATTTGGCAGCCATTTAACATGTAATGGACATAAGATCCAAAGTATGGCGAGAGTATCGAATATCATGATACCGTGCATGGTATCGTATCGATACTCCCCAAATGAGGTATCAAAGAACACCAAGTAATACCGCTAAGTTTAAGGGTCAGTTCTTGGCAGAATTAATGATAGTTCGGACATTGTGTACAGGTATTTTATTTTGATTTTATTTTTTTCAAATGACCGTAGCTATAGAGTAAAATAAAGAAATGCAGTCTTTTAAACCTCCCTACTACTAGCCAATCGTACTAAATATCTTTAAAAATTAGCTCCCCTCAAGTGATATTAATTATGTTGATGCAGATTTTAAGAAATATAACTTTCGTAGAGCTTAGTGTTCTGGCCTGGAGAGCAGAGCAGGCATAGTTTGCAATCTTGAATAAGCACGCCGCGATGCGATGCGTGCGACGCACGCATACCGCCGCCGCCGCTCGCTCGCTCGCTCGCTCGCTCGTTCGTTCGTTCGTTCGTTCGTTCGTTCGTTCGTTCGTTCGTTCGTTCGTTCGTTCGTTCGTTCGTTCGTTCGTTCGTTCGTTCGTTCGTTCGTTCGTTCGTTCGTTAGTTAGTTAGTTAGTTAGTTAGTTTAGGGAACTCAGTAGAAAAATATAAGTGAGACCAAAACATGAATTATCATTTATGAATTTAAAAACCTGATCTGTTCTGGAGCATTTGGTCTCCTTTGATAGTAAGAGCAGTAGGGGATGCCTTGTTTGAGTAGAATGGTTGCTTGTCTATCTTTATGGAACTTTGCTATGCCTTTTTGTTCTTTTAAAACAGAAAAAAATATGTTTGTGGCTTTTAGTGTTTGTTTCTTATTGTTAAAAATGGTCAAAACTTGAAGATAAATAAATGAAGAAAAAAAACAAAGTTTGGTGTACCATAACATTAAGACTATACTTTATTGGGACCGCCAACATTTTCACTTGGACCCCCAAAATGTCCTCTGGACTCTCAATGTGAAAATGTTTGAGAGCCCTGAATATACAGTAGCCACATGAGGTTCAAATATATACACCTGTACTGTAATCTATGCACCTGATGGAGTAACATGACTCCTTGGGGGTCTAAGCCCAGTTTTTATAAAAACAAAGCAATAGATCATGAAGTACAAAGGCCATCGAGACAGTATTCCCAGCTAAATAACAGTTCAGATTGGACCTCTTCTGTTCCATAACTACAAAGCACACATTCCTTCAGGGCATTCAAAACAGGTTCATTATCAAATCCATCATTACAAAAACACCAGCTCCCATGAGTATATAGTTTGACATGCGTTTTTGGCAAGAACAAAGTACACCACATGTTCTACTTTATGGGGAAATAAAGACGTATTTTCAAAGCATTCACCCCTGTGCCAAGTTTGTACATTGGTTTTGCAAAAGGAACAAAACAAATTGCTAAACAATTGGTGGGCGTCCTCCGATCTCACCACCAAGCCAATTGGCTTTCCATCTACAGTAAGAGCTCTGCAGCAGATGTCAGCGAGCTACTGGCTCCTGTAGACAAAAGGACAGCGCTGGAGAGGTCTGCTTTGAGTTCACAGGGCCCCTGGCTTTTAGGTGCCGCTGTAAGTGGAGAGCAGAAAGTCAGTGACATTTTTGCCTCCTTAACCCACAGGAGCCAATTAATTGCTCTCTAGGAAATCACCAGGAAAGACGGCCGATTTCGTACAGCCAAGATACAAGTCTGCTGTCCCCTTGACTGTATGGTTCACCCTGCACACCACACGGCCATGCCTTTACCAGGTGAACTACCTGAAGGACCCACACGTCTCCAATTTGAAATATTATTCTGAACTAACTTTCTACTTTTTGTTACTAAAGAACTTCAAGTTAGATGGGTCCTCCACTCTAGTTCGAGATAGATACAGGGGGCTGTGTGGTCCAGTGGTTAAAGAAACAGGCTTGTTACCAGAAGGTCCCTGGTTCAAATCCCACTTCAGCCACTGACTCATTGTGTGACCCTGAGCAAGTCACTTAACCTCCTTGTGCTCCGTTTTTCGGGTGAGATGTAATTGTAAGTGACTCTGCAGCTGATGCATAGTTCACACACCCTAGTCTCTGTAAGTCGCCTTGGATAAAGGCGTCTGCTAAATAAAATTAAAAAAATAAAAAATAAATATATATAGATACGCTGTAAAATAGTGTTTCATTTCCAATCAGTTGCTGGCTGAAATGTATAAATCTCCTATTTCAGTGTCTAAATGTATAACTAGAAGGCAAGCTCTTGAAACATATACCTGTAGAGAATTCAACTAGATGCAAGAAGAAACAACAGATACTACAAAACATTGAGAAACATTTGTCAAATAATTTTACTAAGACTCTTTTAGTATTATAATAAGTTAGACCCCATTCACACTTGCGATTTGAGGCGACTTCAGTGCCGCCCTTTCTCATATGTGAATGCTCCAAAAATGATAAGGCAGCCCAGGGCTGGCCCAGATTTAGGCCGCCATTTCGATGTGGCCCAGGGCCTGCAATCCGAGACCAGGGCCGGCCTTTACATATCTATGCACGCAAAGCAAACTTAGGGCCAGCTTTCCGTATCACATTACCAATGTGGTTACGTAGCTCAGTAGATACTCCCATACTCCCACATGCTTGAAAGGTAAATAGAAAGCTGAATGCTGTGCTAGGCAAGACAGTAGTAGATCAATATTAAATGGTAATTATTTCCACATCATAACTTTAATGGTAAAAATATTACATTTAAAAAAAAATCTAGCGGATTAACGTTCAGGTTGTTTCTTTCACAACATACGAGCTGCAGTGCATTCATAATTATGCTTAATTTGTCACAATTACCATTTCTTCCTGTTTTTTAGTTACTAAGCGATAAATATAAACTGTAGGATTGTGGATCTGATAATGATCAATAATGCTTGCAACTTGGCATATTCAGCCACCATTGTTTATTTTGCACACAACGATATGCATAGCTACAGAAGTGTGCGTCTTTACATTAAATTGCTGATCATTTCTTTTAGCTGCTTGCTTTTACACTGTGACAGAGAAAGAATGAATCTTGGTTATAAAACTCCCTCCCGACCTGTGAAGGCACTGTGTATAGGAACAGAGTGCCCAGGACTGGATGGTCTGACAATTCATTCCAGGGAAAGGTGGAAGTCGGCCATCTAGAAAGGGGGTGGAGTTACGGTACACCAAGTCATCGACCCAGAAGGGAAGCGATGTGGCAACCACGGATTGGAGGAGAAACCGTTACACTCGCTAACCAAGGGGGCGTGGCTGACAGTACAAAAGGGGACGTGGCTAAGTGATCTGTTCCTTTGTTATGGTTAAGAGCGAACTGTAAAGGAGAACAAAAATTGTACCGTGAGTGTTTAGTGTTTGTTAGTTTTGTCGTGTCTAATTATATACTTGTTTGTTTATTAGACGGCTAACACGTACCGGGAGCTGTCACTTAAAGCCAGCAACAACCCAGACAACACTTCACAACTGTACACAAATAATTGTATTTCACCACTTGCACGTTAGCATTCACTCTACACTTGTGATCGTGTGTGTGTCGTTGTGTGTGTTATACTGTGTTTATTATTTCAAGACTATAACCTGTTGTTTGAAACAGTGCAATACACATTGCAGTGTATTGCCTGGAATTATTCTTTGCGGTCGCCAGACCAGGATTACAAAAATAAACCACTGTTTTGATCGTAAACTTTGTTGTCTGTCTTCTGTTTCGTAATCACATCACCTCTACACCTGCACACAGCAAACCACTTTGCCACACATACACATAAAATACTGTTCTCATCCACAAATATTAAGATCGTTGATGCACCATGTGAGGGTGAGACCCTGACTGTAATATTTCAATGCTTGTTATTGTGATTATTATTTTACTGGCGATAGCGCAGTGGTTTATTATGCATCGTGCATGTTGTTGAACAAAGTTGGATATATGACGATGTATTGCTGTATTTAGATTACAGTGCTTCCCTTAATGAAGTTGTCGTTTACATGTGGTACAAGTGAAGCGTTATATAGCCATATGTTCGGTAATCTTCCAAGAGAAGGGAATGCTAATGTTCAGTCTTTACTTGTAATGGTTAGGGACTAGAGAATAATAATAATGAATAAACAAAGAATAGTTTAACAATCGTGTTTGTAAACAAAAAGGGTATTCTTGCAGGTTAAACAAATACATATAAATGAGAAGAAACATGTGTAATGTATTTGACAGTATTTAATGCCGTGTCTTTCCTCTGGAAGGAGCAGTAGTACCATTAGGTGGTCAGTCGTGAGCTTGTCTTTTGAATGTCAGTCATTATATGTACAACCTAATAGTCATTTGCTATCTCAGTGAAGTATCCATTATGAAAATAAATATTTATACCTGTCAACACAAGCAAGTAACTGTTTCCTGCATTCTAAATACCCGTGTTCTTACGAGAATAATGTCATTGTGGGTGGGGGTAAGCTCAGACCGTCTCCCCGTTACACACCATAACAGTAAGTCAAAATAGTCAATATGGTTTTTTTTAATATATACAATAGATGCCGGTTATTAGCAACCCTGATAAAAAGACAACTTTCAGTTATTAACAACATTTTCCCAGGAACCAATCCCGACCCATAGATTTTAATGTTAATGGTATTAGCAACTGCACGCCGCTTATTGACAATTTTATTACTAGTTGCCAGTGCTACAGTGTGCACTTGCTTGATTTATGCACATACTTCATGCAGCTTTTAAAACACACTGACTTTTTAACTGCGTATTTCTGGCGGACGGAGGCAGAATCGTGGCTTTGAAAAGGGCTACGAAGCTGCACGCAGAATTGACATGGATTTACAGCGGGAGGTGGTAAAAAGCAGACAACGTTAGACAATCCTGCTGTCCTGCTGAAAGGTGAATTTCCTCCCAAGCTTCAGTTTTTTAGCGGACTGAAGCAGGTTCTCTTGCAGTATTTCCCTGTATTTTGCTCCATCCATTCTTCCTTCAATTTTAACAAGATGCCCAGATGTCTTGTTTAGTGTATTATTATTATTATTATTATTATTATTATTATTATTATTATTATTATTTCGGGACTGAAACCCTGTGGTTTGCCTGAGCGATACACATTGTTGTGTAGAGCCAGGTATTATTTGTCAGCAAATAAAGAGCTGCTTTTTCACCGTGAACTGTCTTGTGTAACATTCCTGAGCACCGCATCACCACTGCACCTGTGCACTACAAACCACTTTGCCACAAGCATGTAAAAACTTTACATCTTTATCACAATCGCACAAGGTTATTAACCGAGAACATGTTCCCGGATAGAAGAGAAAAATCTACTGTAACAATTGTAAAGACATTTAACACACACACATCCAGAGAATATAACTTGGCTGAGCTGCACAACCAGACTCATAAGTAATTCTGAAGTTTACAGCAAGTATAATGTTTTATTTATTGTGCTCATTTCTAAAGCTTGCTGTGCTCGGCTCTTCACCTTCAGCTCAAATTACACTCTGAGAGCTGTCTGTCTTCCGGGGCAGATGCTGGGCTCTGCATCTTGACTAACAAGCCTTCTGGACAGTATAGGTTTCCACTGCTACAACACACCTTTAACGCAAATAACTACGCATGAGATTGTAGGCTGATAATTGTATTGAATTGTATTGAATTGTGACAAATAGCATGGTTGAGATTTCAAACTCATTCCACTTGTGACCTGGGCCAAATTCAAACCTAGGCTTCCGAAGGGGACAGATAGTGTATTCGCCCACTGCATCATCGCTATAGTCTTTAACATTCCACCACAATGCTGAATGTTACTTGCATACACATCCAACATCATGAATATCCAGGAAGCTGCTGCCATTAGGACATAAAAATCTAATAAAATAAGCTCCACTTAAACAAGTGGCTGTTGTCACTGTTACTAGAAAGTCGAGAGAGGAAATAACTTTAATTTTGGACCAGATGAGTAAAAGACAACCGTCCGCTAGAATAACCAGGGAAGATGATAAATCCTCATTTCCTCAGAAGCAGCCTGCATAAGAATGAAGCTGCACCATCATCACATTTTATAAATGGAGACCGTCTATCCAATTCTTTACAAATTGTGAAGGCATTGTACAGTAGAATAGTTGTGTGTGTGTGTGTGTTTGATTGGAAGGGAAGGTATATATTCGCCACTTCCAACATTCAAATTATGAAAGGTATCCGAGGACTACCGGTAGCTGTCAATTAACAAAACAATACTGCTAGAACTGTCTTTTGTTCATTACAGAAAAGGCGATATGGAACAGCACTGGCTACAGCGATCTAGTATATCTAACGAAGTCAGCAGAAAAACATGAGTGTTCCCAAAGTCACTTGCAAACCACTGTAACATTCAAAACCTTTGGACAAACCCGGATTGATGTTCAACTGGATAAGCAGAAGCGTAGGGATACAAGAAATCACAATGAGCAAGCAAGAACTGTCTTTCAGAGGCACGATGAAGCACCAATTCCTCAAATAGAGTTAATTATGTGGAATTACTTTCATGTTAAGCAATCACTTGTCAATAGCCATAGATTTCTCGGGTACCTCTAACAAGATTCAGAACGCCTTAATCTCTTCAGTGTCTCAGGTTTTGCTAGATGCAATAAAAAGGTGACGTACAGGAAGCCAAGTAAGTAGCTGTAATGGTAAACGCAGCAAAAAGTCATTGTATTTATCTTGCTCTCAATTGTATTATTACTTGTACTGTGATTCTTGAACTGTATTTGTTTACGACTACATCGCCCTGGATCATTCTTCCAATCTGACCAAGTACATGGTATGAGAAAGCAGCAGAGTTTTGAATACATCACAACATCACTGGGGAGGGGCAGGGCAGTAATAACATTATACAAATGGATATTACATCTTTGGTTATTGTAGCACCTTTTTAATCTATCATGAGTGAGCCGCAGTGTTTGGGGGTTGCCCAATAGCATTTCTATAGCGTGCTAACTGAACAGTGTGTGCTAACCTGGACCCTCACCATGATTTGCATGTGGTATTGTGCAGCAGCTGCTCCCATGAAGTACAACAAAGGGCATTTGAATAAAAGGCCAAAGTGTCCTTTTAACACTTAACATTCCAGGTCAATCGGCATAGCAGCACTGCATGATCGGGATCAATGAGAAAACAGTGCCAGTGCACCTGCCTCCTCTAAACTCCCTCGAAAAAGCTTTTATAAAAGACTTCGGAAAGGATTACTGAACTGCATAATTATATGTTTCCGCCCACAAAACAACAAGGATTCTCATTATTATACTGTACAGAGCTCCTCAAATGAACTGCTAAGTGAATTTTGTTGAAAAATATAAAAAAAAAAAAAACTGAAAACTTCTGGTAAATAATCAAAAACACTGTGGAAGCTCCAGCAGCAGCATATTACCGGCTAAGACCAGTTCAGCTAGTCTTGGGGACCCCAGACTAGCTGAAGTGTTCAAACAATTCATGTTTACCACTGCAAACTTGGCATTTGAAAACAGCTCTTAGTATCAGCTTTCAGGAGCAAGATGAGATATTCCAGCTCCTTCAGTAAAGGTTTTGCCCCATTGAGAATTTGAGGGCTACAACAGCAAAATCGACAAGCAGCTTCTCACAGCAGGGTGAGAAATACTTTAACCTTACAGGAGGAGGGCTAGCTATCAAGCAGCCTAGCACTTAATCCAAGCGACAAAACAGAAGAAATTGACAGCGTTTATTGCGACACATTACTGATATTTAGTTGGAAATCACATACTATGAATGTAAGATTTGTTCAACACACGAGTTGGTGTTTAACAGTTGCAGGTCTGTGCTGAAATGAAATGTGTAGTGTAACACTGCAATAAGGTTGATACAGTATTACAAAGTTGTAATCATTCATGTTTAAAAGACTGAAAAGCAGCAAGCCAAACTAACTTTATTTTATTTTTTAAACAAACCAAAAAAAATAAATAAATAAATAAGGAAATTGACACTCCGATTCAACAACATCTAAAAGTCATTTCAATCTGGCAGGAAGTGAAAGGAGTTTGGAGGTCTCAACCCAGCCCCGATCACAAAACCATTAAACAATTCAGAACAACTGTTAGTCTGTGCTTGAGAGTCCTGGGGATAACTGGCAGCATCACAGCCTGTTCCATTATCCCTCACCTTCAACCTAAATGCTTTTATGTTGTTGTTTTATAATATGGCATTACATTACATTGTTGGGTTGTATACTGTAGGGTAAAGCCCAGTGAAATTATTTTTATTTTTCTGTTTTATTTATTTTTATCCACTAAAAATGTTGTTTTGTTTTAATACAGATACATTTATAAAATAACTTTAATAGATATATATAAATAAAAACAAAGTAAACATCATGTTTTAACTATATACATATTTATTAATTATCTGTTTTTTTTGTTTTAATTATTTTGACAAAATAGTTTTAGTTACCATAATTTCTTATTAGCAACAGTAACGGTAAAACATGTGAAGGACTCCTCTTTTTTATTAACTGCCTATTACAGTAAATACTGTCCATGCCCTCTATAAAAATACAAGAAGAAAATAAAAACACTTATTACTGCACAATGGAAATCAAATCAGAATGTTGTACAATTCAGCATTAACTCAAAAAGCAGGTTACTGCAATAAAAATCAGATATTTTCAGATATAAGGAGCTTCAATCTACCACAAATATTAAAATTAAGAATTAAATGCAAGCATATACAACTCTACGTTTTCTTTTGTCATGATTTGTCGTCTGTCACTTACATCAGTGAATACTTTTTGGGAAAATACACACACACACACACACACACACACACACACACACACACACACACACACACACACACACACACACACACACACACACACACACACACACACACACACACACACACACACACACACACACACACACACACACACACACACACACACACACACAACACCTTTCACAGTCAGTGGAAACCACAGGGTACACAAGACAAGAAATCAGGGTATTGGAGCCCAAACAGCATGTCAATAATACCTACAGAGCCGTCAATTATTCTTAACTGCATCTTTCACACTGTCGCTTAGTTTCATGTACACAACACAAAATCATGTATTCCCACTTCCTTCAGCAGTGGCACATTCACAATACATTCCGACACATATTTTTTAACCACTGATGCCCGAGTGGCTATCTCCAGTGGATTACACAGTGGATTACAAGAGAAGTCAGGAGAAATTCTTTGCAGCGCTGTTTAATTGTTTAGGCATTTTAGAAACAAACGTCTCTTCTCTTCCTTAACAATTTTAATTCCCAAACAACTCGCTCCAAATTATACATCTGCGCAAGTGCTAGTCAGAGCTTCCGTTTCCCTTCAGACCGTGCCTATGGTAACAGCTCAGTCTTGACAACTACGATTGCAAGTATTTATGGAAAGTATTTCAATTAGTATAAACGTGCAACAAACTCATACACCTATATCCCATCTTTTGATTTTCTTGTTTGGATTGTTTGATGATTTGTCCCACTCGCTTTCCATTTCCCTAAGCGTTTGTAAATATTAATACATTTTAAATATCATATTAACATTTATATGCAAAATCAACAGTTTTCAATCAACTCAAATGTAATATCCTACTCGTAATAACTGGCAGTGATACACTGGCAGCTGAAATACTACTGTATATTTAAGACATACCTTCTACCAAAAAGTCACTATAAGATGTTATACAGTGCCTATAGAAAGTCTACACCCCTTGAACATTTTTCACATTTTGTTGTATCAGTGCCTCAGAGTTTCATGCATTTAAATGATGATTTCTTTTCCACTTATCTGCACACCATACTCCACACTGTTAAGGGGAAAAAGGTTTATATTGAGAAAAAATTATATATTAAAAATACAAAACTGAATGATCATAATTGGATAAGTCTCCACCCCCCCTGAATTAACACTTGGTGGAAGCACCTTTGGCAGCAATTACAGCTGTGAGTCTGTTGGGATAGGTCTCTGCCAACTTTCAACACCTAGATTTGGCAATATTTGACCATTCTTCTTTACAAAACTGTTCAAGCTCTGTCAAGTTCCTTGGGGAGCACTGATGAACAGTCATGCCACAAATTTTCAATTGGATTTAGGGGCTCTGACTGGGCCACTCAAGGACATTTACCTTTTTGTTCCTTAGCCACTCCAGTGTAGCTTTGGCTGCGTGCTTTGGGTCGTTGTCATACTGAAAGGTGAACTTCCGTCCCAGTTTCAGCTTTCTTGCAGAGGGCAGCAGGTTTTCCTCAAGGACTTCTCTGTACTTTGCGCTATTCATTTTCCCTCCTATCCTGACAAGTGCCCCAGTCCCTGCCGATGAGAAACATCCCCATAACATGATGCTGCCACCACCAAGCTTCACAGTAGGGATGGTGTTCTTTGGGTGATGTGCTGTGTTGGGTTTGCGCCAAAGATAACGCTTTGCATTTAGGCCAAAAAGTTCCATTTTAGTTTTGTCAGACCACAAATCTTTTTGCCACATGGCGACAGAATCTCCTGAGTGTTTTTTTGCATACTTCAAAAGGGATTGCCACCCTACCATACAGGCCAGATTTGTGGAGTGCTTGGGATATTGTTGTCACATGCACACTTTGACCAGTCTTGGCCATAAAAGCCTGTAGCTCTTGCAAAGTTGCCATTGGCCTCAGGGTAGCCTCTCTGATCAGTCTCCTTCTTGCTCGTCATCCAGTTTGGAGGGACGGCCTGATCTAGGCAGGGTCTTGGTGGTGCCATACACCTTCCACTTCTTAATAATCGTCTTGACCGTGCTCCAAGGGATATTCAAGGCCTTTGATATTTTTTTATACCCATCCCCTGATCTGTGCCTTTCAACAACTTTGTCCCGGAGTTCTTCTGAAAGCACCTTGGTGCTCATGGTTGAGTCTTTGCTTTGAAATGCACTACCCAGCAGAGGGAACCTACAGGAACTGCTGAATTTATCCTGAAATCATGTGAATCACTACAATTTAACACAGGTGGAGGCCACTTGGTGTGTGATTTTGAAGGCGATTAGTTACACCTGAGCTAATTTAGTATTGCTATTACAAAGGGGGTGGACACTTACCTAAAATTGTTTCTATAGCTGCTTTAGCAATGCATTTCACAATCATTGTGATTCAGATTATAGGTCAACGCAGACAACTGGGGTTCGGATAAGCCAGTCTCTTCTGTATAGGAGATATATTGTTCCCAAAACATTTTTTATCAGTAAACCAAAAACATCATGTGAAGAAAAATAAAGGAGAGTCTTTATTTAATTAAATTAGGTTAATTTTCTGAACCCTCTCCTTGAGCTACAGCAGAGCTTGCAGATGATATTCATACACTCCCGCTGATGCAGGGAGCAGCAAAACAGGCCTGCTGTGCCATGAAGGCTTCAAGGAGTGAGGTAGCTTGTGTGCCTGCCACTTTAAAATACCTCAAGGGAATGTAAACAACCTACACAGCCAACATGGTCTCCTCTCAGATGAAGAGAGCACAGAAGGGTGAACTAAGGAAAAATTGAGTCAATAGTCACCAATATGTAATATTCTTTAATCAATTTCAAATCTTATTGTGAGACACTGAAGCTTTTACATGACCCATTAATAATGCCTGCTTCAGATGACATCACCAAAATAATTCCTTTTTCTCGAACAAACTTTATATATTTTTTTGGCAACAAGCCTCAGTATTAGTGTATTTCCAATTAGAGGTGATCCCACACACTGATACATATATGGTATTGTGTGTCTCCCTCTCTAAACTAGTGTTACTGAAGGGCAAATCATAAAAGAAAAAAAAAAAAGTGTTTACAAGCTCTCCAATGTGGAAATCATGCGATGATGGTGTCACAGGGTTAGTGGATCTGCCCCCGCACTCCAACACAAGAGTAATTATGCCTCTTGTGACACGCCTGCATTGAAACATTCTTTCTCAAAAAATTGGCTGGTCCTGCATCATTGTTGCCAGAGCTTACAATGCCTTGTTATACTCTATTACCATTTAGATGCTGATTTACAAAACCATATCAAATCCCCTAATAAAAAAAATTAAATAAAAAGGTCATTGTGACCTACATGTACTGTATTTTAAGTATCAAATTCCTATACATAGTTTCATAAAAACCTGACAAATGCTTTCCAAGATTTTGATATAGCACAGACAGACAGGAAAAGCAGGTAACTGTTATAGCAGGCAATGATGTCACTGCACTGTGAAGACATTTCATTAATGGTAACAGTAAGACGTGACATTGTTGCTTGGCGTTACCATACTCTATACAGTCGTTTAGAATAGTGTGACATCATAAAGTTTCTTGACCATTTCATGTGCCAAATAGATTCCAGACCTTCTTCTATGGCACAGTATACTGATTCTGAAGCTCAAGTGTCCATACTAAGATGCTTACCTGCACATACAGTACCCTTGAACAGGAGTCGTGCGATGCTATCTACCACAAGTATACAGACTGTCCTGTGTTGTAGTATACTGGGATAAATGCTACCAGTTACTGTAAACAAAAAGTTTACAGGGAATTAAAACACACAAAAACAGAATTTGAATAAATCAGGCTAAATGCACCATTGTTACAAATGTAACAATAATAATAATAATAATAATAATAATAATAATAATAATAATAATAATAATAATAATAAATAATAATATTCAGGGATAGCAATAAGACTCAAGTTGCATAGCAGTTTGATCCATTCCTGGTTTTACTATGAGTTTAATAAGACACACCTAAGCTTGTTACCTACACTGTGGCTAATCAAGTCATAGTAAAACCTGTAATGGGTGAAACTGCTATGCATTCCGGGTATTTACCTAATTGTACAACAACCTTATGCAAGCACCTCAAAGCACTGAACAGCGTGAAAACAGTAATTCCTTTTCAAACCGAGCGCCATTGATTACACTGGAACATGCCTAATCTAATGGTTAAAATGTTGCGATGACCAGTTTAGTACAGACAACCTGTCTGTACACACAACTACTGGCTGTCAATGTTGCGACCTCCCCTGTCTCGCGCACCTGCGAGAAACCAATTCATATAGTCAACGACAATGAACTAACTGTGTGTGTTGTGTGTGAGTGAGTGAGTGAGTGAGTGATGTGGAATTGACATCAACGACGTGGCTCTACCAAACGTCACTTTAAAAAAGGCTAGTAAAAGCCTCCACCACTACATTAAGATAAAGTGGAAGAAACACAATGACAAACACGGTCAAACTGAATACACTTGTAGCTTGTAGTAGTTTCACTAAAGTTATCACCGTCTACTGTACAACTAGCGACGTACTGCAACAATTGTTGTACGACACCTGCTCTGTTCCTTTCGTTGACAAACAACCAACTAAGGGTAAGGTAATACTGCTCTCTCGGAGTTATACTGCATTGTTGGTCTCAACAATACAGTCAGCGGGCAAAGTAACACAGAAACAAAGAAAAATCGGTTTATCTGTCGAAGGTAGTTTGAAGCACCACACTGGAAATGTGTGCAGTTTGTTTACGCCAGTTCTGTTGATATGATGTAAAAAAAAAATTAAAAAAAGACTTGTTGAATTTGTCACACGTCTTCACTATACCGAGTGACTGCTGCAGACACTACATACATGATTATGAAGATAAACAGAGCCCAATCGTCTCTCTATGTGTATTTTCAGTAGCAACACCCCTGGTATGCTCTCTCCCCAGTGCACAACATATCGATAAATAGACATCTTTTTGTATTACCTTAACGTGTAGGCGAGACCAGAGTCCTTTTAAACGTGACGTACGACAGCAGACAACTGACACAAACAAGACAAATGCTTCCAACCACGTCTGTCTACTGCTCTCCTGCAAACTGATTTCACTTGACTCCTTGTTGCCGTAACACTACCCGTGACGATCATCGCGTGAGGCGGGAACAACCAATAAGACCGCGCTGATTGCTCACGTGCACGACTTTTAAAGGGGCTGGACGGGGTCAGCAACAACACAGCCTTAGTCCTCACGTTGAAGAACATGATGGGCTTTGTAGTTTTTTTGGTAGCATGTTGGTGTAGTTTCGTGTGTGTGTGTGTGTCGGTACAGAAAGAAAATATGATTTAATATCTTAGGAGATAGAAAGAGAGAAGGGGGCAGGCGTTCAGGTGTTTACAACAAACATTATAGCTTTTATGCTTGATAATGACCATGTGGTGTCAGCTGGTCCTGTTGAGTCAGGAGACATGATGCTGGTTGAGAAATGTTAAACTGGACCTACCAAAAAAAAAAAAAGATCCATTAGAAATCCCTTTTCAGCAACTGTTGTTGTGTTCACTCCTAGACTTATCTAATTGCTGTAAACCTTGTGAGGGATTTTATATACTCAATAAGACACCTTACTGTTCCACTTCCCGATTCCCAGCTGGTCGCCAGCAGTTGCTGGGATTTTCAGCAGGAATAGACCTTGCTGTAGCAACAGATTGTATGTGACCTTCTTTGTGCCGGCTCCACTGCATTTAATAGAACTAGCGGTACATGCAGCACTATCTGTAGCACAATGGCTCATCTAATACAGGACAGAGCTCCCTCAGTATTGATTCAGTAATGGACTAAGTGGTTCTTTTACAGCGAGTCAATGTTGACAGCAAATTGTCACGTACTATATTTTACTGTACACGGGTCCTTCACTGATTCGCTGTTTTAAATATTGAAAAGTCAGATAGCAAAATAAGCGCTGTACTATGCCATCTACTATACATGTCTATCATGTTGCATAGCAGGAAACCCAATAACCACAGTGTGAAAAGTCAAGATAATCAGATGTGTTTTCATAGAGCAGGGACACAAGTGATTTTAGGTTAGATTGCTGCTTAGCATATTTTTATTGCCAGAGTCAAAATCAAAGAAGATATTTTGAACCACAAAAGAAAAGTAAACACATGGGTAGAGATTTTGTTACCTAGCCTTTGCAGCTTTGAATGACTCTCCCCCAGTCTCTCCCCCTGTCTCTCCCATTGTCTGTCCCCCGACTCTCCCCAGGACTTCCCACCTGACTCTCCCCTGACTCTCCCTCTGACTCCCTCCCTGACTCGCCTCCTGACCCCCTGACTCCCCCGACTCTCCCCTGACTCCCCCTGACTCTCCTCCTGACTCCCCCTGACTCTCCCTGACTCCCCGACTCTCCTCCTTGACTCCCCTGACTCTCCCCTGACTCCTCCCTGACTCTCCTCCTGACCCCCCTGACTCTCCCCTGACTCCCCTGACTCTCCTCCTGACTCCCCTGACTCCCCTGACTCTCCCCTGACTCCCCCTGACCCTCCTCCTGACTCCCCCTTACTCTCCCCTGACTCCCACCCTGCCTCTCCTCCTGACTCTCCCCCTGCCTCTCCTCCTGACTCTCCCCTGACTCTCCCCCTGACTCCCTCCCTGACTCGCCTCCTGACCCCCTGACTCCCCCGACTCTCCCCTGACTCCCCCTGACTCTCCTCCTGACTCCCCCTGACTCTCCCCTGACTCTCCCCATGACTCCCCGACTCCCCCTGACTCTCCCTGACTCCCCGACTCTCCTCCTTGACTCCCCCCTGACTCTCCCCGACTCCCTCCCTGACTCTCCTCCTGACCCCCTGACTCTCCCCTGACTCCCCGACTCTCCTTCTGAACCCCTGACTCACCCCTGCCTCTCCCCTGACTCCCCCTGCCTCTCCCATGCCTCTCACCCTGACTCCCCCTGCCTCTCCCCTGACTCTCCCCGACTCCCCTGACTCTCTACCTGACTCTCCTCCTGACCCCCTGACTCCCCTGACGCTCCCTGACTCCCCTGACTCTCCCCTGACTCCCCCTTACTATCTTGAAACTAAATTAACCAGGTCCTTCTAATCATATCCCTCTATACCTGAAGCCCATTGTTTCAGCACAGGCATTCCTTGTGCAGCTGGCTTCTCTGGAAATTGGATTTATTTACCAATTAGGACCTGCTGCTAGGACCTGGGAGAGAAGGAGAGTAAAATCAATTTTTAATCCTTTTTTCTGCCAGATAAAAAGTTAAACACAATATACACATACCAGGCGCATAGCGTCCATTGAGGCACCGATGCGGCCGCCTCGGTAAAAATCGGCTCAATTCTTAATTGTGAAGACGACGAAAAAAAAAAAAAGATTTAAAAAAAAAACGTACCCCCTTTATTTTTTAAGAGTGTAAAATTGAGATATATAAAATATTATTTTTAATTTCTTCACATTACTGTGATCTCGGGCTGTACGGACACTGGGGTATGTCAAATTCGCGACACAAAGACGTTTCTCATTAGTCAGTTTCCCAAGTTACTCTGTACTCTGGTTTACAGTGCAGCATTAACATGAAACGGAGAATAAAACCAACCAATTACACATTTCTTTCTAAAGAAGCCAACTCTTGGTAAGAATCAATGTTAAGTCATTTATATCGTTGTTTTTTCCTGCGCAATGTGATGTTTAGCTGCAATACGTTTTGATAAAACTTTTTTTTTTTCATGTAGAGTGTTTTAACGCCAGCACAGCAAAAATCCAAGTACCTGTTTTTATGATGACATTAAATGTGTAGCTAAACCGGGATAGCTGGCTGTATGTTTGTTTTTTTTCTCGTCACTTTAAATGGACAGTCAGCTCGTCCAAGTATCACACTACCTGCCATAGCATAGCGTTTTATTCTAGCATAGTGGCTGAGTATTTGCATCTATAGCGACCCGGCCTGTGTGCTAGCCAGCACCAGGACCTCTGCGACCGGTTTCCCCCGCCTGAAGTACTGTACTACTTCCTATCGTCGATTTATACTGACAAAAGAATATTAGAATTGATTGAGAAACTGTGTAAACGTTCAAAGGAGATCTAGCGTTCAGAGGTGGGAACATCACATTATTATTATTATTATTATTATTATTATTATTATTATTATTATTATTATTATTATTATTATTATTATTTTTGGTGAATACCTTGTCAAAGTACTATAGAGTCATACAAATATTGTACGCGAACAGCACCAGTCCCAGTGTCAGCACCAGTCACAGTGTCAGCACCAGTCCCAGCAGTGTCAGCACCAGTCCTAGTGTCCGCACCAGTCCCAGTGTCAGCACCAGTCCCAGCAGTGTCAGCACCAGTCCCAGTTTCAGCATCAGTCCCAGTGTCAGCACCAGCCCCAGCAGTGTCAGCACCAGTCACAGTGTCAGCACCAGTCCCAGCAGTGTCAGCACCAGTCCCAGTGTCAGCACCAGTCCCAGCAGTGGCAGCACCAGTCACAGTGTCAGCACCAGTCCCAGCAGTGTCAGCACCAGTGTCAGCAGTGTCAGAACCAGTCTTACCAGTCAGCAGCAGTTACCAGTCCCAGCAGTGTAAGGCAACTTAAGTAGCAGTGAAGCAAATGCAAGTCAATAAAGGTATGAACCCATCTACTTATTAATATTGATGTTGTATTCTTGTCCTTTTAAATCACATATTTCTGACAGTATGAATATTGTCATCACATTTTAACATTAACATCATCATCCAAGGGACTTAATATTGCTTTGCAGTTTGCTTGAACAGTCTCCAGGCTTTATAAGATGATAACTTTTACCTTTGTAACATGAACAGGATCTGCAAGAGGTTTGTTCAACTATTTTTTTTTTGCCTCTAAAAATCTAATCCTAGCTACGCCCCTGCATACATTTTAAACGGCCCTGGATTCTAGGTTTAGCAAGGTGGGGTCTATACACCCCGTCTCCCCCACCCCCACACATTCATCATAGTAGTGCTGGTTAAAAGGCTTGTTATGCCGTTTTATTAAATACAATAACAATTCTACAATCCAGTTTTTCATTCTACTCAGGTAAATGGATATATTTAAAAGCTGTGCTGGAGTTTTAAATACCATCTGCAGGGTTAGAAAATCACGCTCGCCCGCTCCCCGAGGCGAATTAAATCTGTTGAGGACTATAGTTGATGTCTGTGTCTCAGTAGTCCCCTGGGCGAGTACTTAAAACAAATGTACACATATACTCTCACGTTCAGTCTTGCGTTAAAAAATGCAGGGAAGTCCATTTTCTAACGGGGTGTAGCAATGGTGAATAAGCCTTCACAAATAATGCTTAGAAAACAGTCACTCGGAACTGAAACCTCCCTTAATCTCCTCCACAATGCCAACCCCAATGACGTTTTACGTTTGTATTCTCCCTCTGTGCGGGATGCGAAGTTTATCGTTTGAATTTAGTGAAACACGTTGTATCTTTTGAAGTAAGTGTAAAGTCATTTTACAAAATGCGGAGATTTATACTAAGTTAAATTACTTTTTAAAAACACACTTTTCTTATACCAATACAGCACTGGTGAGCGATAATCAGTTCGTTTGATAACCAGGCTTTAATCACTGATAATAGGTGCACAGGCGGTGATTCTATGGGCGCCCCGGGCTCAAGCACCTGGGGGAAAATAAGGTCCCGCATAATGCAAATAAATCACCTGTTCTGTCAATATATAGTGTGGATGCTTCACAAGCAGAACTGTTATTGCAGCGTTTAAAAATATAAAATCCACTTATACAAAGTCTCCCAGCTGCCTTGAAAAGATCTACGGTTCCCTTGTTTTTTCTTTCGTATTTGTTATGCTCTCATTAGTATCTATAGTAGATTCAGCATCTGTCAGTTCTGGCAGATTCTACGGCACTTGTTGAAGTGTTTTTCTCCCACTGCTAGTTAAAACAAATTAAAAAAATAAATAGCCACCTAACAATTTCATCCCGAGGGCTATAGTGAAACGCACTGTCTTTAAATTGGGACTTTAGTGAAGACTGCATGTGTACGTGAGTACATTAATTAATTATTGTAGATAGTAATTCAAAGCCAGCCAGCATTTTTGTAAATAGCAACACGTAATGTAAAATAAAATAAACATTTTATTTGTGTCATCGGTGTCAATTTTAGACAGAGCTTCATGGTCGGCAAGGTGACACAGCTGAGAGAATTGTTTTCCTCTGTCATCCCGTCTGGTGCTGTCAGTGCCAGTTTCTCAGCACACAGTAGTTAGTCGCTCAGTAACGAGGTGCAAACAGGTGATTGATCGATCTGTATGAGCGTTTACGAAGGTGCTTTGTTAAAAAAAAAAAAGTAAATCTAAATTTATAACGGTGTTTATTTTTTAGCAAAATAAAATCTAAGCCTATTTTTAGGGACCCCAACTGCTGTTATTGATTCCAACTTAGGCACTTCACATAAGGACTAGCAAGTTTACATGAGGACTAGCACAATAACGTGTGTTTTAATTCATGTTGCTGCAGGGTTTTTAAAAGTCATATAATAGTATTTAAGTTGTTCAGGACAACCCCATACCTGAATGACTCAGAAATGACAACAGATTAGAAACACATTTTAGTATTAACTTGTAATGTTTGTTTTAGAAACACTTGTGTTTTGTTGAGGGTTTAAAGCAGGGATGTCCAATCACGGCCTGGTGGGTCAGTCCACTCTAGGTTTAACAAGTAAAATGAGATACAGTCAGCACTCACATATCCGACCCTATAAAACCCTATATTCAACAGAAGTAGTATTTTAATTCAGAACGGTATGATTCTGAAAATATCACTTGCCAAAACTAAAGAGACAACACGTTAACTGTAATAGAGTACATAATTTTAAATGTAAAATTTCCCATTAACGACCTAACAGCAAAATTAAATCTAAATGTTATCCATGCACAGAACTGCGTAAAACGTAAAAGTCAATGCAATTTAGCAAAACCAAGAGATAAAAAAAGAAACGCAGTTTCCCAAGTAACTATTCAAAACTGCAGAATATAGTGCTCGATAAGGCCTTAATGTCACAGTTCACTTGCAAATGAAAATGCACAAAAGCAACAAACGATCTCAGATAAAAAAAATATGTTACATACCATTATTTATTTATACATTATTTTTACGTACAATTACCCATTTATACAGTTGGGTTTTTACTGGAGCAATCTAGGTAAAGTACCTTGTACAGCAGCAGTGTCCCCCACCTGGGATTGAACCCATGACCCTCTGGGCAAGAGTCCAGAGCCCTAACCACTACTCCACACTGCTGCCCAGTAGTGCAGAAGTTATGCTAAGCTTTGCCTAGGGTGGTGTACTGATGAACACACCAGAAGAAAAATGAAACATTTGTTTGTTTCCCCAGTCCTGGGAAAAGTTTCCTGGATCCTATTGTAGAAAAATCTACATTTCAATAATGTATTAATAATAGCTTTCTCTATGCTAGAGGAACCCTACCCATTACCTGGGTTACATGGGCTTTCTCTGTGGCTTTTTAAAGAGGTTATTTATTTTGAGTACAGCTAATATTCGCCAGATTGTGTCAACAAACTGCCATCTGTTTGATTTTCTTATGAAATGCCAATAGAAAAAGATGTATATCAATGCTATTAAGAAAGCCAAGAGACACTGTGGTAGGGCAGACCCCTGCTTGTAAATAATGTTTGGTTTGTGTGTTGGTGGTGGTGGTGGTTAGCAGGGATGAGGTTAATTCCTATGCCTGCCTGATACATGTGAGAATGTGGCTGAAGTCTTTTTTGAATAATTGATGATTAATTAGTCTCCAGCCACATGGGATATAAGAATCCTTTGTTTAAGGGTGTGTTGTGAAAGGAGTGAGGTGAGTCTTGCTGGGTGCTGTATAATTTAGTTTTTGGTCTGTGAAGATGAATGCCCAGCCAGACAGAAGTACTGTTTTGTTTTGTGTTTGAGACTCCAGCGCCCAAGAGGGGGGAGCCCAAGCGTCCTGTGCCCAAGAGGGGGGAGCCCAAGCGTCCAGAGGAGCTGGAACTACCACCACCAGAGGAGCTGGAGCTACCTCCATCACCAGATGAGCTGGAGCTACCACCACCAGAGGAGCTGGAGCTACCTCCATCACCAGGTGAGCTGGAGCTACCTCCATCACCAGAGGAGCTGGAGTTACCTCCACCACCAGAGGAGCTGGAGCTACCTCCACCAGAGGAGCTGGAGCTACCTCCATCACCAGAGAAGCTGGAGCTACCTCCATCACCAGAGGAGCTGGAGCAACCTTCACCACCAGAGGAACTGGAGCTACCTCCATCACCAGAGGAGCTGGAGCTACCTCAATCACCAGAGGAGCTGGAGCTACCTCCATCACCAGAGGAGCTGGAGCAACCTTCACCACCAGAGGAACTGGAGCTACCTCCATCACCAGAGGAGCTGGAGCTACCTCCATCACCAGAGGAGCTGGAGCTACCTCCACCACCAGAGGCACTGGAGCTACCTCCACCAGAGGAGCTGGAGCTACCTCCATCACCAGAGGAGCTGGATCTACCTCCACCCCCAGAGGACCGGCGCTACCTCCATCACCAGGGGAGCTGGAGCTACCACCACCAGAGGAGCTGGAGCTACCTCCATCACCTGGTGAGCTGGAGCTACCTCCACCACCAGAGGAGCTGGAGCTACCTCCATCACCAGAGGAGCTGGAGCTACCACCACCAGAGGAGCTGGAGCTACCTCCATCACCAGAGGAGCTGGAGCTACCACCACTAGAGGAGCTGGAGCAACCTCCATCACCAGAGGAGCTGGAGCTACCTCCATCACCATAGGAGCTGGAGCTACTTCCACCACCAGAGGGAGACGAGGAGCTCCTGCCGTCGTCTCCCGAGGGTCCACTCCTGGCGTCGCCTCCAGAGGGACCATCCAGTGTTGCCTGTCCCGTACCATCCGGGGATGTATGTTCATCACCGCCCAGGGATTTGTTGTTGCCACCAGCAGCAGTTTTGCTGCTGGAAGTTCTGTTGCTGGACTGAGAACAGTGAGCCGCCAGCTACGGAGAGAGGGGAAGGTGAGGAGACCACCCCCACCACAGCCCAGACCATCACCCCAGATCCACAGCCCGGCGCCTGGGAGTTGGATCCCTCAACCTGGGCTCTTAAACACCTGACTCCCAGGTCGCTGCACCACCCAGGCACAGTTGGTCACCTAGTCTCCCTCTGGTGGTCCAGACGTCGCTGCTCAGTCGCCTGGGCTCGCACCTATGCCTGGGGAATAATGTTTGGTTTGTGTGTTGGTGGTGGTGGTTGGCAGGGATAAGGTTAATTCTTATCCCTGCCAAAAAACATGTGAGAATGTGTGGATGGAGCCTTTATTTAAGAATTTATTTATTATTTTGTTTAATAAATGCACGCCCCAGCTTCTGTCTCCCAGTCTCTCTAACCATTTGCCATCCTGTCACAAGCACATTGACATCAAGAAACTAAAAGTACATTTAAACAGTGCAAGGATGCATTTGTGGCCTACTTTATAAGAGAGCTTTATTGATCAAAAGTGGCTTTAAAAAAACATGAACAAAACATTCCTTAAAAATGACCTTAAAATTATGTATTGGATATAAAAACGTAAATAGGACATTAATGGAATTCTAGGGCATTTCCACAGCTTAGACTTCTGTTCATCTCCTCATTGCAAACCCAAACAATGAAGATTGGCATTCAGTTAATTCTGAACACTTTTAGAACTTGATATGACCCAAGAAATACAACTTGAGCTGAACTATAGCAGAAGCTATACAGATGCTAAGTGTACCACACAAATCAACTACCTGCTTTTATATCCCGGGCACAGACTCCATATCAATGCAATTTGATACACAACGAATGGCAACAGCTGCTGCTGGTTGTTCATGTCATTACAGAGAAGTGTGCACTCCGGCTGGTAGTCGTAGCCAAGCATTTACAGTTTCCTGTACTGGTTGTGGTGCTTATGTGTATTACTGCTCAGCAAAGTTATCACAGTGTATTCTGTTCTGTACTGCCTTTGTAAGATCTGTCGCTTAAATGATCAGGTGCCAGCAATCTGAGCAGTCATTTCTGAATCAAGGTCCTGTACAGTAAACCGTGTTAACATCTCTTAATCCTTCAATAAGGGAGGCGGTGTGGTCCAGTGGTTAAAGAAAAAGGCTTGTAACCTGGAGGTCCCCGGTTCAAATCCCTCCTCAGCCACTGACTCATTGTGTGAACCTAAGCAAGTTGCTTAACCTTCTTGTGCTCCATCTTTCGGGTGAGACATTGTTGGAAGTGATGCATAGTTCACACACCCTACTCTCTGTAAGTCGCCTCAGATAAAGGCATCTGCTAAATAAACTAATAATAAAGAAACCAATCCTTGTGTATTAGTAGTAAGAACAGCAAGTGTAAATAAGGAACTTCAGATTGTTGTTTGCTATCTAGTTCCTATTACTGTATATGTGTTGTGTCATTGACTAGCTGCTATCAATTAGTTTTCCACATCCAGCTAATTACACATAGAATTTAAGTCACGTCGCCACTGAAACCTATTAGCAGCAGCTGCAATTAAAATTGTACTGACACTTTAGGTCTCGCACTCAGAATGCCAATGACAAAGCATTCTATAAACATTTAAACTACAGCAGGGTCATTATAAACATTAAATCCGTTATCAGCTTTTAATGTCTCTTTTACTAACATTGAATGTTTCAGTGGCTGCCTCTAATCAACTGGAGTGTACTTTCTCTTGGGCTCTGCTTCAGTCGCAGGCCTGACACAACAAAGAGTGTGCAAGAACTACACTCTCAACTTAATTAGAGAGAGCCACTGAACCTCAATCCTGACCTGAACACCCCCTATCTGCCATTCAGGCCTGGGCCTCTCTCAAGTAGAGACAGGCAGTTGTACCGATAAGAACACAAAGAAAGGATTTGTTCATGATTTATTTTATTTATTTTTTTAATGTTAATGGGTTGAGAAAAAAAAACGGAAATACATATTAAGTATATATACTTATCAGACAGCAGTTGTTTTAGGTTATAAAATAAATGTTGTATTTGTTGTATAGTCTGCATTACATGTGTTAGATTACAAAGGATTTTTACAGATTGCAAGAAAATATAAAAGTACTTTGTCCCAGTCTGTGTGTGTCCGTCTGTAGCTGGGATGGGAGACAGTGTGTGTCAGGAGGGGGGGGGGGGATTATTGGCGGGAGAGAGTCAGTTTGATGGCAGGCAGGGCCTTTAAATAAATAGTCATCAAACAAAAGCTTGGTCCTGCGTACCACCATCCTGTCCCCTGTGTTTAAGCTGAGTTGCTCTTCTCAAGAGAAAAATGACAAAACCAGACAGGGGCCTAGGGTGGACAGAGTAGCACTGAAGACTGCACTTAAAAACATCTGGTTCAAAACCAACCAAAAAGAAAAGAAAAAAAAACAAGAAGAAAAACAATACATATATGATATAAAAGCCAGTAATAAAATAGTTCTTAATTATTTTTAATAAGTGAGATATTCTCTTCTACCAATGCTTTTTGTCCTTGTCTCGCTCTCTTTGATTTCACCCTTAAAGTTTTCACATATACAAAAAACAGGTTCTGCTGCTTGCATGCCTTGTAAAGGATGGTTTGTTTGCTCTCTCTTACTGCATGCCTTGCTTGCAGTGTGTTAAATCCACCTACAGAGGCAGTATGGAGTCTAAGATGGATGAGTTATCTCAGTGACAGAAACTGCAATAGGGGGTAGCACAAGTGTAAAACACACAACCGTCAGACAGCTTGTAACATTCTCTTGAGGCTGCATTGGTGCCCTGCTACTGTGAGGCGTGCCATTCATCTGTATCCAGGTTTCAGATCATTGCAACTGGAACAGAAGTGCTGTACCACCCCATGAACCCTTCCTTTAGTCCCATCTCCCTGCAGGACATCTGTACAACATCATGCATGGCTGCCTAAACCTGATGCCAATCACCCATTCCAGCCAGCCCCAGAAATATTCCATCAGTCTTTCCACAGCACTCAGGGTAGCACAAGTGTAAAACACACAACCGTCAGACAGCTTGTAACATTCTCTTGAGGCTGCATTGGTGCCCTGCTACTGTGAGGCGTGCCATTCATCTGTATCCAGGTTTCAGATCATTGCAACTGGAACAGAAGTGCTGTACCACCCCATGAACCCTTCCTTTAGTCCCATCTCCCTGCAGGACATCTGTACAACATCATGCATGGCTGCCTAAACCTGATGCCAATCACCCATTCCAGCCAGCCCCAGAAATATTCCATCATTCTTTCCACAGCACTCAGACACATGTGTTACACAGTCTGCAATACATGTCCAATGCACATTGGGAATTATATGAGCTATACATATGCATGTATATATTTGGGTCCTAACTGGAACAACCCTAGACTAGACTGGAATGGTCCTTTGGTTGCAGATTTGCCCACTGTTTTACACCCTCACAATGAGACTCTAAAATTTGCTCAAGCATTCCTTTACACCTTCTTGTGGCCTAGCCTCTTATAAAAGACTGTTGTAAACTCCCATCTGTGTCTCTAGTCCCCTCTCTGACCGGCAGGTATTGGGGATCATGGGCCTTGTTTAATTGCTATGGTAATGTCACTGCCCCAAGGGACCCATTTTACTTTAGGCCTCACTCTATAAGCCTTCACAATTGATACCTACATTGGTTACAACATGGTTAGGCTCCCCATTTTAATAACACACCCCCAACCTACTCTGTATTTCTGGGTGAAAAAGCAGTTCTCCACAAACCATTAAATTTGTATGCATTTCAACCTCCTGTGCCTAACAAAACTACAGCTCCCATAGTTCACTGGTGCAACTCTCACAGTCACTTCCTTGCGTCTGGAACTTGGCTGATGATGGAAAGTTGTTTTCTTTTTCTTCTTTGTCCTTTCCTGGGGACGTGGCCATTTGTTTTATAAGTCACAACAAATCTGAACCTTTGTAGTCACAACAAATCTGAACCTTTGCAATTCAATCGAGCAAAATATACTGCTTAAAGCTACCGTGTAGTTGCAGGTTGTGGTCAACTGTGAGCTTGCAGTCCATCCATATTCTCATTACAGTTACAGCATGCATAGTTTGCTCACAATCCAACCCCCACAATAACTTTGTGTCCTCAGGTTTGCTATGTAAACGTTTGGGGTCTTGTACAGTTTTTTTCCCCCCTGACGGCCGTCCTTTCTTGCGAGAGCATTTTCCAAGTGTAACCATATCCACATCTTCACTGTGAATATTTTGAGGCAGAAGTTCAGCCAGCCAGGTCCTGCTTCGGTTGAGGATGCCATTCTCTGTTCAAGTGAAATACAAATAATTATTAATTGAAGTGATTTCAGACACCACATGCGGTTTGCAGGGTGAACAACGAGGGCCAACCGGAAAGAGCTTGGAAGGGGAGCAATCCGATGAAGACTGCAAACAGGCCAAAAGTCTCATACGAGTCACACAGCCAGCTCCATATCAAAACTTGAGACTGTGGGTGTGATAGGGGTTATACTAAAGTCATATTCCTCAATACGTTGGTATTACTGATTTGTGCTTGGCTTCTGGGATTTGATCAAACGCACCCATCCAGTAAACTGAATTCAAAACTTGATTTAGTGCAAGGGAAGGCTTCTGAGGTGAGAAATTAGTTTCAGCCAATATCCCACACTGGATGTTTCAGTCGGGCCAGTAAGCTGATTTATGGAGAGCATTTCATCCTGGATAGAGGGACTGTGTTGTGGGGTTTTGACACTATACAAAAATATTTTTTTTTTCTTATTAAATTATTATTATCTTCTATTTATTTATTACATTTTTTATGTGTGTGGTTTTTTTTTTTTTGGTTTTTTTTTGTTTCTTGGTTGCCTCGATCAATCTCTGGGTTCTATTTACAGACAAACTGATCCACAATCTGAGTGCAGCGTTTGCACTTGACGTAGCAGCACCAGTGGAACTTGCAGTGGCAGCGCTCGTACTGGTAGGTCTTGAACTGGTCGTAGCCCCGGCCACAGCACATGAGCTCACAGCCGTCCATCCCCTCGGAGGTCTTGTTGCAGAGACGGCCCTCGGTGCCCAGCGAGCCGGTGCTCTCGTTACGGAGGCAGTAGTCTGGGCTCTGGTCCATGTACGCCAGGTCCTCAGGGGTGGGCGGGTTGAAGCGCTGGTTCACCAGCTCCAGCTTGCCTTTGCGGTTGATCCTCATGGCAGCCGCACTGTCATACTTCTCCTTGAGGAACTCGCCCACCTTGCGGAAGTCAGCCAGCTGAAGCCAGCAGGTCTTGAGGCTGCAGGAGCCCGATACGCCATGGCACTTGCAAGCCACATTCGCCATGTTGTACACCGCCTGGAAGCAGAAAGAAAACAGGAAAGGTGAGAATGGGGACTAGCGGAGGCGCAACCAGTAACTTGTTTCATTATTGGATGCAAGACAGGTAATGATCGAGTGAAATTAATAAGAAATAAAGTATAAGTTTGCTTACGTTGGTCACTGAGGACGTGAACAAAAATGTAAATGTGTCAAGATCATGAGATTAATTATGCCAAGATCCTGAGATAAACCAAGATTCTGATATAATTAATCCTGTGACCTTGACAGAATATGTTTTTTATTTTATTTCTATCCATGTCCTCAATGAGCCACCGTGGGTTACTATCCTGAGTAGAACTTAGTGAAGCTTTTGGTATTACTGCTTAGTAGATCTAATAAGGCTAGTGCTGTGTCTCATACAACATACAGCTTTGGGGGGACATACAGCTCTTTTGTGACTTGGAATTAGGACAGTTATGGTACAATAGGAGTCAATAGACATTCCCTTGAAGCGTTTGCTTGTGTGTGTGGAGCAAGCCTGACACCTACTGGTTGCTACTGTAAAGCACACACTAAAGGTATCCCCTCTCCTCTTGCTTGCCCTCCCCCACCTTTGCTGAGGCAATATGTGTTGTTGTCCAAGAGCAAAACATAAAGAAAAGCAGAAGGGTAAACACTCGCAAAACAAAAGGTAAATGAAGACAGAGGGGTCTCCCAGACACTCCCCACCTTGTCTCCAGCGGGGGATGTGACAGCTTGTGATACCACAGTACTGGTTTAATAGTGCGCTCTTATTAATAACACTGCAGTGACAAAACACATGGTTCCAATGCAGCAAGCATTCCGTACTACAAAGAAATGCCTTTCATGTTATATTCTGTAGTTTCTTTTTAATACCACTAAAGTATCTCACAATTCAATATAAGGAATTAGTACCACATCTTTGCATGGAACAAAAATGTTAACAAATGGTGATTATAGTAATAAAGCAAGATGGTACAAGAATAATAAATAAACTCACCATGCAAAACTGAAGCCTCCTAAATCACAGAGACTGTGACAAAGTGATTTAAATGCATGTTCTCCTGACAGTTTCTCATGTAAATTTGCCATCCTAAACGTTCAAATTTCAACATGAGACACTTAAAGAGTAGTGGGGTTATACATCCCCACAGTATAGCGTTACACGTCCCCCCGCGTTGCTACAACTATTTAAAAAAATGTACCTGTAAGTTTTCTTTTCATTGTTAACATCCTGACAACATTTTACACTTATAACTTTAAAGTCTGTGTCAAAGTTCTTTTCAAAATGTCCGCTCTAGTGCACTGGGGTTTGAGATCAGTCCGCTAAATCATGGCAGGAAGAGCGATTAAAAAAAAAAACAACATACAAACAAGTGCTCTGGCTTTTCTTTTCCCTACCACATTGTTGCTGTGTTACCTGTTTCACAATGTGGGCAATAATCCTTCCACCATCAGTGCACTAGAGCGGCCATTTTGAAAAGAGCTTAACAGACTTTAAAGTTCTAAGTGTAAAAACTTGTCAGGATGTTAATGAAAAGAAAAATGGCTATATTTTTAAAACAGTTGTAGCAGCATGTGGGGACGGGTAACACTATATTTTTTGGAACCCAGCTACTTACTCTTTAATATTGGGAATATTTGTAACCGATCAGCCATCATAAAAAGCCCTCCAACACTTTTTATAAATTACTACATCATGCATTTCTCCATAAGACAGCACGTCTGCAGCATTTAATTGTAAATGGATTTTTTTTTAATGCAATAATTTTGCCTATTACTATGTAGATATTAAGACTAACATCTATTTTTAGCCTGTATATTTTTGACAATGGTGAAGGCAAAATACTAAACATTTAACACTTTATACACTGACATTTAAATGTTAAACTATGGAAACCTCAACCAAAAATTCCACACACCTTTGAAGATATAATGCACACTTGCTCCCCCCCCCCCACCCACCACCCCCCAAAGGACTTTTCAGTCAATGCAAATGAAGGCTGGTTTTGTTGATTCGTCTCCCGGCTCAGACGGACAGACATTAACTCCCTATCTGCCATCTCTGAAACTCTCCCTCTCTCTGCGTGCAAGCCCGTGATGTCTGTGAGCCAGCCTGAGTGGGCTCTGAGCAACATCAAAGGGCTCCCTGAACTGTTGATTCCAAGCCTTTGATGCCAAGATCCTCCTGAACAGGACATTCTATACCTGAGGGCTTTGTGTGGCTGCTGTTGTGGCTCCAGTATATTGCCCTATCAGGGCCTGTGATCCACTCCTATGACCTTAGTGCCACTATAGCACAATGTTGGGGTCCAAAAGCCAATGCAACATAGCAAAGGAAACTTCGACAGCAAACATCGAGTCTTTATAATGTCTTCTTTCATCATTTCTTTTAGCATTGCAAAATGTACCACTAATAATGTGTCAGCAAGAACCTGAGAATCTACTGTTTACCATGGTCAATTTGCAGGGTCATTTTGCCAAGCTTTTAAAATGTGCCACTATGCATTAAGGGGCTGATGTAAGGATCAGCGTAGTGCAAATAATTGCGGCAATTATTTTGCACTGCAGCCTATGTAACTTAAGAGCAATGCAAATTACTCAGTACACACAAATAATGAGCTGCAATAATGGTAATGAGGGTCGCCATCCACATCACAGCTGACACCACTGGAGAGGAAAGCGGAGAGGACAATTCATCCCAAAAAAAGTGACCGTGGGTTTGAATATGTGGGGTCTTCTCCGTCCTGCCCTTCTCCTCCAAAGGTTTTCCTGCCTGCCAAGTGTCTCCGCATCAGGAAGTGTACCACAGCAGCCTCCTGAGGCCCCTAACAGGTCTCTGAAGGTGTGTGCTTTTATACAGCTCTTAGTTACTCTCTTCTACAATGGGTTGCACCATGTAAGAGGAGGTGCCCAAGTGCTAGGCAAAATCCTTACATCTCATTAGAATGTTGGCGCCCGCTTAGTATTCCAGATCCCCGCCCGATTCCATGCTCTTTTCTTCATTTACATGCATTTCAATATCATTTAAATGGATTAATGATGGCAAAGTGCTAATTTGATAGTGGGTGCAGAACGCCAGATGAAAACCATTCTTTATATACGCCACATTTTTAGTGACCGCTAAAATCCCAATTTACGCCAGCTAAACACGTTTTTTGGCAGCAATGCATGTGCACGTATCCTTACATCAGCCCCTTAATGTGCCAAAACACCAGGGGTGCAAATTTGGCGCTATGGCGCTAAATCCTAGCTCCAGGGTACCTCATATAGCACTAGCAGCTTTAAATTCTGGCACCAGTGGACATGTTTAATTATTATTTTTAGGAACCATAGATGATGATAGTATCTCATTGGATCTGGACTACTCACACGGCCCACCCACACTCATCCACACAGGGGCTTGATTAGGGCGGGTTTGATAATTTAGCACCAATCGGCTCTCTGCTGCTAAACTTTCAAAACAGTTTAGTACCAATTTTCAAAACGATCTGCACCCCTGACCATGATTTTTAGCATGCATTCCAATACATATGTTTGGTGAACCCTGCTTGTCAGTGCTTTAATGCTTTTACTCTGCAGCATTGTACTTTGCTGTACTTCAACTATGATACAACGCAGTAAACTTTCATAAGAGCGGGTCAAAGCAGATGGTCAACCCTTAAAGAGAATAGGCTCAAGTCAATATCTTCTGCGATGGACAGTCATTTGTAGCTCTGTCCACTCAGCAGCAAAATCTGACAGGGGGGATTATTTTAATGTCTTAAAGTAGAAGCCTCCATTATCACAACCCCCAGCCCCAGCCCCAGCCCCAGCCCCAGCCCCACCTCCTCAACCTTCAAAAGTGATTGATGCACAGGGAGTGTGTCTAATTAAAGAACAACATCCTGCCGTTGTTTATAACAGCACCCTACAGCTGGGGGTACTCCGTCAGAACTGCTAGTTTGTATTACTGCCCAACATGGGCACCACACACTATCCCTTTCCAGTTGTTTAACCCCAACCTGAGACCTAACCACCAGACCACACTGTCTCCCAGTCCCTCAGCTCTAACCTCTAAGCCATACTGCCTCCCAGTCCCTCAGCTCTAACCACAAGCCCACACCAAATCCCAATACCTCAACTCTAACCTCTCGGTCCTTCACCCCTAAGCAGTAGGTCACATTGCTTACCTCCAGATGCTGAGCTCTAACCGTAGACCACACTGTCTCCATAGCTCTAGCCACTAGGTTGTGCTGTCTCCCTCACCATATACAGTAGTAGAGAGTCAATTATCCAATCTTTGATCAACTGTACTGTCCAATCAACTGAACACACCTGTAATCACATGATGAATTACGTGTGGTGTATTACGCACACAGCTTCTGCTGCTAAAACGACTACGAGATTTAGCTGGCAAAAAAAAGGACCAGCAGCCTGAGGCAAATGAAAGTTACAGAATTATTCAGACCACCAAAACCTTAGATGGAGCATTGTGTGCTTTAAAGTGTTGCAGTACAGCGAATTAAAACAGTCGCCTCGTTCTTGATTTTTCTTCTATTTCGTCAGTACGGGCTGGAGATCCTGCCTGTTATTGAGCAGCTAAGAACTTTTATTTTATTCATTTCAATTGCACCTTATTACAATGCCTTAACAGCAAGCATCAAAGTATAGAAACGATTTTTAAAGTTTAATGTAATGTGTCAAAGCTGTACTGAATTGTATTATTTTGGTATATGGTACATTTTAATTAAAGTATTTCATTACCTTAACTGTAGGTGTTAAAGTTTTACTGAATTGCATTAATTTAATATTTTGTAAAGCTTTGTAATTTTGTATGCTTAATGTGATAGAATAGGCTACTAGCTATACATCATCACTAGGTACTTGTGTACTAAGTACTTGTGTTTGTTAACTTTATTTTATACATTATGAAATGGTACAGTAATTGTTATTAATACCTGTTCGAGTATCCATACAAATCGATTATGCAAACTAGTATCGTTCCCAATTAGTTTGGATAATTGACTCTTTACTGTACATGGAGTTTTGACTAGCATATTGGGTTTTGAGTAATATCCTGGCTCTTCACATATGGGATAATATATTTGTCAATGCATTTGAATAGATTTATCAGTATATTGACTGTTCAATATTAGGGCCCTAGCTTGAACTCATGAGTTTTCAGATGGCTTTTTAGAAGTATTTTATAATTAATAAAATCCCATTATATATTCATGAGACTGCTAGACACACAGCTTTGGGAAAACTACCCGCTGAGCTACTGCCATCACCTAGTGATCAATATGGGCTCATCTTTATATGCAGCGCTTCTGAACTTTAGAACCTGCCCTGAAGGTATATGAATAAAAAATAAACAGCAACGACACATTACATCTTTACACAGTGCTTTACCATGCAAACTAAAACTCTGGTGCTTTCAGTTTGGTCTACTGCCGAGGCTGCTGTGGCCACTGACTGTGTACGAGGTTTCTTTGACAACAGTACAGAAGCTGGAAGCTTTAATCAGTTCATACGTCAGGAAATGGTTGGGAGTTCCACGCTGCCTCAGCAGAGTGGGACTTTATGGTAAAGGAATACTGTAGCTACCAGTCTCCGCTCTAACCGAGGAGTTTAAGTGCGCCAAGGTCCGACTGGAAATGACATTAGTAGAGTCACGCGACAAATGCGTAAGGGAGACAGCCCCTGTGTTGAAAACTGGAAGAAAGTGGGCGGCAAAGAAAGCTCTATAAGATGCAAAGGCTGCCCTTCGAATTGGTGATATCATGGGGCAAGTTCAGCATGGAAGAGGAGGTCTTGGTCTCACTTCAGCTCCTCCTACATGGCACAAGGCAGCCCCAGCTCAACGGAGGAAGCTGGTAGTCAACGTGGTACAAAAGCAGGAGGAGAGGATGAGGTGCATAAACGCCGTTTCCCAGGCCAAGCAGGGAGAATGGATGAGATGGGAGAGTGTGGTACAACGCAAGATTGGCTGGCAAGACCTGTGGTCAGTGGAACAGAGCAGGATCAGTTTCCTCATCAGGTCAACATATGATGTTCTCCCATCACCACAGAACCTAAACCTCTAGGTAGGAGAGGATCCCTCATGTTCTTTGTGTTCATCACCTGCAACACTAAGGCACATTTTGACAGGATGTAAGGTGGCTCTTAGCCAAGGACGGTTTACTTGGCGCCATGACCAGGTGCTGCAGTGTTTGGCCTTAGCATTGGAAGACAAGCGTAACATGACCAATAAGTTGCCACCAGTTCCATCAAAACATTACACACAAAAGACAACATTCCTCCACCCAGGAGAGCAACCACCAAGAAAAGGTGTTAAAACCAAGCCTCGCCCAGGACAACTGGAAGCTACTAGAGACTGGAAAATGCTGACAGATGTTGGTCATCGGCTTATTTTTCCACCGGAGATTGCCACCAATAACCGTCTGTACCAGCACGCCTTGTTCACCTGGTAGAGTTAACAGTGCCATGGGAGGATGCTGTAGATGAGGCATATGAGAGGAAGAAACTGCGGTATGCTCAACTAGCCACTGAAGCGGAACAGCAAGGATGGAGAGTCTGGGTTTACCCAGTGGAGGTGGGTTGTCGAGGATTTGTGGCACACTCTACAACCCGGTTTCTCAGAGACGTCGGATTCAGTGCCAAGAGTTGTGTCGCACAGTGAAGAACTTATCTGTAGCAGCAGAGAGGAGCAGCAACTGGCTGTGGTTGAGACGGAAAGATTCTGGTTGGGGATCTCAAGCACAATAGAAAGAAAGAAACGCTGATGTATGGGTAAGTAAGCTGGGCTGAGTTGAGTGGGGGACGGAGGGGGGTGATGCTGGGACGCCAGAATCACTGTCGAGCCCTCTTGAGGTGTCGTGGGCTAGTCGACGAAACACCGAGGATGGAAGGTGCCCATTTGAAGACCCCAGAGATGTACCCTACTTAGCTCAATCCAGACGGTTGTCATGCTGATGCGCTGGGGAGACCGCACTATGGTTGATCCCCAGAGCCAGCATCGCAGCCGTTGTGTGTGCTGATGTGCTAGGGAGGCAAATAAGCTGATCCCTGGAGCCAGCATTACACTTCAGCCATCAACACCAGGCAGAAGGATAGCTACATCATCATATGGAAGGAAACACAAATGGATGGAGACACAGATGGATCACTTTAGTTTACTGTAGAGCTACGTCTTAGTTGGTGCTTATCTTGGCGAGAGCCGAGTTCAAATCAGCATGAAGTTTTAACATCTACTCTCATGTAATGGAAATCATAAATCAATCAAGAAAGCACAAGATGAAAAATTAAGTTTATAGTTAAAAACAAAAACAGCTTTACTATGTCTTAATGCTCTACTTACTGTACTATTGCTCATTTATTGATTTATTTCCATTGTGGTACAACAGATTACAACATAGTACTGTACAACACACTGTAAGTACAACAAATGGCATGTATTTTAAAACAAATTTGAATGGAAATGTTTTATCAACTGGAAAATTGTTTCTCCACACGATATTACCTTATGGTGTTTGTTTACCTCTGTACTGACTGATTTGTAAATAAATACTTTGGTACCGTATCAAAAGTGACAAAGAAAATGAATTCTTTTCACATTTCAGAAGTCGAGATAACTGGTGCAGTCAAAGAAAGTGAACTCCTCTCAACATCGCACGCTGGTAAACTACACTCTTGTCTGCATACAACACTTCTAGTTTTTTTTCAGTAATGTATAAAACACACAAAAAATGAGGGTTATGTATACTGTGCTGGTACTTATGAGGACTTAACTGATCCGTATAGTGGCTTTTAAAAAGTACCAAATTGCAAACACTATTATAAATGTGTGCAATTATTTAATATTAACGCAGGATAAATTGCAAAAAAACATGGTTATCTTTATCATAGTTATTGTTTTTGTTTTGCCAATTGGTCCTTTTTTAAAGCTGCTAAAAGGATAGCAGTGCCATGATTCAAATATAAACCCAGTGTGAGTGCTGAGAGGGTTACTACATATGTAGAAAGTATTCAATAATTGGTACCTTGCGTTAATGTAATACTCCTGTTAAATAAGCACTGAAGGACCAGCCTTTATTTCATACAAATCACAGAAAGATACACAATGTGAAACAAAAAGTTTTTGGGAATTCTGAATCCCCCCACCACAACTTCAAAACAAAAGAGTTTCTATAGCAACTTCATACGTGCCTGCCTGGCGATACTAAAATGCAAGGCCTTGGGTGAATATTTTAGAGAATATGCTTGCCAGTGTTCCTTGAAGGGGGTTAATAAAAGCTCAAATTAGGACGACAAATGCTGCTGCAGTTTTGCGGCGGTTTCACGATGCCAAATTGAAGAAAGGTTATGAACTTATGAGGGAGAGGATTGCCGGGGCCTACCTCCTTGAATGCAGCTGTTTATGTACCTGCTGTGTGAGTGACACTGAAAATGATAGATAGCCACACTGGGGCAGGGAGCCCATCCATTTTATTTGAGACAACTCCCCCAACAGACAATGTGCTGCTCTGACAGGCAGCTATTCCCCGTAAAGAGCTAGCTAGGTAAACAAGCCATAGCGAGAAGGTCTGGGAGCCGAGAGATAAGGGGGAGAGGGAGAGGCAGGAGAGAATGGAATGTGTTATACCCGAGAGAGAGTGAAGGTGCCGAAGTGGATCTGGGGTGGTGTTGTGGTGCTTTGGATTACAGCTGAAGGTAAAGGAAGGGGTGTTTATCTGAATTAGCACTATTTTAGTCACAGGACAATAAAACTGCTAGTGTCAGTAAATTAGTAACTAAGAAAGTTCCTCTGAAGACTTAAAAACTGCCTTGTACTAAAATAATGTCAGAAAAATTGTACCAATTGCCTACAAATTATTTCCTAAAAGAAAATTTCTATCAAAGTCAATGCCATTATTGATGGGGGAAGGGAAAAACTAAAATAGATTTGTATTTATATTTTAGGTAGTATTACAAGAAAAATGAACTGAAGGCACTGAGAAAAAGGCTTGCCATACAATTTTACAACACATTACATTACAACACATCCTATCACTGAAGGTTATACAATTAATCAAATGCATTCCAGCGAGTGAGTGGCATTTTGTTGTTTTTTCACTGCACTGAAGAAATCCCAGCCGAAAACACAGTGTTATGACATCACAACTCAGTCTGTACAGTGTTATGACATCACAACGCAGTCTGCACCGTTATGTCATCACAATGCAGTCTGGTAGTGATGTGACCCCATGTTACTGCACCTGGATAACCAGCAGTGTTGCTCTTAGTTTATACTACTGTGATGGTTCCAGTAGCTTGCCTCTGTGCTGCCATTGCACCTCAGTACAGAACCATTGCAATGCCAGTAAAATACATTACTACACTGCCACAGACAACCATTTAGCGAGTGCACTTGTGTAACTGAATCTGCCTCAGTCTTTCTAAGGCTACACAGTGCTGCCTGTCACCTTCTCTGTGTGCCCCAGTGCTGGTGTCTGTTTTACAGGCAGCCAGCCAGCCTGGCCCCAGTACATTCACGCTAGACTTCCATCTTGCTTCAGTAATGTGCCAGCTTCACGCCTAATTTGCAGTTAGCTACCCTGCCCCGCCCCTTCCCCCTCACCCTGCAAACATGCCTTCATATCCTTGTTGGCTTTGCTGTGTTTTTTTTATGTATTTGTTTTCCCTTCAACCGTATATCTAATTCCACTGTGTCAGTCCTGTGTCAGAGGCTGTGTGGTCCAGTGGTTAAAGAAAAGGGGCTTGTAACCAGGAGGTCCCCGGTTCAAATCCCACCTCAGCCACTGACTCATTGTGTGACCCTGAGCAAGTCACTTAACCTCCTTGTGCTCTGTCTTTCGGGTGAGACGTAATTGTAAGTGACTCTGCAGCTGATGTATAGTTCACACACCCTAGTCTCTGTAAGTTGCCTTGGATAAAGGCGTCTGCCAAATAAACTAATAATAATAAGTTTATTACGGTAAAACTGTGGCAAAGTGTAAGGAAAATGCAATATATATATAATTATTGTATTACTTATAAATTGAAAGCATTTTTTTAATTACATTTTAATTAGTGCTGTCTGATTTATTAAATATACTGACATATTAAATAAAGTCTGTGATATTCGTATTCCATTAAATTATTTAAATCATATAAAAAAAGTCTTGTCTTCTCTTAACGTTTCTACACATGTACCTATTGGGGGAAAAAAAAACATGGCATATACCTAGCAAAGCACGGGAAAAAAATATTTGCCATGGTCATTTTTAGCAAGGGTCTGTTTCTGTGCTTCTGTGACCTGCAAACCCAGAACTACAAATGCATGTCCTCCTGAGCAGGCTCCCATGGGAGAGGCTTATAATGCAGCTTTCTGACACTCGACAATGCAATCCAAACCACAGCGAGGACCAATCCCTGGGGATGCAACCAAGCAGCACTCGGAGCAGATCACAGGAGACAAATCAAACAAACAAACCAGAGGTGTGCGAAACCCCCACCCGAAGCGGGACCCCCCCCACATGTGGCCAGCTAGCTGCATATCAGCTGTGTTTTGAAGTTGGTTTTACATTGTGATCTGCAAGCACTCTGACACTGAATGAGGATTAAACCCTTGACCTCTCGCCCTCCAAGGGCAGCCGAACCATTTGGTCGCTCGTTATAAACTTGCAAGCCCCTCTTACTTTATCTAAAAACAATCGCACACTTTCCAACGAGGATTTGTTGCTGTTAACTAACCCTGCATTCCTGTGACAAACTATCAGCAGAAAACAGCAAGCCACTCTTCAGAAAGGGCTCTTCAGTTGCAGTGCATAAGGACATCACAATGGAAACGGTTCTGTACTAAAAGGCAATGGTATTTGACATACCTATGGCATCACAATGGTATGAACACACTGTAGACGTTGGCAATCGCTTCAGTACCTTGGTGTCATATCTGTGCCAAACAGACAATGTGCTACAGTATCAGCACCACTGTGATTCATGTGTTTAACAGTCATTGTGTTGCCATTACTGGTAATGCTGTGGTCTATGGTTCTGTTAGGGTTTCTATATGATAATACAGACGTGCGCCTCCTTTATAATACAGCAGAATCCATAGTTAAGAGACTGTGGTTTTTGCTTATGGAATGACATTAGGGGGCAAATAGGAGCCATGACCACACTGCCTTATAACATTAAAGTATTGAAGGTTGCCTTAGGGCAACACTGTACAATGGTTTGGATTTTAATTGTAACAGTATCCTATCCCGATGTTATTTCTTATTTCTTATACTTGCTCCTGAAAGTATATTGCAGTGTGCTAGAATTTCCCTAGCCCCTCTCACATGCCTTCTCAATCTCCCTCCAGTGTCTTTCACTCAGGCTGTGTCAACCCACCCCCCCTTCCCGCTGTGTTCGGTTCACACCATTCTTCACAATTCTGTAAACAGCGCGGGCCCCCTGATTTAGCAGGCCCATCCTATCTTTCACCCACTCGTCTGTCCAGATGGCCTCAACAGCTGAACCTGTTGAGACTCTTTGACGGCCTCATTCATGGGGAGAGAGAAGAGGGAGACTGCAGGCTCCAGGGAGGAGGGGAGAGGGAGAGACTGCAGGCTCCTGGGAAGAGGAGAGAGGGAGAGACCAGTCCTGAGGGGAGAGGGAGAGACTGCAGGCTCCTGGGAAGAGGGGAGAGGGAGAGACTGCAGGCTCCTGGGAAGAGGGGAGAGGGAGAGACTGCAGGCTCCTGGGAAGAGGGGAGAGGGAGAGACTGCAGGCTCCAGGGAGGAGGGGAGAGGGAGAGACTGGGGGCTACTGGGAAGAGGGGAGAGAGGGAGACTGCAGGCTTGAGGGGAGAGGGGAGAGGGAGAGACTGTAGGCTTGAGGGGAGAGGGAGAGACTGCAGGCTTGAGGGGAGAGGGAAGAGGGAGAGACTGTAGGCTCCTCCGCTCCACATAAGCTTGGAGGTCAAACTCATCCTTGAGCTGCCTTTTACATGCGGGCCTTCGTTAATGGACACTCAAAAACCACACAAGGGCAGACTTCAATCAGAAGAAAGTCCCACCATTGTGTCGCCATGGTGACCAGCTGAGGCCCCTTCTCAGTCACAAACGCATTATAAGTCCCCATTATATCCTAGGAGTGGTGGCTACATACTTATAATGCAGCTGAGAGTCTGGCACTCCACATGTCAGTGTATCAAAACTGCTTCACACTTAATAACACAATTGTTACCTTTTAAAATAACAGTTTCCAGTCTGTCCTATTTCAATTTCATTATTTTTTCTATTTATTTATTTATTTTTTCTACATGAATTAGGACACATCTTATGAGACCTAATCTTACAGGACACCAGTGACCTTGAGGCATTGCAGGCCACCATATGTCTTAGTAAACAGTCAGTGCTCTAGTCTGTGGCGGCTATCTGCCAGCTCAGAAAGTACCAATTTCAGTAAAGCCAGGCTTAGTCAGGGCCAACCACAGACCAATCCCACTTCAATGGCTGGCACACACACCAACCACAGAGCCGCTTGGCTGCTTGGGCCTCCATGATCACTTCTAGTGAAGTCAGCTTCCGGACACGTTATCCAAATCCCACACCACCACACCCCTGTCTGCATGGCTAAAGAATCTCTACACCACTGTGTACATTATATATTTATAAACAACTCCTCACACAGATCATTTATTCTTTTTAATATACTGTATATTCAAGCAAATATTTTTGTAACACACAGCCAACACGATACTCAAAACTGTTGCAGGGGGGGCTTTATTCAGTATAACACAGACGCTGCACCAAGGTATCCACGCGTTTACAATCTGAAGCCAGTATGTTGGAGAATGTATCATTTTCAACAGTGAGTTTTACAGTGTAGGAACTGCTACAAAGTGTATCTGGGTCATTCTGTTTGTTTGCAACTTTGCACTATTCAATTTAGCACTAGCATTTAGTCAAGGGAAACGGTTTGGGACAGATTTGTTGTTTTTTGCTTGTAACTCACACTACATTTCATTCAAGTAGTTTTTACCTGTGTCTTTTCTTTAAACCTGGAGCTATGGCCAAAAGTTTAGCATCACCTAGCATTTTAGGATTGAAAAAACTATATGAACATAATTTAGATATTTTATTTAACACCATGGAATCAAAGAAACTACAAAATGATATTGCAAAAGTTCACCAGAAGGCATAACAGAAGCTACATTTTTTATGTCACATTTTTAAATTTGTCAGTTTTTTATTAAGTATGTGGAAAACAAAGCGGTACGTTATGCAATATGTTAGCGTAACATTATTCAGCAGATTTCATTCGACTTTATGAAGCAAAATGAGTTCATTCTATAAGGTGATGCAAAACATTTGGTCGTAGCTGTAAATTTAAACCTCTAACCCTTAACCACACAAATGAAGGCCATCTAAATGAAAAACATTTTGGGCGATTAGCTCCTCAGTGCAGAGAGCTGTAACTAGGGGAGGAGTCAAGAAATCAGCTCATCTCAATATGCCAGCCTGAGGCCCTGTTGTGAACAAATCACTTCCTCTGCTCATTTCCTGTCAGTGGAATGGGGTGGGGGAGGGTTATGGGACAGGATGGGGGTCATAGCCCAATGTTTCTCAAAACTACTTTAAAATGTATGGTTTTCTGTAAGGTACAGTGACATTTGCTGAGGTGCTGGGTAAGAAACGGAGTAGTTGTTTTCTAGTTTGATATCGCTAGTTTTATATGTATTAAAATCTAGTGCTGCCTCAATAGTTCATAACTCAGTGATTCACGAATTTGGTTCATTCACAGTTAGACCGTCATGACAGTAAATTGTATGTGCACAATATTTTACTGTATAAGGGGCCTTCATGAATTCACTGCTTTCACACATAAAAAAACAGTGAGATATTGAAAACAGTGCACTAGTGAAGTACTAGTAAGGTACAGCACACGTACAATTTACTGTAAACACCAAATTCATGAATGATCAAATAGTGGAATAACGAGGGAGCACTGCCCTTCAAAAGACATGGCATTTCAGTGTGGGTGAGGTTGCAGTGGCTGAAGACTGGCTGTACAAAGCCGTTATTGTGACATCATGGCTACTAGCCTGTCGTTAAACAGTCATTTGGAGCACCCAAATAATGTAGAATAATGGTTGAGTCCAATTCCCATAAGAGGAAAGGATCGGACGGGGACGGGGACAGGGTTGTGGTTTCATCCGAGGGACTGCTGTTATACCAGCGATATATGTTCTTTTAAACAACCCCACCCCCAAACAAACTCTCCCAAAACTTAATATAACCAACTTTGAGACAACATTGACTTTATCTCTGATCCACCTAGGGGCTTTACCCGACAAGCGGAGGAGTTTAAAAGATTCCTAAAATATGAGAAATGTTATCCAATCACAGCAGTCCCTCAGTTGAAACCGCCCCCTCGTCCCTCCCCTAGGTCCTTTCCTCTTATGATAACCAGCATCGCCCGCAGTAGAAGCGGCAGTTGAGCTGGGTTAAGATGGCTGCGTACCTGTCTTCCAGCCTCGTTGTTCTGCAGGTTCATGAGGGTGCGTGCGTGCTCCTCCGAACCCTTGGGGTAATTCTTCTCCCTCTCGCGGGCGTCCACGAACTCCTTGGCGAAGCGGTACCCGTAGTCCACGTTGTCCCCGCAGCCCCCCCACAGCCAGTCCCGGGGGAGGTCCTTGGGGCGCGCTGCCCGGCTGCAGCCACAGGTGGACAGCTCCCCCTCCCTGCAGGCCCTGCTGATGGCGTTCACCACACCCGCCGCACTCACTGCGTAGGTGAAGGCCGTTTCCCTGCTGCCTGGAGAGACACACAGTTAATTAACATGCCTGTGAGAGCCCTTGCGATTCTATAGTGTTTTATGGAAAACCTTGACACGCCTTCTACAAGTTGCAGTATTTGATAAACAAATGCTCTGACTGCCTTATTGGGATTCCAAGGGGTCCTATTGTAAAGCAGTGCACTCTTTCAGCTCTGCAGACCTGTGTGCAGATCTCAGGAAGGCAGCTCTAAACTGCTCTTGTGGGCCAAATGGCCTCCTCTCATTCATCATTATTTTTATGTAAGATGACCCTATTCAAAACTGCAGACTTGAACTAATCTAACATGCTAAAATGTATATCTGTGCCCACTGAAACCGTGGTTAGTGCTCCTTTCAATCTTGTTGAAAAGTTAGTCAGCAGTTATCCGGTTTGACAGTGTGCACATTTTAAATGGATGGAAGCTTGTATTGTATGTGTGTATTGGAATTTGACCAGAATACTATACTACATTGAAGCAGGGGAATTGGCTGCTCAGTTCTTAGACCGCCAATGAACACCAGGGGCTGCTGGGTATGATGTGGTGTTTGTGGCTCAGTAGGGGGTCAAGACAGCCCAGCCCCAGCAGCACAGTACAGGGATCGCAGTGCTATTGAAGGCACTGTCTATGCTTTGTAAATAAGATCCATGATTCTATAATCAGAGCTACTCAAAGAATCCCCAAAAAAGGGAATCATTGATCATTGCTTTTCCTTGTAATGTGGAAATGGAACAGTGGTGCCCTCTGGTGTCACAAACTGTAAATACTATTTTTGTTTTAATGGTTTAAAAATGCTGCAGGTCCCCTCTCCCCACGGCCCTGAATACAATGTTGACAGTCCAGTTTTTTTACACCCAAAGCAACAGCTGTATTTGTTATATTGGTAAGATTTATTTAGGGAACACATATAGTGCTGATATTTTCAACGGTTCTAACTGTCACATCTGTATTATTACACGGTTTATTGTAATAATCTAATATTTGATAGTATATGAATTGGAAAACTTTGCTGGCTGTATTTGCCATTTGCAGTAGGTTTGTACCGAAATTAATGAAATAAATAAATAAATAAATAAATAATGACGTGTTCCAACTTTCTCAGGTGAACATTCATTAATAAGAGCGCGTCCCTTAACCCAAACAGACCGGTGTGAAAGAGGAAGGTGAGAAAGACTGAAAAGGGTCGGAGGTGCTGAAGGTTTTCACACACTCATTCTACAGCCTGACTTTTTTATGAATGAGAAAGAAAAGTCATCCTCACATTTATCTCCGCCAAGAACTGACGCGCGCACTAAATCGTGAAGAATTTAAAACTCGACTAAAACATCACGGTCTATATGATCTATTTTTTTTTTTCTCAAACCACCTTGCATCTGCTATGCACGTGGGAATGTGGGTTACCTTTGTATATGAAAGAAAAACAAAGACAGAGACCACAAGAGCCTACCTGCAGCTGATACTACTGGTGTGATTGTGTTCCGTGTTTATTTAAACGCAGGTGTCGGTGTGGTGTACTACTATCTACATAACACAATGCAACGCAAGTGTCTCAAAAGTAGCTGTTTTTCATAAAGCTCTAGTGCCTTTTTATATACAAAATAAAATCGTTACCAACCGTTTTCATAAGTTGTGCGTAAAACAGGTTGACATTGATATCCAGAGTTGTGTATCATATTAAATTGTGTGGATTTTGTTATTTTCTTTTTGAAAGTAGTATTGACTTTGGAGCTAACGTAGATCTAGACCTCCGTGTATTTCGAAGACTTCAATTAATCTACCGTCGTACACAGATCCTCCATCATACGTAATACATAATAAGATGGAGAATTGTATTAAATCTGAATCTGTGTTTTTGGACTAGGGTTCACGGACTCCTACGGCGTGTGCTGACTGGCTGTGATAGACGGACACGCTGGTATGCGCGCTCTGCGTTCAGACTGGTCATGGAAATCAGAGGGATGTAACCTATTGAAGAATTCAGTTTTATTGTCCTGTGGCCGGAGACATCAAAAAGTCCGCCCGGATTTCTCGACTTCTTACCATCAGATAATTGCATTTCAAAAGAGGCTGCGGACAATGGCCGAGCTAACACCTCAATATAAACCTAGCGATTGACTGCAAATAACTCGTCTTTTGCGATTTGTGGAAAACTAGGGGGGGATCGTCTTTTTTCCCCCTCCACTGCAGGGAAAAGTTACCTTACACCTTGTTATACAAAACGGATATCACACCCTATTGTTGTAAGAGACTCGGCTTCTACTTTTTTGATAGCTTATCTGGGCTTTTAAAAACAATAAGAAAGGATCATAAGAAAGTCTGCATTCTAAGCGGGCCAGCGCATCCTGCCCCTGTCATTGACCCCGAACTGTACCCTTTAATGCAGAGTGGAAAGACAACGTCTGTGGAATAAAGGCTATTTACAGATTTGCTGTATTTAATAAATAAATAAATAAATATAATTATACCTTTTATTAAAATAAACACCCATACACTATGACGCATGCTATTTGAAATTTCATTTACAAAGAACACCTGTACTGAACCTTATCTGTGATGCTTGTTTGTTGTGAACCCGATCTATAGCAATAAGCAACACAGCGTTGCAATTTGAGTGCCCCTAAAATGATTCTTACTAATTTTAGTTCATAAAGATATATGCATGTGGTAATGCCGAGTATTTTAATGTTGCTGTTTTTTTCAGACAATTAATAAATAAATAAACAAACAATGACAGCGTACACTTAGATTAATATTGCGTGTCATGACTAGCGTGTCTGGGAATTGAGGCACGCTAATATAATATACAATGAAGGATTATAAACGGGTCTTGCTGTATTGCAGTACTGTAAAAGTGGGCGACGAGCTATAAAAAATGTGACTCAAACTATAAACAACATGGGGGTGGCTGGGGGCTGTCTGAGCACAGCTAATACCTATTGGAAAATTTAGAGGTATAACTGTATTCCTTATATGCCAACATAGCTTACTTATTTGCATGACCCGTCCAAAGACCGAGGTGTTGTCCACAGTGCTGCAGTTCCACCGCCTCTGTCTGAATTGAAACTGACACTCCTTGATGCCAGTCTTGGCCCCTTCGCCGATGTATACCATGTGATCCTGGTAGAGTTGGCACAGCTTCCGCTGGCCCTGCGACAGTCCCGCGAGCTGACTGCACAGAGGCTGCGCTCCTATGATGTACATCTCGGGTCTCTGAATGGGGTTCATTGCTAAAGACCTACAGCCAGAAAAGGGAAAAGGCAGTTTGTCACGTTAGAATTGCCATCACCCCACTATATGCACGCGGTGACAATCTCTGCATCTCTCGCTGGCCTCATGTATGTGGTAATATATTGGCTCATTACCATCTCTTCAGCCGATTTCATTATAGTCAAACTGGATGGTATATTTAGCCTGCCTAAATTAAACGTGTTTCCTGGCGTTATATGAGTTCATGAAATGCAAATTAATATGTCAGTTGGTTTTCCACAAGTACATTCTTTTAGCTTATTTTTTCGATGACTGCTGTCGGTTGAACATTGTATTAGGTGTTGAAATTGACCGATCAACCATAAACCATCTTCCACTTTTGGGGGATTTCATTATTAGAAGTCCACTTGGCTCCCCATTCTCTCCGTGTATTTGAACAAAAGACCTTCATATCTCTCTCCCGGGCGGGGGGCTGGGATTAGTTTTACAATGTGCTATTCCAAACGAAGACAAGTCTATCAGCCCTAGAAATGAAGTAATGAACCAAGGCATGTTACAATTACCGTAATGGTATTGACTGTTAATTGGCTTCTGACTGGAGAATCAGACTCGCGTGCTTTACATATATACGCGTATATATGTATTTTTTTTGTCACCGAATCCCTTCAGAAAAAGTCGGAAACGCCTCAAATATTGGCCCAGTAGGAGACTCTAACTCATATATGTATACTTTATTTGTAAATGTCAATGAATATAAACAACTAGCAACGTTTGTGTATGTATTGCTAATATTTATCCAGGAAAACCCTATGGCCTCATGTGCCACAATGCCTTGGGAGATCACGAAAAGCATCAGTTAAGCATCAGGATCTTGATAACTTATTATTCACAGGCTTGGAGGCCCAGCGTTGGTGTGTCACGGAAAGATCTCGATATTTATTTGCAAAGCATTTTTATAGTTAAAACAGAGAAACACCATAATCTCCAATGAAAACAACACGGCCGTCAATCTAATGTCAAAATGACCTTATACTCCTTCAGAAATCCACAACAGTCCACAATACTGTATACGTGTCTTTAATTTAGCAGCAACAGCAAGTATACAATGTATGAAAGTATATTTCATACTCCTATAGCACTTACTGTGAACAGATGCATTAAGCCCCTGCTGTTAACAACAGCGCATGTTTTTGTTTTAAACTAGTGAGTTAATGTGTGTGTGTGTAAACAAGGACGGCATAACTTACCACCACGAGTTTGCATCCACGAAGAGCTGGGAAGTGCAGGAGATGAGAGCGATTGCCAGTAGCAAGTGGATCCCCGTCATGGTGAACTGTCCTTGGGTCAGCTTGAGGTCCATGCCCCCCTGAGCCAAAGATCTAAACGTAAACGTGTTTTTCTGAAAATGATCAAAAGCAACAAAAAAAAAAAATGCTTAGATCACCCAAAAGCAAGTATTTTTAAATCCCGTATGAGTCAGAAAAGAACTCCAACTCTTCATAGTAGCAGTGCTTCAACGAGATCCTCAAAAAGCCGTTCAAATCCCACCTCTTGCGTCGCCCCTTTCCCCCCTTACTCTCCCGTGTCCACGCTTTCATGTACAATCCAAATTCTGCAGAAGATCTTATTTTTAACAAGAGTCTATATGAGTGTCCATCGCCCTTGATTTGATTGGTCCGACAAGTGCCTCCATCTAAATGTGTTAAAAAAACCGCTTATGCTTTGGAAAGAAAGGAAAAAACGATACCGGTACTCAAGGACTGAAAATGAAGAGGCGAGAGGGATGGGACAGGGAGAAAAGAGACGCAGGAGACGGAGTGAGCGAAATCACCAGTGCAGGCGCCCTTCCTGTCTTTGAATCTGATGGTTTTGGCAGTTACATTGTGATACCCACCACCAACCTCTCTCTCTCTCTCTCTCTCTCTCTCTCTCTCTCTCTCTCTCTCTCTCTCTCTCTCTCTCTCTCTCTCTCTTCTAGGGACGGAGGTGAAGAACAAGACCCACCTCTCTTATCCTGAGAGCGCAGTGTTAGGAAAACACCAAATGGATAGTGATTGCTGGCTGTTTAAACACGACCCCCTGCCGGGTGAGAGCTGACCGAGCCGCGAGCCCTCCCGTCAGAGAAGGGGAACAAGTTCAGAGCTAAAAACATTTCTTTATCGTTCTTTCCATCCACCCGGTATTGTAGGTTTCCGCATGGAATAAACTGTTACTTTACAGACGCACACCACCTTTAAGTGTACTCCTGCATTAGCAAGTCAGCTAATAAAATATGTTTTGATAACGTTCAGTATAAGGAGGCTGTGTGGTCCAGTGGTTAAAGAAAAGGGGCTTGTAACCAGGAGGTCCCCGGTTCAAATCCCACCTCAGCCACTGACTCATTGTGTGACCCTGAGCAAGTCATTTAACCTCCTCGTGCTCCGTCTTTCGGGTGAGACGTAGTTGTAAGTGACTCTACAGCTGATACATAGTTCTCACACCCTAGTCTCTGTAAGTCGCCTTGGATAAAGGCGTCTGCTAAATAAATAAATACATAATAATGTCTATTGGGTACAACACCATGCGGTTCATTTGCAGATATGAAAATACTTGAGAGACTTCTCCAAGTTAGGAATGTGCCACTTCTCCAATTACCCTGGCATTACTTTATTTACAATTCTTTTTGTCGCGATTGTACTTGATTGTAAACGCCATCCTTCATTTGTATTTCTACATCAAAGGTCTCAACCAGTTGTAGCCAGCCAATAGAGTCCCTGTAATAAACCAATCGGCATGGGCTCTACTAGACATGGCCCAATAGAGCGTGTTAGCTTTGACTGGTCCAGCTATAAGCTTTTAAAAAGTTCTGGGAAACGTTAAAGCAACCAGCAACACTTGTAGACTGTGTACTGCCCGCCCCACGCAGTACATACGATTTGATACATAATTATATTTGGTTTGCGCCTGTGCTGTATGACGGGAATGCTATTTATGATGTGACTGGCACTTGATTACACGGATTTGGTTTATATTTTTAAAAAGCATGGTTATGCCCACACGTAAAAGTATCTCTTAGCTTAGAAAAGTTATATTAGACACACAAAAATAACTGTGTATAAGATGCACTATTATGGCACAGTTGGCTATTTAAAAAAAAAAAAAGTTTGGTTTTAATTATATCTCTCCACCGATGGCCCATTTCTGTGAAAAACAAACAAACCAGCCAATTGGATTGCTAAAATGAGCCTCCATGTAGTATAGGTGTTACAAAGTGCGTAATAAATTGTGAGTGAAACGGAACAAAGAGCAGTACATGTCCCTTGCTCTGTTTTCCAGCTGGAATTCGGTGTTTATTTTACTGATACTAAAATGGCTTAGCAGAGACCGCTGTGGGAGGTAGGAGGTACAGTGCACGGAGGTGTAAGCACCACGGCGAAAACATTGGAAATTCTGCTAATAGTCTTAATATAGACGACTTTTTTCAGATAATCAGGTGTGGCGAGTCGTGTCGGGCTCATACGCGACTTCAGGTTTCACTAACTCGTTACTTCACCGCAGAATGGCGCGCATATAGTCCAAGGAAAGGTATTTCAGGCCACTCTGAATAACACAGATTCCAGTGGGTTCTAACACCAGAAGGGTTACCTGAATAATTGCAGCTTTGCAAAACATTTTATGGTGATTGTGTAGAGTTGGCACGAACAGTAAGTAGGTTTATACTGTAGACTTGCACCTTGACAAAAATATGCTGTAGGCTATACTAGATAACCAAGTATTTGTAATCCATTGTAATATTAGGTAATGTTGTTAAAATAATAAATAAATAAATAAATAAATAAATAAATACAGTTCACAAATAAAATCGTATAAATGTATAGTCTCGTCTGAGGCCGGAACGGCATTCTTCGGATTCCAGTTAAAATGCTACTGGGTTCTATGTGGCCATAAAAGCCACTAAAACACAATTCCATAACAATAGCCTCGCCGCTAGTTACGCCTTGTTTTGATGCCATAAACTCATTCAAAGGAGAGACATTTTTATTACTGCATGATGCACCTTTCGATTTATTGCAATTCACCTCTTTATTTTTTACGGCGCGTGTTTTTTAGAAATTATTTTCTCTGGCATGATAGCCTTTGAGTAGGCTACAAAATGCCAATATATTGCAACATATAGGCTATTCAAATACATCACGTGTGGAAAAAAGTATTCAAACGTGTTACTTGAGTAGAAGTACCGTTTTAATATTGCAGTATTGCTACACTACAGTGAAATGCATGAATCACATTTCATCACGTTTGAGAATTTTAATGCTAAACTGCATTAAAAGAAACCATCACAATGCAATACATGTAAAAAATTTGCTCATTTGGCGCGCTGCATCGGTAACCTTGGCCATATTCGGGTTTTTTTGTTCGCAGTTGCACACAACCATTACTGGTGTACCTTAATTTTTTTTCAACTGTGATATATTTACTTCCTTAAACATATCTACTGCTTTTACATTTTTTAAAAATAACTAGTGGTAGATAATATACTTTGTGGCATTGTGTTTGTTTTTTTCGGATAAAGATAGTTGTGGTTGTCTTCATACAGTGGGGGAAAAGCAGGTTGTAAAAAATTCTCAAAAAAAACAAAAAACGTCTCAAAATAAATTATGCCGAATATGAGTACATTTGTGGATAGGCTATTTGTTTTTTTCAAACTTCAAACATCGTCTGAGATTCAAGTACTGTATGTGACAGTGAATATATTTTCGCTCGGATTATGTCATTCCTCTGTGGACCCCGCGAGTCGCGCTGATACATCAACAGCTGACCACAACTCCTCCTGGCCCAGAGTGCAGCACAACAGCATAAAACAGCCATAACCCGTCGAACACAACATTCACATAATAACGGCTACAATAGCACTGCTCAATTACTCGGGGCGGGACCGTTCTTGCAAATCAAACTGACTGGCTTTCTAAAGTGCCACTCAGCTCTGATTGCGGGCAGGGAGAAAAAAAACAAAAAAAACAACAACTAGCAATCCGCTGCTGACTTGGTGCCACGCGCACTATAGGTTCGCCATCCCCATACTATGTCATCAAAGTGAGCAGACACTTTACGCATGCGGCATTGCTTTACCCAATCAGAATCCTGGCCAGCGCACGAGTCAGTGTGCTGAAAGAAAGTGTAACGAGATGCTTCTGGGAAATGTAGTAGAATAAAAAGTACAATATTTTCTAAACAAACGTACTTGAGTAAAAGTAAAAGTATCTCCAAAATAAAGTGCTTAAGTAAAGTACAGATCCCGAAAACAATACTTTCAAATTCTGATTTGTGTCTGTTATTACTGGGATTCTTCTTCTTCTTCTTCTTCTTCTTCTTCTTCTTCTTCTTCTTCTTCTTCTTCTTCTTCTTTACACCAGAGTTGCCCAAACTCACCAGATTCGGTAGGTTGGTAGATGCTTATGGGAAGATGGAAAATGCTAATGAACATATGCCGTAAGTCACATGGTTTGGCCGCCATATTGGATTGAAAAAAAAACCATTTTGCCTAAATGTAAAAATTCATCTTTCGAAAACCACTTTTGGCAAACCCAATGGCACATATGATCCTAGTGTGGTTGTCTTTAAAGGGTGTTAAAGGGAAGTTGCTACAGTAAAAAACAGGGCGGCCACAATGGATGACATCATCAACATACAAAACTGGCTAATAACTCCTTATAGAGTGCAGATAGGGCCATGGTTACTATGGAACACAGATAGTAACCCATGTATGCTCTATCAAAAAATGCCATTGTCTGCATTCTGCACTATTTGCTAAAGTCTTTGCCACTGGTACTGGCATTCTGCACTATTTGTTAAAGTGTTTGGTACTGGTAGTGGTCCCGGAAGCCGTAAAGTTGCTGGCAGCTCTAGTTTCTAATTATTTTCATAGTGATTGTTTGGAACAGATTGCAGCAGTAATAGGTTGGTGTAAAAGATGTGAGGCTATTCCCGAAACATCTCTGCATGATAAAGACGCGCAGTGACACACAGCGCCTTTGATGTCTTCTTAGCCGCACCCAAAAAGATTCGTGCTCACCTTCACACAAATGCAAACTTGTCACTTCTCAAATATGTATCAGAAGGACCCTTCCCTTACCCCAGCTTAACCTCGAAATTGCTCTACTGAAATCTGTTCTTTCATTTTCTAACAGCCTATATTTAAAACAAAAGAATACACATTTTTGACAAACTTCTTTGATCTTCTGCAGTTACTTATTCAATTTAATCAATTCATTCTCTCTAAGTAAAAAGGCTGTACTGAAGAGATGCAATATTATTAATATTACTAGCAGTAACTTTACCAAATACACATTTTCTTGTTTTGTAACGAAATTATTTAGTTTAAAACAGACACCTATAGAAGCAGATTATCATTGCAGTGTTCATTTTATTTATTTTAGACTTTAGCCTACTTCTGGGGAACAAAAACACCGTGTTACCAAAATTAACTCTGCAGTGCAAAGTATAAAAATACTGAAATGTGTTTATACTCTGTTGCTAAGAAGTATGTTACATTTTCAGACACTTGATTTACATTGTGTAGGCTAGGCTTAATAAATTCATCAATTATTTAAATTGTATATATAATTATTTTTTTAGATGAATGTGTATTTAGATTTGGAGATCAGTGCAGATGTACCCGGCTGCAAGGAGAAACCCTTTAGACATCGCGGTGCCCTGTGTGAATGCCGCGCTCAACTGTTCAACAGATGTGGGACTTCAGCTATTAATAGCATTGTTGAAAAATTATCCCTGACCCCAGCATCCCCCTATTTATATACTTTTTTTTTTCAGCACATGTGTTTTTAGTACACCTACGGCTAGTTTCACAGACCCCAATTAGAACAAGTCTTGCACTACCTTACCCAAGGTAACATTATGTAGTCCAACACTAGTGTCTGTGTCTGTGAAACCAGCTGCTAAAGTATAGTATAAAACAGTTGAAATAAACTCTAACATGTTTTCCCCATAATAGATATGTTTAATTTTTAAACATTTGATTTTACTGTGTAACCCTGAACATGACAAAAAAAAATATGTACTTTGTTTTTACTGTATATATTTTGGTAAATGGGACTTTAAAGTCCCGTCAGTACTTGAAGAACTCTAAACAGCGGAAAAATAACGGATAAGACCTTGAGGTCCCGCCAGGACTGAAAGGTTTAAAGCACAACCTTTCAATTAATAGAAGCGCACGCCACACCACACCACGGCACATACTCACAGCAATGGTGGCATCATGTTATTACACCAGTTTGACTGTTTTTTCTTTTTCGCCAAGGACAAATTACTCTGGTCAACAGCATCACCTGTAGGTGGACAGCAAGAATGCAACTAGGCTCCAGAAATGACCCAATACTTACATTTGTATTTACAAAATGAACGTAAAAAGTACTTCTGTTAGACCCACGTTTACTATGAATTTAGACACAACTAAGATTAATTTGTAAAACTCTATAAGGCCAAGAGCTAAGGTTCACTGCTGCGCAATGGCCGCCTTTCTTCCATCCATGTACAGTACGGGCACGTTTGATTAGAAAAGTCGAAATCTGTGTTCTTTAGCCTACCTAGCTTTAAATTAATCGGAACATCGCTTCACTGCACCAAACTATCAAATCACCTCGAAGTAAGCTACTCGTTGAATCACAAGTCGATTAGCAATTAAAACAGACTATTTAAAATACAGAAATTTAAAAACAACTCATAAGACATAACGGATTTGGTCAAATTACATGACGCGTTTTCTACAAGCTTAGCTTTATCTATACGATCCATTTGTGGAGAGAGAGAGAGAGAGAGAGAGAGAGAGAGAGAGAGAGAGAGAGAGAGAGAGAGAGAGAGAGACGTTGTGGGGGTCACAATTTAATTGCCAAAACCATCAGATTCAAAGATAGGAAGGGCGAGGCTTTATTTGGATTTCACCCCCCCCTCACCGACCCCCAAATAATTTACCTGTCGGTTGTTGTAATTTATAGACATTTAGCACCGCAAATGTGGTTATTAATGCAATTGTCAGAACAGACACACAAGCACGTTCAATAATATGAAGCAACTGAAATTACCCCCGTTCACCACAAGGTGGCTCACTTGGTCTAAACATATCGTTTACTTGCCTGTTTTTTCAACGCTTTGAATACCGTTGTCAAGCAGCTGACGTGGTAGGAGTTGAAAGAGACTTGCTTTCACACAGAACTAACTCCCTATGCTAAACTTTGTTATGCGTCGTGTCTTCCATCTTCCAACTCATTTTCCGTTATTTATATCCGGTGAGTAGGATGCAAGTCTAGGACTAGGGTATGTGATATGGATCATCATAGTACTGTAAATGAATAGCAGTGTAGTATGGTGACTTGGTAAATTGTACAGGTGAACATGGTAAAGTATTGACAAATTACACAAAGTAAAGTATGCAGCGATAAGGTATTAATTTAATGAGCAAATTAATGCATTAATTTAATGAGCAAATTAATATTTGAGAACTTTTTTTTAGACGCACCACAACTCCAAAGTACGCTAACATTTTGTTGACAGTATCATTTCAATTTCACTTGCTAACAAGTTGTTTTCATTTAATACATTGAATTTGGACACACAGTCGTCAACAGCAATACACAAAGGAGACACTTCTGTCAGAAACTCCACTGGGCTGAAACCATACTAATAGACTTTTTACTTTGCAGCTTCTCTCTTTAAATAGTAATGAAATTAAGTAAAATGGTCTTGCGTTTGTCTCCTATTGCAAGTCATGAAAATTCAGATTGCTACTCGCACTCAGAACTGAGGCATCTCAAACCTGCTGCAATGCTATATCCAGTACTGTCTCTTAAAGGGGATGGGGCTTGTATAGATGTAAACAAACTGGACCGCCAACAAGGTCAGCTTTTGTAATGAAGCACAATGCAAAGAAGGTTAATTTCAATTCCTACAGCCATCCCCTTTGCAATTTCCCTATGTGAGTACTGACCAATCCTTACCCAGCTTAGCTTCCGACACCAATCCGAGTACTGATTAGACCTAATCCTGCAACTCAACTTCTGAGATCTGCGCACACCTACAAACTGGATAAAAGGGATCATATGAAACACACACTGCAAGGATCATTGGGACAGATGGATTTGGTTCCAGTCTTTGCAGTTACTCTTGCAGAAACCCCGTTTTTTGGGAGTGTAAAATTAAGTATAAATGTCCCACCTGGTGTGGCGCAGAGGTTCTCAAACCTTTTAGATTTATTTTCTCTTTGCGTTAAATATGCATGTTATTTAACAAAAGAGAGGTTTCTAGAATGTCCTGGAGACGTCCCAAGCTACCCTTGTGGACCCCCGGACCCCAGTTTGAGAAGTGATGAATAAACATGTAATTGGTAACGTCTTGAATACGGAAAACGCCTCCTTATCCAGGGCGACTTACAATCGTAAGCAAATACATTTCAAGTATCATAGTACAAGTGATAATACAATTAAGAGCAAAATACAATGACTTTGGTTCAAGCAAGTACAAGTGTGACAAAATACAATTCAATAATACAGCAGATAAGTGTCAGTGATAGTTACATCAGGATATGATTAAATACAAAATACTACAGATTAAACACTTGGCAGATTACAGTACTCTGAAGTACAGGATTAAATGCAGTAAAATAGGGGGCAGATAAGAGCAAGTAAAGCGCATTTAAGTAAGGGTGATATGTGTCCCAGGGGAAGAACAGAGGAGTTCTACAGGTGCTTTCTGAAGAGGTGAGTCTTGAGGAGGCGCCTGAATGTGGTCAGGGACTGGGCAGTCCTGACATCTGTAGGAAGGTCATTCCACCACTGCGGGGCAAGGGTGGAAAAGGAGCGGGCTCTGGAGGCAGGGGAGCGTAGAGGAGGTAGAGCCAGTCTTCTAGTGCAGGCGGAGCGGAGAGGTCGAGTGGGGGTGTAGGGAGAGATGAGGGTCTGGAGGTAGCTGGGTGCAGTCTGGTCAAGGCATCTGTAGGCTAGAACAAGAGTCTTGAACTGGATGCGAGCGGTGATTGGGAGCCAGTGGAGTGAGTGGAGTACTGGGGTTGCGTGGGAGAAGCGAGGCAGAGAGAACACCAGGCGGGTAGCGGAGTTCTGGATGAGCTGGAGCGGACGGGTGGCGGACGCAGGGAGGCCAGCCAGGAGGGAGTTGCAGTAGTCTAGGCGGGAGAGTACCAAGGCCTGGACCAGGAGATGGGTGGCGTAGTTGGTGAGGAAGGGTTGGATTCTTCGGATGTTGCTCAGGAAGAATCGGCAAGTGCGTGCCAGAGTGGAGATGTGCTGGGAATAAGAGAGGCAGGGGTCCAGGGTGACTCCGAGGTTCTTAGCGGAGGAAGAGGGAGAGAGTGTGGTAGATTCCAGAGGAACAGAGATAGAAAGATCAGAGGAGGGGGAGGAGGAGGAGGGAAAGAAAAGGAGGTCAGATTTAGAGAGGTTAAGTTTGAGGTGATGCGAGTGCATCCAGGAGGAGATAGCAGACAGACAGGTAGAGATACGGGAGGGGATGGTGGAGTCAGAGGTGGGGAAGGAGAGGAAAATCTGTGCATCATCAGCATAGAAATGGTATGAGAAAGCACAGGATGCGATGAGGGGGCCCAGGGAGCGGGTGTAGAGAGAGAACAGGAGAGGACCCAAGACTGACCCTTGGGGGACTCCTGTTGAGAGAGGGCGAGGTGTGGAGGTTGCGCCACGCCAGGTTACCTGGTAAGTGCGGTTGGAGAGGTAGGAGGAGAACCAGGCCAGAGCAGTGCCAGAGATTCCCAGGTCAGCGAGAGAGAATAGTAGAATAGAGTGATCGACAGTGTCAAAGGCAGCAGAGAGGTCGAGGAGGATTAGGACAGAGGAGAGAGAGGCAGCTTGGGCAGACTTTAGTGAGTTGGTGACAGACAGGAGGGCGGTTTCAGTGGAGTGAGCAGAGCGGAAGCCAGATTGGAGAGGGTCGAGCAGAGAGTGGTTGGACAGGAAAGCAGAGAGCTGGCGGTGTACAGTCCGCACAAGGGTTTTGGAGAGGAAGGGTAGGAGGGAGACAGGACGGTAGCTCTGGAGGGAGGTGGGGTCGAGGGTAGGTTTTTTGAGGAGGGGAGTGATAGAGGCTTTTTTGAAGGCAGAGGGAAAGAGACCAGAAAGGAGGGAGGTGTTGAGAAGGGAGGAGATGAAGGGAAGTAGAGAATATGGCCTATACTGTCTTGCCCATCGTGACTGAAAAATACTTATTTTCAATGCATTTTTTTTTTTTTTTAATTTTTAACAATGTATAAATTACAGAACAAATGAGAGACATAGAGAACAAAGAATAAGAAAGACAATAGACATTACCAGGGGTTCATACATTACATTCAGATTGCATTATTGACATGTTAAGGAGATGAATAACATGCAGAAATTGTAAACTGTTTAACCTTATTGAACAAGGAGGTAGTGGGTTATCAAATCACGTGACTGTGGCCGGAAAAGACTTGCAAACAGGGAGATGCAACTTCTATCAATTGCAGAATACAATTCGGGGACGGCAGTTGCATAACTAAACAAGTCACGTGACGGTCAGCATTTATTCACAGGATGTCATGTGCAATATATCACCCATCCTAAAGTATCGTCTCCCCTTGCTCTCGTTAGAGTGTCGGCAGGCTGGCGGGATCGGCACAAGAGGATACGCATATTCAGGTAGGTAGGTGATAAATGTAAACAGAAAACACGTTATGTTATTACTGCCCACGTAGACTGCCGTTATGATCCAGTGCATAAAGTACAAATTGCATTAAAATTCATGGTTTCACCTTATCACCAATACGACGCCTTTTGTAAAAAGAACGTATTTAACACATGAACTCATGGTTTTAAAAAAGCAGCTGTAAGGCATAGCTTTTGCCTATGCGATCCTAAATAAATAAATTAAATAAATAAATAAATTCTAATTACAACAGGGCTAGTCCCGAGTCTGCACGACACTGACATTTTCTGTTGAATAGCATGACTTGGGCTAGTAGTGTCGCACTTCTACGAGACCACTGGGGACAGCTCTTTTAAGATGTTCTTTAAATGTTGACCCATTTAGCGAGCATTATCTGATGAGTCACTCCCACAACCCCCTTTCTGTTCTCACTGACAATTATAGTCTCTGTTTTTTTGAAACGCTGCCTGTTTTTTGCTAGCAGTTCTTTAGAGCGGCTTCAGACCACATCAGCAGAGGCAACAGGAAGTAGCTTGTGAAGAGGTCGGTCGATACGTCTGCTCGCGGGGTGTGTATAATCAGTCAGTGAGTGAACATGAGTTCAGGTTTTTTTAAGAAGTGCTGTTTTAGGAAAACTAACTTTCTGAAAACGACAGTCTTTACATGACCATTTTTTTCAAAAAACAAAAAACAATTCCAGAATTGGCGTGTACACTTGTGTATCCACATAACAAGTTGTAGACTGATAATTACATCTTCAAACACAGTAAAGCTCATAAAACAAAACACTTAATAAAATGTACCGTTGTTAAATATTTTAACAAAGAACTACAACAACAAACAAACACCCTAACTATAATACACGCAATTTAATAATATTAAAATAAACTTTGTAATTGTATTGTATTTTACTACACGCACACCTTTCATGTGTGTCCTCATGTAGAAAACTATACCAGTATGCTTTTTTCTTCTTCTCGCCATTCCACACTTAAGTTAGGTGTAAATTAAAATATTGCGTTATTATAAGGATCTCGAAGGGGTTAATTAGCTCAATTTAATATCTAGGAACACCGTTGGAAGAGCGCAAGTTTTCTCGGAAATGTAGTTCCTTTTCATCCATGTATTATAGGGTAATTTTACCATAAACATACCTTATCCTGTGACTGATTCAGACAATCCCTATCCAGTTCTAACAGTATCCCTCATTATTTAATTGAATCTACTGGGTCACTAACAGCTCTGGGCTGCTCAATTCAGTAATTAACCCCTTACGGTAAACAAGGAATTGAGCGGCCGTTCAAACAGGTTCTTCTTAAAATACATTTGAAAGCGACTCAAGTATCACGAGGAGGAAACTGACAGTTTGGATGACCAGATCCAAACCTGTCAGTAAATTTGAAACCCTTGTTTCGTGCACCTCATACAAAAATAAGAAAGTTAGAATAATTTGCATTTGTGAGACACATACCTGTATGTCTCTTGTACCTAAAGGGTCCTGGACTGGAGTTAACTATTCAGAGGTGAGTGCCTGCTGCACTATATGTGTGAGAAAGAACCCCATGCACTTGAATATGGTGATTGAGCACTGTAATGTAATGCTGCAGCTCCCCAAGCACCTAACCTGCCTCTCTACCACAATGTAGCTCAGTGCTTTGCTACACTTGGGTCATATTCACATATTCACAGGTTCAGTTAAGAGCTCCTACATGCACCTTGGCTGTTCCTTATCTTCGCAGTTGTGTTTTACACTTAGCATGGTGGTAAATGATTTGTGAATATGCCCCTATATTATCTATAAAGGACATTACACAGCTTCAAGGTAACATCTTCCTACAAGCACAGTTTCCATTGAAAGATTTGTAGCTGCTATTATTATCTTCAGTGTGTATATTTCTCATAAGCTTGTACAGACGAGGTCAGACAATGTATACTTGCAGTCTATTTATTTATTTATTTTTTTGCAGACATCCCAAGTTTACCAAACATTATAAATGTATTTATAGGAAAAGCTCGCCTGAGCTCCAGAACCTGCAAAGGTTCGCTCACCCAGGACTCAGACCTGCACTGCTCTCCTGACTACACAAGCAAGCATTTTACCAGGAACCTATAGCTCTGTACTTGAAACATCACATATCCTGAAAAATGCTGGCTAAAAAACAAAGTGAAGTCTTGGTAATCAGTCCTTTTATCAAACTTGAAAGGGGCTAGGCAATGTACACTCCAAGTAGCCCTGTTAACAATGTGTCCTGTTCTGTGTGTTCTCTATTATACTCTGCTATTACTTCTGCCTAGATCAGTTTTTACATGGACTAGCCCTTATAAAAGTTAATCACAGTATTTCTGCAGTTTTCCCATGCTTTTTTATGGTTATACTATGCATTTACCATAGTTTACCCTGGTTTGCCATGTTTATAAATATGCTTTACCATACCTCGCTATTCTTTATAATGCTTTATCATGCTTTAACTATGCTTTATTACAATTTTCTATGCTTTTAATATGAGTGTCCCTGAATTTCTGAAGTTGTGTAGTTTTAGAAAACACCACTCTGCAACTGTGAACAACACTAACAATAGAAACGCTACAAATAAACAATAAGACACAACAGGGTGTGCAATAGTTATGAAATTTCAGCATGCCCTGGGTGCGTTTTGAAACATGAGGAGAAGCCAAGTGTCTTCAACCACCCAGGAACTGCAGTAATGTCATACTACTGCACATCCTGGAGTGTGTTATTGCACTTATAGAATGGTCAATTAAAAAAATCACAGAATTCAGTGTTCACTCTGATTACAAAATTAGAACCAAATTGTGCAGCAGCGCAAAAAACCTCCTGCATGGTCATGTGATTACTAACAACCAATCAGAGGCTTAGAAACTGAAATACTGAATGACAGAGAACACACATAGTAAAACAGGCAAGGAATTAAATATCATGGAAACGTCAACAATAGAAAATATCCCTCTAAACTGCATCAACTTGACAAAAATATATTCTTTTAGGGGAAGAATCTGCAGTGTCTTCCTCTGACACTGTTAGAAGTAAATGTCAGTAAGAAACGTGAGCCGCTCCAGAATAAAGATAAATATATCAGACAGCACCTTCCACTGTCAGACTGCAGTGCTGAACAACTTGAAATGTACAGAATCAGAGACATGTTCCCCAGCTGAGAACAGGTCCGACTGTATCCCAGGATTCCATGCACCAGTGCACAGAGATCAATGGGATTCAAGCTCTGACAGATATCTCTGGTAAGATGTCTAAGTGCTGCCTGCCTGTTGTATATCATTAGTCTGAGCTGGTGACAAACCCAGGCAACCAGACAGACTCTGAATCAAAGCAATATGGGCTACAGTGAGAACATATACTTCCCTTCTGCCTGACCAGTAAGTGAAACAGACCTTCCAAAGAAAAATGAAAGCATTAGGTGGAGTTTTTTGGCAGTTCTATACAGTTCCATGTGTTTTTATGGACTGACACAGGAGAAAAAAAGGGATAGGCTAGTTATTCCAGCTGTTTGAATGTTTTTTTGGAGTCTTCTAACACCTAACTGTTTGAAATGGCCGTAATGCTTTGAAAAAGGTTCCTAAGTAACAAAAACACACAATGCTAAATCCCTTACCCAATGATTCTCTATGGCAATGCAGTTGTAGCACTCCAAGCAAAGCAGTAGTTCTGTATAAAGGGGGTCACTGCAGCACAAGCGCAGTTACAGAAGTATGAGGCTATCATTGATAGAATGGTACCATAGGGGTAACTCTTCATATATTGGGGCAGTGGCAGGCTGGAATCCTGACCCTAGCCCACCTGACAGGCCTGTTTTAAAGCCTTGGTTATTCCCTTCCAATCCTCTCCCCAGTCTGGTGCCTTCACAGACATTTCAAAGTGAAGAACACGTAGCAGAGAGTTCAGCTGCACAATGATTAGTGCAGCAGTGAAAGGGGCACTGAAGATAATTAAGGTTTAGTTATTCCATTCAAACAGGTCAGCACTGAGAAACATATACATTCATATCAATTAACCATCAAGACAATACATATTATAGTTGGTGTTGCCAACAGGGTATTTCCTGGACAGCTGAAGGTTAGTTTGAAGTGGCTGAATATTATCAGCACTTTATAACTGGGCTTGAGATATAGGTCTAGGCCTTGCGAGGATGTTGATACTCTAAAGAGGGGTTGGAAATGTTTATTTTTTTGGTTATTATTATAACACTTGAGCTCTACAAATACTGTATAACAGATTGGAGCATATGTTTATACTTGGATATTCACTGTTTTGTGTGAAAATGCAGTTACAGCTTTGGTTCTGTATTCTTGATAAATTTAATGACCAACATTTGCTTTTTTCTTTTTGTATATCTAAAACTATGGTTATTAAAATGTCCAGTACAAGTATCTCTCAGACTTAGAGGGGTGTAAAACAAGTCTGAGCCTCTCCCAATATATATCATACAGCCTGCATTCCTTGTCGGCTTTTGAAGCTCCTTAAAGTTGCTTAAAATTTGATTGTGTTTGCAACCATTCTGCTGCTCCTAAGTTATTCTAATTGTAAGTCTGTCTTTATCTGGTTTTGAGCTTGTCTGCAGAATCCTAAGTGCTGTGCATCCAACAGACTCCCTCATTCCATTTAAATCTTGTTACAATGTGTCTTTTCAATTGTGCTAGCCCCACCTACTCTATATATATAGTCAGAGAAAGTAGGCGGACTGACAGAGTTCTTACCAGTCGTTGCTATAGCAACATTATGGTTTTAATTAAAGTTTATTGAGGGACTCAGGTAAAGCCAGCCACCAGAGCTTGAGACAACATGTGGGGTCAAATAGGGTCCTAATACCTGCTGTACAGGAATTTATGGTGAAAATAAAGTCTAATGAAAAATGCAATGTCCAAACAAAGTTTACACTTTGTGAATTCCTCCCAGGTATTGTATCACACATTCATCCTTGTATCAGAGGTTTTGTCTGGCATCACCTGACCTTTCATTAGGTACAGTGTGTTGTATGTTCGGCTCATATTCTACCTGTAAATGTACATGTGGCACTCGTTCACAAAGACTTGGTCCATTTACCTGCATACGTCGCAAGCTTCAGACAATTCCAAGCTTTTTACAACCAGTGTGCCAGCAATGAATGCTCCGTCAGGTACAAACATGTGCTTCGAAGGCACTAACCAGTTATATAGGTGATTAAAAACAACTAAGCATAACCTTGTATTGTGTGCAGCTCAATTGTGTGCAGCACAATTAGCAGATATCAAGCCATTTGGAACCAAGGTAAACTGTATGTCCTGTTGTAAACTGTAACACCCTCCCTTTACTGCAGATGCATGAACCAGCTGACAACTCTGAAGCATGCAGCATGCAGAATTTGACTGCTGAAGGATTTGTTAGAACCAAGTTTCCGAGACTTTTCAAACTTGTTATTTTAAATGTTTTGGGAATATAGTACTGCTTTATGGCCCCCACTGGTTTTGTAGTTACTTTGGATAAAGGCATCTGCTAAATGAATAATAATAATAATAATAATAATAATAATAATAATAATAATAATAATAATAATAATAATAATACTGGGACCACTGGTATAAAGTATAATGCCAGCAGATGACTATGTGCTTCCCTAAGAGAAAAAAAATAGACAAGACAGTGTAGTAAATGAAGAACATTGCTACTAATAGTGTATTTTTTTCTGATTTGATTATAACGCTAGATTCCATACTTGTAGTGCTTGCTTTAAACTCTTCAAATGATGGCAAATGACAAAATAATTGAGGCAGACTTACAGGGCTTTTAGAAGTCCCTGGACTGTTTTAAAATGAATTTAACTTTAATGTAAATATGAAAACACAATTTTTGCCCAGATAAAGGCACATGAAATACATTAAAACAGACATAGACACTACTAAAATAAAAATGAATCATGTACTTTGGCCTAAGTGGTGGAGTTTCACTAAGTAGGGGCTCCAGATTGTGCTCAAGTTCTGTATGACACACACACACACACACACACACATAGATTTTAAATATATATATATATATATCTGAAGAAATGCAATTTAAAAACAACTGTAAAATAAACTACAGTAAAATAGTTTTGAAATATAAATATATAATTTAATACCACTGAAAATTACAGAAAACTTCGAACACTAATATAAGCAGGTGATTTATTTCGAACAAAATACTGTAGCTACGCTCAATCGTGAATTATAAGAGCACATGTTTAAAAGTGTTGTTAATATAACATCAATAAAAAAATAATAAAAAAACACATACATGTAATGTACGCTTTAAAAGTCCCTTAATAAATGTATGTTGTAATACTATTGACGGATTTAGGAGTGAAAGTGTTTATTAATATTAAAGTAACATTATATGAATAAATACAAAAATATATGGGAAAAAAATGCTCTCGCTAACGTTTCTCTGACCTTCCTGGTATAAATTATTGAATATATGTAAACTACCATTTCTGAGATAAAATGTATGTCGAAACTGCCTTCCACAAAATATGTAAAGTTAAAAAATAATAAAAATGAAATGTGCCTGGAAGGTAAACGGTTAAGGGTAAAGTGAACTGAATTGTAAGAACTTGGTTTCCAGGGGAACTATTCTTACAGTTCCAGCTGAGCTTGGAAAAACCAACAGGCTTTGAGCGGAGGGAGGAACACATGTACATTTCAAAACATACAATTTTTTAAAGTTCCTTATAAAAACATGTATATGCCTTGTGGATCAAATATAATCGTTATATCTGGATATGATTGTATAATGCAATCTTAAAGTATCTACAATATATTATTTAGTTAGTGTGTTGGAAGTGGATCCCCCCGCGGCGGCGCGGTGCTAGCGGCCCTGCCAAGTCAGTTTGAAAAGATCAGACAAAGGCAGCAGGAAGCCCCTTAGCTTGCCAATGCGTGCGAGCTGAGCACAAATGCAAAGCAAAACCTTTTGCTTTTTATGATTGTATTAGCACGATAAGCTTGAACTGGCCGGATTTGTTTTACATTAAGGGAATTGTAAAGAGCTTTTTCGAAAATGTACGACCGTTTGGATCCCCGGGGAGAACGAGAATGGGCACCAGAAACCGAAGTGGAAAGTGCGGTGTGATCGCCAGTGTGTGTGTATTTTTTTTCTTTCGGTGAGGATTGCATTGGAACTAGCTTTTTTGGGGCTTTTGCATTTGAATCCTACTGCGCAACCCAGGCGGATCACGTGGTACGTGGAATTGATCGAATATCGCATATATATACTGATAGTATATGAAAAAAGAAACGGTAAAGATTATAAAAAATAGTCGTTTTCTTGGATTATAAAGGGGCGAGTCTGAGAAGCGGTTGGCTAATAAAAAAAAACAAATACGAAGCATTTTTTTATGATTATTTAAAATGGAGACGCACATTTCGTGCCTCTTTCCGGAGATTTTAGCTATGATCTTCAGTTACTTGGATGTCAGGGACAAAGGCAGGGTTGCTCAGGTCTGTACGGCTTGGAGGGACGCTGCTTACCACAAGTCGGTCTGGCGAGGGGTGGAAGCGAAGTTACATTTAAGGAGGGCCAACCCTTCCCTGTTCCCGAGCCTACAGGCCCGGGGAATCCGGAGAGTGCAGATTCTCAGCCTGCGGCGCAGCCTGAGCTACGTGATCCAGGGAATGCCAAATATCGAGAGCCTAAACCTCAGTGGCTGCTACAACTTAACCGACAACGGCCTTGGACACGCTTTCGTACAGGAAATCCCGTCTCTGCGCGTCCTGAACCTCAGCCTGTGCAAGCAGATTACGGACTCCAGCCTCGGGAGGATCGCCCAGTATCTGAAGAGCTTGGAAGTTCTGGAGCTTGGGGGCTGTAGCAATATCACCAACACCGGGCTGCTGCTAATCGCGTGGGGCTTGCACAGACTCAAGAGCCTCAACCTGCGCAGTTGCAGGCACGTCTCCGACGTGGGCATCGGTCACCTGGCTGGCATGACCCGGAGCGCGGCCGAGGGCTGCCTGAACTTGGAATACCTGACGCTGCAGGACTGTCAGAAGTTGACGGACCTGTCGCTCAAGCACATCTCCAAAGGCCTGGCCAAGCTCAAAGTGCTCAACTTGAGCTTCTGTGGTGGCATCTCGGACGCGGGCATGATCCACCTGTCCCACATGACCAGCCTCTGGAGCCTCAACTTGAGGTCCTGCGACAACATCAGTGACACTGGCATCATGCACCTGGCCATGGGCACGCTGAGGCTGTCCGGGCTGGACGTCTCCTTCTGCGACAAGATCGGCGACCAAAGCTTGGCGTACATCGCCCAGGGTTTGTACCAGCTCAAATCATTGTCCCTGTGCTCCTGTCACATCAGTGATGATGGCATCAACAGGATGGTGCGGCAGATGCACGAACTGAGGACCCTAAACATCGGCCAGTGCGTTCGGATCACAGACAAAGGGCTTGAGCTCATTGCCGACCATTTAACGCAGCTCACGGGCATAGACCTTTATGGATGTACAAAAATCACTAAAAGGGGGCTAGAGAGGATAACGCAGCTCCCCTGCCTTAAAGTTTTGAACCTGGGACTCTGGCAGATGACAGAGAGCGAAAAAGTGAGGTGAAATTTGCAAGATGGGGAGGGGGGTAAACACTCAAATAATGATCTCCTATTGGTCGGACTTCAAGTGGGAAGGAGTTAAATATCTGAATACCATTGTAAAACATCAAAACTGTGACTTATTTTATAACACTGCAAAATCAAAACATTTTTTTTCATGGTTTTTATGCTGTGCCTGTAATTAAACACAGAAAAAATGCTATTATTTCTCCAATAATCCATTGTTTTAAACTTTTTAAATATTATTTGAAGCCATTTTATTGTTAAAAAAAAAAAAAAAACATCCCACAAATGTAATATTTCTGAAAACAAACATTTTAGGCTACCTCGTGTTTTTTTTAACCTTGTAATTTCTTTTAGAAAAAAGACTGACGAATGAAATTGTGCCTAGATTGAAAGAATTCCCATCCCCACGAAAACTGTCGCTACAGACTTAAAAAAAATAATAATTTAAACTACCTTTTGCTTTTTGTTCTTCCCTTTATATATAGTTGTTTTAATCGATTTAGTTCTGTTTCGAAGCACATAACGTAGATTTAAAAACGAAAAAAAAGTGTATGCAAAACTAAAACAAATCCCATGACTGAATTTGCTTACAAGCCTGTTTTTTGTTTTTTGTTTTAGCACAACCACAGGCCACGAAGCCTTTAATGAATGCTTTGAATGATAAGGGAACCCTTCAGCTATCCTTTTGTCGCATACATAAGCAGATTTAATAATTAAAAGCTGCAATTCAGAGCACCATACTTCAAATTGAAGTGATTTTTAAAAATTGGCCCATTTTTAAGTCCGTTGTTTCTTGCTTACCGGGTGGTTGCACTTGTCAACAGTACGGTCTCGCATTTAGAAACCAGTTGGTTTCTTGTTAAATAAATAAATAAATAAAAAATAAATTAAAATAGGTGGATTCATCTAGGGCTAGGCCGTGTTTTTAAAACAAAATGGGGTAAAAAAAAGATGAGATTTAACTGAAGAAGAAATTATTGATTTGTGTAGGCTAATAACAAGTAAATGCCTGTCAGGCTTCTGTACTGATGTTGACCCATGCAACAACTAAGTCCTGCTGACTAGCTACTGATGGAATTGTACTGTAATGTGAATTTTGTAAAAAAAAAAAAAAAAAAAAAAAAAAAATCTAAAAACTGAAATACAAAATGATCGTTTTATATTCTTACAGTAAACCTTTAAAAAATCTGTTATTTATATAATAAAGACGGGAAATATGAAGTATGTTTTGGAGAAAAAAAACAGTTGTGTTTGATTCTTTTATTTTTCATTTTTAGGCTTATTGAGTCCAGTGATATTACTTTAACTCAGGTATAGGGGAGGTGCGGGGTTGTATTTTATTTTCTAACGTGCATTTTAAATATAAATGTAACATTGTGATGCTGGAAAAATACTTTGAAGTTAAGCAGAAGTACATTTTAGTAAAATATTTTATAAAATTATATTAAATATATAATAGAGAGAGAGATTTTTTTAATTGAGGCTTGTTTAATAACAGGTACAATGTTTGTGTACGTTAACAATTTAGAATGGCCACATACTATGATTTATACAGCATTCAAATATTTTATTTTTGCACTTTATTTTTTATCAAAGACATTAAAATGGACCAGAAGTAAATTAGCAGCTGCCATTTATAGTCCAAGAAAATAAATGTATAGTTGAAGCTAAATTAAACCAGCCAGGACTGTGAAAGCGTAACAGCATGGGGCTTTTAACGGGTATGCAAATAATTAAACGGGTATGGAAAGTGAGACATTGAGGTTTCATGATGAGGAATAAAATACTCTAGAGTGGTGAAAAAGAAAGTCTAGGCTGTAGCCATTGTTTTGTAAAGTTAAGAAGCCAGGTTTTCATTTTTCCTTCTTGCTCAGTCATGCATACCAAGTCTGTGAGACAGAGTGTCCTCAGGAGGAGTTATTGTTCTTGACACGTTCCACCCCCTCCCACTTCACACACACACACACTAACATTCCACACACCATCTCTTGGAGTATTGAAGCTGCTTTACTAGGGAGATGTAGCAGGGACAGGGGGAGGTGGGAGTTACCTTCTCTTCCCTAAGCAACACAGTCAGTGGGTGTCAACTTCATTGAGTTAGACTGAAGATAAGAATCCAGTGACCCAGTATTTTTTTTCTTTTCTTTTCATAAACTTGTTTTTAAAATATCTTCTCTAATCCTGTAAAATGTTATCAGTATAACAAACTCCACTATTTCAAAGATTATATATTTTTATTGTGATTTCTAAGATGTAAAACAGCTTCAAATGTCATGAATGAATAGTCTTGGTAGTTTTGGATTACTAAGTGGCATAGGAACTAGCGGGGAGGTGGGAGTAAGTGTTTTTTCACTATAGTTAAAACCACCATTGGGCCCTGCAACCCAACTGTGCATCACAGTCTGTTTTGTGTTGCATTGAGGCTGCTAACAATGGAAGGCTGTTTGTGAAGAGACTCACAAGAATTATATTTGTGCGTAAAATTAAAACGTGATTGTGTTGACACTGCAGCTTCAAATAGCTTATGTATCTCATAGCAAATACTTTAACGAGAGCTATCCTGAGTCGTAAATCAAATGCACAGTTTTGGCTGAAGAGCGGAGTGTTAAAGGAAAAACTTTACATGTTGTTTTTCTTTAATAAAAAGCAGGTTAATATTTATTGTGAACAAAAAATACAAGTTGGTAATCCTGTAGGTTTCCACAGAAGTCCCAAGTCTTTCAGGATTTAGTATCTTGGACCAGCCTCATAACTTTCTGTCTCACAGGGATCATGTATGCATTCTCTGTGCTACTTTAACTTCATGCACACAGTGTATTTTTAAACCTAAAGCTACACAATGTGTTGATTTTCACATTAAAATACAATTCCTGTGTGTAAGTTTTTTATAATCTAGCCTTTGGAAAATGTTGTTGATAGTCCTGTCTGTTTACGGGCCCAAAAAAACCTGTTTGAAACCTTGTCACTCTGTGAGTCTAAACCCAAATCGACACAGTCACGCTACTGCTTGAAGGAGATTATAGAGCCTCTTCCAGCTTTGAGTTAGCTCAGGAAACAAAGCAAAATTGATTTGTGTTTTTGTATGACTTGTAACATTCTACAGGAAATGCATGCAGACATTGCAACACATATATACATTCTATTTTAAACTTTCTGTGGTGCACTGTGCCTTTAAGCTTTGTTCTGATCTTGGCAATCTGCTGGGGCCTTATTTTGATGTAAGTGTAAAGGCAAAGGCTTATTCTCAGAAACATGGCATGAAACTACTCTGAACACCAATGTAACTGCATTCAAAGTGGGTCCCTTAATGTTTGTGATGTTCCCTGGCATTATTTAACAGTAGGTAGTGTCAAATGTAATTAACTGTGATTTTACATTCTCCTTAATCATTCTGAGTGGCTGTGGATTCTATTGTTCAACATTGAGTTATTTCCATTTTTACCTGACTGGTCTGCAGCATCCCCAGGAGCCAGGACTGAACAGCCTTCCTCATTCAGATCATGTGACAATGTGACTTTTCAACTCACCTACTGTCTGTCTATATACATATAGAGTAGGTGGGGGCAGCAGAACCCAGCACCACTCGGAATGATTGCAAACACCATACAGATAAATAAGGGACATGTTGAAATGGCTTTTAAAGGTACTAAATAAAGCTAGTATGTTTTCTAGACTACACAAATACCAGGCTTACTAGAATTTGACTCTTTTAAAACGTGCATGTGTTGTTAAAACTATTTTTTTACATACTGGTAATTAAAATGGTAACAGTGTACTATAAGCCTGTTCTTACATGTCTAACAAAAACAATTTTAGGGGGTTCAAAATACTGTTTAGTTTTGAGCTCGAAGATGCAGTGTTGGAGCACCTACTTCTGCAGTTAGTCCTGTGTCTGTTTTGCTCAGGTACAGTAGCACAGTCTGCCTTCTGATCAAGTAGAACGCACAGTATCCTAAACTGGAAGTATTATTCTCAACTGTTTTAAACTGTAGTGTAAAAATGAACATGGTTGTTAAGAGAGACTATTTTAAATTTAACCTAGGTATTTTTTAGAAGTACTAAAAAAATCAATTAAAAAAAAATTTCAGTTAAAAGTCTTTCTCAGTGATTTGTAGATTTAGTAAATTCAGTGACAAATCTTTCAACTAAAAGTATCTCAGTCAAAACATTTCTCATTGGATTTTTATTTTTAGTTTTTTTTTAGTATTTATAAATGGTATTATTTCATATTTATAGCTTATTTACCAAGGAATTTCTAAATTAAATAACCTGAAAACCAACTGCATTATTCAGCGATGAAATATGAGTCAGAGTTTGACTGTAAAAATGTAGTTGAGTTCAATGTTTTTGACACCAAAACAAAGACAAGTTAGTACAGGAAGCTGAACCCATGTATCTGCTTCTGCCTTTAAAAGAGGCCTGGTATTTACAGATGTTTGAAGTGTTACTGCAGCCAAAAGCTGTCAAAATGCATCTCTGCATATCAAGGTCAGGTGTTGACCTGACAGCTGAGTTGCAAGATTCTAGCTGAAGCCTGAATAGATTACAGATTGTTATTTGTCCTCAAATATTTTACTGTAAAAATATGCATTGCAAATTACAAATAATTATCAGAAGAGGGGTAGATAGCAGACCACAGACAATAGGGTATGTTTTTATTCTGGTTGCCTCCATGAAAAGCCCCCCCCCCCCATTTTAGTTTCTCGGGGCTGTTTTGGTGTTGCGACTATGGATAGTAAAGATCGTTGCCCCTTTCAGGAACTATGATACACAGGAAGTGAACTATCAGGATTTAAAAAAAGGTCAACTGCAAAGCAATGTAGGTATTATGCTTAAGAACATGTTTTTGTAATCCTTCATTGGCACCTTTTTTAATGTTTTCTTCCAGAACAAAAACAGGAACATTTCCACCGGATCAAATTTGAGCCCAATCTTTTAATGTGGCAAGTTCTAACTGGGAATGTCCTGAAATCTGTGGTCTTTTCACTTTTCACTCCGCCCTTGGTGATTTCTGGTTTTGCTCCTCTAGTTGTTAGTTGCTTGTTTACTCTGTTGATGAAAGCCTTGCATTTGGACTGTGGGGTTATTTAGAATCCTTTAGGTGGTGCTTATGTGCGGGGAAGTCTTTTCAACAGCTAGAATCTCTAATCACTTGAGATACTGACCATGTGTAAGGGAAACTCCTTGTGCAAAATTTAACCCTTCACATTGACCTGTGACGCTTTCAGATGCAGTCTTTATTTTTGATTCTACCATTGTCAACTTCCAGTACGGATGTCGTCTAGGGGAGAATATTCTGTTTCACTGTCCCATCGTTGTAACCACTGGCCATATCAGACAACCCATTCTACCAAAGCAGCCTTTTTACATTGTGATACAGGGGAATGCCTTGTTTGGGTTCTGGCACACAATCAAGATGTACACCTCAAAAAAATAAATTGCATTTGGCAAGTGGAGGCAGTTAATGATGGGAACAAGATTCTCCAGGACTGCCGGCACATGTCAGAAAGAGCCTTCTTACTGCGCTCTTTAAAAACCCAAGTCAAATGAACAGTAGTCAATATGTATAATAGTCCCACACAATATCATAGACAGGTCTCTGTGATCAAGCACAAGTGACATTTGATAAGATGATGATTAAAATCGCTTGGTGTATTTTATTTCTAACTTAAACAGGTACTGGCTCAAACCTGGGGATTGCTAAGTGTACTTAATGAGCCCTGTAAAACAGCTCTTATAAAAGCTTACCACTGTATTTTTGCAGTTTGACCATGCTTTTCCCATGGTTATACTACACATTTACCACAGTTTACCCTGGTTTGCCATTCTTTGCAATGCTTACACATGTGTTCAATGTGCTTTTATTACACTTTAAGTTTTACTTTGGTAAACTTTTATAAGGGAAGGACATGTTGGTTTTAAACATTTGTACTCCTTGTATTGGTTTTATTAGTAAATTGTCAATTCATTTTGCTGGTACTAAGATCATGGTTGCCAGATAACAAAGTCTAGAGTGATCAAATATAATACATTTTTAAAAGTTAAGAAAATAATAATTTGAATTACTAGATTTAGGATATCTCCATCGCACACTTAAGTGTTTATGAATTATAAACAGGTCTGGTTAATTGACATTGCTTTTGTGCGTTTTAAAGATACTTGGCATAGCTGAACCCCCATTCCCAAAGAGCAAATATGTATTTTAAACCCAAAGTCAATCAAGTGCCAATGATTAGCTTCTATTCATGTCAGTCATTAGGGGCAGCAGCTGGTTGGTTAGTAAGCAGGGAATGGGATGTCTGAGGGTGCAAGATTTGGTATTGTGAGTTTTTATTGGGTTAGGTCCTCACCAGTCCATGTGTCTGTCTTGTAAGTAGTGGGTCTCCAGTAAAATGGAATTCAAATGTCTCAAATGTTGCTTTATGAGGATAATGTGTGTAGGTTTTTTTTTGCCAAATTATATTTTTATATGATTATTTTATTACAATTGTGAACTTTGAGATCACACAATAGTTTTATTTTTTTTCGGTAGAGCTACCCACTCCCCTTGCTTTTTGAAAGTCTGAGTGTTTGTTGGAAACTGTCAGCTGTAAATGGATGTGTTTAAAACAGGAAGAGAGCTGCAGGTCCCGTGGTTTGTGCAGAGCAAAAAGAAACCAGTTGGGTCAAGTTTAGTGCATATTTCCCCTGGGGGTGGCCTTTCTCTACTCTGCATGATTCAGAGCCTCGGTGTGTCTCAGAGATAGGGTGAGTCCTGATTGCACACATTCTTTTGCTGAAGGAGAGGATATAGCACTTGTTTATTTTTTACTTTCTATAAAACTTTTTTTCAAAGCAGTCACAAGTTTCTCTGTAACAGGATTTGTTTTACAAAAACAATACAATACAATAGAGGCCACTATCCCAGCTACTTTTAATAAACTGTTGTTAGCCTCCTTTCTGCCTACAGTTAAAAAACAAAAAAACACCAAACAACTTGCACACAATTAGGTCTATTGCACATTTAATTTTGCTTGTAGGTATTTGTACTCTCCAAGCCCATGAGTAGGTTCTAGGAACTTTAGCTTATGTGGAATTCAGTAGTGGCAGGGGCTGTAGCTTCACAGTGTAGGGATTCTTGGTATGAAAGAGTCTATTAAGAAAAAATAGTGCCTCATGACCTTTTTAGAGCTTTATTTTGGAGGGAAAACCCCGAACACACATAATTTACCTAATTGGTCAGCCAAGTATAGAAACAGCCAATGTCTTCCTCTTTTTGCTGCCTCCCCTTTCTTCACCCTTGCAGCAGCTACCCCTTGGCTAACTTATTCCCATGGGGGGTTCCCGATTTTGTCTCGTCCATCTGCCAAGCGGGTTCAAGGCAAGTGTCTACTATAATGACATGAGTAAAATTGTATTCATAAAAATTGATTCAATTCGCTAAATAGTGAGGTGTTTTCTGATAACAATCAATAAGTGATCCCTTTCCTTTGTTGTTGCTTGGCATCCTAGTATTGTGCTCCCTCATTAACGCGGAACAGGTTATAAGGTCTTGGCTCCCATTTGCCCTATAATGCCATTACACCAGAGCTTGTTCTTGTTATAAGGGGGTACACAAGTCTTTTACCTATGGCTCTGACAACATAAAAAGGGCAAGCCTCTGTACTTGTTTTGTTATAGTGGTAATTGTGCTGCAATGATTGGCTGGAGATGGGTGCTTGTCACAGATGTTGCCTGAGTGAACTCAGCAATTCCAGTTGTGTGGGGTTTTGGACTTGAGTATACCATAAATACTGTAGCAGATCTTTCTTTAAACTCTTACTTTTCATTTACACAACCCGGCAGCACTGCTCTTTCATTAAAGACTTAAGATGGTGCATTTATAATTGGAAACATTTCATTTTCGAGAAGCTCAGATGAATGTAAAAGAGAGGGAGTGCATTTTCTGTTTGCACTTTATAACAGGGCTCTAGACACTAAAGACTTGTATCGGGTAGTACCACATGACCGTTCCTGTAATGTTTTTCATGTTTTTTTCATGTCACATTTTAAGAGCTACTTATTTATAAGATGTTTCTCTGGAGGGATCTATTTTAAATTGCTATGTCACAGAGCCCTGTTCACATTTACACAAAGAGTAGAACTATGTGATTATTTACTGCATCCTGCCACAGCTAACCCATCTGTGCACTCTTCATTTTCAGAATGCAGGCCTTTTTGACATCCATGTAGATTCAGCGGTTAGGGACCCGAGCTTCCTCCCCCTTTTGAAACCTGTGTGTCACCTGCATACATTTATGCTAAAATACCCTTTCACAGTACCTAAATAATGCACGATCAACATGCGTTGAAACCAGACAGGGTAGCGTCACGGCCCAGTAATTAGACCTAGAGACAGAATGCTGCAGGTGAAGTGTGTATGCACACTTTTATTAAGCACAAAAACAAACAGGAACAAACAAAACCTGGCACAAGGCCAAAATAAAAGGTTTAAATAAAAGAACAGCACACTTGTAGGCTGGGCACCTGCCTTCACTACCACATTGCAAAACAATACAAAAATCACAGCCAAACTCCTCCAACAAACAAAGGATTTTGCTTCCTTTTTATACATGTGGCCAGTCCCCAATTAGTGCTCCATGACCTCATTGGGGAATGGCCACACCTGTGATTTTTGGCAGGGATAGATTTAACCCCGCCCCTAACAGCCTTACACCCCCCACGCTATTTACACCAGTAGGGCTGCTCTGCCACACCATGCGATTGCCATTTACTTGATGAACTTGCATTATTTAGGTAGTGTGAATAGGGTGTAACATTTGCTACAGCAAGAGGATAAATAATATATCCAGGCACAATTTACAGCAGAAAAAATGGAATCGTCTGTTTTTCTAAATGGTGTTTTTGTTACATTGATAACAGTTTACAGGAAATGCATATTAAGGTGCTGCATTGTAAACTGTAAAATGTTGGTCCAGTGGTGGACAAGACTCCCACTGTTTAGTGGTGAGAATTGTTCCTGGTTTTAATTACGTCAAACTCAAGAGGTCACAGGCTCAGATGGGTCTTACTAAGCTCACAGTAGAACCTGGAATGACTCAAACAGTTATATCTTAACCAGCTCCTCAACTAGCACCAAGTTTCCTGAAACAGCAAACCATCAGCTCTTACCAGCACCAAACATTTAAACTAGAAGTCTTTTTCAATGTCTTCCACATAGACTCATTTTTAAATTCAACACTATGGTGTTCTAATAGTTTATTTTTAGTTTTTTCTAAACTGTATACAATTCTGTACTGTTAAATGGATCTAGGTCATGCATGCCTTTCTCAATGTGCAGCATGAATGCTATGTCGGTGTTCTCTGTTTCAGGTAATTGCAGAGAGATTGTAGAATACAGGATTGGAGTAAATACCTCCTCACACTGGAGATGATTGGGCCTGGTTTTTCCACTGTGGGCATCCAGTCATGTCATACATAAACCATGGATTTGGAAATGTGTCTTGCTCTCCGTAGAGAATGCAGTACTTTTATTTTAAACTTTCAATAGAAATGTGTTTTAGGGACCTTTGTTATAGATCTGAAGCTATAACCAATTTAATTTTGCTAAAAGATTTCTCATGGCTGACAAATTGGACTTGGTGACACCTCAGCATGGACGTGTGGATTCCATCATACGCAACCTTTAGACAACCGTGAGAATATTTTCAGTTGAAAGAGTTGACTCTGTATATTTCATATTTTAACTAATCGAACCAAACATATTTTGTTTGTATAACTCTTTTCCACGATTGAAATGGTAATGCACTAGAGGACTTGGGTTCAGCACATCATTTTTTTACAGACATAAAGCAACATATAAATGATATGCAGCCCTGCTCAGTTTTCAGGCTACATGCTTAAAGAATCAGAAAGCACTGCAGACCAAGATTACAAGATTCGAGATCCCAAGAATTCTGTTGGCACTGGTGCAGTTTGGCATGCTTGGTAAGTCAGGTCAAGATTTTGTAACCTTTTTTGCTTACAGCGTGGGAGGAAATCAGTGAGCTTTCTTACAGTTTATTACATCAACAATGGAAACGTCAATCGGTAGGTTACAGTAAGAGACAAAAAAAACAGATGTCTACGAAGATGGATCGTGATAACGAATCCCTATCGACAGCAGGATGTCATTTTTTTTAATCTTGTTTTTTTTGGTTTTAGTTTAATTGTGCACAAAAAAATGATTTTATTGTGCAAGCAGCTGCTTTAAATAGGAGGCCTACTTCAGGAGCGCTTAACTCCAGACAGGAAAATCCAGTCATTCTCTTCATTCTTAACACATTCCAGCTCGGATTTCAGCTCGCAGCCTGTATTTCATTTTCAGCAAGGAAAAAATCTAAAAAATAAAAAAAGTTGTTTTCTTTTTTAATTTACCGTTTTCTAAAAAACCCAACATTTGGTGCAGTGAATGCCAGAAGTGTCAGATACTTAGTAGCAGACACCAAGACTTGCTCATTTGCTTCCAGTGTACTGCCCCTCCCCCCCTTCCTCCCCCCACAGAATCCTCTGCTGTCATGGCAGCTTATCGCTCTGCACTCTATGCCCTTTGACCCGACCTGTCAAAATGGATGCCAATTAGTGCCAGTTGTGGAGAGGGTTAGTTTAGTGATTAGAATTCTGAGACCCAGTGGAACTTGTGTCATATTTTGCAGGAAGCACAAACCTCTCCCAGCAGGAGGTACAGTAAATCAAAGTGAGAATCTTCTCCTAGAGATTACAGCAAACGAAGATAATACAAAACAAACAAGCAGTATGTTTCCCTAAGCTTCCTGGCTATTTGCAATATCGAAACGCGAAACCTACTGTATTTAATGTATCAGTGTTTTTAAAGCACTCCGTTTCAGCTAATGCCGTCATCGGTATTAAAAAAAAAAAATGTATGGAACAAGTGATGACAGACAGTATTATAGATGATGTCAGACCCTATGAATAGTGACACAGGAAGAATGTAGTTTATGTATGACATAACATGTTGGAATTAAACCATATATGATAGTGTGACAGGATTGCGTCACGACCCAAGCTGTTACTGGCTGGAAGGAGACTCAGAAGCTGGAAAGCTGCAGTTTAAGAGCTAATGTGCAAATGTATTACACAAATAACACAACAGGAACAAACAACCAATGAGAGCCAAAATAAAAGGTTTAAACAAAACAAAACAATGCAATATAGAGTGGGCCATTGCCTTCACTATAATGTTTACAAAATCGCACCAAAGCTGCCCTGCCACAGAAAGCCTGTCATCACCTGTGCTATTTATAGCACTCATACTTTCTATTCCAAAGAGGTCCGTCTCCCAGCAGCTTCCAATCCCTGTGTCTCATATATATGATTTAATGACTCTCTCATGATTTCAGAAACCAGGAATCAATTGAAAAGATAAATGTTCCTGTGGCAGTGCCCCGCCCATGTGTGGATTTTGTGTTATGTGTTGCGTGTGGTGTGTTAATGTTGGTGGATAGGTATTGGTGCACAGGGATGCATAATCACTTCACATGCAGATAAAGTAGGTGAGCACGGGGATTGCACTAATTAGTTCACGTGCTGGGATTCAAGTGAATAATTAATTGGTAATTGAATCCCAGCACAACAGTATATATAGATGCATGTTTTACTCACTTGGGGTTGAGTGGAGAACGGGTGTGGAGAGGAGGTAGTGGAAAGGATGCCGGCTCCTCTGGCAGAGTTGGGGCTGATGTGCGCTATGCTCCCTTCGGCAGCATAAACAGAGGATGTCTACTAATTAATTATTCACTTGAATCCCAGCACGTGAACTAATTTGTGCAATCCCGTGCTCACATACTTTATCTGCATGTGAAGTGATTATGCATCCCCGTGCCTAAAAACTATATATTTTAAATCACTCGTGCTACACAGACCCATTTATATCCCGTGCACCAATACCTATACACCAACATTAACTCACCACACGCAACACATAACACATAACACACACTGCCACAGTTCCTCATTTTATATATACACTGTATATATATACAGTACTGTGCAAAAGTTTTAGGCAGGTGTGAAAAAATGCTGTAAAGTAATAATGCTTTCAAAAATAGACATATTAATAGTTTATATTTATCAATTAACAAAATGCAAAGTGAGTGAACGGAAGAAAAATCTACATCAAATCAATATTTGGTGTGACCACCCTTTGCCTTCAAAACAGCATCAATTCTTCTAGGTACACTTGCACACAGTTTTTGAAGGAACTCGGCAGGTAGGTTGGCCCAAACATCTTGGAGAACTAACCACAGTTTTTCTGTGGATTTAGGCAGCCTCAGTTGCTTCTCTCTCTTCATGTTTTCCCAGACAGACTCGATGATGTTGAGATCAGGGCTCTGTGGGGGACATACCATCACTTGCAGGACTCCTTGTTCTTCTTTACGCTGAAGATAGTTCTTAATGACTTTCGCTGTTTGGGGTCGTTGTCATGCTGCAGAATAAATTTGGGGCCAATCAGATGCCTCCCTGATGGTATTGCATGATGGATAAGTATCTGCCTGTACTTCTCAGCATTGAGGAGACCATTAATTCTGACCAAATCCCCTACTCCATTTGCAGAAATGCAGCCCCAAACTTGCAAGGAACCTCCACCATGCTTTACTGTTGCCTGCAGACACTCATTCATGTACGCTCTCCAGCCCTTTGGCGAACAAACTGCCTTCTTCTACAGCCAAATATTTCAAATTTTGACTCATCAGTCCAGAGCACCTGCTGCCATTTTTCTGCACCCCAGTTCCTGTGTTTTTGTGCATAGTTGAGTCGCTTGGCCTTGTTTCCACGTCGGAGGTATGGCTTTTTGGCCGCAAGTCTTCCATGAAGGCCACTTCTGACCAGACTTCTCCGGACAGTAGATGGGTGTACCAGGGTCCCACTGTTTTCTGCCAGTTCTGAGCTGATGGCACTGCTGGACATCTTCCGATTGCGAAGGGAAGTAAGCATGATGTGTCTTTCATCTGCTGCAGTAAGTTTCCTTGGCCGACCACTGCATCTACGGTCCTCAACGTTGCCCGTTTCTTTGTGCTTCTTCAAAGAGCTTGGACAGCACATCTGGAAACCCCTGTCTTCCTTGAAATTTCTGCCTGGGAGAGACCTTGCTGATGCAGTATAACTACCTTGTGTCTTGTTGCTGTGCTCAATCTTGCAATGGTGTATGACTTTGACAGTAAACTGTCTTCAGCAACCTCACCTTGTTAGCTGAGTTTGGCTGTTCCTCACCCAGTTTTATTCCTCCTACACAGCTGTTTCTGTTTCAGTTAATGATTGTGTTTCAACCTACATATTGAATTGATGATCATTAGCACCTGTTTGGTATAATTGTTTAATCATACACCTGACTATATGCCTACAAAATCCCTGACTTTGTGCAAGTGTACCTAGAAGAATTGATGCTGTTTTGAAGGCAAAGGGTTGTCACACCAAATATGGATTTGATTTAGATTTTTCTTCTGTTCACTCACTTTGCATTTAGTTAATTGATAAATATAATCTATTAACATGTCTATTTTTGAAAGCATTCTTACTTTACAGCATTTTTTCACACCTGCCTAAAACTTTTGCACAGTACTGTATATTAATATTAAACACAGTAGCAGGCTTTATCTTTTTATCTTCTTGGTATTTTTAAAGTCTTTTAAAATGACATGTTAAATATCAGGTGAAATGTTACATAGTTTTACATTGCATGTGCATGCCACTCAATCAAGCAGTATGGCAGATAAGTACAATTTCTGACTCCTTTATCATTAATTTTACTCTCACTATAGATCTTTACTGTATACCCAAATAAATACATCTTAAATAAATGAAAAAGATTTTAATGAGAAATGTGTCCCACTAGCACAGTGGTCCAGCCCAAAATTATCTACCAAGTGGGATACAAGCCTGTTTGGGGCAAAAAGGAAGAACAAATGCCCCATTGCCATGCAGTTGTCCCAGCTGTTGTTGGAGGGAGGGTAGTGTTTTAAACCCCAGGCCAGGTGAGCAGCAGTAGGTTTTGGTTTTGTTCATCTCTTGAGGCTGGTAGCATCTTATTTTCCACTCCTGCCACTGCAGTTCTGCCATCAAGTCATTTGTTATTTAAATATACCAATTGAAAGCAGCTGTGTGCAGAGTCCAGCGCCATCGTGGACCAGCTGCTTAATCCAATACTGTATTCAAAATACGAGCTTAGCTTCCCTGAAAGCAGATATGCCGCCTTCTCTCCTTTCAGCTCTCCTGTGCAGCGCTTGACAAATTGCCAGCAGCAGAGAGAAAAGGTTAGTGACTGAATGACCTAGCTTACACTCATCGTGATCTGGTAGTTTCTGTCTTGCCATGCTATATTCAAACCTCTCCATTTATTTGATTCTATACTCAATCATATTATAATGCCTTTCAGTCTGCAGACACTGGCCACTTTTTGCCCTGGTTTCCATACGCCACTGGACAATGTCAATCTGGTCGGCACCTGGTTTGACCTGGGACTCCAGCAAGCTCAGGTTTTCAATGGCAGCTCACTGGTCGAACTCACTCTTGGAAGGTGTGTTTTGTATGGGTGGAGGTGCTTGACTACATCGATCCCCAGCATAAACACTCAGTTTTCACACACAAGATTGCAGGTCATCACCATTCATGTAACATTTATTTCACTGCTTACAAAGTACACATAGTCCAGTAGATTTTATGGGCGCCATTTTGGTCCTGAGAAAATGCCCAGGCGCTCAACTGCATTCCAGGTTACAGAACAGTTTGATCAGTTTGATCAGTCTGCAGTAATCCTAACATGGCTCATTACAGTAATTGTTTTTCTTTTCTCCACTATCCTTTACGGGGAGCAGTATCATTGCAATGCTTCATTAAGCTCTCGTTCTCTCAGACTGAGCTGTACCAGTCAGTCCCTCCCCTCCCTCCCCAACGTACATCACTGTGGCAAAGTGCCCCCCTGTGTGTATTTTGTGTTACGTGTTGTGTGTAAATGTTGGTGTATAGGCATTGGTACACGGGATATAAGCGGGTCTGTGTTTCACATGTGTTTAAATTGTAGATTTGTATTTAGGCACGAGGAGGGCACAAATCACATCACGTGCAAGTAAAAAGTAATAATATGTGAGCACGGGGAATTGCACTTTAATTAATTCACGTGCAGTTGTACCGAGATTCCAATTGAATGATTGACTAGCAATCGAGTCTCGGTACAACTGCATAAAAGCTGTATGTTTTCACTCACTTTCGGGTTTGGGTGTTCGTGAGTGGAGAACGGGTGAGAGAGAGAGGAGAAAGAAATATTTATAACAATTGCTATCGCGTGCTGGTAGTACCAGCACGATACTTGTTTTATTTATTTACTCACCGTGTTTGTGTGTCTGTCCGTCCACCGTTTGTTACTGTTTAGTCCGTTTTGTTTATATATTTATTTTGGCGAAAGTGCCGTGTCCTGTTTCTGTTTTGTGTACAAACCTTTTATTTTCTGTTTGATTATTAAACGCTGAGCGCCATCACGCGCTCAGCTTCACCAAAACCCCAAGTCTCTGTCTGCTCTGTGTGTTTCTAGTTCTGGTCTGAGTTCCTCCCTGCAGCCATCCTGTCACAATCACCAAAGTACTTCGACCAATAATATGCAAGCTTAAATAACAGGCCCCAGTCAGATGCTAAGCACCATCTAGAAACTTTTACATGCCAGGATTTGTTAGCAGTAGGATTTGCCTTAAGTTAATATATACAAATATATAGGTTAAGATGTGTGCAGCAATTAATAAAAAAGAAATAATTCCTGCACCTTGTCACACTACATTCTGCACCCCCCTTGAGGGGCGCGCCCCCTACTTTGAGAAACACTGCCCTAGACTGCTCTTAAAGGGATCAGTACACCCTCTCCAGCTCGTAGAAGTGACCTAATGTGTGTTTAATGAGTCGGAGGCTGGGGTTTAAAACTGCAGAACAAAGCAGGGCTGCCAATGATTCACAAGGCTGCCTCTTTACTACGCCCTCTGACTTGCACGTCTAAAAACTGTCAATTAGATTAGGTCCCTTTTACAGTAAAATACAGGCCTTGTACAGTTTACTGTCAACATGGCCTTACTGTTAATTAAGCTGATCAGTGACTTATCAAATTGCTAATTATCAAAGGAACACTGTATACTAAGCAGGGAAATATTGGAAGTAGGTGAAGGAATGAATAAATGGGATTTGTACATATATGTGATACATACTGTGTAGAGGTGTAACAGGGTGGATAGACCCTGCTCAGGATTCAGCACATACATGATTAATTGCCTACTTCTATCTGTCAGATCCACACATGAACATCTGTGGTATGTCATTAATGACTGGGTCTCCACTTGTTTAGTAGTCAATCACCGTGCCATCCCCAGTAGAAATGGAGGGAGCTGTGTGTGACTGCGGGGGGGTGTTCGGCTGGGAGCAGCAGAGACTTGTTTCCATAAACAGCTGAAACCGAATGCAGAGGGTCCTCATAATCACACAGAACCTACAAGGGGTTATGAGTGCAAGAGCTTCTTCTCATATTTAATTGATTAGAAATGTCAGATTGTTCAGGGGTATGTAACCGCTAATGTACAAAGGTGAAAAAGTGAACGTACAGATTAAAAATACTTGTATAAAATCATGACTTTATTGGATGATATCCTGTCTGGAGAAGACTGGTGCCATATCAAGGCAGGTATCATGCTCACCATGTAAAGTGTGGCAGACGGACGTACATGATCGGCGCAATAGAGTAGCCCACTCTACCTCTCTGGGGTCTATTTGAATGATTTGGAACACATATAGCATAGTGGTCCTGAAGTGGCACACCAGCATGGCACTGTGATGGTATTGCTAAGCACAGCTGGAAACCCAGTAAATACAACTGCACATCATGGGTTTTTGAGTCAAAATCAATGCAGATCTCCAACTTTAAAGGCCAACCAATAAGGTTTCAGACCTATTGTCTTAAGACTTTGGTGCAACACAAAGTTGGTGCTGCCTTCCCGGCAAGCCAATGAGAAATTGACATGGGTGCCTTTTATCTTCCCCTACAGAATAACCCAGTAATCCCTTAAGCGTCTAACCTGGAGAGGAAGTGATCAGCTAACAAGATGTTTTGGCAGCAGCCCGGTCCTCTCCTGGCAGGAGATAATATAGATCAAAGTGAGAATCTTCCCCAAAGTCTACCGTTTGTCAGCAAAATATATAAATAATTATAATCAAACAATTTTGGATCAAACTGTTCTGTAACCTGGAATGCAGTTGAGCATAGCGCCCACAAAATACCAAAATGGCGCCCACAAAAGCCTTATACTCCCATAATAACTTCCCCTTTTCAATAAAACTTCATACAGACAGGCTACACCCTTTGAAAACTGTCCACATGACAACCACAGCACACTGCTGTTGAGCCGATGTCCAGCTAAGAGCTGGGAATTGGAACAATTATTCATTATCTTTATCCAAGGCTCTATGGTCCGGTGGTTAAAGAAAAGGGCTTGTAACCACGAGGTCCCTGGTTCACTGTGTGACCTTGAGCAAGCCACTGAACCTCCTTGTGCTCCGTCTTTTGGGTGAGACGTTGTAAGTGACTCTGCAGCTGATGCATAGTTTACACACCCTGGTCTCTGTAAGTTGCCTTGGATAAAGATGTCTGCAAAATAAACAAATAATAATAATAACCTTACTGGGTGTATAAACCCGAGACAAGGTGTACAGCAAAAAGATTCACTTAGGAGTGCAGAAAACAAGCAGTTGACTTAATACATTTACAGTAAAGAGGTTTTTAGTGGACCTTTTTTTTCATTTGGACCAGCTAAGCCAGCTTCTCAACCAGCACAGTCTCCTGAACCAGCACGACCAGAGCTGAAAACCTTGAACTGTCCAAACTGTCCTAGTTTACATGGAGTCATAAAGTGGTTCTGTTGTGGAAGCGAGAAAATGGGAACATTAGAAGAGAAGGTTTTTCCAATAACTTCTGTAGTTCAGGACCCCTTGACAGCTGGAGTTAATTACAATGAATGTGTTTATTTACTGAACTGATCGTGTGTATTACATGCAGAAATTTACCCTCACACTCCCTTAGCCTAGAAGCTGTTGCCTGCTCTTTTTCTTTTGGAAAACTACAACACAGTTATACCAAGGGGTGGCTGTGAGGGCAGAGATGGGGCAGGGCTGCTAATTAAATGAAGGCAAGGCAGGCATGTAAGGTTTCTTTATATTTGACTGGTGATTTGGGAAAGTGAAATGTTGTATGTTGACGTTAGGCATGCTCCTCCCAAAATTGGAAAATATGGTGTCAGTTTTTATAACGCTTTCATCATTTTTCTCTTCCTGCCTGTCGATTCCTGCTCTGCTAGTTCATTGACTCAGAATGCTGAGTCATATCCTGCTGATTCCAAGTAGGCTGCATGGAGCTCTGTGGGCTCAAGGTTTATCAGCCCTTTGGCGAGGTGGCACTAATTTCCAGAAGCCAGGGTTCAAATATGGCTCAGGTACACTTGTGATACACAGTGGTATAGTCAGGAGCCATACTTACAAGACCGTGCTGTTTGTGGCCCACCTTATACCGAGAATGACAGTGCGAATGGAATAGCATTAAGGGGCAAATGGGAGCCATGCCCATGCCTCTTATAACTGGGTCTACTGTACAAAGGGCCGCCTTATAAAGGAGTCGCCCTGCATACAAATTTGGGTACCTTTTCCAAATGATCCTCAATGGCTACCCACTAGTATTTTAATGTTAATGGAAGCTGCAATGCCACGGTGGTTGGCATCACAGCAAATGACAGTGGAATCCTAATGGGATAAACCAATTCCTAGTTGTAATATCATAACTGTGCCTGACTGGTGTGCTACTGTAGGACCATTGTGTAACATCTGTTCCAGACATGTAGATCTGCCGCTGTTTAGATTAGGGGGTGAATACTCATGCTCGTAATTGCCGTTAAGAAGTATTTATCGGCAGGTATTAAATGAATCCCAGGTTGTCAGTTTATGGCCTCGGTACAGCATTAAAAATGTCCCCGTCCCGTTTTTTTCCAGTTTTTGAAACACTCAGTGCGCTTCCAATCAGTTTTTGAAACACTCAATGCGCTTCCAATCAGTTTTTGAAACACTCAATGCAGAAGTTAACTGTCATTGCTTGGTATCCCATTGTAAAGGTGAGGAAAGGACAGCTTTTCTTGTTCTGAAGTCAACACGTTAATGAAAAGATTTATTTAATACCTGCTGATAAATACTTCTTAAAGGCAATTCCGAGTCCGAATATCAGCACCCCTAGTTTAGATCATTAAAATAGACCCCACAGAGAGTGACAGAGCTCCAGAAGAGCTCTTTTATTATTATTTATTTCTTAGCAGACACCCTTATCCAGGGCGACTTACAATTGTTACAAGATATCACATTATACATTATTTAGAGATCACTTTTTTTTTTTTTTTTACATACAATTACCCATTTATACAGTTGGGTTTTTACTGGAGCAATCTAGGTAAAGTACCTTGTTCAAGAGTACAGCAGCAGTGTCCCCCAGCTGGGATTGAACCCACAACCCTCCGGTCAAGAGTCCAGAGCCCTAACCACTACTCCACACTGCTGTCCTGGAAGCTCAGAAGAGATGTCTCTAATTCAATCTAACCTGGTCAGCTGCCATGGTTACAGTCAGTCATATCACCCAGCACAGAAAGGTAAACTCTAGTAGTAAATGGTAACAAAGGAATCATATTTTAATATAAAATGTAAAACTGTAATGGAATGTAGTTCGCACCTTGTCTGACTTTTGCCACAGGGGGTGCTAAAAGAAATCCCAATATGACCCATGAGCAGGCAGGGGTCGGCCCAAAGGCTGACCTGTCTGCGCTGCTGCCTCACTTCTTGGGAGACAGTCGGCTGCTCCTTTGAGCGCTCTGGTGGATTTGGTCAGCTGGATTGTCTTGGACCAACCGCACAGCAGCTGAAATAATGTCACACAAACCCAGGGAAGCATTTATATACAATATCATCCTGAGCTTTAAATATGCTCAATCATAAGGTATCTAGAAATGTATTTGTTTTCTTCTGCAATGTTATTTATCTTTGTAATATTATAACAAGATTGATGTTTATCTAAATTGGTAGAATAGTTTTTTTTTATATTCACAAGATTGACGACGCCCTTTGCGGACGTTATTTGAGGTCTGCCTGGCTTCATCTTCCATCTAACCAGTAGGGGTCGCTGTGGAGCAGCCAAGCGCACCAACCTCAGCGTCATGCGCACGTAACAATAACACTGTTTATTTATTTATCGCACTTTGATCTCATTGGGCAGTGATTTCATAAGTGATAAAGTTAGACAGACAGTAGCGCTTTTAAATTATAGAAACAGCAGTTTAGAGTGATAGAAGAAACACATTTTACTTCAGAAGACATCAATGACAGTAAAAACCCTTTTCACACATTTTAGCTATTTTCGTTATCACAATATCTGTTTTATAAACAGTAGTTCTGAACATGTTTCTTAGGGCTATTCTTTCATTTTTAATTAGCTGAAATAGATGTATAATTAGAACCATGTTACAATTCAGAAATCTCTCGGGGAGTAAAATAAACTGTACTGTACAGTGTGGGTACTTTATTTCAGCAGGCTTGGTTTCCTTGATATCCTTTTGATAAAGACATTTATAAACTGAACCAAGAGCAATACAAATATTCAAATACTTGTCTCAGCACTGGTATACAGTATGTATTTGGTTTTATAAAAAAATAATAAACAGTTTAAAAGAATAATTTTGCAATATTCTTGTGGCACAGCATTCTATTTGCAGTGGCTTTTCAAGAGTTACAGTCCCTGTAGCCTGCTATTGAATAAAAGACCCAAGCACTTGGACAGCAGTGTGGAGTAGTGGTTAGGGGCTCTGGACTCTTGACCGGAGGATTGTGGGTTCAATCCCAAGTGGGGGACACTGCTACTTTTGAGCAAGGTACTTTACCTAGATTGCTCCAGTAAAAACCCAACTGTATAAATGGGTAATTGTATGTAAAAATAATGTGGGAAAAAAAAATAATAATAATGTAATTGTATGTAAAAAATAATGTGATATCTTGTAACAATTGTAAGTTGCCTGGATAAGGGCGTCTGCTAAGAAATAAATAATAATACAGGAAACAAGCGGTGCAGTTCTCATACTGGACACATGCACAGGAGCAGTTCAGGTGGCTCTGACTACACTGTTATGACAATGACATTTCATGTGCACTCACATTAGAATTACTTTTTAAACTACAACCCAGTGTAAATACAGTGTGATACAGAAGACACTACCAGCTGCTCACACTTTCATTTTGTAATTAAACATGCACTGTAACTACACGGCCATAAGTGCGCTGATAACCGTGTAGATACTGTATAGTTAGAGACACCTAATGTAAAGTGTTTACAAGTAAACAAGGTCATACATGTAGAAATAGAGAATACAAAAATGAAGAAACCGGGTTTAATCCATGTTTAAAACCAGAACCAACTGAACCTAGACCACTATGATATATATCATACCAGGCTGACTGCATATAGTCAGCAATGGACTATTAAAAAGTATTTCTGTTTTAAACACACAATTAATACTTGGAAGGGAGTTCAATTCTAAAGAGAATAACCTGGCTTGCCCTTCTCACCTTTATTGATGTGACCCACCGTTGCCTGGTAGCCAATATAATGAGCCCTTTAGACAGCCATCAATCAATACTTATAAATCCAGCGTCACCGGCGTTCAGGCTTTCTGGCACATCGCTGCTGTGGACAGATGCTCATTTCAAGAGGCGCCCCTAATTACCCCCATGGGGGTGAACATCTCTGGTCAAGGGGATACAGTGGAGATGCCCATATTTAATGTATGCATGTTACCTGTATTTTGAGAAGGATCAAACTAATCCAGGTCATGGGAACCTACTTTTGGAGTCTGAAGATTTCTAGTTGAAACGTGTGGGTAAAGGCACTTTCTCTTGTACATGGCTAATAAGAAATGCACAGAGTACTTAACCAGGAAAAGTATTCGATGCAAGCCTCAAATGGACAAACAGACTTCTTTAAAAGCAGCCTGCCCCTCCCCAGGAGGGAGCAGCATGACAGAAGCCAGTAGAATGAACCCAGTTCATCCCCAGGCATTGCTGACCCTGCCCTGCAGCCCATACCTACAGAGAGAGGTCCTCTCACTGCTCTCTCAAACCGGCAGGGGCTCCACACTCCAAAGCACTGTCTCACACTGCAGAAATGGGAAAGGGGCTGAAAGATGTATGTTACAAGTCCTGCATTTGGGTCTACCATGTTCTAGATTCAACTATATTTATAAAACTTACATTGTAATTTTGCAGTTTTCAAATGCTTTTCCCATAGTTATACTAAGCATTCATCATTGTTTACCAAGGTTTGCCATGTTTTTTAATATGCTTTGCCATGCCTCCTTGGACTTTACAATGCTTCCCGATGCTTTAATATGCTTTCCCTATGGTTTACACTTTATTATGTTTTTACTATAGAACTGGCATGGGAAAATGGTGTTATATGTTGTACCAAGGTATCACTGAATATAAAACATACAATACAATACAATATTGCAACTGTATTGGAACAATGAACAAATGGAGAATGGATGGGTGTCCCTAAATAGGTAAGATAATCTCTCCATCTTCAATTATATGGAAAGATTCTAGTGTCCCACAAACGCTGAATGGCTTGGAACAGTTGTTCTTTGAGACTGGTATCACATTGAATTCTGTACAAGTAAAATACTTCATAATCGATTGATAGGCTGTTGATCGGCATGGCTTTTATTTAGCTAACCTTGATTAAATGCTCATTAATCAATCGTTCTGGTGCCATATTTGGAGCCTCATGCAATTAGCTGCCCAGAAACCCAGATGCTATAAGCTCCAAGTATAATAACAACATGCACATGTTTTTGCATCTTGCTTAATGAATATGAAAGTATTCTCAGTACATGATTTCTATCAATTATTACCTGTCTGATATCCGATTTGGAAATTGGTTTCTGATTGCACATCTATTTCTTGGGAAGGGTCTGGATCTTTCAAACACTGTGCCAGTGGAGACAACACAGACAGACACATACCAAGACAGACACAGACACACATACACACACACACATACAAATACAGACACACACACACACACACACACACACACACAGACACACAGAGACATACACACAGAAACATACAGACACACACACACACACATACACAAACAGACACAAAGACAGACACACACACACACAGAAACAGACAGACACAGACACTCACAGACACACACACACACACAGACAGACACATACACACAGACACAGACAAACATACACACAGACACATACACACACACAGAAACATAAAGAGACAAACAGACAGACGCACACATAGACACACACACAGAAACAGAGACAGACACACAGACACTCACAGACACACACACACACACAAAGAAATAGGAGTTTGATCTAGTTTTTTATTTTAATATGTCACAACGCCATCCACCACGACCACACATAATAACGCCCATCCTGTTTGTGTCAGGGGGGTTCAAATCCCACAGGCCTGCCTGTATAGAAACAGCAGGGTATTGAGCCCTGTCCTTCTGCTGCATCCCCCCAGGCAGACACCTCCTCTCAGCACACTGACCTCACAGACCACCCTCCTCCAAACATCAACGTTTCTACAGCCAGCCCAACTTTCAGGCAATATTCATACAGTTTATGGTCACGCTTTAATTGAAGGGGAACGTTTGTTTTTTTTAACAACTTGTTTATTAACCCTATAAATTTGCAGAATATTGCAGTTTTTCCATGCTTTTTCCCATGGTAATACTATGTATTTACCACAGCTTACCATGGTTTCCCATGTCTTTTAATATGCTTTACAATACCTCCCTGGGCTTCACAATGCATACCTTTGCTTTGACATTCTTTCACTATGTTTTATTACACTTTGCGATGCTTTCGCTATCGTAAACATTCAGAAGGGAACGCTTTAACAAATGTTATTCATATAAGCATTAATGTCCGACTGTGGCAACAGTTAGGTACCCCAAGCGGAAGGTCAATTATCTGCAGGTAATGACCAGGGAGGAGGGTATTAATGCTATTATAAACCAAAGAAATGTCTGTATGAAGACATTTTTATACAGTGTTTTGGTCTGGATCGTAGTTTCACGATGCTAAAGTCCTGTGAGTACCTACTTGTGGGATAATGACTGCTCTGCTCTGAAGCTTGATTGGCTGAGATTACTTGTTAACAACAAGTTTACAAACACATTTTCAAATCGTGTTAACAAAATTAATAATGACTGAATATATAGTATCCTATTTATGAATTTATAAAAAAATCCCAGCTAAAAACATTCTGCTAACATCATATCCCTCCTTTGGGATAATGAACTACTAGTATAAATGAGCAGCATTGTATTTTAATATTTAAAGGTATTTTGAAAGATGTTACTGTAGAGTTTGTATCGTATTATAATGTTTACCTTTTAAATTACGTTTGTGTTATTATATCCAGTTATTTTAACTGCTTCAGAGTTGACAGGGTGCTAATGATTTCCAGAATGTTTGTCACTCTGGAAATCTGGTAACCCTAAACATGCCCCCTAGGTGGGTTTCTGACTTCTAGGTAAGGTAGCTGTACAGGGCTCTAAAAGCAGTGCTTGAGGCATAGTTCATAATAATGTTTTTTAAATAGTGTGTTTCCTGAAAGCAGCATTTACTGGGTCTAAAAGGTCTTTTGATGATATGTTGATAATAATTACAGCTAATTAACTCTATTATGAAAAAAAAACAGCACCACAAATCATATTTTTTTGTTGTTGTTGCTGTTAACGGTCTATAAGGACATCACAAAAATACATTCAAATTCCTGCGTGTTTTTTGATTGACACAGGGAATGAACCGGTTACAATCACACAACCGTGTGTTATGGTTGCATGTGTAGAGTTCTAATTAACCAGTTCTGCAATACTGATTCAAGTGCCCAACAATCCCTACCATCTTGGCTTAAGGCTCAGTAGATTATAACAGAATGCCGGGTCCACATCAGAGCCACGATGTTGCCAGTTTCCTGGCTCCTCTGTGAAACACTGCGGTTTTCAGCCAAAGTGAAACTTTCTTCAAGGATAACGTAAATGTAGATTTCTAAGTGTTTCTATGTGTCCGCTGGCTACCTCTAATCAAGTCAAGTGTATTTATCATGCCTGCTAGCATACACTTAGAAACATATTATAAGTCATCAAATCAAAATTTAAAAAATGCATGTGATCTGTTTCTATAGAACCTGGTGTGGTTTAAATATTGAGAACGGTTTGTCATTGACATTGTGAGTGTGAGATCCACACGCTCAGAGAAAGGATGAGCTACTGCGAATGGGTTGAATGGGGGCATGGCTTATTAGAAATAAAAAAGACAATAATCACCCAACAGATCGGATCATTTGGGATATTATGGGAAAATAAATATTAACAGATAATTTCATCAGGATATCCTGCTGACATCCCTGTCATCCTTGTTTAACTCCCGCGCTGGTACAGGGCTTGTGTATACAGGCTTACTGGACCTGGTTTAACTCCGGCGCTGGTACAGGGCTTGTGTATACAAGCTTACTGGACCTGCCCAGGAGGAAGTATGAGGCATGGGGTCACACTGGGGGACCGCCTTCTGTTCTTAAACTCTGTTTGAGGGCCGTGGGAAAAACAATGCACTCCGTACTGCTACTTGTGCAAATTTTTGGGGGCCCATTTTTATCAAGGCTGGAAAAGGTCACTCCTTAGCCAGAGGACCTTAACCGAAATGCTCTGGATTTAAGGTGGGCACCCGGCTTGTTTTCATGACCACAAAGAATAATTTATAATATATAGTAAAAGCACAAATTAAAAATAACAGGCACTATATATCAAGGGCTAATGCTTTTATTGTCCAAATAAATCTCAGAGGAATGCTAACCTGCCAGCGCAACATTTCTACATGAATAGTTTAAGTACCAGCAGAATTCCAGATTTGTATTGATATTCAATCCTCCCCATTTAATTAAGCAACACAACCTTGATTTAGAGGGCATTACCACACAGACAAGGTCAACTAAATGGTCAAATAAATACAGTAAATAAGTACGTTATACATGCTGAACTTGTGTCTTGTCGGGAAGTTTAAATCTCACATGTTGTAGCCAACCAAATTTATTGAGGTGGGTTTAAAACTCAGACGCAGTGGCTCCACAAGGATTATTTTCCACCCATCTACTTAAGAAAATACCTTAAAAAGTCACACATCAGTTCATTTTTCATATCCATACCAGCGAGGTTTCCGAAACTGACAACAAATGCAGTCATAAACTCCCAGATTTCTCACTCCCCGTCCGAATCTAGACGTTACCACTGCACCGAGTGTTCTAGATGTTACATGGCACTGAGTGTTCTAGATGTTACATGGCACAGTGTTCTAGATGTTACACAGCACTGAGTGTTCTAGATGTTACACAGCATTGGGTGTTCTAGATGTTACACAACACTGAGTGTTCTAGATGTTACCACTAAATAGAGTGTTCTCACTCCCCATCTGAATCTAGATGTTACCACCACACCGAGTGTTCTAGATGGTAAACTACAAAATGAACGTGCAAAGATAGGCACTGCCTGTCTGCCTTGGCTAGGAGGTAATATGGCTTGGGATATTAGCTGTGTTTAATTGCCATACCCAAAATTTCAAACCTCCTTTGTAACAGCTTTAAGACAGTCCGATCAAATTTAGATGATAAAGCACTTGAGTAGTATATTAAAACACAAGCCATGCTTGTACTGGCAATGCAGTCAGTGACCACAGTAACTCAGTAAGTTACTGCAATGTGCCATGGGCCCCCCATTCCCTAGCTGAATAGTGTGATTCACACAGTGAATTCACTTCCCTTCAATTGTGTTCATATGAACAGGACAAGAACCCTTGAGAAACACACCTCATTGACAGAAAGCATTAGGTAATCACATCTCCATTCACGTCCATTCACTCCGATTCAACAGCGCTTTCTCACAAGCAAGGAAAAACAATCCTAGCACTCTGTAATATCACACTCCCACGGGCGTCCTACCTTTCACACAGTTTTAATGTCAAGCAGGGAGGTCAAGTATTCTTCCTGGGGTATGCGATTGCAAATGACTCCACGGTTCCCCCCAATAACAAATGCTGTTGTTTGTTTGTTTGTTTGTTTTGAAAGTACACACAGCAGCTTCAGCTTACATTTTCTTTTTATAATATGTGCAGTCATTCTTCTTTCTGAAGTACTGTGTTTTTTTTTTCTTTGCTAGGTCTGTCTGAAGGTGCTTTGTACACGTTCAGGAGCTGCTCTTAAGATTTAGTGGATATATATATTAGTAAACAGCAGCACCATGTATTACCAGAAAAACTAAAGGAAAGTTATTTTCTAAGTGGCAGATCGCTTCAGTATCTTCAGTAGTCATAATTCTGATGACAGACCAAAAATGGCCTATAAAATGACCTTCAGTAGATTTTAGGTGAACTGCTGAAACTGATGAATCTAAACTGGGTTTGAAAAATGTACACATTTTTGTTTTTTCAATTTAAATACAGATTACGACATTTTCTTGAAATGTTCTATAGCAAAGTTTGAATAGAAATCAATAGGAAAATGACCTTACTAAAACAGAACCATAGCATTTCCACGTTTCCCTCTTTATGGGCTGGTCTTCACTCTCACAATTTCCTTTTGGAGTTTGCTTGCTGGCAGCACGAAAGCCACGCTGCTGAATGATACTGACACGGTAACTGATTTGAATGGTACAAGATCCCATGGGAGTTTGTGTGAAATCCTGATATGATATGTACTATAAACCCCATTCAATACAGTCAAGGCTTCCTGTCTGCAGCCTATATGCAATATCAATGCTACATCATAAATCATGTGGTAATGACTGGTAAACACAATCTCTTCACAATGGGAGCAGTTTGCAGCCTGCTAGCCCCCAGTGGTTTCTCTCCACTAGTCTTTACAGATAGGATTGTCTGACTTGTCAGTGATAATAACTGATTCAAATCTGGCTAAAGGGTGCCCTCTGTCTGCAGGTGTGGGTATTTCTCAGGCTGCCTTAAAGTAGATTCCCACAGGCACAGAACCCCTTTTGCTTAACCATCTTATAATTGTATCACTTTACTTTGAAACCGCTCGTCCATGCAGGTGTTGAAGGCCCCCTTTCTGCTTTCTGTGCTGGAAATCAGCAAATCAGTGTCAATTAGAACACAGAAAAAAAAACAGTGATATATTTTTTACAGTTTTGCAGGTAAATATTGGGGGTAATATTAGACACAAACGCTGTTCTCTTGCGTCTGTTTGCTGTGAATACAGTAAGTTAAACAGACATTCTCTTATTACATAAAACAAATTAATTATTTTTTTGGTCTAACTCAGTATTCTGTAAGAAAATGTTGTTGACTATAACATGTTTTTCAGTCATACAGATTCTAAGGATTTGCCAGCTAAAAACATAATTAACCCTTTCTAAATCTCAAAAATGATTTCCATTACATGAGAGTAGATGTTAAAACTTCATGCTGATTTGAACTTCTCGCCAAGATAAGCACCAACTAAGACGTAGCTTCACAGTAAACTAATGTGATCCATATGTGTCTCCATCCATTTGCGCTTCGTTCCATATGATGATGTAGATATCCTTCTGTCTGGTGTTGATGGCTGAAGTGTAATGCTGGCTCCAGGGATCAGCTTATTGCCTCCCTAGCGCATCAGCACACACAACGGCTGCGATGCTGGCTCCGGGGATGAACCATAGTGCGGTCTCCCCAGCGCATCAGCATGACAACCGTCTGGATTGAGCTAAGTAGGGTACATCTCTGGGGTCTTCAAGTGGGCACCTTCCATCCTCGGTGTTTCGTCGACTAGCCCACGACACCTCAAGAGGGCTCGACGGTGATTCTGGCGTCCCAGCATCACCCCCCTCCGTCCCCCACTCAACCCAGCCCAGCACATCAGCGTTTCTTTCTTTCTATTGTGCTTGAGATCCCCAGCCAGAATCTTTCCGTCTCAACCACAGCCAGTTGCTGCTGCTCTCTGCTGCTTCAGATAAGTTACAGTATAATAAGTTACAGTATTTGTAAATAATTCTAGATGTTATACAGTGCTCCTGCATATATTCACTATTCAATAATTAACAAATGTGGGTAATTCACAGGTAAGCCACATTGACAGTCATTTGTGTTGTACCTTACAGTATAAAAGCCCTTTTCTATTCACAGCTTTCAATGATTACGATTTTTTGATGCATAAGTAAGATAGCAACATAACGAAGAAACAGTGTAGCACCTAAACTGCTTTTAATATGGGTCTCCTGGTAAAGGCACTACTGCATGGAATGCAGGGCGAGTCATGCTATCGGGAGCTAGGTGGGAATACAGTTCTGGAATACTTCGCCTCACCGCACCACAGTGACCCCTACTGGTCAGGACAAGCCGAGGTGGGGACACAGCCCCAGCATGTAATGTTTCGATTCATCGGATTGGCAGCAGGAACAGAGGCCGTCCATTGATGTTCTAGATTGGTAGTGGGTTGTGAATTGCGAATTGGGCATTTCATCATAATAAACAGGGATTCACGTTAGAAAGGATTTATTTTGGAATGTCTATTAAAGTGCTTGTAGCAAACAAAATAAATGAATACATCTTGTAATGCCCTTTCATTCTCTATATAGGCCTATGTGCAGTTTTGAATGAGACACATCTTTCAGCAAAAATGTCTTTTTATTTTGAAACATGATATTTGGTACTACACTAGGTTAAAGAAAGTTATCAGTTTGCCATGCCTTCCACGAAGTCTGTTACTACTTTATTTCCTAGTGCAGTCCCAGGTACCTGGTTTTAAAATGAAAACACATGTTTGCTAAAACATGTGTTTCTTTGAGAAATACACATTTAAGACCTATATAGTTGATGGATGTGCACGGCAGGGAAAATGTATGGAACTATTGTGTTCGCTACAATCATTTCAATAACAATTTTGTATGCTGTTCATAAAAATAATCACAATAATAATACTAATTATAATAATAAACTGTTGTCTTCCACGTAGTAAAAAGACAGCAAACTCATAAGTAAATTCTTATTCAATGTGTTCAGCAACTGTACCACTTTAGAAAGGGCTTTCGCAGCTTGTAATTACGATGAAATTGAGTCGTAAATTTACCAGGCTTTTATTTATGCAGATATGAAAAAGTGATGGTTCTCTTAGGTCTCATAAACCACAAATAAAATAAAACACACACACACTGTGCTGCAGTTTACAGAGGAAAACCACAGAGGGGGAATTGACAGCGATGACCAGGCGCTAATCTGCTACAGATTCTCTGGCAGTAAGTGTATCCAGCAAGCCTAGACCAGACATGGAACATGCTGCCGCAGACAGGGGCTGGGGTCCCCTGGACTCTCTGCTCAGACAGGGACATCAAAGCAGGTCTGATGTCAAGCAGTTATGAAATTCAAAGGTAGACCCATTAAGTACAAACTGAAGTATGTGATTAAGCTAGTACAGTGAAATGCATCCAGATTTCACTACCATTAGCACTCAGACCGTTTGAACATTAGTGTAAATAGTATTATAAATCACGTATGAGAAATGAACCAATCACTGTTAAGGATTTGCCAAAATTCCAGTACATCTTATCCTGTGTGCAGATGTCACCCCATGCATGGAACACACAGCACAAGTATCCTTAGGAAATGATATGTATTGGCCTGCCCTTTTCAGCATGACATCCAGAAATGTGCCTAGCACTCTGGAAAAGGTGGGTTGGGCTGTCCCTCCAGACATTCCAGCTGTGGTCTGAAAGGAACCAGAGGCTAAGTAGTGCAGAGAATACAACACTTTCACATGTGCAGGGATAGCGGCCCCTAGATTGACGTGGGGGTCTAGCTCATCCCTCAGTTCAGCTATGAGGTCTAGGATGACCTGCAGAGTGAGACGATAACGCTTTAGCACCGCATCCTCTGGCATCCCAAACAAAGTGACCCTGGGATTGAATTTGCAGGGTCTTCTTCATCTTGCCCTTCTCCTCCAAACGTGTTCATGCCTCTCCTCAACAAGAGCCATGTGTCACCACATCAGGAAGTGTACCAGCTCTTAGTTACTCGCTTCTACAATGGTTTGCACCTTGTAAGCAGAGGTGTAAAGTTTTTGGAGGGTCAGCAATTGCCCAAGTGTAAGGCAAAATCCATACATCACATTAGAATATTTGCACCCGCTTAGTATTCAGATCCCACCCAATGACATGCTTTTCTCTTCATTTAAATGAATTCCATATCATTTTAATGGATTAATGGATTAATGATGGCAAAGTACAAATTTGATAGCAGGTGCAGAACGCCAGGTGAACACCATTCTTTACATATGCCCATTTTTAGCGACTGGTAAAATTAGACTTTACAACTGCTAAACATAATTTACGGCAACATTATGGGGGTTTGCGCATATCCTTACATCATCCCTATGGGTACAATCCTTGCACTGGTGACCCCGGGCTCGTCTGCATTCATGGTTTCAGAGCTTTTAACGTCATCTCATCTCACTGACAGGTTACAGAATAGAATCCATAACAGCAGTGTATCACACAGCATTGCATGTTAACGGTTACTTATACAGTAACCTATTTATAAACTATAAACTACTGTTGTCTTTAACTTGGTGCTAACAGATAGCTAACTCCAAGTGATTTTTTGATGGTAAATCTGACATCCAGCTGTTTTTCAAAAGGGTTCTGGACCTTAGTTGTACAGGATTTCATACAAATCAGGTTGTTTTTTTGAAATGTATTGAAGTTATGGCAGTAATGTTATTGGTGGTGAACACCATTGTTATGTGTGGCCATAACAAAAAAACAATTAAAATGGCTTTAATCTAATTTAACCTTATACTTATTTCCGTCCCTGTAATAATCCATGAACAAAAAATAAAGAAAACATCTGTTAATATGTGCGTAAGCTAGTTAACAGCTATAGAAAAGTGACCAGTGTGAGCATAATGTAATGAGATGTAATGGTTAAGGTGAAGGTTATGCCTAATAAAAGTCTCAACTTTCCTTTGTTCAAAAATCTCTGCGGGGCATATGATATTCCCACCCCCTACCCTCTTAATTCTGCTCAGTTTTCACACAGGCCAGGGCAAGGCACGGTGGAACCCTGCTAAGAATTTAGGAAAGATATGTAGCGGATTAGCCCTCTGACAGATCGGAACAAACACTGCCTCCACAGTGAAGTGCTGCGAGTAGAAACTGAAATGGAATAGGAAACAGCGAGGGGTCTGACAAGGGCAAGGCCAGTCCAAATCCCAACGATGCTGATTAAGCCTGTCAGGCTTGGACAGATTGACAGATTGAGCTCTGGGATACAAGAGCCTTCTACAGTGAAAGACAGCTGTCTAGTACAAAGGCAATGAGTTTCACTGGAATGCAGGAGACTTCAACTGCTCCATGAAAATGTGTAGAATTACTATTCCGTCCAGCTTTTTAGGATGAGTGCCATACCAACAACCAGAGAGTTCTTAAAAAAGATCACAAACAAGCAAAAAGACCACTCCTCACCATTTCCATGTTTTTGTGTTGCATGTTACATGTTTAAACACAACATGATTTGTTTTTTGCAGGTTGACTCGCTTTTACCAGAAAGTGCAGATAGATTGCAGTGTCACCTTTGAACTTTTGCTTATATTACGCTTCATAAAAGTACACTTGTCCCCAATATTTAACATAGTATGTTTATGTTATTAACTTGAACTCCCATTATACATTTTCCAGCAAAATGTAGGAAAGCATAGTGAAGCAAGGAAAAGACTAGATCAGATGCAGCACTATTTAGACAGAACCATCTGCACATAAAGGGACTGCTAATCCAGCTGTCTCCCCCAGTCTGTTTGTGCCAAAATGCTGGTGGGATGCAATTCAATTTCCAGGTTGTGTACACCAGTCTTTACCCCTTTGAAACCTGTCTGCCATGATGTCACTCCTATAGCTCCGCTCCTGCTTCTACATGCAACAGTGGGAGGTTATAAATTACATATGCAACCTGTTTTATATAGCTTAGGAAGCAACTATTTAAATAATAACTTTTTACACACACACACACACACACACACACACACACACAAAAACCCCTACCGAGTTAATGTTTCAACTTTAAAACACTGAATACAGTGTTTAACTTATTTATTTTTAAGCGTGTGGCCTTTTCTTTAACCATCACTCTGTCAAGACCTTCAGACTGTTTCCTCTAGCTAAACCCTGCCTGAGTATGTCAAACTTTTCTTTACAAACAAATCTCACTTAAATCCTACTTTAAAAAAAACAGAATTGCAATAACATGGTGTTACCAGTAAGGGGCAACATTTACTACAAGATAGTGGATCTCACGTCCATCTCACAGAACTTAGAGATTCTCAGTTACCAGCGCCCTTCATTGAGGAGGCTGCACTCACAGGACCCTGAGTCAGGGGAGTCGGAATGCAGCGTGTCACAATGCCTGCTGGGGGCTTCTGGGTAACGGGAGCCCAACGGAATGCTGTGTTCTCAAATGTGATAGAGAAATGCACAGAAAATACCAAATGCATGAAAAATAATGCTGGGACCAATATTAGAATATTCAAACAAACTGCCATATTTCTAAAAAAAAATATATAGTGCAAAGAAAACCAATACGTAAATGAGGTCCGAAATAAATAACACACATTCTATTGTACAGTGCTTCTGTTCATTCTTTAACAGGTCATTTGATGGGATGCAGTAAGTTTTTTTAAATGTTTTTTTACTGTAATGTGGTTATACTTTTGTGTGCCAGCTAATTCAAAATTAAAGAGTATTTGAATAGTTGTTAAAATCGTGGGGGAATATTTGAACATGTAAAACCAGCACTAAAGAAAAATCAGACTGAAAACTACTGCCTGAACTATTACTAAAAAAAAAGGGCCCAGGGTGTAACAATTCAGCATGTATCAATGAATCGCTTTCTTTACGTGATATATCATATCATATTAAAGGTATGTATCATTTAGATCGTGACACAAGACAAAAGGAACACGTAGTTCATTATAGGTCACTAAGTGGTTCTTGAGTGAAAAATACAGGTGTTTTTTCATTGGTATGAATATATACACTCCATAACTCATTTCATTTTAGTTTTTTTTAACAAAATAGTCCTTCATTAAATGATCGCTTCAGCTTACTATGCATCATCAAAGTATCCCGCCAGGACCAGCACATGTATCATGATACACGTCGTATCACGACCTGCATATCGTGAAACGTATCATATCCTGACAGTGGTGTGCTGTTTCACTCTTCATAGCCCCTCTAGGGAACCACCAGCATGGTAGGGAGAACACTGAGTGTCCATTACATTCACACACAGAGGGCCAGGCACAGATTAATGTCAAGGACACAGCAAGACGCACTATTACCATCAGTAACATATTCAAAGCAACGTTGTTGTCTACTGTAAAGGGAATCTGTTTGGACAGAGTTGTATGTTATTTGCCCTGGTTTCCCTATGTCTGCAAGCCTAAGCCAAACCAACCTCTACCCACTCTCAGTGTATTATATTTCAATTGTCAGCATTAGAATGAAACACGCATGCGGTTAGCCTACAGCTACATATCATGAGGTAACCTCAACAACATGGGAATGGTATTTAAAACAAAGGCTAATTGTGTTCTAATCTGCTTTGTAGTAGAATTGTATTTTTTGGTTTGGAGTGGGGTGTAAAAAAGGCAGGCATTGACAGACACTTCCAATTCTAACATCTCTGTTTTGTTTTACTGACTAGCTTGTCTGGGGAGCTGCTGCCTCAATGTCCCAGGAGGCTGAACAGGATTCTGCTGCTGTGCTTTTCAAACTGACGGAGAGAAAGGCAGAAACAATTGAACAGCTTTGAACTCCATTAGAACGCAATCCTCCTCAGCCCTGAGTTTTCATCAGCAGTATTAAATGCTTTATTATCATTAAACCCGTTCTATTCAACGAGACACTCTGTGTGGCTGTATTGTTACAGTTGCTGATATTCTAGCAAATTCTCCTGGTTTGTTTACCATCCGTGCACACCTGCAGCACTTCAATATTGTACAAGTTGATGATCCAACACCACCCTCTTGTGAATACTCTGCCCAGTGGGTTTTTTACACACAGGCACCTGGACAAACTAAACCGCCTTGTATTTTAAATGCAATAGCTCCCCAATTATTATATTATATCAATTATTATATGTTGCCTTATTCAAGTGCTTCATGCAAAATATATATATATATATATATATATATATATATATATATATATATATATATATATATATATATATATATTGCTCTTAATTGTATTAATACTACTGTGATTCTTGAAATGTATTTTTTGTTTACGACTGTAAGTCACCCTGGGTAAGGGCATCTGCTAAGAAATAAATTTTATATATATATATATATATATATATATATATATATATATATATATACATACATACATACATACTCACTTCCTTGCATGCCACAAAATACTACAAATACAGTTGGTGGAGTAGAAGGCTAACTCATTATGATATGCGTACCTCATATATTCTTTGTCAGTTTCTGAGCATGAGATGACACTGTTTTTGAAGAGTGTTTATAAACTTACCATTTCTAAAATAGTTTATTCAAGCGTTTGAATAAACCGCAAGCTTGATTTAATTTATCAAAATGGGCTTTAAGAAAGAAAAAAAAACAGTCTTTAATAAATCACTCTTTTAAAGTTTTGTGAATAGGGTCAGAATGATGACTCTGACAGCCTTTTACCACACAGGCCCTATTTCTAATACAGTGTTAATCTATGACATTTTCAGTGCTATGGTGATATTGCTTTTTTTCCCCTCTGCATTACTATGTGTGAACACTAGAGGGAGTTTCTGCTATTAGCCCATGACTGATCAAACCGTGGCCCTTATTCATGAGATAAGACCACCAAATCAAAAAATGATAATAGGCCCTGGCCCATGAAGCTCTATAGCCTTCCAAGTGATAGGGAAACCCTTCTATTCCCTGCCTCTAGTACAGCAGCACTCAAAGTGTGTCCCAAAGCCCCTCGATAATGTTGTTAAAATCTGCCTTTTGATCGACACAGAAGGGAAAAGGCCCTGCTTGAAATTTCTAGTGCTGTGTTTTTTCTCTTCGAAGTGTCAGAGTCGGCATGTTTCTTTAAATGGACGGACAAAGGGGAGCTAATCAGCTGGAAAATGTGCTCGAGGCGAGGGCTTTAGGCTTGGCTTCATTACCAAGGGATTACAACCCGAGCCAGGGAGAATGGGAACTCTGTTTACTATCAGCCTGCAATGTGTGAAAGAAAGAAGAAGCTCCATTTTACTTTGCTTTATTATTATATTATTATTATAAAATAGATGCCTTAGTGCACATGGAAGGCAATGTGATGGTTCTGTACAAGGCAACGATGGCTACTTTAAGGTAGAATAGTATGAGCCATTGATATAATGGTAACATACAGGGAACAATATTTAACATATTACTTAGAGCCGAGAGACTGGGAGGCAGTGTGGTCTAGTGGTTAGAGCTGAGGGCTGGGAGAGAGTGTGGTCTAGAGGTTAGAGCTGAGTTACCGGGAGGCAGTGTGGTTTAGTGGTTAGAGCTGAGAGCTGGGAGGCAGTGTGGTCTATTGTTTAGAGCTGAGGGCTGGGAGAGAGTGTGGTCTAGAGGTTAGAGCTGAGAGCTGGGAGGCAGTGTGGTTTAGTGGTTAGAGCTGAGGGCTGGGAGAGAGTGTGGTCTATTGTTTAGAGCTGAGGGCTGGGAGAGAGTGTGGTCTAGAGGTTAGAGCTGAGAGCTGGGAGGCAGTGTGGTTTAGTGGTTAGAGCTGAGGGCAGGGAGAGAGTGTGGTCTAGAGGTTAGAGCTGAGAGCTGGGAGGCAGTGTGGTCTATTGTTTAGAGCTGAGGGCTGGGAGAGAGTGTGGTCTAGAGGTTAGAGCTGAGAGCTGGGAGGCAGTGTGGTTTAGTGGTTAGAGCTGAGGGCTGGGAGAGAGTGTGGTCTATTGTTTAGAGCAGAGGGCTGGGAGAGAGTGTGGTCTAGAGGTTAGAGCTGAGTTACTGGGAGGCAGTGTGGTTTAGTGGTTAGAGCTGAGAGCTGGGAGGCAGTGTGGTCTATTGTTTAGAGCTGAGGGCTAGGTGACAGAGTGGTTTAGTTGTTAGAGCTGAGGCTTGGGAGGCAGTGTTGCTGAATCCAGACCCTGGTCAGTGAGAAGAGTTCTATTAATACTATGTTGTGTTAATGACTATGTTGTGCAGAGGTTAAGATGCTTGCTTGGCTCTGTCAAGCAGAGACTGACAATTGTGATGAATTATGTTATGGTCTTGTGATTCAGACTATTGTCTATTAGTTGGGCCAAACTGACCCCCAAACCCGCTTCACTCGTGATCCAACCCAATGTGTAAAGCATGAAAGGCTACAGAATTAGACTGCTGTGCCACCTAGCACCAAGTCTGCTCGGTTTTGCCATGACTACACGCTTTGCAAAGCAGGTTTGCATGAAACAAGCTTCCAAGAGAAAAAGAGACAAGTAATTATTGAAAGAAGGTGCATATTGAAAGCAGGATTTTGTGCCCTCTGTGTTAAGTACATGGTCCCTGGATCCTACACATTAGCCAGCAAATCTCAAGTGTCACCAGGTGACAGACTTGACCAGCCTATTTAATTACACTAATAACATTGGGACAATGCAGACTGCTTTCATTGCCTCGTCTTTGTCATTGCTGTGGAGGTTGGTGACCTCTAGCAATAGATTCAACAATAATTCCCAACCTTGTTAAGCCAATAAGAGACAGACACGCAAGGTCAGTCCTGGTCAGTGCTGCAGACCCTTAACCTAAAGACTAATTTAAAAGGAAAAAATAAATGAAGTATTTTTTTCTGAACCCACCTCCCCCCCACCACCCCCTCGGAGACAAGTTGATTCTGCAAAGGTCTATGGGAGAGGTGGCGTGGGGTCAGTTTTTGAAAGAGGAGACAGACAGTATGTCAATGCCGGGGGCTGAGAAAACCATCCTCATTCTTATTAAACTCATCAGCAGGCCTTGCTAGGGGTTTCTAAAGTCTCCCTGATTGCAATGCACGCCCTGGATCAAACAGAGGCAGCTTGGTGACAGGGATCAGTGAGATAGGATAGTCATGATTGGCATTTCCATTGGTATCTGCACCATGAAACCAGTCTGTAAAACAATCTCATTCAATATCAAGCTGGGGCTGCTGCCGGCTCCATCTGCTGTCTACTATCCAATCTGCAACTGGACACAAGAGTCAAAGGTCACCTGCATGCATCACATGCTTGGGTAATTGCTATTTATACACAAATTCACCACCTCCAGTATTTCCCTGATATAATGTACTCACAGCCTTCAGGTTCTGGCAGTTGTCTAAGTTTTCAAACCTGTCCCTCATGTCCTTGGCACTGGATGCTCATTAGTTACCCTCCACCGTCAGTGCGAGTTGGAGAGATTGAGTTCTGAAGCCTGCAATCATAACCAGGGCTGACTCACCGAATATCCATTTGATCTCGATCTGCTGCTGATGGAAGTGAGCAAGTCTGATTTGAAACCGATTTCAAGTCACTCCCAGTGGCAGATGGAAACATTGCATTAGACTTGGGATGACTGGGACTTACAAAGTCCAGAATGTGAAACCAGGGAGACAAATGGGCAGTTATCTACTTAGCTGAGTACATTTCAATACAATATTTCAGTTACAAGAAAGATGAGTAATACTTCTATGCGTTTAACAATGTTTTTTAAAAACAGTATTATATTGCTGATGGGTATATAATATTACACATATTTTACAATACCCACAAGCACTTGTATACCCACTATTGTGCTGTTGTAAGATGCATATAAGGTTAATTTATCTAACACGTTACATCTGTTTACTGATTGCATTCAATAAACTGACCTGACATGTAGGGCATATAATCTTAGTAGAACACACCCCATTTGAAGTGATGGTGGTTCAACTTGTCACGTGGTGGACCAATATAAAGGAAGAGGCTGTGTGGTGTGCAGGGCAAGGAGTTTTGCTGCCCTAGGCAAACTATATATATATATATATATATATATATATATATATATATATATATATATATATATATATATATATATATATAATCAATTTATAAACAAATTATTGTACACCAGATTATGTTTTTTTTTTTTTTTACATCATCACAAAACTACGCAACTATATACAATCATCACTCAGTTTACAAACGGCAGTGACATCTACAATGACAATATTTATGATCAGTGGATTCTACCACCATGCATGAGCTTAGAGTTATAATAACAATTGATACAGGATACGCAGGTTACTTCAAACACATCGTATTTTCATTGGAATGTTTTGTACAGTATCGTATTGCGTTCCTTAACTACTATAAAACTGGTATCTAACGTGTAGGTTAGTGGTCATATAATCGTGCACAGCAAATCCTTTGGTACTTTTTTCTAAAGGCAGATCCTTGACCTAAGAATGAACTTTAAAGAATTAAAGAATCTTTACCGATGTGTTATGAAAATGCTTAAATGGCACACAACCACTCTAATTTAAGTGCTTGGGCGCCGATAAAGCGATCTCTTTCCCGTACTTCCAGATTGGTCATGATATATGGTTCCGTAACATCAGCAATAAGTGTTGCAGAACAAGAAACAGTGATCTAAGATGTTGAATATTTTACGATTAAAGAAATGTGAAGTATAAAATGTAATTATGTACCTTTGTTGCCGCCCCCTTCAATTTACCGCCCTAGGCCGTCTGTTCTGCCTATATGGTTAAGCCGGCCCTGGTGGTGTGACAGAGGCAATACATCTTCACTCTATCCACAAGCAAAAATACATTGGAGCAATGTAAACAAAGAGGCTGTGTGGTGTGACACAGGCAAAGGGTGCCATGTGGGTGATACAGGAAGGTTTAAACTCGGACTCTAATTAACTGAACACCAATTAGGAACCCCAACTCAAGCAGTTTTCCCATACTTTTCCCGAGGTTATACTATAACCCTATTACTGACCTTTCACTATTGCACTTCGCTATGCTTTTACAGTGGTACACTTTTATAAGGGATCATGGTTAGACACTCACACAAAGAATATTATTTAATTGATCAGGAGACAGGAGTTGGAACAATCACATCCCTGAGAGATAAACTGTTTCTCTCCTATTGCGTTTTTTCATGTGACGTCACCGCCAAACTGGCGGTCAAAACTACCATGGCGGCTTATGCAAAAACCTTATTTGCAACCAGAGCACACTTCTCACCTGCAGTCACAGGAACTAGAAAGATATAATGGCAAGTGCCAGATACTGTACTTGGAATTTGTGACCCCTACTGTGCACCCCGGTGAGCGAGCACACTGACGTGATTTGCAGTGTAACCATCCTAGTTTATTTTTTTCCTTTTAAGAAAACTTACTTGTATGTTACCAATTAGGAAAATATACACTTTTGTAGTTTGTTTAAAAAATACTAATGTGATTCACCTTCATCGAGTGACAGCTAAACGGCTAAGAGACTGTACTAAAGGACTATGCTGTGCAAAAGTGCGCACAACATTAACACTATGTAAAGTACGTCGATAACGATTTCTGTTCAGTTTTCAAGTAGCCTAAAATGACATGTAGATTAATGCAGTTTTCATTATTGTGCATGTAAATATGTTATAAACTGATGGTTCAGTCATTTCATAAATATTTCTGAAAAATTGATTATACAATTGTGTGTTTCACATTATTATTATTATTATTATTATTATTATTATTATTATTATTATTATTATTATTATTATTATTCAGAAATATTTATACACTTAAACATAAAATATTACTCTACCGTTAACAGAATACATTATGCTTAAGGTGACCAGATTTTTAAGTCCTTAAACTGGGCCAGTATAGAAATATTGTGAATAACTTCCAACTTCCAAGCTACCTGGAAGCTCTCTGGTTTTTATTTTCACTTTGGCAATCTAATATCAGATTGAAAGTGAATGCAGAGACTCACGGTGATATTCAGACTGGAATCTTTTACTTTAATTTTTGTGTGTGTGTGAATAAATTATCTTATTGTCTTTGTAATGTCAATTCAATACAACAGGTAGTCATTACATTACACAGGAGCAATTCAATATTATCGAATTTTCAGATTCTATTTTTTTGCTGATTACTGCTGCAAATCTAGCCCCTTTTCTGCCTAAGAAACTGCATCTTCTCTCTCTTTCTCCATACTATCCTCCAGTGTCCAATCTGCAAACCAGGCCCTTCCTGCATGAAAACATTACATATCTCAATGTTTCTGTTTATTAAATGGTTACTTCATAGAATCTATTTTTTTTCAAGCTATTGAATTTCTTAACATTAAATGTGACATGGTATTTGTTCTGTATATGTTTTCTATTGCAGTTACCGATTGGATCATTGCTTTTCTTCTATTAAACTAAAAGCTGTGATAAAGTAAAATACACGTATACGTACACGTATAAAATACACGTATACGTACACGTATAAAATACACGTGTACGTACGCGTATAAAATGTTCTGAAACTTGTAAAATATTTTTAGAGTATGAATTTCACAAATGTGAAAATAACTAGGTCATAAATTATGTTGTATTATTCACTAACATGCGTTTCTTAGCGGGTACCTGTGGTGAACTGACAGTGAATTGGTTGCAAATATGTTCAATAATTGACTGTTCAATAATTCTCCAGATTTGCACGCGCTGTACAGCCGCTTTTCAATGCTACTGGTCGTTCACCCTTCTTTAGTCACATCAAGTGTTGCACTGTAATAAGTTAGATATGGTAGAAACACACCAGCCTGCATGAAAATACGATATTCTCTCATTTCTGTTACCAGCGCGACGATGCTGTGGGAAAAAAACGGGACGAAATGAGCGTCCCAAGAAAGGTTCTGGGACACTGAGTGTTCCAAAAGTGGGAGTGTCCCGTCCAACACGGGACGTCTGGTCACCTTATATATGCAACATTATCCAGTTATAAATACTGCACATATTATTGTAAGCCCTAATCTTGTGTGTGTGTGCCAGCTGCCCAACATTTCGATATGTTGTACATCTTTCTCAAGGGAGCATGTGTCTGAATCAAAACATTGGAGGTATTTATAGGTTTTTGACGGCATGACAACTATTTGTTATTGTTTATATACAAAGCCATGATTTATTCTTACATGATGTAATGGTGTTCTATATATTATGACATAATATTTACTTCTGTCTTTAAATCTGTATTAATTCTAACTAACATTATTTTATATACACTTATATTTATATTATCGTGCAATGCTGGGTCTGAGGATCAGCCTTGTTTTGGCCTCTCCAGCGTCTCCACAACTTTTGAATGAATTTGGTTTATTTATTTATAACAAGCTCCCAGTTAAGCACCTACTTTAATGTGGCAGTATTAGGAAGAGAATGAAAAGGAGATGAATACAGGCTGTAAATCTACTTTATTTTCATTTACCGTTTATGAGTTTAAACCTTAACTTTAGCTTGGAGAAACTAAAAGTGATTGTGACAGTTGTCGATATTAGTACAATTCCTATCTCTGTATGTTGAAGCAAGCGGAGGGGTAATGCAGTAAAGAAACACAAGACCATGCTGCTGATAAAAAAAAAAAAAAAAACATTTCCAGATATTCATTACAAATGAGGCCGCCACTAGAAGCGGCAGTCTCACGCATGTGCCTGGGCAGTTATATGCCCTGTCCTGCTACACGAAGAATGTAACAATACTCCAGTGTTCAAGGTAATGAGACTTCCACAGCGATTTCTGTTTCCCAGGGGCAGACACGAATATTCAGTTCTCTATGCTTGTCAATATAATCTTGCGTCAGAGATATCCACTTTGAAGGGCAGGGTTTCCACCGAATTTAAATCTGTTGTTAACATTTTTTTCCAAGTACCAAAAATAAAAAGCCGTATAATCAACAACACACAAGAAATATATATTTATGTGTGTTTGTACAGATGTTATACCACCGCAAAATAGGCTATTTGATGCATTTAGTAATACAGAATTATCCCAAAATGCAACAAAACGAGCCTTGTTTTAAGAAAATCAAAACAGCCACAGAACCAATGCCTTCTGCAGTAGGACCAGCATTGCAAAGGTATTATAGAGCAGTTCTAGAAAAGTACTACAATACCACATAAGTACTGCAAAACAAGTACCATCAAAGTACTTCTGTATACTATTCTATAGAATCGCTCAAAAGTAAGATTTCAAATGATTTTTGACAAAGTAACCATCTGCCTTTACTCAGTCTAACACAGATAAGAAAACATCGGGGGCATTGTTTGCCATTATTGTATCTTATTTATTTATTATAATACCAAAGGTAAACTTGCTTTAAATGTGCAATTGTCTTTAAAATAGTTTCCACTTTGCTTCAATGTTATTTAAAATCATTTAGATATCAGAGGCACAGTAGGCTTATAATTAAGACATACAGGACATAAAGCATTCAGTCAGAAAGTCTGCAAACAAACGTTTCAACTTTCAGCAGTCTTCTATGTGTTATAAGATGATGAACGTAGAAACGGTCACACCCGTTTATTTGAGCTATCTAGTATTTGGTAAGACCATATAAAGGCTAACAATTAATCAGCAAAATAATAGAGGGACATTTCTTAAGGAAAATCTATGAAAAGTATAACGATGGGTGGGACCATAGTTCAGAGATGGTGAAGGAGACGGACCATTTTTCGTTGGATAACCCATAGTATCCTATGAAAAATGGTCGGGGGCATATTTAATGGGGACCGAATTGAACACAGAGAATTGTGAGGGTCTGGAACCAACTCCCCAGTAATGTTGTTGAAGCTGACACCCTGGGATCCTTCAAGAAGCTGCTTGATGAGATTCTGGGATCAATAAGCTACTAACAACCAAACGAGCAAGATGGGCTGAATGGCCTCCTCTCGTTTGTAAACTTTCTTATGTAGGTGCGGAACTTTTTTTTCATGGGGGCGGGGGCTTCGGGAGACTAGATTTCATAATTAAAATTGGTCCGGGGGACCACTTTTCATAGCATAACCAATGAAAATTAGTAGGGAGGGACCATTTTCCAGAGACCAATTTTCGCGTGACACTGTGACCAATGGGTGTATACTGGAACGGAGTCCGTTTTTTTTCACTGGGTTCTCTCTTGTTAGTTACCGTGAGAAAATACAGCGGAAGAACCCAGGGGAACTAATTAAGCTCGAAAGTTCTAGTTAGTTACGTACACGTCACACCCACTTGTGTTCAATGTGTTCCCCAGGACGTTTCTCTGGCACTCTGGTATGACCGACGTGAAGAAGGTAATAAATGTTTCTTAGCAATTTAGCAACCTCCTTTACAGAGTTCAGTAGGACGAACACCAGAGTATTGTGTTAGTAAGGTGTTGTAAGAAGTGTAAACGATTTGAAATAAAACGAAAAAACGTGGATGGTGAAGGGTACATGTGAACTTGGATGGGCAACCACACGCGCTTGCCCATTGCGGAAGATTCCATCCCACTATTCGTTCACATTTACAGGTGTTATGCCAAATAGTGTTGCTGCCAAATAGTGTCACCTGGCAGTATTTGGCACTATTAGTGCGAAATACGGTCTCCCTGCCAAATAGTGTCGCCAGCACAATTGTGTCTCATTGAAGATTACGACTAAAGTAACAATGCGTGACAGACTGTATAACCATTTTATATTTTAATTGTGTTGCATTAGAGAGAGAGAGAGAGAGTTGCTTGAACCAAAGTCATTGTATTTATCTTACTCTTAATTGTATTATTACTTGAACTGTGATACTTGAAATGTATTTGCTTACGATTGTAAGTCGCCCTGGCCAAGGGCGTGTGCTAAGAAATAAATAATAATAATAATAAAAGAGAGAGAGAGAGAGAGAGAGAGAGAGAGAGAGAGAGAGAGAGAGAGAGAGAGAGAGAGAGAGAGATTTGTTGCTGTGTAGCAAAATAATCAAAAATAAAGAAGAAAAAGGTCAATATAGGTACATAAAAATGGGAATAATTAATATAAAAATCAACTATTCTAAAATTTCGGACTATGTCCTTCATCAGCTAGCTTTTTTTGATCTCAGAGTACCTTCCTCTTCTTATTTAAAAGGGTTTCCCAATCGACGATGTCTATTCAGTGTCGCTTCTGAGCAAACGTTGGGTTTTTTAAACCTTGTTTTTTAGGATTTCTTTTATTTTCGTACACTGGGATCATTTAAAATAACTATTTTAGTTTGTTTATGTTATAATTGAATTATGAACTTTACTATTGTTACCTGCGACTACCGAGAGCCCGCCCAACACAGTGAAACACTCATATACCGAATACTGTATGACTATTCTAATAAGTATTACCAATTCTCTATTTATGAAACATGATAAGCATAACTTTTCATTAAGGTGTCAAACTGTTAAAAGAAACACGGCCGACTAATCAGGTGAGTAAAGAAACACTGAAGACTAATCTGACTGCAGACTAATGTGGTTGGCTCCGAAACACAGTTTTCAATACTGTATTTTGCTACCTTCCAAATAGAACTTGTCCGCAAGTTCTTAAACTTCTTTGTTGATTTTTGCAGCAATTATTCAGGTATTTATCCTCAGTTAAAAAATGTAAATGTTTTCTAAAACTAATTCTTCCATTTTCATGAACTGACTCAAAATGAAAAGGTGACAGTTTTTGGTAAAGATGGAGGAAAAAAAATATTCTAGGCATGCGCAGATGAATTCGCATGACTGCGCATGTATTCTGACTACAAATCAGACACAATTCTTCCGATGACACTATTTGGCACAATACCGGTAGTTTCAATACTTGCTAATTGTAAAATTGTGAAATATCTAATTCTTCACGGTATTACTTGGCCTACTTCAATAATGGTGGAGGCTAGGAAGGGGGAGCTACCTTTGAGGGAAAACATCAACAATACAGTATACCATGCCGGTAGGTTCATACAGGATATACTGTACATTTAACTATAACATTAGAAAAACAAAACAATACAGTTCTCTTCTTATCAACCCTTCTCAGCCCCAAGGCTCCATCAGCAGGCTAGCCCCTTTCTAGATAGTCATCTGTACCCCTTTCCTTTCTTACTAATAATGGTAATGGTCTTTCAAAAATCTTCACGCTGGAAGTCAACACTCAACCATGTTAAACTAATTTAAGGAAACCACTTTTATCGCACTGCGTATACTGAAGTTTTTTTTCACCTAATAAGAATGTGTACGTCAGGTTATTTTATTTTTTTTAAAGAATTATGACTGGCACCGAGTTTAGCCTAAGTGTGAAGCAAATAACAAGTACCCAGAACTAAAGATGCATAACTGGTATAAGATAACACTATTTGAACTATATACTTCTACTTGAAGAAAGACACGTTCAAGGACTGGGTCTGTTCGCGTTCTGCACGACGAGGACTTTATAATCATTCCATTTAACGTCTTGTAAGGAAACTATTACAGTGATTTCAATGATTTAATGACTATCTAAGTAACTGTGCGCTTCCGATGTTAGTCTACTTTCTGTTCTTTGCAGAACAAGTCGAAAAGACCAACCATCACGCTGCATTGAAGGTTAGTACTAGTAGTTAAAACACACTGCACGATTAGAACTGTACATAGCACGTTGGAGTGAGGCGCTAAGGTTACTGCGATTCAGAAGCGCCCATGTCATTTAGCAACAAAACGTTTTATCAGTTTAAAAAGACAATAGACTTGAAACAGCTCGTGGTTGTCCCCTGCAGGTTACTGTGTAATTATCCTTACAACAAATAATACATTCTATGTCAGAAAACAACACTTCAAAGAATACGATAAACATAAACTGTAAAACGGATTTGTATTATTTTAATGTCAATCACGTTAGTTGATAGCTTTAAACCTTTTTGCATATCGCTTTTTCAGTTGATGGTTTAACAATCTGAAAGGATGTACACACAATGTTGGCAAGAAACTAACTCAGCAACTAAGCCTTTTGACCGTTTCAGCATATACTACAACCCAAAACATAAATTTTGCGACAAGCTCATATAATTACTTGCCAAAATTGCATTTCCACATTTAAAGTACAATTCGTTCTATTGCAGTACTTAATACGACTGCATATGTATGGGTAGTCCTTTATAAAAGTTTACCACGGTAAATGTGCTCAGTAATTTTGCAGTTTTTCAATAGTTATATAGTATACATTTATAGTTTATGATATGTTTTTAATATCCTTTATAATGCTTATGTTTTTTTTGTTTTTTTTACAGTTCGCTATGCTTTCACAGTGGTAAACATTTATAAGTCCCGATTTCTCAAGTCTATACACCAAAATGCAGATCGGAATAAAATACAACTATTCACGCAAACTCAATAGGTTTAATTTAAGAACTCAACAAAAGCGTTCCTAAATTGTTTGTTACGATTATGCAACATTAACAGTTACACACACACACACACACACACACAAAAATAGTGCAAATGTAATTTTGGTGTGCCCTGATAAATCCGGCCCATAGTGCATTACAGCAGTTATTGAGTAGCCTGTACTGTAACTTTTTTCAGAAGGAAAAGTTAAAAACTCACACTCGCACACAAAACAAACACACACGAGAATCTATGGCCCTGCATTTCTGAAAGCTGTTCTCTCCAGTTTGCAATTTGCCCCACATTTCTGTGACAGGGAAACACATCGGTAATGGTCCCAGTAAGGAACAACGTTCGGCAAACCTCGGAAACCTTAAAAGAACACTCGGGGTTATTTCTCACTCCTTTAATATAATAACTGTGACCGTTTTATTTCAAAGGCACACAATTCCCTGGACACCTTTTTAACATTCCCAAAACACACCCAAACAAACAAGGTCAAACATTGCACATACAAATGATACAAGAGTAAATAGATAAAGAAATAAATACACTTACTTGCATGTTGTCTGCAGCGGTGATTGATCCAGAGAACATCTGTCAATGGTTCTGTCCTAAAAGAGGCACAGCGAAGTGTGTGTATGTGTGTGTGTGTTTTTAATGTTGAATTTCTGTGACAAATTCTCTTCTCCTTGTTGTCTGTCTCGGGTTAAGAGGTATAAAATCACCGTGAAATTGCAATTATTAAGATTGTGATGGTCCTGGGTAGCGCACATGTGCTGCACCTGTTGGAAATGCTCTTCTCAAGATTTAAAAACATTTAAAAGAAAGAAACGTCTTGTCTTTTGGGTTCTCTCCTCCTGAATATTGTGCGTTTCAGTTTGGTTGCTCAATACCGTTTTTGGAATAAGCTTTTTTTTTTTAAAGAAACGTTTTACTCCAAACCAATTATTCCCACACACTTAGTCATAACGTTCCCGCGTTGTCAATGTTCTAATTTAATTAAAAAATATCCTTAATAACAGATGTCAAAATCAAGTTCCCTTTTGTAGACTACTGTTAAAATCTTGAATCAATAAAGTAATCTGCGGAGTTATCCAAAAACAATTTCCTCTCAGTCCAACAGAAGAATGTCTCTGTTTTCCAGTTTGCTAATAAGCACATACAGTACACAAAAAACAGCAAGCAAAGAATAGAAAACAGTCTTAAACACACTTATAAAACGCAGGAGGCACTTATTGTAATGTCCAGAGAGGTGTCTTGAATTTTATTCACACCATATGTAATAATAACTTCAGTGGCAGCATAAAAAAAAAAGTTCTAAAAAAGTTTTAGAAAAAGTTTTAAAACGTTGTTCCCGTCTTAAAATTAAATTCTTATCCTGAAATAAGACATCGATTTCGGTTTTAGGATGTTATTCCAATACAACTTGTCTCGTACGGTCTGGTGAATATCCCGATGGTTTTCAAGGCAAGCTTCCCCAGACAGTTTGAATGAGTTAAGATAAGTTTGTCTGCTATCTTCCCCGCTATAGCCACAGGCTGAACGGGACAGAGATACTCCCAGTACCTGAGCCAGCCCTCGAGAGCGTGCGCATTTCACTATGCAGAACACGAATCACAGGTTGGGACAGTCAGCCTTAAAAGGGCAACGGCTGTTTTTACTGCGATTTTAATACTGTATCGCCACTACTATCTTTTGAATAGGACATTTCCAATTTGAACTACAGCGAGCGGACCGGCAAAGACAGAAAGCGTGTGTGACGAGGACTGGGACGACGATTACTTAAGAATCTGACTTTTTAAAGTTGTAACAAAAAGACCACTTTTTATTGTTTTTTTTAATAAACTCTCGCCATGCAAACTGACTTTGGGTCGATTGATTAATGTCATGCATGAGCTACTGAAAATAGTTGAACAAAATAGTTTTGGACGCATATATATATATATATATATATATATATATATATATATATATATATATATATATATATATATATATATATATATATATCCTTCCCCATATTAGGGTCGTCATGAATGAAAAGTTAAAATGTAGCCTATGAAAACTAGAAAATGTGTCGTATTAGTCTTTACAGGAACTGCACACTTCAGTGATGTTCTGCAGTGTACTGTGTTTACACAGTAATGCACAACAACGGAAAACGTTCCTAATAGTTCTAAATGTATAAATACAAAAACCAATCAATCAATGATATTGTTAATCAAATTAAAATAGTTGAACATATGTTTTATTCATTACATTTTGTACTGTTTTTTTCCCACCTGTTAAAAGTCAATTGAGTTGATCCACGAGGACTTCTTACTTATTTGACCTGGTCTTTAGGAGTCTATTTTAATGGTGTAAACAGTCCCGGATCTTAATACCACCTCCCTCAAATTTATTAACCTTATTCTGCGGACCTAATTTCACTGCATTGTTATTGTAAGCAGTAGTGTTAGTGTGACTGTATCAGTGTGTAGTAATGGTAGTGTGGTTGTATTGGGGTGGAGTAATGTTAGTGTGACTGTATCATTGTGTAGTAATGTTAGTGTGACTGTATCAGTGTGTAGTAATGTTAGTGTGACTGTATCAGTGTGTAGTAATGTTAGTGTATAGTAATGTTAGTGTGGTTGTATTGGGGTGGAGTAATGTTAGTGTGACTATCAGTGTGTAGTAATGTTAGTGTGTCTGTATCAGTGTGTAATAATGTTAGTGTGACTGTATCAGTGTGTAGTAATGTTAGTGTGACTGTATCAGTGTGTAATAATGTTAGTGTGACTGTATCAGTGTGTAGTAATGTTAGTGTGACTGTATTGGGGTGTAGTAATGTTAGTGTGACTGTATTGGGGTGTAGTAATGTTAGTGTGACTGTATCAGTGTGTAGTAATACTAGTGTGGTTGTATTGGGGTGTAGTAATGTTAGTGTGACTGTATCAGTGTGTAGTAATGTTAGTGTGACTGTATCAGTGTGTAGTAATGTTAGTGTGACTGTATCAGTGTGTAGTAATGTTAGTGTGTCTGTATCAGTGTGTAGTAATGTTAGTGTGACTGTATCAGTGTGTAGTAATTTTAGTGTGACTATATTATAGTGTAGTAATGTTAGTGTGGTTGTATTGGGGTGGAGTAATGTTAGTGTGACTGTATCGGTGTGTAGTAATGTTAGTGTGACTGTATCAGTGTGTAGTAATGTTAGTGTGCCTGTATCAGTGTGCAGTAATGTTAGTGTGACTGTATCAGGGTGTAGTAATGTTAGTGTGGTTGTATTGGGGTGGAGTAATGTTAGTGTGACTGTATCATTGTGTAGTAATGTTAGTGTGGTTGTATTGGGGTGGAGTAATGTTAGTGTGACTATCAGTGTGTAGTAATGTTAGTGTGACTATCAGTGTGTAGTAATGTTAGTGTGACTGTATCAGTGTGTAGTAATGTTAGTGTGGTTGTATTGGGGTGGAGTAATGTTAGTGTGACTGTATCGGTGTGTAGTAATGTTAGTGTGACTGTATCAGTGTGTAGTAATGTTAGTGTGCCTGTATCAGTGTGCAGTAATGTTAGTGTGACTGTATCAGGGTGTAGTAATGTTAGTGTGGTTGTATTGGGGTGGAGTAATGTTAGTGTGACTGTATCAGTGTGTAGTAATGTTAGTGTGACTATCAGTGTGTAGTAATGTTAGTGTGACTGTATCAGTGTGTAGTAATGTTAGTGTGACTGTATCAGTGTGTAGTAATGTTAGTGTATAGTAATGTTAGTGTGGTTGTATTGGGGTGGAGTAATGGTAGTGTGACTGTATCAGTGTGTAGTAATGTTAGTGTGTCTGTATCAGTGTGTAGTAATGTTAGTGTGACTGTATCAGTGTGTAGTAATGTTAGTGTGACTGTATCAGTGTGTAGTAATGTTAGTGTGACTGTATCAGTGTGTAGTAATGTTAGTGTATAGTAATGTTAGTGTGGTTGTATTGGGGTGGAGTAATGGTAGTGTGACTGTATCAGTGTGTAGTAATGTTAGTGTGTCTGTATCAGTGTGTAGTAATGTTAGTGTGACTGTATCAGTGTGTAGTAATGTTAGTGTGACTGTGTCGGGGTGGAGTAATGTTAGTGTGACTGTATCAGTGTGTAATAATGTTAGTGTGACTGTATCAGTGTGTAGTAATGTTAGTGTGTCTGTATCAGTGTGGAGTAATGTTAGTGTGACTGTATTGGGGTGTAGTAATGTTAGTGTGACTGTATCAGGGTGTAGTAATGTTAGTGTGACTGTATCAGTGTGTAGTAATGTTAGTGTATAGTAATGTTAGTGTGGTTGTATTGGGGTGTAGTAATGTTAGTGTGACTGTATCAGTGTGTAGTAATGTTAGTGTGGTTGTATTGGGGTGTAGTAATGTTAGTGTGACTGTATCAGGGTGTAGTAATGTTAGTGTGACTGTATCAGTGTGTAGTAATGGTAGTGTGACTGTATCAGTGTGTAGTAATGTTAGTGTGACTGTATCGGGGTGTAGTAATGTTAGTGTGACTGTATCAGTGTGTAATAATGTTAGTAAGTGACTGTATCAGTGTGTAATAATGTTAGTGTGACTGTATCAGTGTGTAGTAATGTTAGTGTGACTGTATTGGGGTGTAGTAATGTTAGTGTGACTGTATCAGTGTGTAGTAATGTTAGTGTGGCTGTATCTGTGTGTAGTAATACTAGTGTGGTTGTATTGGGGTGTAGTAATGTTAGTGTGACTGTATCAGTGTATAGTAATGTTAGTGTGACTGTATTGGTGTGTAGCAGGATTATCATGTGTTTCTTTTACATTCAAACCAAGACCTTATTGTGTAAACTACTCATTTGGGTCGCCACCTGGCTACTTTTTGTACTGCCTTGCTGGTTGAAAGCCATATAACACTTACTGCATTATACCAACTCAATATAACGTTTACTGCGGTATATCTACTCAATATAACACTTACTGCATTATACCTACTCAGTTTAACCTCACTGCAGTATACCTACTCAATTTGACCTTACTGCAGTATACCTACTCAATATATAACACTTCCTGCAGTATACCTACTCGATTTAACATTACTGCAGTATACCGATAGGTTACAAATGTAACCCTGGTTCCCTGAAAGAGAAGATGACCACCAAACTATACTTTTGGGATATGCCTGCTTGTCAGGAATTCGCTGAGCATTTTATATCAAAGCTGCCGATAGGCCCCTCCGCGGAGTGACGTCCTCGGTCCCGCCTCACCGAGGTAATAAATGGTCACTGCGCGGAGATCTCAGCATCTTTGCATTGAACCCGAATGCAGTGATGCGACCTTGCAAGGTTCGCGGTCATCTTCTCTTTCAGGGAACCCGGGTTACATCCGTAACCTATCGTTCCCTTTCAATTCGAAAATGACCTCCAAACCATACTTTTGGGAAAGTATAATAGAGCCGTCGCAAGGGAGAATGAGCGGACAGCACATGAGGGACATCTCGCTACCGCCGTGTAGTGTTGGTGGTGTGAGTGTGCAACCTCAAGGACCCTGGTGCCTGTTGAAGGCATAGAGGGATCTACGGCATTAAGTCGGTAGAACCTGGTAAATGTATGCGGAGTAGCCCAGCTAGCCGCAGTAGAAGTATCGGTCAACGAGGCATCTCTGAAGAGGGCCCATGACGTAGCCACACCTCTAGTAGAGTGCGTGGCCCCCTCCCAGTTCGGGGTAGGCCGGCATTAGTATACGCAGTCAAAACCATGGGACAGTCGCTGCTTAGAGAGGGCTTGACCTCGGGTCTGTTCACCATGACAAACGAAGAGCTGGTCAGACTGACGCAGCACTCTCGTTCTATCCACATAACATCTTAATGCCCGAACCGGGCAGAGGGAATATAATCTCCTATCCATCTCCTCCGCAAAGGGAGAGGGATGGAAAGCCTTTAGTTCCACTGATTGATTTAAATGAAAAGCTGTAATCACCTTGGGGAGAAAAGCAGGGTTCATGCGCAACGACACCATTTCAATTATCAAAAATGCGCATACAGGAACTGTGCACTGACAGAGCCCATAGCTCACTGACCCGCTTAGCGGAGGTGATAGCTAACAGAAAGGCTGTCTTCATAGAGAGATAGTTCAGGCTCAAATGGGGCCTTAGTGAGAGCCTCTAGGACCGCTTCTTGACTTCATTCGGGGAGGACGTCCTTTATAGGAGGACGTAACCGCCGAACACCCTTTAGAAAACGGGTCGCCAGTATATGAGCACCCGGGGATACTGAGTCGATGGGAACCTAGCAAGCAGATATGGCTGCTAGGTACACTTTCAATGTAGAGTGGGATTTACCCGCCTCTAGCAGATCTTGCAGAAACTGTAAAGTAACTGCTGTAGGGCAATACACGGGTTCATGGCCTCCGGCCATGCACCAATTCTGAAAATATTTCAACTTTTAGGCGTACAGTGCTGTTATGGAAGAAGCCCTAGCGTTCTGCAGTGTACCGACTGCTGCATCTGAGAGCCCTAAGGCGGACAGACGGTGCCGTTCAGGGGCCAGACCTACAGCTGGAGTCTGCCCGGTTCTGTGTGCCAGAGGGTGCCTTTCGCCTGGCTGAGATCCATGTGCAGCAGGATCTCCCATGGCTGGCCTCATAGCAGCTGGCAGAGGTTTGAAAACCAGATTCTCCTGGGCCAGCTGGGGGCCACCAGGGGAACTGTCACCACGTCTCTCTCCTGACCTTCTCGAGGAAGGCAGGGAGCAGCGGTTTAGGCAGAAAAGCGTACAAAAGCGCCTTGGGCCACTCGTAGGCTAGGGCATCGACGCCTAGTGGACCTCCGCAGCTGCAGAGAGAAAACCACCGGGGGCAATGGGTCGTCTCTGCCGTGGCAAAGAGATCGACCCTGGCTTCCCCGAAGCGTTCCCAAATGCGCTGCACCACCTGAGGGTGCAGTCGCCATTCTGACGGGTGAGGACCCTCCCTCGAGAGGAGGTCCGTCACCCAGTTCACCACTCCTGGGAGATGTACAGCCCAGAGGGACAGGAAGTGCCTCTGTGTCAAGATCAGCAGCCGAAAGGCTATGTGGTGTAACTCCGGGGACCGAAGCCCTCCCTGGTGGTACACATACGCAACCACTGACATGTTGTCCCTGCGGACAAGGACATGTTTGTTGCAGAGCACAGGGGGAAAATGTTGCAGCGCGAGGTGAACCGCTTTCAGCTCTAGCGTGTTTATGTGCAGGGACGTCCAGCGGCCCGACCAGGATCCGCTGACTCTTCTGCCGCCCAGACCGCCCCCCCCAACCGGAGTTGGATGTGTCTGTCGTCACCACTTGATGGTTGTAAATTACTCCCATCCTTACACCTTCGCTCAGGTGAGGGGCTTGCCTCCACCAACGTAGCGCTTTCCAACATAGACGAGACACTGTCAGCCGATGGTGTCTGTCGCGCTTGGGTTGTAGCTGAAAGGCATTGAGTGAAGTAACCCCAGTTGGATGGCTGACGAAGCTGCGACCAATTGTACTGTGGACCCTTGTTGAAACAGGGCAAGACAGTTTTGAATGGCAGCTACTCTGTCGTCTGCATCATAAGGGAATCCAGCCGGAGACCCAAGTAGACTGTAGTTTGCACAGTATTAATTGGCTTTTTGCATCGTTGAGGGTGAGACCCAGCCTTGACAGATGCCCTGTCACAATCGCTGTCTGGGCTACTGTGATTCCACTGTTCCTTTTCAGCATCATAAACTCTCACCATCTCTTGCGGCTTCAGCGGTAACAGGTGTTTTGCAGAGCGATCAAAGTAGTGTTTTGGATGTTTTTCATTTGTTTCATTTTTTTGAAAAAACTGCGTTTTGTTCTTCTCTGCTGTAACCCTTGGTACTCGGGTCTGCAGTTTCCGACCCATGAGTGGCTCACCAGGCGACAGTCCACATGCTAAGGGTGCTACTCTGTATGCCAACAGAGCAAGATAAGGATCCTCCCCTTTCTCTGAAGCCTTTTTTAGAAGGGTTTTCACAATCTGGACTCCCTTCTCTGCTTTCCCATTTGCGGATAGTGTGGACTCACAGTGGCATGTCGGAATTCATAATGTCTGGCAAACTGCTTGAACTCCTGACTTGCATATTGAGGTCCATTGTCAGACACTACCGTTTTTGGAATGCCATGCCTGGCAAAGAAGGACTTCATGTGCTTGATAATCGCATTTGAAGTTGTGTTAGTGAGGACTGTAATTTCTGGAAAATGTGAATAATAGTCAATGAGTAGTAGATATTCCTTCCCATTGAAATGAAACATATCAGTTCCGACCATCTCCCAGGGATGTTGTGGCATTTCATCTGTCAGTAAAGGTTCCTTCAGCTGCTTAGGCTGTTACTTGATGCACAGTTGTTAATAATTTCAGCTATGTTTCTGTTTATGTTTGGCCAATATCCTGTTTCCCTGACTAGCCTCTTTGTTTTTTTCAATGCCCAGGTGCCCCTGGTGCAATCTCTGTGGGGTTTTCGGTCTCAGAGGTGTGGGTATCACTATTTGATTGGTTTTAAGCAACAGTCCCCCCACAAATGTTAACTCTTCTTGAAATGAATAATACTGCGGACATGCTTGCTTGGGCCAGCTATTCTGCATGAGCCATATTACTTTTTTCAACTGACAGTCGTTACTGGTCTCTTCCACAATTCTTTGCTGCAGTGTTTGAGACAGTGGGAGTGCTTCCATGACAGCATGTACATGGCTTGTCACCTCCTAAATTTCTTGTGGATGATTTGCTGCTGGTAGACCCATAGGACTTGCTCTGGACAGAGCATCTGCCAGAGTCAAGTACTTTACTGGTTTGAATGTTAAGGTGTAATCGTATCTTTGCAGCCGCATCATCATTCGCTGAATGCGTGGTGACATATCATTGAAATGTTTCTTTGAGAGCGTAATCAGAGGCTTATGATCAGTCTCGATTTCAATTTGGGGGAATCCAAACACATAGGAATGAAACTTCTCGCAGGCAAACACAAGGCCCAAGCACTCCTTCTGAATTTGTGCATATCTTCTCAGTTTGTGTCAGTGACCTAGCTGCATAGGTCACAGGTTTCCAGGCTCCCTCATGACCCTGTAATAAAACCTCACCCAGTGCATCTTTAGATGCATCAGTCAATACTCTAGTCTTCATGCTTGGATCAAAGAAGGCTAACATAGGTTCTGTAACCAGTATTTGTTTCACTGTCTTCCACTCCTCATCATGTGCCTGTTGCCATGACCATTCACTTTTTTCTTGCAGCAGTTCTTGGAGGGCTACTGGTTTAGCTGAAAGGTTTGGCACAAACTTGCCCATATAGTTAACCATTCCTAAGGCTCTCTGTATGGCTTTCCTATCTACTGCCTGTTGAAGTGGCATTTTTCTTTTTGTTTAGTTTTAGTCCATACTGGTACATAGTCCATACTCTCTCCAGTACTCTGTCAACATTGTGCTCTCCCTGTGTTTTTCCCCATACAATGTACACTCTGACTCCTTCCAGCTCTTTGAAGATGTTCTCCATTGCACAGTGAAAGATTTCTGGTGCAGGGCTGATGCCAAAGGGAAATCTTTGGTAACTGTAACGTCCAAAGGGAGTGTTGTCAGTGCATATCTTGGCACTTTTGCTGTCAAGCTGCAGCTGCCAGAACCCGTGTGAGGCGTCAAGTTTTGTGAAATACTGAGCTCCAGCCATCTCACTTAATATTTCTTCCCTTTCTGGTATTTGATAATGTTCTCTCCGGATGCTCTCATTAAGATCTTTAGGGTCCATGCATATCCTTAGTGTTCCATTGCGTTTCTTTACACAGACCATGGGGTTGACCCACTCAGTAGGTTCCTGAGTTGGTTTGATTACCTCTAAAGCAACCATTCTATCCAACTCCTTCCGCAGCTCTTGCCTTAACGGAACTGGAAAGCGACGTGGAGAATGCACCACTGGACGTGCTGTGGCTTTCAGTTTAATGCTGTAAGTGAAGTGCTCCAATTCCCTCAAAAATGCCAGGGTACTTCTGCTCCCAGAAATCGGTCTGTGGTCCTTCTCCCGTTAACAACATGTGTTGCATTGCTTTTTGTAGATCTTCATTTCTTGCTTGTTGTGCCACTGTAAAAACACATTTCACTAATCCCATTGTTTCATAAGCTTGATCTCCCAGCAATGATTCTTTCCCTTTAGGTACTACTACAAAGAGCAATGTTTGGGTTATGAGTTTATGTTGTACTTGCAGTCTGCATACACCTTGTGTTTCAATCATTTCAGCCCCACTTGTTTCTTTATTATCCCAGGCTTATTGTCCAGTTCATTTAAGTCTTTAACTGTAATCAAGTTAGCTTTAGCTCCTGTGTCAGGTTTCATATAAAGTACTGTCCCATTCACGTGTAAAGGAACTATCCATTTATCAGTAGTTGGGTTGTTTGCCGTTTTTTGCATAGTTTCGTTATTTACTGTGTCTCTGTCAACTGCTCCTATTAACATCACGTCTGTGTCCTCTGACACTCTGGCCCCTTCCATCATGTGTACGTCTGCATACTTTTTGAAACTGCCTCTCGAGAAACACACTTTCACAAAGTGATTCTTTCCATTACACTTTGAGCAGATTTTCCCGTATGCAGGACACTGTTAAATGGGATGCTTCCTGCTGCAACGTCTGCAGCTGTTTTCATTCCCACTCTTGTTTCTACAGAGTGCTCGCTTTTTGATTGTGTCTTTCTTTCCCTAAACACTCAGTCTACCACTGCATCTTCAGTCAGCACATTTGTATTAACAGGGCCTTCTTCAAATGTTCTAACATGCTTTTCTGTTTGCTTGCTAGCCTTACAAATACGAAATGCATCATCTAGCGTTAACTCTGCGTCTCTCAGTAATCGCTCTCTTTTTTGTTGTGCACACCAAACTCAATTTGATCCCTTATCATGGAAGCTTGCATGTCAGCGTAATTACAGGATTGAGCTTTTATTCTTAAACCTGTGACAGTTGCGTAACGTTAGCTCAGCCTTCAGCTGCCGAGTTTCTAATTCCGGGTAAGTGGCAAGCTGACTTCCAGCAATAAAGAAAACTCGACAGAAAACTCGATAGAAGAGTCTCTAAGAGTCAATCACACAGCTGGAAGAGGTTAGTATTATACACACCTTACCTACCTGTTTGTGAAAGGCAAAAGAGACTGAGATCTCTGTGCAGTGACTATTTATTGCCTCGGGAGGCAGGACTGAGGACGTCACTCCACGGAGGGGCCTATCGGCAGCTTTGATATAAAATGCTCAGCAAATACCTGACAAGCTGGCGGTCATCTTCGAATTGAAAGGAAACTACTCAATTTAACACTTACTGCAGTATACCTACTCAATATAACACTTACTGCAGTATACCTACTCAATATAACACTTACTGCGGTATATCTACTAAATTTAACAATTACTGCGGTATACCTACTCAATTTAACCATTATTATGTGTTTACACAGGGAGGCTAAGTGACTTGCTCAGGGTCACACAATGAGTCAGTGAGTGAGCTGGGACTTGAACCAGGGATCTCCTGGTTATGAACCCTTTTCTTTAACCACTGGACCACACAGTCTCCGACATGGTCAACAGGATAAGTTGTGATATCTACAAAAGGGGCCAAGTTATAAAATATTAGGGCTGACTTACTCCCTCCTCTCCCCTCCCACAAGTAATGTTACACAAGTAACATGAATAAAAAACAATCTCCTGGGATTTGAACCCATGCCTCAAGGAGAGGCTAATCCCTGGCCTCACTGTTTAGATCACTAAGCCCTGCTTCACAATGTTCTGTTTTATGATATCCAAACCTGGCTTGAGTGACTAATGTGGATGTTTGCAAGTCCATAACCGCCTAGTGGCCACGGCGGTAATTAAACATTAAATTAAAAAACATTGACAAAAACTGCTAGAGTTCGACCTACAGTATTTTCATTCCTGACTTCATGTCAATCACCACAAGTATTTACCTTCTTCAACTAGGAGACTTTTTGACTGCTTACTTCTTTTATAATAGACGGTGCAGAAAACCAGGGCTTATTAGTTGTTTAAAATGTATACAAAAAAATGAATTTCTTTTTAAACGCATTTTCTTTAAATCATTCAATGATACAAAAACTGCCAAGTCTGGGTTAATGAACCAAATAGGGGCAAGTTCTCCCTAATTGCGACTTCTTGTTTATTTTGCTAACCCAATTTTGCTAACCCATTTCTAACTTGACAGCTGTACATAGGAAATGTTTTAAACAGACACACTGTCTAACTAAACCACAGATAACCAGACAACAACAGCAAATTTAAGGTCTATTAAGCTCCTTACAATTGTTTGTTTTTCAGTTTTGTATCCTCAACATTAAATTTGTCTCCATCAATAAAATAGGGGCATTTAAGTTTTATTATACATATTTGTAAAATTGTATTTTTAGGACAGTGTTGTTAATATTTTCAACATGTTCACAAAGACATTTTATGCTAAATTATCAAAAGAAAGACAAATGTATAAAATGAAAATATAAATTAAGAAGCAGACCTGGAACATTATAAACGCTTTGAAGGTTGTTCTCACTGAACCATGACGTGTTTGTTCAGTAAACCAACACATCAGCTATCACATTGCTTTTAAACAGGGCTCTTATTAAATTACATGTAAATGTCCCTGTGGCAGAGCAGGGCTCTGCCCTTGGAAATACTGGCAGGGATGGAGTTAAGTTCTCCTCCCTGCCCAGGTTGATTGCGTCAGGTGGGAGCAATCAATTAATTAATTATTCAATGATCACCCAGCCACCTGGCATAAAAGGAGGCCTCAGCCTCCCAGTAAGATAGTTCTAGAAGGAGAAGAAGCAAGAGTGTTTTTCTGTGTGTGCTGTTTTTGTTTGTTTTTGGTAAACCAGTGAAGGCAACGCCCAGCCTGGAAGCCGTATTTTTGTAAGTTTTGTTTTGTGCTTATTGTCTATTATTTATGTTTAAAACCTTTTTGTTTGGCCCTCGTACCGGTTTATTTTGTATTTTTGTGAATTAAAAGCTTTATTTTTGAACTTTTCACACTGTCTCTGAGTCTCAACCTTTGTCATCCTGTCACATTTGGTGTCAGAAATGGGATAGCGCCACCTGGAGGCTCAGGGCAGTATTTTTTTTTTTTTTGAGTTTTGAGTTTTGCGGAGAAAAAAAAAAAAAAAATGGGAAGAGGCAGCGGCAGCAGCATCAAAAGCTGCTGCCACCCCAGCTGGAGGACCCAGCCAGCCTTTTCCCCTGGTGCTCCTGGCATGGGAAGGAGGACCACCGCTGGAGATCCTGCCCAGAGGTGCCACCAGTGGACTGGTGTGGGCTCACGAGGTCTGACGCCACAACTGGGCAGGATGCTCCTCGCCCTGGCCCAGGAGGAGGCAGATGATGACTGGGAGTTGTTTTAAAAAGGCTCATGCAGAGTTGTGCCCGGCTGTGGAGCATTTGGGCACACAGTGGCCATCTGCCCCACCCAAACAGAGGGGAGGAGAAGGAGGCAGAGAGGAAGGAAGACATGGGAGGAAGACGAGTGGTGCACCCAATGCATGCAGTACGGGCATGAGGAGCACCACTGCCCGGAGGTGTTACAGGACACAGACCTGGAGTGGGAGGAGCCCGAATGTCCTGCGCCTGAGTGGGAGGAGCCCGAATGTCCTGCGCCTGAGTGGGAGGAGCCCGAACGTCCTGCGCCTGAGTGGGAGGAGCCCGAACGTCCTGCGCCTGAGTGGGAGGAGCCCGAACGTCCTGCGCCTGAGTGGGAGGAGCCCGAATGTCCAGAGCCCAAGAGGGGGGAGTCGGTGCGTCCAGAGCCCAAGAGGGGGGAGTCGGTGCGTCCAGAGCCCAAGAGGGGGGAGTCGGTGCGTCCAGAGCCCAGGTATCTGCCAGCAGAGGGAGAGTTCCTGCTGGTTCCGCCTCCACCGCCGTGGGAGGACTGTGTGTCGCTCCCACCTCCACCAGCAGAGGGAGAGTACCTGCTGGTTTTGCCTCCATCGCCGCCACCAGCAGAGGGAGCATGCCTGCTGGTTCCCCTGCTGCTGCCGTCCCGAGAGCCAGAGGGGGTGGAGCTGCCGTCCCGAGAGCCAGAGGGGGTGGAGCTGCCGTCCCGAGAGCCAGAGGGGGTGGAGCTGCCGTACCGAGAGCCAGAGGGGGTGGAGCCACGGACACGAGAGCCAGAAGGGGAGGAGCCACGGACCCGAGAGCCAGAAGGGGAGAAGGCTGAAGCCCCTCAGCAGCCCTTGCACATGCTGCTGAGAGGAGCTCAGGGGATGCGCACCCAATTGCGACGGCAGGAGGTGCCAGCCCGACTTCAGAGACCGCTAGAATGGCCACAGCCACCACCGCCAATGCCGGAGTGTCTGGAACCGTTGCCACTGGAGGAGCTGGAACTGCCGTTGCCGGAGTGGCCGCCGTCTACGCCTGCTGTTCCGGAGGGTCTGGCTGCTGTTCCTGAGGGTCCACCGTCTCCACCTGTTGTTCCAGAGGGTCCACCTGATGTTCCTGAGGGTCCGTCGTCTCCGCCTGCTGTTCGTGAGGGGTCACCGTTCCCGCCTCCGCCACCAGAGGGAGACGGGCCGCCGTTCCCGCCTCCGCCATTAGAGGTGCCACCAGCGTTGCTCCTGCTGGAAGGGTCCAGGTTCCCTGCCAGCGTTCAAGTGCTTGGAAGGTCCGGGGCCCCCGCTATTGAAGAAAGCTTGGGGGATCCGACATCAACCCCACCCACCACCACCCTCTGAAATAGTCCACCCAAGGGACATAAGGGGACTCTTGGGGGGAGGGCTTGGGTTCAAAGGGGGGGGAAGTTTGGCCGATTGAGGCCTACGTACTTTGTACGTGGGGGGAGGTGTGTGGCAGAGCAGGGCTCTGCCCTTAGAAATACTGGCCGGGATGGAGTTAAATTCTCCTCCCTGCCCAGGTTGATTGTGTATTTTTGTAAGTTTTGTTTTGTGCTTATTGTCTATTATTTCTGTTTAAAATCTTTTTGTTTGGCCCTCGTGCCGGTTTATTTTGTATTTTTGTGAATTAAAAGCTTTATTTTTGAACTTTTCACACTGTCTCTGAGTCTCAACCTCTATCATCCTGTCACAGTCCCATTCTAAAGCAGCCAACATTAGCGATCAGCTAGTTCAAAATAGAGTACCTTCAACATCCATACAAGTACAAATGCAAAGGTCATGCTAGGATCAAGCAAGAGCAGAAAATGCAAGTTTAAGGCAAGGACCATGAAAGGATGCTACAAAAAGATAAGGAAGGATTTCATGCACGCCTTTCACAAAAAGTTCAAAAAGGGTAATGCGTAAATGTTGCAAAGGATATATTATCGCACAAGGGATTTGAGAAGTGACTGGATGGATTATGTATGCTTTTTGAAAGGCATGCATGGAATTCTTATATATCCTTGTGTTTGTTACCCGTGCTTAGTTATTGCTTTAAACTTGCATTTTATCATCTTGCATGGCTTGCTTGAGCTTAATATGATTCTCATTGTGAATCCATATACAGATGTAGTCAAAAGTTTACATACCCCAATGGAAATATATAATTTCTAGAAATTTCTCGAAAGCAAAAAATTATAGGAAAAATCTTCTGTAGCAAAAGTTTTGCTTTTGTGGATGAGGAAGAAAAGGTACAAGAAATAGATGTCTACAATTATTTATTTCAGCAATTTTTTTGCAAAACACCAAAAATGGTAATTTAAAAGTTTTCATACCCTGACTAGGAAAATGAAACGAACAGCTAGTTGAGGCACCTTTAGCAATAATAACCTCTTTTAACCGATTAGGATATTTGTCAATGAGCTTTTGGCATAATTCTTTAGTGATTTTTGACCATTCTTCAACGCAAAATGGTTCCAGTTCATTCAAATTCTGATTTCTCTTGGGCACAGCCTTCTTCAACTTATACCAATGATTCTCAATATGATTTAGATTGGGACTTTGACTAGCCCATGCTAGAACCTTGATTTTATTCTTCTTTAACCATTCTGAAGTAGATTTTGATGTGTGCTTTGGATCGCTGTTGTGTTGGAGCGTCCAGTTGAGCTTTAAACTAAATTTTGTAGTGGAGGGTTTCAGATGATTGGCCAATATCTTTTGGTATGCTATGGAATCCATTTTACCATGTATTGTAACTAAATTTCCTGTGCCATTAGAGGAAAAACTGCCCCATAGAAGGATATTACCACCTCCATGCTTGACAGTAGGTATGATGTTCTTTTCTTTGTACGCCTCACCAGACTTTCTCTAACCATAACAACTATCAGCATGACTAAATAACTCAATTTTTGTTTCATCACTCCAAAAAACCTTTGACCAGAAGTCATATCCATCATTCAAATGCCGTTTTGCAAACTTTAAGCGATTGTCCTTGAGATGTTTTCTTAAGAGTGGCTTTTTCCTTGGCCTGCGACCATCGAGACCTTCACCAGGCAATATTTGACTTATGCTTGAAATGGAAACCCCAGTCCCACTTGCAGCCAATTCACTTTGAATATCTTTGGCAGTCAATCTCGGATTGTTATTAACCTTCCTCACAATTCTTCTACTTGTTCTTGGTGAAAGAACCTTCTTTCTTCCAGACCGAGGGAGCGTTGTGACAATACCATGAGTCTTGTACTTCTTGATAATAGAAACAATAGTTGAAATTGGGATATTCAAATATTTGTAAATCTTCTTGTATCCTTCTCCAGCTTTATGACAATAAATAATTTTCTGCCTAAGGTCTTCAGATAGCTTTTTACTTTTTCCCATATTGACAGCAACATCCTATGCCAAACCCTTTTATACTCTCTAAGAATGTTCACCTACAATCCAGCAGTTTTCTACAATTAGGTTCTGCATTATCATAGTGACATTTCTAGCATCTTGTAGACAATACTATCATAGCATCAAAGGGTATGAATACTTTTGAATGAGCATTTTTGTAGTTTTGCAAAACAATTGCTGAAAAATAATTGTAGGCATCTATTTCTTGTAACTTTTTTTCCTCATCCACAAAGGCAAAACTTTTGCTACAAAAGACTTTTCCTAAAATTGTTTTCGAGAAATTATAAATTTCCATTGGGGTGTGTAAACTTTTGACTATAACTGTATGTCCAAGTCCACCTAAAAGAGGTATTTTTCCGCTGCACCTTTCCTTTGCTCCAATATTGGGATATTATTCATTTTCTCTAAATCTACTTTTATCTGGATTTGAGTCCTAATTGTCTGGACTGAACAGCCCTCCTCGTTCCATTCAGCATGTGACAGTGTGACCTTTCCACTCCACTAGCCTAACCTCTCTCTAAATATGTAGAAAAGATGGGGCTGGCAGTTGATAGGTAAGCCTGTCACATGATTTGATTTGATTGGATTTGGGTAGAGTGAGGAAGGCTGAAGTAACCCCAGCCAGTCTTCTTCACCTTACCCCATGGGAGAGCAAAGGCCAATGCAGCGCTTCCTGTGGGTAACCAGCTGAAATTGGGAACTCTGTATTAGCGGGATTCAAAACATGCTTGCATGAGAGCTGCATCCGTCAGTTTGTTTTCTTTACATTTGGCCTCTTTGTTTTATATACAGTACCTACAGAAAGTCTACACCCCCTTGAACTTGTTTCACATTTTGTTGTGTCAGTGCCTCAGAGTTTCATGCATTTAAATTAATTTTCCACTTATCTACACACCATACTCCACACTGTTAAGGGGAAAAAGGTTTTCTATTGAGAAAAAAATGATATATTATAAATACAAAACTGAAAGATCATAATTGGATAAGTCTCCACCCCCCTGAGTTAATACTTGATGGAAGCACCTTTGGCAGCAATTACAGCTTGGAGTCTGTTGGGATAGGTCTCTACCAACTTTGCACACCTTGATTTGGCAATATTTGACCATTCTTCTTTACAAAACTGTTCAAGCTCTGTCAAGTTCCTTGGGGAGCGTTGATGGGCAGCAACCTTCAAGTCATGCCACAAATTTTCGATTGGATTTAGGTCGGGGCTCTGACTGGGCCCCTCAAGGACATTTACCTTTTTGTTCCTTAGCCACTCCAGTGTAGCTTTGGCTGCAGGAGGGCAGCAGGTTTTCCTCAAGGATGTCTCTGTACTTTGCTCCATTCATTTTCCCTTCTAGCCCCAGTCCCTGCCGATGAGAAATATCCCCATAACATGATGCTGCCACCACCATGCTTCAGGGATGGTGTTCATTTGGGTGATGCGCTGTGTTGGGTTTGCGCCAAACATAACGCTTTGCATTTAGGCCAAAAAGTTCCATTTTAGTTTCGTCAGACCACAAATCTTTTTGCCACATGGCGACAGAATCTCCTGAGTGTTGTTTTGCATACTTCAAAAGGGATTCAAGGTGAGCTTTCTTGAGTAATGGCTTCCTTCTTGCCACCCTACCATACAGGCCAGATTTGTGGAGTGCTTGGGATATTGTTGTCACATGCACACTTTGACCAGTCTTGGCCATGGTTGAGTCTTTGCTTTGAAATGCACTACCCAGCAGAGGGAGCCTATAGGAACTGCTGAATTTATCCTGAAATCATGTGAATCACTACAGTTTAACACAGGTGGAGGCCACTTGGTGTGTGATTTTGAAGGTGATTGGTTACACTTGTGCTAATTTAGGATTGCTATTACAAAGGGGGTGGACACTTATCCAACCAAGCCATTTCAGTTTTTATATTTAATTAATTTTCTACAAATTTCTAGAATATTTTTTTCACTTGGAAGTTGTGGGGTAGGATGTGTAGATAAATGAAAAAAATATATATTTTAATGCATTTTAATTCCAGGCTATAAGGCAACAAAAGGTGAACATTTTGAAAGGGGGTGTAGACTTTCTATAGGCACTGTATATGACTTTGAGAGATCTGAAAAAAAATCATTTTAAAATGCAAAAATGAATATATTGCCTCCTCTCTATTTTAAGTATTATTTTAGGCTTTTCTTTTTTTTCATGTTTTGCAAGCCGTGTTTTTTTGGCAGCGTCTGCCCAAACCACATCGTTTCAACTCCCACACCCTGCCCTCCTTGCGCCTCGAAAGGGCCCTCTTTCAGCTTCATATGAAAAGAAGGCTTCTCATTTCACTTGGGCCTGAGGTGGATTTGGCTCTCTCCAGCCATTACACAGTAAAGGAATTCCCTCGCCACTGTCCCAGTGGAAGCCACATAAACCGAATGGTTCAAGTAAAGAGATGGATTGTGAAGCCGTCGTCTGACCTGAACTGGCAGAAGTAACCTTCCCAGGCAGGGACTCCTCAGCTCTGCTTACTGAAGAAGAAGGTGTGAGAGCCTGGATTAACCCTCTGCTCGCTGATAGGACTGTTAGGATTACTGTATGTTAACCACTTTTCTATATCAACCACTATAGACAGATAGAGGGACTGTATATGTATGTATTGCTGAAGCTTACAGGATGATGCTGTAATTAGAGACTAATCGATTAATGATCATTTGTGAATGTAAATTAAACATTCACTGATCGACTGATTGCCCTGGTGCCACTTGGAGCCTCAGGCCTCACCTATATATTGTACTACAAGCACATGCATGTTTTTCTATTTCTGTTTAAAAGATTTTGTGAAGAGTGTACTTTTCTTTGCTCCTGCTTTTTAATAACATGTTTTTCAATGCATATATTAATATGTATACTAATAAGCACATGCATGTTTTCACTTGGATTTGAAGACTTTTGTCCTTCTTGCTTGATTGTGAACCAGCAAGCAAAAAATTATTTGACATCAGTATGTGTTAAATATATCTTTTCTGTGTCTTGTATTGAGGAAAGCAAGTTAAATCAAAGCTAGGTCATATTTAAGTAAACGGCATCTGGACTATACTTCTTTGGGGTTTTTTTTTCCCCGCTACTGTTCCTGAGGAAAATCCTCATTTCTCCCTGCACTTGTATTAGTGAAACAACATCCTCTTTTTTTTTTTTTGGGTTAAATATACTTTTCATAGCACGGAAAGTTTTATTATCTAAATTATGAATCACAAAGCCACTCTCCATTTATATGTACAGATGACCCGGTCTCTTATGTAAGTGTTTCACACTTTTGCCCACCAAATGTTTTCACAAGAAAACTATGTTGTACCACAGAAGAATAGGGCTAACTGGACATACTGATTTACAATAGCAAACGTATTATCAAAATCAAAGAGTCCAACTTGTTGTACCTGAGTCGTGCTGTAAGACATCTCGGGTCAGGTTGCTCACTCGGCGGTAAGTTATTTCACATGCTGTCAATGTGTGTCGTGGGCACCTGATCTCTTCACAGTACTGACATCTGAGGGGATAAACTCTCTAAGGCTATGGACCCTATTTGTTAAACTTCAAGGACTGTTTTATTGAAGCCCATTTTAATTAATCAGAGTTTACAGTCCAAGAAACCTGTTTTAAAAAATAAAAAAAATCAATCAACAATAAAAGCATTCCTTAAAGTTACCGGTATATCAATAAATCTTTTCATTTAAACTTTGCACAGGCATTTATGAAAAGTGTGATGGCTGTCTGTCCAGTCCAACTTTATTTCTAGAGAAAGACTTGTCCAGTTGTGATGAAACTCACTAAGAACATTCTTTAGCACATTTTTAAAGCCATCAGCATCTAGGGGTGGCATTCTGTTTGTATGTATGTCAGATGATATTTTTACATGTGTATACAGTGAAGAGTGCTTCCTGTTAGTTATGCTGGGGAGTTAATGGTACTGACATGCTTGTTTTGAATATATTTGTGCTCTTCCTAAAAGAAGGGAAAAGCCACTCTGTTTGAGAGTAGTTGTAAATAATACCCTTTACATTGTTATAGGATTGAAGGTACCTTGTAAATAAGCTGCCACATTTATACTTACAACTACTATAGTGTGGGTCAGAACTGTGTCTCGGGGTGTGTGGTAAGTATATATGACGCTGTCTTAGTGTGATGTGCAAAGTGGGAAAAAAATAAACAGACAAAAAAGGTTGATAATGTAGTGTTTATATATACAAAGGCAAAGATGAATACAATACAATGTCGTCTTTTTTTTCAGAAATCTCCAAGATTTTTTTTTTTGTCACACAGATGGATAAAGGCAGAAAAATACCAAAAAGAATGAACTTGTTAATAATTTGATGGAGAGCCCAAACCAAGACTTGTGTTTCTTCTTTTGATTTCAAATATAAATACAAATTATATGCCTATAAATGATGGACCAGTAAGAGAAAGAAGGCAGGACTGACGAGCAATCAAAAGGCCGTGCAAGCCAGCGTCTCGAAGCACCGAGAGCTTGGGATGTCTAAACCCAGTTCTGGTTTATGGGTAACGGCAGGTGGTGTTTGTGGTATGGCAAGAATCACATCCCACCCTCCGCGTGCTTGAGTCAGGGTTTAATCAGGAGAGCCGTGCTCTGCTGTCCCTGTGCAGAGCTGAAACACTCGCAGAATGTGTACTAGGCACCGGTTTTAACACAATGAAAATTATTTTGTCTCTAAGGGATTACACTGGAGATGCCTGCAGTCTGTCGTGCAGAATCAGTGGAAACGTGTGGCATTTTCTTTTCCTTGCAGTCGACAAAACACTTCAGCCTTTGGTCTCGGTTGAGTTTGACTTTCCTAATTTATATAGTGGGTGGTGGAATAAACCTTTGGATCCTGTTATAACTGAATGGTATTTTCTGTATTGAAATAATACCCTCAAAATATAATTGACAAGCGGCAGACCTAATTCCAGTAAAGATCCAATCAGTAAAAAAAAAACAATTAAAAAAAAAAACAACACACTAGACTGTATATATTTTCCTTATTTTTCATCTTGTAAAAGCTGCCCAATCTGTTCCTCAAGCTCTATCGTAATTCCAAAATACTTATAAATACAAAAACACCTTCAACATACGGTTTGTACTGTAAGTTAAACATTGTAATTGACTTCTAGGTAATAATGACTGAAAACAAAGTTCCCAATAAATCAACGAGTTGAAATAATTAGCAGAAAAAAACTGGAACTGCTGCTTGAAAAGACGTCAGCAAAATGTGCAGATAAAGAAAGGCAGCTCAATGATAGAATACAAGATTGATTGATTAATTGACCATGTATTGGCATCACAGTCTATAGGAAACAGTCTTATTCATTAGCCTATAAGAAACAAACCCTGGTTGGAGCTCTCCTCTGTTAGACACATACATGATTTTCAGTTATGCTTATATAAAACACATCGTAGTTTCAATACCGCAGTCTCAGAATCACACAGACATTATTTCCATCAACAGGCTGCAAAAAAACTAAAGAAATAAAGAAATACAGAGATACCAAGTACAGAGTCACAGTACTTCTTCAAACACGCGTACATTTCTGAAAATCTCTTGCGTTTACATCTTGTTTTGACACAAAGTTTTCAAACAAGTTTTTATTTATTATTTTGTTTTAAAAAGACCTCAGCGGTAACCGTTATGTTCAGAAAGGTAACCCTCCCTCACATTCTGTGCAAAAGTTTACATGAATTCTATATATCTATACATATATATGTATGTTTGGTAGAAAGTGCACTGCTACTAATGCTTACTTATTGGTGCCTTCATCCTGAATATATATCTTTATAACACATGAAGACAGGAAACCAACCAACACACACACTCACCACATGGTTAATATATTGTCACCGATGAAAATCCCTTAAAAAAAAACAACTAATTTTAAATAATGGAACACTTGAATTTTCAAAATGGACCATTAGTACACGCTACGAGTTCACTGGGGATTTTCATGTGTTATACATTACAATATTATTTATTTATTGATGTATTTATTTATCAATGGGACCTTAACATTGGAAACATTTTAAAAATCAACAGAAGCTGTATTGGATAGACGCCTTCACTAAGTCCAGGCTTTTATAATAATTACAACAAATCACTATTAAATCATTATTTCTACACGGCTCAGATAACCGGTTTAATTGTATTTGACGCTCCATTGGTTTAAGATATGTATAAATCAAGACTCTCTTTTCCGCCATTTCTTTTTTCAAACTGTAATTCAATATATATATATATATATATATATATATATATATATATATATACACACACACACACACACACACACACACACACACATACAGCTCTGGACAAAAGTTTTGCATCACCTAGAATTTTAGGATTGAGACATACAAAATATATATATATATATATATATATATATATATATATATATATATATATATATATATAGACACACACACACACACAATGCTCCCTCGCTATAACGCGGGTCTCGGGACACACACAATATGAGCGTTATAACTGAAGAGCGTTATAAACAGGGGTGGGGTGGGGGTCGGGTGGGGTGCCGAGGGACACAACACCACACATCTGACTAAAATACAAAAAAAAATAACTCCCTCTCCATACAGTGAAGCAAAAATGTAACTTTCTGTGAATTAACCTTGCATAAAGCACCATGTAATCAACGCTATATTTTTTACAAAAAAAAAAAAGATAACATTCCCACTCGTGGATCATTTTAATTAGCAGTTTTTAAACTATAAATAGCCTGGCTAAACGGCGGTCGGGAGTTCACTTCGAAGCGACAGACAAGCAAACCAAGTGTGAGAAGAAGAGCGGGTCGGGAGAGGGGAAGAGGGAATGGGCTCGCCCCAGGTTCAGCTGCCGGAGCGGGGCTGAAGCGTCTCATCTCCCAGAAAAAGCTGCAGCTCCTCTCACAGCAAAAAAGTAAATACATTAGGAAAGATAACCACATAATAGTCCTAATATTGATTTAGTTATAAAACGAATGCTGAATAAGATGTCTGTGTTATAAAGTGCCAGCGCAGCTTTTCTTCAGTTCAGATACTGTATCAAAAGGGAGAGACAGAAATGGAAGTTAGACTGAACAGTTTGAACAACACCAGTGCTGTATTTACTGTAGAAATATTGCATGAATCACTAGTATAGGGAATTGGGGGACATGCTGTAGAAGCGTTATATCCGAGGCGCGTTATAACAGAGAGCCTTATAGCGAGAAAGCATATATATATATATATATATATATATATATATATATATATATATATATATATATATATATATATATATATATATATATATAATCATTTAGATCTGTATTTTAAGATCATATACTAAAAAATTATATTGCAAAAGTCTATCGGAAGCCATAATAGTAGTAAAATATTTCATGTTAGATTTTGGAATGCCACATTTTTTATTTTTGTCAGTTTTCCATGGAAAACTACAAAGCGGTATGTAATTCAGTATGTTAACGTTACATTATTTAGCAGGTTTCATTTGACTTTAAGAGGCAAAATGAGTCCATATAGGGTGATACAAAACCTTTGGCCTTAGCTCTCTCTCTCTCTCTCTCTCTCTCTCTCTCTCTCTCTCTCTCTCTCTCTCTCTCTCTCTCTCTCTCTCTCCACACACACACAGGGTCGGGCTTAGGGGAAGGTAAGCAAGGCGGCCTCACGGCCCCACACCTAAGGCTGGCCCCACACGTCACAAATTGCATGCCGTCTTCAGAGTCAAGCAGTCGAGTATTATGTCGGCCCCTCGCAAGTACAAGTCGGGTCATTGTAAAAGGAAAATAAAAAATATACAGAAATTCAAGTCAAGCGGCAACAAGGAGCTCTGCTGCCGTATCTAGACAAACCACCAAATAAAAATCTGCGCTGTAGAAAAGCCCCATTTTAATTATTATTATTTGTTACCACATTTGCACTTTCTGACTGACAAAGTGGACCACACAGACTAAGGCCGGCCCTGATGAGGACTGTCAATTAATCACAGTTAACTTCTCCGATTAATGCGTTAATTTATTTGCAGAGTATTTTTTTGCTTAATGCCCGTTAACCACGCGTTTATTATTTTTAAGCTTATTTTTGTAATACACCAGGCTTTTATTACCATCTAGTTTGTTTGTGCACTGTGCCGATTGCTTCCTGACTGGTAACAGAGGGCAGGGGAAGTCTGTGTAGAAACAAACAAACAAACAAAAAAACCTCCGCTTTGCAATAAGTGCCTCTTTCTGTCACAGCTGATTTGAGGCAGTGATATGCGATGTAACAAAAGAATCATGCCGAACGTAGCATCGCCTGTTTACAGAATATTCTTCTCATTAGTGAAATTCGACTACTATTGCAGGTACGTTTTTTAAAACACATACGTATATATTTGCATATCAGTGAATAAAAACGTTTTTGGTATATTAATGATGACAGTCTATACATTACTTGGACCTGAAAATTTAGCAATTCATCTCAACCTGACAAATACTAAGGCCGCCAAAATAAATAACATAGTCATCCCGGCCGTACCCAGCCATGAAAAATGACCCACGCACTTGCCCATGCCCTCCGCCACTAAAGTTTTTATAAACAGAAGAAAAAAGATACGAGGGCATTGTTAATATATGTTGTTTATTTAAATACAAAGGTTTAGTTAACTGGTTATTTTTCTGAATAAGATACTATTATAGAATTTTGAGTACCTGACGTTCTAAATTTGCAGGACCTATGTACAGTGCAAACAAGTAGCCTTTTCTTTGCAAGTGTCCATCATGCAGTGTCTGAAATAAAGAAGTATCCCATTTACTTCAAATGCAAAGTCAAATGCTTCTAAATACGCCAGAACGGATATTTAGGGTTTGTGGTTTTTGGGTTTTATTTTTGAGCGCTATATACGCAACAAAGGATGAAATGCATTTTATTTGTGGCAAAGCAACGTGCAAAAGGGCCTAACTATTATTTGTTTATTTAGCAAACACCTTTATCCAAGGCAACTTACAGAGACTAGGGTGTGTGAACTATGCATCAGCTGCAGTCATTTACATCAACGTCTCACCTGAAAGACGGAGCACAAGGAGGTTGTGACTTGCTCAGTGTCAGTGGCAAGTTAAAATCGTTTTACTCAGACACTGCAAGGGGCATCTGGGGCCTCATTAGAAAGAGCAGGCATGTGTACTGTGGTAACCAAGGAGACTACAGACCATTCTCCCAAAACACAAGCAGTTGATCGAAGGTTTAGGGGTTCTGCATACATGCCAACAGTCCCTATATGGTCCCGATTTCCTAGCAAATGTCCCGCGTCCCGATGCATAGGAAGAAAGTCCCGATATTTACCCATAGAAAAAAAAACATTTATTCTGCACAGCAGAGTTAGTGAAAACCACACGCTGTGCTCTTCATGCGGCTGACACATCTGCTGATCACTAACTTACACAAAGGTAAGAACGCTTCATTATGTCTATTGCTATGCGTTTATGGATTTGTCAAAGAAAGTGCTCTATAATATGCCAGCACAACAAAATGAAACAGAGAGCAATGCCTATGATCTGTCTTATGACTACTATCATTTTTTTTAATAAAATAATAATTATTATTATAAACAATGATATTTAAATATTCTTCAGAAAGTTTACATCATTATCTTCAATTAGGTGCTGCCAAGCGGAATAAACATACATACAATTATATATAAAGGAAACGGATATGAAAATATACAGTATAATTTGAAATGCATTAAGGTGTGTAATGAACTGACTTCATTGTGATTTAGCAGTTGGTTCAAACAATTTAACAAGGGCAACAATATTCATCCAGAAATAGGACAACAGGTTGTTTTTTTATGCTGGGTTGTTTTGCTAATAATAATAATAATAATAATAATAATAATAATAATAATAATAATAATAATAATAATAATAAACAGACCCAAACAAATACGTTTGCAAACAGAATTTAAAAGATTAAATTGTGCTAGCATTCCTGATATGAATCGGAAGCAAGTTCCAACGACGATGGGCATTACAACTAAATGCCCTGGCTCCGAGGAGTTCAAACTAATTTTGAAGACTGTCAGAAGATTAGCATTTTCCGATCTCGGAATGACCAGGGACATGTGGGGCGAGCAGATCTTGAAAATAAAAAGGTTCAAGACCATGTAAGGCCTTCTAGGTAATAAGAAGAACTTTTAAATAACAACAACAACAACTACAACAATAATAATAGCATCAGTAATAAACATGAATGAGATGGATGCAGTAACTATCAATTAACTATGTGATTAAAACCAAGATTAACTAAGATTATTTTTTTAGTCGCTTGAAGGCCCTATATATATATATATATATATATATATATATATATATATATATATATATATATATTTTTACAAACAGAATCTCGCCTCTGCTGAATCCTTAAAAGCTGAAAACAAATTAATCTCTGCAAGGCAGAAGGAAGCTGCTAAACCAAGTGCACCCTCTCCTATTTTAAAACATCACAGAACATTGTGTCTTTTTATAATAAACAAATTCCTATATTGCTATATTACTTACAAAACAATAAAACAGTAATGAGTAAGGAGTTTATTATAAAAATAAATTAAAAAAAACACACCAGGTTCTCAATGCTTCAGCTCAGAAATCTATTTACCATTTAAAACAATCTTCAGTGTCATAGCAGTAAAATATTGAGCATCAGTATTTTCTGTATTATGGCCTTAACTAGCCATGCTTTCTCCCTGTAAGTATAATCGAAACAATCACTTAAGTTACGCAGACTTTAAAAATCAAAACAAAAAGAACGTCTTCTAAAAAGAATGTACAACACAACACCCAAAACGGGAGTTTCAGCACCTTTACTAATGGCCTTGGGTCTTACAGATCTATAAAACTGCTGTTTTTGTATCCCAACATATGTGACTAACGACATTTTGAAACAGGGTTATTTTGGATTTTTGTTAGTGTTGAGAGTTTTAGCATTGACTACCTTTTTCGCTAACCGTTAAGAAATCAACAAATTATTATAATTAGTATGCATTGGCAATAAAAGGACAATTTATTATTCTTTCATAACACTAACCATAGTTTATGAAAGAAGTAAAAGCACATTAGGTAAAGATTGTAACTGAGTCAACGGTGGCTACTAATGTGTGCCGTTGAAGAAGTTGTGTAGTTTTATTTTTTGTATTACAGTTTTATCTTGTACGTCAGTGAAATCCAAACTATTTAGCAGCAATCACAATATATCTTTCCCTCGTGTCTTCACTTCACTTGAAATTATACTCTTGCATAGCCCTCTTCTCTAATGCTTTAATGCCTCATTGTTTCTTTTTGAATGTACCCTCCAAACGACCAAACTTTCCTTGCTCTTTACAAAGTATATTCCAGTCCTCCTCGTTCCGATTCCTGAATCGAAGGCTTTGCTGGCATTACGTCTGCACTAGACTTCAGGCTTTTCTCCCTGCATCTCTATTGCTCCAGTACGTCTGTGCCTCTCCATGTGTGTGAATACCATTTTTTCAGCTAAGCCTCGCTGGCTTTAGAACAGTAACAGTCTCTGTCCAGCAACTCCCTTTAATAGGTGACTTGTGGTCAGGGAGCAATCAATAATCAAAACCATAGGGTCCAGAACTGCCCATTTCACACCGAGAAAGGCTTGTTTGACATGAAATAGAAACTGTGTAAGGGCAGCAGAGAGTGCCACTTGCGCTGTAGAAAAGCCCCATTTTAATTATTATTATTTGTTTATTTAGCAGACACCTTTCTCCAAGGCGACTAACAGAGACTAGGGTGTGTGAACTATGCATCAGCTGCAGAGTCACTTACAACAACGTCACCCGGAACACGGAGCACAAAGAGGTTAAGTGACTTGCTCAGGGTCACACAATGAGTCAGTGGCTGAGTTGGGATTTGAACTGGGAACATCCTGGTTACAAGCCCTTTTCTTTAACCACTGGACCACACAGCCTCCTTGTAATTCACTGTTAAGATTATTCTTTTAAATTCCATCACTACCTCTGTAAAGTCCCTTCGGCTGATCTAGCAAGGGCTATATTATGCTTCTGCCAGGCAACTTGAATAGCAGCTCAGAATAGCACCCAAACTGGGCTTAAAACACCTTAACACTGAATCTATCTATCTCTCTCTCTCTATCTATATATACACACACACACACACACACACACACACACACACACACACACGGTATAACTTCACTATAATGAACCCTTCTTATAATGAACCCCCTTTTTTTACCGATCCAGGCAGTAAGAAATGTTTTTTTCAATGGAAATTAGCCCTATTAGAACGATCACTTTTACAAAATCTACCCGGATAAATCTCGGTAGTGACTGACACTGAACCTTCTCCTGTGTGAATGTGTTATTCTCTCAGTGAAGACCTTGGTAGGCTAATTCGAAGATAATGCTGCTTCATAGATAACCTATTGTAGTGCGAATCATGTGTGACGTATGCAACCGTTGCCATCTTCACACAAACTGCAACCAGATCCCAATAGAAAGGTTAAGGGGACAGTGAAAATGTGTTTATCTGGACACCCAGATCCCAACAGAAAAGGTTAAATAGGTGTCAACATTAGTAGACCACTTCAGTTTTAGACCCTCCAATTTTGTAGTTTACAGAATCATAGTTGCATCTACAGTACACAAGGGCTCCAGAAAACAATCTATAGGAACCAATTTGCTTGTCAAGCAATCAATAAAATAGCTGTTATTTTTACGGTTATTGCTTTTATAGCAGCGTATTCTCAACAGCCAGACAGTTTTAAAAACAGCACTTGAAAAAGAAATCCGTTCCACAATGCAAATTATCCACCAATCATGTTTAAAATACAAAGGGACCTGCACTTCTTCCATTATAAACTGGTATAAACAGTCTTCAGTTGGCATGGCTCATGAAACAGTGACTGCGCAAACAAAGCATTAAGTTCTGTTTATCAACTGACCTAGCGGTCTGTCTTTAGGGTGACATGTTAATGATTCCACAGGCCCCTACCCAGATTCAGAAGAACACACTCTGGCAGCAAGCGACTCTAACCCGGAGCTGTAAAACATGAAGGAGTCTGAGAATGTTTGAGAACGATTTTATGACAGGTATGTTCACGGGAGGGAAACAAAACACAGCTTTATAAGGACACTGAGCTCTGCTTCAGCACATTGGAAAGGACTAAAGGCATTGTAAATATTACAGCAAAAAAGAAAAAGAAAAAAAGCTGCCCGAGCTTGAGCTCTGTGTTTGTTTGTTTGTTTTCTTAGCCAAAATATCCAGTACTTTAAGAAAACACCCCCGATCTCGAGAACATCACAAATGAATATATTGAATTCAATGCTTTTGTATGAAAGCTTTGCCTCAAACGACTTGGTCGAGCGGATTGTCAAGCACACTGGGAGAGGAAATGCAGAGATTGATGAGTCTTTGTGAACGAACATGACTGTAAGGAAAGGTGTTGCTGGTTAATGAACAGTTACTGTCTCTACTCTTGAAACCTGAAATGACAAGAATAGAGGAACTGATTCACTTGACAGCCAGTTCACTTTGGTAGGGGTGAGGATGCCATTTTATAAGCACACTAATACAGCCACGGTGTTCAAATACTGTATGGTCCACAATCTGCAGGCCTAGGCTGGCAACAGGCCTTGGCTTTGCCTTGTGTTGAACACCACCCCTAGGTCTGCGGATACTGAATCCTGAATGAACCCTGTATGAACACCCCAGAGAGTGTTACTGCATTCATGCCCCTTCACTTCACTCTAACAATGACAGCACAAAGAATTCGGCAAAACCCATTTTAAGAAATACGACCTTGTCATTATTCTCACAAGCACAGTCTTTCTTGGCTTCATAACATTAAAAGTACAAGCAGGAGATCAGTTTTATAGAGTATTGCTGTATACTGTTGCCTGTTTACGATCTTGTTTATAAAAAATGATTACCACCAATAAAGTATTATGGAATTTTTCCCACAACTAAAAAAAGGTTACATAAATAAAATATCCTATTTGTTCTGGAGGGTAAACAATAAACTTGCTAAAATACAGCTGTAAGTTTCCAGCAATCTACCAGTAAAAAAGGATTACAGTACACCCCTGTAATCGAAACTGCTCTATAGATGTTGCAAGTAGTTCGTATCCACAGGCTTTAGAATAAAGAGGAGCTTACATAGAAACTACAGCACAGTAACTTATTCTCATTTAGGAATCAAAGGCATCAGCTGAAATATTGGTCTACTTGATAGTTTCTTACAGTAGTTTTACCTCTATAAACAAAGCAAATCATCAAACGCATTGTTGAGCAGTAAGAAGTCTCTGTATATGGTGGTGGGCATGCCTGCAGTTGTGTTAATGGAGCGGTTCATAAAGGGGTTGTACTGTCTATGCCTCCGGCTAGCTTTGTTTGTTTTGCCTTTTTCGTTGTTGTGGCTAGCCTATCCGTTTGATCTGACTAATGTGGTTTTCCTGTGTAAAATGATAACTGTGTAACCAAGAAAACCTCTGACTTCAGAACCCTCACCGCTGAAGCTCTGGAGATGAGAGGGCTGTCCTTACAGACCAGCTTCAGTAATCATTGCCTGAGGAAGACACCACAGCCAACCACCACTCCAACCACCCCGGTGATGAATCAGCCAACTGAGCTCCTAACTAGCACCTGAGTCACCAGCCGTGTCTTTATCTAGCGCGGGAGCTCTGCACATTTCATAAATATCGACAGGAACTCTCCCTGAGGAAACCAGCGTGCGATCACCCTGCTCAGACAGCTGCTGGCTGTGGGTCTAGTGCCTCTACACTGTAATTGCTGAATGGGGGGTGATTGTTTATTGATGCCGATGATGTGTACTGGGAAAAATGTGCACTCTGTCGCATTTACGTGATACAGTGTTTTTTATAATGTGCCACAATTGCCCAAGGTGGAAGAGTCATTTTTGTGGTTACCATTTTCATTCATTCCTTCTTCCTCAGATTATAGGTGCTTCCTGTAAAATGTTATCGGTATGTTAAACTATATTTCTATAGAAGTAAGCATTTCTTATAAAAAGTTATAAAACGTTATCATTAAGTCATAAACGGAGCTAAACCTACATTTGCAGTACAGTATGAAAAAATTAATTTCTGAAGAGAAGAGTGGATCAAAGGCTATGGTGAACAGACGCCATTGAATTATATGGTAATGTAACATCAAGTCAAATGGTGGACCTCTCATGAAATAGACTGTTGTGTAAAGCAAGAGAGCCCAGCGGGCTATGGAGTTCTCCTAAGACTTGTTCAAGGTAAGCCTTGTATATTAGATTGGAATGACATGCTGTAGGTTCACCAGGGGAATGGGGCAACTGCGCGCAGGAACGTGCTGGTTGTGATCTGCTTGGGCTAACTTCACAACCCCAATTTCTGTTACAAGAAGCTTTGACTCACATCCGCTTTTAATGGCAAAAAAATTAAATGCTAAGGGAATTAAGTTTATTCTGGATAGAATACTTAGACCCACTTGCCTTTTACAAAACTCCAGGGGCTTAATCCTTTCAAACACAGGGAGAGGACAAACACAGAATAGAGAAAGAAAAATAATTCTCAGCCTACAGACTATGGTTAACTGGCCCTAATGATATAACCCGAATACATTTCCAAGTATACACTGTAATATTGTTTTATAAAACTGAGGTCATGCTCATGAGATGAGCCCAACGCCATTGTGCAATGATATAAGCAGTCAAGCTCTGTCCACTACTTAAGCTTGTTATTTTAAGTTGTCAGCTAGAATATCACCTATTCCAGTTCTGACTTGTAGGTGTATTCTTTAGAAAGTGCTATGTTTTAATGTTATTAAAGTTTCCTTAAAAGAAATGTCAGTTTATTTTATTTCATTTACAAAACCCTAACTGAAGATTCATACAAAGTAGAAACCACAAAGCACCTGTTGTGTAGTGGGTTGTGTTCTTCTGTGCCTTTTGTCAGAAATCTGGCATTTACAAAAAACCTATTAAAAAAGAACAATGTTTAGAAAGTTAGCAGCACAACTTTGAAAATATGTGGCATTTCTGACAAAACTGCCACACTGCATACTGTATTACTCTATGACAAACACATGCAAAACCATGCCTTTCTCTCCACGGATATAGTGTTGTGTCAACTTTTAATTTCCTGATATAAATATGATAAGATGGGTGATTTAACCTCTAAAAGACTAGTAACATGTAATAACACACCCTTTCATCCTTATTTATAACAGTCTGTAGTATACTTAATAAATATATTGTAGTTTTAAAGGTTTTAATTAGAAAATAGCATATGTTAGTGCCACTTTCCTGTTTGTTACAGCCAGGGAAACTGTCATTCAGCATACTTCCACCTTTCAACAGCTACTCAGTGCGAGCAAAATTAAAAACATTCCCTCAGAAGCTCACTTTCAGGTCAAGGGTTTGTAAATAATAATGTCAATAATAATATTAATAATAAAATCAATTCCTTTATCAATCATCAGTATTAGCAATCACCACAACCTCCACTAGTCTATGTTTAGAGAAAGGGGACGTTATGCAACCACACATTATTATTTTATTTTGGGTCAGCTGCCAGTCTGTGAAATGACCAGTCACTCAAAAATTCAACCATATAAATAAATACAGTTTGACCCAATAAATGTGAACTTTCAGGGTGAAGTTTCCTTACCTCCACTTTATGTAAACCCCTCTGCTCGTACTAAACCAATTTTCTGTTTTATGGACTGAAAAGAATTGAGTAGCTTGGTAACGTTTCCTCAAGTCATCTTTTACTATGGCCTTGTTGAAACATTTGTCTGCTGGAAATTAGTTTCTTTAAGTGATGCAGGTTTTACAGTTAAATTACAATCACATGATGAGCTGTGAGTAACATGGATCTGCTGAACTTTCCATTAATTCAATGTATTCTCTGTCTTGTGTCCCCCCATGCTTGGAGTCACAAGCCCTGTTCTGTGCGGTTAAATACTTAACATGGCAATGAAACCATTTTTACGCATGTTAGCCAAACTGAGGTACCCTGATCTTATCTACATACGCATCGGTTTGAAATAATACTCTGATGACTGGAAAGTTCAAGTCCTGCCCTGCTACTTTTTGATTGCTTTGGAGGCAAAGCAGAGAAAAAGCAAAATGGCATTTTAATAGACGTGTTACATCCCCCTTTCTGTTTTAAAGTGGTTGCAATTATTCTGAGTGGTTCTTGGTTCTGCTGCTCCCATAGTGAGTTTTCTTTCTCAAAATCTGCCTTTACCTGCTTTGAGATTACCTGGAGAATCCCACTGAATAGTCTTCCCCCTTCCATTCCAACCATGTGACAATTCAACCTCCGCCCTGTAGGGCTGTGCAGACAACCTCAAAGCCAGGTAAAATTGTAATAAACCACTCTAAATTATTGCAAACAAGGGGATTGGTTAAAAAAAAAGCAATTAAAATGGCTAACGGATGAGAGGAAACATGTCCTGTTGACATTCCACGCCTGCACCGCCCTACCAATGCAGCTGTTAGGCCAGGCTAGCCCTGCCTGTGCAGCTGGAGCCATGTTGCGGACATGTGTAGTTGGTATTATGGGTGGTCCACCTGTTTTGCATGATTTCAGACTCCAGGTGATGCTCCATAAACAGCCATTGCTGACCAGAGATCATCTTCGCAGATGTCTCGTGTTTCTGCCCAGTTAGAGGGGCTAACAAAACTTTGCACAATGCGATATCGTCAAGGCAGGACTGCAAATCTGGTCGCACTGCACTGGTTGTGCTTGCACTATCAGGAATGAGCTTGGTTGGATCTGTAGCTAGAAAGCCTAGGGAAGGGCAAGAAGTTGTCCTTTTTGGAAATACTAGTTCATTATATGAATGGACGACAGCTATGGCCAAAAGTTTAGCATCACCTAATTTTAGGATTGAGACATAACTTAAACTTTATAAACATAATTTAGATCTTTCATTAACATCATGTAATCAAACAAACTACAAAATGATATTGCAAAAGTCGACTGGAAGCCATAATAGTAGGATTTCAAAATGCCGAATGTTTAAATTTGTCAGTTATCGTTAAGTATATGGAAAACTACAAAGCGGTATGTAACTGAATATGTTAACGTAGCATTATTCAGTAGGTTTCAATTGACTTTAGTAAGCAAAATTTGTTAATTCTATAGGGTGATGCCAAACTTTTGGCCATAGCTGTACTGTACTAAGTCAGTTTTGTAATCAGGCAAATCCATGAATACATTAAATAATACTTTCCTCCACACCCAATCGTCAAAGACCAGACAAGGCGCTTGCAGTTGCTAAATGTTTTTTTCTTCTTCTTTATGTTCATTTATTTATTATTTTGCTTCAACAATAGAAACCATTGTATCTATCCTGTGACATGGGAATAAATCATTGTACTAATAAAGGGGAATTGTAAAACTATAGTATGTTATTTTTTTCTTTCTTTCTATAAACACTGCAAATCACAAAACACTGATTTGACAGATAAAATGAAGCCTGCAAAACCACTGGGGATGGAGGGGGAGAGGCGGTTTTCCAGTCCCAAATAAAGGGTGTTTTACATAACAGATGTTACTGTGTTAAGTGACTGGGGTAGCAATCAGACCTGTCCCTTGATCTCCCCCCACACACACAGATACCAGACTGAGCCATCAGAGTGGACCTGAGACTGGAGTGATCTTGCAGAGCGAGGGATCAGACAAGTCCCCTTCCTTCCTTCCTTCCCGTCACGACGACTCCTCCAGCGCGTTGACGACTTGTTCCAGGATGTCAGGGCAGTGATCGGCTATCTGTTGGAGGACTGTGTTGGCGTATTCCTGGAGTTCCGCACTCTCCTTCTCGCATTTCTCCAGCTCGGCCTCCAGCTGTGTGAGGGAAACAAACACGTATTTTATTTTTGCCATGTAATAAAAACAAAACCAAAAACAAAAATCAAAATCAAAAAACAATAACAGTGTGTTGTAGTCTTATGATAAATTGTTTATCCACGATAGCTGCCCAACTTGGTGGTGGATTCAAATAAACAAAAAAAACACAGTGAAAGTCTATAACTTTTTCTTCAACGCTTTCACGCAAACTTCAAGACATGTAGGATGACACATCAAATGTTAACATGTAAGTTTAGCATTTATGCTACGTATTTCATTAAGATGAATCAAACTCCTTTTGTGTGTTTTTCAATGTTCAAGTTACAGGATATTAGTCTGAAGCAGCATAAGGAAGTCATGTAAACACTCAAGTTCAGTCAATTAAGTTCATGTACAGGGAGTACTGTAAGATGCATTGATTTTTTTGTGTAGGATTTTCCATAAAGCCATGTCAGGGAAATAGAGTGCTCAGCTTGCTGTTTCTAACAATACAGCAGGTGTAGCTGAAGATGAACTCGCTCACTATAGCTTATTACCAAAAAGTTGGAGTTATCCCATTTTTAAGTCTCTTTCCTAAAAGGAGCTTTGTTGTAATTTCAGCTGTTTTGTGGCGCTGTTATATTCCTTCTATAAGTGCCATGGAGCCATGAGAAGTTCACCAAGTCAAAATATACATTACATTAATACATACATGTGAGCAGGGAAATAAACAAACAAAAGAGCCTGGAAAACTGAACTGCTCCTGCCCTCCTTGGAAGAGATCTCACAAGAGATAACATGACACCACAGTATTCCCACCCCAGGGATGTGAAGCCCGAATCTATATAGGGAATAGCCACCGTGCTCCTGTTGAGCATTCCACCAGCCCGGCTCAGCGGAACCTCCGCAGGGGTCAGAGGGCGCAGGAAAACGACCGGCAGGTGCAACATCAAGTGACTAGGAAAGAGTCAGAGGGAGTTATCTTCAGGAGTGATTTACCACTCGCTGCACTGGTAAGCTCAGTGAATTAACACACACTTAAACACATTGGCCTTCTGACCTGTGGGGCCCCTCTCCTTGCAATCTAGTCCCAGCTATGGATTATCCTGCATGGTGAAAATGGCCATTAAAATGTACAGTATTTTATTATGTATCTAGAAGAGCTTCGTATGAAAAGTTGACCAAGTCTCTTATTGTCTTCTCTTGAGCACTTATTTTGGGTTGGCAACAGGAATGTTTGTAGTACTGCAATACTGTACGTATCTGCAGTTCTTCATGAGGTTTAAGACTTCTCTTCCTTGGTCACTTCACCCTAAAAGGAAAGCCTTCTTTCCTTTCATTAGCCAACCCGCCTGTTTTCTCTATTGACCAGCATGCATTACAGCCAGTGACATGCCCCTGAAATCACTGTGGAGGGGAAATTATACACAAAGTGAAAGTCAATTACTTCCTACAAGTAAGGGAAATAAAAAAAAACAAATAAAAAACCAAGACCTTGCCAGCTGCTACCAACATTGAGACAGAACAAAAGGATGATCAATGTAAATGTACAGTTGACTGTGATGTAGAAGAATGGAATTAAAGAAGACATTACATACTAGATAGTATACTACAGTATACAGTATTGCAATACAGACTGATGTCCTGATGCAACATCATTGCCATCCGATACAAACTAAGTCATGTTTAGATGGCCGTATCACAGCACTATCAGGGTCTGCTGTATATTATAAAGGTGCTTTACCTGCACCAGAGAACGTAACATTCCCAAAACCACAGCCTTCATCGCCTGACATTTACTGAACTAAAAAAAAAAATAAACCCACCAAAAAACTATATAAACATAATAAAAAGAAAATAATTTGTCAAAATGAAACTCTCTTTCATCAACTCTTTAAGAAAGAAAGGAAATCATTGAATAAGAAACATCTCAGGGATCCTTCTCTCCCGACCTTGCTGTTTATACAGCATACTCTAGCTGTGTCAGGCAAATGTAACATTAGCTTTATATTTTATTTAAATTCCATGACCCAAAACCCATAGTTTTTAGACCATAGAAAAGGGAATATTTGGCAGGTCATGTAAATTATTATTATACTTGGCTTACAAACACAAAATGTCAAAACTTACCAAGGTTAATGCTGAAGACATCTGTAACAATATACACGGCTCGGAACAAATTTTGTATATCTTTTTTCATTTGCTAAGGGCACGCTACAATTTAAAAATTAAATACAATTCAATTAGCTGGAATAACAGGCCTGAGTTGTCAGATGAATATTTGCTCTGCCTGGTCTTTACAGTGCTGTGTATTGGAAGCTTGAGACTGTTACAACTCACAAAATGACCCACTCAGATTACATATACAAGGGTGTCTACAAAACATGCCATTTGTTTTCCTCCATTTCCCTGTCAATCAGTGTTAGGGAAGATACTTTTAAAAAGTTACTTGAAAATAATTGTAACTAGTTACAGTAACATTACTTTGAAAAAAAAAACTAGTTACAGTTACAAATAGGTACTTTTACAAAGATTGCTTCTTTTTTTGGTTTAGTCAGGTTGCAGCTCAAAATATTCTTTGAAGACCCAGCTATTGAACCCACTTGTCCCCTTGTTTATTTTTCATATAAAATGTAATCCGTTACATTTTGTTACCCAACTGAAGAAAGAACCATTACAGTAACAAGGTACTGAAAATTGTAATCAGTCATAATATCTCAATCTAATCGTCCAACAAACATCTGATGTTCTATTGCATAAACTAGTGTAAAATACACTTATCTTACACAAAAATGTTATTCCCCCAATTTAGAATGTCCAATTATGTTTTTTCTCCTCTATCCACTCTGAATGTGCTCTGTGTCTAGCCAGTAGGGTTCGCTGTTGCACAATGAGGAGAAGCAATCCCTGCCGGTTTCCCATCGCCCCACCCCGGGAGCGTCAGAGCCGATGTGACGCCCCCTTTGGAGTCCCCAGAAGAGTTTGGCCTCTTTGCACAGACTGGATGTGAACCGGCGCCGTCCAAGCTGTATGGCTCATCCTGCGCTCCTTGCAGCAGTGCTTTTAACTGGATGAGCCACTCTGGGACCCCCCAAACTTACACAAATATGTTAATATGTAGTACTGTAAATATGCCTACCACAATACAGATACAGCAGTCTCCACATACAGGAACACCTCCAAAGAGAACACTTCGCCTAAGGGAACACCCTTGTGGTGAAACTGATTTTTCCCCATTATAAATGCTGCGGCTAAAGGAACAGGAACTTCACTTAAAAGAACACCTTCTTGGCACTGATAGCGATTTGTTCACAACGGATAAAATACTGTTTTGTAACCTGATAACTCATCATCATCAAACTTAAATTAAAATGGTTTATTCAGTCTTTTCAAAAGCGACTGGTCATCGCAAGAGTGTCTTGAGGGACACTGATTGGTTTATTAAATCTTTCCATAAGCGCCGTTATATCATTGATTCGTTTTGTATTCTGATTTCCACGAATGCGCCTCATCACTACAAAATGGCATTTAAACAAAAGGCGAAATGTGCCGCTGTTTCTCTTACTACAAAAAGTTGGAAATTGTTCGAGCTCTTGAAAAAAACCTGAATCAGACACAAGTCACCAAGCAATCTGATGTTTCCCGTTCTGGTGAGTTGCTTCATCTTGTATATTGCTGCTGCATTTTTTAACGTGTGTAGGGATGCTGTGTTAATTTCATTTTACAGTTGGTTTATTAATGTTAGTTTGTCTGTTACTTTATTATTATAGTTTTTTAACATACACTTGGCTATTGTTTGGTTTTTACTTATTCAGTTCATTTCGTATGTTGATGCACGTGCGTCATGACAAGTAATACATATGTATTTATTTATGTATTGATTCATATTGTGTCTGGTGGCTAACTCCATCTTCGAGAACACTTTGGCTATAAGAACACTTTGCTTTCTTCCCGAGGGGTGTTCTCTTAGCTGGAGACTATTGTATTAAAAAGAATTACTAAGATAATAAATGTAATCTCACCAATGGGTGTACCAATTCACTGTGTATCGATGAATCGCTTCTGTCTTTACATGCTGTATCGTATTGTAATCGAGGTATAAATCGTTTGTATTATGACTCAAGACCAACATAGCTCATTGTAGGTTACCAAACGACTCTCGAACGAAGAATAAGTGTGTTTCTTAGTTGGTATGACTACAGACTCTTCCTATCTATTTGTTTTTTGTCTTTTAACAAAATAGTCCATCGTTAAATGATCATTTGATTTTGCTATACATCATACAAGCAGCCCATCTGGACCCTCACATGTATCGACCTGCATATCGCGACACGTATCGTGACAATAGTGTACCATTACAGCCCTGCCTAGGAAGCACTGTGCTAACCAGGTTAGAAATCTTTTTTAAAAACACTGCCCTTAAAGAAAGAAAACAAAAGGAAAAGAATAGCTGTTTGTACAATATATAGGGGTCTACAATATATAGGGGTCTGGCATTTTACATATTTTAACAGAAATTAACTAAAAAGGGCCTCACATACTTCATTTGATGATGGATTTCTGGACACCATATTCTTTTTTTAAATTTTTTTTAATTTAGTCGTCACCAATGGTTTTTACCCCAGTTTTCTCCCCAATTTTGAATGCCCAATTATTATTTTTTTTATCCCGGTTCACCACGGCAACCCCTGGCGACTCAGGAACGGAGGCTGAAACACGCGTCCTCCGAAATGTTTTCCTGCCAATCCGTCATTTTTCGCGACTGTGGATCCACAGCTGGCCACCAGACCTATAGTGTCGGAGGACAACACAGATCTGAATGGCTCCACTGCAGACCCGCAGGTGCCCTATCAGCCACAGGGGTCGCTGGTGCGCGGTGAACCGTGGATTGCCCTGCCAACCAAAGCCCTCCCTACCCGGGCGGCGCTCGGCCAATTGTGTGCCATATTTTGGATTATGGACCCCACCCACAACTGATAGACGTCTAAATGGTCACATTAAGATGGTGGGTGTGTGCTAATTATCCTTGAAGGGACACTAAGTTTGCAGAGGTGACAGTGGCTAGTTAGTCATGTGGGCAAGGCAATAAACAAAGTTTGGTAGAAGAGGAGAATAAAATGAAATAAAAGCGAAAAGACGAGAGGTTGGGGAGGAGAGGATCGTAGACAGTGTGAGGTCTTAAGTGGGAAATATTTTCTGGTACAGTGGTGGTATTTTGTTAATTCTGAATGGCCCATCAGTTACTAGTTGTGCTATTGATTTTTGTTCTTTCGTTCATTGAGCGTTTCAGTTGCATATAAAAAGGATAAGTAAAGTAGGGATGTTAGATTCTTGTTTAATTTCCTAAATGTTTAAAATTTAAGATTAAACACATTTACAATTTAAAAAAAAACAACAACATATTGGGAATACTGGAAACTCAGATAACCCATAACAAAAAGCACTCCAATAAAGTTGAAATAAATGACAACATTACTGTGTATAAGACTACATGAATACAACACTAATGTCTATATGTAATAGATTGTAAAGAACATATATACATATATATTTCACACATGCATTTTTCTGATAATACTCAAACGTTTTGCCAAATTGCTCACCAGCGATTAAAAAAATTAATGCATAGGGTAGTGTGTGACAAGAGAACTGAATGCCCACCTGAGGAGAGGGACGCTACATAAGCACAGAGCCCAAGCATCCCACCCCGAGGATGGGCATTCAATACTCATTTATCACACACTACCCAATGCAGTATTTTTTATAATCTCTGGTGAGCAATCTTTGCCTGCTAGAGTTCTACAGTTCTGTGCTGTTATGTGAGATATGGCTGGAATTTCTTTCAGTTTGACAGCTCTCGCTGGGGTCGTACTCTGTGTAACGCTGTGTTTGGAATCCAGTTTTGGTCTCAAGTGAAGAGAGTTTCGTGATCTCATATTATTATCATTATCATTATCATATTATTCCCCAGGAGTCCACACAACTGAGCAGACTTATGAACAGCACTACCAGGCTTGATGGTAATACAAAACTAAGGTTTTTGCACTGTCCATTTGTTACACTGGGACATCATAAAACGTCTGTTAATTTTACAAAAGTATAACCAAACGATGAAGTCATATAATCCAGGTTATCTTAAACACTCTCAATGTGTTTGTTTCACATTTTGTAACATTTACATGATTTTTTTTTAATTCCTTTAAAAAAAACAGAAGTTAATTTGAGACTGGAGGTAACACTTTGGCCCACTGTGTTAAAGTCTGTTAAACAAAATGGTGTTGAAACATCTCTGGAAGCTAATGAACCTCGTGTCAGCGGAGCGGTGCGGTTCACAGAATATTTTACCTTTCCCGAGTACCCATTATTTTATATGAGATGAATTACAGGAAGCTTAATGTGAATTCCCCTGGGGCTGCACAGAATGTATTGGTGATGGTTCCTGTCCTTTTGCATTTCTTTTTATGCCACTCATGTGGCTGTATTTCCATGAGTTATTTTTATGTTGTCATGTAAAGTTAGTAGCAAGAAAAATGCATTATACGATGCTCAAATCACCATGTTTCATTTTAAATATCACTTGCTGTCAGTTAAGTGCTGTGCTGTAAGTCACATCAAAGTGCACCTGGTGTAAGAGAAAAGAGACGAGGAAGCCATACCCATTGTGTTCATCATCTAGAGAGGGAGCACTGGTACAAACCTGGTGCACAAACAGTATGTAAAACAGACCTTCCGCTCTTGGAAGGACACTTCAAGCTGTGAGCTAAGCAGCTGTGTAATCTGTTTAAAAGCTCCCCTGCTCAGGAAGGTGGCTGGAGGGGGAGTGCAAGGCTACTGGGAATCCATTGGGGAGCCAATTTATTGCAGCCTTTTTTGCAATATTTTGTCCAAATGGCATTTACTTAATATTAAGGCAAAGGCATTTTACTGTATTGAACTGGGAGCTGGAAGCTGTTATTACTGCACAGGCCAAGTACGGGGTCATGGCTATTAAGAACTCAATGGGTGAATAATAGATGTGTAGAGCCAACTTCCCAACGTTTTGTTTACATACCTTTGTGAAGGGAAAGTGTGTTTGAAAACAAACAGTGGAGGTACTTACAGGCTTTGGATGTCATGTCAACTACACTCATTTATTTATATATCACATAAATCTATTAATGTGATTGTGATGTCATTCACCACATACTGTAGTTGATGATGTAATGATCTGCTATTCCTTTCTATTTAAACCTTCAGGCATCATGGTACTGAGTTTATGTATCCATTTATTTTATTTTAGTCTACTATATTGTACATTGTCTAATTTTTTTTTTTTCTAAAACTACGAATATGAGGTCATTCATGTTCTGCTTGTTCTTTGTAAAGTGCTGAACCACTGGTTCATTTACTTTTGTATTTCTTATGTTTGATAGGCGATTCTGTATGCGTTTCTATAATGTTGTACCTGTATCTCCTACATATTTAATTTTATTACATTTTTGGTAAAATATACCATAAACAAGTTTGCTACTTTTGCATGAGGGATTTTTTAAGATTGAGTACTTTTTTCTCTACAGATATATTTGCATACCTTACATAAGAACATAAGAAAGTTTACAAACGAGAGGAGGCCATTCAGCCCATCATGCTCGTTTGGTTGTTAGTAGCTTATTGATCCCAGAAAGATGTGCTCTTACAGGTTTTAATGTCCTGAAATGTGTCTGCGATCTGTTTATGTCTACTATTTACCAAAATGTCAGCTAAATTTGCATCCCTTCTAAAAGCCACAATCGGCGCTTTCAGAAATATTTTTTCCATTTTCTCTGAATTATGAAATATACGTAAATGCTTCCAAACTATGTTTGAAATGTTGGGTAATAATTTAGAATATGTAATTATTAATGGTACTCTTTTAACCTTCTTTTTCCTTTATTATACTCAAGTAGTTCATTTCTGTTGCGTTTGTCAACTTTTCTCAATAATCTGTTCTTTACATCCTCTTTTTTTAAGACTTATTTTCAATTCCTTTCTCTGTTTTTTATAGTCATTTTCATCAGAACAGATTCTTTTTATCCTTATACCCAGTCCTTTAGGACTGGCTCTTTTTGTATGGATAGGATGTGAAGATGACATATGTAGGTACTGATGCATATCAGTAGGTTTTGAGTAAAGATCTGTTTTAATAAATTCTTTCAATTTAAAAAATTAACCAAGGTATATATATATACACTGCTGTGCAAAAGTCTTAGACATGTTGCATTTTTCTACTCTGATGTATTATGAGCATCAACAATTTACTCAAAGCCTCCACTAGCGTTTTCTACTATTATAACTAAGGCCCTGTGAAAATTGCGATTTCATGGGCTGCGCGGAAATCGTAAAATTAGCCCAATACCGCGATTTTTACAATATTCTTAAGAAATAAAAATAATTTAATAATTATTTGTATTTCATACAAAAAAATCACATTAATGAAACTGTACAGCTCTGCTATGTGCCTGCATGAAATAATCGCCATGCACACAGTGCTGTGCAGTGATTATGTCATGTGAATATATGCAATCTAGGTGGGAAATTAAAATACACTGTAAACAAGAAAATGGATGTCTCTAAAAAGGCTAAAAATGTGTCTGCAGCAGATCACGTAAAGCAGTATCCAGCAGGAGTTTACACAGCGACGGAGGCAAGCCGTCCTGTACATCCTGCAACATTACTGTAGAAACAAAAAAACTGTGACTTCCATATTCCAAAAGTCCACTTATTCAATTTTGACCTGACAGGTGTTTGTTTGCGCAAATATCCCTTTAGAAAAATTGGACAACCAAAAGTTAAGGAAATTCTTCAGACAGAGTGTAGCAAATGGTGGAGTGATTCCTTCATCAGCCCAGCTGAGACGTGAATACTTACCTAAAGTTGCACAGTATCACAAGCAAGAGACAATAGTCGACTGATGCACATTTTACACATGTTATTTGTTACACATTTTATTTGCTTTGCAAGACCTAAACGGTGAACATGCACCTGACGTACTAGAACTGAAAGCTGTCCTTGCAGATACACTTTACCTACAGGCTGTTAATTACAACACTGTTTCACAAGCTATTGTAAAGTGCTTGAATAACTTTTACGTTAATTTTGATGTCAGTGCACTTATCTGTATATTTGCTGTTTAAAAAAAAAAAAGTAATACTCTGTACATGTAATTTGTAACATATTTCCGTGCACATTCTGCGAAATACGATACTTTACCCGTGACACTGCTGTGAATTGTAAAGAAAATGTCCATGATTTTCACAGGGCTTTAATTAACCTTGACTTGCATAAAGACGGAAAAACATTGAGTGAAATAGCTCACATAACTTGATTTTCATTGTGTGGTGACCTGGTGTCGTTGTCCATCCATCAATAGTCCAAAGCACCTTTGAGCATTGTTCCATAGACCAATTTCTGTGTTCCTGTGCATATTTTAGCCTATTAGTCGTGTTCCCCTTTCTTAACAGAGGTATTCTTACTGCAACACATCCTTTAAGTGCTGAATCCAAGAGTGACCTTTGTACTGTTGATTTGATGGATAACGACACCTGTGCTTTCTGCCAGTTCTGTTGTCAATTCAACGCTTGTCTTTTTTCTATTATTTAAGGATGTTATCTTATGAAGAACATAAGAACGTTTACAAATCAGGGGAGGCCATTCAGCCCATCTTGCTCGTTTGGTTGTTAGTAGCTTATTGATCCCAGAATCTCATCAAGCAGCTTCTTGAAGGATCCCAGGGTGTCAGCTTCAACAACATTACTGGAGAGTTGGTTCCAGACCCTCATAATTCTCTGTGTAAAAAAGTGCCTCCTATTCTCTGTTCTGAATCCCCCTTTATCTAATCTCCATTTGTGACCCCTGGTCCTTGTTTATTTTTTAGGTCTAAAAGTCCCTGGGTCGACATTGTCAATACCTTTTAGAATTTTGAATGCTTGAATCAGATCACCGCGTAGTCTTCTTTGTTCAAGACTGAACAGATTCAATTCTTTGAGCCGGTCTGCATACGACATGCCTTTTAAACCCGGGATAATTCTGGTTGCTGCTCTTTGCACTCTTTTTAGAGCAGCAATATCCTTTTTGTAACGAGGTGACCAGAACTGAACACAATATTCTAGATGAGGTCTTACTAATGCATTGTAAAGTTTTAACATTATTTCCCTTGATTTAAATTCAACACTTTTCACAATATATCTGAGCATCTTGTTGGCCTTTTTTTATAGCTTCCCCACATTGTTTAGATGAAGACATTTCCGAGTCAACATAAACTCCTAGGTCTTTTTCAAAGATTCCTTCTTCAATTTCAGTATATTCCATATGATATTTATAATGCACATTTTTATTGCCTGTGTGCAGTACCTTACACTTTTCTCTATTAAATGTCATTTGCCATGTGTCTGCCCAGTTCTGAATGCTGTCTAGTTCATTTTGAATGACCTTTGCGGCTGCAACAGTGTTTGCCACTCCTCCTATTTTTGTGTCGTCTGCAAATTTAACAAGTTTGCTTACTATACCAGAACCTAAATCATTAATGGAGATTAGGAATAGCAGAGGACCTAATACTGATCCCTGTGGTACACCACTAGTTACCTCGCTGCATTTTGAGGTTTCTCCTCTAATCAGTACTTTCTGTTTTCTACATGTTAATGTGCTTGCTGTGGTGTATTTAATATCGTAAATATAGCAGAACGAACTCCCTGCAATTTAAACTTGTTTTTACTGAAGAATAAACAGTATGTAATCATAAGAGCTGTCTGTGTTACATGCTGTCAGATCAGGATGTCACTAACACGGAGCATGGCAGCTGCAGCATGCTGTCTCCATATTACCTGTACAACTGTACACAATTAAAGGTGCGGTCACCAATTCCATACACAACACTTGCAAAAATATTAAAAATATAAACATGCAGAGTTCACAAATAAATGAACCATTCAGCAGTATGAGGCAACAAACAAGTGAGTACAGACACAAACCTGGTTGTAATGGGTAGTTCTCGGTTTTACAACAGCAGTTTAAGATTGCACATAGTTACTGGTACACCTGGTGGTCCCTGCTGGAAACACTGGTACTTGAAATGAAAAGGTTGAAAACCACTGAACTATAGCATCACCAGCCAGTGAACATCTTCCTTCAGGGTCTTTCACCCACTTCTGGGAGCACAGGAGCTCTCGTGCTTTCCACAGGAGATGCTTTTCACTGCAGACTTTAAACATCCCCCCATTCCCGCATCTCTCACCATGACAGCCTGTTCGGAATTAACAAAGTAACATCATTTTACCAAAAAACATTTCTCACCTACGGAATCACCAATATGCAATTCTCACCTTAATCTTTTTCTTTACCTTTTAATTGTCTACATTTTCCATGTTTGCCATTTTTTCCTTGACTACCGGATGTAACTTTCACACCTCTGGAATAATATCAGCAACTCTTTGAGGAGTCACCCAATGATGTAGGTATGCGACCCAGCACTGAAGACATTGAAAACACTTACAGTCGAAACATTTGTCATTGAAATTTTTTCGTTTCTTTGAGTATTTCTACATTGATTATGAAAAACGATGACTTCCCCAAACCACCGCTGACGAGACGATGCCCCAGCCCTCCTCTCTCTCTCTGTGCCTCCAGCTTGTCTTCCCATTACCGGCGGGGTACGCTGCAAAACCCATCACGCGTGCTTCAATAAATCTGCATACAAAACCCTTCTTCCAAATGTTGAATGTTATATTTTATTTTGAGAGCAAACAATGATTCTTTCAAAAGGAAACAGGCCCTTTTCATGTGCAGACATGGAAGTCCTTTCTCTGGGAGCTGCTGCAGGAGTTCTTTTTCTTGAATCCCCAGCTTCAGCTGAGCTCTCATCTGGACATGCTCCGCTTCGTCCGTCCGTCCGTCCGTCCGTCCGTCCGTCTGTCTGTTGTTTTGGAGATTTAGTATTTAAACTCCAGGATATTTTTCCCTTTCCCTCCTCCGTTCAAGTGATACAAGTTTATTTCCGAATAAACTCATTACTTATTATTGCTTTCTAGTGAGGTCATCTTTGTAGTTACCTCATGTAGGATATATATATATATATTCCTTCATTTCTGTGTTATTAAACAAGTAGTTTCAAATATAATTTTAATTTTTTTGTGTGTGTGTGTGTTTGTTTTAAACATTCCCCTGACTATATTATGGTGTCTGCATTTATTCCACTTGAACACCGCCAGCCAAACCTACTCTACAGAACTGTGAAGTAGGTGGGGGTGGCAGAGCTGAAAAGTCACACTGCCACCTGATTTGAGAAAGGCTGTTCAATCCCAGGCTGACTGGACAAGCCTAAAGTGGCTCAAAGCCAGGTAAAGGCAGATTTAGAGAAAAATAATAACTCGGTATTGAAAACAGCACTAGAGAATGATCGAGAACACACATAACAGGATATTAAACAGGTAAGAAAATAAATATTATGAACATGTTATAAAGTAACCCTTTCTATAGCCTGTCCACAGGCAATGAGATAAAAAAAGAAAACCTTTTACTTGATCAGTATCTTGCTGTCACATGCTGATGTTCAGAAGGTGCTTTTTGGGCCGGCTAACAGAAACCAGAAGAAATCCTCATCAAATTCAGCATCTGTGCTGGACACAACCAGAGAACCGGAACATATAAATATCCACCAAGCTCATTTCCTTTTAAAAAAATCACCCAAAGAACTACAAAGGTACAGTACAATTAATATTATTATTATTATTATTATTATTATTATTATTTATTTCTTAGCAGACGCCCTTATCCAGGGCGACTTACAATTGTAAGCAAATACATTTCAAGTGTTACAGTACAGGTAATACAATAAGAGCAAGATAATAACATGTCATTGCTTTAATCCCCAGACAGCAGCAGGCTGATCCGAGACAGAACGGCACAGTAATCAGTGGCACTGGTTCAGAGATTTCTGGGAATCACGCATGCCACAATAAGGATGGAATCACTAATGTTGCACGGCTATGGCTAGCCTTTCATATTATACACCTTTATTGTGTTTTCCATTGTGTTTTCCTTTCCAGAAATAACAAGTACTCACAAGAGATGTGTGGGATAAAAAAATGACAGAACTTGAAATACCGTGTTTTTTAAAACCACAGTAACCCTGATCCCCACTGTACTGTATAGCAGTACTACAGAAAAAATGACAACTGGTTTATATATCCCAAATGAATAGTCTTGTACCCTGTGATATTTATGACTGGTTTCACAGACCCCTATTAGCACTAATTTAGACTATCTAATGTCACCCCAAGTAGGATAGTCCAGAAATGTACATTGTACTAAATGTTGTATTATTGTGTAGTATATGCTAGATATGGTTGGTAATAGCCTTGTTATTAAAGTATTACAAATCTAAAACTGAAAAAGAAGCAACCCCCTAAATGAAATGCTTGAGTTGTTTCGGACTTCTGGTTTTGTAACTTCACTGGGTGCCTTTTTCCTTTTTGAAAGGAATGCAGTAGTAAAGATGTCATACTTTTACAATCCTAGAATACATCACAAGCTCCCTTCCAAGCTGTAGTACCATAGGCGGTGCGTATAAGAGGCTTGGGGAGACTAAGCCTCCCCAAAATAAATTGCCTAAAACCCTCACAAGAAATTGTTCTGACCAACACGAAACATATTTGTGAGAGAAGAAAATCAATTTTTTTTTCCCCCGCAAGCGTGCAAAGCAGGTCTAACAAACATATTCTTGTTTTCCTACTGCGCAACCGCCAGACCGCTAGGACAGTTGGGACATCAAAATCAACACTGTAGTATAGAGACAGGATTTAGTTGTATTTCAGTGTCATATATATATATATATATATATATATATATATATATATATATATATATATATATATATATATATATATATATATAATGTGTGTGTATCTTACTGTACATCATTCGTTTTAATAAATGCATGGGGGAAAGTGTGGAATAGCCTCCCCAAACGAAAGACTCACGCGCTGCCTATGTGTAGTACTGTGTGGTATAGGCCACTACACTACTAAATAGTAATACCAAACCACTATAAGGACTATCTTAATCCTATAGAACACACCAGCTCTTCCTTGAAAGAACACCATCCGCAGAGTAAGTCTGTTTAATCCTCTGGATCATTGATTGATAAAGAGCCCCTTACTGAGCCAGCAACCCCACGTCACACACTGTGGATCTCAGTTTGGATTGGAGATCAACCATCCAAATACTGGCAGGGTCAGACTACACGTAGGTACAGGTTGTAATAACGTGTACTGATCTTCATGTTTACGACTAGTCTTCGGCCTCATTTCCATATGCCACTGGGTAGATCGATTTCAATTGGGACAGTCAGACTCAGTTAGGATTGCAGGCTGGCAGAACTCAATCTCATATTGATGGTGGAAGTTGAGATTGAGTTTTACAGACTAGTTTCATGGTGCAGATGGGAATATGACAGTTTGAATTAGTTTATTATATTATGTGGGTCCACAGAGCCCTGGGGTCCCTGTGGGTATAGCTTGGGTTATGGATATACTCATTCACCAAGGCCAAAACCTCAGGGGAATCCTTAAAGACAAATAGCCATGGAAACAGGCCCAGGTGGCAAGGGACAAACTAACCCCACCAACTCCCCTGGTCCCTCGCAAAGTTAAGTTAAACAGGAAGCCCCAGTCTTGTAAATAAAAAGTTAACAGCGCACTGAGCACTTGTAAATGTCTCACATTTTTATACATTACAGTTTTTGGATTTTGCCACGTCAACATTTTTTAATAAGTATATCTGAATTCCGCTTGGCTGCAATGTCTGGAAGGCCTTCAGGCTTGGCATGCTGAAGGTATGTAAGTTGAGGAGATCGCCAACACTTCACGCGTAATAAACTTAAATTAGTGTCAAAAATGGGTGGACTCTCGCAGTAGCCCAGTTACTTGTCTGCATCAAATCACACCTTAAAGAGAAAAAGGCTTACAAAAAAGATTTTTAGCCTTCCATTAGCAAAATTACATTCTTAACAGAATCTTTTTTTGCTTTCATAGATTTTTTTCACAATCCTGTTTACCCCATCACAAAACTATAAAGTTAATTTCCTGTGTTATGGACAATCAGACCCCCTCCCCCTATTCATGCCAGCATTTTCAGAACACATAGGCTCAAATAGGCTCCAAATAACTGTCACACAGAAACTGAACCCAGACAGGAAACTAAGTGTTTGTCCTCAAACTTATTGTGTTATGGCAGCATAAGTGAGCTACACCCGAGTTAAAGTAAAAATAAAAACTGGAAAGGGAACCACTTGTTTTTAAACATTGAGTGTCGTACTGAACAATCTATTACTGACGTGTGTGTGTATGTGTGTTAGCTCTGTAACCCAGCTGCTTAAATAACGTATCTGAAATCTTTTTTTTCGTTGTTAACATCCTGATAACTTTTTACATTTAGAACTTTAAAGTCTGTTTCAAAGCTCTTTTCTTAGCAGACACCCTTATCCAGTGCGACTTACAAGTATTACAAGTTATCACATTATTTTTACATACAATTACCCATTTATACAGCTGGTTTTTTATTGGAGCAATCTAGGTAAAGTACCTTGCTCAAAGGTACAGCAGTGGTGTCCCCACCTGGGATTGAACCCACAACCCTCTGGTCAAGAGTCCAGAGCCCTAACCACTACTCCACACTGCTACCCCCAAAGATATCTGCTCTAGTGCACACTGATAGTGTAAGGATTACTGCCCACATTGTCAAACAGGTAACACAGCAATAATGATCCATGATGTGGTACGAATAGAAAAGCCAGAGCACTTATTGTTATGTTTAAAAAAAATAATAATAATGTAATCACTTCCTGCAGTGATTTAGAGGACAGATCTCAAACCCCAGTGCACTAGAGCGGACATTTTGAAAACAGACTTTAAAGTTCTAAATGTAAAAATTTGTCAGGATGTTAATAATGAAAAGAACAATTTCAGGTACGTTATTTAAACAGTTGTAGCAACACTTGGGGACGTATAACACTATATTTTTTGGAAACCCGCTACTTACTCTTTAATGGTGATCTTTATCTTGTGAAAATAGAGAAACAGAGAGAAAACAATGCTACAGGAAGGCTCGTTGTGACACAACATCTCATTCGAGGCAGCAGCTGGGTTACAGAGCTAACACACATACACACGTCAGTAACAGATTGTTCAGTAAGCAGTTCTCAGAAATCCTACTACGATGTCAACACAAAATGTGCTGCATGTACGTGTAAAAAGTGGTCAAAAATGATGGACTGAATGGGCTAACACTGCTTCTAAAACACAGAGTAACTATGAGGCACACAGATATAGAAAACATTTTTAAATACCTAAGGCCTTTTTTTGTTTTGTTTCAAAGAATATATGTAAAGAAATGTTTTAAAACTATAAAATTGAAAGGTCACCATATTACTTTTTTTCTGTATGCCATAGAAGGCTAAAGAAAGCAGATACATTTAAATATTTAATTTTAAAAAAAAGTTTTTTCTAAGATTTTTCTGCAAAAACCAATGAGGAATGTCTTTGCTAAAGTTCACAAAATGTACAGTCATATTTTTCAGACAAAAAATTGGTGAAGAACAACTATATAAATAGATATTGGTCTTGTTAAAATGCATTACCCTGAAATTTGACCTTTGACCTTTTTTTGGTCTCAGAATGACCCAATCTTAATTAATTGTTAGTAATTTACTTTACACATCTTAAACAATAAATAGTGAGAAAACAAAAAAAAATCTGTTAGTTATTTTTAAACCCTTTCCTTAGCCCTACCTTAACTGTCTCAGTTAGTGGTACACAGTAGTATAGAGGAGTCATCTATTCGGGTGATGATATAATGTTTTTGAAAGCTATAGGAAAGTACACCAAGCTGATCAAAAGGATAACAGGCTGGCTGTCCAGAGATTCTTGGGCAGGACCTTTTTTTCTTTGTTTTTTTCGCTGGCGGGAAATAACTTGTGCGTTCAGTGTGCAGACTACAGGGAGAGAAAGGCAGCGCGATGTTAAAGAACTCACACATTCAAACAGCAGGAGCACAAAGAAACCCGGACCAGTAAGGTACCTTATTACTAATTAGATCAAATAATTTTACTCTGTATTTCTTGACGTTTGTTAGCCTGAATTTGATAATCAGAGTCAATATGTTCATTGCCGTTTGGGTATGAGCTACTCTCTCAAAGCTCCACTGTGCAGTTTTTTTTTTGTGATTTACTCCTTCGCAGGATACGATTTCTGAGCATCTAAATTTAAATAAAATTACAAATTCATTTGTAGCGTTGTCTTTGTGATTGCTGCATGTTCCAAACTAAAAGTCTAAAATACAAGCAAAGAACCAAAACACCTTCAACAGAAGAAATGGGGAACTAGTGACAATACTGCTGCCGTATAATTAAGCAAACAGACGCATATACTTTTGTAATGGGAGTTGTATGCAGGGCTATTTTAAGAGAAAGAAAAACGTGAAAAGCTATTAGAAATCCAATTACAAGGCTTTAATTTGGTCTTTTATCAATGTTACAGTCACAGCTTACCAAGCTGGTGCACAGAAAAGCATGCTTATAAACATCTCGACCCCCACGCCTTGCATTTATACTTATCTTTAACCATGGGGTCGCCTAGACTCTGAGACAGTCCTGTATATGAAATCAAAGGATTAGCATTTTCAGAGAACAACATGTACCTAAGTGTAGGTCCGTGCACCTATTTGCATGATTATATCATACTGTGGATAAGAGGTAAGGAAACGGATTTTAAAACCTTGGTTAACACTCTGTAAGACTATTTACACACACACTGCATCACTGACAGTCTGATGGCATTCCTACACGCTTGCCCAACCAGCATGGGGTGTGACAGGAGCTCCTGGACAGACCTGTCTGGACATGATGACGGGGCTGCCCTGGGATACCCTGTCTAAATATCTTCACTTCCTCACCCCACGAAAACCAATCTCCTCTCCAAAACCCGCAGGTAAAAACACACACAGGAACCCTTGTCATTCAACACATGCTAAAACGCTTAACAATACGATGTGTTCCAAGTAAGTCTTGGATTATTATTGTGGGAAACTGCATTTTAATATTCCTTTTTATGTGATGTAGTAGTAATGCTTCCAGAATTTGTTTTTAACACATTTTAGACAGTGTAGACAAAGAAGACGATTCAATTTATACAGTAGGTCTATGAAAGATAAGGACTATAATCAAAAATACAAAAATGGGTTTAATGTTCCATGTGTTTTATATCCTACAACTTTACCTGGTTGGCTATTCCATGCATTTATAACTATGTGTATAACACTGCTTCCTACCTCATGGCCTTAACCTTTACTCAGCTTCCAATATGCCCCCTCATTCTACTCCATGACTTTGAAATAGTTTGTCAGCGCTAAAAGAGTGCAACATGGCTTTAGTCTGCGCTGGAGCAGGGCCTGGAGATTTAGGAAACACAGGGACCCTATCTTTTAATTATCAGTCTCTCCCCCCTCCCCCGGTTTCTGGCCTCACTGACCCCTCTTCCCAGGGATCCTCTAAAACACATTACATGCCTGCTTAGCTCACAGCTTGACCCAACACAAGCGTCCACTGAGACAAGAGAGAGGGGACAGAAAGACAATACAAACCTTCTTTACGTTTGTGTGTGCGTGTGTGAGAGTGTGAGTGCGGGGGTGGGATTACTTGTGTGTGTGTGCGTGTGTGAGAGTGTGAGTGCGGGGGTGGGATTACTTGTGTGTGTGTGTGTGTGTGAGTGCACGGGTAGAATGTCTACATTAAAAAAAACAACTCACTAAAACCACAGTTTTAGTGCTTTTCATTTTCAATAATATAAAATATGTGCTACAGTGTTGCCAGGGATAAAGGAATAGACTTATTATTTCCATAAGTTTTGGAGAGATTGACTTGTGAACTGTACTGTAGTGCGCATGATCGAATTCAGTTCCATGTTATTATTTGGGTTTATTCAGCCAAGTTTAATATCTCACAAGACTATATGCCAAAAGGAAATTCTATTAACACTACTACTGGAAATAATGAGTACAGACTGTTCTTGATGCCGTCATATTTAACCAAAATGTTATAAATCCTATCGACTGTGCGCCACCAATCCCATTAAATTTACACACCACAGCCCACCAGAAGTGGTAACATCCTGCACACTCTCTAATCGTTTTTTTTTTTTTCAAATTGTTTCCCGCCCATCTCGTCTTCGTATTCTGGTGTTTTTTAAATGTACATTGAGGGAAGCTGGCGAATAATAAATTGCGTCAGAAATGTTTTGTATAAATTAATTTGCTACGAGGTAGCGGTTGCGTGGACCAGCACTGGTATTTATATTTACTGGCTCCAAGGACGACCCAAGCCCCAGTGCATTATTTGTTAGGAGGTTTTGTCAAACAAAACTTTTAAACCTACAAAATAGAGACGCCATTTATCTACAAAGCATTCTGAATGTGAAAAAAATTAATTTTAAACAAAAGAACTTTACCATCAGCCACTTTCAATGCGCAAAATGACAACATTCCTTGCTGATCTGGTAGTGAAGATTCAAGCCCAGGAATCTCATTAAGTTAGGTACATTATATAAATACTTTGATTTCTATTTCTTAACTATTGCATAGCAGACTGATCCATTCCTGGTTATACTGTGTTTAATAAGACATCCCTGACCTTGCTATCTATACACTGGGGCTAATCAAGCTCGTATTAAGACCTGGAATGGATGAAACTGCTATGCAATAGGGCTCTTATTTCCATCCCTGTAATTCAATAGTAATCTTTTGAAAAAAATGACTCCACTTTAAAACAACCGGCTGCTAGTGCAGTCTAGGAAAAATAACCCGCCCCAGTCTTCGGTATTCCACTGTCATAATCTTCTAGGAGTCATTTGCATAGAAGACACTGAAGCCATTCAATTGGTCGTCTTGTCTTTTTTGCAAAGTTACTCGTCTTCAAAGTGTTAATGGCTAAATCTGAAATGTCCCCAATAGATAAATATTGATAAATTAATATGTATTTTCCTAATTTAAAAGTGCTGTGGCTGAAATAAAAATAAATAAATCAAGAAATGTTATCTAAAAATAAACGTGGAAAAATGCATTTGAAAATGCTGTTATTTCAGGAGGGCATCAGGATATTACACAAGGTCCAACTAGTGCGTTACTTGTACCAGTGCCACACACTTTGTGGTCTCACTGCCATCAACACAAGTGTACTAATTCTGACATGTTGAATAACACTGAAAATACTTACTGTAGTGTGTCCATGCAATGTCTGCTTTGCATGAAGAAGCATCTGCATTGCCCTGTAGTCATTACATACAGTAGGTATGCTTGTAATGTTGTCGTTTAGCGACATTGAGAATAATTTCTAGTAGAAACCTTTGTCATGAAATGTAGTAGGTTTATGTTAGTATTTCTGAATTTAACAATATTGAGTGATTAATAATGTATTGATTTAACCCTTTCAGAGAGCACATTCCCTCATCATTTCTGGGATGCTTACCGTTGTTCCAACATTTGCCAATGTTTTTTGTACACTAGCCTAATTATTACTCAGTAGTCTTTGCAGACAAACTCCAAAGTATAGATTCTGTGTGTGGTTATAAGAATCACTTATTTTAATAATTGTGTAAATAAAAATGAACTATAGTAACTGAACTAACAGCTAATTTGCCCAGGCCTTATATACTGCATACAGTCATCCAGCTGAGCAGTTTCGTGGTTCAGCTCCTCTACAGTACACTGCCTCATGATCAGGCTGCTTTATCGCCTAATAGTTCCTAATAAAGTGTTCACACCCTGAATTACCAGCTATGCAATCAGATTACAGCATGCAGAAAAACTGACATTATACAGCCCTATTACATTATACAGCCCTATTACACTATTTTAGAGCATTTTAGAGCACCGGACAGTTTGTTCAGAGAAACACTCAGCTATCGTAACATAAACTGGAGGTTTTTGCTTTCAAAAGTGTCACTAAAAAAACTGGTTGCCTTTAATTAGGGCTTCTGATATTCGGTTTTAACCGATAAAAAACAATAAACCCCCCCGATACAAAAATATATATACTGGTGTATATCCAATAAACACTGGAAAAACACTGGAAACTTTCCCAGTGCTGTTGGGCAATGTCCCTCCTTCCTGACTTGTATCTATCTTTGATTCATTCTGAATACTTTAAACACACCCCAACTACTGAGTGGCAGTAAATTCCTACATTTCTATTAGAGGATTGTAACACGCTTGCGAGATTTAAAACAAGATTACAATTAGAAACAGAGAATTGTTCTTGATTGCGAGATTTAAAGCTACATTTACAACCTCGTGGAATTTAAAACAGAATTGCAAATTGTGGCAAAATGTAAAAAAAGAAATACCTAAACACACAAAAACCCTAGAAGAATGTGCCCGTGACCAGAATTACTATTTAGTTGTGGAAGACAGCAAAGGAAAGAAGGTACAACTAAAGTGTGCTGTCGAGTTACTATACATATTGTGACAGAAAAAACCGCCAAAGACTTTTGGAAAGTAACCGAAAAACAATAATTTCATACAGTATATAAAAAGCGAAAGCCCCGAAAAAAAAAAAAAAAAAAGATTTTCAGAAAAAAGTAAATTAATAAAAGCCGAAAAACAGAAGCCCTACCTATAATACAAGGGTGATGGAACTCCCTGCAACCTTCATAAAATAAACACTTTAGCTTAACTTGATCAACTGCAAATACATTTCTCAAGTTTATTCAGGATCATTTCTCTTCTAAGCACCATTGTGTAGTGACACTTGGCTCCTGTTCCCACATTTGAAGGCAGCATGATCTGGATACACGATGATGCTCTGCATGCACTGGAAGAAACTCCTACAAATTTAAATGAACACTAATGGAAGAAACCTGGAAGACGTCATGCAGTACAATGCATATTCTAAGACAAAATGCTCCAATTACACACAGTTTAAATCACAGGTCGTTCAAACTTGTACATTTAAAAGTAATACAGACCTTGATGCTCAACTGACTGCAGTACAAAGTTGTATTTTTTTCATGTCTTACCATAGTTCACAGTTGCTAGGAGACATGCTTGTTGTGGAAGACATTTCCTCTTGTGCACAGAACACAGAACGTAGTAACTTATTTTACCCAGGAACCCAATAAAAAGAGGTGGTGGTGTTTTTGTCATGATTGTTCCATATGTTCAGATCCTTAACCACTAATCGTTTGATTTCATAAACGTGATTTATAAATCGCTCTAGCGGTGCTGATGTAGTGCAGGGTTTCACGTCCTAGTGACCGAACCTATTTAGTTCCTTACTCGCTGTTTTGCAGGTGACATGCACAATCAGGTGGCAGATGGGTGCAGCGCGATTGCAAGCAATTTGGTTGTGCAACTTTTTGTGCAACCAGTTGCTTAGATGTTAACCCAGCTTCAGAGTCATTCCCAGTCTAACTGCACTGTATAAACCCTTTAAACAATAAACCTTCCGAAAACAATAATTCATATTCAAGCCCTGACTTTGTGAACAAATGTATTTGGAACCAGTTACGGACATAAAGAATTCCCTTTAAATCTCAAAGAGAAAAAGCAGTTTAGTTTCCGATGCTTCAGAGAATGCACCTCGTTTTAAAATGGAGATGATCTCTGTTCTTTATCACAAAACAGGAAAGACCTTGTTTTGAGCTCGTCATACCTTTCAGAATTCACAGTTCCGCTTTCACTTTAGGAATCTCACTCTGCTTAAAGAAACAACATTTTAATGAGTTGTGCACCGCTTGAATTAAAACAAAAAATCCTAAGAAAGGCAAAGGATACTTCTGGTAAGCTAACTGGATTGGTCTTTTATTCAGATGGCAGCTGGCAGACAGAGCAGCAGGAAATGATTCTCAATCTTGTTGATGAATCTACAGATCATTGCTCCGATTATTCCACTCTTCTGATAAAGTAATTGTAGCGAATCGTTTTCTCCACCATGCACATCCATTCATTACATAGGTCTCAGATGTGCAGCTTTGAGGTCTCAAAAGCTAGTGTTTGTAAATCACAGTTCTAATAAACAGTATCAGCTCTTAAAATGTGGTATTTAACTTTGATGTATTTTTCTCAGTTTCAATATTAATAACATTAAGAATAGTTTTATAATAAGGTGTTTCTTGTAGTATATTTGAATAGTAAAACATACATGTGCATTCAAAGGAAAACATCGTACCCTGTCCTGTAAGAGAATTTCTACAGCAAATTACTTGACTAAAATATGTTATGAAAAGCTCATATTACCATTTTAACAAAAGTTTTTTTGCTTTAAAGTTTTCATGGGAGCAAATGTATAATAACACTGACCCACAGGTATAAAAAACTGGCTGAATATAAGGCTGTTCTTTAAGATATTTATTAATTTTTTTAAACAAGAAAAACAAAGTCGATTTGAAAGAGAGATTCTTGAAGTCCAGATGTGGTCCAGTTTTGGACAATATTTGATATATTTTTGTTAAAACGGATATTTGTTTTGAAGCCAACCAGTTGTCAGTGAGTACCCCACATGAGAAGATACTATACAATAGAAGACTATATAGTACTGCCAAAAACCTTTTGAGTTATTCTTACTGCAAAACATATGGGTGCTGTATGTGTTCTGGCAACAACAGCGTTTCATTTTTTTTCTTATGTGAGGCTTGAAATAAATGCAATTTTGTGACAGGTTTCTTTCCTTATTTCATATTTATATGAAACATTACACAACGATATTTCGAGTGATACAAATGTTACTGCACCAGAACTTTTCCTACAGTGATTATTTTTCTAAAGGAAAATAAACATTTTGAAACCAACCATTTTTTGTGTTACACCAGTCTTTGGTATATTTGTGTTAGAAACTGAGTCAGGCCTATTAATAAACAAAGCTCTCCCATAGTAACCATGGTGATGAGAAGGGCTCACCTGCTCCAAGCTCATCTTCTGCAGCTCCTCCTCCCAAGCTGCTCGGTCGTCGTGGTGATATGAAGTGGGTGGGGCTATCCCTTGGAGAATCTGGGGGTCCCGGTCTTGGCAAAGTGCGGTCAGGTGTCCGATGTACAGCTTCAGTTTGCTGCGGTTCTGGTTGAGGTCTAAAAGAGGGGTGATAATCTACACATGGGGGGGGAAGAAGGAACAGAACTTAGAAAAAAACCTGGGTATGGATTTTAAATAATCAAGAAGAAGAATTTATTTTTGGGCTTTGCACGTCTACATGTCTGCCAAATCACCTCCATTGGGGTTCATGACATGATTTGCATGTTTGAAAGCAAATTACGCAATTCCAAAATCAAAACAAGTAAAATTTGACCACTGTAGTTGTGTATGGCACGTCTTTTTGAAGCAGATCATAATTAGAATACATGTACAATTTTAATCCATGAAAAGGATATAATAGAAAGTGCCCTAATCAAATCAAGCTTCTTTTTAGGGCCTGGTTGGTTTGGTTGAATAACCTTGACTTAGTGATGATTCTCCCTAGGGATGTGGACAAGGTTAACACTTGACATTACCAAAGGGCACTTCCTTTGATAAAGTCCAGCTTTGATAAAGTCCAGCTTTGATAAAGTCCAAGTGTGCTTGGGGCGAACGGTGAATTTTCTATCTGATAGCTTAAAAACTTTTTTAAAAAGCCACAGTTTTACAGATGAAAAATAAAATAAATAAGATCCCCCCACCAAATTGAAGACTGGCAACTGAAAGGGGAGAGGGAAGAACAACCTGTGAGCAAATGAAAATGAGAATAACCCAAGTGACAGCGCTGAAACACGACCACCGGGCCAGGAACCTCAGCAAATCCCATTACACAACGTTAGCATTGCTACAAACCAGGTCACTATATCAGGGAATGTGTGCTTTGTGTTTTGCATACTGTGCTGAAGACAATAATTCTACAGCTATGTTCGCTGATCTTCTTGTTTTTTGCAGTACGATACCTGATCAGATTAGGGGTGACCTGAACAAATCCGCAGCAGATTCTCCCAGCTCGGATGTCTACTGCAGAACACATACCGCCTCACTATGGAATTCCACAAAACATATTCAGCATCCACCCAAGTTTAGTTACCAGGGACCTGCAACAAAGAACATGCCCTGTGCTTCTTACAAAGCAATGTGCTGTATTTTAAGAAACTTCAAATACTGATAGTAGTTTGCTATGCAAGTTTCACCGTTAAAATAATATTTACTAAAATGTTAGAAAAAGTAATCTTTCTAGGGAGCCACTGTAAGAGATGGGAATCAATCTTGCCTAAAAGAAGTTGTTTTACTTGTAATGGAACTACCATTGGGCATAACTGCAGAAATGACTTTCTTAGTTTCCCCCCGATGTGTATCGAATCCTATGCAGACTTTTTTCTCATTTCTTTCCTGCTCTGCATACATTTTTAAACAACTTCAGTCTACACTATGTTGTTACTCTAAGCCTACATGTGATCAATATTAAAAGATTATATTGTTTAAAGATTGTGCTTATATTAAAATAGTAGACGGAATATAACTTTAAAAATGAGCAAAATTGGACAAGTGGGTCACAACAGGATTCTATACAAATGGAAAAATAAGTTAATTTCTGCAAATATGTGCTTTGTTTTTCTTGTTACACAGAGAAACAAAATCTCCCAAGTTGTTAGCATCAAAGAAACTAAATACACATTCACTTTCAGCTGTGAGTGAATCTATAAAAGTGAGACAGCAAAAGAAGCAATCACTTACTGGGGAAGTATTACCTTTGAGATTTTAGAACGCTTCCACCCAGTAAAATATCTATTAAAAAAAAAAAAAACCTGTCAGTTTACCGGATCTTAGCTCTTGACACAAATGTAACATTTGCGTCCGCACACTTTAGTAATGATTATTATTACATGGATTTTTTTTTCCCAGGGGAGAATGTTATTCTGTTGATGTTGGCATACAGGGTTTTCAAGCCTCTGGGTGGATCTCGGGAAGAGGGAATTCCACAGTGGGCTTGGGAAGAATTTCTCCCATCAGGAGCCAAAGCCGTTGCTCTGGAATCAATTAGGCACGGCACAGCCCCTCTGCAGACAATGCTGAGGTATCTTTAACAGAGAGACCTGCACTCATTACTGCAGGGCTCGCTCCCCTAACTCTCCAAATGGTTTTCATTTAGGGCTTGATTGCAGTTTTTAACACCAATGACAGAGAGCAGGAGAGAAATGCAGAGAGAGAGAGAGAGAGGGGGGGAGAGAGAGAGAGGGAGGGAGGGAGAGGGAGAGAGAGGGAGGGAGGGAGAGAGAGAAGGAGAGAGAGGGAGGGAGGGAGAGAGAGAGGGAGGGAGGGAGGGAGAGGGAGAGAGGGAGGGAGAGAGAGGGGGAGAGAGAGAGAGAGAGAGAGAGAGAGAAAGTATAAATGTTATAAAACTACATGATTTAAATATTTGCAACTTAAAATATTTTAAATGAGCAGTTGGAACATCCAAGGACTGTTAGTTTGTAAAATATTGACATGGTTAAATACAGACAGGGCTACTTATTGCCCAACAGGATATAGAGAACGCATGGAGTGCAGGATGCGCCCTATAGCCTGGAGATCGCAGGTTTGAATCCAGGCTATGTCACTGCCGACCATGACCAGGGGTTCCTAGGGAGGCGCACTGGCCAAGCACCACCCGGGTAGGGAGGGCTTAGGTCGGCAGGGCAATCCACAGTTCACAGCGCACCAGAGACCCCTGTGGCTGATAGGGCGCATGCGAATCTGCAGTGGAGCCATTCAGATCTGTGTTGTCCTTCGGCACTATAGGTCTGGTGGCTTCGCTGTGGATCCACAGTGTGAAAAATGACAGATTGGCAGGAACATGCTTCGGAGGACGCGTGTTTCATCCTCCGTTCCAGTCATGAGGGGTTACAGTGGTGAACCAGGATAAAAATAATAATTGGGCATTCCAAATTGGAGAGAAAACCGGAGTAAAAACCTTTGGTGACGACTAAATTTATAATAAATAAACAAACAAACAAACAAACAAATAAATAAATAAATAAATAAAATGTGGCAGAATTTCAGGTGGAATTGTAGCATGGTATAGATGAGAATACACAGGAAAGAGAGGAGTCACACATCTATCTATGTGCAGTGCATCGGACTCCCCTTATTATAATAAAGAATACCTCCAGAATATAGAAGCCGAGGTTGCCCACTTCCAAACAAAAGGAAACAATATTACTGTGTGGGGACTTTAATGCAAGAACAGGGAAAGAGAGAGCTTTTGTTACCACAGATGGGAATAATCTCTTACTTGGAAAAACCTCTTTATAATCATAACCCTATCACTAAACAGAGAAAAAGCTTTGATAGTATAGTGAAAGAATGGAAAGGAGCTGCTTCACCTGTGTAAAAGCCTGGGTATACAGAGTTAATGGGAGGACCAGGAGGGACTCGCTAGGTAAATATACATACAGCTCCACATTAGGATGCCGTGTAGTTGACTATACCATCACAGATTTAGACCCACACAATATAAATGCTTTTGTAATGAAACCACAAACTGTAATGTCAGATCACTGCCAAACTGCTCTATCTACACACAGCAAATCTTCACAACATTAACCAGAACACCCCATCAAACCTGCACAAGCGCCAGCCCACCTACACATGGGCACAAAACAGCAAAGAGCAATATGAAAAAACTATTGCTGAGATAGTCATTAATCAATTTTCAATCCATAAATTATTATATTAGGCCCTAGAAGATTTATTTTTTTTCAACACTGGCTGAAAAATCAAACTTAAAACTCAACAGAAAAATCTGTAACACCCAAAAACGCAATAAAAGACACATGGTTTGGCAATGAATGTAAACTAATGAGGAAAAAGCTAAGAAGTGTGGAATAGTGGTTAGTGGAGTAGTGGTTAGGGCTCTGGACTCTTCACCGGAGGGTCATGGGATCAATCCCAGGTGGGGGACACTGCTGCTGTACCCTTGAGCAAGGTACTTTACCCAACCAAACAACATAGAATTGCACCAAACCTACCGTCATACCCTAAAACAATATAAAACCACTCTTCTGCAGAAAAAACAAAAATATGAGAGCATTAAACTATCAAAAATTTGATTGACAAAAATACCTTTTGGGCGACTAGGCAAAAATTATACCCCCAAAAAACAGATAGAGAATTAGGAATCTAAAATGGAAACACATGGGAAAATTATACAAATCAATTCCAAACAAATAATTAAATCCTGACCAATTACACATTCTAAACTAACTAAAAACACTAGAAAAAGTAATTAAAGACAACCAGTCCCCCCTAGACACCCCAATCACAATGCGAGAGGTCAAAGAGAAACTTCAAACCCTGAAATCTGAAAAACCTTGTGGTCAGGACAGCAACCTCAATGAAATGCTCAAATACAGTAACCCAGCAATACAGAGCGCCCTGGTAATACTCTTCAGCTTAGTATTAAATACCAGTTATTTCCCAGAAACATGGCATATAGGATTAACAACCCCAATATATGAAAAAGACGATAAATTAGACCCCAATAATTACAGAGGAATCTGTGTAAGCAGTAATCTGGGGAAGATGTAGCATTATGAATAACCGAATACTGCCCTTCCTACAGGAGCACAGTGTCCTCAGGAAAAGCCAAATAGGATTCCTCCCCAACCACCGCACTGCAGAACACATCCACACCCTGCACACCCTGATTCATCAACATGTACATCAGAAAAAGAAAGGGAAAATCTTTGTCTGCTTTGTTGACTTCAAAAAGGCATTTGATTCAATCTGGCACCAGTGGTATAGGAGACTTCAGGAAAAAAAAAATACCAATTTTGAATAAACTAGAACTAGCTGCTGCTATCTGGGCCTGTTAATCAGCTCATGTGGGAGCTTCAAATTAGCCTTTCTAAAAAATATTATTACCTAAAACCATCTGTAAAGATTTGGACAAAACTGTTTGATAGTGTTATTCTTCACATCCTGCGGTATGGGAGTGAAGTCTAGGATCCCATTATAAATTTCCAATTCGAAAAGTGGGAAAATGGTCCAGTTGAAAACCTCCACCTGGAATTTCGTACAAACATCCTGAACCTCCACAGAAATGCCCCAAACAACGGCTGTCGAGCAGAGCTTGGGCGATTCCCACTATTTCTTAAAATCCAGAAAGAGCCCTCTGCTACTGGGTGCATTTAAAGCAGAGAGACCCTGGCTCCTACCACCACAAACCTCTAAAACAACAAGAGCGCTGTCCAGACTGTCCAGCTGGCCCTGAAGCTCTGTGAACAGAGCCATGCTGATATCACAGCTTCACACCAGCCGGGGCAAAACACACCCACCTCAGCTCAGGAAAATAGTCTCTTCCCAAAAACAAAATTATATTAACTATTGGACAGACCAAATTAAAAATTAAACTGGAATGCTACAGAATGCTAAACAGAAATTATTCCATAGCTGAATATTAACTGAAATAAAAGATCCAAAACTGAGACAGACCCTGACAAAATACAGGCTAAGTGACCACAGACTTGAGGTGGAAACTGACCGACACAGGCAGACCTGGAAACCAAGAGACAGGTGCCTGTGTGGCCAGGTAGAAACAGAGAAACACTTCGCTAGACTGAAGCAAATACAACAAAGTCAGAAATATTTTCTACCCCAAATTCATCAGTAGGGTTCCTGGCTTCCACCACTGAGATCAGGAATCCCAATTAAAAATAATCCTGGGAGAGAATAAAGAAACAGCTAAGTAACTGTCATGCCAATAAGGCTAATTTTGAAGAGAGAGAGAGAGAGAGAGAGAGAGAGAGAGAGAGAGAGAGAGAGAGAGAGGTACCCCTCGATTGTCCCACACAGGAAATTTGCATCTGTCCAGCACATCCGTATTTCTCTTAAAGCCAAAGAAACCTCATCGTTATTGATGATTTTTAACCCTAGTTAATGCCAAAAGATACAAAATAAAAACAGCAATCTTATGAAATCCATAATCTTAGCAATAATCAATATGTTAGTCTATGTTTTCAATCGGGGTATAGTTTTCCACACAATTCTGTGACACATTTCCACTTGTGGAAGGTCAGTATGACTCGGGGTGTGATACGAATACGAGGGGGAATTTAACTTGAACAAATGATTGCTTCCTTGGAATTTCAAAGGAACGAGTTGTCAAGTTCGTATGAAAATACAGCTGACTTCCCAACACTTACTGTAAAACATTTCCACACTGCCAGGCAGAGCAGGCCGACCCAAGCCATTGTTCCCTCGCACAGCTCTGCACTCTCCCCTGCCTCTCTCGCCTGACTGGCACACCTACCATACCAGTGAGCTGCCGTGGAAACGCCTCTATCTCACTAGCCGCAACGGAGGGTGCTAATCTCAAAGTCAACAGTTGTTATTTTATACACTGATACCTAATCTTCCCCCGGCGAGGCAGCTACATAAACTCACCCTCCTCAGTTAGTGCTCCATAACTACTGGGGAGCAGCTCAGCACAGCAGCCAAACTAAAGAAAAAGGACCCGGGCTGGGTTTCCAGAGAGAGCAGATGCACTGCCGAGCTGTCTGTAAAGAAGCTGGTTTTTAGCTTTAGTGCAACAAGAATCCCTTAGAATCATGTACTACTGAGCCCTGTGTTTGTTGACTAATAGATGTCGTGTACAAAAATAATTAAAAGTCATGGGATTTGGGGAATTTCTCCATGACACAATGGCAACATTCATGCTCTCCTTCAAAAGACTGCATGCAACCTTGGTTTCAAGTCTCTACTGAAACACAACTCATGGGCCTTGATTCTCCACCTCCCCTAATATTAAGCAGTGTTGAAAAAAAACACCCTTTCATTTAAGTTACTGTGTATATAACAGTTTAAGGAGCATTAAACAATAAATGTATTTTAAGAGTAAAGCAGACTCTCGCTAATCCAAACTATTTTCTAATCTGAACCATCAAATTATAATGAAATGCAGGCTGATCGCAGCCATAGAAACCAAACTTCAATATCATAATTCCATTATAAATAATACATGTATTATTAATTTGTGATAAAACAAAAACATAAAACATATAGAAAAGGCTTTTTTAGCATGACACAGATTACAATCAGCACTAAACTCTAAAAACCTGAACTACTGGGATCAAAATGCAAAAGCGACACCTACCACAGGGTGTTTAAATATGGGTCAATATCCACACTCCTAGGGGTGCTGTTCAGCACAAAGCAAAGCTATTGTGCATTTAAAATGCCCACCCCCCACTCTATACACCCTTCCCAAAGTGAATTCATTGGTTGCCAAGTGAATCAGGCAGAACACCAACAGCACTTCATAAACTGCAGGACTTTAAGAGCACACCTACCCAAGTACTGTCCAGGCTCCGCCATGCTTACCATCGGTGATCAAATGTTGTTTTGCAACAATCCTGGTTGGTAGTAACTACAACCATACAACTAGACTACTTCTTACCATTGAGGTGCATTGCTCTGGCTTTCATTACATGGGCTGCTGGTATGGTTTGGAAGGGGAAGGGTCAAAGCTTCTGAAGTCCTTGATTCCTTCTGAACACCAGGCAGACTGGTCTCCCTGGGTCTGCTGCCTGTTATTTAGATGGTGGACGTTTTTTGGCTTTGAAAGCCTAAATGATGGTTCCAAATGTATAGCGATTATACAAACTTTCAATACGGTTTCAATCAAGGGAACAAAAACAAAGGGAAGAGAAGGAAGGAGGATTCTTGGCCTGTGGACATACTTTAATTTATAAAAGGGGGGCTGCTCTGATCAAAGCCAACAGCTGTGGACATTTTTTGGGATGTGTAACATCCTGAGGAACAGATTTCAGATTTACTTCTCATAAACCATTTACATTGATGCTACTTAATCCATAACCTAGATCTACTTTTAATACAGAAGTCCTAACTATATGATTGTGCAAACATTTTGTTTCCTGCAACTGGACAGCTTTATCCAGAATACTGTTTCACCACTTTGCCATTGAAAATATCTCTAACCTTCTTTACAGCCTGGATTTAATTCGCTAAATCCCCATTATGGTCTCCACACACTATACAAGACAGACGTGGTTGTCAAAGAAGATCAGGCTGGGAAAGTCAAGGTTGATACCTTCACTCTGGTCTTTCATTTACGACCCAGAGCTTATTCACACATGTAAAGCTATTGGGCTCTTGGTTTTAAGTCTCAGCTGAAAGACAGGACCTCCAAACCTCATGGCAGGGTGTTGGCAGATAAAGCATGCCCATGTTGGATTTATAAGGCAGGTTAGCACTTGACATTCTGTCCACCTAGTCGTCAGCATTCCCTCCATATCAAACTGCCAATCTTCCTCATGCTGAGCAGCCACCCTCTTATCATCTCTTCTTAACAGGAACTGTCTTCGGCGACTCCTGGCGGAAGCTACCGCTGACCATTAACAACTGGAGCCACCACTGCTGCAGCCGCTGGGCTCCTAAGAGCTGTGCATGGCCTCATTGGGATAGCTTCCTAATGCCAGGGGCAGCCGTTCAACTCAACAGGGTTTAACCAGTTAATCAGCAGTGATACGATATCCCTGGGGGGAGGAATTTGTCATCAGGGAAGGATGCATCAGCAATGTGGTAAGGATATCCACTCAGATTCCAGAGTGTTGGGTAACTACGCTGCTGATATAAGCAGCTGTAATTCTCTCCTGTCAGAAAACTGCTTGAGTGCTCTCGATTAGGGGGTGAAAGGCTATCTGGGTTGGGAATGCCAAAGTTGGGGTTTAGAAATCTTTTTTTGTGATGTTGAACATTTGTGAGGAGAGTAATTTTACACGACTTCCGTACCCTTCTATTTCCACATCAGTTGCATTGTTTTTTTGTTTTTTTTAGTTCACAAAAACCTTGTTTTTGGAGAATGCACAATGATCTGGTTGTATAAGATTCTAAACTATAATTTTTATGATTTAACAGAAGGTGGATATTATGGTTAGGGATTTATAGAAGGAGCATCTCTCTTGAAGGTCAAAAACAATATGAAAAATAAGAACTTATCACAAAAATATAGGACCTCACTAGTCACAGAAAGGTAGAAAAAGATTGTAACCGCTGAACCATGAAAAATCATCAATGGGAAGACTCTAATGTACAGGGTGTAATGTCATAGACATTATCATATATTATTAGGATGTTCTCTGTCTGGGCGACCACACCCCATTGACTGTCTGCATGACACACCAAAATTAATTTGTTCCTCTTTTCTGAAAGAACAAGAACAACCAATAACAACTAACAGTAACAGAATACTTAGAGAGTATAACGTGGTATAGTAATGACTAAAGAATAAACAACTATGCACAATGTTCCAAAAAACTCAAGGGACAGTACACACTTATATACCTCCTTACTGCAAGATGTTAATGTGTAATGAGACCCAACATCTAGTTTGCCACAAACTTGGATTGAAGCTGGAAGCAGAAAACAAACCAGCGTGCATGCCTGGGTGGAGCAGGGGCTGCGGAAGGGGCAGGGGCAGCGGCAGGGGCAGGGTAAGGAGGGTTCAAACTGAAGGCCCTGAATCGAGAACACATTCTGTCTCCTAGAATGAAGGAGGAATTGTGGGTGCGCTGTGCTCAGCACGGATCACGTTTCACTCCTGAGAGTAGCTGTCAGTACACTGTCACTGTAACCTGAGCACAGCTGCCAGGAGCAAACAGCACAGAGCTTCAGGAATCAGGTGGACAGCTATTACTGCCCTGCGTACACACACACAAACACAAACACACACACACACGCAAGCACGCACGCACACACGCACCACACACACACACACACACACACACACACACGCAGCACACACACACAGCACGCACACACACGCCGCACGCACTGCGCACGCACACACAGACACGCGCGCACACACACACACACACACACACACACACACATTTCTTAAGGCCAATGACTTTTTATTTCACTCAACCTTTTTGTATCTTCCGCTTTGTAAGTTAGAGGCTAGACTTAAACCAGAATGACTGGGATTGGGACATTTATTGCCCATTTTATCCCACTTAGACCCCTTACTTAAGCATAATGGTATCCCAATATGCACAATATTGTAATGATCAAGCCATCTCACAAGGACAGCGGTGCCCAAAATGTTTCAGTTTTAGTAATGTAAAATGCAGCTTTTATAGCCCAGTAATACAAAACTATATCAGTAAACAAAGCATTACAGAAATATAACACTATATCTCGATAATACTCTGTTGAATGGACTGTATTTTATACACTACAGTCAAAACACAAGCAAAACAGTAGAGCAAAATATTTCAAGTCAACCTAAGCAATTGGTAATACAGTCAGGATGATAAAAACTAAGCTTACAGTTCTCAATGCAGAGCCATATATGCCAGTTCAAACCACACTCAATAGCTGATATTCAATAACACTGTGATGATATTTATGAATAACTGTTTTTACTGTAATTATATTAGACGGCCTGGAGTCTGTTGCTGAAAAGGCCTGGGATTGTTCTCTTAGCCTGACAGGGTGCCCTTCGGAGGTTAATTCCCGTCAGTCTACCTAATAGCAGCTCTGTCTGCAGTGAAATACATTGCTCAGTGCTCCCCTGGGACCCTGCAGCTCAGCTATACCAGATGCTCGCAGTCTGAGAAAATGGAGGCTACAGTATTCTACTTTACTGTGTACAAGCCAGCCTCTGGGGAAACCCACAAAAAGATCCTTCTCAAGGGTTTAGTATTTCTGTTCCATTCTACTCCTGTATTATCCCTTTTCCAAAACCTGGGGATCCCTACTGCTACCTACTGGTGCTGGCAAGACAGCAACAATGACATGGACGCTCAAATCTTGCTGTTGGTCCTGCAAAAATAATGCCCTGGCGTAAACCACAGGGATTTATCCAAACAACACAGAATTATCTTTGTACACCTTGCAGGGCTACCTTCTATTTAACAGTGCTGACTCGTTCAATCTTTGTACGCACGGGACGCGTCAGAAATGGTGTATAAAGATATTAAAGCAATTTTGCTATAATGCTGTATGTGAAGAAACCGTTTAAAAATCTGTTAGGAATTCGACTGAAAACTTTTTTCTAACTGAGAAAATATCTACAGCTTGCCTTTTAGATTTACATACATCTTTCAATTAAGTTAAATAACTATGCACAATTTTTTTAACCTTAATGTTTTCTGTTTTCCTGTTGGCATTCATGTTATTACTAGGGTAAGGAATGGTGTATTTAAAGTTTGATCACGTTATTAGACTGTGAGGCAACACTCTGGTTTAAAAGTGCCATTGCTTGAAGGGCTTTTGCTTTCTCAATGTGATGATAATTGGATTGTTATTCTCCCACCTGCACACCTGTGCGAGCTTCCCTGCTGACCGTTGCGTTGTGATGGGCTGCTTGAGTTCACTGCTGCTGCTAATGAGATGCAAGGAGGATATGATGTATTTATTACAGGGAAGCTTGCACAGGTGTTGACAATGAGACTGATAATCAAATTAGCATCACTCTTAACTTTAGTCTTACACTGATGATGGAAAAAGCCCTTGTGGGGAACTAACCAGAAGCTTCTTATAATGATGTACTTATTAAAGAAAATATTACTGTGAACCATGCTGAGCTCAAACCAAAAAACAAATAAGTGTCAAGGATATAATGAAATGCGAAAACTTAAGAAGAACTGGAACAAAGGGGTCCCCGCGCGGCGTGCAGGGTGAGTTATACAACCAGAGATTGCAAGTTCGAATCCTGGTTGTGCAAGGCAGCCGGTCTTCGCTGGGGATTCTGGGGGTGTGCCGCATTGGCTTTGGCACTCCCGGGGTTGGGGAGGTGGGATCCGGCTGTTTCTCCTCACCGCTCTGCGGCGACCCCTACAGACCAGGTGCCGAGTGAGCGTGGGGTCTGAGATTTGCTGGGCTGGCCTTTGACCTCCAGAGGCCGGTAGCCTGCAGACATCCGCTCTTGAGTTCCTGGGTGTAGAAAGATGCCGATTGGCTTGTGGGATCGGAGGATGCCCACTGAGCCTCTGGCCCCCGAGCTTTAAATAATAATAATAATAATTGGGCATTCCAAATTGGGAGAAAATTGGGGGTAAAAAATAATTGGAGATTCTAAAAAAAAAAAAAAATAACATGATTGATACGTGAATATGTAATTTTGCACACCCTATTTACTATGCCTTTAACACTGTGACAACTGAATTATTTTGTGAATATGACATAGTGCATGTTATTTGGAAGTCGATTCCATGAAAAGGACAGGACTGGCATTTGAACCCAAGCTGCCAGCATGCTGTGCATGCCTTCTGTCAGTTGAGCCCCATCTGTTTGTTCCACTCCGAATTCTTCCCGTCACTGCTATGTATGCTTTCATCTGGGAAGCATACTCCAGCCAAGAACTTCACCCCTCTATCTCCCCTGCTACACACATGGGCCTGCATTCACTTCACTTCACACAGTCACTGAACTTCTGGGTTCGGGGACACATCAGTTTGGTCGTCTTTAAAGTAAATATTATGTAGTTACAGTCCAGTTAATATCTAACTTCATATGTAATTATGTCGTTCACTGACTATTTTTATACAATTTCTTGTCTGGATGTTTGGCTGTTTTTATCGAAGCTTGCGACTGTAGCTTGTGAATGACTTGTTGGACTTTATAACGGTGCCCGAAATAGTTACTGATCCTCTAAAACACCAAAATCACTCACCTTCTGACTAATATTAGATCAATGAGCATATAAATACTGTGTGCACACACTGGCACGATTTCCTCCGTAAGGCAAACTCACTTCAAGTCGGGTTATATGTTGGAAATTCTCTTTGAGACTAATGGTGACTGCAACACCTACCAGCCTTGGTTACTCTTATGAGCCCAGGTGAAAGTCTTAGAACCTAGAATGAAAATCTACATGCCTGCTGCTGCATAACTTTAGTATATAAATATATCCAACTAATGCTGTTTTATGCATTTTCTTAAATTACAAAAAGGCAGAATGCACAACATACATCTCCCGCTGTAAATCAAAAGTGACTTGCACCCACAAGGCACCCCCATTTACACCCAGATTTTCATACTCTCGTTCTAAAGAATGTCTTGGTAGAAGGTTTCATAATTGTCTAGGCAGATACGTGTAGGTGACATAGGCATGCTCTTTGAGCTCACAGGGTGCCTGGCTAGTAGGTGCTGCTGCTGCAGCACGGGGAGGAGAAACAGTCCTGACTACAGGAACAGCAGCACCGACACAATGCCCTCAGTGAAGATCGCACCCCTGCGCTCACCTGACCTGCACACCTGACGGTTCTGCCTTTACAAGGTGAGGGACTCTAGAGCCCAAGTGTGGCTTACTTACATAGAGGCCTCGCCAATATATCCTCAGCAGCGTCAAAAAAATAAAAATCATTAAAGAAACTTCTTAGGCCAGAAGACAAATGTTTCAGCTATCTGCCTTCCTCTGAGTAGTTATAAATAAATGAACCGAGAGGAGATGCTTAACAGTGCAGCTACATCAGGGTCCATGAATAAATACTAATAGTGGCCAAGACTCACAACGCAGTCTATCAATCCACAGGTCTTGATTCATCCAAGAGAGAAACACTACAGTATGATAAAGCTCTACAGTTTTTCTCCCACCTCTCATCGAATAAGCACATCATTAGGGGAACAAATATTCGTGGAAGAAAAATTTAAGAAAATGATAACTGCAAGAACAATATTACTCCCTGATCCTCATGGCTTTCAGCAAATAAATTCAAATAAATAAACAGAAACTCCCCTCTCGAGGACTCCAGCCAGGGAACCCATTACAGGATGTGAAGTTGAAGTCAAAGCTAGCACCCGGTACCTGGTGGAACGACCACATATCTCAGGGCTGCTTTTAAGCACCACTGATTAACGGAATAAATGATTACTTTCTTTCTTTTGCTTTTTAATTCCTGGATAAAATGACTTTAAAAGTTTGCCATAGTTATTTCTCAAGATGTATAAAAAAAAAAATTAAAAAAAAGATGAATGGATTGTTACAAGTGCCTCCTTGGATTTTATATTGTAAAACACGCAATTTAGATCACAACTGAAGAGATTAAGTATTATTGTTGTCATTATTAAATGTCTTCGTATCAGATAGTGCATATCCAATGGTTTTTCCGTCACAATTAGCTATTCTGTTTAATTAATGATGTGTTATCTTATAGGGTGCTGTGTAAGATACATGCTGATTTCCACCCACTCAAGGGAAGAGTGGCCAGTAAGCTCACTTGTAGCAAAGCTATGATAAGCATGTATTGTAAAGCACCCTATACATTATTCTCTATATATCAGATAGTAGGTATTAGGGTTTATCAGATGGAAATGACGTTGCTAAGATCAGCTATTCTTATTTTACTATAGACTGTATTATTAAAGCATATACTATAGGGTGTTACAAGTAAGATAAGGGTTAATTTCCACCCTCAATCAATGTTACTGTACAATGTTAAAACAAATAAAACACACCAAACTGTATATGTAAGACTGTAATTCCATCTCGACTGGAAACAAATGCAAATGCGTTTAGGTATGAGACTCATTTGCTGGCCATACTAAATACTGACTCAACTTAAATAATTAAAATATAGCCCTTTGCATACCAAGATGAGGTATGTAAGTCTGTGGTGTATTTTTTGTAAAATTCCATTAAACAATGTAACATTTTTATATTATTTAAATGATGTATCTACTACTGTTTAGGGCCCCTGGAATCAAGAATAGCCATTGGATATGATGACTCACGGATAATGACACCAGTGCATCAAATGTCCTGTTTTGAAACATCCTGTTTTGAAACATTTCACTCTATTAGCTGACAAAGGGGGGGCAGCAGAAATCAAGTATATTTTGCCTTTTGCTTAAGATATGACTTGACCATTTTCAGAACAGGTTGAGCACAGCTGGAAATTAATCGGAAACAAAGGGTATTTGGGTTTTGGATATGCAATGGCAGGCAGCCTAAGAGAATGAGTTTAATATGACGGACGTTCCAGTGACAAATGATCAGTAAAGACACAACACCCTGCCTCATTAACAGCCCAGGACAGCTTTGTTTGCATTGAGCAGATGCCAGAAGCGATTGAGTGCCAGAGATAAACCCCCTAGCTTCCGATTTCCACCCCAGCACAGTTAAAAATTCTATTTAGGTTGAGAGCTTAAGAGCCACAGTTGGAAAGCCTAACACCCAGATCCATCCAGTTTCCTGTAGTATCACAGCACTAACCAGATCTGCCACTTAAGAGTACTAAAAGGATTAGTAAGCACTAAAATATCCTTTCATTCATTAAAACATACATAAAACATATACCATACACTACTCCTAACTCCTTTCCTCTCCACTCCCTCCAGTCTGAAATATGAACATCCTTCAAGACACATTCCACCACTCTGTGGAGTCTACACCATGCCATATTGGGGCTGTAAGTGGCCAAACCTGGTATTACATACAGGTCCTAATCAAGTGGACAGGCTGTGTACGTCTCCCGGCAAGGATACGAGTTATAGTGAAAATGTAGCTCTGCATGGCCTACCTCTACAGCATGCAGAATTGTAGGACCATAAGAGTATTTAAACTTTGCTGAAATGATCTAGCACCAGAAATAAAGTTGAGAAGTCTATAACAGTGTAGCTTGGAAAGAAATAGGCCCCTGTTCACCATAGTAACATCTGATACGTTTTGGGGGAAGACTCTCCCGAATTCCTGAGCCCGGAATAGGCCTCTGAATGCATAAGAGTTAGCAAGCATGGATGCACCTGGTTTTCAAGATCGGTTGTTGCAAAAAGGTATAATTCTAATTAAGCGAGAAGCTGGTCTTTGTTCCTGTGAATTATACAGTCAGTCAGAAAAAGGACGATGCTATCAACATCTAGCAAGCAAAGTCAGAGGAAAGGAAAGAGCAGCGGTCAACAGCCTAACCGATTAGCTCCTCACAATATTCAGAAGGAACACTCCAGAATTTGGTTAAAATTGTGAGAAACTTAAATAATACTAAAAGGACGGAAAGAGAATAATACCAACTGGATCACCATTGAAGAAAGAGGAACAGTCAACAAACGTTGAACCAATAAATTAATGAACTGATTTGGCCTGCCAACACCGGTCAGATTTACAGCAAGATTTCCTATATACTGAGCGAGACTGGGTTGTCTGACCAGGAATACAGAAACTCTACTACAAGTCTGCCTCTGATGCAAGTGGAACCACAGAAGACTGAATCATACCCTGCAAGACAAACATTGAGTATTCCCAGTTCAACTGAAAGAGATTAAACAGAATCTATATGTGGGAATGTAATACATATATAAGCAGAGAGACAGAGAGAGTTATAAAGTATAACAGAGTGTGACAATAAGTCTCTGTACTGTACAAACCAGGGGCCAATGTAATAGCAGACTGAAATAATTTAACAGTCAGACAGAGTGGAAATAATTGAAGTGATCTACTTAATTGAAATTGGTGCTGGAATAAATATAGAATGAATAAGAACAAATATAATGGGTGTTAAGTTTAGGTGTTCTGAATTCTAATTAAGTATATATATATATATATATATATATATATATATATATATATATATATATATATATATATATATATATATATATAATTAAACAACAGATTGCTAACGACTGATTGTGATTTTGTAATAACCTGTTAAATAGAATTTACTGAGTTTGTATTTTGATAATTTTCCTGACTTCATAAATACCGTAAAACTTCAATTACAATATTTGCCAGCAGACCAGGTGTGTTTTGGTGATTATTTGAGACCAGTGTTTATATTAGATCACTAGCTTCACATGCTTCATGCAGTCATTGAGAAGCCGCTAACACACAGCCTTGTAGCAACATCGTAACTCAATTTAAACATTCCAGCAACTTTGTTAAAAGGTTGTGTGTAAGTGGGAACTAAGTAACAGTTTTGTTTTTTGACAAAATTACTGTATTGTACACCCTCAAGTATAAAGCGAAAGTATTATTACAGTCTTTTTATATGCACTGGTTAACAAGGGTATGGTAGTCTATGCAAAACGTTGGAAAATGAACAAGCAGAAGTAAGAATTTGTATTTAAAAATTAATAATAACAGTTAAATCCACTAAAAGGCAGCCTTGTAGATATCAGAAGACAGGCGTGTAGGCTATGCTTACAGCACAATAATAATAATAATAATAATAATAATAATAATAACTTCTAAAATATTTTGAAAAATGAACAGTAAAAGCTGTAAGTATCATTATCAAAAATAATTTACTGTTTAATCTCAAACATGTACATTGTTAATACAACAAAACATGTTAAAATACACCAAGAGGTTTGTATCTGGCCTACTTTCAGCACGCTTAAAATTCAAAACTTTTAACGCAATAACTGCATTACACAAATATGCATTACATGTAGGCCTACCTTAAATTACGTTTTCTATTATTATTATTTATTAATCCTGGGAGTCACTTTCATCGCTGTCATTTATTAGCAGTTCATTACACTCAAGCTCCTCCTCATCTTCCTCAGCTTCAATGGCAATGACATTGAGACCCGGCGTTTATATACAATATTTGCCAGTAGACCCGATGCGTATTGGAGACAGGCTATTTGAGACCCGGCAATTATTTGAAGTTTTATGGTTTATATATATATATATATACAGTACTGTGCAAAAGTTTTAGGCAGGTGTGAAAAAATGCTGTAAAGTAAGAATGCTTTCAAAAATAGACATGTTAATAGATTATATTTATCAATTAACTAAATGCAAAGTGAGTGAACAGAAGAAAAATCTAAATCAAATCCATATTTGGTGTGACCACACTTTGCCTTCAAAACAGCATCAAGCATCAATTCTTCTAGGTACACTTGCACACAGTTTTTGAAGGAACTCGGCAGGTAGGTTGGTCCAAACATCTTGGAGAACTAACCACAGTTCTTCTGTGGATTTAGGCAGCCTCAGTTGCTTCTCTCTCTTCATGTAATCCCAGACAGACTCGATGATGTTGAGATCAGGGCTCTGTGGGGCCATACCATCACTTCCAGGACTCCTTGTTCTTCTTTACACTGAAGATAGTTCTTAATGACTTTCGCTGTATGTTTGGGGTCATTGTCATGCTGCAGAATAAATTTGGGGCCAATCAGATGCATCCCTGATGGTATTGCATGATGGATAAGTATCTGCCTGTACTTCTCAGCATTGAGGAGACCATTAATTCTGACCAAATCCCCAACTCCATTTGCAGAAATGCAGCCCCAAACTTGCAAGGAACCTCCACCATGCCTGCAGACACTCATTCGTGTACGCTCTCCAGCCCTTCGGCGAACAAACTGCCTTCTGCTACAGCCAAATATTTCAAATTTTGACTCATCAGTCTAGAGCACCTGCTGCCATTTTTCTGCACCCCAGTTCCTGTGTTTTCGTGCATAGTTGAGTCGCTTGGCCTTGTTTCCACGCCGGAGGTATGGCTTTTGGCCTAAGTCTTCCATGAAGGCCACTTCTGACCAGACTTCTCCGGACAGTAGATGGGTGTACCAGGGTCCCACTGTTTTCTGCCAGTTCTGAGCTGATGGCACTGCTGGACATCTTCCGTTTGCAAAGGGAAGTAAGCATGATGTGTCTTTCATCTGCTGCAGTAGAGCTTGGACAGCACATCTGGAAACCCCTGTCTGCCTTGAAATTTCTGCTTGGGAGAGACCTTGCTGATGCAGTATAACTACCTTGTGTCTTGTTGCTTTGCTCAGTCTTGCCATGGTGTATGACTTTTGACAGTAAACTGTCTTCAGCAACCTCACCTTGTTAGCTGAGTTTGGCTGTTCCTCACCCAGTTTTATTCCTCCTACACAGCTGTTTCTGTTTCAGTTAATGATTGTGTTTCAACCTACATATTGAATTGATGATCATTAGCACCTGTTTGGTATAATTGTTTAATCATACACCTGACTATATGCCTACAAAATCCCTGACTTTGTGCAAGTGTACCTAGAAGAATTGATGCTGTTTTGAAGGCAAAGGGTTGTCACACCAAATATGGATTTGATTTAGATTTTTCTTCTGTTCACTCACTTTGCATTTAGTTAATTGATAAATATAATCTATTAACATGTCTATTTTTGAAAGCATTCTTACTTTACAGCATTTTTTCACACCTGCCTAAAACTTTTGCACAGTACTGTATATATATATATATATATATATATATATATATATATATATATATATATATATATATATATATCGTATATAAACAGTTATCCTATTTACATGTTTTAGTCACGCTATTGATTTAAGAACAGTCTGACAAATATAAATGTTGATGACTGCTTGCTTTTACTAATTGTTATGCTTTTAATAATTGACATGTCACATTTAAGTTGAAATATTGACTGAATATTATCCATTGTTAAACTTAATGTACTTATTACTTTGACACTAATAAATTTTCTTTTGTACCATATTACTGAACTCACTTTGATGCTAATTAATTAAAACCATTACACATATCAGCTAGTTACTCTTGATTGGGTATTGTAAATGTATTTACATGTTAATACCACAGAATAGTCCAGAATGCCCATCTCACATTTCTTCTGTGAAGCAATGCCCATCTCACATTTCTTCTGTGAAGCAATGCCCATCTCATGTTTCTTCTGTGAAGCAATGCCCATCTCATGTTTCTTCTGTGAAGAAATGCCCATCTCATGTTTCTTCTGTGAAGCAATGCCCATCTTATGTTTCTTCTGTGAAGCAATGTCAATCTAATGTTTCTTCTGTGAAGCAATGCCCATCTCATGTTTCTTCTGTGAAGCAATGCCCATCTCATGTTTCTTCTGTGAAGAAATGCCCATCTCATGTTTCTTCTGTGAAGCAATGCCCATCTTATGTTTCTTCTGTGAAGCAATGTCAATCTAATGTTTCTTCTGTGAAGCAATGCCCATCTCATGTTTCTTCTGTGAAGCAATGCCCCTCTCATGTTTCTTGTGAAGCAATGCCCATCTCATGTTTCTTGTGAAGCAATGCCCATCTCATGTTTCTTGTGAAGCAATGCCCATCTCATGTTTCTTCTGTGAAGCAATGCCCCTCTCATGTTTCTTGTGAAGCAATGCCCATCTCATGTTTCTTGTGAAGCAATGCCCATCTCATGTTTCTTGTGAAGCAATGCCCATCTCATGTTTCTTGTGAAGCAATGCCCATCTCATGTTTCTTGTGAAGCAATGCCCATCTCATGTTTCTTGTGAAGCAATGCCCATCTCATGTTTCTTGTGAAGCAATGCCCATCTCATGTTTCTTGTGAAGCAATGCCCATCTCATGTTTCTTCTGTGACGCAATCCCAGTGCACCACTACAATCTTATTCTGCTAGGCAAATGTTATTATTACAAATGTGATTAAATATAGTCATATGTTTTGGCCATAACTGTATTTAATTTATTTTTTAAGAAGTGTTATGTTTTAAGTATATTTTAAAAAATGGCATCCAATAGTCAGTGCTGTAAGAGTTTAAAAAAAAAAGCAAACTCTCTTTGCTTTATTGTATGTGTTTTTCTTTCTTTGATTTCCATAAAATATGGCAAACATGTTTGTTCTGGTTTTTTTCAGATTTTAGTAATGTGATTTAATAAAAAAAAAACCTAACTGTGACTTGCTTTTTCTTATTTATTTATACTCATTAACATTTTTTTTCATTAAAAAGTAATTGCCGCAGAAAACACTCTTTTCTCGTTGCAGATTTCCGTGGGGATTAATATAAATATTCACTCTGTTGCATTTACCACTAGAACATGTGTTGTTTAAACAGTGCTCCTTGTTTATTTCACTTTCCAGTGATTCACAAATTCGTAAACAGCACATGTACTATGCTGTGTTGAGACCCTTTAATAATTCAGTGCTGTCAATATTTAATGTGCAAGTCAGATAGTCAAATAGAGGACGTTCTGTACAGCTATGGCCAAAAGTTTTGCATCAGCTAGAATTTTAGGACTGAGACATAATTAAAAAAAACAAAAAAACTATATGAATATAATTTAGATCTTTAATTTAACATCATGTAATTAAAGAAACTACAAAATGATATCGCAAAAGTCTACCGGAATAGTAGTATTATATTTCATATTAGATTTTTCATATTAGAATAATAGTAGTATATTTCATATTAGATTTCAAAATGTCACATTTTTCAATTTTTGTCAGTTTTTCATTAAGAATATGGAAAACTATAAAGCGGTATGTAAATGAATATATTAACGAAGCATTATTCAGCAGGTTTTAATTGACTTTATGAAGCAAAAGTTAATTGTATAGAGTGATGCAAACATTTTGGCCATAGCACAGGTAAAATGCAATTGTGATATGCTTACATACAGGCATCTCTATTTACTCATCATAGAGGAATAAAAAATTACAGTTCTGCAGTTGTGTAAAATCTATGTAAAATCCCCTTCATCCAAACGGCTTTAAAAAAACAAACTATTTCCATATCTCTGGAGCAGTTCAAATACAAGGGGGTTTACGCTATTGAACTAGCCCGGGCGGGTGATCATTGAGAGGACACTTCTTATCTTCAATGCCTTGAGAGACGTCACAGACTGAAGCCGCAGGACAGACTCAAACCTCTAAATTACACTCCTAGCACATTACATGAGCACTGACAGTGGAGCAGGCCAGCCAGGGGCTGAGGCACAGAGACATGTAATCAGGAGCAGCATTCCAACACAAAGATGCCTTACAGGCAACACGTGATTAGCAACAATTATGCTTATTAGATAAGACCTTTGTAGATTTTTTAATTTTTTTTCTGACAGGTACATGTTTTATGTGGGACTTGAGTTAAAAGTGGAAATCAAGAGTGGAGATAATCGTGAGCTGATAGTGCCGGAGAAAAGATGTCAAACTGCTGATAGTCATCTGGGGAGTTTGAGGAGTTTAAGCTTTCTGTCAGAACTTGATCAAGCAGGGCTGGGATAGGGGATCTACAGAGACACCTTTTGTAGTAACTATGAAGACGCAAAGCAGCAACACCCTGAGGCAATGCACAGAGAAGCGGAACCACGTGATACGGGAATTAAAAGATCATGTAGTATCTAAGGCTTTATGATTGCTATCATCCATTATTAAGCACTAAATGGCGCTGAATTTAGAAATACTAAAAGAAACTACAATTCAGTGACAAACTTTGACTTGAAGCATTGAAAAAGACCCTAGTTTAAACATCTGCCATTGAATCTTAGTTTCTTTTAGTATTCTGAATGATGGCTACATTCAAAGGCAATACAAATAACTCACAGTCATACCGGAGGCATTTCAAGGCCAGCTTGGTCCCGATATGAGATATCAGTTTTCGTAACTAATGTATTCTTGTTGTTGTTTGGAATTGGTTTGTATATAATTTTTCTGTTTAGTCATCACATCCTGGGGACTTGTTTAGATTCACTTTGTGCATCACTTGCCTTTTCAGTCATCACATCCTGGTGAATTTTTAATACTCACTAGTTTAAAAGCATCCCTGTGCTTTCAACACAAATCTCAAACGTGTCTTCTCTCTAAATACAGCTGGCACACCAGAACCATTAACCTGTCCCCTTGCAACACTGCCTCAAGTGCATGTAATGGAATACTTATTGTATATCCACTAAGGGCTGACAAGCTAATGGTTACACTCTAATGTACCAGCTGAACTTAGAAGACATGTTTCAGTTTAGAGAGATCACAAAGGCACTTGAAACAGTATTTATACAGTATGCTTATGGATGTGTAAAGAATGCGAAAATAGCCTTCTAAACTAGGACTATGAAGAGCTACACCATGACACAAGCTTATATAAAATGCATTTTTTCCTTAACAAGTAACTGCGACACCTGTAATGTTCACTGGAGAAGAATGCGGTTTTAATCTGTGGTGTGTTCAGGGACGGAAATAATAATCCACGCAACAGCTCCAATGTTTCAAATTAAAAGAGTAAACGAACAGCTCACTGTTTTAACCGTAAGCAAAACAAATCTTCTCTTTCTTTGTATTTTAATTCGCAAAATAAAAAGCTGATTATTTGTTTTGAATGGCCCGTGGTTTGATTTTTGAAGATTTTCTTTCTCGCAGAGGGGGCTGAGCACTCCTGGAACCTCTCAAAACCATGACATGAAGCCCAACCTGCCAGGAACCTGCTAACACGCAGCTGCATGCTGTTTGGATTTTGTCATTTTGTTTTAAACATGCACAACAGGGCTCTCTTGGCTGCAGTGATCTAGCCTCTTTCAAGTCCTGCTTACAGTATTTCAGTCCCCCATTCCCCATCTTACCCAGGCCTATCCTTTATTGGCAATTCATTATTGCGAAACTATTACTCTCCTACTAAAGCCAGCTGGCACATCAAAGGACCGCAGTGTCAACTTCTACTAAAACAACAATGCTTACTGCTTTCTGCTGTACATCTCCCTTATCAGGGCAGACATAATTACCCACCGACGGGGATACAGCAGAGGTGGTCATACGCACGTACGTTATAGGGAGCATCTCTCTCTGTCACAATTACATGTATCTTGACAACCACTTAACTCATTTTGATGAAACTTGGTGTATTCATTCTTTAGCATATGATGGTACATCCACTATATGTCATTCTATACTATTCTGTAAGTAAAGTTGATATACTTCATGGTCATCAACTTTTTCGTCATATTGACAGCTCTAATGTTGAATTTTTAGGACACTTGTTGTTTATTAATAGTGATTACATAGTACACCAGTGGCAGCCATTTCACATTTTGTTGGCACCTGAGCGTACTCCACAATGCTTTCAAATTAGACTTTACATGTAGAATCTACACAAACTACTCCACATTGATTAAAAAATGCATATAGAATATAAATAAGTAAGATTTACAGAGAAAAACAGATTCATCTCAGTTGCATAAGTATTCAACCCCTTTGCTACTGCAGCCCTAAATCAGCTCAGGTGCAAATGATTTGTTTGAAAGGTCACACAATTAGTGAAATGGTTTCAGACTGTGTGTAACTTGTAGATAATTTCCCTCGGGTATATGAAAAGACTTTCAAGCTGCAACTCACATAGATCCAACAAAGCAACCATGAAGACCAAGGAGCTTTCAAAACAAGTCAGGGATAAAGTGGTAGAGGCACAGAGCAGGAGAAGGGTACAAGAAAATTTCAAAGGCGCTGATTATCCCTCTCAGCACAGTGAAGTCCATCATTAAGAAGTGGAAGATGCATCATACCACCCAGACACTATCCAAATCAGGTCGCTCTCCCAACCTGAGCAGCCGGGCAAGCAGGAAACTGGTTTGGAATGTCACTCTGAAGCCAACAATGACCTTGAGAGATCTGCAAAGTTCTGTGTCTGAGATGGGAATCAGTGTTCACACATCAACAATAAGCTGGTCCCTACACAAAGCTGGCCTGTATGGACGGGTGGCAAGAAAGAAGCCATTACTCAAAAGGCCTCATCTTAAAGCACATATGGAGTTTGCGAAAAAGCATGTAGATGATACTGCAGACATGTGGAAAAAGGTTCTGTGGTCAGACGAGACAAAAATTGAACTTTTCAGTCTAAATTCCAAGTGTTATGTCAGGCGCAAGCCCAACACTGCACATCACCCAGTCAACACCATCCCAACTGTCAAGCATGGTGGTGGCAGCATCATGTTATGGGGATGCTTCTCTTCAGCAGGGACTGGGAAGCTTGTCAGGATAGAGGGGAGAATGGATGGTGCAAAGTACAGGCGAATCCTTGAGGAAAACCTGTATGAGTTAGCCAAGACTCTGAAACTGGGGAGGAAATTCACATTTCAGCAGGACCATGACCCTAAGCACAAAGCCAAAGCCACAATGGAGTGGTTGAACAAGAACAGAATTCATGTTCTTGAGTGGCCCAGTCAAAGTCCTGACTTGAATCCAATCGAAAATTTATAGCAAGACTTGAAGATTGCAGTCCATCGATGATCCCCAACAAACTTATCAGACCTGGAGCAATTTTCCTGTGAAGAATGGCCAAAAATTTCACCATCCTACTGTGCAAAGTTAGTAGAGACCTATCCAAAAAGACTCATAGCAGTAATGGCTGTAAAAGGTGCTTCTACCAAGTACTGACTTAATGGGCTGAATACTTATGCAACCAGTAAATTTAATTCTTACATTTTCTTTGCAAGTTTTGCTGACATTTAACCTCCTCCTCATATAATAGTGTTCAGTTTAACCACTACAGCTTTGAATAAAAAAAGTTTGTTTGAAAAACTGTGCATAGATTATTTGTAATTCAACAAAATGTGACATTATTGGTAGGGGGTGAATACTTCTGCAAACCACTGTATATTAGAATATTTATTCTGTCTTGTGTTTTTACAACATTTATAACTATCAAGAAACGAGTGGATATAAGCAGATACTATTTCATGAACTAAATGTATCAGGTACGTTTTTTTTTCCTTATTACTGATAATAATGGAATGAATAACTTATTTTATTTATAAATATTTATTTTGAGAAAATAAATCGAGAGTAGGGTCCATTATTGCTTATAAAGACCCTGAGAATAAACGTGTATTATGTCATTGCAATCACTCCAGTGAAATGTCTTGTAATTTGCCCAAACATCAATATTTTTCAACAAAATTTTCAGGAAGTATTCTACGGTCCCTCGTGTCATAGAATAACAGGTTTTTATACATGTATACATGTATCTCTAAGAATATTGTGTTGAAAAAAAAACAAACGAAAAGTCTGTATGGTTTCTTAAGTACTTTATAGTGTTCCCCAGAGTGTTCTGAAAAAACAACACCATTTCCAAAATGCTACTGTAAAAAATAGATTTGTACTCAATTTTTATAGGAAGAGGGTCAAATATAGCCAAAAAAAAGCCTGGTCCTGGGGGAGCATCCCACTGAAAAATGCACAGTCCTGAAAGGGTTAAAATAACTGAAAGTTCTGAAACCAAAGACCGGGTGCAGGGCTGGTGTTAGTTTCAAGCCATGCCTGTTCAAATGTGTAGGTGGAATGGAACCTGCAAACCGGAGTAGTATATCATCATTAGTGTATAGAACCTCAGATCATCACTAGTGTATAGAACCTCAGATCATCACTAGTGTATAGAACCTCAGATCATCACTAGTGTATAGAACCTCAGCTCATCACTGGTGTATAAAACCTCAGATCATCACTAGTGTATAAAACCTCAGATCATCACAAGTGTACAGCACAAAAGAACCCTGGAAAACATCAGCAACTTCAAAATGTATGCAGTTACTTTTCACTTAGACCTATAATTCATCCTAAGATGAATTGTACTGTGTACTGTTACAATCCATATTCGAATCACAGCAGTGTTGGCTAAGGATTTGGACAAATATGGTAGACCTGTCATATTCTTCCTCCAGCCCCCCACCACATCATGTCAAAATGGTCTTAAAGATCTGAACACATCAAATATTATAACATTTTAAAATTCATATAAAAAAAAAAGGATGCCAAATGAAAAAGGTGCATTCTGATAAGCTTTTATGTGGATTGAGGCTTTAATTTTGTGCTGGGTGCAGATGCAAACGCAATAAACCTCTTTGTTTACTGACCAGGTTTGTTTTGATAACCTCTGAGAAAAGTTCAGGTACCACAGAACAGAGTTATAATGGCAAACAGAATGCACATGTGTATAGAGCAGGCAACCAAAACAAATTGAAGAACTCTGATTATATGCCCTTCAGTCACAGCGTGTAGACTTGTCCCACGTTAGCGTTCCTATCTATGTATCTATTGTATAATCCACACGTTTCTTCAAAGTTTTGGCAGGGCTACTTCTGGAACTCCATACAGTTCACACAATCTCTTTTAAAATATCAAAAAATTTAAATAAAAGATTGCGAGCGAAGGGGGCATAGTTGATTCAATTTAAATACCTGACTTGATATGTAGGAATGTGCCTGTTTTATGTAGACAGAGTCTTTGATCAGGGGCACCATTTCAGATTTCAGTGAGGGGGGGGCACTTTAAACAGGGTCCAGGGGCCGTTTATTAAGGGAGTTTACTACAGGAGAATTTTCTGTGCTTATTTCCAATATTTTTTAGGAATCATACGATAACAGAATTACCAACACAGGGCAAACAGGCAACTTTGAAAGCTAAGCATGTGAAACTGTGGCTGCAGACCCAGTACCAAATAAAACCTTATTTTTAAGCTTATATATAAGTTCAGAACACACAGGAGATAACATAATAAGATATTACTGATCCCGCAGCCTTGATATATCTTAACACAGATATCAGTCACAAAGTTTGACACATTGCGCACTATTCTTAATAGAGATTATGTTTTATAACATTTTGTTTTATAAAAAATAATCTACTTTCCCCGGCAATGACTTCTTATCATGTCCCAAATTGAAGAATTTGTTTTCATTAGGCTACAATATAGTTCATATTAGATTTACAAATAATTCTCTCAAGGATGCAAAAATGTAAATAATCAGATCGTTTAAGACCTATTCATTTATTTTTTTAGTTTTGTATTATTTGTTCTTTCAAAAAATGAACAAAACACAGGGAAGATTTACACTTTAGTTAATACTTATTTGATTGTCTATAAGCAGAATCAACATACACACACACTATTGCTGCATATGACCAAATATTATCAATCAATCTGAATTTCTAAAGCAATGTTGATGCTGAAATTGTAATAGAAACACATTTTCACTATTTGTGTGACTTTTAGACTTTCCTGCAGAATACTTTGCAATTTGTGAGTCTGGGACCATGCCTACTACAGATTTGCTGAGCTAGTCACAACATGTAAAGGTCTCTGCATATGTAACTTTCTTGATCCTCGTTTTTTCTTTGGCAACGAAAGATGTTACTGAAGTGCTGGTTATCTGAGCGTCACTGGCTTTTTTGTGTTTTTGTCTCTCGTGGCTTACCACAAACATCATCATTCTTGATCCCACTTCCCACCGTTAAAATCAGTCCTGCATAGTTTACAGAAAGTATGTATTTTTCCAACGTTGCTTAGGATTATCTGAGAATATGTTGTGGTCGAAGCTTGAAATTTGCATCAATATACAGTATATATTTTATTTTACCGGACGAAGAGGGCTTACCGCGCACGCAGCCATCGTAGATGGTCAATTATGTGAACTTGCCTTGCGCACTGAATGCATGCCTGCCACAGGGCTCCCCTGGGTCCTAAACCCTGCTGGGTACAGATGGGGGCTGCAGTACCGACCGACAGACAGTACATGCCTTTTACAGAAATTAAAGGCTTGCTGGCATAAAGAGGAGAAAACCTATCCCAGGAATTGTCTGGGAGAAGTGTCTAAAAAACGGGAGATTCCCGGCAAATAAGGGAGAGTTGACAGGTCTGCATTAATGTGTACTGTTACTAAAATTAAAAATGGCGCCCGTCTTGATGCGCTGTTCTGCACTGGTTTGTGTGTGTGTGTGTGTGTTTTTAATTTGTATTTCTCTGTTGCCTTCTGCTACCCACTTCTAAACGTGAAATCCCAATACAGTTATAAAGTTTAAAATAAATAAACAAACTCACTTAAAACAGATTAGACTTGTAAGAGTAAACAAGGCTGTATAGTTATCCATTGGGAATTCCTTTCTTGTAGCCCTAAAGTGAAGTATCTTAAGTCATTTGCTCCACTACAGATAAGAACCATCTGCTCGCTCAACTACCCAAGTGCAGACGACTGTGGAATCGAGCACACTTAGCTGTTCTCTGAGACTTACAATACCGTAGCTGGATGTTAAGAGTACCCATGTCGTCTCTGTGGCCGACCTCACAAACCCGCTACTCCAACAGCTCCTATTCCAGCCTCATCCAAATCCTTAGGAAAGCTTCCCAGGCACACACGTCAGAGGCCAGTGTAAGACCCCCAAGACAGACAGTTTTGTTAAATATTGGGTTGCCTGCAGGATAACCCCCTAACGTGCCACACACGTGCTGATTCTCCCCTTCTATTTTTAAGAGCAATGGCCCCACATGATGCCCAGTGAGATGTACAGTGTTATCACTCCTGACACACTCCCTCAAAGGTCAAGAATCCTGCTTCTATAAAAAGGCTGCAGTGAGCTCACCCCCTTAGACAGCTCTGGAAGAGCAGGAGTGAGGTCACTGGGTGGAGCAGAGGTAGATTTAAAGGCTGGCTTCACTTAATGACTGACTTTTGTTTGTTAGCTCTTACAGATAGACAAGCTAATAATTATAATAAAAAATACTTCTAAGAAGTCAGGCTGACAAACATTTTTGCTACAGTTCCTACATCACTGTTTCAGATTTCTGAAGGCACTAGCTGAAATGTTATTGTGCTTGAGTTAGTTTCTTACAATTTTTAATTTTGTGGATTAAATATATATATAAAAAATAGAATATTGCTTTTGTAATTGTATGGGTTGCCATGCAGTTAAGGGTTAAATACTGTTGTTATCGACTTTATTCACAAAGTTATTTTCCTGCTTTAAATAAGATATCAAGACTTTGATAAAGACTTCCCATTGATTATTTCATGTATTACTAGTTTATTTTGGGTCCTGCTGTAAATAGAAGTACATTGTGTCATTGTAGTCTAGACCAGACGCACCGAGTCTCACTTAAATCCCTCTCAATTGAAAATCAGCATGTAGAATGGAAAGATGAAGGCCCTTGTATAAATAGGTGCCTACAACTTCACTTGTTTTAAACAAACAAATTAGCTTATCTTAAAAGATGTCTTAAGACAGCGAGGTAGACAGGATCCTCCCCCTGTCTTTCTCTCACACACACGGTACACACCCTTTTTCTTATCAGAGGAATTCCAGATCATCAATCAAGTTCTCCTGTTTTTTCTTTTAAAAAGCTATCAAATCATTCTTATCCCTGCCTCAGTCAGAGGACAGGTTCATTTTAACATGCAAACAAACTTGGTCCCAAGTCTAAATTATTTTGATTAAAAAAGCATTCCTCATTCAAGATTACTTTAATGTTCACATTTAAACTGGATTTCTAATGTATCTCAAAAAGACTCTGCACACATTCAAACTATTTCCAAGTGGAGGGAATGTAAATTAACTCATGGATGTATTTTATCTATTGTATTCTTCTAATATATGGATTTATAAATCACAACAAAAGAATGCTTGACCAATGTAAAAAAAAAAAAAAAAGTAATATGTTAATGACATTTCCAACCATTTCAATTCCTAGCCTTAAATGCCTTCCCATTGCATTCCTGTAATTTTTATTTTCATTGCTAACTTTTTACACTTATAACTTTAAAGTCTGTTTCAAAGCTATTTTCAACATGTCTGCTCTAGTGCACTGATAGTGTAAGGATTATTGCCCACATTGTCAAACAGGTAACACAGCAATAACGATCCATGATGTGGTAGGGAAAAGAAAACCCAGAGCACTTGTTAGTGTTATCCTGTTGAGATTTAGAGGATAGATCTCAAACCCCAGTGCACTTGACCGACAATTCGAAAAAAGTGCTTTTAAACAGTTGTAGCAACACGTGGGGTTGTGTAACTGTACTTTTTGGAACCCCGCTTCTTACTGTTTAAAGGTAATGCTGATATGAAAGCAATCAAAGACATAGATCCCAGCAAAAAAAAAAACCCTTAGAGGGAGCCTGCTGATTGCTGAAGTACTGTGTTGATCTGGGGTGTTGAGCAAAGAATCCAGGCGTTTTCCAGTCCTGTTCCAAATCAAGGGGAATTTCTCACTTGTGGCATTGCTGGACATCCTCAGCACCTTCCCACTGCGCGAGGGAGGTGGTCTGGAACAGAAACACATTCTGTCACATCAGCAGAAATAGACGCCAGCTGTTTTTCTCTTTCTAGCCTACAAGACGCCTTTAAAATGTTTACGTAGTATAGAACTTGGAGGACCTATATATATATATATCCCTGCAGTCCCCCCCATGCTCTCTCCCACGGCCCCCTAAGCACGGTTCATCATCCAGTAACTGTGCAGAGAAGGTGGCACTTCAAAGCACGGCTCATCATCCAGTAACTGTGCAGAGAAGGTGGCACTTCAAAGCATGGCTCATCATCCAGTAACTGTGCAGAGAAGGTGGACTTCAAAGCATGGTTCATCATCCAGTAACTGTGCAGAGAAGGTGGACTTCAAAGCATGGTTCATCATCCAGTAACTGTGCAGAGAAGGTGGCACTTCAAAGCACGACTCATCATCCAGTAACTGTGCAGAGAAGGTGGCACTTCAAAGCATGGCTCATCATCCAGTAACTGTGCAGAGAAGGTGGCACTTCAAAGCTTTCTCGTACTACCAAGTGCTTTGAACAGTTTAGAAAAGCCCATGAAATTACTCAAGTTGCTGTTACTTCTGATTTTTACTGTACTTCCTTATTCTGGTTAGTGGATTCCACGGCTACTTGCAGCGTCCCTTGACCCCTCAGTGGCGTTCCTCTAAAAATCCAAAAACAATCAGACTCTATCAGATATCTGACCCAAGAAGTACAATGTGGACTGGACAGTGTAGTAGATTGTATAAACCCTGTGCTGTTATAACATTAGTTAAATTGACACGACTTAGTATTACTTGAATAAACCCACAATAAAATGGCAGGGACTCCATTTGTGAATAATAAAGTGGGTTCTGTGAAGGGTCAACCTGGGAGATCAAAATGGGTATGTTAAGTTGAGACTTCAGAGTAGACAAGCCATCTATTAATCATTAGCAAGCACAGGGGCAGAGGGTATCCCAATACTACCCCAACTAAAATAAGGAGGCTGTGTGGTCCAGTGGTTAAAGAAAAGGGCTTGTAACCAGAAGGTCCCCAGTTCAAATCCCACCTCAGCCACTGACTGACCCTGAGCAAGTCACTTAACCTCCTTGTGCTCCGTCTTTCGGGTGAGACGTAGTTGTAAGTGACTCTGCAGCTGATAAATAGTTCACACATCCTAGTCTCTGTAAGTAGCCTTGCATAAAGGCGTCTGCTAAATAAACAAATAATAATAATAACAATAATAATAATAACAAATACTCCCTTCTATAACTATTAAACACTCAATGCTGAATTTACAAACACCAAAATAAACTTAAGAAATTAAAATGACAAACATTTCGACTAGAAGTTAAAAAAAACCCATTTAAGACACTGAAAAAGACTTCTAGTCGAAAGGTTTGATCAGTGAATTTTATTAAAAGTTTCTTTTAGCATTAGTATTACTTGCTGGTAGGTAGTTTATAGCAATACTGCATATAATCACCTGGCCTTATTCTTCAGTAAAAACCGCTACAGTTGCTACTGTTTGAGACATATTGATTTGATTATCAGTCCAAGAACAACATCCAGCCTATCAGAGAGCAGTACCTGTAATAACTTGTTCTGTTGCTTCCTCGAATCATGTTGAGCGGTTTCTCATGCACCCTGTAACGTAATACCCTCTACTGATGCACGGTGTTCCCATTAACACAGTTTATTACATTTTTACCAGACAATGATATTTAAGTAGTGTTTATCCTTGCCAGTTAACAGGCTCTGCAGGTTTCTTCCCACCCAGGATGCACAATGGTTTCTGTTTGAAAGGACTGAGATACAGGCAGGAGGGCTTTGCAGAACTAAGTCATCTTAGTAATCTGACTTTAAACACATCCTTCAGGAATCCACTGCCAAGGACTAACTGTCTTGCGTTCGCATGGCAGTTTAGACTAGAGGACTAGGAGGTGTCTGGAATCTCAGGCAAAAAATAAAATATTCAACTGTACTTCACTACACAATGCACTACAGTTATCTGCATGTGTGCTCCTGTGGTGGAATACAGATAATTCAGGAAAGCATTCCGCTCCAGTGTGCTTTCCCGAAAGCAATTTGGTACAATGAAATTTTGAGCTCCCACCAATGGCCGTTTTTACTTTCTGCTTTATATTTTCAAAAATCACATTATGTTGAGACTGCATCATGGAGGAATCTGATCAAATATAAATAATATTTTTTCCTATAGCGTTTCCTGTTCCAAACAGAGAGGACAAATACATAATTCCTTTAAAATAATTGACGACTGCATTGTGAAAAACAAGCACATTTACATGCCAAACTTATTCATTTGGTAGGAAGTGCCTGAACTTGGTACATTGTGGAGCCTGTAGTTCCTTTACAGAGACTTATATGCATTGATATATCAGTACTTGCACTGCAAGCATGTAAAGCAGTAAAACCAATCTTTGCACAAAACAAGGCTTGGCTGTAAAACAAGGCCTGGCTGTTTAATGATGGACCTGAATGTGATTGAGTCAGTATGATTAAAACGCAACAGAAAAACAAACCGGAGATGAATAATACAGACTGTTATTTCATGGCTTTTCTAAATGACTAGTAGTAAAGGCAGTTTGTTTGCATTACATAATTATGTCAACTTTACTATTATCTATGTTTTTCAATGGTTTCAATTAAAGACAATAGTTGCCTTGTAGGTATTTACCTAAAGAAAATAAAAAAGTAAGCAAATAAAAAACATACAAACAATACACATTTTTTAAAAGCTTTGAAAAATATAAGTGCTTTGCTTCAAGATTAAAAATAATAAACACATTTCGAAAGACACACAACATGGACAGCAAGAAACAAACACACACACTTTTACCGGAATAATGCAAAGCTATGACGTACTGTACTTAGCAAAATGAAATGTATGTCTCTGACTCCCACCCACCCCGATAGCAGTTTACAGAACATAACCTCTTCAATAACCCTGATCAACATCTGTACTAACAACATCTGGTCAAACTGAAAATGGCAGAAAAAGAAAACTGCCCTTAAAGATTTATACCAAGGTCAACTGCGGACAGAAAACAACGAGAAAATACAAACACAGCACGGAAAGCCTTTGCAGACATTCAGATAATTAAACTACACCTATCTAGCCTGACATTAGCAGGACCCCACAAATTCATCACACTTCCCAGAGGCAATCCTGGCCAATTTTATACAGTGTGTCTGCAAGAAAGCTGTCGAGGAATACCAACTTCTTTCTCTCAGAGGCATAGCAGGCAGTATAGACATGTTTTACTCTCCACAACTACAAACCTACAATGTACCTGTAGCTATACTGTTTAATGATTCTTATTTAACTATATATTATGAAAAAAGAATTACAGGTTGCTGTAAAATCCAAGCAGCTTCACCAAAACTCAACAGAAATTTCTGAAAGGGAAAGTCTCTCTGAAAACAGACAGACCCTCAACACAATACTTTGTAGACAGTTAGGTAAATGTACTGCTAATTACTGCATCCAACACTTTGCGTTCTATGTATTTACTTGCCCACTGGTTCTTAGTGGTGGATGTTTCAGCGCTATCAATAGGTAAAATAATTGTCTTGGGGAGGGAAGAATAATTAAACAAAGGCAACAAAATCAAACAGTGATGATGATGATGACGATGATGATTAAGAAGCTGAAAGTGAGATTAAAGTGCCACCAACAAATAAACAAAAAAGAAAACGTTAATACAGTAATCAAATAAAAAACAAGAAAAAAACAAGGGAGTGTCTTACACAAATATTTGGATACAAACACAAAAATGACCAGTACTCAAGGTTTGAAAACAAACACAAATGTATATATACTTCTTCAGTTTTATCATATATTCTTTTTTTGTAATTAGTTTTTTTAAAGATGGAAAGTCTTTTTCACAGTCCATTTCCATTTGGCCTGCCTTCCAGAACTGTATTGATTATTAGTCATTGCTGCTGCAGCGGATTGGACTGGCAGACATTAAAGCAGCCGGCCAGCAAAGCAACCTCAAGCAGTAAGGTCATGGAGCAGGTGAAGTGATAATCCGTCTTATTTGCCATGTAATTTAAAGAGAAACCTGGTACGAGTGTGAAATGTCACGGTTATCTTTACTGATGTATTCTTTTTCTTCAGAATCCCTTTGCATATTGTTTTCAGTTTTCGTCATTACATCCTGGGAACTTTGTTAAAACTCAAAAGCACCCATGTGACCTCTTGTACGGCAGAGTGTAACCATGAAACTGCCCCCGCCTGCAACACTGCCCACAGTGAATGTAAGAAACACCACATTTTTTCTTTCTGGTATCTCTTCGTGATTAAATAAATACATCTACACATGTGTTGCAGGGGGGACAGGTTAACAGTTACACTCTGGTGGACCAGCTGTACTTAGAGAGAAGACATGTTTGAGAGCTCTTTTGAGGCCACTAGGGTGTTTGCAACTTCTGAGTTTTAATTAAAGACACCAGGATGTGATGAGTGAAACGAAAATAATTTACAAAGTGATATGCCAAGTACCAAGTTGCTCTATAAGGTGGTTGTATAGATTTGTATTCATTCTTAGATTTCCAAAAAAGTAGGTCACTTAAACGGTGGAAGAAATCAAAGATGTATTGCTAGAGTTGGATTGTTGGATTCTTTGAGGAAACCAACAATAAGCAATATGACAAGACAGAGGTTGAATTCCATTCTGGCAGCTAAAAGATTGATCATTTGGAATAATGCTTTTTTTTTTTATTGAATATTATAATAAATATAATAATCTTGCTCATATCAGTTGATCCGGAAGAACTTGTGATCTAATGTGAATTAGATCAGAGGTTTGGGTTGTAAGAGGTTTCATATTGGGGGTGTGTGTGTGTGTGTGTGTGTGTGTGTGTGTGTGTGTGTGTGTGTGTGTGTGGCAGGTTTATAGTGCTTGCTGGGTCAAAAAAGTCTCCACAAGGAAGGAAAGTGTGACACAACCTACCTTATGAGGACACAGGCCAAGTCCTTCTTGTAGTGTTTAAGCAGATATTAAACAGTCATTATTGTTCTTTAAAACAAACTAAAAGTGCCCAAATATTTTGTTTGTTGTTGACTTTCACCCTGTGTGGAGTTTTGTTTAAAATATAGTGAGTCAATGGAAAGTCCTCATAAACACTATAAACAAACGTGTGTATGCGTGCGTGTGTGTGTTGGAGGGGGTCTGGGTTTGGGTTTAGGAGGTGTAGCACAGACATGGTCACAATTGCATCACCTTTAAATGTCTTTTTAATGCATTTTGACATTAGCTGGACACATTTTGTACTTGGTCTGAGGTGGGGTGACTGGGCTACTCATTTGCTATTTCCCTGTGCACTGTAGTGTGTTTTGATTTATAAAACAGTTTAATTGCATTGCCTTTGCCCAGTCCTTACCATTGTGCTATAGTGTAGTTCTGGGCAGATACCAGACCTTTTACAAAAGGTGGTGACAGCTTGCATACTACCAGTTTAAATCCAGCACACGATTCCATAAATACAGTTGTAGTCAAAAGTTACACACCCCAATGGAAATTTATAATTTCTAGAAATCTCTCGAAAAATCTTTTGCAGCAAGTTTTGCTTTTGTGGATGAGGAAAAAAAGTTTTAAGAAATAGATGTCTACAATTATTTATTTCAGCAATTTTTTTGCAAAAAAAAAGGTAATTCAGAAGTATTCATACCCTTTGATGCTATGATAGTATTGTCTACAAGGTGTAGCAATTTCAATATGATAGTGCAGAACCTAATTCTAGAAAAGTCTAAAAAATGCTGGATTGTAGGTGAACATTCTTAGAGAGTATAAAAGGGTTAGGCATAGGATGATTGCTGTCATTACAAATAAGTCAATATGAGAAAAAGTAAAGAGCTATCTGAAGACTTTAAAATGAAAATTATTTATTGTCATTAAGCTGGAGAAGGATACAAGAGATTTCCAAGCATCTGAGTATCCCAATTTCAACATATTATCAAGAAGTACAAGACTCACAACGCTCCCTCGGTCTGGCAGAAAGAAGGTTCTTTCACCAAGAACAAGTAGAAGAACTCTGAGGAAGGTTAATAAGAATCCGAGATTGACTGCCAAAGATATTCAAAGTGAATTGAGTCGAGTATTGCATGGTGAAAGTCTCAATGGTCCAGGCCAAGGAAAAAGCCACTCTTAGGAAAACGTCACAAGTACAATCGCTTAGTTTGCAAAACAGCATTTGAATGATGGGTATGAGTTCTGGTCAAAGGTTTTGTGGAGTGATGAAACAAAAATCGAGCTATTTGGTCACTCTGATAGTCGTTACGTTTGGAGAAACTCTGGTGAGTCGTACAAAGAAAAGAACACCATATATATTGTCAAGCATGGAGGTGGTAATATCCTTCTATGGGGCTGTTTTTCCTCTAATGGCACAGGAAATTTAGTTACAATACATGGTGGGGCTGCTACGATTAAATCGAAAATCGATTTTTCGATCGATTCCATTCCTCCTTATATACTACATCAATATAAATACTGGATAATCTATTCAATAATTACATTTTTCTAACGCGCATAGTTAATAACATTATTTAAGTTTATCAACAAAACTGCACCGAACGTCCTGTCTTGTTATTTACAGTATTTCTGCCATACAAGCAGTGGGCGTGCTCTTTTTCTCTGGCTCGTGTTAACTAGCATCTGATTTGCTGGTCCCATCCTACCAGCGAATCAGTTTTGAAAATACTGTGTAAGTACACCCCTCTGTGTACTGACTGTATAAACAAACAAAATAAAAAGAAAGAATGTGTGCCACCTTGTCCAGAGCAGGATGACAGGCTTGTATTCCTGGCAAACAGCCTGTAAATAAATTGTGCACATTGAAGAAAACTGACTGTATACACGTTTGCGCTTCTTTGGAGTTTCAAAATGAGCTGTTATATAATGAATATATATATATATTTTTTTTTAACAATATTCAATAACGTTAAAACTAAATAAATAAACATACGATAGTGATGTTAAACGCAATTTTGGAGAAAGGATCAGCTAGCGGATATGCATGTTGTGATAAGTAAATCAATGTATTATTATTATTATTATTATTATTATTATTATTATTATTATTATTATTATTATGTTTTAGGCAGGGATTTCCATTGTGTGTTTCATAGATAGTGAAGGTTAGGTGGTACAGTATTAACAAATGCAATGCGTGATGCTGCAGCTGTCACTGAATAAAACAGTTTTCATAAACTAGTTTATATAGAGTACATTCCAAAGTACTGTAATCTGTTTGGAATAAATATTTTAGTAACACAGTATGTTAAACTTGCTTTAGAGGAATGCACCGAAAATGTATGGTACAATCATCGATATTTACTCGAACAATTATATTTTGTGTGCCCAATTAATCGATTGCTATTTTGAGGCTTAACTGACAACCCTAACACATGGTAAATGGATTCCATAGCATACCAAAAGATACTGGCCAAACACCTGAAATACTCCACTACAAAACATGGTTTAAAGTGCAACTGGACATTTCTTCAACACAATAACGATCCAAAGCCCACATCAAAATCTACTTCAGAATGGTTAAAGGTTCTGGAATGGCCTAGTCAAAGTCCCGATCTAAATCTGATTGAGAATCTTTGGTATGAGTTGAAGGAGGCTCTGCACAAGAGGAGTCCTCTGAATTTGAATGAACTGCAAAAATTTTGCGTTGAAGAATGGTCAAAAATCGCTAAAGAATCATGCCAAAAGCTCGTTGACAAATATCCTAATCGTTTAAAAGAGGTTATTATTGCTGAAGGTGCCTCAACTAGATATTAATTTCATTTTCCTTGTTAGGGTATGAATGCTTTTGAATTAGCATTTTTGGAGTTTTGAAAAAAAATTGCTGAAATAAATAATTGTAACTTTTTTCCTCATCCACAAAAGCAAAAGATTTTTCCTAAAATGATTTGTTTTCGAGAAATTTCTAAAAATTATACATTTCCATTGGGGTATGTAACCTTTTGACTACAACTGTATATATATGACTTGCTGACTATGAGACCAGGGTTAGAGATTTTACACTGGCTGAACTGTTTTAATTAGTTTTTTGACTAAATCAATTAAATTAATTCCTGCCTTGCCCGTGGTGTTATGGAGTAATGAGATTATATGATGACATATACACAGTATGCAAGTCCAGTTTAGAAAACTGCTCTGTACACTCATTGTGTGTGGTACAAGAGTAATGATGAAGATTCTTACTCAGCTAAGCATACAATCTTAGCATCTATTTTAAATTAATTCTCTGATTTCTGTGTAGGTGTATTATCTCCGCAGGGTGTTTTTCTTATCAGGTTTGTGCGTAACTCAATTTTTGAACATCAATTTTAAGGTGCTTGTTTACTTTATTATTTGATAAAAAGTCAAATGGCAACAAGTAATCCATGAGACCTTCTTTATTAGATCCATGATGAACCCTGACCCTTAACTTTGATTAGAGTAAAGTAATACAAGTGTTCTCAATGGTGAAGCCTGTGGGATACAGTGTATGTGCAGTTTGATTTCAAACCTTGTTCAAAACGCAACAATAAAAAAAAGCGGTGTTCACAAACTTCGGATCACAACAGGATTTAAATGGTGAAATGAGCAAACACAATGCCACGGCTGAAATAAGCAAATTCCGGAAATGAAACAACAATTAAAAAAGATGCAAGTGATTGGTGGGGAAAAAAAATCAATACAAATTAGTTTGTTTTTGGCTTGCTTTGTTCTATAAAAAGGTGCTCACCCTTCGGAACAAAATGGCTGCTTGTGAGAGCATCTGATTGGCTATGCCCAAATGCCCTCCTCATCATCCTATTGGTTGAGAGATGGCAAAGTTTTGCCCAGTGCAGCATGGGATTGAAACAAGAGTTGGTTAGTGTTATACACAGGTAATGAAGTATTAAGAAAGAATCAATGAAGCTGCAGTATTCCTATTAAGAAGATTAATCAGCAATATTAATCTGTAAGATTGATGGAAATTTGTGTGACGCTATTTGTGGTAAATTTAGAATGTCCAATTACGCCCCCTCACTGCAGCAAATTCCCATAACAGCTCAGAAGATCTGAAAGTCAGTGGGCATCCTCCAATCCCATGACCAAGCCAATTGCCTCTTTACAGCCAGGAGTTCGATAGTGGATGTCAGATTGCTACTGGCCTGTGGAGGATGAAGGCCAGCCCTGCAGGTGTCTGCTTGAGCACAATGAATGTTTGGCCAGTAGAGTCTGCTGCAGCGCGGTGAGGAGTCCTGCTGTTTTTAACCTCTATAAACTGTGGGTGCATCAGAGCCAATGCCACACTCCCTGTGAAATCCCCAGTGGAGATCATCATCTTTGCACAGACAGGACACAAACCTGCGCTCCCCTGACTGTATAGCACACCACATGGCCATGCCTTTACCAGATGAACCACCCAGGGAGCCGTGAGTCTCTATTAAAACACTCAGAAGGCTGGCTTTATTCTCGGCATGTTGTTTTCTGAAAAGGAAGCAGACTGTGTTGCAGACAGGCACTACAAACCTCACCCAGCCTGCTGCATATTTATTACACAACCAAAAACCACATTTATAAATAGGGAATGGTCAAGGGATACTGCAGCTTAAAATATTCACAATCTAACTGTTTTAAAGCAGAATATGATGCAAAAGGCAGTCAAATGATAAGCAGTTAACTTGTTATGGAGTTTGCCAATTTCAATTCGAACTAGGTCAGACGGAAAATACCTTAAAAACTTAAAGAATGGCTCATTCTCCTGCCTTCATTTATCTTGTAAAAAGAAAGGAAAACATGACGTGACTCCAGTCCTCTGGTAAAATCGAGAAATTCAGAAGTAACCCAACAGGCACAAACTTGGAAACAAGAACTGTATTAAGCACCTGTCAGGTACTCGTAAAATGAAATGGTTGTCAGAATCATGCACGTTGAATTTCTGAAGTTGTGCGTTTCTCCCTGTGTGGTGTGAAGGTCTCTGGTCTGTTGTTATGGCGTTCCTGTCTGTGATTCCTATACACTGTTGTGTATTGAGAGACACAGGATGTATATAATTCAATGCACATTTGAAACAAATACTTTACTAGCTTAACAATTTGAAAAGAACAAAGTCAACACAGGGTTGTTGATGATAATGTTGGTACTGTAATTAAGATGATGTAAATCTTGCAGATTTCAGGGACAGGCTGCATTACATAATGAGGAACACAGTATAGGCTTTGGTATACAGTATACTATGGAGTTAGGTTAGTATACAAGGAATGTAACCCAATGTCAGTGTGAGCTATACAAAGTGTATGCATTATATTTAGAAAATCACAGTACTAAACCTTAAAGAATAAGTATGGAGTTTCCAAAAAATGTAGTGTTACACGTCCCCAGGTGTTGCTACAACTGTTTAAATAACATACCTGTAATTTTTCATTTCATTGTTAACATCCTGACAACTATTTACACTTAGAACTTTAAAGTCTTTTTCAAAGCTCTTTTCAAAATGATTTGGAGGACAGTTCTCAAACCCAAGTGCACTAGAGTGGACATTTTGAAAAGCCTTGAAACAGACTTTAAAGTTACGTGTAAAAAGTTGTCAGGATGTTAACAATGAAAAAAAAAAATACAGGTACATTACTTAAACAGCAATATGTGGGGACGTACAACGCTATATTTTTCGTAATCCCGCTACTTACTCTTTAATGTAGTGTCTTAGAAAATCTTCTGAAGTGTTAATGAAACCTCTGGTCTTTTACAACCTTGTCATGGGTTACTGTTGCAGCCTCTTCCACAGATATGCAGACCAATCTGTTCTGATGAGAATACTTTGGAAGCAGTTAGACGGGTTGTGTTACAGTATGTACACAGAGGAGATGGCTACAGCAAGTCGAGGGAACGTTCTAAAGTATACACTGTCTTTAGTGATGCTTCCTAAAGAAGCACCGTTTCTGGCATCTCATGAAAGCTCATTCAATCCTGCAGGTGTATTTGTAAGTGGTGTCGGGTAAAAGAGAAAGAGAGCGTTACTTCTGCCCAGGAAACAATAGCCAATCCACCAGGCTGCCTCAGTGCGGTGGCTGGGAAGTAAGGCACTCGAGCGAGTTTCCCAGGCTGGAAGCTGGGCTGACTGAGGTAATAAAGACTGAGACAGCCTCACCTGGTCTGGGGAGGGCTTGTGGTTCGTCTGGTCGGAATGCTGAGAGCTTTTCAGGTGGTCGTCCTCGTAGTTATCAGCCATCAGTTTCATCCGGTTCTGTGTCTGGAAGGTAGAGAGAGAGAGAGAGAGAGAGAGAGAGAGAGAGAGAGAGAGAGAGAGAGAGAGAGAGAGAGAGAGAAATTTATTTGGGTGAATTTATTGAACTATAGTGTTTCTAGTATAGAAGTATCTTGATTTGATTACAGTTGTAAATATTGCATTACTTTACATTTTGTAAGTCATTGTTAAGATTTTTAGGATCAAAATATGAACTGTTACAACATTTTTTGTGAGTAATGCAAAAGGGTGTTGAAATAGGAAGCTGTGTGGTCCAGTGGTTAAAGAAAAGGACTTGTAACCAAGAGGTCCCTGGTTCAAATCCCACCTCAGCCACTGACTCATTGTGTGACCCTGAACAAGTCACTTAACCTCCTTGTGCTCCGTCTTTCGGGTGAGACGTAATTGTAAGTGACTCTGCAGCTAATGCATAGTTCACACACCCTAGTCTCTATAAGTCGCCTTGGATAAAGGCATCTGCTAAATAAACAAATAATAATAGTAATACATGGTCACAAACTTATGATCAGTGCCCTGCACCGTGCTGATCGATACTGGATCCACCATTACCCTGGTCAGACCCGACATCTTCCAACGGGCTGGCAAGACCAGCCAGGCTAAAGTAGCACCTACACAGGTGCAACTGCGGACACAGATATGTTTGCTCTAGCATGCAGTACATTGTAAACCCCAAGACATTACATAATGTTCCTCTCTTATTTAGTGATCCATTTTTTAAATGCTTTCTTGGGTTATTAAAATAGAGAACTGTAACCATTTATTTCAATACAGTACAATGAGTTTACCAAACAATGCATTACAAATAAAAGTGTAAATGATTTCAAACAAAACCTATACCTGCACATTAAAATGATAAAAAAATGACACTCTGTTGTGTTTTTTGATTCTTTCTTCTCGCGCATGAATCACACAAACACGGACACACACACACCGAATCACACAATACTTTGGAGTATTTTTTTTAAATGTTATTTGTCTTAGGACGTTTTTTATTTTTTATTTGCCTAAGTGCAATGCACACAGGATGGCGAAGGAATAACAAAAAAAAAGCCTATCTACAGAATTAAGATACGCAGTTTGCGTCGTTTGTGGTGTGCAGTAGATTTTTTTTCTCTCTCCGCACTAGTCCGGAATGCATCAGCTCCTAAAAAGGTGAATTTCGCTGTGACCCCTCAATTTCACAATTTTTGCAAAATCGCGAATTAGGTAGATCCCTTCTTTAACCTGTTCTGCAGTATAAAGGGTCGCTGTAACAAGGGAGCACTGTACTATGCTTTGCCCATTTTTACTATGGGTTTGAGCACACCTTACATTCATTTCCAGTAATTCATCAAGCCTGCCTGTGCTATCCCGTGTTTCCTATACCCTGTGCTATGCATTACTTCACTTGCTGTACTGCAGTAACCCTTTAATATTCAGTAGCCCAGCCTCCACATCAGAAGGACCCCCCATAGAATTATCATGCTCAAGCCCTGAGTGTCTTGATCTCAGCATTTGTCTGCGACTGTAAAAAAAAAAGACCAATAAAAAACAAGACAGGCTGAATACAAGAGCTGTCTGACTGCTAACTTCCTCAGGACATTAATCACGGTGAGGATCTAATAACAATCTTTATAAAGGGGGTTGGAACCCAGAAGTAAATCAGATGTAAATAGAAATTCAGCTCACCCCATCTCACCTACATTATGGCCCAACTGAACTTCTGGTTCAGAAGAGAGTTTTGGAACAAGATTAAAACAATGAGCGTGGAGTTTTATTAAAATAGCCCTGTCACGTTAGTCGACAGAGTGGAGGGCCAAATGGAGTACTGTCGACGTTTAAATCGAAAATGTGAAAGCTCCTAACTGAAAAACCTGAAACTTTTATTATTCAAGCCTCAATTAAATATTTCACTTAATCAGTGAATTGTGTTTGGAACTTTTGGATTTGGGATTTGAAAGTCAAATGCACAAATCGTAAACCAAAATTCGAAATCCCAAAACCTGAGAGTTAAAAACTCAAAATACAGTATGTTCACATGGTGATAAAATGACTGACAAACGCTTCATTGGGCCTGGCATAATAAAAGTCATGACAATCAATAACTGATAAAAAAATAAAAAAAAGTATTGGTAAAATAGTTTAATATGGTAAGATAAAGAGGTATTGGAGCGATGCACAGCTGCTCTCTACCGGGCAGCAGTGTTTGACGACTTCAAGGAGTAAAGGGGATGAGCCAGGAACAAACTGGCTGTAAATCTTGTGAACCGCATGGGACAGTGAACCTCCCTGACCCACCACACTCACTGCAGGTCCGTGTCTCGACTGAGTCAACTCAACACTGTTTGACTCCAGGACTTCATGAGTGTGTTCACAATGATCTGTGATGACTGCTGTTTATTTAGTCAATGAGTTATGCTGTTACAGTACTATCAAGATGAACTTCAGACATACCTTAAAAGGGGGTTTTGAAAACAAGGCAATAAAACCATACAGTCTGGATATCTCTTCCCAGCGAACAGTAAGAACACATTTTGACTTTACATTTCTTCTATTGCAGTTTTAATTAAAATGATGTGCATTTGTAATATACATTTGTATCTATCTATCTATCTATCTATCTATCTATATATCTATCTATCTACATGTGGAATAATGTCTTGCAACTAATGTAAATGCAAAGTTTAATCTAAACCAGACAAGTGGTTGCTACGATACGGCCTTCAATAACTCAGACAATAAGCTGTCAGTAGCATAAATAAGTGGGTCACCTAACTTCTAGCAACAAATGTTCATGCAAAGTTACATCACATTCGGAGAGTAGTTCCCGAGATCCATAAAAAGTAGGTCCCTAGTAGGTAACTATGTCCCAGTACCTTTACTAAGTAATGTCCTGATATATCCGCTGGAAAAGTGGATATATCAGGAATCGCGTGGCATGCAAAACGGATTTAGGAGCACCTCCTTTCATCAGGGATAACAAAGCATTAGCAATCTGATTAATGAAAGGGACTATTTACTGCTGTGCTGATGTCTTCATTCTTCTGTTGTATTTCTTTCCCCACTAGGCCAGATTAATATAAATGTGATGGTTGATCTCCTCTGTTTGGATTTCTCTTCTTCTGAAATGAAACACCGTAGCTAATAATTTGAATGACTAGCCCCAGCTAGTCTGCATACAGTGCCCACTGGGAGAGCTTTAGCAAAAACGACTTATGCAGGAATACAAGGACGAATTAACATTAATCTCATCATGACTTTAATAGCCAGCGGCTGGAACAGGACGGCTAACAAGAGTTCCAGGCAGCGAGGGGTGCAGTGTGGGGAAAATTTTCCTTGTTGCAAAGAGGAGGAGAATCCCATGCCCAGCAGACAGGCAGCCTGTATAACCTGGTGCACTGGAGTGGGAATGGGTTGGGCTTAACACTAGGGCTGGGATTTATATGTTCACATTTTCTTTCAAAATTTAAATGAATACTCAAACACTCTTTAACTTTGAATTAGCTGGAAAACAATTGTATAATTCATACCATGATATAATAAAATAAATATATACATAAACCTGGTACCCCATCAATGTATCTATTAAATAAAAGAGAGAAAGACTACTATACACTAGAATTTTTATTTGTATTTCAGATTTATGCATTATTTTGATACAGTCATATAAAACTGTTATAGGAACGAATATGAACAGGGTTGTTTTTGTCACCGAATGCACTTCAAGCAGTGCTTGCTGCACTACTGAATACTAGTGCCGCAATCAACAACCAATTTCAATTATCAGCCAGATGACAATGTGTAGACTTGTCACAAAAGCCTTCAAAACAAAAGCATGCAAGCACGTGCATTATACATAGTAATATATGCATTGCAAAACAAATATGAATGGAAGAGCTTTATTCTAGCAATGTCACTGGAAACCTGGGCAATTCATCGATCAAGTGTTTCATGGAAGCTCACAAAATTAAAAAACTGTGCACCTGGACACGTGTGTCGAGTTAGATTTAACTGTCTGTGCAGTTTTCCACGAGAAAGAATCAGCCTAAAATCAGCTCTCTATCACAGTCGGTAGGATCTGCCGTCTTGCACACAGAAACATTCTTCATCCGAACCTGTGTACTGTATTACACTCAAACTTACAGCCCTGGTGAAGGATCAAGAGACAATCTGAAGTGACGCACCCTGGAAATGGTTTCCTCTGAGCTGATGCTCGGTTTCCTTTTATTACAGAGGACAAGCGTGTAGCACAGCACTGTCAGTCACTGACAAACACTGCTGAAACATCAAAGCCCCTCAGATCGGAATATACAGTACAGTTGTCTTGAGTTGTTACTTTGCCGCTTTAGGAATCGTATGGATTCGATTTCCAATTAACAGATGAGACTTTGAAGTAAAATACAAAGGGATAACTTTCTTCTGGGCCTTTAAACCTGGGAGTACTTGTTCCTAGTCTTCACAGAGGTACAGTGCTGTTCTGGGAGTACTTTTTCAGTCTTCCTGTTCTTCAGCAGCATGGTCCCCTTTCCTGGATCCTGCTGTCTTAAACTCACCTGCACTCCTTCTTTGAATCTAAATGGAATGCACCTTTCCACAGACATTCAGCCCATTTCCACAACAACAAAACACTGAACAGCTCTGGCTGTGCTGCTTATTTACTGTCTCAGCTGAAATCCTCTGGAGTTTCCTCAGGCACAAGTACTGAAATGTGCTAAAGATTAGATCACAATGTAACCAAATAAGGTTATAGCTTACAGACCTCTACCACTTCTTGGATAATATACTAGGTCTATTATATAAGAATACTGGACTTTCTGATATCAAATTGCAACAATAAAATGAAGGTAATGGATTACATTACCAATAAATGAAAACACCACCTAGGTCATTCACTGATGTATGTGCAGTGTATGTATTGGCACCCTCATGATAAGAAAAACAAACTTGTGTGTTTTTGTCCATATTTATTCTTATACATAAAGGAATGATGGCTATTCATATTATGGAAATGTAGATTTCACGCAACTAAAGTAAACTATCAGTGATTTACTGTAGTCAAGCGTTTCTTTTTTAAACTCCAGGAATTCCACAAAAACTACAAACAAACAACCTGATTGGGCTGCACAGATCTTGAATTATATTACTTAACTGCCTGGATATAGCTTTGTAAAATTAAGTATTTTTCTCCTTTCAAAAAATAGGAGTTAAGTCAACACTGGAGTTAACGCTTTGAAAATATGCCTGTATCAAACCAAGGAAAAACTTGTCAAGATATTTAATACAGACAGGAGTGTACAATAAATGGAGAGTAAGACAGCATCATATTAATTGCAGTTTATGGGACAAGAATCAAATGCAATCCAAATCATCTACAGGGGGCTAGACCTGTATGATAAAGGTTTGGTGAAGATATGGCAGTGCAAAATCAGTGCAGATCGAGGACTGTAAAAACACAGTATACTGCAGCAGTAGGCGCAATGAAATTTAACCCAGCTATGATACACTGTATACAAAATGAAAGGGTGACCAAATAATGTTGGGGCCAGTGAAGTCAATGATTTCCCTGGTTTGATGTTAGTCCAAAGAGCCTCATGTGAGTTAGAGGAGCACAGTGCCCTTAATGTTTTAAAGTAAGGATTGTGCCACTCAATAGAAAAGGCTGGTAATGTTCACAGTTTTTAATGTCGAGAGAAAATGCTCTCCCCACTCTTATTAAATCCCCATTCAGGGCCAGTTAAATGAATGCAAAATACATTAAATCTTACCTTGTTGTGTCAGTCCCCTGTGGTTTGTTTATTGAGCCCCAACGGAACCTCAGGGCTTTAGCGATGTAATTCACACCTCTGATATGTGATGAACAGAAACAGGCCGGTTGGCATGGTAACAGGTCGTGATAGGGCTGCCTGGTGCTCATTATTACACAGCTGTTGAGCAGGAGAATGCACACGGCCTCACATCCTGCCTCGTGCTACCTGCAATCCCCTAGCATGCTGTGTTGGGGACCTGGTCTATAGAACGGTTGTCCTGCTGGGGAGTTGCAAGACTGCATTGTGGGTGGCTGGGACATAGCTTTGCAGAAACCCTATTCAAACTGTACAGCAGAGGATCGTGAGGACAAACGTGCCGTGGTCAACTGGATTGAGACACAGGGATTGCGATGGCCATGGAAGATGCTTGAAGTCACTAAACCATTCACCCACAGTTTTGGTGCACTGGGTGGGTGCCTTAGCGCCTTGAAAGTAGCCATTGTCATCAGGGTACAAGCACAGAATTGTTGGGTGCACTTGATCCCCTACGATGCTAAAGTAAACTATAGCATTCGTTCAGCCTTCCAGAGTAATCAAGGGACCCAGGGTCCTAAGATCTGGCTAGGCAGTGTAATTTGATGAAACTGCACACCTGTAATGATATGCATGTTACTGGCTTGAGACCTGATGTAACTGCATGGACATTCCTCTTGCGTGTTCCTGTTTTATTCGCTGAAGTATCTGGATACAGGATACTGCAGAAAAGACCGCCAGCAATGCGTGACACAAAGACACCCTCTCCTGCCTTTCACCCACTCGGCTCCTGCATGCAACCTCCCCTGCCTTTCATTCAGTCTCTCAGCTCCTGCATGCACCCTCTCCTGCCTTTCACCCACTCAGCTCCTGCATGCACCCTCTTCTGCCTTTCATTCAGTCTCTCAGGTCCTGCATGCACCCTCTCCTGCCTTTCACCCACTCGGCTCCTGCATGTACCCTATCCTGCCTTTTACCCAGTCTCTCAGCTCCTGCATGCACCCTCTCCTGCCTTTCATTCAGTCTCTCAGCTCCTGCATGCACCCTCTCCTACTTTCAACCACCCTCAGCTCCAGCATGCACCCTCTCCAGCCTGTCAGCTACTCTCAGGTCCTACATACACCCTCTCCTGCCTTTCACCCACTCGGCTCCTGCATGCAACCTCTCCTGCCTTTCATTCAGTCTCTCAGCTCCTGCATGCACCCTCTCCTGCCTTTCACCCACTCGGCTTCTGCACGTACCCTCTCCTGCCTTTCACCCAGTCTCTCAGCTCCTGCATGCACTCTCTCCTGCCTTTCATCCGGTCTCTCAGCTCCTGCACGCACCCTCTCCTGCCTTTCACCCACTCGGCTCCTGCATGTACCCTCTTCTGCCTTTCACCCACTCGGCTCCTGCATGCACCCTCTCCTGCCTCACCCATTCGCAACTCCTGCATGCACCCTCTCCAGCCTTTCACCTACTCTCAGCTCCTGCATGCACCCTCTCCTGCCTTTCACCCACTCTCAGCTCCTGCATGCACCCTCTCCAGCCTTTCACCTACTTTCAGCTCCTGCATGCACCCTTCTCCTGCCTTTCACCCAGTCTCTCAGTTCCTGCATGTTTTTCAGGTGCAGTTTTCAACCAAACATCTGCCCGGTTAGGGTTTAAGGTGCCAACTGGGCAAGTTTATGTGCGTTTGAAACAGAAACCATATGGCACAGAGACGGCATGACATTGTTGCAGTTTATCACAGGCAGCTCACGTCAGAAGAAAAAGAAAACGGAATGAGAATTTCTCAGAATCCAGCATGCGTCTCGGCCAGGTTTAGTGTGCGCCACGCGCGGGGGATAACCAGGAACATGATATTCTGCTTTTACGTCATTTAACAGAAAAATCTGTTTGAATAGCTCATTAAATAATTATGTGTTATGTGGTAATACTGATGTCAGCAATCTTTTTTTAATTTTTTTTTTACTGTTGATGTAGTTTTACCAGGTTGCTATAGTGTTGTTTCATAAGCGTTGCTCTGTATAGCAGAAAACAAGACAAGAATATATGAGACAGTTTAGAAAACTTTCATCCACCAATCAAGAAGCTGCGATGCATGGAACTACCACATGGTAGGTGACTGTGGAATATTCAGATAGAATGTCTAGCTTTAAAACCAAGAGAAAGCAAAACATTGGTAAATACATCTATTTAAAAAGTTTAAAATAACAATAAAAAGTAAATTAAAAAATACTAAACTTAATAAATTAAATGGCAAATGTTTCGACTAGAAGTATTTCTCAGTGTCTTCAAGACAGATGGTAATGCCCTCTAGTCAGAGTTCTAGCGCTGAGATAAAAAAGTTGTATTACTTGTAGCAAGTGTTAAAACAAATATATTTGTTTCTATAAATCACAATTTTGTAAGAGTTCTACATTTGCAACACCATATTTTGCATCCGTGTCTTGTCACAGCACCAACATACTGAGAAGCAAATTCTCTCGTGCAAGAAATTCAGGGTTCCTATTTTAAAAACTGCAGTATTTTAAGTTGCAGCAACTTTGCAGTACTACAGCATATAGAGCATTCGAGCACAAATGCATTTTCTCCTTTAAAAAGTGACTGCATCCAAAATAAAACAGTGTATTTAGACTTTAAAAGCTGCTACCTGGCTGGGAGTCAGATCAGATTAGTTGTGAAGCTCCATGGAGCCAGGCACGAGTTCCAGGGTGTGGCGCGTGCACTTTGACCTCTTACTGCTTTCCAGCTTGTTCGGCAGATAGTTTCCTCTGATCTCCTTCCCTGCTGCCTGTAAGCCAGGGGGTTGCTTTGCTAGCGGTTCCTGCTTAATTGACGTCCAGGTTTCCTAATTGCGAACTGTGGTTGCCAATTCAAATAATACCAGCGCATGCGTTATATAGAGCGGCACAGGGCAAAGTAACCACGCAGTAACCTTCATTTCAACCCTAATGGTTAAACAAGAGTAAATCTAAAGTTTTCACATTTGGTGGCAAAGCTTTGCGTATTGGCTAGGGTTAACTTGGTCAACTTCTTTTTAAAGATTTTGAAGAATTCAATCTAGTCCCCCTCTAATTCTTCCCTGTTGTAGGCTAAATTCGATACCCTCAACCTAGTTCATTCCTTCAAACCCTGGGAGTAGTCTGCTTGCTCTTCGATGGACTGTCTCCAAGGGCACACTGTCCTTTTTGGGGAATCCTGTTGCACATTTGGTGCCTTTGCCTTTCAAAGCTTTTTGGTGAATGTTTTTTTTCTTTTTTTTTCTTCTTCCCCCACAGCAGTGTGAAGAATGATTATAATTGATTTAATCCTGGTGTCTTATTTTGGCAAGTTCACTCAAGCTCGTGGTTTGAAGCCTTTTTTTTTTCTTTCATAGATTTTAAGAGAGCACGGAATATTAATGTGCAATTCTTTATTAATGATGCCTTTTTAAAAGAGAATAATTCACCCAAGAGCCGTTTGTAGTTGAATTAGATCAGAAGCACACTATGGGCAAGTCGAGGCAAAAACACTGCATTTACCAAACAAGGACACAATCAGGCACCCAACCTCACTGCCAGACTGAAAACTATATTTCATTCATCACATCTGTAAATCTCTGGGAACATTAGTTAAACCATGCAGTGCGTCTGTTGCTACAATAAAGAAAAAGGAACAGTGCCAAGTGTGGTATTCTTTAACTTCATTCTTCACAAGCATGTCAGCAACAAACACCCCCCTGCTGTAAATACATATGACAGCCATCCGTATCATGAAAAAGTATATGACAGCAACCTACATCCACCCCACATGGAACAGTGCGACATACGCACAGACAGGCACACTACTGCCTCCATATATATTTTTTTACCAAAATCAGAAAAACGGGTCTTTAGGTATATGTTAAAGTGTGCGTGTTAAAGAAAATGGACAGGCACCTCCAGATTCTGATGCTCACAATAGCTTGTGCTAAAACATTTCCAATAGTAATACCAAGAGAAACATATAAAAATCCTTTGACACGTTTCGACTAGAAGTCTTTCTCAGTTTTGAAATGAGTTTTGGGTATTACACCACAGGGCTTGGTGTGGTCTTCACCCCCAAATGACAACATTAAATCTGACCTGCTGTGCATTTCCATTCACTATATAGGTCTCAAATGTGCATTTTGGAAAAAAACAAAAACAAAACAAAACACGTGTTACACAAAATGTGTCTTATTTTATTCCTTGGTCTTTTCACCTGCAGTGAAATTGTCCACACCCCTTCAGGGCCTACTTTCCTGACATTAACCAGCTTCTCCTATTAACCAGCCACAGCCAGTAACATGCTTTGACACTAAAGACACTGGCAAAATGACCTAGGATGATGTGAACCAGTGACAGACTTCTGGAGCGTAAAGAACAGAAACCGAGAACCTTCTTAACCTAGTGCAGTATGAGGAATCACCTTTGCCATTCGTTTAAAGACTGCACGTTTCAGACCGATATAGTGAATTAAAGTGCAACACATATACAATTGATGGGATTATTATTGTGCTAGCTATAACCACATAACAAAAACACTTGGCCAGCCAAAAGGCGACACACTGTAACATACCCTAAAGCTCTTGGCAAACACAAAGAATAGATTTTAAATGTTAACTCTGTTTAATGGCAAGATTCTGCCCAGTATTAAAATTTCATATGATGGTGGTTTTCAGTCCTGAAAAGCCTCTCCCATGCAGCGATCCTACTGCTCAGTTTATAAGTTCAGTTATACTGCAGTTCTACTCTTCGGAATCTAGATCGACACTCGAAATGCGTCACAAGTACAATACTGCAATTTAAAAAAATTATTTTATGACTGGACATGGCTGTTTGATAGTGATGGGCTGTTTTGTAAGTGCAAATTTTAACCATGAGAAAGGCATTGGAAAGCTGCAAAATGAGCATGCAAATGATCTGTGGTAAACTTCTCTAGGCGTATCCAGAGATTTTGAGGTTTCTTTTTTTAAATCACGTCAATTGCTGAAAAATACAACCAATCAACAGAGAAGAAACAAGGGCAAGCCGTCCGTTCTATCAAAGCACCAGGAAGGCCACGAAGCTCTATGTACATTTTTAATACATTTGTGCAGCAGCGCTGGTTAACATGAGTTTGTGATAAAGCTTCCAAGCCTGGCAAAGCATGAGAACTTCTAAGAGATCATAAGGAGCATGGCATTGTTTATTTGTGTATGTGATTATTTATTGCTAGTGCACTAGTAAATGCTTCCTCTAAAATCAACACTGAATACCCATATCCTAATTGTCATATAACATCTCATGCATTTAAAATCCTGAATCAGCTGGCAGCAGAAAGGTAAGGGGGAGAGTGGGGGGTCCAGGAAACTAGATCCCACTTATTTAATCCTGCAGACCTCTCAAGGGATTGATTTATGTACTCCACACACTTTCCAAAATATCACTTCAAGGTGGCAAGCCAGCAGGGGGCATTTGAAATGTAATAAGGTATTCGAGAAACACATGTTAGCTGTAATGTGAAACAACGGAGAGACAGAGTGGGGGAGGGGGCATTGTCTACTTAATAGCCCACCCCTTCCCAATTCGGTGCTCCACTTACATCCACATATTATAGAATTTACCAAGAAACGTGATCCCGGTTTTATAGAGGTAATTTCAAGGGGAAAAAAAGAAACAAAAATCATATTCATAATACATTTTATATAGCATTTTTGGTAAGTATTCCATTAGTAAAGTAAAGGCTATGCAAGGTTAAAGCCATGTTTATGGAGAGTTAACATGCTGCATATATCAAACCCTCCACACCCTTATTTTATATATGTTTTATTTTCTTTGCAATGTAAAAGCCAGGCTTTCAAGCAAATCTGGCTCTGTACTCACGGTAAGGGATTTAGCAGTGCATGTTTATATGACTGGTGTGGTATCTGGGTTTTAAAAGTAGATCCATTGTGTCATTTTTTTTTTCTATGTGCTCAGATTTATTTAAAGCTCTTGCCTTTGGGGGCAGATGCAATTATATTTTATAGTGTGTGTTTTTATATATGCTGATTAATAAACTGAGCAGGTTGCTTAGACAGGCAGTCTTTAAAAGCACTGTACTTTTTAAGCCGATTTAAATCCTCTGTATGTCTGAGACTTATACATGATCATAAAACAATCCTACGGTGTGCAGTGTATATATATATATATATATATATATATATATATATATATACACACATACACATGTACAGAGGAAAACAGCTATTATGACCACCAAAGGCAGTAAATGGTTTTAATAGAGTTTGAGGGAGTCTCCCAGTTGAAAGGGGTTGACAGACAGTGGTCTTGTTGATCTGGTCTATGCAGGAAGCTGGTAAAAAAAAAAGCACATCTGGGTTTCCAAAGACGTAGTTTCCTTCAGGTATTAGCACCAGCTGTGTTTGTAGGATGAATCTTTTTTGACCATTATGAAATGCAATCTTAATTTTAACACTGGGACCATGTACACAAGACTTGCTGGATTTAGTTAAATAACTTGTTCTAATAAATCAAGAACAAGCAGTGTAGTGAAGATGCTTGGAGCAGATCAGAAGCATGTTCATCACATGCAGTTTAGTGAACATGCTTGGAGCAGATCAGAAGCATGTTCATCACATGCAGTTTAGTGAAGATGCTTGAAGCAGGTCAGAAGCATGTTCATCACATGCAGTTTAGTGAAGATGCTTGGAGCAGATCAGAAGCATGTTCATCACATGCAGTTTAGTGAAGATGCTTGAAGCAGATCAGAAGCATGTTCATCACATGCAGTTTAGTGAACATGCTTGGAGCAGATCAGAAGCATGTTCATCACAAGCAGCACCAGGACTCCTCAGCGCAGTGCTCTGTTCATGCAGCTCTAGATTGATTGATCCCCTGAGGTTAGCTCACTTGCCTGCAGCTTCACATACTGCTGTTTCTTACCAGCTCTTAATTATTTATATATTTTTAAAATTACTGCAATTGCATTTTAGAGATTGCATTGATCTGAGAATCATAAAACAAATCTCAATTCAAAAAATGTGTTTTTTGAAAGCGCATCAAATACCAAAGTCTTATACACTGAGCCTTTTGTTATTTTACGACCAATACCATTAATTCAGTGTGATCTTGGACTGTCTCAGTTAAAAAGAGTTACAATTAACAAGCAAGGAATTATTATTATTATTATTATTATTATTATTATTATTATTATTATTATTATTATTATTATTATTATTATTATAACTACAATTCATCACCAGTAATCCACTTTTTAATTTATTTTTTCATTTTAACCTGTTGCATCAATGCTTTCCAACTAATGAGAACAGGACGTAACCCATCAGTATTCCTGCTGCATGCACAGGCTGAGTTATATATCAGGTCAAGGCAGAAGATGCTTTACACAATCCAGGAACATCTACAGCTACCAACTGAAAGAAATGCTTTAGAAGAACTGAAGAAACAATTGGCCTAGAGCCTAAGTGGGATGTCTGTTACCAAGCTGATACCCATGGATTTAAGGCATTTCCTTTGCCTTTGTAATACTTCACCGGTTCCAAGAAGTGGACATGAGATGAAATGTTGAATTTGAAAGAATGCAAGACAGAAAAAATTGATATCTGGCAAAAAAACTCTGTAGCGTGAAAAAACAAAAAAGTTCTTCTACGCTAGGTCTCTCTTAACACCGGATGTATAACACAATTTATTCTGACATTCTCACTGGTCTCCTAAAGCCCTTTGCACTGTGAAGTGTGCCAAAGAATTTCTATGAGATGCAACTTGATGCACAGCATTGCAACTTGGGTTAGCATCCCTCTTGAGTAATGTTTTCAGAAGCAATTGTTGCTGGACTAGTTAACAAATAAGCATACATAGCATGATATTAAACAGTTATAAAATTAAATCTTAGAAAAATGTTCAGTAGAACCACAGAGTTACGAACACCAAACTTACAAACTGACTAGTCAACCGAACACTTCACTTTTAGCTGGAAGTATGCAATCACTCAACCATGCCTATATTGCAACCAGAATCCAGTTTTAAAAAGCACAAGGTTAACCTACTGAAATGGTAAGAACTGGGAAACAGAACCGTGTTACACTTTCTATTGAAAGAAAACATCCAAGAAAAAAGTCCAACAATTTGCAAAGGAAATGAAAGACAGCAGAGCAGATTTCAAAGCAAGTACAGGTCATTTTTCTTGGAACATTTTAGTTTTAAATAAAGTTTTTTTCCCCAAGCCTGAATGACTAAGCAAACTGCACAAATGCATTTTGTTTAAAATAAAATAAAAACTACAGTACGTTAACCCAGGTTTTCCTGGACGTTTAAGTCTGTGCTTTTGCTACAGTTACAATCTGAATAGTAACATTTTCTCATGTATAGTATGGTTTTAAAACTTTTCAAACACAAATACGAATACAGTAGTTGTCCACCAGACACAATATGCCAAGCCAATCCCGATATGTATCAATAATTACAAATATATTTATTACATGTCATGACATACGTGCATCAATGTATGAAATTAACAGTATAAGTAAGAGAAAAGCAAATGATAATAATAAACTAACGTTAATCAACTAACTGGCAAACTAAATGAACAAAACATCCCTACATACGGTAAAAATGCAGCAGCAGCTCCAACGGGAATTATAAATACCAGAATAAATTTGAACACAACGGTTATTAACACAGCACCGCCCTACACAAGCACCAGCTCTAGATTACTCTCGCGATGACAGTTGAATAAACCATTTTAAATTTCAGGTTGAGGATGATCATGAGTTATCAGGTTACAAAACAGTACTATATCAGTTTTTAATCGGTGAACAACTAATCGCTATTGGTGCCAAAAAGGTGTTCTTTCAAGCTAAGTTCATGTTCCTTTAGGTAGAGCATTTACAATGGGAAAAATCTGTTTCACCACAAGGGTGTTCCCTTAGGCGAAGTGTTCTCTTAGGAGGTGATCCTATAGGCGGAGAGTGCTGTATTGCATTACTGTGCTGTATCCTTGCATTTATTCACCAGATTAAGGCTGTAGATAGCAGGTGTACACATTTATTAAAACCATCGAAAACTCATTTTCAGAGCTGCAGACATTTCAGAAGGTCCATTCCCAAGGTGTGCGTAATCCTGAGGTTCTACTGTATATGATATAAATGATCTCTTTAAAATGCTCGCCCCACCCTTCTTACTTTTTCCACTGCCTTAGTCAATCCTGTGAGATTGGGTTTGTATTTTGTTAAAATGGTGTTATAATGACCACGGGATGACGCTGTGTCTAGAAACTTAGTGGTGTACTTGCCAACGTTTTCTATCATTAGCATACCAACATTCTTACAAGTCCCCTTTTCCTTTGCTGCGAATATTTTCGTTTTTTTACTTTTTTTTTTTTTTTACTTTGAAGCCATTTGTCCAGCTTTACACAAAAATTAAATTCCTAGATATCACTTTATTTAAATTTTAAAAATCACTGTAACTATAAATGTTACAAAACAAGGTTTGTATAAGTAGTGTGCTTGTTTGGCCCAAAATGGTGTTAATTGCATTTTAGTATAAAGACCATGCAGATGAATATGAAACAATAGCACTTGGTTTCTCCATTAACATCCTGTGCTACAAGTAACCTGACCCCACATAGGTTTCTGTCAGCACCAGAGCAGTACAAGGCACAGGTGGGGTCATATTACCTGTAACATAGAAAGTGAGTTCACAGCATAGTGGCAGGGAAAACAGACAAAGTTAAAATAACATCAAGAAAACAAAAAGAGGTAAGAAAACTAAAGCTAGGAATGTCGCCTCAAACTCATTGCTCTCCCTTTCATTGATACAAATCTACACACACACACACTCAATAGAGGCGATACTGTAACTATAAATGATAACAGCTCATATTGAGCTTTTATATTTTAAGAAGCTATGGCACCAGGAACTGCTGGCAGGAGACGAATCCCTCTTACGCTGCAGCCGAGTCCCTCCCCAGCTCCACGCTCACCTCGGTGTCTTCATTAACACCTGGGGATTACAGTTCTCTCTTTCAATACCACGAGCAGTGAGGCCGTCTCAACAAGCTGCCAAAAGAACGTCAGCCTGGGATCTGTAATTATACATTAGGAGGGGAAGCGCTTGATTTGTCTATGGATCTAGAAAGCCATGTTTTATTAAATCCTTCACATCAACACCACCTAAAACAAACTGGAAAAGGCCTTTGATTCCCAAGCTACAATTAAACTGCGTTTAGACCCGTTTCTCTGGGTGGTGAGGGTGGGGGTCAAGCTTCCTCCAAACACCGATTAAAGTATTCTCAGAGATAGGCAAGAGCTCCTCCTGAGGGATTAACCCCTTGTCTGCCAGCCAGTTTACACCCACTTTGTAAAAGCATCAATGGAGTAACCTTGTAATCCTCTGCAAGTGAAAGACAGGCCATCTGGCACCTTTTTATCCTGAGCTGTGCCAATACAATTGGAGAGGATTTGATGTATTTAAAATAATCCTCAACACAATGAAACACGGTGTCAGTGAATGGAAAACAAAGGCAGATAAGTCTGAGTTTTCTGGACTAAAACCCTTTGAAATACTAAGTAATAATACAGGGCTGGCTAAACTGGAAGAGTTGGGATAGTTACCTATTTTCAATTAATGGATTTATATGTAGTGAAACCTTGCTATTAAGGCCAGAAACGGAAGAACAAAATGTGACCTTAATCAGGGGGTGTACTTACTACAGAAGGTAGATGGTTGAAACTAGGGTGACCAGATAGCAAGAGTGAAAAATCGGGACACTTTCAGTTAGTGAGGGGAGGAAAGAAAACCTCATGAACTACCGCACAAATGCTTGATTTGTTTTGCTTTTCTGTTGATGTACCTCTGAGATTTCACGTGTTCAAACACTGTCTGCTTCTGAAGGTAATCGATCGATTGCTGATAGAATGTACTAAAAAGCAAACCCCATCTTCATAGAAATCGCCTGGAAATTATTGAGCATGATCCCGTGCACTAATTTTGGTTGAAACATATTTTTTTCCTGGCATCATTAGTGTTTTGCTTCCTGTTTTTGTCTGATTTTAGCATTTGTCTTGTTTTTAATAACTACAGTACTCAATACTGGTAGCTATCAATACTGTATTTCAAATCAAATTATTGTGCGCTGATCGTGTGACTGGAAATGCAACTGTCATGGCAACGAACTCTGCCAATGCCATGGACAGTGTAATATACACCAGCATGAATCCAGATGTAGTTAGTTTACATTAATCTTTACTGTTTTTAGGTCTGTGTAGTGCGTGATTATGCTAGTACTTGTGTTACTGCTGTAGTGTGACACTGTACGTAATGCTTTATTTTGCACATTATTTGAATACATTGAATTCCGCGCTTTCTGCGGTCTTGAATGAATTCAAAAATCCGGAGGCGCGTATTCCGTCTGGCCCTGATTATAACCCTAATCATAACTGGATGACTTGACCATGGGCATATGACTGAATCCATTTTTTTCCCCACTGCGTTCGGTACTTTCGGTACTTCTTTTTTGCTTTTTAGTGACAGGCTCGTCAACAACACCAGCCATGACATTTCGCCAGTAAAAACAGACGCACAGGCACACGCACCAAGAAAAACACATGAAGCATACTGCATCATATGACTGCAGGTTAACAACTCACTCAAACAACACACCCTAAACCAGTAGAGTATGCTGTTGCACTGCGAGACAGTACAGCAGCCACATATACAAAATCTCCTAACGAGAAAATAAAAATGTGACATTTTACACCTGGGTTGTCAACATTTAATCTAAATGGCATCCCGACAATACCTAGATTGGGACGCGGGACAAAGCTCCTAATATCGGGACAAACCCGATTTTAACAGGACGTCTGGTCACCCTAGTCGAAACATTTGTCAAACAATTTTATTTATTTATTTAATGTGCCCAATTATTTTACCCCAGATTTCTCATCAATTTAGAATGTCCAGCGATTCCCCAGACAGCTCGGGAGAACTGAAGACTCAATGGGCATCCTCTCATCCCACAACCATGCCAAATTCCTCTCTTACACCCAGGAACTTGAGAGGTGGTGTCAGCGAGCTACCAGCCTTTGGAGGACAAAGGCCAGCCCTGCAGGTGTTTGCCTGAGTTCCCCAGGAGCCTGGCATGTAGGGTCCACTGCAGCACGATGAGGAGAAACAATCTGTGCCAGTTTTACTAACCCGTGAGAGCACCAGAGCCAATGCAACGCTCCATCCGTAATTCACAGAGCAGACCGGTGACTTCGCACAGCAGGATGTGAACCTGCACTCTCCTTACTGTATGTCCCACCCTGCACACAACGCGGCCATACTTTTATCAGGTGAGCCACTCGGGGACCCCTACTTAATGTTGTTTTTTTTTGTTTTCTTTTATGCAGACTGTTCTAATTTCTGTTTTAGTTTGCAATACTTTTTTTTATCTAAATAAAAAGCGTGAATGAGTTACATCACGTTGGATTTCAGTGGTTGGCATTTTAAAGCATCTTGATCTTGTTAGAGGTGCAATTTAACGATGGTTTGATATGTTTGGGGCGGCTTAACTACAGGGGTGGCCTGCGTTGATTGCAAAGTGGCCTTTCTTTTTACTGTGCGTACAGTGATGTGGACCTCAAAGGATTACTATACATCAGGTCCCAACAGCCACCAGATAAGAGGACTTCTCATCGAACTGGGAACCAAAAGGCAAAAGACCTAAAATACATCCTATTGGAACAGTCGTTTTTCACTTTGTGAGATGCTAGACGATGAAGACAAAAAAACATTTTCAATGCTGAATTCAAACCAACGAAGGCACTGACGGACACATTCTGTCTAAACATGTGTCTCTTGGATTGCACCTTGAATGTACAGTACTGTGCAAAAGTTTTAGGCAGGTGTGAAAAAATGCTGTAAAGTAAGAATGCTTTCAAAAATAGACATGTTAATAGTTTATATTTATCAATTAACAAAATGCAAAGTGAGTGAACAGAAGAAAAATCTACATCAAATCAATATTTGGTGTGACCACCCTTTGCCTTCAAAACAGCATCAATTCTTCTAGGTACACTTGCACACAGTTTTTGAAGGAACTCGGCAGGTAGGTTGGCCCAAACATCTTGGAGAACTAACCACAGTTCTTCTGTGGATTTAGGCAGTTCCAGTTCAAGACTCTTGTACTAGCCTACAGATGCCTTGACCAGACTGCACCCAGCCACCTCCAGACCCTCATCTCTCCCTACACCCCCACTCGACCTCTCCGCTCCGCCTGCACTAGAAGACTGGCTCTACCTCCTCTACGCTCCCCTGCCTCCAGAGCCCGCTCCTTCTCCACCCTCGCTCCGCAGTGGTGGAATGACCTACCTACAGATGTCAGGACCGCCCAGTCCCTGACCACATTCGGCGCCTCCTTAAGACTCACCTCTTCAGACAGCACCTGTAGAACTTCTCTGTTTCCCCCTGGGACACTTTCACCCTTCCTTAAAATGTGCTTTACTTACTCTTATCTGCCCCTATTTTACTGCATTTAATCCTGTACTTCAGAGTACTGTAATCTGCCATGTGTTTAAACTGTAGTATTTGGTATTTAATCATATCTTGATGTAACTATCACTGTCACTTATCTGCTGTTTTATTGAATTGTATTTTGTCACACTTGTACTTGCTTGAACTTGTCATTGTATTTATCTTGCTCTTATTGTATTACCTGTACTGTAACACTTGAAATGTATTTGCTTACAATTGTAAGTCGCCCTGGATAAGGGCGTCTGCTAAGAAATAAATAATAATAATAATAATAGGCAGCCTCAGTTGCTTCTCTCTCTTCATGTTATCCCAGACAGACTCGATGATGTTGAGATCAGGGCTCTGTGGGGGCCATACCATCACTTCCAGGACTCCTTGTTCTTCTTTACGCTGAAGATAGTTCTTAATGACTTTCGCTGTATGTTTGGGGTCGTTGTCATGCTGCAGAATAAATTTGGGGCCAATCAGATGCCTCCCTGATGGTATTGCATGATGGATAAGTATCTGCCTGTACTTCTCAGCATTGAGGAGACCATTAATTCTGACCAAATCCCCAACTCCATTTGCAGAAATGCAGCCCCAAACTTGCAAGGAACCTCCACCATGCTTCACTGTTGCCTGCAGACACTCATTCGTGTACCGCTCTCCAGCCCTTCTGCGAACAAACTGCCTTCTGCTACAGCCAAATATTTCAAATTTTGACTCATCAGTCCAGAGCACCTGCTGCCATTTTTCTGCACCCCAGTTCCTGTGTTTTCGTGCATAGTTGAGTCGCTTGGCCTTGTTTCCACGCCGAGGTATGGCTTTTGGCCGCAAGTCTTCCATGAAGGCCACTTCTGACCAGACTTCTCCGGACAGTAGATGGGTGTACCAGGGTCCCACTGTTTTCTGCCAATTCTGAGCTGATGGCACTGCTGGACATCTTCTGATTGCGAAGGGAAGTAAGCATGATGTGTCTTTCATCTGCTGCAGTAAGTTTCCTTGGCCGACCACTGCGTCTACGGTCCTCAACGTTGCCTGTTTCTTTGTGCTTCTTCAAAAGAGCTTGGACAGCACATCTGGAAACCCCTGTCTGCCTTGAAATTTCTGCCTGGGAGAGACCTTGCTGATGCAGTAGAACTACCTTGTGTCTTGTTGCTGTGCTCAGTCTTGCCATGGTGTATGACTTTTGACAGTAAACTGTCTTCAGCAACCTCACCTTGTTAGCTGAGTTTGGCTGTTCCTCACCCAGTTTTATTCCTCCTACACAGCTGTTTCTGTTTCAGTTAATGATTGTGTTTCAACCTACATATTGAATTGATGATCATTAGCACCTGTTTGGTAAAATTGTTTAATCATACACCTGACTATATGCCTACAAAATCCCTGACTTTGTGCAAGTGTACCTAGAAGAATTGATGCTGTTTTGAAGGCAAAGGGTGGTCACACCAAATATGGATTTGATTTAGATTTTTCTTCTGTTCACTCACTTTGCATTTAGTTAATTGATAAATATAATCTATTAACATGTCTATTTTTGAAAGCATTCTTACTTTACAGCATTTTTTCACACCTGCCTAAAACTTTTGCACAGTACTGTATATGTTTAAACATATGCAGGAATTCGATGTAGGACATGTCTCCTTGTCACGGTACGGACGACTGCGCCTCGTTAAATCACAGACCTCTGAAAGACACATCAATGTACTATGACGTGATCTTTCTTCTTATATGCTAATGCTGGTTTAATGTAAGCTCATTCTTCAATTGTGCATTTGTGCAAAGGAAAATATATGAGCCAACTAGAGATTGAACCCAGGTACTCTGGAACTCACCCAGGCACACACCCTGGTGAGCAGGCGGGCCAAGTGTTTAGCGTGAGGTGACCCTGGTAAATCTCTTTTCTACAAGCCTGCTGATCGTGATGTTTTTCAACAGAAACCTGCATTTTTGGTGAACTTTTTATGTTAGCTCAATGGGAAGAATGCTATTTTGTTTTTTTTTTACTCTTGAGTGTGCAGAAAGGTTCAATTGATCTAAAACAGGGGTGAATTTTTAAATTATAACTGCTAGAGACCTGAACAGAGGTTTATTCTAAAAAAAAAACAAACATCTATTTAGTTTAATTGAATCAACAGCCTTATTTAAACTGCTGTGAAAAATAAATAAAAAGAAAGAAAGAAAGAAAGTAAGAAAGAAAGAAATGAATGAAGAAAGAAAGGAACTGTGAGCTAATTTCACAAGTCTTACATCCCTCGTGGCTTAGGTTCCAATCCAGCTAAAGTTGTAAGTAAAATGAGTGTCAAAGTTTATCTTGTTGACTCCAAATCTTTGGCCGGTATTAAGATAAACACCTCATTTAAGTTCCTCCAAACTATAAGCACCTGAACAGAGATAGCAATACTGAATCATTTATATCGTACTTCCTAACGTTGCTGTTTAAAGTTAAACCAGGGATGGAATCAAGACCCAATGCATAGCAGTTTGATCCAAAGTTTGTGCGACTGTAATGGAAACAGATGCTCAAACTGAACATGACAACAGATAAAGCATCCCCTGTGCAATTAGACAGAAAGAAGACATTACAGTACTGGGTGTATAAAACAAACAACTAAAGATAAAAAAAGAGATAAAATACTTTCAAATTATAATTCAAAAACAAATTCATTTTAATAACCTGAAAAGTGTAAAACGAATAACATGTCCCCACCAGTCATTCTGCATTGGTAGTAAATGGCTAATATTTTGGATACCAATCCACTTATTGGATGATGGGATCGTTATGTGTATGTTCTGGGATATGTACTGAACAACTGGTCTAAAATGGGCAACAAAAAATGCCCAATTTATTTATCCCTCCTAATAGTTGTTGGAGGGTAGTGTATGTAGCTTTTTTTTGTATTTGTACTGTATTTGTACTGTATTTCTGCACTGCTAAACAAAACCTGTGTGTTCTCTTTTTAACCTCCCCCCAACTTCAAAGGAGGGCTGAAATTGTGCTTTGGGAAACTGTGGCAGCTTTAGTGTAACAGCAAATCTGTGTGACCATTATGTCTGTAACTGCACAGCAGAGCGACGCACAACACAAACCTACGTGAATCTGTTTCTTATTAAGAGTGGCGACTGGAGATCCCAGAGCAAGGTGAGTGGTGGACACTGCCTGCAGATGAGTTATAACCTGAACAAAGGACTGTAAATCTCTGGTAGACCTTTAAAGCATCTGAAAAAAATAATAGAGTACTCTGATACCTTTGAGTCTCAATGGGGCCAGTATAGCTTCCATGCGCTACAAAAAGGCATGGGGCGCTAGAGAGGCCAAACGACAAGACCCTGAACTCATACGCTGTTCCCTGAAAAGCGAACCACAGGTACTTAAGTGTGATGGTTTTTATGGGGGTATGGAAATAGACGTTTTTCAAGTCCACCGTGGTGAATCAGTCACCTGGCCTGAATAACTGTAACATCTGTTGCATCGTCGATATTTTGAACCTCCTTGGGCTCAGATACAGGTTGACCTGCCTGAGGTTGAGGATTGGTCTGAGGCCACCATCCCGCTTGGGCATGGAGTAGAACCCGTCCTCCAACTGGAGGGGATGTATCATACGAACAGGCCGTTTTTGCAGCAGAGGTGCTGAGACACCACAGCGGCGTCCTGTGGGTCCATGACTGCAGCATAAAAAGCTTCACGCAAACCAACACAGCCCTAAGACAGGAAAGCCTGCTGTCAGAGCCCTCACAGCCTTCGCAATGGTACTGCAAGCAGAGACCACGGCGGTAGCGAAACACTGCGGGAGGGACTGCAAACAGAGCTACAGCAACTGCTAGTGAATCGAGATGGTAACCTCGTTTGTTGTACAGTGTACCGGCGGGCACTTTTGGCTAACCCAAACAGTCCAAAAACTGAGGAAAGCCTACTGTTAGGCCAGTTTCAGACGGATGCTCCAGAGGCATGCCGAAATCAACTGAAATTAAGTTCGCGTTAGAGCCACACTTCATTAAATTCGATGAACCAGTTGGTTTCATACTGGCGAACCGAAAGTGTATCGCACTTATTCCAAAGGTGTCTTAAATAAAGTTGCATCGTAGACAAATGATGATATGGTTATTATAAAGAAAACACAACACAAATACAATACAAACACAACACAAATACAATACAAACACAATACAAACACAACACAAATACAATACAAATACACAGCTAAACAAGTTTTAATGACATTTAACCATCATTTATGTCTCCTTTATTGTAAAATAATACAAATACATCTGAATTTAAAAGGTTTTCAGTCTTTAGGGACTGTTTTTACCCTTAAGAAGACCACAATCTATGCGCCGCAATACAATCTAATCACCGGGGCTATCCCCGTTTTCAGAAGCTGTAGTGCTAAGGTCAGATCAGCGAGCAGATTCCCCAGGTAGAAGCATGATTTTCGGTCAGTTAAAAAACAAAGCTCCGTGCTGCTGCTGGGAGTTGGGCTACGATACATTTTCTTTCAGCTGCATTTCTATGAAGTCGAGTTACAAGAACACGAATCACAGCATCCCCATTTAGTTAAAAAGACTGTCACTGACAATTATTGAAATAGTCTTTGTATTGTTGTTTTATTTCGGTTTAGATTTGCCCGAATGTATAACAGGATCAAAATAAATTGCTCAGATCAAACTAACAGAAGTCTCATGCTCACGTTAATATTTATGCAAACTAGGATTGATTTGCGTGGTTTATTTATTTATTTTAGTAATATGTATATGGGTATGTATAAATAAATAAACAAATAAATAAATAAATACATACATACATACATTAATTAAAATGTAACGCGTGTTCAGCTAAATCACAGTACAAGTATTTTAAATTCAGTTTGCCTTAGGCCTATATTACTCAGGATTCTTTTTTTTAAGACAATATTTAAGAAGTTCTTAAGAAGAAATTTAGGATGATTGTAAGAAAAACTGAAGAATTGAACTTAAGAACAATCTTAGGAAGATCTTAACTATTTTCTTACAAACTTTAAGTTTTGTCTTAAGAAGACTTTCAAGAATACACCCCCTGGCTCGCTGCTCCTCCGTGGGCTCTGCCATGATTGATTTGCATTGTGGGATACACGATACTCTTTAGCATATCATTTGTATATCATTTGTGTACATTGGCATTAAGTGCAGCTTAGTTCAGTTCCCCGCTGGAGCTCCTTATGAAACTGAGGTGCAGCAGAGTCGCTCGGAGCGGCAGAGGAAGGCATGCTAGCGTCAAAAGAGCGTCGAGGCAAACTGAATTGTTTCAGGCGGTGCTCTACTCATGTACTTAATTGGGATTTAGTCAACATTTTGTGCTTGAATTGAGTTTTGCACGCCACTAGAGCACCCGTCTGAAACTGGCCTTAGAGCCCTAACAGCCTTCACAATAATGCTGCAAGCAGAAGTGATGCGGCAACGAGACACTGTGGTAGAAACTACAAGCAGTTTAACCCAAAGCGATTCTCGGTCAAATGCAGGACTGCTGCGTTCGTATTTCTGTGAAAAAAAACTGAAAATACACACAAAAGAAACACATTTTTGACACAAAACAGTAACAACTCAATTACCGTCAATATTATATAATTTTTTTAACTTCAAAAGAAGCTAGTAGCCTGAGAGAGAGCACAAGGAGCCGATTAAGGTTTTTCGATCCTGGGAGCGATCGTACTCGCCGGCTTCAGGCGGTGCACAAGGCCGCTGTGAGACTAACAAAAACGACAGTTGAGTGCACAACACGTCTAAGTAGCAATTACTATACGCACATAAATAAATCACCTTAATTAGTGTAATTTACACAAGTGAAAAGCAGATATAACTAACTTGATACTTATCTGTTCGTAGTCTCTCCGGTCGGGTTCGGATGAAATTATGACGATGTCTGTGTCGGGGGCGGGCATGACTGCGTCACAGGCTCTGACATGCGGCTTTGATATATCTTATTCAGGTTATCAGGGTCTTTAGGATAAATACCCATGAGGTAATGGTTACATTTCGTACTTGATAGTGAACTCTAAGAGGCTGAAAAAGGCTCAAAATGGCCAAACAAGCTAACTACAGCCTCCCCAGTGTGGCCCTTTTCAACAGGCACTGGGAACAGCTCTGAGGTACGGTGCCGTTGGTGCTTGAGTGAACATTTTCACATTTGAAAATTCTGTCAGAATTCAAATGAATATTCAGCTTTCAATTAGCTGGAGAAAAAGGATAATCCATCACTGTATTACAGTATGTGTCAAAATGAGTACCCAGCAAGACTACAAGGTAGAGAAATAGTCAGTAAGAATGCTTTATATAGTTATTACAAACATGTATACACATAGGCTTCATTAACAAAGTTTTTGTTATATATATATATATATATATATATATATATATCACAAAAACCTTGTTAATGAAGCCTATGTGTATACATGTTTGTATATATATATATTGTTTTATGATATATTTTTAGTGTATTAATAGTTTCAGATTTTTGGTTTTAACTGATGAACACTGATAAAACACTGTTTGAACTGCTGTTTATACTATAAACACAGAAAAAACACCAGAGGCTACTACTTATTTTGCAGTCTCTTCCACCCCCCACACCCCATCACATCACATTCGTATCAGGGTCTACCACGCACTAAAGAAACTTGCATGCACTGTTAGACTTTCATTACCTTGTTGTACAAATTCAAAGTATCTCAGTGGCTGTATTTAGCTGTGGTTAAGATAACAAGATAAAAAATACATGAATCGGACCCATAGCCTCCCCACCAGAGCACCACAGCGATGTAAATAAGACTCCCATTGCATAGCAGTTTGATCCATTCCTGGTTTTACTATGAGTTTAATAAGACACCCCTGAGCTTGTTACCTGTATACTGTGGCTTATCAAGCTCGTAGTAGAACTGCTATGCAATAGGAGTCTTACTTCAACCCCTGCATCACACTGCTGAATGAAAGCTGTGCAGGACCTGGGTTGTGTGTCTCACCAAAGTGAAGATGGATGAAAACAATTAACCATTTTGAACTCCAGCACAGATCCTCTGAAGGAATGGGTCTGTATGCATGTGTGTGTGTGTGCGTGCTGGAGATCTGGGGAGGAGGAAGAGGTGAATAATCCGAAGATTACGATAACTGGCGGGCTGCTGTTCACATCTGCTCTTTGTTAGGCGGCTCTCTGTCCGCCTGTCTATGTTCCCCCTCGTTCTTTATACATTTTTTATTTCGAGCTGCACCCCAGCCTCTCTGAAACAGACAGCCTGTGTTCTTGCCATGATCCAGTCAAGCAGACAAACTGCGCCGCAGGAGGTAAATTAGTAGCACATTGATCGGAATCCAGCGCCTGCCTACATGACAGAACGAATCCACGATCTGAAGTGACAGCCAATATTAAAAAGAAAGTACGCTTCTAAAATTTCTACTGAACAAAATAAAAAAAGGGCTCTTCATTAAATTATAACATTATTTTAAAGGCTGGTTTCATAGACCCGGATCAGCACTCATCAGTCCCAAATTAGTAATGAACACACAGGTCGTGTGAAACCAGTCTGCTGTGTTCATAAGTGGATAATGGAGAATATTCAGAAAGCCTAATTGTCTGTAACCCTGAAATACATTTTCAATAATTTAATAATGTATGTACACTTTATTAAGAGGTCTACACCTTTAACCTGAGAAATAATAATATGAAAACTAGAGAGCTGCATTTAACTGGTAAAATCCCCAGTATCTGCTATTCATGTTCTTTACAGAAAAGTTTCTAATAGATACGTATGCATACATTAATCACCAGACAACATACATACCGACACTCATATGCACAACTGTGTTATTTAAACACTAGTTTGCATCAGTCAAGTTTTTCCCGTAGGCTATAATTTTACTGATACCAGTGATTGGCCAAACCAGTTGAACCTCCATCCTCCAGATAGACGGATACATGGGGAGGGGGTACAAGGCGGCACGGTTTATAGACTACTTGTGGATTACCCCACCTCTTATCCCCCCTCATGTCACATTTCCAGGAAGTTAATAAATGGCGCCACCTACCTGCTGCTTGAGCTGCTGCACCAGGCGGTCCTTTTCCCTCTTGAGTGAGGTGACCTCGTCCTGAGTCTTCTTCTTCTTGGAGGAGGAGAGCTCCAGCAGCGCGATGTTGGCATCCTTCTCGCTGATCGCCGCCAGCAGCGCCTCCTGCCTGCAACACAGAGCAACAGCACCCATTAGACACGGCTCAGCCTTATCTACGGTTGGGCTCAATTCCAGTTTTTCCAATTCCTTTTTTTTTAAATTTGGAATCGCCAATTATTTTTCTTATTTTCTCCCCAATTTGGTAAGCCCAATTATTATTTATTTCATCCTGGCCCACCACTGCCACCCCCGCACTGACTCGAGAGGGACAAAGACGGACACACGCATCCTCCGAAACGTGTGCTGTCAGCCGTCTGCTTCTTTTCACTCTGCAGGCCCGCCATGCAGTCACCTCAGAGCTACAGCGTCGGAGGACCACGAAGCTCTGGGTACGCAGGCGCCTGGCCAGTCTACAGGGGTCGCTGGTGCGCAATGAGCCGAGGACACCCTAGCCGACCTAAGTCCCCCCCCCCGGGCGGCGATCGGCCAATTGTGCACCGCCCCCTGGGAACTCCCGTCCACGGTCGGCAATGGAATAGCCTGGACTCGAACCGGCGACCTCCAGGCTATCGGGCGCATCCTGCACTCCACGCCGAGTGTCTTTACCGGATGCACCACTCGGGATCCCCTTTCCAATTCCTTTTTAAAATCAATTCCCATTTCCAATACCCATTCCCTTTTAATCAACGCCAACACATCACTGATCAAAATTGCAATTAGCAGTATTCTGTTAAAATTAGCTTTCCACAGTGGTAACAATTACTTAAATTGAAGTCACTGTCAGTCAATTAAACTGGCTTCAAATGAAAGCCGTTTAACAATGACAACAATTATTATGTCTCTCAAATACCAATTCCAATCCCTTGGTGACCACGACATAGATCAATAGTATGTACAGAACAGTACACATTAAGAAATAGCAAGGACATGTTTAATCAACAATTTGATAAGCGATTCTCCAGATATATGCACAAACATAAGAGTAACACACAGATGGATGGATCGACGTACAGACACCCTCGTAAATCCCCAGAGAATGTTGATGCCAAGTTTCATGAGGTTCTCCAGTTATATGCAAAAATGTGTATTATACAGATGGATGGATGGATCGATGGATGCACAGAAACCCCCTATATGTCTAGTATCTGATATTCTACATTACCTAAACTAAATAATATTAAGATCATGCTTCATGACAAACGGAGAAGCGGTTTTCCAGATAAATGCAAAAATGTAAGTGTGACATACAGGTGAACGGACAGACAGACACTTCCATGTATCCCCAGAATCTGATACTAAATAGTTTATGTTAAGTAATGCTGATACCAAGTTAAATGACAGCTGGATAAGTGGTTCTCCAGTTACACTGCCCCCTTGATATTTTACTCTTTGATAACTCGCTAATTTGGTTCATTCTTGGTTAGACCAGGTTGACAGGCCATTGTAAAAGTACTATATTTTATTGTGTAAGGGCACTTCAATAATTCACCATTTCCAGTAATTCTGTTTCTTGATGCGTAAATCAGATGGCGATATAAAGAGAGAGCATGTTACCTGGTAAAACATTCAGTCAAACAAGGCAGCAGGTCTCGTAAATACTGCACTCTCTGTGGTTCTTCAGCAGACAGTTTTACTCTGTTGGTATTCACAGGGATTTTGCAGTAATAGTGGCTGCAGAAATACCAGGGTTGCTGAGAGCTTGAAACAGAATTTACATCCAGGTCAGCTGAAATTTAACCTGTGACCCAGAGGTGAAAGGTCACAGGCTTTCGCAGTCCCTTCTGAACCTGGTGGTAGGTGGTCCCCACATGGCAGGTTTCACACAAGCCGGTGCGAGGCCAAGCTGCTGCCAGCGCAGTACCTGCTTGGTGCATTCATATAAACAGAGTCCCAGGCGCCAGCTTGTCAGGATAAAATGGTTCCTTCACTTTAGGCCTTCGAAAGGGGGTGGGGTATTTTTAGCTTCTTGACAAGTCTCCCTTCTCCGTCTGTCTGACTAAAATCATTGGTGACTGCTTTCCGTGCAGTGGGGTTTTTTTTGTATGTTTCTTGTGTTTTAGATGTTACAGTCGCCCTGGATAAGGGCGTCTGCTAAGAAATAAATAATAATAATAATAATAATAATAATAATAATAATAATAATAATAATAATAATAATAATAATAAACTATTCCAAACATGTTTAACTATTTGCATAAAAAGTGCTTCTTGTCTTGTGCTTTAAACATTTACTTATCTTCCATTTGTGACCTACTCTTTGTGCCAATTCAGGATTTAATAAACTTCAATTGAACCCCCCCACTCTGTTTTAATCCCATTAATTTTTCACAACACTATAGAGAGAGTACTAGAAAATAAAGGAAGTATTGTTATTGTAACTCGATGAACACATGGGACATGCTTTTTATTTATTTATTTCTCCCACGTTTCGTTTTAGTTTAGTTGTAGTTTACTTTTTATCCATAACTCTGTCCATAGTTTCAAATCTCTATGCTGGATAACAGGGATTAGGGACCAGCGGTAAATATCTTGTAACTTTTCAGAAAGCCTTGCATAAAATCCTTTTGACCTGGGGCAAGAACATTCAGAGATGCCTGAATTGAACTCTGTCATACTTTACATAAAGTGGATGAGCAGTTTCTTTAAAGCTTGTTTTGAAAGAATACCCAAATGCTGTGCTTCTCTGATAAATTAGGACTACAAGTAACTATCAGTGCAGTAGCCATGAGTAATCCTATTAGTGAACACAGGACAAAAATACCAGACACAGTTGGAAAGTAAGTGGAGACAGACTTAGGACAGCTACTAGGAACTGGACGAGCACCAGTCGGCTGAATGACTTTCTCTTATTCATGAAATTTCTTGTATTGCTATACTGAAGGAGCTTCAAGGTGACTGATTGATAATAATAATAATAATAATAATAATAATAATAATAATAATAATAATAATAATACACTCTTCATAGTCTCACAATAAGTTACGGTAATTTTAAAATAATTTCAAACACATTCATCATTTTGGTATATCCTCCTCCAGGATCCAGCAATAGTAGCACAACATAAAAATAACACTGTGAATGGTAACAATGGCCAGCACTCCATTCATGATTCATGATTCAGTCCTGCAGCATCAAGGCTCTCCACATCTAGGTCAAATCAAACACCACTGTTTCCATTTGTTTCACTTTGAACGGCCATTTAAAAAACAGATATAAAAGATTGACGGCAGAGGGGCCCGAGTATTCACACACAGGAAATGAGACAATGAAGCTGGTCCGGATGAGAGCAGGGGCTGGAGTCCGCAGGGGAAGGCTCATTTCTACAGCTCCCTAGCGCCCCTCCCACTCTGTCAGCAGCCAATGGGGTCTCAGCATCCCCTGGGCCCGACAATCATTTCCAAGGAAAACCAGAGAATAAAAAGCATGTTTAAAATCGCTCAAGCACATCCTTGGAGGATTCGCATTACCCACAAGAGCTGGTACAAGCCCATTCCACTTCTCAGTGCGGTACGCAAAAAATAAATGTAACATAACAAAAACTTTAAAATGTGTAACGAGTTTGGTTTGATTTTCAAATATCGTTAGCGCTGATGAAGAAGGGCCCTGCCTGGCACTGTAAACAGAACCAGATTTCTCAACTGTTTCTGATTCTGATTCTTCTCGGGTTTCGCAAACAAAACTATTCGGACAACATCAACAGGCACGCTGAGAAAGTAAATAGAGAGGAGTGAATCATCATACCAAAATTAACATACATTCCTGTATGTTAATTTCTAGACCTCGCATGATTTTCAACATTGGAAATACATACTATTAGAAACAAAACATGAACACCAACAATGACAAATGAATTGTCCTTATCACAATGCTTCACAAATATTATAACGTACATCATTTTGAGCCGATGAATCCTGACATTTTTGACTACAGAACCAGCACTGACTCGGAGTGCCCCCTACTGGCAACAATATTAGCTGTTGAAGAAATGTGTTGTTGTTACTGTGTCTGGTATTGAACAATAAGCTTTGAGATCCTATTTCTTGTTTATTGTTCTTACGTGGATTACTTGCATTAAAGTTTATATTTTGGCAATCCAGATATAAATAATAATAATAATAAAAAAGATGAATGCTCCTGGGGCTTAAAGTAGATGTTTTTCTCTGCAAGTCATGTCCTGAAAATAGCCTGATCTTGGGTAAAATAAAAAAAAAGGTTTTGGCAACACTGTGCCTTTTTCAGTTACCAAAAAGGCTCATATATAAACACACACGCACTCATACATATTCCCCTTCAAATTGGGTTTAATAGGTCAATCTCGTTAAATAAAGGTGTTGGATGAAAACCAAAATCTCTCCTCACGTTATCTGGATTGTGTCCATGATGAAAATCTCCCAACAAGAGCTAATGAGATGTAATATTTCACTGGCACACACAGATAAAGCATGTCTGTGGTGGCAGTAACCAGCGTGACTTTCAAGCGTCTTCTGGTTTTCAAAGACGTGTTTTTACTTGATGCGAACAAAAGCCTCAAAGTTACAGGCAGTGGGAGAATGAAAGCAAGCCTTCGTGAGGGGCTAAAGACTGGGTGTGAAAGGAAACTGAAAAGCAGAGAGCTGCATTTATACAGCACGCAGGCTCTCAAAGCCCTTTTAAAAACACTGTACAAATGAAGCACTGGGCAACCAATGGGGTACATTCAGCTGGTAAAAAGAAAAAAAGGATTGCATAGCAAAATAAACTGAAATTGTGGGTTATCACATTTTTTCAGCTCATAATAAACTTATAATAAATGTCCAAATACCCACATGTTTTAATCCTACTGCACAAATGAACAATATTGTTATTTTTTCCATTCTAGCGGCAAAGCTCTAAAAAAAAAAAAAAAACCCAAAAAACCGAACAAACACACAGCACATTCACTTGCTTTCCTCGCATCCTAAAAGTATCTTCCGGTCATATACGAGTTTCCAAAGCATCTGTCGCGCCGCTCTTCCCAATATCAGGCTTGTCACTGTTCCACTCCAGAGGGAATGCACTAAAGCAGCACAGTGGAAGTACCTCCTTGAACCCATCGCAGACAGTCTCTCACAGGTGACCCTTGCATAACGGGGGGTTAACTTTTATCAGCCTGCTTCCTGCTCCTGACAGCCTGCTCTTTTATTGTAGTGATAATGAATGTAGAAGCCAGAGCGACTCTCCGTATCCAACAAAACTTGAGCCTCCCCCCATCCCTATCTCTCTCTCTTAAGAGCCCCAGGACATCCTTAGCACTCCTGACAGGACAAGACGCCTCTGTTTAACATCAGCTATATAAAAACAATAAGCTGGACAGTCATTGTCTCAGTACTCGACATTGAAGACCTAAGAGATAACCTCCTTACAGGCTATGTCTCTTTACAGGCGATGCTTGGCTCTGACTGCATTTCTAGCCGTGACAAAACTATTTGTCTAAATTACCAGTAACGTGCATTAGCATGCTTTGCATTGTGTAGCTAGTACCTAAGCAAAATATTGCCGACAAAATGAGACCATAAGAGGTCCCCCCCATAGCTCTGGGAGCACCCCGTCATTCAGCGCTGTGCCTCTCTCAATCTGCCAGTTGTCTAATTGCACCAAACTGTGTGGTGCTTTTGGGACTAATGTCAACCACACTTATTTCAGTCACCTACACAGTCCTCTTTAAAAAGGCAAGACCACTGAATTATCTAGCCCTCCATCCATTTCAATAGGTGCTTATCAGGCTTGTAAGAACACAGCCGTAACCCTTTCAAAGGGGCTTCAATCTTCACAGCATCCTTTACATATTTCAGCTGCTCTACTGACTTTACTTTGGGGAAAGCCAATGCCAAAAACAGCTAAACTATTTTCATCTTTTTCAGCCCTTCTCGGTCTTTGTGGCTTTGATCTTCCTGAAAAATTAAATAGTCCTTGATTGAGAATCTTCTTGTATTTTGTGAATAATATTTTCTAAGAATGTATCCAAGAGCCAAAATAAGGCTATAGGGGCTGAAGAGATGAGAATGGCATTCAGGTTCTGCAGGTTTTCCACAGTAATTGGAATAGATTAGGAGCTGGCTTTACAGCCTTCTTCAAGAATAGCCTAGATGTTAAATAAGAGACAAAAAATATGCTTTTCACAGGAAGTGTCTATTTGAGTAAGCAGACCTCAAGTGTGAAGAAATTCAGTGCCTGTCTGTGAAGGCTATGCTTTCGTTTGTATGAATGGCCTGATCTCCCTGCCAGGTTCACACTGTATTTTTCAACGATCCACGCATGAACACTGGAGGCTTGTCAAACGCTTTCCAGCAAGATACAGTATTGGCAAGCTGTCTGCCTGCCAGACACGCTAAGCCAAGCACATCTGAGTCCTGGGAAGTGACAAAGCTCCAAATCTCTGACTAGGCCTCCCCTTTTTTGCCTGGATACAATGCATACGGTGCTGCATACAGCCCAGAAATACAGACCGATCTGTAGAGTGCAAATACATGAATCTCATATATCGTATATATGGTTGTACTGTTATAGCGTTGGAACAAGAATTGGTTATTGTTATATCATTGATCATTTCCTTAGCCTTGTTAAACACCTTTACGTGGGTGCTACTTTATGAAGGCCTTTGTTTTCCCATTCTCCTCTCCACCTACAATTACTGTTTTATTCCTGGCCCTGCTGTAAAAAGCAGCCCGGGCACCTGGTCGTTAAGCACTGAATGGAGCCAGCAGTGCTCGGGAAAGCAGCCTGTTTGAATTGGCAGGCCGGTCCTGAGGGCAGCAGCAATCACTCAGCTCATTAGCAGAGTGTCGCGTGGAACTGGCCTGTCACACATCCCCCTCCCCAGGCATCCCCAGCCAGCCACCTCAGCCTGGCTCCAAACTCAGCCTGCCCAGGGCACACATCACCAACACTGCCCAGGTAGCAGCTCCCAGGATGCCAGAGCCCACCCACAAACCTCCAGATTCCTAGGGCCAAAGGACAAGGGTCCATAAGATGAGAATCTTACCTACAAGTGGCAGACAATAATGACACATTTAATATGTTGTTGTTTCACCTTTGATGGAACTTCCATAGGCTGTATTTGCAGAAATGAACTGGTCTATTGCCACATTCTTATTTTTTCCATGTGTATTGACTACAATATGTATGCCCACATGAGCAATTTTGCTAATTTAAAAGGTTATTTTTTCTGAATTTGTATTATTTGTTTAATGAGCACCATCTTTGAAAAACTTAAATCTTCATTATGATGTGATGGATATAAAAAAGATGATATTATTTAAAGATGGTGCACACCTAAAAAAAAATGATGCAAAGCAGGTAAAATGAGCAAAATTGCAGAAGTAAATCTACACAGGATTCAATATGCATTGGAAAGCTAAGCGGCAATAGACCACTTCATTTCTGCAAATATACACCTTGGTAATTCCATTAAAGGTGAAACAACTTCCTTCTAATTTGGCCATGCCTGGTGTTACAATAAAATGCATTTGATTGCAGGACAGCTTTAAAACAAAGTCACATTTCTGTATCAAGGGTCCCCTTCAACTGTTGGAGGGGAGAGGTTTACAAAACTGGGGGTGCGAGGCTGTGGAGGAAGTGGTCCAGACTGGAAAAGGTTAACCAAAAACCCCTGGAGCTGTGGGGCTCCCTTCTACATTTTTCCCATTCCTTCCCTGGAACAGAGATATAAATCTGAGCTGAAGGGTAAGGACAAGCAGTTGTAAACTGATTCATGGTTTTCAATACCCCGCTCCCCCGAGAGTGCCCTGTTTATTAGAGGGAACTTCTGAAATGAAACGCAATTTCCCCTTCTACCCCCCCTCCCCCCAACCCCTTTCAAATCAGGGCACCTCTTTCTCTTTTTCTCCCTCTCGAAACTACTTGTGAATGTTATTCAATACATTTTTCAGAGCTGGCAATTTTTATCTTTGCTATAAAAAGGAGCTGTCAAATCTGTCATGACACGCAGGTTGGCTACACATCGAGTGAGCCACTGAGCAGGCCCGTGGTGGACCAGTTTGTTTCTGGGGATCCGGGGGCATAAGTCCAAGGTCAGGCACCATAAATCAAGAGATCAGGTGGCCGACCATTGCAAACATGTTTTACTGCATGTATCTGTGTGTGTGTATAATCCTAGCTTAGTGCTGCACACAATACAGCCAAGCCTGCTCAATATAGCTCATGTTGTTACCACAAAATTCCTGTACCTGTATAGATCGTTGAATAGAACATTAGTTGTATTAATGTGTAAAGGTTAATACGTTATGATATATTCAATTATTATAAATCACACAAATGAAGACTGTACTCGGGAATAGCTTTAAAACAAAAAATACAAAAAACACGTCAGACCAGTGATTCCATTTTTGGGGGTTTACATCAGCATGGAACAGGCGGGACACACTGTATGTGCATTCCCTGTATGTTCCACTTTCATGTACAGTCCTGCTCTTCTCCACTAGCACTTACTATAAACCTAACTTTGTGTTACCTAACATTGATTTGGATTGAATTACACATAATCCATTATGTGTCCTCCGCTAACCATTTTATGAACCTACAAATGTAAAATAAGCAGAGTCTTAAAAGTGTAAGTAAGCAACACGTATCATGCATATCAACCAACCAAGTATATATATATATACAGTGCCTTGCATAAGTATTCACCCCCCTTGGACTTTTCCACATTTTGTAGTGTTACAACCTGGAATTAAAATAGATTTAATTAGGATTTTTTGTCACTGATCTGCACAAAATAGTCCATAATGTCGAAGTGGGGAAAAAAATCTACATATTTTTCAAAATTATGTACAAATGAAAAACTGAAAAGTCTCAGTGATCAGGTAAGGAGGGCATTAGTCAGAGAAGCAAACAAGAGGCCAATGGTAACTCTGTAGGAGCTGGAGAGATCCACAGCTGAGATGGGAGAAACCGTCCATGGGACAACTACAACCCGGACGCTCCACAAAGCTGAGCTTTATGGAAGAGTGGCGAGAAGAAAGCCATTGCTGAAAAAAACCCATATCAAATCCCGGTTGGATTTTACCAAAAGGCATGTGGGAGACACAGCAAACATGTGGAAAAAGGTTCTCTGGTCTGATGAGACCAAAATTGAACTTTTTGGCCTTTGCGCAAAATGCTATGTGTGGCACAAAGCCAACACTGCTCATCACCCTGAGAACACCATCCCCACGGTGAAGCATGGTGGTGGCAGCATCATGTTATGGGGAAGCTTTTCATCAGCAGGGACTGGGAAACTGGTCAGGATTGAGGGCAAGATGGATGGAGCCAAATACAGGGAAATTCTAGAGGAAAACCTGTTTCAGTCTGCAAGAGACCTGGGACTGGGGCGGAGGTTCACCTTCCAGCAGGACAATAACCCTAAACACACAGCCAAAGCTACACTGGCGTGGTTTAAAAACAAGAACCTGAATGTCTTAGAATGGCCCAGTCAAAGCCGATTGAGAATCTGTCGCAAGACTTGAAAATTGCTGTTCACCAACGGTCCCCATCCAACTTGACAGAGCTTTAGGAATTTTGCCAAGAAGAATGGGCAAAAATTGCAAGATCCAGATGTGCAATGCTGCTAGAGACTAACCCAAAAAGACTCACTGCTGTAATTGCTGCCAAAGGTGCTTCTACCAAGTATTGACTCAGGGGTGTGAATACTTATGCAACAAACAAATGTCCTTTTTTTTTTGTTTAATTAACTTTTGTGTCACAATAAAAAATATTTTGCACCTTCAAAGTGTTAAGTATGTTGTGTAAATCAAATGGTAAAAATCCCAATTAAATCCATTTTAATTCCAGGTTGTAACACTACAAAATGTGGAAAAGTCCAAGGGGGGTGAATACTTATGCAAGGCACTGTATATATATATATATATATATATATATATATATATATATATATATATATATATATATATACACACTATCGGTCAAAAGTTTTAGAACACCCCAATTATTCCAGTTTTTATTGAAATTTAAGCAGTTCAAGTCCAGTGAATAACCTGAAATGGTACAAAGGTAAGCGGTAAACTGCCAGAGGTTAAAAAAAGTTTAGGTTACCAAAACTGAAAAATAATGTACATTTCAGAGTTATACAAAAGGCCTTTTCAGGGAACAAGTAATGGGTTAACAACTTACAGCTGTTCTGCGCAATGGAAGTAAATTAAGCCTTGAAAGTTGATGCTAACAATTCCTACAGGTGTCCCAACTTTTGTTGATTACTTACAAACCCTCTGTCTGTATAAAAGCAGTGTTGGAACAGACTGTGTTACTACACCCTCTTAAGCATTATTTGGACAGTATTGTACTGCAGGAAGTAGTATATTGCTATCATAATGGCGAGAAAAAGGCAATTAACAAAGGAAGACAGACAGACCATTATAACCCTTAAAAGTGTAGGTCTTTCCTTTAGAGAAATTGCAAAGAAAGCCAAGGTGTCAGTGAGTACAGTTTCCTACACCATCAAAAGGCACTTGAAAACTGGAAGAAACTCTGACAGGAAGAGGTCTGGCAGACCCAAAGCCACAACAGAATCAGAAGACAAGTTTCTGAGAGTCAACAGCTTGCGTGATAGGCGGCTCACAGGACAACAGCTTCAAGCACAGCTTAACACTGGTTGAAGTAAGCAAGTCTCAGTTTCAACTGTGAAGAGAAGACTTCAAGCTGCAGGTTTGACAGGTCGAGTGGCAGTAAGAAAGCCATTGCTAAGATGGCAAAATAAGAAAAAGAGGCTTGCCTGGGCCATGAAGCACCGCCAGTGGACTACTGAAGACTGGAAGGTGGTCTTATGGACCGATGAATCAAAATTTGAAATCTTTGGTTCATCACGCAGGGTTTTTGTACGCCGTCGAGTAGGCGAAAGGATGGTTCCTCGGTGTGTAACACCAACTGTCAAACATGGAGGAGGAAGCGTAATGGTCTGGGGCTCTTTTGCTGGATCCAGAGTCGGCGACTTGCACAGAGTGAGTGGCACCCTGAACCAAAACGGCTACCACAGCATTTTGCAGCGCCATGCAATACCCTCTGGTATACGACTAGTTGGTCAGGGGTTCATCCTACAGCAAGATAATGACCCAAAACATACCTCCAGGCTATGTCAGAACTACCTTAGAAGAAAAGAACAAGACGGTAGGCTTCAAATCATGGAATGGCCAGCACAGTCTCCAGACTTAAACCCCATCGAGCTGGTTTGGGATGAACTGGACAGAAGGGTGAAAGCAAAGCAACCTACAAGTGCAACACATTTGTGGGAACTTCTGCAACAGTGTTGGGAAGAACTTTCCGAACAATATTTGATTTCCATTGTAGAAAGAATGCCACGAGTGTGTTCGGCTGTTATATCTGCAAAAGGTGGCTACTTTGATGAGTCAAAAATTTAGATTAAATTTTGTTAAACAAAACGATTCCATGATTTCTTTTTTATCTCCAATTATTTATTTGTTCTATGCTTTAATTTCAGAGTACATTGAGACATTAAACTGCGTAAATTTCAATAAAAACTGGAAAAATTGAGGTGTTCTAAAACTTTTGACCGGTAGTGTATATATATATATATATATACACACACACTACCGTTGAAAAGTTTGGGGTCACTTAGAAATTTCCTTGTTTTCCATGAAAACATACATGAAATGTTCGAGTGTGTTCGGCTGTTATATCTGCAAAAGGTGGCTACTTTGATGAGTCAAAAATTTAGATTAAATTTTGTTAAACAAAACGATTCCATGATTTCTTTTTTACCTCCAATTGTTTATTTGTTCTATGCTTTAATTTCAGAGTACATTGAGACATTAAACTGCGTAAATTTCTATAAAAACTGGAAAAATTGAGGTGTTCTAAAACTTTTGACCGGTAGTGTATATATATATATATATATATATATATATATATATATATATATATATATACACACACACTACCGTTGAAAAGTTTGGGGTCACTTAGAAATTTCCTTGTTTTCCATGAAAACATACATGAAATGAGTTTGAATAGGAAATATAGCAAAATGAATAGGAAATATAGTCATTGACAAGGTTAGAAATAATGATTTTTAATTGAAATAATAATTGTGTCCTTCAAACTTTGCTTTCGTCAAAGAATCCTCCATTTGCAGCAATTACAGCCTTGCAGACCTTTGGCATTCTAGTTGTCAATTTGTTGAGGTAATCTGAAAAGATTTCACCCCATGCTTCCTGAAGCACCTCCCACAAGTTGGATTGGCTTGATGGGCACTTCTTACGTACCATACGGTCAAGCTGCTCCCACAACAGCTCAATAGGGTTGAGATCCGGTGACTGTGCTGGCCACTCCATTATAGACAGAATACCAGCTGACTGCTTCTTCCCTAAATAGTTCTTGCATAGTTTGGAGCTGTGCTTTGGGTCATTGTTCTGTTGTAGGAGGAAATTGGCTCCAATCAAGCGCCGTCCACAGGGTATGGCATGGCGTTGCAAAATGGAGTGATAGCCTTCCTTCTTCAAGATCCCTTTTAGCCTGTACAAATCTCCCACTTTACCACCACCAAAGCACCCCCAGACCATCACATTGCCTCCACCATGCTTGACAGATGGCGTCAAGCACTCCTCCAGCATCTTTTCATTTGGTCTGCGTCTCATGAATGTTCTTCTTTGTGATCCGAACACCTCATACTTAGATTTGTCTGTCCATAACACTTTTTTCCAATCTTCCTCTGTCAGGTGTCTGTGTTCTTTTGCCCATCTTAATCTTTTCTTTTTATTGGCCGGTCTGAGATATGGTTTTTTCTTTGCAACTCTGCCTAGAAGGCCAGCATCCCGGAGCCGCCTCTTCACTGCTGACGTTGAGACTGGTGTTTTGCGGGAACCATTTAATGAAGCTGCCAGTTGAGGACCTGTGAGGCGTCTGTTTCTCAAACTAGACACTCTAATGTATTTGTCCTCTTGCTCAGTTGTGCACCGGGGCCTCCCACTCCTCTTTCTATTCTGGTTAGAGCCAGTTTGCGCTGTTCTGTGAAGGGAGTAGTACACAGCGTTGTACGAGATCTTCAGTTTCTTGGCAATTTCTCGCATGGAATAGCCTTCATTTCTCAGAACAAGAATAGACTGACGAAGTTTCAGAAGAAAGTTCTTTGTTTCTGGCCGTTTGAGCCTGTAATCGAACCCACAATTGCTGATGCTCCAGATACTCAACTAGTCTGAAGAAGGCCAGTTTTATTGCTTCTTTAATCAGCACAACAGTTTTCAGCTGTGGTAACATAATTGCAAAAGGGTTTTCTAATGATCAATTAGCCTTTTAAAATGATAAACTTGGATTAGCAAACACAACGTGCCATTGGAACACAGGACTGATGGTTGCTGATAATGGGCCTCTGTACGCCTATGTAGATATTCCATTACAAATCAGCCGTTTCCAGCTACAATAGTCATTTACAACATTAACAATGTCTACACTGTATTTCTGATCAATCTGATGTTATTTTAATGGACAAAAAATTTGCTTTTCTTTCGAAAACAAGGAAATTTCTAAGTGACCCCAAACTTTTGAACGGTAGTGTATATACACAAAATCACCATGACCTAGATCCAAAGCATGTAAAATAGTATGCGGAACAACTTATTCACCATGACCGAGATTCTAATAACCTGAAGAACATGTGCAAATGTCTATTATAATTATCTAACCAGTGCCTAATCTTAATACTGCCTAAAATATATAAACCTGAACCACATTTCACTGTCTGTGTTAACATTAATAACAGGGTCAACACAATCTCCCATGGAGGAAACTCCAGCAGGATGATAGAGTTAAATAGTGGTGGTATTTAGAGCTGTCACTGTTTACATTAATACAAATAGCCCCCTCCTCCCCCAAGTGTCACCCCAATTGGACACGACAGAGCCAAGAAAGCATGCCATCCGTACATACTGTAGCATTACACTAAAACCACCTGTGAGGATAATAACGTGAGCATTGCATAACTGCAATGAGACAATGGTTTACTCACCCATTATACATGCCCAGCTGTTTTTACATCACAGTGCACATCCCACGCCTTTACTGCGGTTTACTGAAGGAAGTGACACAGGGCATAATGGAGGGGACACTAAAAGTTTATGAGAACCTCATGATCGGGTTACTGCTCCATTGTCTTACAGTACATCAGACAGAGTCATATTACTAATACTGTGACCCGCAACCTTCTGAGAAACCAGAACACAGGATATTTACAGTAGATGCAGGGACCAGTCATGCCATTACTAATGGATTGCAATCCAAAGCCCTAAATTGCTGTTGCTAATACTAAAAGGCAATTTAGGTATTTGCCTCTGTGACCATACCCAGAAACCGCATTCCTCATTGCAAATAGTCTACAGTGCTGCACACAGGTTGAAAGGAGATTAACCCCACAAACTATATTATATTCACGTCTACAGATTTTAAATCTCATTACGGTATCTTATCATCCGTGGAACGACGATTTAAAGAACTGCGCGACCAAGGCAAGGCAAATGGAAATTAGATACTATACAACCTCTTCATTTCCATTCATTTTAACGTCCAATTTCAATATTTTAAATGGGTGTTAGTTACAAAATGCACTGCATGCAATCATACTGTTTGTCCTTCATTGATAAAATGATGTGTTTTTATACATTAGTGTAGACAAATAAATAAACCATTAAACACATTTTGTTTTGTATTGTACTTCTTGGTTCAACGTACAAAAAAGAGCAAAACATGCTGGATTTGAATCCCCACGGAATATGAGAACAACTTGCAGCAGTTTTTGCCTGCCTGAATGCAGAAACGCATATGGTGATATTTGTCAACTTGCAAATCAATCAGCGATTATGACTCTGGCTGGGTGACAAAGTGGTCCCTGGAGCCAGCTTCAGACACAGACACAGCTTGGGGTTCTGTTTCACAACTGCTAAGAGCAGCGCTGCTTCAGCTAGCTCTTACATGGAGGAATCCTTCTTTCTTCACGCAGAAATCTGGGCTTAGATGTTTCAGGGGTAGCTGTCTAATCCCATAATTAACATGGCATTCAAGAACCCTTGTACACGGGCACCTTAATTATGATGCAGGAATTTTCCATTATACCATTTAATAACGCTGCAGGCTACTCTGTCGTAAATAGCTACCATATTGCAATTTATTAATAACACATAGAACTGATATTCGCCCCAGTGCCCCAGGGTTATTTTAATAGTACACTTCAACATAATTACTTGGTGTGTTTCATTGTCCAGCCTTAAACTGAAAGTTACAATATATGCACAGTACAATGCTGTGCAGCTCTTCTCATTGTAACTAACATTCAGCACCATTCTGAATATATACAAAAGCCTTGCATGCTATACATTTTTCTGCAGCAGTGTGGTACACAAGCACAGAGGGTTTTACAATGGTTTGAGAGCCATTTGGAATGGAGCTGTGTATCCGAGCAGGACAAAGAGGCACTGATCCCACTGGAGGAGGGGTGGGGGGTGGGGGAGCTTATCCTGAACCACAATAGAAAGGGGCAGGGCTTATCCTGAACCACAATAGAAAGGGGCGGGGCTTATCCTGAAACACAATAGAATGAAGTGGTGCCTATTCTGAAAGGGGCCATTGTTGCCCAATGACACAAGGGGCGTGATTCTCACCAGCTGAGCTAGAACACTCTCTTGAGGTTTTTTTTAATGTGCAATAATTAAGGATCGGTGGTAACGCATTACGTGGCACTAACTACAATGTGCTTGCGCTCTTCCTACATATTCATACTTGACATGTTTGGTGGTCCATGTAATACCATCAATGGGTCTTGTAAATATTACCTTCTTTCCCTCTAGTCTCCCCTTGTCATATAACCTAATTTGTTAGAATGGGGCATTAATACAAAATCATTATAAAACCAAACTGAGTGCTTGGGTAACACACATCCCCCTTCACTGGCTGTAAATAAAAATGTATTTCTATAAAGCGGTGGAACAAAGACTTGGACTGGAAGGGTCAACACCCCTGACCTATGCACAAATGGAAATGTGACACACGGATATCCCCAGATTCTGATACACTCAATAACTTGTCAAAGAATAACCTGGAAACTAGGACTTCAGACTGAAATTATGCTTGTAATCTCAGGGAGTAATTATCCAGGTTAAAGTAAATTGAAATAAATAAACGTAAACCTAACCAAGTTTCATCAGCCGGATAAGCGTTTCTCCAGATGTATGTACGGTTGCCACCTGGGATAACTACTGTGAATGGACAGTGTATACAGTATGTTAGTTTGGGTCTACCTGTCCTCCTACTATGCACCATATTCATCCAGACCTAAGCACCATGTTACTGGATCCTCAGCTGATGCACTATTGCCCTACTACGTCATTGCAGACATACATGTTTGTAATCCTAACTTGTTGCATCTTATTTGATATTGTACTTGAGCTCTGCATGGGATACAAGTTGTACTACAGTAAAGCTATAACAAACTAAGTCAAGTAGACAACGCTTTGGCTAGTGCCTTCTTCAGTGTGCTCAGTGTGTCTGCTTGACTTAGGTTCTCATAGTTTAACTTTCGAATTCTGCCAGAATTTTGAGGTTATGGAAACGCTGCAGTGTACATAGGTTCTCATCCTGACTCAACAACTGGTTTTAGGTTTGCCATCTCTACAACAGTCCTGGAATTAATTTTCAGCAGAAATTTTGCAGTGGTTAAAGTCCATATGGTATTATCCATCACTCAGCATTGTAATATTGCAAATGATTACTTCAATTTAGATTTGGGCGCCAGCCTCCAAATCCATAATGCTAATAACATATTTCTGGCATGATACTTATTTTCTTAAAGTAACTGTGTTCCCAGCTAATATATTTTTAATTATTTTATCCAAGTTTTCTACATCACCAAATACAGTGCGAATGAAGGCAACTTAGAGAAAAACATGGATTTTCATTATAAAAAATGCCAGCAACAAACATTGCCCACCATAGCTGTAAACACAAAATTAGAGCATGTAATGACCCATAGGTTAATTCTCTAGATATAAATAAACAGATAAAATTAACATACGTACAACTGTAAAGACAGACATGCAAGGCTTGCAGGTTTCATTACACTTGTATAAGTGGTTCTCTAGCTAGATAAAACTCTGAAATGTGAGCAAAAGCACCAGCGTGTAAAGCATTTCTCCTGGTCAGGCTGCAAGTGATTTTAAGGTGAGACGAAAGTGAACAGATCACAAAGTTCTACCTTATTTGGGTGCAGCAGAGACAAACCTAGACTGACACACTTTAACTTTTAGATTACTTTAAAATCTCTCTCATTTTTTTCTTTTTTTTTTTTAACAATTATTTTTATTCATTTTCCAATTTTCTCCCAATTTTGGAATAAACCTGGCTCACTGCTGCAACCCCCAAACTAACTCGGGAGAGACAAAGACGAGCACTTCTGTCCTCCGAAACGAGTGCCATCAGCTGCCTGCTTTTTTTCGCTCTGCAAGCCCGCCACATCCAGAACTTACAGCATCGGAGGACCACACAGCTCTGAATTTGCGTACATGCTGGCCTGCAGGCGCCCGGCCAGCCACAGGGGTCGCTGGTGTGCGGTGAGCCAAGGACTCCCCAGCCGACCTAACCCCTACCCCGCCTGGGCAGCGCTTGGCTGATTGTGTGCCACCCCCTGGGAAAACCATTAAACACCCAGCAGCGGTCTTGGTTTCACCCCAACAAGAGGTGGCAACTCCTGTACATATTGATTAAAGATAACCGATTGTACTGGGGTTAAGCCCGGTGTATGAAAGCTGGGGTCCCCTGTCTCTTAACCACTGGCAGGTCTCACTGATCTGATCTTTTTATGGCAGCCCAGGGAGGGGTCTGAGGTAATCTGAGGTAACATAGCTCAGGAGGTACAAGAACAATTTTTTTCTGTTCCTGTGGAGTCCTGGTCTTTGGGAGATTCAGTAAAAAAGCAGTCTTAGTACAGCCTATCCTCTTACACAGGCTCTATTGGGCCCCTATTTTCCACAGCGGGCAAACTGCCTGTGTCATACATTTACTATGGAGTGGGCAATTTTTCCATAGTGGAAAATACAGACTAATAGTCTGCCTGCACTCTGTTTAACAGGAAAGACGGAGTGTCGGAGGTATCTGTTGTCAACAATGCTACAATGTCTCGTCATTCTGTAACCTTTCCAGTCATTCAAGTTGACATGGTAGGAGGTTTTCTTAAATTATTATTTTAAAGAATTAAAATGAATCATATCGCAGTGTCTCTGCATGTATTGTTTTTACGTGGTAGCCCTTACATGGACTGGCTGTAGGCGCACCTGAATGACTGGGTACACCTGTAAAGTGTAGCTCCTCCGATTGGCTCAATGGATTGGAATTCAATATACGGTTTGGAACTATGTCAGCAACATCCTAAAAAGCAGAAGCTTGCCATTTCTCAAACTTTATTCCACTGTATTTTTAATGTAGCGATGTTAATAAGGGGGACACACACCAGCAGGGGTGCTATAGAGTTAAAGTGCAGCGGTATTCAGTTAATTATATCTGTATTCATGTGCACATTTACTTTTACATTTCAGCTGTATTACTCATATATTACCAAATATATGTGTTTTATGTTTATGACAAATAGGATTTACACAGCTTCTCTGCGATGTGTGAAGTACAATAAGCTAGACTTTAAACATGTCGGGCAGCATGTTACTGAACTGGCGAAGTTAGAGGGCTCTACAAACTTCCCATTTTCTTTTAAAATGTTTTTTTGCTCAAATAATAACCTGGTAGCAAAACATATTTTAAATAAATCTAATGTAAAGGATTTGAAACTTGATAGGCAAAAGAGGGAGATGTTCCTATCCATTACTATTAAACACTCAGTAGTACTGCCTATATCAAATTCAATGACAAACGTTTCAACAAGAAGCCTTTCTCAATGTCTTCATTCTAGTTGAAATATCTGCCACTGCATATTTAGTTTCTTTAGTATTGGAAAAGTAACTATGTTCTTTTGAACAATACATTCCTAACTTTCCATCATGCAGCCATTAAACTGGGGCTCAGCTCGCACCTACAATTGGTCTCTTTCCTAGTGCTGATTAAAGAATGGAGTGTAAAACTGTAAAGCAGCTCAATACCACCTCTCTCCCACGAGGCCCGACAGATGGAGGATAAAACGCACAGGGATTCCGAGAGGGTCCATCAGTTCTTCAAAACCTGACAAAAAAACAAGTTCCAGGCAAAGCTGAGAGCAATTAGTCAGAGTGAATGACAGCTTTAATCAGTTACAAAGAGCATGCTCAACAAGCTCAGCCCTGATGAAAGAAAACGTTAATGTTCCCATTATAAAGCTTTAGAGCAGAGGAATTTACTTTTTTTTTTTGGTTGTTGTTGTTGTTGTCGTCGTTGCTGATTCTTTCCAAATGGAAACCTGTCCAGATGCATTCCTCCAAACCAGGCTACAGAACAGCACACTCAGCATGTGATGCCTCTGATCACCCATCATTAATATATCATGAATCACTTGCCACTTATTTCATAGGTGGGAATGCACAGATCCATCCTTGAATGTGTTCATCAAGGAAGCCATTTCCTTAATTAGGAAAAGATACAAAAATCCCATTTTCCAACCACAATGTATATAAGTAGTACTTAAATACTCCCTCTGTGGCCACTTATAATTTAACCTGCACTCGTTTAAAGAAAATTCAGTCTTTAGTCAGCTACTTAAAGTTCCCCTATCTTTAATCACAGTTCAAATACAAAGCTGATGCCAATGTAAGCAGCTGGACAAAAGAAACATTCTCCCCTTTTACTGCTGTGGCTTTTTCATTCTTTTTAATAGCTTTTGTATTGTGTTTTTTACAAGCATATCTGTGTATCTGTAATGCCAAACTGACAATGAGAAGCTCTGTTTTGTACATAGGTTTTTCTGCCGGCCAACAATAAACCATGAAAAACAGAGCCTGCTGGCTTCAACCTTTACTAGGCAACCTTCCTGAGGAAGAAACAGCACTCTATTCTAAAAAGGCGACATCATTAGAAAGAAATGGCAATCCATTAAAGTCAAGCTGAGCACACCTATTCCAATAGTGTTGTAAAACAACAGCATCGACTTTGTCTGCTTTACCCCCCTTGGAGAAGCAATCAAGATCCCAACTCGGGGGGGAACAGGCTTCTCATTTAGGAGACAAATATATATATATATATTTTTTTTTATTACAGAGTGGTTTCACACTGTAAGACTTCAACCCGATTTCAGAAGCCAGATTTCTGGACATACAGTAAAAGTCCAGATACACTAAATGCCACCAAATCCATGGTTTGAGAAGTGCATCTATATGAAACAGAGGACAATCATAAGAGGTTTGACTACACATTCAAAGTACATGACAATGGGGACTCCCGAGTGGCGCATCCAGTAAAAGCGCTCCGCGTGGAGTGCAGGATGCGCCCTACAGCTTGGAGATCGTATGCTCGAATCCAGGCTAAGTCACTGCCGACCATGACCGGGGGTTCCTAGGGGCGGCGATAATGGCCGAGCGCCACCCGGGTAGGGAGGGCTTAGGTCCGCAGGGCAATCCACAGTTCACCGCACATCAGAGACCCCTGTGGCCGATAGGGCGCCTGTGGTTCCGCATTGCGAAAAATAACGGATTGGCAGGAGCACGCTTTGAGGACGCGTGTTCCAGCCGCCGTTCCGAGTCGGCAGGGGGTTGCGGCGGTGAGCCGAGGATACAGATAATAATTGGGCATACAAAATTGGGGAGAAAAAACGACAAAATAAAAAAAAAAGAAAAAAAGTACTTGACAATGACTCTGCCCTTGGGAATCACAATGGTAGTTTTGCAATCTGAGGAAACAGGAAGGCAGACTAGTTGTCTCTCATAATTGAAGCTTTCTTATGTGCAACTGTCCTCAGCACAAAGGCCAACCAAGGTTTTGATGGCCTATCTATTGCAGGGTTTTGTGATTCCTTAAAAAGCGGGTCCTAGTTTATCTGTTACAGGCATGTACTTAAAATCTGCTTTGTGTTGCATGAAAGGTAGCAAACCCAGTGTCTAAAGGAACACTCAAACGAAAGCACCATTAAATCGTGTGAATTACAGTTAGTTCATACTGGGTGTCTCGAACTGTTAGAAGAAATGTCATGTTATGTAGTTTGGGCCGATTTCAACCTACACACAATAACTAAATTATAAATCACAAAAACGAAGACTGTACTTGTTGTATGTTCTATGCAGAGGATGACTGTACACAAGATGTACTGGGATTATGACACATACTTAACGCTGGTTTCTCATATGCAACTTATGATTTTCCACATGACACGGGTATGCCAAAACAAACAGAGGTACCCAGGACTGAGTAGATCTATATGTTATAAACACACTGTGACAGGGCATGCGCTGTTGCTGGTTCCTCGGTGCATGCGTTCCGCTGCGTAGGCAGCTAGGATGCGCAATGGGAGAAGTGTTGATAGGCAACTGATTGAGCAGGGAGGCTGGAGCCGGGGATGAGCTGATCGGGAGTCCCTGATTGGCTAGGGGGCGTGCCCAGGGAGCCTGCGTGCAGGACGTCTCTTTTAGTGGGACTACAGCTCACCGTTTGTGGGCAAACTTTTATTTATTAGCTCAGTTTTATTTTGTCTTTATTAAATTTAATAATACCACTGTTGGTACCCTAGTGTTGGCACCGTTTGCTTATTAAATCTGCGCGCCTGTGTGGCGTGTCACCACCAATGCTCTGTGTCTGACTGCTTATTAACAGTGATGACCCATGCAGGTAACACTCCCCTTGTTACACACACACACAGAACACAGATTCCAATTAGGAATGAAAGGCAGCGGGCGCTAAGGGAAATGGTTTCTTGATAATGCTGTCTGTAGCTTTTTCACGCTCGAGCGTATGTGTTTGTGTCATGCCCAGCTTCACTGGTTTCCAGTTTAATTTTGTACCCACTTCTGGATTACCTGACCCTGCTGCTTAGGTCCAGAAATATAACTCATCCTTGCATATTTTTTGCTATTGTTTGTTGCATGTTTATATCGCCATTGCCTACTTGCTATTTCTCATGAGACGAGGTGGGGAAATACTGGCTAAAGTTAAGTTAAAAAGAAATTCTAAAATATTGCCTTCAGGATCTGAGTCTGGGCTAAGATGGCTTCCCACATGTGATCCATCTGGGTCTTAATGGCTCGGTTGCTCGGGGAGTGGCAGCAGCTAGCCTTCCTACGCCTCAGGGAAGGGGGGAAGAAGAGGATAAGGTCGATGCCGAAGACCTCGAGGGGCTTCTGCCTCTGTGCTGTCATTTTCTGACTGGAGCACAATCCACCGGCAGCAGTGCCGCACGCCACGGTGAGGGAGACATATCCCTCTGAGAGGAGGTCGATGGAGTAGGTTCTGCAAAACCGAACGCCTGGTGAACACTGCACAGGCCTCACAAAAGGAGTTATCCTGTAATGCCTGCTGAGCATACTCAGCATCAAGACACCACACACATTGATCGTGCTTATCCTCTGAAGGGATAGGCTTCTTGCAAGTCGTGGAAGAATGGAACCCAGGCATCGTTGCAGCAAGACTGTAGTAATGCTCACAGGTGGCAAAACAGTACAGTGCACCGTATGGACTACGGTACAATGTATGGTGCAATACAGTATGGTATGCACGGTATGGTGTACTACAGTGCACGGTGCAGTACGGTACACTATGGTGCGGGAGCACGGTACGGTGCACAGGGCACAGTACGGTACGGTGTATTACCATGCACGGTGCGGTACGGTACGGTGCACGGAGGCATGGTGCGGTACGGTGTGGTACAGTGCTGTACGGTGCACTGCGGTGCATGGAGGCATGGTACGGTATGGTACGTTGCACCACAGGGTGCAACACAGGGATGCAATGCAAGAACCTGAGAGCGCCTGTTTACAGCTCTCACCCAATGACAAGCCTTCACAAAGCAGTGCCGAAGCTGCCTGTTATTGTGGCATGGACAGTAGGGCAAAGCTCTCTAACTGTTGGGCTACAGCCCGCAAGTTAGTCTATGCAGCTCGAGAGCTAAACACAGTGCCCATCCAGGAGCACTGGCTTGCAATCAAGTCTGAGCCCAGACTGCTGCAACAGCTTAAGCAATAAGCTGTGCGCACAGCACCTGGAATAAAAAAGTTTTAACCTCAATATATATTTAAACATAGTTTAAATTCACAATATGCTTGTAAAAAACAAGTCCAGCCGGAGTTAAGGTAGAAAAGAGAGAATAAATAATATTAATAATACTGTGTCACTGATCTGTGCCTGCAGGAGCAGGCAAGCCCGCTGCTGCTGCTGCTGGCCAGAAGGCCACGAAAATAGAGTCACGGTAAAAAACACAATTAAATTATTTAAACCATTTTTTGCTTCAGTGGTTTATCCCAAGGGGAAAAAACAAGCAGAAATAAAATAAGACAGGCTTATCTGACTGCTTCTGGTCGAAAATAACAAATTTTCGCTCTCTGAAATGCTGTCACTCTGTGTATAGCTAAAAGGCTGAAATAGAAAATGGCTGGCCTCCCGCAGTTTTGTCTCCTGTGGGGGTGGAGACAGGTGTGCTGACGTCACAGGCGTAAGACATAGCTTTGGGTAGAGGTGATAAGTTGAATATAGTATTTGTAACATTTACTGTCCACATGGCCTAACTGTTAATCAAGTGAATTATGGAATCGTGAAATACCGGAAGGACCGTATTTTTTTTTTTGTGGTCGACACAGAAATAACATTGTTTTTCAGAAAGATGATGTGACCAACCAATCAGTTCTGGGGAGTCTCCGTGTGAAGCAACAACACTTGGCTCAAAGCCAACATGACAAAACAGGAGGCTGCAGCCCACGTCCCTTTGAAATACCAAGCCTGCTCAAGCCACAGCTGAGAGCTTTGGTCAACTGCGGGTCTCATGCCAAGCGAAATGGAGAACTCAAGGGAGCAAACAGCAAGCAAACTAGAATCAAACCTGCCGTTTAGATTCAACCACAGCTTCCTGGCCCTACTGTGTCCTACTCCTGTCCGGAGACCAGAAGTCCCTAGCGACTGCGTTTGGTAATCCCAGCACAGTCCTTAGCAGTTTCCCCTGTCCCTATCGCTAAACCTCTGAGCAACAGGGCACAATTTATCCTGAAATACACAGAAATACATACCGCAGGCTGATAAAGACTGGAGCCTTGCCTACTCTCTCATTCTCTTCCCTGGCAAAGTGGTTCCATTCTGACTGGGAAAGAAACCCACGACAGATGTATTTACTCTGTATAGCTGTCATTTGCCATGTATAACCTCTCTCTCTCTATGTTTTTTTTTTTGCTGATAACATGTGGGTCTTGCATCGATTTTTATCATCTATAGTATTTTGATGAGCTGTAAACCACTGCAATTCAATACTGTGAAAACTGATGTAAAATTTGATAAGAATAAAAAACAGTTAAATATTGAGATGACTATAAAACACTAAATCAAGTCTTTTTCATGACATACTTTAATCTGTAATTGACTGTTTACACAGAAGGTTTAAATGCTTGATCTATGAAGGTTTAAATGCTTGATTTATAGCCTTAAACAGAAATACACAAGCAATCATGTAAGATGTTAACTGAAGTGGGCCATAAGGTTAAATTCTGTAATAGTATGTAATTATAAAAGGCCAATCAGAATAACACATAACAAAGTAAGTAAACAATCTATGTAGTGTGCCCCCTTTATAACATTGTAATCTGGAGCCATAGTAAAGAGACCTTGCTATTGGTGGTCTGCCTTATAATGAGAATTTTAAGTGCTAGAGGAATGGTATTATGGGTTAATTGGGAGCCATGACAATACCACTGCAAATGAATGGCTATGGAACCATTTCCACACTGTTTAAAGACTGTCATTGAACAGATCCACTGCACAGTCTGAGCAGGGGTGTGCTAAAGTTCAATCTGATGGGATTCAATAGTGCAAGAGCGAGGTGCCAGTCATAGGCCACAAAGTCGACCTTTGCAGACCCCTGCAATGCAAAATTAAACCACAAGAAAGCCATGTACAGGCTTGTGGTGCAAACAGGAAATCCATAGTGAAATGTATTCCAGTTACGAGTGATTTTCTAAGAGGCCATCGTGGAGTGAGTGTGCCTGGGAAGTCTCAATACAAAGCGGCTCCATTGTTAGGAGACCAGCGATACTTTAAATGAAAGCATCATATCCAAAGCAAAAGGTTTTAGCAAGCCTGTGACAAACAGCTGTTCCATTCCGCTGTATCTAAGACATTTTGATGCCCATTATGGATAAATAATAATAATAATAATAATAATAAACTCCACAAACATAACTGTGGATGCTGCAAGGACACAGAAGGAGCTAGTGTGTATCAAACGAAAAATGAGGGAATCAAAATCTGTCACTGACTAACTGAAGAAAAAGGGGCACAACAGAGGAACTGAGCACAACAATGATTAACAGGCTCCATTACTCAACCAACTATCTGAAATGACTGGTAATCACCCATGTGTCAGTTCTTATTGCTCAAAAAGCTTGTGCGTTTAAAAACGTGCATCAGCTATTACAGTGCAGATTGCTCTTGATGTAAAACTTGTTCGGTAATCACTTTGCTTGAATTGAATACCTGTTTCCCCTCCCTTTTTTCCCTTGACTCAGTTTTACAGTTTTGGCCAAAAAAACACCTGTTTCAATTTAGGCTGCTGTTTTCTTTTCTTGGAGAGCAAGGCGGCGCATTGTTAGACATTAACATCATGCAGCACAGGCACAGGGCGGGGTGAGACGCTGCCAGTTAGGTTGACCAACTTTTTAGAAATTTGTCCGCTTTATAAAATCTGACAGCAGGTATGTAAAGGAAATTGAAAAAAATATATAAAAAAGAAAGCAAACAAGAGCATAAACGGATCAGAAGGGCAGGCAGGAAGAAAAATACAACCATGTACCGGCACAGCCTGGTTTGGGGAGTTCTCTTAGCTGCCCTGCTACTGTAGATCACAGTGCACTGACTACTAGCGCTGCCAGACTGGACAGGCTGCAGCCCGGGGTCTTTGAGAAAGGACAGTCTTCAGTAAGTGTGCTTAATTTGTATTTCTTAGGGAGTATTAACCTTCAATCAATTGTCTTACCCTTGCATATCTTTATTAATATTAGCACTCCATTGAATGTTTTGATAATCTTTTAATTCTTCACTTAATACAGAGTTTCCAAACATTTCAAACAGAGCACTATGGATTATTGGATCCTGGTACCTTTGCGGTCCAGAAGGTTGCAAGGTCTATTGGTATAGCTAGACTATTATAGTGAGTTTGGAGAACACGTGAAGCGAGGAGGTACCAGCAAGCAGCAGAAACCTTTCATCTATAGCATTGTCTTTGTGACTCCTGCATGTTCCAAACTGAAGTGTAAAGTAAAAGCAAAAAGTATTCTAATTTCAAAAGGGATACCAGCAATAATATTTTTAGTAAGAGGTAAGAAATGGATTACAGAATGTGGTTAGTCTTCTCTCAACTAAACAATCATTTTTCTGGTGAACAGAAACAGGAATGAATGTCACAGCACTCAGTATTATGGTCTTATTATCAATACACAGATACACACACACATATGAACCCGCTTTATATCATGATTGCCGTGCATAAAAACGGGCCATGACATGAACAGAGTCTCACAGAGCACAATACGAGTGCGAGAAAAAAGAAAGAAAACTAACAGTGAATTAAAGAGCAGTGTTTTAATACTGTACATTTAGTCGTTCTTAACATTTAAACAAATGCATACAGTTTACTACAGGACAAATACGTTTTGTATCATTAACTGGAACGAAGCAGTTTATGTCATTATCTAAAAAAGACATGAACTGTCGACTGCTGAGAGCTATCAATTTGACAGGCTGCACAAAATGTCAGTTTATCAGCAGAGATGATTGCTGGTTGTTATTTGCGTAGAAAATTAATTATATCCTGTGGTTTCTTAGTAAAGCCCAGCCACGTAGCAATTGACAGGCTGCACAAAACGTGACAACAAGCGGGTTTGTGAGATTATATTAAGAGAGGCAATTTCTCAAAGAACCTATGGTGCATGGCGAGTGGTTTTCCCCAGCAGGACTCAGCCCAGGCAATTTATAGCCAATTCAGAGGCCTGTTTCTCATCTTCCAGGCCAGGGATCTCAGGGCTCACACATCAAATACATGAGCAGATCTGCTTCACCCAACCAGCAGAAAACAGACTCGAGACGAACTGGGATTTCGATTTTATTTCTTTTTGTTACAGCCACCCCCGAGGGCAAAATCGAGGTGACAGCTGGCTGATCAATTGTCTTTTTGCATTAAAGTGATTGTCATTTTCCATGCCATGCACATCCATACACTGTACAGGTCTCAGATGTAAAGTTATGAAACAAATCCAGGTTCTACCAGACATGTATTTTTACTTTAAAACATGCAGTACTATCTGGTACTACACTAGGTAGTACACTAGGAAATCTCTGTTTACAGGGCTTGCTTTCAGACAGCCCTGCACTTTCCTGGTCAAAGTGTCCCCACCCCATCTTTCCTGTTAGTAACCAACCAGCAGCTTCTGCTAATGACAGACATGCTTTGCAGCCAGTAAGATGCTTGACCCCGAAGACAGTAAAATGACCTAGGAAGTGCAAGTGTAACACATTCACTGTAGGGAAAGGAAATGTATATTACAATAGAGAGTTAATTATCCAAACTAATTGGGACCGATACTGGTTCACATAATCGATTCGTATGGCTAATCGAACAGGTATTAATAACAATTACTGTACCTTTAACAATGTACAGAATAAAGTTAATATACACAAGTACCTCCTGATGATGTATAGCTAGTAACCTATTGTATCACATTAAGCATACAAAATTACAAAGCTTTACAAATCATTAAATCAATGCAATACTGCTGATGAAATGTACCATATATACTGTAGGCTGGGTGGTAAATCCCAGCTTAGCAACTGACTCACTTTGTGTGACCCTGAGCAAGTCACTTAACCTCACTTAAGTCTCTGTAAGTCGCTTTGGATAAAAACATCTGCAAAATGACTAATTATTATTATTATTATTATTATTATTATTATTATTATTATTAATAATAATAATATACCAAACTTTGAAAATCATCAAAGAATACAATTCAGTACCACTTTGATACATTACAGAACTTTAGAAATCATTAGAAAATTCAGTAAAATGTTTCTATACTTTGATGCTTGCTGTTAAGGCATTGTAATAAGGTGCAATTGAAATGAATAAAATAAAAGTTTTTAGCTGCTCAATAACAGGCAGGATCTCCAGCCCGTACTGACGAAACAGAAGAAAAATCAAGAATGAGGCGACTGTTTTAATTTACTTAACTGCAACAATTTAAAGCACACAATGCTCCAGCTAAGGTTTTGGTGGTCTGAATAATTCTGTAACTTTCATTTGCCTCAGTCTGCTGGTCCTTTTTTCAGAAGCTGTGTGCGTAATACACCACACGTAATTCATCATGTGATTACAGGTGCGTTCAATTGATTAGACAGTATGGTTGATCAAAGATCGGATCATTGACTCTCTACTGTATATGTTTTTTTTTGTTTTGTTTTAAACTGTACAGACCCATCCAGTGAATGAAATAGCATGACAAGTAAGATTAGCTACATGCACAATAAAGTCTTTGCACAGGGTTAGAAACTCACGCTCGCCTGAGGCGAATTAAATCTGATGAGGACTAGTTCATGTTTGTGTCTCAGTCGTCCTCTGGGTGAGTACTTAAAACAAATGTACACATATACGCTCATGTTCAGTCTTGCGTTAAAAAATTCAGGTAAGTCAATTTTCTAACCGGGTGTAGCAATGGTGAATAAGCATAAACAAATAATGCTTAGAAAACAGAACAAAAACCTCCCTTCATCTCCCCTGCAATGCCAACTCCACTTAATAACATTTTACGTTTGTGTTCTCCCTCTGAGCGGGATGCAAAGTTTATCGTTTGAAGTTACTGAAACACGTTGCATCTTTTGACGTAAGTGTAAAGTCATTTTACAGTAATGTGTTGATTTATACTGGGTTACGACCCTGACTGAAGATGTAATTAGCAAAGGGGGCCGGTTGTACTAACGAGGTCAAACAATAGGCCATGTTTTACTAAACATTTTAAAACTAATAAACAAACAATTACCATAATGAACATCATCGTAGTATGTTGCTTAAAACATAACAACACAATATATTCATAATAAAGTTGAGTTCTTATCTATAAACAGTAACACGTTTAAAGCTTGGGACTCGCTGTCTGTAGCTTGGTGTTGTTTACATTATTGTCAGCATATTTTAAGTGATTGGAAGCTGAAATTACTTTTTTAAAACACACTTTTCTTATACTAATACAGTACTGGTGAGCGATAATCAGTTTGTTTGAAAACCAGGCTTTAAATCACCGATAATAGGTGCACAGGCGGTGATTCTGTGAGCGCTCCGGGGCTCAAGCACCAATGGGAGGTCCCGCATAGTGCAAATAAATCACCTGTTCTGTTTTTCTTTCGTATTTGTTATGCTCTCATTAGTATCTATAGTAGATTCCGCGTCCGTCAGTTCTGGCAGATTCTATTGTACTTGCTGAAGTGCTTTTCTCCCACTGCTAATTAAAAATAATAAATAGCCACCTAACAATTTCATCTCGAGGGCTACAGTGAAACGTACTGTCTTTAAATGGGGAATTTAGTGATGACCGCATGTGCACGTTAATTATTGTAGATAGTAATTCATAGCCAGCCAGCATTTTTGTAAATAGCAACACGTAATGTAAAATAAAATAAACATTTTATTTGTGTCATCGGTGTCAATTTCAGGCAGAGCTTCATGGTCGGCAAGGTGACGCAGCTGAGAGAATTGTTTTCCTCTGTCCTCAGGTTTGGGTGCTGTCAGTGTTAGTTTCTCAGCACAAAGTACAGTTAGTCGCTCAGTAACGAGGTGCAAACAGGTGATTGATCGATCTGTATGAGCGTTTACGAAGGTGTTTTGTTAAAAAAAAAATTAAATTTATAACAGTGTTTATTTTTTAGCAAAATATTTTTAGGGACCCCAACTGTTGTTGTTGATGCCAAATTAGGCACTTCACTAAGGACTAGTAAGTTTACATCAGGACTAGCAAGTTTCAAAAGGTACTAGTCCTTTGGGCTAGTAGCACAATATTGTTAGTTTCTAACCCTGCTTTGCATTTCAATTAATATCAGGTGCATCTGCCTTACTGACTAAGACTCTTTCCTTGTATTCACAGTAAAAATAAAAATCACACCAGACCTCTATGTGAGTATTCGGTTACCTTCGATTCACTTGCCCCAATGCTTTCCACCTCAATCAATAACACTTTGTTAAAAAAACAATTCTCATGTTTATTTTATTGCTGAAACATTGTAATATCCACACTGGTATACCGTGCTTATTATTTTTCGAGGTGCCGTTTCCCTGCAATGGTGTTGAGTTTTATACTACGCTATAATAACTATTGGACGTCTGTTTATTACACTTGTCGAGTGGTTAGCTTTCGTTGCACCTTTTATTTTATCAGAAAGAAAGCAGACCTTGTCCTTCTAAGGTAGTTGTTGCTGTAGGAAAACAAACATCCTCTTTTAAAACCAGCTTGTCACTAAATCTCTCCGAGTCAAACCAGCTATTGATACTACCACTGCTGGTTCTAAATTCATCGCTTTGTATATTAGTTGACACAAAAAAAAAAGATTACACTCCTAACCCTCACCCCAATTTTTGTTATACTAACATTTTACAGGAAGTATATATTGAGCCAAGACAGGCTTCAAAGTCCTATCCTAATAGAACTTGATGATATAGGAGTTTAATACTGATACCGTATTGCAAACTAATTTTGATTGGCACTGCAACTCGTGTACTTTAGAAAAGTACCAAACACAAAACAACAGCTGTGATAGTATTGGTATTGTAAACTATTGGTATTTTAAATAACTGCACACAGTCACCACATTTTGCAATTTCATATAAAAGACAGCAGCACCATAATAAAAATGCAATCAAAGGGCTAATCTCACACACCTTAACAAGCGCCACTCTGGTATTCTGGGTCAATGTCTTGCACTCTGTCCTTCAGTTTACTGACATTCGTATATATGTGCCATCTTCAATGTCGTGGATCTTGCTAATTAACAGCAAGTTTTGCAGTATACATCAGATTACAATTCGGTAGTAGGACTTTCCGCTCAAAGTGGATATTGTCAAATAAGCTTGTTTTGTCACTGATACAATATGTGATCACCAATCTTTCCTACCAGTTACATGTGCTACAATATACTAGTTAACGTGATTTACAGAAGCGTTCGTTCAGATCCCCCTAAATATACAGTACAGGGTCCTGCCATCAGAGCTAAAAATACACAGTGAATAAAACGCCTCCTTCCATCTTGAAGGGAACCACAAATATAACAGTTGTACAGCCGGTCACGGCCCAGTGCACGCCAGGGTAACGAGGAAGGCGCTTGGAGCTCAGAGCTGCCTGTTTTCAGGGCTGGGACCAAACAGGTTCACTCAACAGCACTAGCACCCGAGAAAACTAGAGCAAACCCATGTCCTTCACTCAGGGAAACACACACACACACATGCGTAACAAGACATTAGCAGCATTTTTTTCCAGGTTTGTTTACGGCTTTTCCATCTCGAACAGTAAATGAATCTTTTCTTCATGGAAAGGTGTTGCCGTTGAAAGTCTTTAAGAATATAAAAAAAAATCCTAGCAGCTGATTGATTCCAGAACTGCGTCTAGTCAATTCTTAAACAATCCCAATGACTAATATTGAAAGAAACTTGAAGATTGAAGACATTGAGAAAGATTTTGAGTTGAAATGTTTGTCATTGAATTTACATATTTTTTTGTAGTATTTATTTCTACATTCAGATGACTCAGCAGCAACGTGACTTGTTAACCAATTCCATGCACACTATAAAAAACAAAAAAAAGAGTCTCTTACCCTTCGTTCTATGTCTGTCTTCACTTCATTTCCAACTGTGTCTCTGTGCAGTGGTTGAAATATTGACGAGGGTATTACCTTTGTCAACTCATTTAAGGCATTTTAAAGGAGTGGATAAAATTAAAAAATACAGCACAACTTTTTGACCTGTATTTTTTTTCTATTCTATGGCAATATTCAATAACATTACATATGCCACACTTTTATCTTGTAACTAGAAATCGGAATTTTAGTGAACACAGAAAAGAAAACCAAGCTTCAATGGAAGCATAATCTACTCATATTATATCAAACATTTACAAACATGAAGTCAAATGAAAATGTGAAAATTCATTGATCTAGAGGTTAAAAACAATGGAGCACTGAAATGGTTAATGTTCACTGGACACCACCTGTAATGGAACTTTAGTGACAGAATCATAGAATACTGTGTACCAACTATAAAGACCTTATGTCACAGCACGTGGTCATATCATTGATATGGCCAAAGCAATGCGGGTGAAAGGGTTCATTTTTACTGGAAATGGAACTTAAGTAAGAAAATCTAAGCATACAGCTGTGTTCCAAACATTAAAGACAATAACTCAAACTGTACAGTCTAAGTAGCTGTACCTTGGCAAGCACATGGAGATGCTTTATTACAGCCATGTTGGGGTGCATGCTATTCACATGTCTACCTTGGTCTTGATAGAACAGAGCCAGAGAACATTATAATGTAATTCTTTAAACCGGGAAAAAACAGCACAATATGTACAAAACCATACAGAGAAAAAGGAGCTGTGTATTTCAAATTAAGACAGCGCGTCTGCCCAACACTTTCCTGCAGTAATTACTCTGGTTATTTATAACCCCTCTGAAGCCTACACCACACTTACACAATCAAGAGAAGAGAGACGCTGCCTATTACATTATAAAAAAAGCATATAAAAGTAATATACAGGGACATACTGGCTGACAGAGTTTATGAGACCTCACAATTCTTGCAGTGAAGGGGTCTTTATGGTCGCTGTAAATTCTACCCATCTACCCAGAAATATAGCCTCTCTACATGATATATATGCAGTAATGTATGTATGTTCAGAGATTTTCTGTATTTTCTGTATTTTAAGTACAGTTTCTTAAAATACAGAAACGTAATAAAATTGGACTGTTTTAATACATAAACGTGGCACATTTAGTGAATTGAACTCTAATACACACCCCAGATACATACCAAGCGCAACATGATGGACACTATCATAACCCAACCTGCTTAAACCTGCTTCCCACCCACCATTTCCAGCTATTTTATTTTATACGCCAATAACAGGATTTCTTGTTTTGCTCAACAGGGAATGTGATATTAAAATCAGGATTTTGATGGTCACTTTCTCTGCTTTTTAAAGATAGAAAAATATACAACTGTTTCGGAGAGAATAAGTGACCAGTGCATAACCCAGGTGCACCCCTAGTGGTCAAAACCTGAAATGTGTTCCATAATTAATATTATATTTCAACAATGAACCCAAGTCGGCTCAAAAAAAATCTCTTCTGAAAAGGAGAGTGATTTATCCCAGTATTTTGGTGCAGGCAATGTCAGTAAGATATATACCCCAAGGACATGCATAAGACATTGCAGGTGTTACTCAGCAACCTATATGTCATGTACAGTAGCACAGCATTCAGTAACAAATGTCCATGCATAGCGTCATCAAAATGGGAGCTGGGATCCTCAAGATATCCATTGGCTCAGCTGATCAGTATTTTGAAGAATGCTGGAACTCAATTAAAGAGTTTGAACACACATTTGCAAACTCATTCACAGAGCTAGATTATTCCTCTCTCGTTTAAATTCCCAGCAGTGAACACAGAGATCATTAAAACACGTTCATTTGCTTTCTCAGGAAATATCCCAGCTACCTTTTCTAATACCCACAGGAGTGATTGGAAGTGATGCGTGAATTCGGATTTGGAGCTGGGAGGGTTGCAGTGTTTTTTTTTTGTGTCATTTTACTAGGCAACAATTTCCTGCGCGAGTAACACTGCACTCCAGTTCAGCTTCCTGTAACACGGCATATCATAAAACCCATGGGGAGTTTGTTTCTAACCACTTCACCTTATGAATTATATAAATAGCAACCCTCTCCTCGGGTATGTGTTGCATCTAAACCATTTCTCATTTTCATCAGCTCTAACACACATAATATCCAAGGTCATATTTCACACTGGATTGTATTGAACAAGTATGCACTGAAACTTGCTATGGCTGTGAATAACTTTGCATGTAAAAATGTAAACATGACATGCATACGGCAGGGGCGTAGCCATGAGTGGGCCTGGGTGGGCCCCGGCCCACCCAGTTTGCACACAGGCTCACCCAAATCTGCGCCTATGTGATGCCAAGTTTAAGTACATTTTATAAAAAATAAATAAATAAACGTCCACTGTGCAACCCGAAGGTGGGTGTTTAAGTTTAAGTCAAATAGGCTATTTTGTTTTTTAAACTGCCGCAGGCTTTAGCCAATCAAAGCAGTAACTGTGATGGAATATTTGGGTAGGATCTTCCTCTCGCACAACGAATCTTGTGCAAGCTACGTTTAATTGTCAGCTTGCGAGGCAGTTGGCGCGAATCTGTTGAAAGCCTGTTGAAAAGTCCTAGACGTTTATTTTAACGTGCATTAAAAGTAAGTTAGTAGTAGTGCGGCGGCCAACATCACAAAACAAATACGCACACGCTTTTAAGAGTTTAGTTTAGCAGAAAGGCTCGAGTGAACAGGATTAAGACAGCTGGCCGAATGCTGACAAATAGCTTAAAATTGCTGTCCTTTGAGAGATATGTGCGATTTTCTGGAGAGTCATGACTATGTAACTGCAAGCCCCATGGCTTTATACTGTGTAAGGTGGAGCGGAGACGAGAGGATACTAACTAGGCAATGTAAGTAATTGACTGACTGTCATTGTATTTAGTAATTGCTTAAAATGTAATACTGTGTTCTCGCTGGTTTGGTGACGCTGCCTGTTTGACTTTTTAAAGTGCATTCACTTTGAATATATGCAAGTACATTTATTTTCTGTCTACTTCAAACATTTTAAATGGTTTACATGGGAGATATAGTGGTTGGGTGTGTTCCGTCTATAGACAGTTTTCAGTCTTAAACATATTTTGGGAACTGAAAAATGTGTGTGTGTGTTTGGAATGTGTACTGTAGCAATAGCAGGCATTGGCGAATCGGCAGCTGACATACGCAAAAAATAAAAGTTGCTTTCAGCTTCTTGCAATTTAAAGTGAAAAAATAGGCATTTTATTTTCCTTCCAGTATTTCACACTTTGAATTCATACTTTTAATCAGCGCTGTGCATTTGGTTACTATGGCAAAGCGGTAAAATGTTGCTGAATTTGTCACTCAAGGCTGTTTTTAAAAAAATCTATTTTTGTCTGCTTGTTACGTTTTTTGCAGCCAACGCAATATCTTTGTTTAGCTGTACCTGAGAAAATGCAGTGAAAACGAAAGCAGCCATATTTAGCTGGAAACAAGGTATTCTCAGCACAGCTAAGATTTTAGTTTTGGTTTGACGCCCTTATGCAGGACAACTTACAGAGGTAACAAGTTATTACAATATAGCTAAGACATTACAATACAGCTAAGAAAAAAAGCAATACAGCTTTTTTGTTTGGGGATTTTTTTAGTTTCTGTTTGCACTTTTTTTTGTCAAATGAAATGCTTTTTGCAGTTATTGTGCAATTTATAGTTGCAATTTTTAATCATGTGTATACGATAATGCTCAATAATATCAGTGTATAATGATGCCTTTAAGTCACACTCTCTTTGCCTATACCCAGTAAACCAGACAAAACTCACAAAGAAAGAAAATATCTCAATTCTTAAAAGCAACTTTTTTTTATTTTATTTTAAACAACATAATTGCCTGATATTTTAGGTAATTGTGGGGATTATGGTGGGGGTTAAAATTAGGTTTTATAAAAAAATTATAATGTTTCGCTCCTCATTACTTGAAATATATATATATATATATATATTTTTTACTAAGCTTTGTGTTTTCCTTTATAAAAAGAGTTTTCCCTTCCCGCTGGCATTTACTGTTTGTTACTTGGCAACCAAAAGTCACTGTACATGCAGCCATCACATAACAACAGACCGCCCACTGACTTTCCCCAGCCGCGTTCGGTGTGAACAGTGGTATGCGGCGACTGCAGAGCGGCACGCAATGAGGCACCATGCGTGCCGCATCTGGTGTGAATGCCCCTTTAGAAGTTTAAATGTGTACTATGAAGGACCAGCCTTTACTAGCTCTGTGATGGGAAGCCATAGCCATAACCATTTAGGGGCAGTGGTCCACTATTCAAGATACAGTAAAACTTTTTAGTATCATTTAGTTAACATACGGAATCAGTAAACTGGCACAGTGATCTGTATGGTACAGTGTTTCAATACTGTACAGCAACTTACATGTAAGCCTTAAAGCTTCTATTTCCTAAAGTGATATTAAGTAGAGTGGATATCAGTTGTATGACTGATATTTGTGATAATAACCAAAATGATATTATCGGGCGTTGTCCTCACTGACAACCACTGTACAGTATTGTAGCATTTGGGACATTTCAATGCAGTGATAAGTGGATTTTTGACAGTAACAGGAGTTACAAGGTCTGCCCGTTAACTGATAAAGTTACTGTATGTTAAAATAGTGCACTATGCAGAGAAAAAAAAATGAATTCAAGAAATAAGTACATCAGGACACAGTCAATATATTTTCCCTTCTAATCTCTCTTCTAAAATAATTGCCTGTCAGAGCACTTTTTTTTTTTTTCTTGGAAACAATTTAAATAGATATTTAAGGAAGATAATTGCTTGGCGCTTGCAGCATATAATCAAGTTAAAAACAGCCTGCTTGGGTTTTTTTGGGGTTTTTTTTTGTGAAATATGTTCTGTTAAGTGAAGATATCCAAAAAAGTGTCAATACCCGAGCAATTTAAAATAAAAACATGGTGATTAAAGAGCTATTTGATTGTTGAGTTTTTTTATTTTTCTTCTTAAATCTCTGTTATATTTCAGACATTTTTTCAAATAAAAAAGCAATATAAAAAGAAAGGTATTTGGACTTCCTTATAGCCTAAAATACTGGTTTAAATTTGTTTTCTTGTGAATAGTTCACAATATCATTCTTACTAAGCAGTGACCCTAAACACAGTTAATATATACAGCTGAACCTGTATAAACCATAAAGAAACCTAGTATAGCTAAATCAATTCAGAAAACGTATGTTACAAATTAAAGAGCAACTTGGTGTGGGTGTGAAATATCAGTGTTATCTGTACATGCGTGTTCTTGTTGTTTAAATTAATTGTGTATAATGTTCTGTGCCAGTAATCGCATCTTGGTGTCTTTTTAAAGTAGACCTTGTGACTTCTATAGAACAGAGTGTAATCTGTGACCCTGCAACACCATGTAGTATTTCTTAATCTTTGAGTAAATGCAGTGTATTTCAATTGAAGGTAAGTTAAAAGCTTAAAATACATGGTGCTAACAAAATAACTAAAGTACATCTTACTTGATATATATATATATATATATATATATATATATATATATATATATATATATATATATATATATACTTCTTAGCAGACACCCTTATCCAGGGCGACTTACAATTGTTACAGTATATCACATTATTTTTCCATACAATTACCCATTTATACAGGTTTTTACTGGAGCAATCTAGGTAAAGTACCTTGCTCAAGGGTACAGCAGCAGTGTCCCCCACCTGGGATTGAACCCACAACCCTCCGGTCAAGAGTCCAGAGCCCTAACCACTACTCCACACTGCTATCATTTCATTGTCAGATTTTCTTATATGAAAAACACACACATAATGGTAAAGGTGAATTCCATTTTATAATGGTAATTTATTTGAAGTGTATTTATCGAATGCTCATTGCAGGTGCCACAAGGCTGTACTTTGAGTCAGCTTCCTAAAGTCGCATGAAGGAACCAAGTTGTCATTGAAAACACGTCAGGTCGTAGGGAAAGCATAGGTTGGTACTCAAATACCAGTCAATGCACCTAGCTTTGGGGAGTTTGAGTTCTCTTAAAGAAAATAAATGGCAAACATTTTAAAAGTTTTTTTTGTTTTTTAAAAAATATATATTTTAAAAAGTATGCAATATATGTTCGTCAATTGTATTGTTTATAATGCTTGCAGCTTGTGCAGAATACTGACTAAAACCATAAAAAGTGAACGTATTACCCCTAGTTATTTGCAGGAGTTACTGACCCTGTATATGCTCTGCCTTCGTTTGTCAGGGAAGCTGGGACCGTTACAGTTTTCAAGTCAAGACTAAAAACACACTTTTATAAAAATGGCTTTCTTATCTTAGTGGGTTTTAATGTAAAATTGCTGCTTTTGTATTATGTATGTACTATTATTTAAATATGTTATTTAAATGGCCTGATTATGGCAGTTGTATGTGTGATATGCGATACAAATGTATTGTTCTTTTTTTCTGCTGTACTCTTGTACAGTGCTTTGCGAAACTGTTGTATAAAAAGTGCTATATAAATGTAATAAATAAATAACAAATGAATAAAAAACATATACACACACACACTGATGCACAATAAAAACGCAACAGTAAGTTTTACATCAATAGCTCACTGGGCACACACATAATGTTATTTACATTTTAAATGGTGAGCAGATAGGTTTGTTGATTGTTTGAGTAGTATTGTTCCTTGGGATAACAAAATACTGAACTCAAGTCAAGTGATTTCACAAAAATGCCAGGTGCTCAATGTTTGGTATTTGAGTTAAAATTGCCAAAATGTGTTGATTAAGAATCTGTATAAATAGCCATTCGAAAAAAACATGATTTTAATTAACGCAAAAACAGCGAAAGATACGACCGTGCCCTGCTTGAGTAATGAAGATTGCCTGGTTGCTATCGGCATGATCGAAGGCGGCCTGTCTGTGAGAGAGGTTGCCCAGAAAATGAGATGTTCTGCTTCAACAATCAGCAGACTAGTCCAGAGAAACCAGGAAACCGGCTCTGTGAGGGACAGGCCACGTCCTTGATTGCAGAGGGTCACTACACCAGCCCAGGACCGTCACATCTGACTGATCCATCTGTGTAATCGTTTTCATATTGCAGTGGCTACAGCATGAGAAATTCCAGGAAGAAATAACCCGCGCATCAGCAGAATGACTGGAGCGCGTCATCTTGATTACAATTGCATGACTTCAAGAAAACAATGCCGAGGTCTTGCCGTGGCCAGCTTTTTCTCCTGACCTGAGTCCAACAGAACATCTCTGGGACCAAATCGCCAGTGCCATTCACAGGAGACAACTGCAACCAGCAAACTACACAGGAAGAGTGGTGGAACATCCCACAGCAGTCTATCCAGAGGCTGATCAGGTCTATGCGTTAACACTGCCAGGATTGTGTTAATGCTCAGGGAGGTCATACCTGATACTAAGTTTGTAATGTTTTCATTTTGACATTTCATACTGAAAACTTGTGACTGTTTGATCTGTATTTTTGTTCACATTTTCTATGATTTTGTTTGATAACTGTGTTTAGAATATTTGATTAAACCTGAGTGTTGCATTTCTTTTGTGCATCAGTATATAATTAAAAATCAAATACACGTTTAACATAATCTGTGCCTCTTACATAAAGCAAAATGTGAAATCTACAAAGTGATGGGAATAGACATATGATAAGATTTAGAAGAATTATTTTGTTAGCAACATGTACTTTAAGAACATAAGAAAAGTTTGGGAATGAAGAGAGGCCGTTTGTCTTATTAAGACTCAACCCTTCATAGCACCATTTGCCCCTACTAGGGGTTCTACTAAAGTAGCAGTTTGGATAAATAGTGTTCTACTGTCCGAAGAGCTGTATGTTACTAAATACTATAATAGATCACTCCTTTGTCGCTTTCTTTTTTTTCTTTGAAAGCTCGGCTGGCTGAACCTTTTAGTTCATTATCCCCGTATTGTCACATCTGGCAGGAATGAATGGTGAGAACATTCTGGTGCGTGATCCGTATTAGTGTCAGCCATGCTGAGCCTCCACAGGGACTGACACTAATGGGTGGAACTAAGCCCTTAACCTCACACATAAGCGCTAATGTTGGAAAATTGTTACGCCAGCCCCACCACGTAATGGGAACCAATTGCACCCAATCTCGTGATCAAAGTGACAAAAGAAGAACAAAGACATTCCCCAATAATGATGAGAAGGAACCCAAACTTCTCTTCTACACCAACTACAACAGTGGGGTTTTCAATTCTGGTCCCTAAGGACCGCCAGCGGGACAGGTTTGTATGTGCACTGGAACAAACTGTTACATTTATATAAATATTACATTTCTTTAGAAGCAAAACCATGTACAAAACTATAGTGATTATCTACACAGTACAGCTTATCTTCTACAATAATGATGGCCAACAGTTCATGTAATTTCACTTGCGTGTAGATAGGGCTACTACCACATTTAAAACTTCCAGAGGAATACAAGTGAACTGTAGGTCCCCTTTTTTTTAGTGACCATGTAGTGGATGAACATCAATAAACACATTCCTTGCGGACCACTGAATTATTAATGAGTCATTTAGCAGACACGTCTGTCCAAAGTGACTCACAGAGACTAGGGGGTGAGCTATGCATCAATAACTGCTGCTGCAGAGTCACTTACAATAGGACCTTGGTTTTACATCTCATCTGAAGGGTGAGAATGAATGAATGAATGAATGATTAAATCTGTGCCTATACTTTTTTTGTACATTACATGTAACTTACAAAGAGAAGCCTTAACTACTTTAAACTCTGTCCATTTACTGTAAACAACACCCTGAAAGGGGAAAGCAAACACAAATCAGTAACCACTACACCCTGGCACAAAACCAACCTCGTCAGATGGTGTGATTGTACAGTATGTAATTATATTCAGTGTGACATTTTCCTGATGTTCCTTTCAAGATATCATAACTTCCTCAGCAATATGTTTTGATCTTTCTCAACTGAAAAGGCATCATAAAGATATGTCTTTCAGGAAAGTTGTTCTGTCATGTTATTTACAAGGACCTGCCGTTACAGATTGGGATTCTCCAGTCCCATACTTGATTAAGGCAAGAAGAGAGTTCAAAACCTTAGTTACTTACTGTATTTCTTTTACAAACGATAAGGCAGTGGCCACGCGTTTTTAGAAAGTGAAAAAGAAATTGTACAAATATGATGTGGGAACTAAAGATGAAGTCCCTCATAAATTATGTATTTTAAAATAAAAATACATTGTGTATTAAAGAAAGAAAGGTGATGGCACTTGATGCAGTTCCATGGCATGGAGCGAATGTTAATGACTCAAGCGGCTCTAATGACTCCTAACATATCGGACGTGACTCCAAGCAGCATTACCGCTAATCTGCCCAGGAATTCTCAAATGGCTGCTGTCTCGTAGAGTCGACTGCTGGAGGCAGACCTCCGGGGGGGAAGGGGCAGCGCTGGAAAGACATGCCAATCAAGGGTCAAGCGATAATCAATGAGATCAAACACAAAAATAAATCATACACCTGACAGGATGCTCTTCTCAGTAGAGCAGAGGTTAAAAATGAAGTGGGTAAACTAACCGTTTTGGTGTTCATGGCCAGCACTAAGGGTGTGCGGAGATTACAGATTACACGCACGGTGGACGTGCAGAATTTTGAGTTAAAGGTTAAATCAGAAGAGATTCGGACCATCATTAATGCATGCTATATAATACATTGGAATATGCCTTGGCTTTAACACTTGGTATAGCCAGGATTTGCTTATAGCAGATGTCTCAGGGACATTAATTAACGTTATTAAAGTTATATTGATTAATCATTTATAAACTTTCCTAAAACTCAGTTTTACGTTTCAGCATTTTATACCATATATATACATATATATATATATATGACTTTAGGAGGAGCCGTGGGAATTTGTATTTTTTTAAATTTTTTATCGGAACTGTAATCGTAACACACACACACACACACACACACACACACATATATATATATATATATATATATATATATATATATATATATATATATATATATATATATATATGTATGTGTGTGTGTGTTATACAAAAGATATACATATGTAATTAATCTTGATTTTAATAAATAACACAGGGAAGTATTGAGGTTCAAGATATGAAGAACGAAAAAAAAGGTTTGCCCTCTCAACATCCCGATTCACAAATAGGCACAGACTTAATTGTAATAAATCAATTAATCTCTAAAACTAAACATTCATTTTTTTTTTGTTTGGAATCGCCAATTGTATTTTACCCCATTTTCTCCCCCCTGCCAGTCTACAGGGGGTCGCTGGTGTGCGGAGGGTCGAGCCCTCCCCACTCTGGGCGGCTGTCGGCCAATTGTGCGCCGCCCCCTGGGAACAGCCACAGCCAGCAGTGGACTAGCCAGGACTCGAACCGGCGACCGGGCTATAGGGTGCACGCGGAGTGCCTTTACCGGATGCACCACTCGGGAGCCCTAAAACTAAACATTCTTAACATTCAGATTATATGTTTATTTTCGGTAGTTTATAGGTTCTGTCCATATGTGTTTCTTCAGTGGGAGTTTTGATCTGTATCACTAACCAAGCCCTCTGAAATATCCTCACTTCTAATTGGCTAATTGGCTACCGGGCAGCGATGACTTAGTGTGAACCGCTCTTAGTGATAAACTAACAAAAGTATTGTCTTAAGTACGTGTGGTGCAACTGAAATAAGAGAGCGCTTAGTTATAAACTAACTAGTAACAACTAAGGACTTAGTACAGACTTTACGTTCTAACTTAGGAATGAACTTACGCATAGCTGGTACAACCCAGCCCTGAGATACAAAAGCAGCCTTCTCAAGCGAGACATGCTTGTACTGTATCTCTGATCGTGGGGTCCTGGGAGAAAGGTGGGGGGGGGAAGAGTGCAGCGCTGTGTAATGGGTTTACCAGAACACATGGCAGGGAGTTCCCAGTGCAGATGGAACTGATACTGTGAGTAATAGCAGCGCAGAGGAACAGGGGGAAGGCTGCACAATCTGAAAATAAAGGAAACCCCTTGAGAAACACTCCTCCTTTGATCTACAGTTCCAATTTCCACACCCATAAGTGATCCAAAAACACAGATTCAGAGCCTCTACGGGTGTGTTGCCCCTCTCATCATCCACAGGGCTCTGGTGTGATTCACTGAAACCCTAGCACTCTAGTGTAGATACAGGATTTACCAGCAGGTCTGGTACCCAAACAATTGAGGATGTGTCTCTCCCACAATACAGTAAATGATTACAAAATATACGTAATAACAGTATGTTGTACAATACTTAGATCTACTTTAACAATCCTATTAAACTGAGCAAAACTTCATTAGGTTTAAGAGAAATGGAGCCTTCAACTTAGTTATGAAAATCAGGCTGTATATTTTGTGATTGCTACACACAAAGTAGTGGCATATGCAGTGCTGCATAAAAAGCAGCCTTGTGTTTACAAAAACAAACTTGTGTGTTTTGGTCTGGTCGGTCTGGTTTTCAGTAAATCCCAGGTGGTCTTATAAATATCCACTTCCACACACCTCTTGAACAAACAAGCTCTGTGCCGACCAACATCCTAGCTGCTATTTATCCTATTCTTATTCCGAAGAAGGAATCCATCACTGCTAAAATGTAAACACAGGTTGCCATTTGCAATTTTACCAAAAAGAAAAGTTTGTTTTTGTTTGACAGCTGTATTTGTATCTCGGTCAGCTAATAATGGGGGGTAAACTGTTGGATTAGATGCTATTTTCCTCGGTATCCAGGATCCCCCACACTATCCATAGCAACAATGGAAATAAGTGACCACATTCACATTAGTCTCTTTTTAAACATTTAAAACATGAAAATTAACAAAGCTCATTTTATTACAGAATCTCAGAATAGCCGGAATGCCCACTTATTCGCCTACTTGAATTACAGTAATGTATTCCACAAATTCCACATTGTCCACATTCAGTAGTCTGTCTATCTTGCTATCTGTGATAGCGTTTCTACAGCAAACCGTAGCCACTAAGGCTGCATTCACACTGGGTCCGTTTCAAAACTGACTCGGTCTGGTTCGTTTTGTTTGAAACAATGTATCGATGTGCCATTTTTTTCAGGACTGAGTTCGTTTGTGTTCACAATGCAGTTTGAAAGTGCACTCAGCTCACTTATATGGTGTGTGAACCGGATATTTACAATATCCTGCAAGGCATATTGAAAGATAGCAGCTATTGCTGTATTGCTCCGGTTTTAATATATCATGTTTTATTCTTACATATTGCTGTGAAAGAAAGCACTGGGGGAGCATTTCGCTAATTTAATGAATACATTTCTTGAATGCCTGCAGTAGGAGAATGCAGTTTACGCAATTCTGCACGGTTTTCCTACTGTCGGCATTAAACAAAGTAATTTGAGAAAATACTGAATAGATTTTACTATTTTTGTGTTTTGTCCAATTTAACAAGATTTTGGTTTCTGACCAAATTTTCTACCAGAGCTTCAGTTTCTCGCACTGTCCATGTAGTTTAGGATTATCAGATTTCCACAGTGAAAAACTGGGAGGTTTTTCTTTTCTTTAATTTACTGATGCCGTAGCAACTCTGAAGCCACAAATAACAGTATATAAAATAATACAATAAAAATTCAACATCGGGTGAATTTATTGCATATCATAACAACTCATAATTTTCTTAATATTGTCATCTAGTCTGAAATCATCTAGATTTAAAAATAGATCAAATAGATTAAACAAAATCCATAAGATTATTTATTTTATTTTTGAATGGCGCTAACACACAACCTATTACATTACTCTGCTATTAACTTGCTGAGCACGCTGATACAGTTTTGTAATTAATAAAAAGCATATATATATACAATAACAAAACTAGGACGATTAACAATTTTACTGTTTCCAACCAGGACAAAGAATTAAGGCTGAAAACTGGCAATCTCAATTTTCCCAGGATGTCTGGTAACCTTAATGCAGTTCCCCAAGACGTTGTTTGTTTACTTCTGAGTCAGGTTACCTTGTATAGTTTGCTTCCCATGTGCAGATGGACCGAGTCCAGCTGTTGTTCTCATTGAGGTTTGGCAAACGTGGACTCAGTACGGCTCGCTTCCCAAGCAGACTTTGCTGTTCACACTTCACACCAAACATACCGAACCGTAACAAGTGCGGACCAGACCCTCTAAACAGATCCAGCGTGAACACAGCCTAAGATGCTTGAGTATATAGCACTATAAATGCTACACATAAGGAAACAATAAGAGCTGTGTACCATATTTCATGTACATAAAGGCTACCTTTCATACTGGGCTATCAACCCCAGGCCCAAACACTTGCTATTTTAATTTGAAACAGCCTGTGTGCATAAAGGATGCTGTCTCTCAAAGGTCACGCTGGCTGTCGCAGCAAGTGCGAGAGCGGCCCGACGTCATGGAGATATGATGGATGCCCAGGTGGCTCGCTCTTGGGAGGTCTTACCTCCAAGCTGGCAGCGGTTCAAGCACAGGGAGGCAGCGCTGCTTCAGAAACGTACACATCAGGTGTACGGTTTCACAGATTTAATGCCTTACTGCTTCACGTCTGGGCTCTCTTTCAGGGGTTGACACCTCCATTGGTTGTCATGAGGTTTCTCTCTGGGAACTGGATACTAATGTTGCTGCAGTTGAGCTCTGCAATGAAGCATCGCCACCACTGGTGTTTTACACCTGGGATATGGGCAGCCTGCCCTGTTGACATCTGTAACACCCCTTTCTACTGTGGCTGCCTCGTACGTTTTAGTTTTAGTTTTCTTTTCTTTCTTTCTAAAGTTCAGTTCACTTCTTCAAACACGATTCAATGATCCAACAGAAAGAACTCTGGAACTCTCTAAAATACACAAAAGAATCACAAAAAGGAACTGTTTGTTTGAAGCCTATGTAGCACCAGGCCACTTTTCAAGCATGTTGTTGCATTTTAAAGCATTTATTCTTTAGATATTGCTGCTTGAACTATTACAAAAATAACTTAAAAATGTCTTCTTCTTTAGAGTCATTTTGTATATTCATTACTGTTTCAGTTATCACATCTGGGTGACTTTTTACAACTTTTAAAGCTTAACCAACCCCTCAAAAACTTGTCATCTCTAAGTTCAGCTGGTATACCACAGTGTAACAAAATAACCTGCCCCTAGTGGATGTAAGAAATACAACGTGTTCAGTGTGGAATGTCTTAATAATGTATTTCTGACATCCACTGGGGGCAGAGTGTTTCAGGTGGGCAGGTTAATGGTTACACTCAGGTGTACCAGCTTAACTAGTGCACTTAGCAAGAAGACAAGGTTGAGAGATCCTTTTTAGGTCAAAGGGGGGCTTTTAATTTTAGAATTAAGAAAAAAAGGTCACCGGGATATGATGAGTGAAACAGAAAAAACATTTACAAAGTGAATCTAAAGAAGAATGCATGTTAATTAAAACTGTGATACTTCATACCCAGATCAAGTTGCACTTTAAAACACCTGTTCATTGGAATGAGACTACAAAACGTACTTTATGTAGCCCCAACAGACGGTAACAGCTCTAAAAGACAGGACTGGATCGGAATCAACTTCAATCTACCTATTTATGTAGTAAAGGGATAACATGGAAAATAAGCATAAATCACTCAGAGAGGACACCGAAGGCTCAAGCCGAATGTTCCAGTAATGCATTTTCTCTGAGTGCGGCTACTGAGACATCACTTCATCTTGCAGACTGTGGTCGTCTCCTTTCAGCACTGCTGCTGTTTGTTACCAATTATTTCTATCTTCATATATCTCTCGTCCCCTGGTTTACAAGTCACCAGCTTTACTTATAAACTAATCCCTCCAATGAGTCTTCTGGCTGTTTTTTAATGCACTGTGACTTATTTTATTTGTATTTATTTATTTATTACATTTATTGGTTGGTAAAAAGGAGCAAACAAAAAAAAAAAAACCTAAAGTCTGCTAGAGTTTTATTTCCAGAAGTAAAAAACAAAATAAAGATAATAAAAATGAAAGTAGAAAGTGGGGTATGATCTCACATAACTTCCATATAACTTCATTCCCACTGAAACTCGGGCCATCTACCGCCACTGACCACAACATCTGCAGCCTTCTTTATGGATTACTGCTGGGCCAACACAGGGTTTGGTCAAAGCCACAGCTCATTTCTCTTCTCTCTTGACGGCACTTTGGGTTGGGAGGCTCAGCAGCTTGCTAACAGGGGCACGGTGTCTATTTCACCCTTGGATAGTCTGGCTTGACTGCAGCCCTGGGAGCCCCAGTGGCCATTTCACACAGCATTCCATAGTAGGGCCTGATCTCAAAAGGAGTCGTCTTCTAGTGGCCCACCACTGGCAAAGGACGAGGGTCTGTAAGCTAGGAATCTGCCTACAAGTGACAGCCGAACATCAGTCCCGGGCCCCTAATTTGGATTTAATCATCGATATCAGATTCGGCACAGATTTTTGGACAATGGATCTATCCTGAGGCACAGAAGTGCAAAGTTGTTGCCAGGAGTTTTTTATTTTGATTTTTACAGAATGGCCCTGCTGTAAAAAGGCATGTTTTCACATGTATGTTTGTCATCTCCAAATCACAGTCAAGAAACTGGTTTCACTAAAAAAAAAAAAATAATAAAACAGCAATGCTACTGTATGTACGGTATAAACAAGATGTCGAGAAGTCAACCCTACATCCCTTACCTGAAGGGCAGATTCTAAACCCCAGGAATTCCAGTATGGAGGCACTCTAGTACAGTGTTCTTGAGAACAAGGGCTGCTATTTACATGCATGCCAGGGTGGAAAGGGTTAAGCACGTCTAGCACTGTCTGAGACACAGCATTGCACTGTCTTGCAAATGTCTCGGCCAGATTGATGAAGTTCAGCCACATGCATTCGCTCCATCCGTCTGCCTTTCCCCTTTACAAAAAAAAAAAATCATGAAAAAGCCCTCCCACGGGTGCGGTAAAAACAGAACTTACAAGCTTTTCCTTGAGACAGTGGAATAATATTTAAAGGTGCACTGTGTGTAGGATTTCCTTTAAAGAAGATTGAAATATGGCTGCCACTAGCCATTAAACTAAGCCTCCTGTACCTGAATGTGCCGTATAAATTCTGTCTGATCAATTCCATGCCATCTCCAGGTTTTCAAGAGACATGTACTGCTGCTCACGTACACAATTAATTGCAAAAGGCTAAACTCCATAAATATTCTATGAACAGCCGAGCAAATTCTGAAACATGTTATGCTCCTTCAAAACACAGGACTGCCGACTGTCTCAGAAGTCAGGGATGTGTTTTGCATGTGGTGGACTGGTTTCTCTACCACTCAGGGAAACTTCCCTCCACCGGTACTACTTCAGTACAATTCTCCCTAAACCTGACCAGTGAAACTATTGCTCCTCAGTATTTGTATTAGTTTACACAAGCCTGAAACATCATGCCATGTCACCCAGTGACATCTGACACATTTTATAGGCAGCAGCAACTATGGTCAAACTCAACAACATTTTTAAAACCTTCCTTCTGATTATTTTTATATCAGACATTCTGGTATGAGTAGCTGAGCAGTAATTTAACTTGCTGTTCCTTTCTTCCCTTGCTTTTTCAGATTTTATTCTAATGTTCCAATACAGATTTATTTATTATTTTTCCCCCAATTTGCAATGTCCAATTATGTTCTGAGCGCGTGTGAGCGTCCTCCGATCTCACAAGCCTAAAGCCACAATCACTTTTACGCTGAGCAATCCAGAGCAGAGGTGGGTGGGCTACCAATCCCAGAGAACAGAAATCAGCCCTGCTTTTTATCCACTCTGAATGTGCTCAGTGTCTGGCCAGTAGGGTTCGCTGTTGCGCGATGAGGAGAAGGAGTCCCTGCAGGTTTCCCACCCCCACCCCGAGAGCCTCAGAGCCAATGTGTGGCAAAGTTCAGCCTCTTTGCACAGCCTGGACGCGAACTGGCACCGTCCAAGCTGTGTGACTCATCCTGCGCTTCAAGCAGCAGCGCTTCAACTGGATGAGCCACTCGGGGACCCCTCCACCAGAACTTTTTATCCAGCTGAAAATCCCAGTAACTGTATGTGATGTGGTGACCAGCAAGAGTTAGAAACTGGGACACACATTTACTGGTTCCTTACATATATATTTTTATTTTAGTTTAAAACATGGTTAGGCAGGCGACAAAAGATAAAAGCGTTGCGGCTATCAAGTCTTCGTCAGCGCATCTCAGGATATTGTCACGGTTCTCTTTAAAAATATTTTTGTTAGCTTTTTATTTTTATTTTAAATGACCTCCTATCCATTGTATAATCACAATATGGCACTCCAGGGTGTGTGTCATTGAGGGATATTGCCACTTTGTGTAGTGATATCCCACAGCGACACACACCCTGTTGTGCTATATTGCTATATTGGTTAAATATCACATTGCAGCCGCAATCTACCTACTTCATTGATCCCGTTATGGGCCCAAATCCCGTAAGACACCTGCAGGCATGCTGGTCCTACAAGCTAAGAAGCAAAGCAAACTGCATTTGCATGTCAAACGAATTCATTCGAAAATGATGACTAAACCACTCTGCAGCGTAGTGGCACGTGCATTGAATATTGGGAACAAGGTCTGGAATCCCTTCGCAGGCATTTCTTCATTCATGTACATGCAGAAAGTATTCCAAAAACTCTTTATATATGCTTTTTAAAGTTTAGTACGCATGTCGTCACTCTCTGGGTTAAATTTAACTGTAGCCCCAACAGCTCCTAAATTCAAGAAAACCATTCTGGAACCAAGAATTTCATTTAATAAATTGAAAGAGGTGTAAACTGAGGGTTTGGACCCACTCCGGGTTTTTATTTTGCTTGGCCAGCGTTGACCAGCTTTGCTTTATTGCAGTAACTCAACCTGGGGATCTCTTCTTTCATCTTATCAACCACCTGCTTGAGAAATGTCAATATTCCTTTGTTTCGGACTGTTGAAACCAGACCTAATTATTTCTTTCCAAGCTTTCCTTGAATGTGGACCTTCCTCGTCCAACAAGCATTCGCCAAAACAAACCACAGGTTGCAGGTGTGGAGGATAGGTCAGGGAGTCAAACACGCGCACACAAATACAATAGGAATGTGCAGAGTTTTAAAGTTAATAACACAGCTGATACGATCTCCTTGAGAGAATTGGCTGAACAAGAGCGCTACTGAGAACAGCCAACAATGACCACAACGTTTTTCACCATTAGAGAGAGGAGGCCAAAGCTTTTAATATCACTCATTTGTCTCAACTGAAAGGGAAATTCATTCTACATCATTTATAACTTTAGATTCAAAATGAGGCCAAACGAAATTTAGTCCAGAAGATAAATGCTACCAGTCAATCAGTAAAAAAAGATTTTGTAGTCTGGCTTAGAACAAATGTTTGTTCGATAGAGGATTCTACATGAACGTTCATGGAGTACTCCAGTTATTCTGCAAATGACAATAACCAACATGTTGTTTTTACTGCCTTCCTCATGTGTGGTTATGGAGTAGTCTTTTTATATAACAAATACAATATATGGAAAAGAAAAAAATATTTATACGTTTAAATGGCTTTATTCAGGAAAAGTCTTTAAATATCAAGATCCACATGTCTCCGTAGATTATTATAGATCAGAAAGAACTGTTTAAACAATGCATGTGTATATTTTTCAGTATGTGATGGTGCTTTTGTGAATAATGCATCCCTGGTTAGTTTTGGGATATTTCTGCATTACCCAATTAGAGCCATCTGTCACCCTTTCTGAGTCAAGTATCGTAAGGTAAATCAGCATATAGTACAGCTGATCTCCATTAACACCACTGCGTGACCCAGGCAGACGCTGGCACCTAGCTCCTTATTAATGGAAAATGGTCATGAGATTATTGCTTTAAGAAGATTTTATGTGCTTTATTTGCTGTTGAGCGCTGTGCTGCTGATACAATTAAATCACTACAATTAAATCACAGCTTACACCGACTCAAAGCGGCAACCACTCCTTTTGCAATGTGAAACCTTATATAAAAGCTTTGAAGGCAGGCCAGAGCTCTTTTTTACCTCTTCTCTAGCAATGGTTTAAGAAATATGCGCTTTGGCCACAGCCAGCAAATCTGGTCAACATTTAAGTGGTTTCTGACACTTGGTTAGGCAATCATACTACACACCAACCAGCTGCAATATTGCAAATGATACACCATCTGTATTCATTTACATTGGTATAGTATATACTAGGGGTAGAAAGACATAGTCGAATACACTGTTTTGCAACGCTTTGCTGTTTGTGCACTGTAAAACTGCTTGGTATTTTAAAAAAACTATGTATTAATGTTCTAAAAGGATTTATATGCAAACTGATTAGAACCGCAACTGCAGTTCCGTCCATCTGAAACCACACGCTTCACAATTACCTCACAATCATTTGACGTGCGATTAGTCAACTTGCATGTTTCTATCTGATTAGTATGTATGTATGTATGTATGTATGTATCCATGTACAGACATACAATACATGTACAAATACAGCACAAACACAATGGCTGACAGGATATTTTCCAGTAATTTCTTCACATATTTGTGCTGGTAGCCCTGCAGTCTTGTTGCCTCAGTCTGCTACGTTTCATTGCCTGTGAAAAGACAGTGACTAGTTTCTCAACAACAGCAGGTGTGAATGGGGCGCACAGCTGCTTCGACTCACAGGACAGAGGGGGGCGCCGTACCAAGCCCACCCAAAGGAAATTCCACGGAAAACGCAAAATCTGCCATTGATAAGAAATATGGATGTCTGTCTGACCCCGGAATGAAGAGTCCATGAGAAACAATGCGGCTACTGTTTGGATGAACATCTATCATTGAACAGCAATTCATTTCCACTTGTTTTCTCTTTCTGTGGACCCGCCCCAGAATTACTTTACTGTCATTACTCAAGGAATACAAGTGTCTAAACTAAAGTTATTATGTCTACCTGCTCAAAGAGAGGGCCATTCTTTTATCAGCATTCTCTCCACAGAAGGTTTTTTTAAAGGACACACAATACCTCATAAAGGAGTTTAGTAATGCCCTTTTACGTGTGAGCAGAGGGTCTGGTGTTCTAGACACTTGACTTTGGGGGTGTAGCCCCAGGAGGAAAGGTCAGAGCATGCTCTTATAGGTACACAATTCAGGATCGATATCACATTGAACTGTTGACTCACACCCTTTAAGATATGTGACTTACTTATATTAACTATTGCTAAAGTGTTACCATTTTGAATGGTGTTTTGTGGTGACTGACTCAGAGTATATGGTCTTTAACACACTGCTGTTAAACACTTGTTTGTCTGCAGTTAGGCTGGCAGTCACAAATAGCTCTGTAAACAGCTTGCCACCCATCCCAGTGCACTAGTTTCTCCACCAGGCTACATGTTTATTCGAGGCAGTAAACTGGGGGAGGCAAGTGGGGGGAAACTTCCTGCCCTGTGCTGTGTTTTCAGCTAGCCCGGCTCTCTTGTAGTCCTGAATACACTGCAGCTAAAGCTCTTTACACTTTCAATAGGGGTCATTCACTTAGGAAGTATTATCAGCAGAAATGGTAAATAGTACATGGAAAAGGTATTACCCTGTATGTCTGTAAATTTGACTTCTTACAAACTATTTGTTATTTGACCATTACAATCCAAGCGTTGGTTATTATGGATAATTTGCAAGATTCATTAATTAAGTAATAGCTTTTCTGTGCTGTTTTAACCTGATTAATTTGGTCTGCTGTACTAGATTAACTTACTAGATGTATGCAAATATATCTTCTTTTTTTGTTTTTGATATGTAATGAAACATAGCAGTTTGTGATCTTACCATTGTAGTAATCCTTATGATAGGACTGCCCCTTCATACAGAATGATTGCATTGCCACTGACAAGCTATTACGGCCTAAAAATTCTACTTAAACACAATGGTGCTAAGCATCAGTGCTATACAAAGGAAACTATCTGCTATGGCATCCTTTCAGTAAAAGTAAAATAAGGCATACTTCAAACAGAAGTGTGTATGTGTGCATGCTGTGTGAATTAGCAGCAAATCATTACTGTAGTACATGAAACACTGAACAAGTGAAATTTGTGATTGACTCTACATATCTGTACATGCCCCTTTTTACCTCATGTTATCTGGTGTGTTTTAAATTCCTCAGTACACTTTCCACAAAGTGTCCCTGCACATTACACTTCACGACACGTTGGATATCTTTCCTTCTCCGTACACCCCGCTGTCAGGTCTTCGGAATACATTCACTGCACTGTGTTCTGTACACTACATTAAATGCACCAATATATTGCAATCAGATACCATAATGCTTTCATTTGTATCAGAGCTCAACATGCCCTCAATCCTCATTGCCTGACGCAATGTGCAGCACGAGGGAGCTTGATTTATTTGCTGCAAGCTAAGTCTTGCACCCTTGCCTCCATCCGCAGAGAGGTCAACAAATTAGTTCATGAAGACTTACCTGCAAACAAGTGCTTGGGGACTTTCAAGTCTTCTGAAAAATTCAGTTCAAAGAGCTTTACACAAGCCAGTTTTAAAATCTGTTTTACTGAGCTGGAGAGCTGCGCTGCTGCTTTTTACAGATGATGCTAATAAGAGATAATTACAGCGTTACTTATGTAACTCTGTTTATACAAAATACATTTCACACTTATAAAACTTCATAAAAAGACCATTACTACAGTAAGCGGAATAGACTATACCGTAGATTTGACATGCATCTTAGTACTACAAAGTACATGGGATTTCTCTTAGACATAAGGTTTTAACCTGGACTAGATGTACTGCACGCACACATCATCTTTTTTTTGTTTTTTATCTGTAATGAAACACAACACTTATTTTGCAGTAAAACGGCAAGTTCATTCATACTGTAACTATAAAACACTGAATGGTGGTATATGTAGTAAAAAAAATGTAAGGTGACTGTGTGAAGTGTCAAGCACATTACATCCTGTGTTCATACTTTCTGTGAAAGAGCTATTGTATTATAGTATTTGGGATTTTTAACATGTGAGGCACAGTATTCATGTTTTAATATCACACACTAAAGTACCTATTCAATCTGAGAACGTCATGATAAAGAAGTTTATTTAGCAGACGCCTTTATCCAAGGCGACTTACAGATACTAGGGTGTGTGAACTTTGCATCAGCTGCAGAGTCACTTACAACTACGTCTCACCCGAAAGACGGAGCACAAGGAGGTTAAGTGACTTGCTCAGGGTCACACAATGAGTCAGTGGCTGAGGTGGGATTTGAACCAGGGACCTCCTGGTTACAAGCCTGTTTCTTTAACCACTGGACCACACAGCCTCATAAAAACAAAGTCTTTGCATTCAATAGATTATTTGTTTTCAACTTGGGAACTGAGTTACTGTTAGAAATAATAAAAGAAACTTATTAAAGTTCAATGACAAAAGTTTCAACAAGACGACTTTTAGGGCAGGATTTCAAAAGTTCATAAATGAGAATTCCAGTGTTAATCAACAAATCATTATGTAGCATTGATTTTGGCATTTTCAAGAGGTCGTTATGCCTATCTCGTTAGTAAATAATCATGCTAACGTGATTTCTGAAATTATGTTGATTATATTAACATTATGAAATAATGTTAATATCTTCACGAGCAGTGCTTCTTGCGACTATTTCTTTTGTTTGCGTAGAAATTTAAAAGCAAATCTGTGTTAATTGTCATAATTTATCAGGAGTTGATTTGCACTTGGAAAAGGAGGGTTTTAATTAATGAAAGACTGTAACTCACCTTGAAATAGAAATTTAACAGACCGTGGCTGTGAGGCAGACGATACAGAGACTACCTAGATAATTCAATATTTGTACTTATGGAAATATTTTATATACTTGTGGTTGTGAATGAGATTTGTTCACTTGTTTTAACAATTTGTAACCTTAAGCCCGGAACACACTGCCCGATGCCATTGCAGGAAGGGATGCATGGATGCATAAAGTACAGTGGCAATGGGGCGAATCAATAGAAAAAAGATAAGGCTAAGGCAGTAATACATATCTACAATGTTGGCTAGAACTTAATGCGACGTGATCGTGAAAACCACATATGACTGGAGACATGCATGCATTCTCTCTCTCTATGAAACACACACACGGTATTCCAGTGGTTTGTATATAATGTCCATGCCAACATTTTTTGAAAACAAGACCTGACAGCCCCACATTTCGGAGGTGAGCAAACAGTGCCAGAGAAAATGCATGATAAGAGGAATTCACTGAAGAATTAATTATAAACAAATTGTGTTTTGGGTTGGGGAGTTCTGCCGTAATTTTAGAAGCATAATAAATGCATAATGAAGTGTTACATACATGGTATACATGTACTGTATAATAACTAACAACTACAAACACAAATGACACAAATGTATTTAATTATAGCCTACAATTGTAAAATACTAAAATACATACAAATGTAGATGTCAACATGAGAAAATAAATTCCAACCGATATAGATAGATGGCTTACCCCCCTAGTCCCATCCAAAAAATAAATACATAACAAAAATCTGTGCCGTCCAATTTTTCCCCCAAATGCCAGATAATCGAAAATCGCATTGTATATAAGAACATAAGAAAGGTTACAAACGAGAGGAGGCCATTCGTCCCATCTTGCTCGTTGATCCCAGAATCTCATCAAGCAGCTTCTTGAAGGATACCAGGGTGTCAGCTTCAACAACATTACTCGGGAGTTGGTTTCAGATTCCCACAATTCTCTGTGTAAAAAAGTGCCTCCTATTTTCTGTTTTGAATGCCCCTTTATCTAATCTCCATTTGTGACCCCTGGTCCTTGTTTCTTTTTTCAGGTTGTAAAAGAACCCAGGGTCGACATTGTCAATACCTTTTAGAATTTTGAATGCCTGAATCAGATCGCTGCGTAGTCTTCTTTGTTCAATACTGAATAGATTAAATTAGTTTAGCCTATCTGCATATGACATGCCTTTTAAACCAGGAATCATTTTTTTTATAGCTTCCCCACATTGTCTAGATGAAGACATTTCTGAGTCAACATAAACTCCTAGACCTTTTTCATAGATTCCTTCTTCAATTTCGTATTCTCCCTTATGGTATTTATAATGGACATTTTTATTGCCTGCGTGCAGTACCTTACACTTTTCTATATTAAATGTCATTTCCCATGTGTCTGCCCTGTTCTGAATGCTGTCTAGATCATTTTGAATGACCTTTGCTGCTGCAACAGCGTTTGCCACTCCACCTATTTTTGTGTCGTTGCAAATTTAACGAGTTTGCTTACTATACCAGAATCATTAATGTAGAAGTCATTAATCTAGATTAATACTGATCCCTGTGGTACTTTTATTTTATTTCATTTCCATTTGGCTGCTGCTCGCAGGTGAGAGAGCTGTCTCGCTGTACGCTAGTAGTTTCCATAACAGCAAATTATGCTTCCATTGACTCAATTTCAAAGCATTAACAGATTTAATTAAAACATTTTGTTTGAAAATCACTTGCTACTAAACCACGTTACTATACCACGAGTTCGATACAATAACACTGTTTTTTGAAAATCCTGCCCTTAAAGTCTTTAATTGACCTTATTAAGTTTATTTTAGTATTTCCAAATTTGGCATTATTGGGTCTTTAATAGTTTTGGATGATGCTTTGCAGTGAAACAAACTATCAACTACATTCTGCGACTCTTGAGGAAAAAAATAAATAAAAAAAGTTCCCACAAAACCCTGCTGTGAAGCTTAATGACCCGTTCAATTTCACTTTTCTGGTTTTAAATTCTAAACAATATAAATTGATGGCAAACACACTTTAAAACACTTACCGGTACAGAACCTTTACAACGTACAAGAACTCCTATTAAAACTCCCCTCGTCTATTTTGCCATCAATCACAGCTGACCACCGGATCTGCTGCCAGTCCCCACCCTTGCTAAACCAGACTCTAACTGGGTACTTTATCAGTCTATTAGCCTCATTCAGAAAGAAAGGTAGTAATTTGTCCGCTTTACTAAGTGAATTATCTCCACTAACTGACAGAAACTCCTGTTTGCCTAGAGTAAGCCGTCCGTTTAAACGCAAAAGGGTGCTAATGATCCTAAAGCTGCCAGAGTAATTAATGGTGGGACTACAGATTCCCCTCTCCCAGTGAGGGTCCTGTGGTTAGGGGCTGGATTAACAATCAGGCAGGAGACTGAGCAGGCAGCATGGAAACACAACCTTCACACCCGAGTGTGGGCATGCACAAGTGTGTGTTTTTATTTATTTAAACTGTTCGCATTAACCAGCTTACACTGGGCAATTTCTGATCATCGGATGTTTGCAAGTTTAACGTAAATAAATCAATTATACGTCGATGCCTGAATCAGTGCTCACTGAATCAATGGGAATTGCCTGACAGAATCCTTCTAGCTCTGGCTGAACTCCTTCTAACCATTAAAACATATTCTGCGACAACACTGCTTTGTCTTTTCACGAGCACGGTCTGTTTTTCAGGCCTTTTTTTTACCATTGCCAAAAATCAGTTTTTAACAGGCTTTTATTTTTCATACTGTCCGATAAGTGAATTCATCGTTTCTTTCTGCTATTGACATGCTGAAGCATCTTAGACACTGCTCAAATCGAATCACAGATTGCAACAAAATACAGCAAGTGCTCCATGATGGGAGATGTAGTCGTCTCTTGTGTTCATTTTGTGTTCACAGGATAAACACCTTAGCTATGCAGTTCAATCTTGTCACATGTCATAGAATCTCACTTGGGGTTAATATTTTTGCTCAACAAAAACTCTTTGACTGTGTGTATATAATACATATTAGCAAATGATTGGTCCAAACGTCTCTAATCCCTAGTAAAGAACCTTGAATGTTACCTTTCAAACTATGTTTGATCGCTGTTCCAAATCAATCTGCCGGGAAATATGTAAATATTCATTTTTGTAATTCACCCTTTTCTTCTTGATGAAAGGAAATCTCCATTTTAGTACACACCCTCTGAATGCTGTCTTTGAAATTGTGTCAACTAAAGACTGCTTCCTCTGTGTCCTTTACGATCAATCTACCTACAGTATATAAATCAGGTTTAGTAAATAAAAAAGAAAAAAGAGAAAACCACATTACACTTAGAATATTGAGGAAACCGGTTGTATTCATTTGCAACTAAAACTGCATAAATCAATAGAAAAAAAAGGAAAAACTTTCAAATGTTCATTTTTTAACGTAGCCACTTTCCAATATTGCTTAAATATAAACAATGCAGCAATAACAGCAAAACTGTACTGTGGAACACTATTCTGGTGACATTATCGCATTACTGAGTATCCTCCCAACACTTAAACAGGGGGTGAATGAAGTGACAGCCTAAACAAATACTGTTTGTTGAACAAGATGGGACAGAGTCATCAGCTCATCACACCAATTTGAAGAAGCATTTGAAGTATTGACTCCCTGCGGTTTCAGACACTCAATCAATCACTTAGATGCCCGTTCACTTATTAATTCATATATTTCAATGGCAATACATATTTGCTACCAATAGTCCAACACAAAAATGAGCAGTAATCTTATAGTAAAGGACATTCTTGTTAAGTACAAACACCCATTCAGTGTGTCTATTACAATTTGTGCCACTCCCTTTGGGTTTATCACAGCTTCTACACAGCTTGTCACAGCAGGCACATTGCATAAAGAGGGTCTTCTTTCCCAGCCACGGTCGATTGAATTGCAATGGTCCTCATTTAATGGGTACAAGATAAAGATATTATGCGTACAGAATGGTGCTTGTGTCTAATTCAGTTTTGTGTGGGATTTAGTTTGGTGTTTTATTAAGGGTTATTCATTTTGGGCATAATGCAAATTATATAATAAATACAAAGAAAGTTACATTTAATTATTATAGTAAACACAAAAACGCTTGTTTTGCTATAGGTTATGTTTGTTATATGATTGGACAAAATGTGATCAGATAGTTCTGTTTATTTAGGTAGTCAGGGACAGTTTATAATTTATTATTTGTATTTATTTGGCAGACACCTTTATTCGAGATTAAATGCCAAAATACACTGCTTTCAAGGCAGTCAAGGCAGATAACTTTGCTAGTGACTTATGACTTTGCTTTGCTTCTGAATTGCTGCACAAATTAATAATTTTACCACTTGTTCTGTGAAATTTAAGAAGAAATAAGAAACTACTGCAAATAAAAAGAAAATATGAATTAATATTACTACCGGGATCAAAAACACATGCAGGAAAGAGTTTAGGATATACCTACTATAATAAACACTTCATACAACTCACACTGCATACCTTGTCCTTGTCTGAAAGGGGTTTGGGACTTTGTTTTGTACCTTGTCTGAACTTAGACTGCCCCCTACGGATGGTGAATAGGGAGACTCACTGGACTCCTAATGGGAGAAACTACACACAACTATACGCATACACTATACACAGCAAGCTAGTGTTTAGGAAGGCAAAGAGAAAATACAGTGCATGCCACATATATTACATCATCTTCCATTTTCATGTTGTACAGTAGTCTCCACGTATAGGAACACCTGCTAAGAGAACACCCTTGTGGTGAAAGATTTTTTCCCTTGCAAATGCTCCGCCTAAAGGAGTGGGAACTTCGCTTAAAAGAACACCTTTTTGGCACCGATAGCGATTCGTTCACAACTGACACAGTACTGTTTTGTTACCTGATAACTCAAACATTATCAAACTTAAATTGAAATGGTTTATTCAATCTTTATTCAAACGTGAGAATGTCTTGAGGCACACTGATTGGTTTATTAAATCTTTCCAGAACCACCGTCATATCATTGCCTCGTTTTGTATTCTGATTTCCACGAGTGCACCTCATCGCTACAAAATGGAATGCAAACAAACGGTGAAAAGCCCTGCTGCTTCTTTTGCTACAAAAAGTTGGAAATTGTTCGAGCTCCTGAAAAAACTTGAATCAGACATATCGCCAAGCAATTTGGTGTTTTACTTATTGGTTCATACTGTGTCTGGTGGTCAACTCCGTCTTAAAGAACACGGCTAAGAGAACACTTGGCTTGCTTCCCGAGGGGTGTTCTCTTAGCCGGAGACTACCGTATTGTCAAAATATGGTTTAACAGCATTGAATAAACAATAGCGAGATGTCACCGTTTCTTTCATCACAATTCAATGCACTTTCCTTGGACTTTTTTAAAGCCCGGTGAGAAGGCACCCCTTTCTCTGCCTGGTTTCCTAGTGTTTAGAAGGGCAATCTAATGGCTAAGCCATTCATCATTTCCCTGGTGAGAATGCTGCATTGGCAGAGGTGAGCTCCCACCCTGCCTCATGCAAATCTCCAACTGCTGCTGTGCCCACACACACTTGCCAACAAAGCTGTTCCTGGGCACATGATATATCGTGTGCTCAGTACACTGTGTACAATTCAGTCATCTCTGCAAGGCTGCTAATGTAATGCACAATCTAGATTTTTGAGTATTTGAATGACGCCTTTTTCTATACCATATACAACTGTATCAAACCACACTTTCCAAGCTTATGATCACTTTATTACAGAGAAAACTGGTGTCGAAATGGCATTAGACAGTTTAAATTAGGTACACAAATTTAGGACACAATAGAACTCCAAGAGATACAAGGCAATAAGCATAGCAGCCTGAGGGAGGAGTCAAAAACCTAACAGGTCACTACCTCCTTCAACATACTTGGTATACAACTTCACCCAATATACTGTATGTATATAATTCGACATTCCAGTTACCATGCCACCAATTACTATTATTCAGCACATGCTTTTATCCAAAGCGACTTACAAAAAATTAAGAAAATATATAAAAGTATATAAATTACAGGCAACAAAAATGCAAAACAAACATAAATAAAAAATATATATACAAAATAATTATAAAGAAAATACAAAAAGATATATAAATAGGAATTTAATAAAGATTGAATAAGTGGGATTTGAGAAGACGGCGAAAAGCAGTAAAAGACTGAACAGTTCTGAGGCTAACCGGTAGCTGGTTCCACCACAGGGGGACAAGGGAAGAGAAGGAGCGAGCATGGGAGGGAGGAGAGTGAAGAGAAGGCATAACAAGTCGGCCAGTAGATGATGAGTGGAGAGGGCGAGAGGGAATATAAGGAGACACGAGGGATTGGCGATAGGAAGCCAGTGCAAAGCAGAGAGGTAGCGTGAGAGTAGCGAGGTTGGGAAAATACCAGATGATTTTTGAATAAGTTGAAGAGGGCGAATAGCCAAAGCAGGGAGACCAGCGAGGAGAGAGTTACAGTAATCTAATCTATAAAGAACAAAAGCTTGGACCAGTTGAGTGGAATAAGTAGACAGAAAAGAGCGGATGCTCTAGATGTTGCTAAGAAAGAAACGACAAGTACGTGTTAGTGAGGAGATGTGTTGATAATAGCAGAGGGAAGGAGAAGGAGAAAGATTGATATCATCGAGGGAGAAAGAGATAGAGAAGTCAGAGGAGAGAGGAGAAGTAGAAGGAATGTAAAGGAGGTCTGATTTACAAAGGTTGAGTTTGAGGTGATGTGAATGTGTTCAAGTTGAGATTGCCAAGAGACAATCTGAAATGCGAGAGGAGATATGGGAGTCAAAGGAAGGAAAAGAGAGAAAGATCTGTGTATCGTCAGCATATGGTGATATGAGAAGCCAAAAGAGATGAGCACCAAGTACGATTCATATTAAACACCGAAAACATAAGGGGAAAGTACCAGTTTCCTCACCTTGGTGAATATGTTTTTGTTTTGCTTTTTAAATGCATCCAGTCTACAGACCTCTTCCCCATTTGTCAACACAGTCCACTCTTAAATGCAAAACCTTGAGTCCAGATTTGAGTTTTTCTGAGTTTTGATAAGCTGCTCAGTGCCAAGTACAACAGCAGACGAAGCTGCGTTATTGATTTCACGTTGGCTCCGTTTCGCTCGTCACAACCCACCCAGCAGAAAGCTGGTCTCTGCTTCGGGGGCTCATTTCAGATTTATGGACTGTTTTAAAAGTTTTTATTTTTAAATTTGCGGTTTTCTAAACTCGCAGATACACAGTCTCCCTCTTGCCAGCGCCAGACCTCATCGTTTTATTATAGGGCTTGGAAGAGATTCTGTGCTAAGCAGCTATTTGCTGCCTCTGTACTTGGGGAGTGTTTGGCTTGTACAGCAGCGCACACGTTGCATTAATTCAAACAAATTATATTAAGATAAGGATCCCAAGTGTGCTCTTCAAGTTTTATCTTCCAAAACAATGTGCTTGAATTAATGCCGTGTGTGGCCTGCCGTAAAAGCCAACTGCTCCTAAAATGGGCAAGATTCAAAACACTAGATCACAATTTCAGAAGTATGAAGCTCCAGTGGAAGGATACTGTAGTGCCCTGTTTAACACTGAGATTAACAAAAAAAAAAGTCTACTTAACTTTGATTTAATGGTTTATAATGGTTCAACAGTGTCAGTACTGTATAACTCACACTAGTTACCAAGATCGTGTCAGATCTGCATATACGCCAGGAACTCACAGTATTTAAGGTTAACAGAGTTTTACAAATATTTGTTTTGTTTGTATAAATATTAAAGTTCCCAAAAGGTTAACTCTTGAATTCTAGTTTATATTATAGTGTATAAATGACTACGATCCACTGAAGCTTTAAATGCAGTCGACTGACAGCTGACCGACCACCTACTGCTGTATAGAGTGTGGAGCTGCTGTGCTGGTTGACTGGTCCTGAGAAGATGATAAAATCAACACTTCCTAAAACGTTGCAAACTTCCTCTGTAAAGCTAGGAGAAGAAGGGTGCAATTCCGTGGGCGCTTGGGCAGGCAGCCCCCATTGCCAGGCATACAAGGCCACACATGTCATGTTTGTGTCCCCGCCGGACTGCCGATACACGCTGGCAGGCTGCCTCGGATGGCATCAATCCTTCTGATGCGTGGAGCCCTGGGTGCCAGAGTTCTCAGAACGAGCTGGCTCTCCACAGCATTCTGGATTCCAGACTGATGGTGTTCAAGAAGCACTGCAAATCTGTTCTAGTGCACAATGTCATGGAGGCCCTTACTGCACTGGGAGGAGTGGCAGCAAAGCTTATGCACGCACTGTAATGCATCTGACAAGCAGTATGAATTCATTATGAAAATGATTCACTGTTGTTGTATTAAAAATAAATAAATAGAGAAATCAAACTCAAAACAGAAGGCCCTGTCACGCACAGGCTACAGCGCAAGAGCGGTGAATTATATGTAACAGGTTGTGTAATATAATACTTTAAACACATTGAGGGTATCTGAAGGAAAAATTTAAACACACTAATGTAGTGTACAGTAGGGGTGGGTATTGGGACTGAGGATCTGTATTGCAATATACTGCAATACTGAAGGCAATACTGCGATATGTATTGCGATACATATTGGAATTCAATATCAAATGATGCTGATGTTGCTACCAAAATAAATATACATATATATATATATATATATATATATATATATATATATATATATATATATATATATATATATATACTGTGCTTTTTGTAATTTTTATGGAATTTAAAGTATTAGAATGTAATATGACAAATTAAACTCTCACAGGAAATGCGCAGTTACTAATTTTTGTTGGATCCTCTGAAGTACACGGCAGCATGTCTTCCCAATTTGAACACTAGAAAGACAGTGCTGGTTTGAAAGCTATTTAAAATTCTCTAAAACATTGATTTTAAATGTCATCTTCAATTTTTAATTATAAATAATATCTTTATTTTCATTTTATATTAAACATGTTTTTCAAAAGTGCATTCTATGTGACTGTGGCCATAAACATGGTTTTAAAGCTGCTTTATACAGGGTTTGACATTAACCATGGCCCGGTGGCCCGGGGCCGGTAGAGATCAAAGAAAAGGGCTTGTAACCAGGAGGTCCCTGGTTCAAATCCCACCTCAGCCACTGACTCATTGTGTGACCCTGAGCAAGTCACTTAACCTCCTTGTGCTCCGTCTTTCGGGTGAGACGTAGGTGTAAGTGACTCTGCAGCTGATGCGTAGTTCACACACCCTAGTCTCTGTAAGTCGCCTTGGATAAAGGCGTCTGCTAAATAAACAAATAATAATAATAACAGTTTGGCCTGTAGTTATGAAGCACCACAGGCCCGACTGAGCTGGTTACATTTAACTAGTATAATATATATAGTGCACATGGCTTCCGTTTCACGAATCCAGAAAAATGAGCCAGTGTGCCAAAAAGCTGAAAATTAATTTACAAACCATTTTTTTAAAAACAACTACGAACTAATCCTAACTTTCCCGCTGCACGTCATATTTGTTGTACAGTCAGAATCTGAGACTACGTATCGAAGTGCTGTGTTGGTACTTATTCCCGCGACATGGCAAATATTTTACAAATCGGGTTTTCTAAGCCAAAGGAAAGCGCTGAAATCGATAACTCATAAAGAAAGTAATTATGGAGAAAAAAAAATGAAGACAAACATTTAGAGTGGAGGCTTCATCTGGCTTCATTATGACAGTGAAAAAAAAAGTAACGCTCTGCCTTGTTTGGCGTCAGTTTCCCAGACTTGCAGATAAAACAGCAGCTTTATTTGTTGTGAATTCCACATTTCGTATACATCATATCCATGTCTCACAGTAGATGACCCGATGGATACCCAGATACGCGATCGAATTGTCTAACTTTTTGATTTGGGATCTGATGTGTTCAGGTCAAAAATGCCATTCACAATCTTTCCAGGACTCGTTGGTATCACTCAGCAAGATTAGCGCTGACTTGGGAGAGGCTACACAAGCGACAACGCTCTGAGAAGGATTGTTATTATTTTGTATTATGAATATTGTTTTAATAGTGTTTATTATTAGGATTAAGGAAGGGAATTTCGAATAGTTTCCTATTTGAATAACATTTTTGTGTATTCGATTACCTGAACTCTGGTCCCTTACGCTCCCAAGAATAAAAGGCAAATGCATGTGTACAAGCAGACAGCATAACAGTGTAAGCCGGTAAAATTCAGCTGGGTTCACAAAGTGTACAAATAATGTCCAAGACGAGATTTCTTCAACACCCTATATCCTTAGGCACAAGTTTTCCCTTTTGTTTACTGAATTAAAGTACAGAACTCAATGAGCAGCAACGTCTCAGCATGTCTCTCTTCCAATTAAAGCAACAGTAGCATAATATTGCGCAAACCATCAAATAATTTTTGCTGTAGTGTATTCAGAATAAAATAACACCTATCATATAGCAACCTAAATATTTTACATATGTTTAATGCTAACAAATAATATTCATAAAATAATCTTAATAGTTTAAATATTGTAACCTGGCCAAAAGAACAGAAAATACATTCCAGCATTACAATAGTTTAACATTACTAATTACAACTAGCCATCAAGTACTGATATCAGATGAATCCAAGTCAAGTTACTTTGTTTATTCAATAACCTGTAAATAACCTGTCAAAACAAGGATACCTGGTTGTACTTTTAATAGTGCAAATGTTGACGTTACTGCATCCATTCAAAGAAAGTCAACAGTAGATGTTTTACATTGAACTGCAGTCCAGAGTTAAAAAAGAACTCCTTTCCAACTCCAAGTATCTTGCCTTTTCTTATCAGTCACTGCGTTGTTCTGCTTAACATTTAGTATGTCTTTATATTCATCATAATGTTAAATTGCCTTTCTAATTTCAATGTTACCCAAGTTTGGATTACTTCTTTTAGCACTTGCTATATACATTATTTTATTTCAGTTCACACATTCAAAGTTTGTCGGTGCCATGCTCCCAGAAGCTGTTTCACGACTGGCTAGCAACAGCTGCAGAAGCTGCTGTGTACAGCCATTACAGAGGAACTCAAGCAGGGATCTGTTAGCATTAGCTAAAAACAAGGCAATAAATTGGCAACAATTTCAAACAGAATACGATTTCTGTAGAATGTTGCTATTACAAGCATTGCATAACTAATTAGTCTTATGTTTAATATGCAAATAACAACGGGTTTAACCCTTTGCGGTCCATTTATTAATTCTGCGTCAGGCTCGCCAGGTCTAATTAATTTTTACACGCGCATTTAATTTTAGACGAGCTGTTTAAAAGTATTTTTTTCACAGTCAAACGGGTTTAAATGGCCCTGCAGATCAACAAAGCACTCACTAGGCATCTCCAGCCCCACCCCACCCTTTCATTTGCTATCGCTTTCACATATGCTACCAAATAAAAAATAATAATAATAATAGTCGTACATACCGATCAATCGTCTCCTGATGACTCGTTTTATCACCAAACTCCTCAATAATGCAATCCAAGTCATTATTTTATTGCTATAACATCTCAAAAAAGCCTGCAAATGTCCGTGACAGTCTCTGTGCGCTGATACTGTACTCCCAGCTTGTTTCCATACGACCGCCCCATCTGAAGAAGGGGGGCTACTATGACTATTCATGAGATCGCCTTTTTTTTTTTTTTTTATCGGCTTGTCTCGCCCTTTCGTTCCCACTCGGCCATTGAATGGTTTTCTCGGCTTTTTCCGTTGAAAACCGACTTTTTATGCTTTTTGCGTTTTAAAATGATGTTGGACAGGGTCCGACAAAGGACCTGGTGGGAATAATTGCAATGTCGGACCCAGTCCGACAATGGACCGCAAAGGGTTAAGACTGACATAACGTGTTAAGCATCAGCATTAAAAAAATAAATAAAAGAAAGAAGCGTTTGCTTCTACTAGTAGCTATTGTATAAGTGTGATAGCGAGAGAAAGGATCGATGCTGTAAATCTCCCTCCTGATTAGAAAGGGCGCTGTGTAAGGGGGAAGGTAAGCTGCCTCCTAGATCTACTACCTCGGTGGTAGCTGGAAACCGGAAGGTAACCATATTAGGAGGGGCGCGTAGCTGCAAGTACTCAGGACGACTCCATTGCAGTCAGCTGCGGGGCAGCCCTCTATTGGAGAAACCAGGCGACGCGTTGACTGCAGGGAGGAGTTTGCTGGGTACAAAGGGGAAGCAGTTACGTCAAAACCTCCCTTGCGCTGAGGTAATGAAAGCGACCGGCCGGAGCCGATGTTTGTTTGTGTGTATTACGTGTTTTTGTTTTGTCTGTTAATAGAGGAGCCGGAGGACGGAGGCTGTAGCCAGCGAGCCAGCACTTACCCCAGAGCACGCCCTCATCACACAGCACTACACTGCACAGCGCACGCACCACAAGCCCGGAGAAGAAGAGCACATTTTCGTGCACGGAGGACTGTGGTTATCGGAGTGTCTGTTTATTTTCGTTTGTTTGAGTTTGGACCCTGGCGTGTTTTGCCCCAATTCCATCGCTGGTAGTGGGGCTATTTATTATTTTCCAGTGTGGATTATTTTTGTACTATTTCTGTTTTTTGATTAAAAGTTGATTATTTTTGGGAGACAACAGTCTGGACATCATTCATCTCTTGCACCACACCATTCATCGTGTCACAGTTGGTGATCAGAAGAGGGACTCGGGATGGATGCCGCCGCATTATGAGCAATATTGAAGGCGCAGGAGCGAAGACACCAGGAGGGAATGGCAACCATGATGGAGCGGATGCATACCATGTTCCTGGAAGCCAATCGGGGGGGACCGGCGACAGAACCAACGCCACCCTTACCGAAGATAAGGGTGGTAAAGATGTCGCTGGAGGATGATCCTGAGGCCTATCTGGTAGCCTTTGAGAGGCAGGCAACGGTGGGCTACCCAGTTGGGGCCCAATTTGATTGGGGAGGCCCAGGCAGCCTACCAAGCCTTAACCAATGAAGATGCCCTCAATTATGATAGAGTGAGGCAGGCCATTCTCCAGCGACTCAACATCACGGAGGAAACCCACCGTCGCCGGTTCCGGAATACCAGCGACCCCCAGGACTGCGACCTCGCGTGGTGGCACAACAGCTGGTGGATCACGTGACCTGGTGGCTCTGCCCCGGCACCAATAGCGCAGAGCAGGTCACCAAGCTCATTGCCATTGAGCAATTCGTGACGGTGCTGGGGCCAGACACGAGGAACTGGGTCAGTCGCCACCGTCCCACCACGCTGGAGGCAGCGGTCAGATTGGCTGAAGGGTTCGAGGACGCTCTACCTGCTGCTCCAGTGGTTGCCCCACCTGCTCCTGCCTCCAATAGACCGCGAGCGGCAACACCACCACCACGCATCACCCCCACTACCCACGGACCAGCACTGCAACGTCACCCCATGGGCGCCTCCCTCCAACACAGTGGAGAGCGAGGGCGACCCCCAGCAGGGTAAGAGCAGAGTACCCCTCCCGCTGCCAAACCGGCAACGGGACACGAGGCTCGTGGGCACCCTTTCGCCCCACATGTTACCGGTGCCAGGAGGTCGGTCACCTGGCGCGGAATTGTCCAGCGGCCATGGAGTGTGGGGTGACCTCCCATTACGTCCTGACAGCATCAGGTTAGACCAGGGGTAATGATTGGGAGGGGCCTTGTGTTGTTAATGTACGGGTTGGTGAGGCGAGCACCCACGCATTAGCGGACTCAGGATGTGGGCAGACTTTAATTAGACGAGCTCTATTAAAGGGGGTACCTTGGTGGTCACGAGGGGTCGTGGTCATTTCCTGTATTCATGGGGATAACAAGGACTACCCCTCACCAAATTAGATTTGACAGTTGGATGTCATGCCCGCCATGTAATCGTGGCTGTGGCAGAGAAGCTGCCATATCCAGTTATTTTAGGTCGAGACTGGCCGCATTTTGACAGCATGATTAATAAAACGGTAAAGCCAGTCTCGGTAAGACCATGGGAGCAGCGGGGAAACTATTGGTAATATCTTCCCGCTGCACACCGATTTGTTCCACTCTCGATTTCACCAAAAAACAAAAAGAGCGAAGGGTTGAAAAATGGGAGGAACATTAATGAAACAAGGTTGGGGTTTGGTGGGGAAGCCTCAGGATCAGTCAAATGTAAGGGAAAGGGGGTTGGGACCCAGTGTGACCTGCGGAGGCAGGTTACTGAGGCCCCCAGTGCTAAAGCTACTTTAGCTCCGCTCGATATCCCGAAATCTGGGACCGAGATGTGGACCTAGCATTGGAGCAAAAGAACGATCCTTCGGTGGCCCAGTCTTTTCGATGTGAGATCATGCGGTTGGCTCACGATGTCCCCTGTTCGGGCCATTTAGGTATCGATAAGACTCGGGAACGAATATTGGCTCGATTTTATTGGATGGGAGTGTTTAGTGAGGTGGCGCGATATGTAGCGGAATGCCCGGAATGTCAGCAAGTAGCGCCGGGGCGGGTTCGCCCGGCCCCGCTGGTCCCACTGCCCCTGATCTCAGTTCCCTTTGAGCGCATCGCTATGGACATAGTGGGTCCATTGAGCCAGTCTGACTCTGGATATACGCACATTTTAGTAGTGGTGGACTACGCGACCAGATATCCAGAGGCAGTACCATTGAGATCCACTAGTGCCGCAGCCATTGCTAAAGAGTTAGTGAATATTATATCGAGAGTAGGGATTCCAAAAGAAATCCTCACTGATCACGAACTTCATGTCACAATGTTTGAAAGAATTATACAAATTGATGCAAATTAAGTCGATCCGAACCTCCGTTTATCACCCGCAGACGAACGGTTTGGTGGAACGTTTTAATCAGACCTTGAAACAGATGCTGAAGCGGTTTGTCAACCAAGAGCAAAAACTGGGCTAAACTCCTCCCTTACCTAATGTTTGCAGTGAGAGAGGTGCCTCAGAGTTCGACCGGGTTCTCTCCCTTTGAGCTGCTGTATGGGAGGCAACCACGAGGTATCTTTGATCTTGTGAAAGAAGGGTGGGAGGAGCAAACAAAAACCTCTAAAAACATAGTCAAATATGTAATTATGTTAAGAGACCGCCTAGCATTGGTTGGTCGTTTGGCGCAGGAGAACCTAAAACTAGCTCAGCATCGCCAGGAGCAACAGTACAATAAACAAGCACGTATTCAGACTTTTCGGCCATGTGATAAAGTACTTTTGCTACTTCCCACATCGGAATCTAAGTTGTATGCTAAGTGGCAGGGGCCATATGAGGTGGTTCGGGAAATTGGTAAAGTAAATTATGAAATTAGACAACCCGATCGCCGAAATAAAACCGAAATTTATCATATCAATTTGCTAAAACCCTGGAATGAAAGGGAGGCCCTATTTGTAGCTGGTGACAGTTTGGAAGTGGATTTTGGTCCCACTGTCAATCCACCAGCTACAACTCATATTCCAATGGGGGAACAGTTACTTCCGGATCAGAAATGAGAGCTCTACCAGTTAGTGGAAAGGTTTAATGATGTTTTCTCTGACTTGCCCGGCAGGACTAATGTTAATTCTCACGCTATTAATACTCCACCAGGGGTCGGGGTCCGGGAGAGACCGTACCGGATCCCAGAGAGTCGCAGGGTTCCTATTCGCAAGGAGGTGGAGGATATGCTTGAGCTCGGAGTCATTGAACCTTCCCGGAGCGAGTGGTGCAGTCCTATCGTGATGGTGGGCAAGAAGGACGGCTCCACTCGGTTCTGCGTGGACTTTCGAAAGGTTAATGCCTTCTCCAAGTTCGATGCATATCCAATGCCCCGGGTGGATGAGCTCCTCGACCGACTGGGTAAGCGCGGTTGATTTCGACCTTGGACCTGACGAAGGGATACTGGCAGATTCCACTGACTCAGAGCTCGAAAGAGAAAGCTGCTTTCTCTACCCCAGATGGCTTGTTCCATTTCCGGACCATGCCCTTCGGGTTGCATGGAGCTCCTGCCACCTTTCAGAGACTGATGGACCATGTCTTAGCTCCCCATCATCAGTATGCCGCCGTGTACATTGATGATGTGGTGATTTTTAGCTCCACCTGGAAGGAGCACATTGTTAGAGTTTCAGCCGTCCTCCAGTCTCTGAGGGAGGCGGGGCTAACAGCCAAGCTGGGCAAGTGTGCATTTGGCAAACAGGAGACCCAATATCTTATCTACATTATGGGTAATGGCCGGGTGAGGCCGATCGCCTCCAAAGTCCAGGCTGGTGGAGACGGCGATCCCGAGAACCAAGTCACAGGTGAGATCGCTACTGGGGTTAGCCGGCTATTACCGCCGATTTATCCCCGAGTATGCCACCATAGTTAACCCCTGGCAGATCTCACCCGAAAGGCTGCTCCAAAAATAGTTAAATGGACAGGGCAGTGTCAGGAGGCATTTGATTTGATCAAGAAGCGACTCTGTCAAGCTCCCGCTCTGATTTCACCAGATTTCAGCAAAGAGTTCATCCTGCAGACCGATGCCTCCCACATTGGTCTGGGGGCGGTCCTGTCCCAACAAGTTGACGGGGTAGAACACCCTATTATTTATTTGAGCAAAAAAATGGCTCCTAGGGAGATTAACTACTCCGTCAAATGGGCTACTCACTCTCTTCGCTATTACTTGTTGGGGAGTTCTTTCTCTCTTATCACTGATCATGCTCCTTTAAGGTTGTTACATACGATGAAGGACAATAACGCTCGGATAACTCGGTGGTATCTGGCGCTGCAACCCTTCCACTATACAGTGAAACATCGTGCGGGTAAGGAGCATCAAAATGCAGATTTTTTTTCAAGGGAGGGGGGACCATTGGGGAATGTAGAGTTGGCCGAGTGTTCCTTCGGCATCACTCTGAGGGGTGAGATATGTGATAGCGAGAGAAAGGATTGATGCTGTAAATCTCCCTCCCGATTAGAAAGGGTGCTGTGTAAGGGGGAAGGTAAGCTGCCTCCTAGATCTACTACCTCGGTGGTAGCTGGAAACCGGAAGGTAACCATATTAGGAGGGGCGCGTAGCTGCAAGTACTCAGGACGACTCCATTGCAGTCAGCTGCGGGGCAGCCCTCTATTGGAGAAACCAGGCGACGCGTTGACTGCAGGGAGGAGTTTGCTGGGTACAAAGGGGAAGCAGCTACGTCAAAACCTCCCCTTGCGCTGAGGTAATGAAAGCGACCGGCCGGAGCCGATGTTTGTTTTGTGTGTATTACGTGTTTTTGTTTTGTCTGTTAATAGAGGAGCCGGAGGACGGGAGGCTGTAGCCAGCGAGCCAGCACTTACCCCAGAGCACGCCCCTCATCACACAGCACTACACTGCACAGCGCACGCACCACAAGCCCCGGAGAAGAAGAGCACATTTTCGTGCACGGAGGACTGTGGTTATCGGAGTGTCTGTTTATTTTCGTTTGTTTGAGTTTGGACCCTGGCGTGTTTTGCCCCAATTCCATCGCTGGTAGTGGGGCTATTTATTATTTTCCAGTGTGGATTATTTTTGTACTATTTCTGTTTTTTGATTAAAAGTTGATTATTTTTGGGAGACAACAGTCTGGACATCATTCATCTCTTGCACTGCACCATTCATCGTGTCACAATAAGGTATAATGTTTTTTTTTTGTGTACTCAAATATGTAATATGCTATTATAATAGTTTTTATTTATTTATTTTCCTGTAATTGTGTATTTGACTACACTGACCTATCCCTAATTAGGATTATTATAATTCAGTTTTAGCGTTGCTGTGACCATATGGTAACAGCTTGGTTGCGGGTTTGCACACATACATTTTCAAATCTTGAATGCAGTATTTTCATTTTCCGGCAAGCACACAAATGTGTGCATGTTAAATGGCTGAAGTAACATATATTGAAAGGCTTCGTTTCGCCACTTTCTTTTGAGAAGTGGGCTCTCTTTGGTTACCACACACAGTTAGAAACATACTGAAAATAAAAACCATCATGAAAAAATATATAAATATACTGGGCCAGATAAAATTGCATCCAGGCCAGTAAAAACACTAGCTCAGTGGCCCAAGGGCCAGTAGTTAAAAATCTAAACGTAGAGCCCTGTTATATATCGGTGTGCAGAGATTTGTTATAAACGATTGACCTTGCTTTGGAATAAACGACTGACCTTGCTTTTAAGATTTAATATATACTGTGTTACAAAAGCTTAAATAAGTGCTACACATTTATTTAAAATAAAAAAATACTGGTAAGTAATGTTATAACCTATTTATTTATATCTGCTTTGCTTGTTTTTTTTTTCTCACAACTTACAGTACCAAAACCGCTGTTTTTTTTTTTGTTTGTTTTTTTATCTGATGAGATCAAATATGGCAGAGCCAGGAAAAAAATGATATTCAGACTATAGTGTAAAATTACATTGTCCAGAACTGTCAGCAGATAGTCTTTAAAAATACATTAAAAAACAATTACAAATGCACTGATATAGTTCTTAATTGGTGACAAATAAAAAATAACTGATGGTTTGTGTAATTCGTAATTTTATTGGATGCAGAGCTCCAGAAAAAAGACGGAGGGAGTACGTGATAAACTATACAGGACATCGTGGTGATTGAAGTTCTGCGCTGGTGATGACCTCAAATCAAAAGGAACAGAAAAAAGCATGCATGATAAAAATAACCAAACTACCAAAGATTTACCCGCTAGATGCTTTCAGAAAACACTGGCAGCACTGATCAAAGGGGAGTAGCCTAAAAGTCGCATGCGAGACGCATGCATTACCTGTTAAATGTTACCTCAAGTTCAATGTACAAATAAAACGTGAATTCAAATCATTTGTTTTCGAAAAAACAATATTTTAATTGGAGTTCCGGTACTTTAAGATGTAAGACTGCATCACTGTATGTAACGTTGGTGGTACCGCCAGTATTGTACTTCAGCCTTGCATAAATAACATACCGCAATGTTTGATGCTATACAGCTCAAAATCTCAGTCTGCTTCTGCCATATTTTCTTTTGTGTTAGCACAGCTCGCATTACGAGTTCTCTTTTAACATAGTGGACACAGAAGAGGGTATACCAAATACATTACATATATAGCGTAACAGAAGCACGTGTTGTGTGAAATATTGTGACAATGCTTTAGAATTCAGTGCATGTTTTTTATTGTAAAGCACCATGGGAAACTCTGCGTGAAAAGCGCTGTATAAAAGTTAATTGTATTGTATTGTGTATGCATACGCCAAGTACCACAATGTGACAATGAAAAACATGTTTAATCATTCACACAAAAACCTTATAACCCAATTATTTGGCCAAGGGACAAAAAAACAAAGCTTTATAATTCATTTCACAGTTTTCCTGGAAAATATCAGAGCACCACTGGGGTTTGGACAGGAATGGGTCGGACAGGAACACAGCTCACCTGCTTCTATTCACTGTGAACGGTAGCACCTGTCTCAGTGACCACCGTTAACATGTAACAGTACTACCATATTTGAAACCAAAAAAAAAATCTAAAACTAAAGGGCCTTGGTTATTTACCTAACACAGACTTTGCATTTATAACCACTGAAAATGATTACAAACATCACAAAAAGCTAAGGGAACAAAAAAAATAAAATAAGACAGCGTGATTTGAAACTACTTGCTCTTTAAATATTAAAATAATGACATAACTACATACATACATAAATAAATGAACTAATAAATATATAAATACAAAAACGAATGCATGAATGTTGGAAGAAAAAAAAAAACAGTGTCTCTTACTTCATCTCCAACACCTCCTCCAGGTGTTTCCTGCGCTCTGCGCGAAGGGTGGTGAGGTGAGCTTCCTTCTCCGCCAGGGACTGCTGAGTGGACGACAGCTTGGCTTTCATGGACTCCAGCTCCTGCTTCACCTTCTCCATGGTGGCCATCAGCTCCTCCATCTGCACAGAAACACAACACAGTCAGCCTGCAAAGCCAGCAGGGCTGCCACCTTGAGCCTACATGCCTTTTTCCAAAGAGAGGACCACTGGTGCGGCTCCATGCTGTGGATGTAGGTAAGGCAGAAAAGATCGAATGGCACAAAGGGTATAGCTCTGAGATTTGAGCATGCATATTACTTTCAGCAAAGGGCTATCTCATATATGTTGGGTTTGATAAAGGGGAGCCCCTTTGAGCATGCATGAGTGTTTCCAAAGAGGTCCCCATGCTGTGGGTTCAGGAATTGAAGGGGACTCCACTGTATAGGTTTGCCCTTTGATGCATGCAGTTTGCAAAGAGGATTGACATCCCATGCTTGAGTAGGAAAGGGGGGACAGAATAATACAGCCTGACTTTGATTTGCAAATACAGCACTACCTCTGTTGTAAGAATTCACATAGTTAAGAACAGCAGGAACAGACACGTCCCGGCAGAGTTTACTGCTGACTGTCATTCATTACAGGAATGGAAATAAGACTCAAAATGTTTAGCTGTTTGATCCATTCCTGGTTTCACTATGAGTTTAAGACAACACATCTGAGCTTGTTACTTATACACTGTGGCTAATCAAGCTCATTGTAAAACCTGGAAAGAGTGAAACTGCTTTGCAATAGGAGTCTTATTTCCATCGCTAAATTGGCACAACTGCTAATCTTAAATAGGTGCCAACCATACCTTTAAAATTAATATTCTTATCTTCTATTAGCACTAGTAATATTATTACTCGTCCCCCACCTACATTCCTCTGTTGAAGACCTTTTAGTTTGGGCAAGTTTTTTTTATGCAGCAGATATTTCAAAGAACACACTATAATGTTCATGAAAACTTACTGTCGTTTCTTGGTGCCTAATCATTTAAATTCAGTTCAATGGCTACAATCAGACCCACAGCAGAAGTTGCTAGGATGCAGCACTTCATCTATAGTGTAGTGTTTTAATATTTGCATATTAACAGTAAAAACTGATCAAGAGGGGCTCCTGAGTGGCGCATCTGGTAAAGGCGTTCCCCGTGGAGTGCAGCATGCACCCTATAGCCTGGAGGTCGCTGGTTCAAGTCCAGGCTATTCCACTGCCGACCATGGACGGGAGTTCTCAGGGGAGGCGACAATTGGCCGAGCGCCACTGGGGCTTCGGTCAGCCAGGGTATCCTCAGCTCACCGCGCACCAGTGACCCCTGTAGACTGGCCGGGGACCTGTGGGCTTGCCTGTAAACTGCTCAGAGCTGCGTTGTCCTCCGACGCTGTAGCTCTGGGTTAGCTGCATGGCAGGTCTGCAGAGCGAAAAGAAATAGTCGGCTGGCGGCACGCGAGGACAGTGTGTGTTCATCTTCACCGCTCCCGAGTCAGCGCAGGGGTGGTAGCGGTGAGCTGAGCCTAAAAATACAATTGGATATTCCAAATTGGGAGAAAAGCGAGGGAAAATCAATTGGCCACTACTAAATAAAAAAAAAAAAAACGGATCAACTAATGAATAACCTAAACTCCACATTAGGAAAGCTGAGTGCTCAATTTGCTGTTTCTAATAGCCCCATTCCAGGTGGGCCGGTGGAACTAATGGAAGGTGTTACAGTGCAGCAAGCCAAGTTTGCTTATTAGCCTGTTATAAAACAACAACTCCACTACATTGATATGGAGCCTAGAGAGGCCCATGCAATAGCCAAGCTTCTGTATTAAACCCACTAAAACAAGCAGTTTCTCCAATTCACCATCCGTCTGTTAATCTGACTAACTCTCAAATTTGAATGAGCTCACAAGCCATCAATGTAAAAAGCACTGTACTAGATACTTCAAGATGATGAAGACACACATGCTGCTGTCTCTGTCTGCTGCACCGAGGGAATCCCAGTCACCTGCAGCCCACTACACGGCAATTAATTCCATGTATAGCCTTGCCTGCTTATTAAGAATTCTTCCTTTTGTTTCGGTCTCCGTGGGCTTTAGAAATGAAGAGCACTGAATCTGTTCTATTGAACAAATTTGTCTGCCGTACCTCTCCAGGCCTCGAGGATACAAATCCTCTGGCTGCTATCTTCTCTCCGTTTCATGACAGCGTGCCAAGATGTGAGCTATTAATTAGGCCTGTTCACTATTATTAGATCCTGGAGCCTCGAACAGTTACAGACATACTTTTTTTTTTTTTTTTTTTTTAAATCCAAAACAACCTAATTGGGCATAGAGGATTTAAAAAGGTAGATAAAAAGCCCTCTGTGATGCTGCAATGCTTCAACACACTGACCTCTTTGTTTAAGTTATTATTATTTTTTAACCCCACCTACTGTAGAATATTATTTTACATAGAGACACGCCACTCTACCAGCCAGCAAAAACAAAAACATTAAGCATTCAGCCACACTTAAAGTATCTCTTTCCAGGCTTAAATTACAATCACTAGGCCACTCTGCTTACATGCTTTTACACATTGCTTATCTAGTCCCTCTGCTGTAACCACCAAGCCATACTGCTTACCTCCCAGTCCCACAGCTCTAACCATAAGGCCACAATACTTCTTACACTTTCACTTCTAACCACTATGCCTTTCAAATCTCGGCTCCAGAAACTAGGGCACACTGCTTCCCAGTTCTCAGATTTTTAACATTGGGTCAAACTCTTCCTTAGCCATCAGCTATAACCACCAGGCCACCCTGCCTCCCAGTTCTTCAGCCCTGACAACTGGGCCAAGCTGCATCCCAGAACTTGGCTCTAACCACTGGGTCAACACTGCTTCCCAGTCCCTCATCACTAACTACAAGGTCACACTGTCTCCTTGTCTCTCAGCTCTAACCACTGGACCACACTGCTTCCCAGTCCCTCATCTCTAACCACAAGATCACACTGCCTCCTTGTATCTCAGCTCTAAACACTGGGCCACACTGCTTCCCAGTACCTCATCACTAAACACAAGGCCACACTGCCTCCTTGTATCTCAGATCTAACCACTGGGCCACACTGCTTCCCAGTACCTCATCACTAAACACAAGGCCACACTGCCTCCTTGTATCTCAGATCTAACCACTGGGCCACACTGCTTCCCAGTCCCTCATCTCTAAACACGTGGTCCGGAGCTCCAACCACTTGGCCATTGTTTAACACTACCACACCAATTTAAAAACAAAACGTCGTCTCTCAGATACATGCAAATTCCTTGTGGCACTGTGCCCTTTTTTGTGTACTTTAATCAACTATAAATACAACTATATGTTTGCAGTGGATCACTAATATATTCTGTGTGTTGTGGAAAGTTGGCTTCCCTTCCCAGTGAGAGTGTGGATATTGTTGACGCACTGTACTAATCTCCAAGACTAACCCCTTACCCCCCTCAAGCCCCGGCAAATGGAACTCATTTGGGCCTGACAGGGGGGCATGGCGGCTAGGGAGGAATGGCATCTTTCCCTGTAAAAGGCTCTAATCGCTAGCAGGCTGACGGGAAGTGGGAGTTGCGGAAAAGGGGAGGAATAGCCAGCTGTGCTCCCTCACAGCCACACAGATTGGGCACTAACTGTTGTCTCTATTGCTAGATCTGCATAATCGCAGGCTTTCATTATTAGCGGTATTCAGATTGTAAAGCAAGTCTTCCATCTCAGTGGATCTGTGCTACTGAAATATCATCCTCTTCTATTAATAAGAATAGTTAATTTCAGTTAGACCGAAAACCTGTAATAAAACTTTATTGAGAGAATCACAGAATACAGAACAAACTGTAAAAGACACTATCCCAAATGATGTGGTCTGTATATGAAATCACTACCGCAAACAATTTGACATAGGAGGCTTAGACACTGTGGCGGCAGCAATTTTGTATATTTACTGTCACAACAGGGTTATTTTTTCTTGTACTGTATGATACCCCCAATCTAGTCTAACTGAGAATCACAGAATGCAGTTATGCACAGTGTGGATCCAATATCTCAAAGGATTAGGGCAGTATCACAGGTCTCCAATATGGCAGCCATGCTAAGCCACAGGTCAAAGTGACGGGTACCATTAGATTGTGCTTGCAGAGTTTCCAGAACTAAACATAAAATAAAACATGAAGTTGGCATCTGAAATAGTTTAAGTTATATTTGCAGTGATGCCGACTAGTGTAGAGACAGTCAGCAAGGTTTCAGGAAAGGGAGATTGTGTCTAACTAACTTGCTTGATTTTTTTGAGGATGCAACATCAACAATGGATAATTGCAAAGCATATGACATGGTTTATTTAGATTTCCAGAAAGCTTTTGACAAAGTCCCGCATAAAAGATGAATTCTCAAACTGAACGCAGTAGGGATTCAAGGAAATGCATGCACATGGATTAGGGAGTGGTTAACATGTAGAAAACAGAAAGTACTGATTAGAGGAGAAACCTCAAAATGGAGCAAGGTAACCAGTGGAGTACCACAGGGATCAGTATTAGGTCCTCTGCTCTTCCTAATCTACATTAATGACTTAGATTCTGGTATAGTAAGCAAACTTGTTAAATTTGCAGATGACACAAAAATAGGAGGAGTGGCAAACACTGTTGCAGCAGCAAAGGTCATTCAAAATGATCTAGGCAGCATTCAGAACTGGGCAGACACATGGCAAATTACATTTAATAGAGAAAAGTGTAAGGTACTTTACGCAGGCAATACAAATGTCCATTATAAATACCATATGGGAGACTGAAATTGAAGAAGGAATCTATGAAAAAGATCTAGGAGTTTATGTTGACTCAGAAATGTCTTCATCTAGACAATGTGGGGAAGCTATAAAAAAGCCCAACAAAATGCTCGGATATATAGTGAAAAGTGTGAATTTAAATCAAGGGAAGTAAAACTTTACAATGCATTAGTAAGACCTCATCTAGAATACTGTGTTCAGTTCTGGTCTCCTCGCTACAAAAAGTATATTGCTGCTCTAAAAAGAGTGCAAAGAAGAGCCACTAGAATTATTCCTGGTTTAAAAGGCATGTCATATGCAGACAGGCTAAAATAATTGAAACTATTCAGTCTTGAACAAATTAGACTACTTGGCGATATGATTCAAGCATTCAAAATTCTAAAAGGTATTGACAATGTCGACCCTGGGGACTTTTTCAACCTGAAAAAATAAATAAGGACCAGGGGTCACAAATAAAGGGGCATTCAGAACAGAAAATAGGAGGCACTTTTTTACACAGAGAATTGTGGGAGTCTGGAACCATCTCCCCTGTAATGTTATTGAAGCTAACAACCTTTGGATCCTTCAAGAAGCTGCTTGATGAGATTCTGGGATCAATAAGCTACTAACAACCAAAACGAGCAAGATGGGCTAAACTTTCTTATGTTTTTATGGTCTTATGAAGTATGGCAGCTGTCTCGTCTGCATCCTCATCACCAGGGACATGCACTCACTGCAGGGACAACAAATTAATCTGTACAGTGGTCCCCGTCTCTGTCTCTGTACAACGCTGTCTTCTTGTATTAACTTGTTATGAATTACATTAGCTGTCACACCTCCCATTGACAAATAGTGTGGGCCTGTCAGGATTCCTGTCCGTTATTGTTTTCCAAGCACGAGAAAGCGACTTTTATGGCAAAATACGATGTATAGAAGTGTTCTTGAGTCTGGCTTTTTGATGGATTATGTTGATGTTACTTTGCACATAGGGAAAAGTGCTTCAAAAGTTGCCAGAAAAAAAAAGAAAAAGTTGTTGGAAAGCAGCCTTGCGCTACACTGCTCTTCCTTATATTACCCACTAAAACACTAACTCTTCTTCTGCTTCAAAGCTGCCTTCCGGTTTGAGAATGTCTCGGCAGCAGAAAGCCAATGCTTTAAAAGAGAAATTGAATAACTACATTATTGTTTTTATTTGTGAAGATGTATGAAGTCCACTTAATTCAGTATCTTCAACTAGCGTGGCTTTGCACGAGCTGGCTGTCTTCCCGGTTGCTGTTAGCAACAAGCAGACTTTTCTCATGGGCTTTCTCAGCCAAGGAGGTTTACAATTGCTGTTGTTATCTTTTTATTATACTAATAATTAAATCAATATTAAAACCAACTTAAAATTGTATAACTGCTACGTTTTCATGCTAAGCACTGGGAAAATATGTTTTCAGTTGTATAAACACCTTCTCACAATTAAAATCGGATTGCATAATCTTTACGTCAGGGGTTTTTAACCCTCGTCCTGCAGAGCACCAATCCTGCAGGCTTTATAGGTTTCTTTACATCATCAATGGCTAAAGATCTGGGACACATGTTAATCTTGACTAATTAAGCCAATAATTGGTTAAATTAAGTAACTGAGGGCTCGTTTGAACGAAAACCAGAAGACTATGTAGCTCTCCAGTACCAGGGTTGGAGATCAGTGCTTTACATGTACAGCCCTCTTAAAGCTCCACAATCTCACACAAAAAATACAACTGGCTTGCATTTGTTTGCCATTATATCGTCCACAGCTTAGCCTTCTGCTTACTTTATCCCATGGTAGTTATTGCTGTCTGCAGTGCAGCAAGCTAATGTGCAAGAAAACAAAAGGCACAGAAGTGAAATTTCAGTATTGATAGTGCAATAGTTACCAACCTAGCATGTTAAAAAAACAAAAACAACAAGTAGCAAGCAAATGTGCAAGAAAAAAAAGACAAAACAGAGATATTTAAGAAGAGAAGAAAACTTGTATAAAGTATGCTCTAAGGATACTTGCCTCCTTACGCTATGAATGCGGACACAGAGAGAGAAAGAGAAAAAGAGAAAAACAAGAGATAAGACAGCGGGAAGAAAATGGTGACAAACACGAGCAACAACTGCAACAACATTTTGAAAGTGTTTTGATGGAGAGGCTTCCAGTTTCCACCATAAATCACCAGTGAGGAGACTCCATTCATGGGCACAGCCTCGCAGTACTGGAGGGAGTCAAACACCATTGCCCATTTGCATCAATGAAATCTGTCCTCTTATCTTGTATAATGCGAAGATCACAGATCGTTTACCGTTCCCATCTTTCAAATTCCCTCTTGTAGACATTTGATACCAGCCTGCAGTGAGATTTACAATTGAAACTCACTGGGTCACGTGCTTCAATAGAAAGAGTGCTCGAGAGTTCTACCAGCAAGCTTCAATCCCAACTACAGCGGACAAAGTCACATGTCAAACCAGTTTGTTCTCAGTCTGCTTTAGATAAGGGGGGACTTGACTGAAGTCTTTACATTTTAAAAGACGTTGACTTTAACCCTAAACAATACAGCACAGAAATAAAGACCAGAGGATACAGTTGGAAATGAAGTGGAAATAACCTCAGAAGGGAAAGTGACACTTCTTCAAAGAGAGTAGTGAAGGTATGGGATGGGTTAACTAGTCATGTTGTTGATGCTAAATCCCTGGGATCCATTAAGAGACAACTTGATAAAGTTTTGAGATCAATCAACTACTTGAAACCAGATGCATAGATGGGCTGACAATGGCATTGGCTATTGTCAGTCACATTCAAGGCAGTGCTCTCGTTCACAGTGAGTGAGCTCATCTCTGTTCACCTGAACACCCTCCACTATTCAAGCAGAGACTGACACTTGTGCTGAATTGTGTGGCGGTTTTGTGAAGTGGACAAATGTCCCCTGGAGGACAGGTTGAGACACAGGCAGACTGGAGCTCAGGCCTTCTGAAAGGCACTGGGGTTGGGTAGGGTCCACTCTGGCTGCAGGGCGCTCAGTTTTTTCTATGGAGGTGCAAATGGGAGGAGGGTTGCCATTTTGTACCTGAATTTCCACACCAATTTGAAATCTGCTTAATTCTTTGTAAATCTCTGGATTCGTTTTAGTATCAAACCGTAAAATTTGCTAGAATCATTCTTTTTGCAAAGTACGTAATGATTCCAAGTCTTTTTTGCATTCGTTTTCAGTGAAATCAATCAATTAATTTGTATTATGATTAATTTGTTAAATGATCCAAGAATAAGCCTTCATTCTGCTGTCTATTTTGCATGACCTTGCTGTAGGTTCACTCTTCTGAAGGGTGTATTGAAACAAATGTCAGGTTTCTACTGCCTGGTTGAATCCACACCATTTCAATCACTCACTGTAAAATGAAGCAACCACAGGCCATCATTAGTGATGGTACTGAAGCATGTGTACTTAGGCCAAGTAGGAAACACTTCCAGGCTTTAATTTAACATGAACAGCAACTGTGCCAGGCAGCTTTATCACACCTAGTTTGGCCACTGGATATTTTCCATTTGCAGCTTGTAGACCACAGAGATCAAAGCATTATTTCTAAAGGTTTATAGGCTAGATCAAAGAAATACAAGTTAAATAGGGTTTTATACAATGAACCCTATTTACCAAAGCTTTTTCCACTCCAGTGTGTGATTTGCACCATATTTGTGAAAAACTGAGAAACAACAAGTTTAAAACCTGTAGACCATTTAAGGTCACCAGTGGTTCCTCCTACTGCGCTGCAGGGGGAGTCAAGCGATCAGGAGCTAGCTGCTTCGAATCTTGGTGGAGCATTGCGTGGGTTTCTGCATTGATGTGGTTTGCTCATGTGGAAAACAAAGGTCTGGGCATCAAGGTCAGGTCGATATTGCCCAGGTTGGGTCCTGGTCTCCAAGGTACATTAGCTTTGTAACATTGATTTCTTATATAAATCTATAGAAGACACCATTGTTCCTGCAATTTATGTAGGCAGGACTATTGGATTCTTTCATGAGCATTACATTCACAAACACCAAAATATTGTGAAAAGAAAATATCACAATGAGTTCCACAAAATGATTTGAAATGTAAAAAAAAATTATAACCACCACCACAAAAGATGAAATAAGCACACACAGCAACGATGGTAATATATGTCACAAAAAAAAATGAAATACCAAAAAAAGATGATTATTCATTTCATACCTTGAACCACTTAAAGCCAGCGTGGTTGGAGTCATGCATTTGTTCATATAATTGCTTCATACAGGCAGTGAGTAGCACAGCAGTGGTAGACAAGAAAACAAGAGAAAAAAAAACAAGAAAAAAAGAACAAAAATAAAAAGGTGAAAAAAATCACGCAAAGAAAAAATTAGAAGCAGAGACTTTGAACGCAACAGTGGAAACAGTCGACAGTCAACATTAAATCACACAAGTACAGGATCGTGACAAGAGCGTTTTAGAGTAAGAATATAAGACAAAGGCAAAGCAAGCACTCTTCTCAAGTCAGGTGCAGAGTGTTAGCAGAGACAGGGAAATAACCTAACAAACTTAATTCAAATTCATTCAACCTGTATTCATTTATTCTGTTTTGAGTCTGCATTAGACAACACATTCTGATTGGGATGTTTTGGATTTTTAATATAAATGGTTTCCAACAAGTCTGGCATCACAGGCATAATTGTTAATATTGGTTGTCTCTCTGTTATTTAACAGAGAACATGCTGATTGGCATAAAATACGATATTGCCTATGATGTCTGACATAGGACACACTAAATATTACCGACTCCCAAGCCCCTATCAAGTCTTTTAAAAACATTTTCCTATGTCATGTTGAAGCCTCTCGTTCTTGTTGGGTGAGGTGGGGGCTCATAAAAAGAATGTACACATTCTTTCTTGTTGTCAGGAGAACAGCTTTACCTTAAGATGAGGGAACACAAAGCCACTTTTTCAGGAAAATTGGCTTGAAACCTGGTTCCAGGAGATCGGGAGACCTAGTTTGAGTCAACTTTGCTGCATCAAACCCCAAGTCCCCTGGTGTGCCATGCAGTGGCCTGAAACCTCGTCTACTGAAACCAAGTTCCAAGCCACAGTGGCTTCAGGTACATTTAAGATTCACTCCCTGTGCAGCAGGTATTGGAACCCCAGGTAAAACATGGAACTTTACACTTTTTTACAGATACATTTAGCCAGAGTCGGTGACTTGGACTCAAGTCTGACTCGTTGACTTGAATGAATTAACTTGAGACCTGACTTGGGACTTGGACTACTTGACGAAAATTACATGACAACAATAAAAATTCAAACGCTACACCGGTATTACGGCTTGTGTTGCACCCTCACTATGCTCGTCCCCTCGCTCTCTCTCTCCCTCTCCCTCTCGTGCTGCACATTTGTGTGTGTGTGTGTGTCTGTCTGTCTGTCTGCCTGGTCCCTGTCAGCGCCGGCAGATTTTTTTTGCAACACCACACCCAATTTTGGAAGTACCAGCCAAAAGTAACCAAATTGTGTTTTTTAAACCAGCCAAAAACAGCAAAAGACTTAAATATATATATATTACAAAAGCATACATAAGTGCTACATATTTACTTAAAATAAAAAATAACACATGTAAGTAATGTTATGAATGATTTATTTATTTATATATGGGCTTTGCTTGATTTTTTCTCACAATTTACAGTACAAGCAAGCACTACTGTTTCTTATGTGATGAGATCAAATGCGGTAGATCCACGATAGTTTTTTTTTTATTCAGAAGGCAGTGTAAAATTAAAGTGTCCTAAACTGTTGGTGATAAGTCTATAAAACAATAAAGAAAATAATATTCTAATTAAATTTGTACTGATATAGTTCTTAATTTGTTAAAAAAAAAAAAAAAAAGCTTTTTATTTCTCCCTATTTTACAATTAAACAAGAACCCCGGTCAAATGCATACGAGTGTCAATCACCAGTCCTGAGGAAAGAAGTAGGCGGGTTCACAATTTTCTTCAGCCGGATTTGCTGAATGCCAGTGTGGGCATTTGTGTGATTCGTCATTTTATTTGATGCTGAGCTCCAGAACAAAGTCACACCCCGGGGTGGGGGTATTAGAGTATGCAGGGCATTGTGGTGATTGAAATCCTACACTGCTGACGACCTCATAATCAAAAGGAATAGAAAAAAAAACATGCATGGTAAAAATAGCCACAAAATAGCCAAACCGCCAAAGACAATATTTACCTGCTAGATGCTTTCAAAACAAGCCACATTTCTAACTGTTGTCTGTAAAAGGAAGCATTTCTGCTATTATTTTTTATTTAATTATTTATTTTCAATTTCAGACTTGTTTGTATATTTGCTTCAGAGACGGTAAGGTATTGAAGTTTTGAATAAGGCAGTTGATATTTTTTCAAGGCTACTCAGAGTACAGACGCACTGGATGAGGAGACAATTACTTTGAATAATCCTGTAAATCGCTTTGGATAAGGTGTCAGCTTAATTAATTAATTAATTAATTAATTAAATTACTTATTAATAGTAGTAATAATAATAATAATAATAATAATAATAATAATAATAATAATAATAATCATCATCATCCTCATCCTCATCCTCCAGTTCTCTTTTTGTTTTGCTTAAGGGGTGGGGACTTTTAGCTCAACTGCTGCAAGTGGATGAACTTATGTCATATCGTGGCGACTGTCTGTCTGTCTGTCTGTCTGTCTGTCTGTCTGTCCCATAACCACCTTCCAGAGCTTTCTGGCCTACAGGTCACGCATAGACCCGTCTGCAGATGTCTCTGTAAAGATAGCATACACCACCTGTGGCTACAGCCTGTTCTGCAAATAAAGAATGTTTTCAAAGTTGAAACTGATATGTGAAGTTTCTGTTGCACTTTCTTGAAGTTGACATATTGCATGTATGTGGTACAGACTTGACACTTGACCGTTGTGACTTGAGACTTGGCTGTTGGGACTAGGGACATGACAAAAATGACTTGGTTACAACTCTACATTTAGCTATGGCAGGATACATTAACTTGACCAGAGACAACGTGGAAATAAAACCATGGAAAACTATGGGGATTGTAAGAAACTTGTTAGGCTAATGACGGAATTTAATTTCTTACCTGTTTCATACCCCATTGTGTGCGTTCTGTATGATCGTCTATTGTTGTTTCTGCTCAGATCATTACTTTAACAAAATTTAATCTAAATTTTTGACTCATCAAAGTAGCCACCTTTTGCAGATATAACAGCCGAACACACTCGTGGCATTCTTTCTACAATGGAAATCAAATATTGTTCGGAAAGTTCTTCCCAACACTGTTGCAGAAGTTCCCACATATGTGTTGCACTTGTAGGTTGCTTTGCTTTCACCCTTCTGTCCAGTTCATCCCAAACCAGCTCGATGGGGTTTAAGTCTGGAGACTGTGCTGGCCATTCCATGATTTGAAGCCTACCGTCTTGTTCTTTTCTTCTAAGGTAGTTCCGACATAGCCTGGAGGTATGTTTTGGGTCATTATCTTGCTGTAGGATGAACCCCTGACCAACTAGGCGATACCAGAGGGTATTGCATGGCTGCAAAATGCTGTGGTAGCCGTTTTGGTTCAGGGTGCCACTCACTCTGTTTAAGTCGCCGACTCTGGATCCAGCAAAAGAGCCCCAGACCATCACGCTTCCTCCTCCATGTTTGACAGTTGGTGTCACACACCGAGTAACCATCCTTTCGCCTACTCGACGGGCGTGCAAAAACCCTGCGTGATGAACCGAAGATTTCAAATTTTGATTCATCGGTCCATAAGACCTTCTTCCAGTCTTCAGTAGTCCACTGGCGGTGCTTCATGGCCCAGACAAGCCTCTTTTCTTATTTTGCCATCTTAGCAATGGCTTTCTTACTGCCATTCGACCTGTCAAACCTGCAGCTCGAAGTCTTCTCTTCACAGTTGAAACTGAGACTTGCTTACTTTGACCAGTGTTAAGCTGTGCTTGAAGCTGTTGTCCTGTGAGCGCCTATCACGCAAGCTGTTGACTCTCAGAAACTTGTCTTCTGATTCTGTTGTGGCTTTGGGTCTGCCAGACCTCTTCCTGTCTGAGTTTCCTCCAGTTTCCAAGTGCCTTTTGATGGTGTAGGAAACTGTACTCACTGACACCTTGGCTTTCTTTGCAATTTCTCTAAAGGAAAGACCTACACTTTTAAGGGTTATAATGGTCTGTCTGTCTTCCTTTGTTAATTGCCTTTTTCTCGCATTTATGATAGCAATATACTACTTCCTGCAGTACAATACTGTCCAAATAATGCTTAAGAGGGTGTAGTAACACAGTCTGTTCCAACACTGCTTTTATACAGACAGAGGGTTTGTAAGTAATCATCAAAAGTTGGGACACCTGTAGGAATTGTTAGCATCAACTTTCAAGGCTTAATTTACTTCCATTGCTGCAGAACAGCTGTAAGTTGTTAACCCATTACTTGTTCCCTGAAAAAGGCCTTTTTGTATAACTCTGAAATGTACATTATTTTTCAGTTTTTGGTAACCTAAACTTTTTTTTTTAACCTCTGGCAGTTTACCGCTTACCTTTGTACCATTTCAGGTTATTCACTGGACTTGAACTGCTTAAATTTCAATAAAAACTGGAAAAATGGGGGTGTTCTAAAACTTTTGACTGGTAGTGTATAATATTTGATGATGGGTTGAATAATTTAATTAGGCTTTAACTATAGGCTGGGATAAGATCCTTTAGATAGTTATTTGGTTTAAATTTATGATTGCTTTCATGCATACTGTACAAGTTTTGTAGTTAACTATAATTACATTCTTTAGGACAAATTTGTATAAAGATTGAAATTAGTCCAAATTGAATGAAAATTAGTCCAAATTGAGGGATACAAGATTTGGGTAGAAAGCAACATTATTTAAATTAAAAGCAGAAGCATGGCCTAGTGCTCATGTAACACAAACACATCAGGGAATAATTACACACTGTCACTATACGCGTGTGGAAGTGATTAAGCTCTGTATGTGTGTGAATTCACAACCCCCTTTAGTCAAACCTCACTGGAGCGTCACCATTCAGAAAAGGCAAGGAAACATACATGAGGAGGCTGTGTGGTCCAGTGGTTAAAGAAAAGGGCTTGTAACCAGGAGGTCCCTGGTTCAAGTCACTTAACCTTCTTGTGCTCCGTCTTTCGGGTGAGACACAGTTGTAATTGACTCTGCAGCTGATGCATAGTTCACACACCCTAGTCTCTGTAAGTCGCCTTGGATAAAGGCGTCTGCTAAATAAACTAATAATACATATATTACATATTGATCTGCATTCAGTCAATCAAATCTAGGCAGGCAGTGACCGTCAATATGTCAGTCAATGTGTATCATTGATGTCATGACCTTTTGGGGGGGGGGGGGGGATTTCACACCCAGTGAGCTCTGGGGTGCCAGTACACTCGTGGGACATGTTTCTTATTCAAATATATGCCCTATTCCAACACGTATCTATTCAGCAATACTAAGAAAGATAGTAAACAAGAGTCTGATTGGTTGCCTTGTTGTCATCAATATGTTGGGTACCACTGCTTTTGTGAGACAGTTTGCTCACTCAAATCAATGGTGCATATCTGAAGAGCTGATGATTATCTATTCAGCGACACCAAGATGTTTATTAAGTAAGCGTTGGGTAAAACAAATGTCCCGCCCCCCTTTATAGTTTTATATTTATTTATAATCCAGCATTTGCTGTTAAATTGTTTTAACCAACTGCTAAATCACAATGGAGTCACTCACTTTATTACTCACCTTACTGCATTTACAATCATCAGTTTCCTTTGACAGTAGATACAAGTAACCCTCTTTCTATCCAATGAACCATCAGAACGTTTTAAAAAAAATAAACTTCCCATTCACAAGTCCTTCAGTTTGAGTGCTTTGCTACATAATGTGGTTCCGTGACTGATTTTACATTCCAACGATGACTACACTCATTCAATCCTAGGATGCACTCGATTGTATTAAAATGGTGCCGCAGGAAATGAATTACAGTATGCTAAGAGGGACAAGACAGAAGTGCGATTAACGTGTGTTTAAAAAAAAAAAAAAAAATCTCCCAAAAAAGATTATTTCTGGCTTTCATAAAAAAGGCCCTACCAATCAGAGGCAACCTTAAACACAGAAAAATTGTGCTAAGGAATGCACATACCAGGGTTTCAGCGCAAACTGTTGAGTGGTTTTCAATATACAGTTAGACATTAACATGGGGGCTCCCGAGTGGCACATCCAGTAAAGGCGCTCCACACAGACTGCAGGATGTGCCCTATAGCCTGGAGATCGCAGGTTCGAATCCAGGCTATGTCACAGCCGACCGTGACTGGGAGTTCCTAGCGGGCGGCGCACAATTGGCTGAGCGCTGTCCGGATAGGGAGGGCTTAGGTCGGTAGGGAATCCACGGCTCACTGCGCATCAGCAACCCCTGTGGTCGATAGGGCGCCTGTGGTTCTGCAGTGGAGCCGCCAGATCTGTGTTGTCCTCTGGCACTATAGGTCTGGTGGCATTGCTGTGGATCTGCAGTGCGAAAAATGACGGCTTGGCAGGAGCATCTTTCGGAGGATGCGTGTTCAAGCCTCCGTTTCCCGAGTCGGTGGGGGGGCTGCGAGCGGTGAGCCGAGGATACAGATAATAATTGGGCATACTAAATTGGGGAGAAAACCGGGGTAAAAAATTGGCGCCGACTAAATTTTTAAAAAAATTAAAAAAAACAAATACTGCCCTATGAAGCACTCTCAATATGAGGTACAGCAGATGTTGAAACACACACACACACACAGACCAGGAGGACCCACCTGCTTCTCGGCATGTGAGCGGCCCGATTCCTCCTGGGCCAGCACCATCTCTCGCTCGGCAGTGATCTGCACGCTCTCCCTCAGAGCCTCCTCCAGCTCCTCAATACGATCGTCCTTCTGGCGCAGGGAGTCCTACAGGGAGGCACAAAAACCAGCAGGGGAAACGTTAGCAAGGTGCGTTGTTATTTCAATTCTTCCCTTCTTGGACCACTTCCTCCATCACAGGTACAGGTCAATGAAAAGGGCAGGGGTCTGTAAGATGGGAACAATGATGTAATGGTTACTATGGTAGCTTTAATGGAACTACCATAAGGTATATTTGCACAAATGAACATATCTATTGATGTACTACCTATTTTTTTGTGTGTATCAAATCCTATGTAGGCCCATTTGCGCAAATGTTGTAATTTTAAGGTACATTTTCCTACATCCATTTTTTTATGTGACCACCATCTTTAAAACACCTTAATGTAAGTCTCCACCATTATGCAATGTGATAAATATTTAAAAAACAATATTGTTTTTAGATGGGTCTATAAAGATAAAAAAATATTTCATTGGCCATCATTTCCAATTGGGCCTATAACCTTGTCCTTCAGTGACAACATTTTTTTCCATTGAAGTGTACGCTACATGCCTCTTGTATTGTATGAAACTTTGTGTAGTACCACAACGCCTCCTATTGCTGACCAAACTTACTATGCTGCTGCATCTGTATTATGGATAATGAACTGTGTAACACCCACAACAAAATTAGAGGTCCCTTTACACACACACACACACAAAAACACACAGCATTTAAACAACTCGAGCCATGACCATGCACGACTGAAGCAATGGTCAAGTTTATCAAAGCAGAAAACTAGTGTTTGCTAACGGTTTAGTTTACTTTGCATTAAAACAATGTGTCCGTTTCAATGAGTGGTGAAGCTGTAATGATGCCTGTCCAGAGTGCGCTCACATCTGGACACTCCTAAACACAACTGCATCTCAGTGGGTTTAATCCTGGGCAAACACATTTAAACAAATCCTTGATTTATCAATACCAGCTGCTTACTCCAGTCCTGATGACTGCGCAAGATAAACAGCAAAAAGATAACAGATCTAATCTAAAAGATCAGTTGATTAGTCTTTCAGCAAGGAATGCCCCTGTGTAGTGAAGAACTATTAATTTCTAGGGCTTTTATTTTGTGTATTTCCAGATTTAATTGCTTAACCTAAATTTATGCTTTGTTTAGCGTTGGTGTGTGGGTGGTGGGAGGTTAACTTGCCTTTCTGAGTGGCAGGACTTGAAGACTGTTTACACGTTAAGCTGTTCTCATCATATGTGCCCCATGCATCTTTGACATTCTGTCAGTCTTACTAATGCATCAATCTGGTGTAGTATGCTTCAGTCCTCACAGCTGTGTGCCTGCGAGCGATCAGCCCTGAGATGTAAACTTGGGGTTAGGCCAATAGTGTAAAGATCACTGAGACCGTGTTTATTACAATTCTCCGGTGACAGTCAGCTGGGAAGAGCATTCTTCCTGTGTTTATTTGACCTGATCACGCACTGCACTGGCCATCCTTATTAGATCACCTTACATACACCTTCTTGTGATTGAACATTTTATTGAAGTGCTTACAAATATGCTACTAATTACATTACCTAAATATGATTGAACTATTAAAAAGATTCATATTGAGAAGACAATCGTCCAATTTGGGTATGGCTTTACAAACTGGGAATTATGAACTACAGGTTATTTTCTATAAATACTAGAAATGTATAATAAAGGAATTTTCCAATATGATATACCTGCTGTGCTAGCCTTTTATACAGATCTAAAAAAATACAAGGAAACCCAAAGTACAATGAAGAACTTATTTATGTTGTGATGCGTACAAGCATGTGTTTCTGGAAAGCTGGGATTCCAGGTCGTATCAGACTTAATGGACCACAGACATATCATCTTCCTCAATGCAACAATCACTCAAAACCATGTGGGAATGTGACATGCACGCAGCGCCAGACTGATATTACTGTGATTAGGAAGCAGATAAGCAGCAGATGTTTTAAATGTAGTTTTTCATTTTGACTTTGACAATATTTTCTTATTAAATTGTTTGAATTATGTTTCTTAAATGTAATGAACTATACACATTATATTTTTAAGTCTGTATACAAAAAAGTATTAAAACTGGAAAATACATTAAAGAGCAATGCTTCTGGTCCTGAACTAAAAGCTGTGACTTCATCATAGAAATGTATGTGGCATTTGCAAAATGCAATATTGCTGACTTCATTCACCAGGCAAATACTACAGAGAATGTGATACCAACGATTTTGTTTGGTTTCTATTGATATGAATTGCTGTTCTAAATTATCAGTAACGCTGGGTTTTCTTTGGTTTTAAGTTGACAAACATTTTGGTTAAAGTCATCAGTGTTACAACACCTAAACTTTTCGTACTTGGTCGTTTCAATACGTTTTCAAGTGTCTGAATTTGACTGACAAGAATTCAGTTGAATCTGGAAATCCAAATCCATTTGCACATATTAATTTATTGCTCTGACAAAACTCATCACATTAAAATTATAGCCTTTGTGTGAGTGTATGAGTGTGTGCTAAATTCCGTTTGCAAAAAGTAGTGTAGTTTTATATATGAATACTGGCAGTGCCATCACAATAAATGATCTATATGTCTTCGGAAAGACAGATCTTATCAGGTTTATGTCATGACAATGTCATTTTTTATAATCATCCGCTAATTAAAAAGACGACTATGGCATTGTCCTTGCAGCAGGCATAGCGGTAGATATCCCATCTGCCTTCCCTGGCTAGCTCCGCCATTTATCATCCTGCATTCAGCTCCCGACAGCCTGAACTTTTCCCTTCAGATTGTCCTCCTGCTACTGCTTCCAGTCTGTCAACACGTGCATTCAGTGTGCAACATCCCCCTAGAAAACAGACCCCTGTCACTGTTCACTTCAGGAATTTATGGGTAACTGGATTAAAATGTCATTCAAATTGCTTTTATGGTGTTTGTAAATCATTCCGAGTGGGTTCTGTTGCTTCCATATTGATTTATAATTTTCTCTACCAGCCCTACCTGCTCTCTGCTTGAATGGAATGAGGAAGGCTGTTCAATCCCGGCCTTCTCGAGACAAGCTCAAAACCAGATAATGGCAGATTCAGAGAAAAAGGATGAGTCAATAATGGTGTAATAAAACACAGAACCATTGTGATTGCAACAGTTACAAACACCATACACAGTGAAGGGGGAATGTAAAAAAAAAAAACTATTCAAAACAACATTCAAAGCCAATTATTCTTTAATAAAAAACAGGAATACATGGAGACAGCGGCAACTGATACATCAAATCGGTAACCACATCGATTCGGTCTGCTAACCTTGTTGTTTGAAGTCTCTTATGGGATCTGAAATCAAAATTGATTCTAGGCGTCCTTCCCAAGGTTATAAAAGTTTATTGGGCAAGCCCTGGTCGGCATTGAGTTCCCATAGCAACTGAATACTTTATTTCTACTGCTGTATACAAGGTTTAAGTTTATACTGAGAGTTTTTCATTGTGTTTTAACTGATGAGCACTGATACAACACCCTTGATACAAATACAAATAAATGAGACAGAAAGAACACTGGGGGCTTATTCTGTGGTCACTCCCTCCCTCTTTCCCTCCCTCCCTCCCTCCCTTCCTCCATGGTTCATGGTGCAGCTGACTCTATTTTGTGGTAATGGCGGTACAGCTCGCACTGTGATTCCCATCCTGGCAGTTATTTGATTTGAGCAGTTCTCAGAATCACATATCAGTGAGAGATACAAAAAAGAAACTACCAGAGTACTTTTAGGACAGTAAAGCGCAAATAACCATACAAAATTGTGGCCATTAACAAAAGAACAAACACAGAATAAAACCCAGGAAAACAGAAGCCCCATATATACTATCTATTGGTCTTTATAATCAACCCAGGTTAGCCAGACCTCGCAGATTCTTGCCTCAGCAAAAACGGAATAGTTTCATATACATCGGTGAAGAATACAAAAAATACAAATTGTACATGTTTCCTGTACAGAGACAGTGTCCAGTTAGTATATGGGGTCTTCCCCTTCAGCTGTAGAACCTGCTCCAACATGCTGACACAGGTGAGTTTTAGTCATAGCTGGGTTTCCCTGCAATGGGTGCACAAGCTTAGAAAATGTAAAGTCAGAACGTAAAGCCTCTACCAAGGTAATGTGTAAAAGCAAAGTCCGTTAAGACTTACTGTACACTATGATATTAATAATGAAGCGAAGTCTGAACTTATACAGTGGGTGCAATAGAAAACTGTTCATTAGTCGCTGGTCTTAAACCCAGTAGCCTCCAAATCAGAAATGACTCAAAAGAAAAGAAAAGGACAGACATATACCAAACCTGCTTTTGAAACCAAAAACCATTGATTTAGATGCATTTTATTGGACTCACACCGTTATTGCACACAGACTGACAGGAACAAAACTGCCCGACTCCTAAACAAAGAGATAGACTATTCATTTAAACACTGTCATTAAATTGTATCTGTCGTTTTATTGCTGATATAAACAAGACAGCCCAAGTGAAGGGCTTTAGTTTATATTCGATGAGTCCTTGCAGCAGGAATGCAAGGGGGTTGAGGGATGTAGCTTTTCCAAGATACAAAATCTATTTGATAGGGTCCTGTAGTACTTTATTTCTCTTATTAAGATGTAGGATGATGTGGCCATTCCTAGCCCGATAGGGCTCTCCTTTTAATGGCGAAAGCAAAACTCAAAAGGAAAAAAAGGGGGACATACCTGCTTAAATGTTAGTCATGTTTTGGCAAGCCTGCTCTTACCCCTGTCTCACTCCACCCTGTACAATAACCTAAATGAGGGTCACAAGGAGGGGGTTTTGTGTGATAAACTGTAAACTTTTATTTTCCTAAAACATTTTTACCGTTCCATACGTCATAAATGTGGTTTGGACAAATGTAAACGTTTGCTCTTGGTCGTGAGAGACGAGACCACCAAATATAAACAACTACACTGGCATCCACAGAATTCTCCCAACGTTTATTTAGTTTAGCACAGTTATCATACAGTTACCTAAGCAGAGACAATGATATCGTACAAATGCATGAAATTCTGTCAGATCACTTGGCACTCTCATAGAAAATGTCATTCTCACTAAAGCTACAAAATACATCTGAATATGTCACATTCATTTTGCAATTTTCCCATGGTTATACTATAGTTTAAATGTTTTGTAATATGCTTTACCACACCTCTCTGGGCTTTACCATGGTTTCACTCTGCTTTATTACACTATGCTATGCTTTTACTGCAACACATTTTTGGAAAAATTCACAAAAACTGTATATAAAAGCCTAGAATTACATCTTGGGATCCTGGTGACTTGAGTTTTTCATCGTATGTTCTGTATTTAGGTGAATCTTTATGCATTAGCATACATGAGCGTCACTCCATAATGCTCAAGACAAGCAAGTGAAAACATACAGCTCAACTTACTGAAGACTAAAATTTCAACTAAAAATGGTTTCCTTTTTTATTCTGGTTGAAAATTCTCTTTACTTTCATTTTTTGAGTTCCATATAAGCAAAAAGGTGGTGTGTTGGATCCCTCACGTTACCTTTTCACCGCTCGGAGTAATTTCTATACTGTGAATAACTTTTGCTCTGGGCCACTGCACTGTGAAGTATTTTATTCGACTCCACAAATAGACTGTATTCACATGACAGGATTTACAATTGAACAGTTTAAAGATTAACAAGAGGAATCCATCACCATCCATCACGTATTACACATTACAACAAAATACATGGAAACTAGAAGAAAGATGAGCAGCAATAAAAAAGCAGTTTTTTAAAACCTGGTTGGTTTGACAAATATAATCCACCATACAAGCTAGAGTAAAACATCCCCAAAATTAAAACCAGCACAGAGTTTTTTTCTTTTCTTTTTTTTTTATTAACACCAGAAAACTTGGTGAAATTTCTTTGGCTATAAAACAAAAGTAATAGAAAAAAGAAAGAAAGACCATTCACAAATGTATACAGTTTCTGAAAGGCAGAGGAAACACACGGAAATAATAATATTAAACATAACGCAAATTTGTGAAATTTTCAAACCTAAATGTTGACTGCAGCCACAATACATTCGCTTAATTTAAATAGACAGTAATCCTTTTTGTTCAATGAGATATTTCATTACTGTAATTATACACATGTCAGAATCTATTTAGTGATAATGCTGACACATTGGGTAGCCAAATGAAAGCCATATGCACTGCTAGAGAGAGCTGAGCTGGAACGGGACAATGAATAGATTGAGCCACATCATACTGAGAACATTCATCACGAGAGGGGACAGGCATGACAAATGCACCCGAACTTCAAAAGAGTTTCTTTTTTTCATTAAAATGATTCGAGTCTGACCTGTTCTTAAAATGCTTTTACAATCCCTCCCCCAGCCTCCACTTTTTTAATATTGGCTAGGAATCCAGCTCTGATGCCAGGATTCAATTGGATGTGTCTTTGGTTCAGGTATCAATCCTGGGCTTTGCAGAATTGGAAAGATTGAAAGCTTTGCCTGCCAAAGCCCTTTTGCGTGCCAAGGACTTGATAGAAAACGGGCACAAACGGGTACATTTCTCCTGTATACCCCAATGAAAATGTGCAATTTTGCAGTTTTTGTTTTTCCCCCAGGTTAAACTATGCATTTACTAAAATTTCCCATGGGTTGACATGTTTTTTAATATGCTTTACCATACTCTCAGTGCTTTACAATGCACCTATGCTTGACTATGCTTTATTAGACTGCTAGGCTTTTACTGGGGGGTAACTTTTATAAGGGTAAACACAATCTTTTTTAATCATGATAGCATGTACAGTCTACTATGTAGAGGCAGAGGTTTGCATTGTGCGTGTGTTTTTTAGGGATGTAACAATACCCTAATGTCACGATACGAATTGCAATATGCAGGTTTGATACGATATGTATCACAATACATGTGATGGTCCTGATCGGCTACATGTATGATGCATAATAAGATCATATGATCATTTATTGATAGGCCACTTTGTTAAAAAAAAGTTTTAATAGATTTTAGCAAATATTTTACAGCGGAACAAATGTGTTTTGTAAGAACCACACAATCTGATGAGAATAGCATTTTAAAAGTCGATTCCACACTGCAGTTATTGACATTGACGACTTATTAAGCTAAGTTTACTTTTTGACCTTTGTAAAATTACTAAGTCCTGTCCTTTCATTACAGGGAAGTGGGAAACAATCCCAACATCCCTTCTATTTCATGCGCAAATGAAAGTGTACGAACAGGACCATTAAACCATCAGGTTTTCTTAAAAAATAACTGGACAGAAAAAAAACCCAGCACAATACAACACCATGCTTAACTGTCAAACTCAATCTCATCTTGTTCCAAAAATAAAACTCCCACTGGTTCAGACTACAACCTGTCACTGGACCTTACAGAAAGGTCAAAGATCTCCTGTGTGTATCATATTTTTTGTGTAACTCCAATATTTCCATGATAATACAATTCATATACAACCCTCTGTTTTGCCTACATGTTACCTACATGTAGTCCAGGGTTCAGACTCTTTTTAAGGTAACTTCTCCCATCGTTGCGAGTAGGAGAGATGGAGTTCTGCCAGCCCGCAATGCTGATGCTATGTTTCCATCTGCCACTGAGACTTGAAACCAATTTGAAATCAGACTGGTGTGGGACATGTTCTCTTCAGTCTTCCCATCAGCAGCAGATCAAAATCAAATCAATATTAATTGGGACCCTATCCGTTCTAGTGAGGATAGCAGGCTGGTAGAACTTGATCTCTCCAACACACACTGATGGTGGAAGTTACACAATAATCGCCAAATGCGAGTGGCATGTTTTAAATTTCTAACTGCAGAATTTTTTTTGGGCAGAATATAAGGGCTGTAAATATGTATTGTGGCAGGGCAGAAACCCTGCTGCTGTAAAACGGTGGGTGTTGACACGCCGCACAGGCGCGCAGATTAAAAACATATACATTATAAACAACACAGGCCCGACACTAGGGTACCAACAATGGTAATCCTAGTGCCAGATTTAATAAAGAAAAGAACAAAGCTAAAAATACACATTTGCCACACAAGGCGAGCGCTAGCCTCATGAAAAGAGAATGGGATTTTTATTTATTTTCTCAATCGGAACACAGCGTAGTTTACACAAAACAAAAGTATATGCAAGGAGTATATCTTACTGCTCGTTCTCTCGCTTTTCCTGTTTGTCCCTTTTTGTCACATCTAACTTTATTGATCACTGGTCTCGTTTTGGCAAACACAACAGCCCAAAACGAAACTTAAAAAGGTGCAGTCCTCCAAATCCGAACTGATAAGTAAACATTAATATTTGTCTTGCATTAACATGGCTTCCAAGCAAAGCATGTGAGCATATTTCTCACACCAATTTAATTTTGTACTTTGCACCTATGCATTATGGAGTGTGTATGCTTTCTCAGTAAATCTACTTAATTAAAAAAAAAAAAAAAAAAGTTATGATTTTCTGTCTTTTTTCTGGGGTACACCGCTCACAATACTTTAGTTATTTGTTTATTTATCTTTAAGTAAAGGCTTCTTATTTTATCTCTGGTAAGAAACTATATCTGCGCAATAACTGTAGATAAAGCATTCCGTATTGGAAGCCACCGGTTATTATTATTAATGGATGCGACAGGATGGCTGAATGATGACATCACCAGATCAGGAAGCTGACACAGAGGCAGGACTGTGGGTTGATGCGCTGGGGCGCGTTTTTTATTGAATTAAACAAAACAATGCTCACAGAGCCAAAGTAAAAGTTTTAAACAAAAAACGTCTCGCAACAAACTACCAACAAGTACCGTGCTGGGGCTCTCCACATACAGTCAGCACTCACATATCCGACCCTATAAAATTTTGACTTCAGTAACGGTTAAACGAGTGTGACACATATCTCATTATTTCATCTGATCTGATGTGTATGTAGGTGAGCATGTTGTAAACTGCCCCCTACCACCCAAACAACCCCCTGCCCTGCACACACACACACACACACATACACACATTTTGTACAAAGAAAAAATTTGACTTGGGTTTGAGGAACTGTACAAGGAGACGTTGATTCTTTCATTGAAATTTGTTAGCGTACGAGTTGTGGGAATAACACAGCAGTAAAGACAAAAACTTGTCAGCTTTTTCAGGGAACATAAAAAAGATACAATGTCAAAAATACACAGCTGAAAGGGCTAAACCAAGTGAAGACAAAGAAGGTGAGCTTGGGTCAATATGCTTGTCTTTTACCCATGGAAGGCAGGACTGAAATCCAGCTATGACTGGAGCCATACAAGCATTCAGGTTCTGTTGCTCCCATATTGAGTTATTAGAATTCTCTAGATCTGCCTGGTTTTGAGCTACTGTTTGTCTGGAGAATCCTAAACACCAGGACTGGACAGCCTTTCTCATTCCATTCCAGTCATGTGACAATATGACCTGGCAGAATTGAAAGGACTGCAGACAACCTGAAAGCCAGGTAATAGCAGATTTAGAGAAAACTGATAACTCCAAACCACAAACCACTCAGAACAATTACAACCACCATCAAATAGTAAAGGAAATGTTAAAGCAGCAATTAAAATGACTCGTTAAAAAAAATACTGGGCAGAACACAATTAAAAGACCTTAGTTTTCAAATAACACATGGGAATGTCAGACTAAGCATTGGACCGATTAAATAAAAAAAATAAATTAAAAAATGATTTCACTTCTGAGGACCATTCCAAAGTTCTTGTCCTTAACTAAACCCTAAGCTGAGACTGGAACCTGTTTCACAGGCTTCTTAAAACCATGGAACTGCACCTGACAAATGTAGCTAGCTTCAGCAACAGCACAGGATCTGCAAAGTGCTTTTGCTGTGGCGAAACAGCTGGGGTCGGGGAGAAGGCCTTCACAAGCTACTTAATGGCTTTTAAAGTACATTTCTACCCCACAGGCAAGTGAAAATTAAGAGAGAGATTCAAAATTGTCTTACATGTGGTGAAGCTGGCATTTCGAGCCAGGGGTGTGACACCCCCAGTATACGAGACTAAAAGGAATCAGATGGTGGTTAGAACTTCAGGCAACAAACGAACAACCTTCGGGTCAGAATCGGAAGCTGTGGTGACTACTACACCTGCAGGAAATCTGCATTATGATTATAAATATCCGGAGCAATCACAAAACAAATACAAGCAATAAGAATAAACAGCATGTTCTCTGTTTACTGCTCCACACTGGAACATGTATATCATAAATCAGAAATCCTTAACAGTGATCACCTGTTTCAGCTCAATTATAGAATTGCTAAATATTAGGTCAAATTAGGTACTGTAATTTATTGAACACTGAATCTCTTCATGTTACACTTTCAATTTCGATTCATTATATTCTATCGTAATTTTATCATTTAGGTTTTCTTTTGTATTGAAATTAATTGTTCTGTACATAATATAATATATTACTTTTTATATAATATAATAATACACCTACTTTTTATATAATATAATAATACAATAACACCTTTTTATATAGTGGACCACCATCACAAAGAGCTTTACACAGGTAGGCTGTGAACTGTGCATTATATGCAGAGTCACTTACAATAGGACATTGATTTAACATCTCATCCGCAGGATGGAGCACAAGGAGGTTAAGAACATAAGAACATAAGAACAAAAGAACGTTTACAAACGAGAGGAGGCCATTCGGCCTATCTTGCTCGTTTGGTTGTTAGTAACTTATTGATCCCAGAATCTCATCAAGCAGCTTCTTGAAGGATCCCAGGGTGTCAGCTGCAACAACATTACTGGGGAGTTGGTTCCTTACAATTCTCTGTGTAAAAAAGTGCCTGCTATTTTCTGTTCTGAATGCCCCTTTATCTAAAAGTAACTGGCTCAGGGTCACACATTGAGTCAGTCAGTGGCAGGGGTGGGATTTGAACCAATGACCTTCTGGTTACAAATCCTGGACTTTAACTTTAACTGCCTACTTAATAATACAACAATATTACAGGAAGTTCACCATCAATAAAGCGTTGCATAAATCTGCATTAACTATTGTTAATACCCTTCTCTCATTATAATTGTAATAATAAAACTATCAGAATGTTTTTAGCCCTCGGAGTAATTGTGTTAATGTTATTATAGCCAAAAATGACATTACTGTCATAAAATATATCACTTACTGTGCAGAGTAACTAAGCTATGAAACAAAGCAGGCCTTCCATTCAAAACCAAAACCATTCAAAAGTGAACGAGTGAATTGGCACAGTCGTTCAAGGTTTGACTTTTTCATTTTAAAAAGTCCATTAATAGCATGTTTGACATTGTTTCAAATATGATCGTAACAGTTGCGTTTGGCCATATCCATGTATTATTTTTCACACTTGTCTGTTTATGGTTATTTTTGCAGGATGAGCAAGACAACTCCAGCAGCTGCAGCTGTTTTAGGTATTCTGAAAATCCAAAAGCTAGTGCAGCTTGGATGATCCGAATGCATGGTGTTGGATTTACACATTTGAAACAACAGCAGCAAGCAGCTAACAATGATCTTCCCAACTGCCAAAGGTGCATCACAGTGATTAAATAAAATGGCTGTATGCGAACGGGTTCATTTAAGACAAAGACCGCTTCTAAAGCATTTGAAACAGTAACAGCAGCTCCATCCAGGGAGCTCACTATGTGCACCGAGGCACTAGCACTGTGTAAGCTGGGCACCATGCACACCAGGTGCACCGTGCGCACTAGGCACCATGTGTGCCGAGTACTGAGTTCTGTGCAGCACCGTATGCACCGTATGCACGTGCACCGAGCGCTTTGGGCAACGTTTGCACTGAGCACCGCATGCACTGAGCACCGCGTGCACTAAGGCGCTGTGTGACCAAGGCACTGAAATACCGTGCGCACCGAGTGCATGAGCACTGTGAGCACCGGGTACCGCGTGCGCCGAGCACTGTGTGCAATGAGCACCGTGCGCACCGAGGCACCAAAATACCAGGGGCTGAGCGTGCACCAAGGTACCGAAGCACCGGGAGGCAGCTATGCAGCGGTGCCTAACCTAACCGTGTGTGGTCACACACCTGGTCAGTGCGCAGCGTACACCAGGGAGACACAAGGGCCGAAGCCGCGGCGGCGAGCTGAAAAGCAAAACACAGCAAAAACAATTCGGAGAGAACACTGTTCTTTTTTGTTGTTCTGAAGGCCCGACACAGCCAGCGAGGTCTACTCTACAGCGGGATGTATGTAAACACACAGCCCGGTGGAGGAATACACGGCTGGTTGGCTGTTGTTTATAATAACTGCGCTGCAGCTAATCCACAGCACGACCCAGACAAGCAGGGTTGTGCAGTCTGGTATACAGACAGGAGGACATGCAGCGACAACCAAAACAAACAAAGCTCAGTCCAGCTGCCCAGATGGCGGCTGGTGGAATGACTTGACAGTGGGGATGCGGCGAGGCCTAGCCCAGTGGAGGAACTGTGTTCTCCCAAGAGTGTTGACTAGAAAAGACGTACACACGCACTCCTTTAAATCAATACTGCACAGGCAGTCGCTCACACACAACAGACAGTAAGGAAAGGCAGCCTGCAATGCAAGCGAGCAGGCTGCTGAAAGAAGGAGGAAAGAAAAAGAGGCTTCAGTTTTGGAGCTACTGATTCCAGGAAAGCGGCAAGCCAGCTTTCAGCACGAATGCAGGTGAACTGCAGTCGACTCAGAAAAGCTCTTTCACAAAACGCTCAGTTCAACACAGAGGTCTTACCTTACCGTCTTGAGAGGCAAAAAGAGAAATGGCTTCTGTGGAATGACGGTTTTAACCCCTCGGTGGGCGGGACAGAGGAGGTCATCCAGGAAGGGGCCTATCGGCAACTCTGATATAGAGAGCTCAGTGAATACCTACCAATAGGCAGGCATATCCCATACATAATGTTTTGGTGCTCGTCTTCGAATTGAAAGGGAACCTAAAGTGATACAATGTAAGGACTCTACATTCTACGTGTATTTATATTTCCACAAATGCTATGTACTGTATCACTGGTGTTCCGTTTTTGAAACCTGAATTGACAGCTTTATAGCAAGATAACACTTACTTGGAAAATATCTGAAAGCAACTGCTTTGCCTCAAGATCCCAAGTACTGTCTTTTCAGTTTGATATTTTTGGCTCCAAAAACATCTTCATTCAATTTGCTGGCTTAAGACTCCATTGTTGCTTATGTGTATCAGGTTGGACGTGTTTTGCTTCGTTGCAAAAGTCCCAGTTGACACTATAACTTTAGCTTGTGCTGGATGCTATCGGGGTGATTAAAAGCAGCCCTGATCTCAGTTACCCCAGAGTCAGCAGCAAGAGCAGCTGTGCGGAGAGCAGCCATCCCATTCGTATTGATTTTAAACCCCTCTGCTTTGGAAACGTGGAAAATAAGCTGAAATGTGAGATTGTTTGTTCAACGGGTTGCTAAAACACAGCTAAGGAATATGGAATATTGCACATATTTGTTTTTTAAGTTGTAATGTTGTTCTATTAATCCAATCCAAGCCGCAGCGACCAAAATTGCCCTTGCCTGGCCCTATTCTTCCTGACACCAAACCCAAAGGCGGATTATATTTTACATTTTCCTAAGAACACTGTATTTCTATTTAAGAAAAAATTGTTTATTAGTTACTAGCTGTTCCTGAGCCAAACCGTGGCTTCGCTATCTGAATAAGGATGTGGGGTTTTTCAGATTTAAGTCACATCAACAAAGCCCTTGTTTGATAAAAAACAGTTTTGGTTCAAGTCATATCTCACTAACGTACAGCAATTTGTTTCATTAGGAGACTCTGTGTCAGGATTTTCATGTTGCCTGTGGCATTCCCCAAGGGTCTACACTGAGATCCATTCTTTTCTCTTTGCACATGTAACCGCTGGGTGAGATAATCTGTAAACATGGTGTTAATTTTCACTGCTATGCCAATGACACACAGCTCTACAGCTCGTAAAACAGGGGTGTCCAATCCAGGTCCTGGAGGGCCGGTGTCCCTCCTGGTTTTTGTTCCAACTGGGTCCTAAATTACTTAATTAGAACAATAATTGGTATTAATTGGTCCAATTAAGTAATTTAGGACACAGTTGGAACAAAAACCAGGAGGGACACCAGCCCTCTAGGACCAGGACTGGACACACCTGCTGTAAAACCTGATGATACCCTGGCTGTATCAGCCTTAGCTGAATGCTTTACTGATGTGAAGAGATGGATGTTCCAACATTTTTTTTACAGTTAAACTCTTATAAGACAGAGGTTCTGTTATTCGGTTCTCAGCAGCAACTAGAATCTCTAAAAATCGATCTGGGCAATTTGACCACAAACATAAAAACGGAAGTGAAATATCTAAGGGTCTTATTTGACTCTGATTTATCTCTGAGTCACATATCCGCAATGTCATCAAAGTGTCATTTTACCATTTGTGAAAAATTAGGTAATTTCCATTTTTGTCTCATGCTGAGGAACTAATTCATGCTTTTGTGTCTTCCCGTCTTGACTATTGCAATGTTCTATTCGCTGGGCTTCCGGGTCTTAAATAGCAGCTGCTAGGCTTCTCAGCAGAATGAATAGAAAGAGACCAAATAACACCTGTGCTGGCTTCACTGCACTGGCTCCCAGTGAAGTTTAGAGTTGATTTTAACATTTAACTTATGACTAATAAAGCACTTGAAGGTATGGCACCAGATTATATAAAGGAGATTCTAGTCACAAATATACCTTCTCGTGATTTAAGATCAGCTGATGCAGGCTTGCTGTGCCTCCCACAAGTGTACACAAAAAGGGCAAGAGAGCTTTTAGTCACTGTGCTCCCAGACTGTGGAATTCACTGGCATCTCATATCAGAAGTGCTGCATCAGTTGATGACTAAGTCAAAATTGAAAACGTACTTTTTTAGATAACCTTTTTTAAACATTTTTAAACTGTGTTTCTCTTTAATCTTTATACAAGTGTATTATATTTTGATGTTCTTCTGTTTTGTTATATTGGCTTTTTTAAACTGAATTCTAAACTGTTTTTCTTAACATCTATACACATGAATTGTATTTTGATTTTCTTCTGTTTTGTCCTGTACAGCTCTTTGTTATAGTTTTTGTATGAAAGGCGCTATATAAATAAAGTATTGATTGATTGATTGATTCTCTAATATAAATAGATGATACTGTCCATTCAGGCCTTCATTAGCGCAACCAATCACAAGACAGAACATCATTCTTACTGCATGTAGGTCACCACAGGATGCAGTCACAGATCCACAAGAATTTGTGTTGAGTCATGTGGACACTATTACAAGTTAATGAGTAGTGATGAATATTAGGGTAAAAAAAGGTAACATATGCATATGCAGGGAGGGATTCAAATACTTTTAATAATAAGCCAGCCACTTAAAATTAAACAGGACTGGATATATAGAATTTGATGACAATAAAAATGTATTATTTTAAAATCAACTGGTAATCATTTAAAAAGTGTATAATAATTGTAATTATATATTATATGTGGCATGACTTAAAAAAACACACTATAGAAAATCAATATTACAGAACATGCCTTTTGTGGGGAGTCAGGCACATGGACACCTGGCAGACATGAACACATACGGTGCTGATGAAAGTGTGCAAGTCATAAGAAAAGTGCTCATAGTTCAGCAGAGGCTATCCATTGAATAGTACCCAGACAGGCCAAAACCAGTGTACAATGTGGTTATGGTGAACAATTTACCATGTGCCAGGCCGATATGTTCTACAATAATGTGTTTTTTTTCATAAGCTGCATTGTTTATCAAATCACCTTCCATGTAAAGTATAAGTCAACACATCATCTTATGCAGTTTGGGCAAAAGGACAGCAAAACAAATCAAACTGATTAAGTCTATTCAACTAAAATGATTACAATAAGAGACAGCCTCCACAGGAAACACATTACCTTATAAAGCAATCACATACGCAGATAGTGTGTCCAGGAAGGCCTATTAAACATTTTAACTGAGCATTATTTTCTATGAACGGGCCGTCATCTGGACACATACACGATGAACAGACATGTTCACAAACCCAGAATGATTTACTTTGTGATTTATAATAAAATTTACAAAAGCACATAGGCTGCAATAGGACTTGACATGGTGGCACAGTGAGCTGTAAACCAGGCTTGTAATGGTTAGCCCAGCCACCGCAAGGTCATGGGTTGGACCCCAGGGTGATTGACGGTGCTCAGGGACAGGCTGTTAAAGCGGTCAGTCCAGTGCAATCATGAAATACAATATCAGCTTTGGGCCTTGTGGTCCTGCAGCATCTGCTGCTGCATGAGGTAATACACGGTGAATCATCTTTTTTTACATTTGTTTTACATTTGGATTATAATGAAGGACAAATATCCCCCCGTCATTCTGCATGGAGATTAAATTGATATTTGTGGTGCCACTGCACTTTTGGGACGGTTTGCTCGTTAAAATCATTGGCATTTCTCTGATGAGAAGCTGATTATCTATTCATTGTAAAATGGGCAACAAATGCCCCACCGCAAAGTATCACATGCAATCAGGGGTGATGGAATAGTTTTGAGTGTACTGTCTTCAGTGAGGATTTTATATTCTACATCTCAGCTCTCTGGTAAAAGATTCTTGAGTACTGCCCAGTGAGGAATCTAGAGGTTTGGGAAACTTGTGTCTAATGTGTTTGTCCAGAAAAAGGATTAAAGGGTTATTGAGTGTCAGTGTGCAATGAACTGTATTCACTTAACCAACAGGTTGCAGTGAAAAACAATCCAATTTTGCTTATTACTATTAAAAAAATAGTTTCTGGAAAATGTCTAAAAAGATGGTGGAAGGGGTCCCCGAGTGTGCAGGTTTGCGTCCTGGCTGTGCCAAGTAAGCTGGTCTTCGCTGGGGACTCAGAAGGAAGAGTTACATTGGCTCTGGTGCACCCGTGGGTTAGGGAAGTAAAACCGGCAGGGACTGTTTCTCCTCATCACTCTATAGCAAACCCTGTTGGCCAAGCACCCAGTGAGCTCACAGCAAACACCTGCATGGCTGGCCTTTGTACTCCAGAGGCCGGTAGCTCACTGACATCCGCTCTCGAGTTCCTGGGTGAAAAAGGAAGCTGGCTTGGTCGTGGGATGGGAGGATGCCCACTGAACCTTCGGATCACCCATGTGGGGAATTGCTGCGGTGAGGGGAAAAGCGGTTGGGCATTCCAAAATGGGAGAAAAATCGAGGTAAAAATTATAATTGGACTCACTCAATTAAAATAAATAAATAAATAAATAAATAAATAAATAAATAAAAGATGGTAGAAGAACTCCCTAACCCACAAACAGTTTGCAGTAAATTTGTTTTCGGTAGGTAATAAGGATTTGTTATCTAAACAAAATGAAAATGTGTTTTATCAAGTTTTTACAGGATTTCAGGACAATTTGTGTCTTCCTGTAAGGTACTCAATTTACATAACTTAATTTGCTCCCATTATTGTAACAGAGATCCACCCTCTACCCTTGTTCTGTGTGCCGCAGTCTACCTGCAGCTGATGGGAGCTCATCAATGACGCTGCCTACCTGGAGCTGTTGGGAGCTCTCGTTGATGTTGTCCTCCCTCTTGCGAGCCTCTTCCATCAGCTGAGCGTTCTTCTTCTTCTCTACCTGCTCCTTGTGCTTCAGGTTAGCCACCTTCTTGCTCTGGTCCTTCATCTGCCTGTAAGGTGGGAAAAGAAGTTGGATATTTGTTAACACTGGTTGCCTCTCTATTAGTTTCAGGTGTAAAATGTCTTTAAGCCAATTCAGATAATGGCGATGTGTGGTGCAGCTAGTCAACTAGGCATGGCCACTCAATTTAACAAGAGAACATCCTAACAAAATGATATATGATATTGCCAGTAATGCCTGACTTATGGAACTCCCTGTTCATGACATTACTGGTGCACTCTCATGCATCTGCCCTGCTGGCAGTGGCATCAGATCCATACCCTACCACTCTCATATAGAGCAGAGAGAGGCTGACAGATTGACGGCACAATCCTCAGCCTCAGCCTTTTGGTTGCTTTTTAGATTTGAGCAGCTGACCCTGTAACAAAATATGCATTACATATTTTTGGCTTTTCTCAACATTTACGCAGCTTAGGCAGATAAAGCTGAAGATAATGTGACTGTTTCTATCCAATGGGACGGTAGATAAGGAAATATCACTTAATTATATCCAAGCTAGCTAGGCACCAGATACTGTGTTAAAGCTTAGTTTGTAACCTCAACTAAATAGCTCTGGTAAACCAAAATCTTCATCTTTCCTCAGTACCCAGAGACAAAATGCTGATGATTTCAATAAAAAGTTGATCACACTGAGTCAGTTACTATGCACATGGCAGACCTGAGCTCTGAAATACTATTCTACTGCAGTGCTCTTACATGGCTGATACAGCTTCTGTAATGGACAGCCATCTATTTAAGTTAACATTTCCCTGGACCCTTTCCAAGATGCTTATTCCATGGAAAACACCAGTTCCATATGTCCCAAGCTATTACATTTTTCACACCTTGGCAGTTGCAAGAAAGTTTGCCTGATGGAAGAAGACATCCACTGAGCTCAAAGCTGCAGGAAACATTCCTCCAAACTCCTCAACTATAAAAAAAACTACGCTGCTAAATAACAAGCTTTAAAGTTTCTTTATGTGACATAATAATGACCTTTGAAAGGATCTCATGCTTCACTGGTGCACTAAGCAATTGTTTGATTACACAACTGTTACTCATAGCTAGCAACAGTATAATATATTGAGATACTAAACAACTGGTTAATAATAAAAACACAACAAGGACACACAAGGCTTAGGTCTTACACCACTACACTGGGTCAGGTTTCTTCAGTACGAAACTGCCTTGTTTTGAAACACACCAATCTTAGTTTCTCAAGGAGGTGGAGCTTGGGAGTCTGACTCGTTGTGAAACTTGTTTACCAGCCTCACAGTGGGTTTTTGGGTTGGAGTGGAGGCGTTTTGAGAGGGTGAAAAAGAGAGACAGAAAGAAAGAACGAGTCTATTTCAGATTCCAGCCCAAGTCGACCACACCGCAGTGAGTCTGAACACAGGACAGGGAAGGTGTGGGGAGAAAAATTACAGGCGCTGGGAGTGTTTTGTGGCTTGCAAACTGACATTAAAGGCTTTAGTTTGGGTCCCATCAAAACAAATGTCCCTTGCAATGCTTCCTCAGCCCTTTTTCCTGTCTTACAGTACTGTGTAACACCCCTCCCCACCTCCTTTTTCCCCCCCAAGCACCTATTTTTTCACAAATATAAGTCAGCTGCCCAAGCACTTTAATTAATTGACTCACAGAGGCCAATTGTAAACGTTCCTACCTATTTGGATATCCGATAGAGACTATAGCCTTTCCCCCCTCCCCTCTGCAATACATAGCTTTAACAGGCCATAAATAACTGGAAATGTTTTGCTGTGTTGTTTTTTCGAAGTTCAGCCATCTGCTGGGCTTGGAGTTTCACTCCAAGCTGCTGCTCCGCCTCTCCACACCTTGTAGTAAAATAGACTGCAGCTGTAGACCTCAAGCTTCAAAATTACATTTCTCTGGTTATAAAGCTAAGCGTTACCCCTCTAGTATAAAGACACAAACTATTAACAAGGAATTAATAGTTTGAAGATCTGCGGTAAGCTGGGGAAGTAGGGTTTGCTGTTTTCATACAGTAACCAGAACGTCACATCTTGTGTACTGACTCCATCTATGTCTCTGAAGTCATGGAGGGCACTGCATTGGAATGTAAGTCTTGCAGTCACCATTGGGTTAAAATGAATGTTCTGTCTTTCGGCATTGGTGAGAATATAATATTTTGTGGGCAACCACTGCACTGTGGGATGGACTGCTTATTTGGACAGTGATCTATTCAGGGAAACCCAGATAGGTCAAACAGGGACAAAATATTTAGTTTTTATTAGACACCAATAATTAAAGGTGACAGAGAGAATAATGCAGAAGACACAGCTTTGCCCCAAAGACAATGGGGTCTATTCAATAGCTCTGAATGGTATCGCTGTTGTTTAAATAATTGACAAAACCAAAATCTCTTACTGTGTGAGTCTCTTAAATGTATTTTTTGTCTTTAAAAGTTTAAATAAAACAAAATCACAAACACAAAACACAGGTCAGGCTGGGCAGATTGCTTTCACTGATTCTATGTTTATTTTAATCTCTGTTTCTTTTTCCTCTTGTTTGCTCTCGTTCCTCCTCTCGAACACCCACCCAGAGCAGGGCAAGCTGCAGGCTTTTATATGAGTGATTTTAACAAAATAATTACAAACACTTAAACAATAATTCAATAAACGGCACCAGCCGCATTCTCACGAGATGTCTGGCAGATACGAGCTGCTACCAACGCATCTGCCAGACCACATCCAAACCAAACAATAACAAAGAAAACATTGGATTTTTAAATAACACAACATCCATTCAAATCAACAATAATAACACACTCGGCTATTCGCCATCCTTTATATTATTATTTGTTTATTTAGCAGACGCCTTTATCCAAGGCGACTTATAGAGACTAGGGTGTGTGAACTATGCATCAGCTGCAGAGTCACTTACAACTACGTCTCACCCGAAAGACGGAGCACAAGGAGGTTAAGTGACTTGCTCAGGGTCACACAATGAGTCAGTGGCTGAGGTGGGATTTGAACCGGGGACCTCCTGGTTATAAGCCCTTTTCTTTAACCACTGGACCACACAGCCTCCTATTATATGCATATTATTATTATTATTATTATTATTATTATTATTATTATTATTATTATTATTATTATTATTATTATTATTATTATTATTATTATTAATAATAATAATAATAATAATAATAATAATAATAATAATAATATATTTTATATTAGCAGAACTTTGCCCTGCCCCCTGTTACAGCATAACAGTTAAAAAAAAAAAGGCACAACTTACATTCAAATTAGAACACTTCCGATTATAAAAAAAAGAAATACAAAGGACTTGAGTTTTTAACAGCTGAAAAGAATATGCGTGCGTCCGGATCAGATGTCTCTTTAACATTGTTATAATAATAAAATACTATATTTTAACAGAAGTCATTTCCATCTGAACTATGGTTGTTATTTCATGTTCAAACATTTGAATTAATCTCACAAATCCTGACTAATTTAACTATCATACTATATTCAGCTTCTGTTTATTGCCATATAATCCAAAAACAACATGCTTTGAAACAAAAGGTATCAGTAGATACCTTTCAGTAGATTTATATTGGCCTTTATGCTGTGTTCTTGTCAATTTTCTGTGCAAAAAAATGCATAGACTTACTTACCAGTGAAGCAACTCAACTCATTTTACACAGGGTATATCCAACGCAAATGGAGAGGCCTAGTGTGTATCCTAGCAACGTGCTGACATTTTTTATCTACCATAATAGTACTAAAAGAAGCGCACGCAAGGTTTTAATGTAAACCGGCAACAGGAGACTTCAAACTGGGATCTAATTTGATGCATCGATTCACCAATATGTAATCCAAGCTCGGGATATTTAAGAACAGATGATCAATAATTGATGCATCAATTAATTGTTGCACCACTAGCGTATACCCATGTTAATTATTTGCTTAAACATTAATGTTAAGCTAATTTTGTGCCCACCACCTCCTTCGATCCCAATCTGCCCTCTCCTCTCTAAACAATATCTCTAAATCATAATCCAACAAATACAATACAATACAATTTGTGTTACAAATAACACAAAATAAACACAACACACAGGAGTGGGGTGTACCCCGTCACAGTGACACAGCGTTTAGATATTACTGGATGCATGTGCGGGATGTCATTTTCTTAAAAAGAAAGTGTTATCAGTTGTGTGAAGTACAGCACATTTACACAACTTCTGCACTACATTTTACAGGCATTTTTTTTGTCCAACCTTTGTACATATATCTGAATCAGCCCGTCTATGGGTGTGATCACCAGTAATTTCCCCGGCTCACAATATTTGAGTAATGGCACAAATGCCTCAGGCTAGGATAGCGGAAATCCCTGTTAAACCCAGACTAGGGAAAAGTGAGCTCTGGCAGTGCGGCCACAGACTGGTGAAGAGCTGTAAGAAACGGAGTCCCGTCTGCATTGTTTGTACAATTTTGTGCAGTTACTTAAGCTTATTAATGGCAAATTGCACTTGAGGGAAAAAGAAAACCAACAAACTGTGACCACAAGCCGGCTTCAAACCCCCAGTCTCAGGAGAGTGAAACCACTGGCAGCTTGCACAAAGCTTTCCTTTAACAACAAGCAGAAGAAGACTTCCCTATTATTCCACACCAAGCGCCTCAGAGTCTTTTCTGGGAAAACGAAATCCATTTGCCAGTTCGGTTTTCATCAGGATCAGAATAGTCATGAACTGGTTCCTGAGATCCACCGTTCAACAGCTGCTCAGATAATCAGGTGTCGATGACAAGCTTTGCAAACTTTTTATTTTTTATTTGTTATAAAATCATTTTTTAAATTTATTTTAGGGTCCTCACAAGGAAAATGTGAAGGGCTACATCAGTGAAATCGTCAGGGGGTAGGATAATGCTGTACTCAACATAAAAAAAATGGACAGTTTTCACACTTTCCTGTTACAAACCACTCCTTCAGGAGTTACATTTGTCAGGAATGCTTCAGATTTCTCAACTAGTTACAGTGGATACAGTTCACAGTGAGGGGTACTTGCACCATTGTATTAAAGAGGGCAATAGCAGAGATCATAAAACAAAACAAGCATAGCAGCGACAGTCACGGCTGTAAACACAATACTAGAGCCTTCAGTAACATGAACATGTAGATCACCCTGACCTATAGCCACTGTATGCACATTCAAAAATCTAAGTTTGACTAACATATGGATATACAGCTCTGGCCAAAAGTTTTGCACCATTTACAATTTTAAGATTGAGACATCAAGGGATGGCACCAATTGTGCGCCGTCCCTTGGGAGCTCTCGTCCACGGTCAGCAGTGGAATAACCTGGACTCGAACTGGCAACCTCCAGGCTATAGGGCGCATCCTGAGCTCCACACGGAGCGCATTTGCCGGATGCGCCACTCGGGAGCCCCTAAAAGAGTGTTATATTAGGTTTGTGTTAACCTACAGGGACTGCATGGAGAGCAGCATCCTGAGATCTCACAGTAGAGTGTCAGCTGGGGCACAGGAAGAGAGCAATGCAGAGGGACGGTTTGAAGGTCCAAAGCCAGGCAGTGCCTTGTAGGTTAAGAACAAAATGTTAAACTCAAAAAGAAGTTCAAGAAATGTTCTGAGAGGCATAAAAAGATTAACAGGTACCAACAAGAAACAACTTAGTTGCAGGTACCGTTGAAGCAGTTAATAAAATATTATGTGAACTTTTATACTGTTAAAATCGCATTAAATGATTTAAGGAACTGCAAGTAAGATATAGCATCAATGAGAAGCAAGATTTTTTTTAGGCTTGGACATCTTTTAAGATATAGATTGTCAGAGAGACCCAACTTGTCAGTCTATCCAGGGTAAAACATTACAAATAAAAACTTCAATAAACACTCCCCATGACTGAAATAGACAGCTACGTGACAGGAGTATAGCCCTCCATGTGACAATATGACCTTAACCCTTTGAAGCCCAAAGCCAAAGCCAAAGCCAAAACTAACTAACTTAGATACGCATCTTAACTTTTGCTTCTGTATCAATTTAACTTCTGACAGTCAGAGACCCCGCGGAGATCTAAGGGTGTGTGTGAAATCCTTTTGTTATTGCAAGGAAGTGGAACTCATTTAATACCCCGTGTTGGTGAAAGAGGGGCTTTGTATCTGAGCTAAAAAACAAGGTATATCAACAACAATGCTAATCGGCCATCTGTCCCCGATATACTCCCTGGGTACCATCAAGGGCAATGTTTTCTCAGCGTTTCAGGAAATAAGCGCCATTAAAGAGACAGTATCTTTTAATCTGGCTCTTGACCTCACCTGTTTGACCCCAACCCAAACGGATTAAGGATTCTTTATACTTTATCAAATCCATAAATCTTTCCTGTTTGGCACCTTTATTAGCTACATAGGTCTCAAATGTGCAGTTTTGAAAGAAACACATGTTATAGCAAATCATTTAGTTTCATTTTAAAACATGATATCTGGTACTACTTAGGCTAAAGAAAGTTCTCAGTTTCTATGCCTTATTCTCAAGATTTTGTTACACTTGCACTTCCTGGGTCACTTCCAGAGTATTTTCTGGGTCAAAGAATGGCTGAAAAACGTCAGCCACTTAGGGAATCTTCTGGTTGGTTCTTGACAGGAAAGAAGCTATTGAAGTTGTGGGGACAATTTCACCTTCTTGATGAAATGACCAAGCAAGTGTAACACTAAGCATGAATTGCAAACAATAATATATATATATATATATATATATATATATATATATATATATATATATATATATATATATATATAGTACTGTGCAAAAGTTTTAGGCAGGTGTGAAAAAAATGCTGTAAAGTAAGAATGCTTTCAAAAATAGACATGTTAATAGATTATATTTATCAATTAACTAAATGCAAAGTGAGTGAACAGAAGAAAAATCTAAATCAAATCCATATTTGGTGTGAACACCCTTTGCCTTCAAAACAGCATCAAGCATCAATTCTTCTAGGTACACTTGCACACAGTTTTTGAAGGAACTCGGCAGGTAGGTTGGCCCAAACATCTTGGAGAACTAACCACAGTTCTTCTGTGGATTTAGGCAGCCTCAGTTGCTTCTCTCTTCATGTAATCCCAGACAGAGTCGATGATGTTGAGATCAGGGCTCTGTGGGGCCATACCATCACTTCCAGGACTCCTTGTTCTTCTTTACGCTGAAGATAGTTCTTAATGACTTTCGCTGTATGTTTGGGGTCGTTGTCATGCTGCAGAATAAATTTGGGGCCAATCAGATGCCTCCCTGATGGTATTGCATGATGGATAAGTATCTGCCTGTACTTCTCAGCATTGAGGAGACCATTAATTCTGACCAAATCCCCAACTCCATTTGCAGAAATGCAGTCCCAAACTTGCAAGGAACCTCCACCATGCTTCACTGTTGCCTGCAGACACTCATTCGTGTACTCTCTCCAGCCCTTCGGCGAACAAACTGCCTTCTGCTACAGCCAAATATTTCAAATTTTGACTCCTCAGTCCAGAGCACCTGCTGCCATTTTTCTGCACCCCAGTTCCTGTGTTTTTATGCATAGTTGAGTCGCTTGGCCTTGTTTCCACGTCGGAAGTACGGCTTTTTGGCCGCAAGTCTTCCATGAAGGCCACTTCTAACCAGACTTCTCCGGACAGTAGATGGGTGTACCAGGGTCCCACTGTTTTCTGCCAGTTCTGAGCTGATGGCACTGCTGGACATCTTCCGATTGCGAAGGGAAGTAAGCATGATGTGTCTTTCATCTGCTGCAGTAAGTTTCCTTGGCCGACCACTGCGTCTCACGGTCCTCAACGTTGCCCATTTCTTTGTGCTTCTTCAAAGAGCTTGGACAGCACATCTGGAAACCCTGTCTGCCTTGAAATTTCTGCCTGGGAGAGACCTTGCTGATGCAGTATAACTACCTTGTGTCTTGTTGCTGTGCTCAGTCTTGCCATGGTGTATGACTTTTGACAGTAAACTGTCTTCAGCAACCTCACCTTGTTAGCTGAGTTTGGCTGTTCCTCACCCAGTTTTATTCCTCCTACACAGCTGTTTCTGTTTCAGTTAATGATTGTGTTTCAACCTACATATTGAATTGATGATCATTAGCACCTGTTTGGTATAATTGTTTAATCATACACCTGACTATATGCCTACAAAATCCCTGACTTTGTGCAAGTGTACCTAGAAGAATTGATGCTGTTTTGAAGGCAAAGGGTTGTCACACCAAACATGGATTTGATTTAGATTTTTCTTCTGTTCACTCACTTTGCATTTAGTTAATTGATAAATATAATCTATTAACATGTCTATTTTTGAAAGCATTCTTACTTTACAGCATTTTTTCACACCTGCCTAAAACTTTTGCACAGTACTGTATATATATATATATATATATATATATATATATACACACACACAGTCGCCATCACTTACACTGTACAGGGTTATTTCTGTGGCAGTGTGCCCCGCCCCTGTGCGTACCTTTGTGTTTCATGTTGTCTGGTATATATGGATATCGTGGTGCACGGGATATAAATGGGCCTGTGTAGCACGGGTGATTATAAATACATAGTTGTATTTAGGCATGGGGATTGCACAATCACTTCATGAGCAGATAAAGTATGTAACAGTATGTGAGCACGGGAATTGCACAAATTAGTTCACGTGCTGGGATTCAAGTTAATAATTAATTAGTAATTGAATCCCGGCACAACTGTATATATAGGTGCACGTTTCACTCACTCTGGGTTAGTTTGTTTGTGAGTGGAGAACGGGAGAGAGAGAAGGAGAAAGTAAAAATAACAATTGCTCTACGTCCTGGCTTTCAACCAGCATGATACTTGTTTGTTCCATGTTTGTTTGTTTTGTTTGTCTGTTTTGGCTAGTGTGCCGTTTTATTTTCAAAGTGTTTTGCGTTTTGTTAAATCTTTTTATTTATTAAATCTGTGCCGCAGCGCTTTCAGTTACCCCAGTCTGTTGTGGTCTCCAGTCACTTACTGGCCTCACGTCACCACTACAGCTAGCTTGTCACAAATGGTGTCAGAACTGGGACAACAGCACCTCTAGGACTCAGGCCAGGAACAGCACTGCGGGTGAAATTCATTTTTCCTTTTCCTTTTCTTCAAGAGGAGTGGGAGTGTTTTTTTTTTTTGAGAAAAAAGAAATTGAGAACCGGGAGTGCTGGGACAAGGACATGTTACAGCTGCGTATAATGGTATTTAATACAGGATTCATTTATCTGCCTTTTTACTCTGGTCCCATCGCAGTCAGATATGGGACGAATTACTGTAATTTTCATTACATTCACAGGTTTTAATACATTTTTTTATTAGTGTAATGCGTGTCTTAATAAAGATTTTTAACCGCCTACATGTGTGTTTGTTTTGATTATTTTACTGGTGATTGGGGGACATTTTGAATGTCAGGTTACTGTGTGGGAGTTTATACCGTCCATCGCTTACTGCGGGTGAATCACGTTAACACTAACGCACCCGTTCTAAGCGGTGGCGACTGTATGTGTATATATATATATATATATATATATATACTGTATATACATATATACATAAAACATATGGAAGTCCACACCAGTTAAGATTTATGAAATTATTTTGTAAGGTACAATCATTTTTCCTTAACTTCCTTAAAGTGTGCTATGTCCAAACCAAGTTTTATTACAATTGGATAAAAACGTTATCTATGTAAGTAAAGCTTTAACTACAACATGCATACAAATAGAGACAGTTTGCAAGGAATGTGCTTCTATCTCCAGGATCTCTTAATAACTAGCAAACAGATACACCATGAGCGTTTACAGAAGACAGTAATTATTCCATGAATGACGATGGACGAATGACCTGGACGAGCCCCTGAAGAGGTCGAGTGGGCTGTTTACAGCGATCCTCACGAGTGAAATAACCACAGCTCTCTATGAACATTCATGGAGTATTCTGTTTATGTAAGTATAATGTACTGAAAAGAATGTATGTTGTGACCTATATTAAACAGGCGAATTTGGAAAATGACTTCTTTGCAATGCAGCATAATTTGGAACAGTGGATTAAAAAATAATAATAAATTGGCACTATGTGTGCTAATCACTGTCGGTGCACGTAGCAGGACATGACACGAAACAGTTCACTTCAAATGACACTCAGACAACTGTAAGGGGTCGTGCTCCCACATGTGTAAACACATAAAACAGCGTCTCAGACTGAAGCTACACGATTTCTGAATGTGTCAACTTGTGACTTCCTTTGTGTGGAGGGCTGGGAGTCATCATCCCATTGCAAAGAAAGTGATTTTTGGATGACAAAGAAAGGTTGTAGGAGCTTGCCCTACTGGAGGAAAGGAATGCAGTTTTGTTCAAGTGCCAAGTGAAAGTTTTCTGAGATCTCTCTTGTTCCCATCTATCGACCGGACATGAAAGATCTTTGCATTAAATCACAATTTTAGCCAAAGCAAAGCAAGGCTGTCCAAGTGTTGGGAATTCATCGGGTATGAACCAAAAATATAGAAACCGCTAATGAAACCTGGAAATTCCCAAATGGGAAATAAACAACCAGTTACAAAAACAGCAGTATGTGATAATTAACAACCAGGTTGGCCAAGTATTAAATAGAACTTTTTGCTTGAACATCACATTTGATGAGAAATCCCAGATCTGAAATCTGTATGGATAGTAACTATATATATATATATATATATATATATATATATATATATATATATATATATATATATATATATATATATATAGTAGTCAGAAGTTTACATACCCCAATGTATACTTTCTAGAAATGTATACTTTCTAGAAATTTCTCAAAAACAAATACTAGGAAAAATCTTCTGTAGCAAAAGGTTTGCTTTTGTGGATGAGGAAAAAAGTTATAAGAACTAGATATCTACAATTATTTATTTCAGCAATTTTTTTGCAAAACTCCAAAAATGCTAATTAAAAAGTATTCATACCCTTTGATAGTATTGTCTTCAAGACTCATGGTACTGTCAGTCACAATGCTTCCTCGGTTTGGAAGAAGGTTCTTTCACCAAGAACAAGTAGAAGAATTGTGAGGAAGGTTAATAACAATTCGAGATTGACTTCCTAAGACATTCAAAGTGAATTGGCTGCAAGTGGGACTGGGATTTCCATTTCAACTATAGGTCAGGTATTGCATGGTGAAGGTCTCAATGGTCGCAGGCCAAGAAAAAGCCACTCTCAGGAAAATGTGCATCCAGCACTGTACACAGCACCACAGTAAAGGTGCATCCAGCACTGTACACAGCACCACAGTAAAGGTGCGAGCAGCACTGTACACAGAACCACAGTAAAGGTGCGAGCAGCACTGTACACAGCACCACAGTAAAGCTGCAAGAAGCACTGTACACAGCACCACAGTAAAGCTGCAAGAAGCACTGTACACAGCACCACAGTAAAGGTGCATCCAGCACTGTACACAGCACCACAGTAAAGGTGCGAGCAGCACTGTACACAGCACCACAGTAAAGTTGCAAGCAGCACTGTACACAGCACCACAGTAAAGGTGCACCCAGCACTGTACACAGCACCACAGTAAAGGTGCATCCAGCACTGTACACAGCACCACAGTAAAGGTGCATCCAGCACTGTACACAGCACCACAGTAAAGATGCGAGCAGCACTGTACACAGCACCACAGTAAAGGTGCGAGCAGCACTGTACACAGCACCACAGTAAAGCTGCAAGAAGCACTGTACACAGCACCACAGTAAAGGTGCGAGGTGATAAGCAGTGTCCTTCATCAATGCATTCCCATCATTACAGATCACATGTGATCTGTTTCCACTGTTTTAATAGAAACAGGTTTTCAGTAGAACACATAAAACTGATATTGTTGCAGGAATGGAAATAAAACTCCCATTGCATAGCAGTGAGTTCCACTCCTGGTTTCACTATGAGTTTAAGACAACACACCTAAGCTTGTTACCTATTCACTCATCAAGCTTTATTAAAACCTGGAATGGGTGAAAATGCATGCAATCAGAGTCTTATTTCCATCGCTGTTGCTGGCACAAAGTTTCCAATTAAAAGTATAAAGCATTACTTGTTACTGTTTCAAGCTAGGTGTTTCTTGCTGGACTCGTAACATTAACATTGATTGTTGTAGATGTTAGGCCTAGATATCCACACTAGTCCTGCACCCAAGGTCCTGGGTTTCAGAACCCCCCTTGTTAGGCACATTATTAAAATGACCCAGTGCTGTGAATCTGAGAAATCAGCCGCCTGCAAAGGCTAAACTGATCGCACTTACACAGAATGACTAAAGCTCACCTACTGTAAGTTTACTATTAGGAGCTATTCATGTTGTTCAGCTACAGCATAGGGGAAAAACAGTCTGCAGCTTGTCAAACCTCGTCTCCTGATCCTTAAAACATTAAAAACAACGTACTTAATTGAAGTCCACTGGTCTTTGGACTCTTTGAACTTCTAATCTTTTCTACAATGGCCTTGAGGCAAATGACGGAAGAGAAAAAGGCATTTTTGGAGAAGGACGAAGGCCGGATGAACATTCTGATCTTGTGGTCTAAGTTTTCCCTCCATTGGATTCTCCCTCCTGGGGAGAACGACACGCTGGGGAGTTGTTTCAGCACCTCTAACGGCCAAACACAACCTGCCCACTGTGCAGCTGGGCCGAAGTGTCTGCCGCAAGGGCGCACACAGAGCGAGCCCTGTGCTTCCACAAATACAGCTGTTGGCCGGCCACTCGCTGGCCCGCTGGCTCCATGAGAATTTATTGCCTCCCTTCCTCGCTGCGGCGTGTTATTGTAGTTGTCGTCTCATTAAAGCTGTTACAATTTATTTCTGGGGGTCTTGTTTTTCTTGTACGGGATTCAGCAAGCTCGTCATTTTTACAGCTAAAGCCATTATCTGCCGTAATAAAGCAGGGATTCAAAAGGAGCTGCACACTTTATATGACCTTGTGACAACCTGTATTCAAAGGGATACTCTACTCAATTAAAATCAAAGAGTTACAGATCCTGACAAGGGTCTATTGTAATGATCTAAACAGCGGCTATGGAGGCTCGTTATACCACAGTTGCCTTTTAGCTCTTTATCCCCAGCGGTGACTCATGGATTGTTTTTATTAACATCATTAAATTAAACAAAGTAACAAATGGTAGGGACTGCACACATTTAATTAATTAATTAAATTTTCATACATGAAAGTAGCTGAACTAGCTGCTTTTCTGAACAGTTGTGGTAGTAACCTTGACATACCTGTGTTGACATCATGAAGGTCTGCTGCCAGTGGTCAGTTGTCTCTGTTCAGCTAAAGCCATTTTGTTTCTCGTTATTGCCATAGAAACCTCAACCTCAAAAATACACCACAGTGTTTCAGACATTACCAATAAAAACATATGGAAAGAGTAAGTATTGTGTTTAATTTAAAACAGAAAAGTTTTCACACATAAAATATAAGCACCGTAGGTTACATCCAAGTTACAATCCACTAACAAACACTCAATGGGATTCAACACGCCACGAAGGCACAAGTGAATACCAAAAGCCTTAAATCACGCATACCAGGGACTTTCAGGAGAGACCTAATTGCACGTGAGTGTCTATGCTGTCTGAATTGAGCTGGCTAGTTGAAACTAGTCTTGTTGGATGTCAGCACAGAAAAGGGCATCTTCCGAAGAGAACCATGGGTGGGACCCACAATGGAACAGGATGTGTGTCGGCTCAATTGAAACAGGACACAAAACCTGCGACCAGCACTGTGGACAGGATCAGCCAATACAAGAAGGCATTGGGGAGATTTGAAAAACATTAGCATTACATGGTATGAACAAGTATGTCAGAAAAATACATACCCTGCCAAAGTTGTAAATGAAAAATGTGAGCCATCAGTATGAAGATAAAGTTTATGACCATGATGAATATTAAAAGTATACAGAATAGTAAAACATATGCTAAGTAATATTAATACCAAGTTTCATCACAATCAAGATACATATGTGCAACGTACGTACGACCGCCTCCCGGCCCCAAGGGATTTCATCTCCTGCAGGGTACAGTAAATCTCAACATAACACTAGAGTTAATAAGTCATGCCCCCATTGGATCACTAACTATACTTGAATATCTGTTGAATATCTTATGCACAAAGACAGAACTAATATTCTAAACAAACAATTTATTAGCAAACTCATACTGGCAACAATGCAAACTGCAAGCTTTTAATAAAATGATTGGCGACTTGCATACAAATAATGCCCTCTTAAAGCAATATCCCTGCGATACATATAAAGATATACTGCACTGGCATTCCCACCTTAGCATAACACAGCTAGACAAACCTGTGCACCAGTTCCAAGATAATAAAAACATTTCACTGCATGAATTCTACAGTGCATTTGCAATACAAGCCATCACTGGCTTATTCCAGTATTCATCCAAGTATTCTGCAGAAATGTGTTTTTATTATCATGAGGGTGGCAATCCTGTCGGGGACACAGTCCTGTATCTACAAACATACATCATTAAAACCTAAGTCTATCCAGCCATATCCTCCCTGCGGCACGAGGAAGCCTGAGCACTGCAGCTAAATTAATATGTGGATTTCATTTTCCATATTATTTCTGCACGCCATATATACACATACATACATACAGCTGTAGTCAAAAGTTTACATACCCCAATGAAAAATGTATAATTTCTAGAAAAAATAATTATAGGACAAATCTTTTGTAGCAGAAGTTTTGCTTTTGTGGATGAGGAAAATTACAAGGAAAATTAAATTAATAGCTAGTTGAGGCACCTTTAGCAATAATAACATCTTTTAAACGATTAGGATATTTGTCAATGAGCTCAATGAGCTTTTGGCATGATTCCTTAATGATTTTTGACCATTCTTCAACACAAAATTGTTCCAGTTCATTAAAATTCCAAGGACTCTTGTGCACTCAACTCATACCAAAGATTCTCAATCAGATTTAGATCGGGACTTTGACTGTTCCATTCCAGAACCTTGATTTTATTCTTCTCCATTCTTAAGTAGATTTTAATGTGTGCTTTGGATCGTTGTCTGTTGGAACGTCCAGTTTCGCTTTAAACCAAGTTTTGTAGAGGAAGGTTTCAGATGATTAGCCATTACCTTTTGTTATGCTATGGAATCCATTTTACCGTGTATTGGAACTAAATTTCCTGTGCCAAATTGAATGATATTACAACCTCCATGCTTGATAGTAGGTATGGTGTTCTTTACTTTGTTCGCCTCACCAGACTTTCTCCAAACGATTTCTCGATTTTTTGCTTAGAGTGGCTTTTTCCTTGGCCTGCGACCATCTAGACCTTCACCATGCAATGCCCGACCTATGGTTAAAATGGAAATCCCAGTCCCACTTGCAGTCAATTCACTTTGAATATCTTTGGCAGTCAATCTCGGATTGTTATTAACCTTCCTCACAATTCTTCTACTTGTTCTTGGTGAAAGAACCTTCTTTCTTCCAGACCGAGGGAGCGTTGTGACAGTACCATGAGTCTTGTACTTCTTGATAATAGAAACAATATTTGACATTGGGATACTCAAATGCTTGGAAATCTTATTGTATCCTTCTCCAGCTTTATAACAATAAATCATCTTCTGCCTAAGGTCTTCAGATGGCTCTTTACTTTTTTACCATATTGATTAATTCGTAATGACAGCAGTCATCCTATGCCTAACCCTTTTATACTCTAAGAATGTTCACCTACAATCCAGCATTTTCTAGACTTTTCTACAATTAGGTTCTGCATTATCATATTGAAATTTCTAACACCTTGTATATATATAAAAAATAAAAAAGTCACCTTATACTTTTTATCTATTACACATCTCCCAAGGACCTCCAGCTTTCCTCCAGCCCAGGCCGACCTCCCTGACTCAATGCACTGGGGCTCCTCAGAGAAACGGTTAATTTCCATGAAATGAAGTGTGACTTTCAGGCTGTGGCATGCAGCGGCTCCATAGCTATTAGAATTCATCTTTTATACGTAGGTCTGGGTCTGGGTCTGGGGCCGGATCCCTGGTGGAGCCTTGGCTGTGTGCCACCGCTCCTCGCTGATTTGCTGATGGTATACATTCGGCGCTATTCGGAAGCCGCAGGACAGCTAGAAATACAGAGCCCTGGCACAGGCCGGGGCAGCAGAGACACAGACACAGCCAGGAAGGTGCTTTTTATTTATATTTCTCATTCTTTATAGGAGGCCCTCTGAGTTCACAAAAAATACAAGGATAAAAATCCACACAAAAAAAACCTACCCTATGGTCACAATGGAGTAATATTAAATCAAGACTTTACTGCTTTATTAGTACATGTAACTTCTTGGATCTCAATTCTGCCATTGTGTAACACATTAATTAGAACCAAATCTGTCTTTTTACCTACTTCCACTTTAGACTCACATAGACTGTTGGAGATTTACAACACCCTTTTTTATTGATATATTTAAAATACTTCGATCTGTACCTGTTTAGATCAATTAAATAGACCACAGTAAATAAATATGCCTTTGCCTTGGCACTTCCTTCAACAAACTGTAAGGTGTGTGAATAGGCAGCAGGGCCAGTTGAGATGCCCGACTGGCAGAGGGAGGGTGTAGTGCACAGTCATGCTTGGCTGGAGTGGATGTACACGCAGTAAAGGGAGATGATTCATCAAAAAAAGACACGCGGCAGATGTGTGCAGTGACACAGACCTCAAGGACTCGACACTGAGGATGAAACAATGGAGGGAGCTGCCGAGGAATGCCAATAATGCATTGCTCCAAACTGAAGACATCAGCTCACACCAAGGGACATTACAATGGGTGAATTTCTTTTTTTTTTTTTAACCCACAATCAACTGAAAAAAAGATGACATGTCTATCAAAAACCCATCAACAATCTGTTAGGGTTGCTATAGGTAGAGCTATAAATGACAGTGTGAAGACAATCATTTCTGCTAATGTCTGGCCCCGTGGAGTACCATTTTGATCTTGTTGGGAAGTTAATCTCGAGATATGCCCTAATCAACCAGGTTTAATGGAGGTGGGTTTAAACCCTGAGGATTATTTTACAGCAATCTACTTATGATAATACCTGAAGTATTACCCTTAAAATTTAAAACACATGCTAGTTGTCATCTTTCTTACTGTGCAATCAGGATTAGACAGCACTGTTTCTGAAAATGACAACACACTCAGTCAAGAACTCCCCAGTTGCTCCAGATTCCTGATTTCCTGTCTAAATGTATTTTTAATCACTGCATCATTTTCTCCTAAATTATATTAACAATTTGATAGTGTGACCTTACCGATTTTGAAAGAGCGATGTAAAAGTGCAATTTTTACAGTGTGTGATGGGGTGCCAGCTCGCCCCTATAATTTGTGTTATTATTATTATTTTTACTGTTGTTTTTCATTAGAATTCTTGTTTGGTTTGGATTGGCAGGGAGGGGGTTAAATTCCTCCCTGCGAAATTACATGTGAGAATGTGGCTGGAGCCTTAAGTGGTTAATTGTTCATTATTGGTTAATTGGGCTCCAGCCACAGACTATAAAAGCCAGGAGAAATCCTTTGTTTGGGAGAGTGGTTTGGGTTAGAGAGACACAGAGTAAGTGTTGTCTGTAAAAATATGTATAGATACCTGTTTATTTTGAGTTATTTTGTTCCAGTGTTTTGTTTGAAACCTTTTGTTTTGTGTTTCTAACTTTTGTTTGGCCCTCGTGCCTGTTTATTTGTGTTTTTGTCAATTAAAGTATTTTTATTTCACTGCATTTTCTGACTCCGAGTCTTCCCTCTGCGGCTATCCTGCCACACCGTGGCACAGGAGAAACAAACATTCTCTTTACGTGGCTGTCAAAAGGTTAAAAGGTAAAACCAAAAGTTTGACACAATAACATAAAGGAGTTGCTGCCCGTTAACACAAGCCAACACAAACAGTTTCTGTTGCGATGAGCTTGGTTGAACATCAAACCATGCTTCCGAGTGTGAAGACAGGATGCCAGGATATGAACACACCGTACCACCCAGTACTCTCCATTGTACATTGTGCCTGAAATACACAAGCAATTTTTAAACTAAATAAACAAACCTAACATTTTGCCAAACAGGGGTCTAATTAGATGTTTAGATTTCATAAATACTCAGCTGTGTTAAAAATTGTTATAATAATATTCATTATTCTGAAATAAGCAGGGAGGGAGGGAAACCGTATCTGGCCACAATTCTTTAAATTAAAAGTTTTGTTGAGTTAACAAGTTGTTTAATGAAATCATATATAAATGTTGTTTCTTTTGAGTTTACATATTTTTGCTCACCTTCTTTTAATTATTTGTTTTTAATGTCTACAGTGCCTCAGAAACCATGGAGATTTTAGCAGATATTGAGAGAAGTGTCTCATAAAACTTTGGTACTGTAACTAATACAATAATGGCCTACATTATTATGACCTTTACCTAATATTGTGTTGGGCCAGTGTTTGTCCTGATCAAAGCCTTGACACGATGTGGTACACACTCCACAAGGTGCTGGGAGTTGTCTCTGCACCAGTTCCGTGAAATGTGAATGGATGAGAGGACTGTGATGACGAACATGTCGCTCAAGTTCCTCCCAAATGTGCTCAATTGGATTGAGATATGGGGATCGTTGTGGCCACAGAAGATGCCTGAAGTCTCAGTCATGCTCCTCAGGCCATTCCCGGTGGATGGATGCACTATTGTCTTGAAATTAGCTATGCCCATCAAGGTACAGAGAAGCATTTTGAGTAGATCGACTACGAATGATGCAGAGTACATGAGAAATACATACTCAATTTGATTAGCCATCGAACACTAATAAAAATACATACATACATACAAATAAATAAATAAATAAATAAATCACAAGTCTAATGTAGCTCACATTTCTATGTGCAATCTATGGGGTTTTCATTTTTTAATGATTTACCTGCCAAATTGAAACTCTATTTTACACCTATATTTTAATTTTGTTATAAACCTAACAGATTCCTACATTGTCATTATTGCATATCTTTCACAAATCAAGGAAAAAAAGGAAAGGCTTTGCTTTTTATAAAAAATTACATGAAAGTTTAAAAAAAAAAAAAGTATAAACTTGTGTGTTCTATTTATAACCTACCACCCTAAAACACTAACAAATCACCCTCTTGTGAATATCAGAACTCCAAACCATAAACCATGTAATTATAACACTTGGATGAAGTCATGATTGTGGTTCACCCACTTGATGTAGTGTACAGTGCTACACTATACAAACTTTTACCATAACACTCCAATCTCCAACATGCATTGTTTGCAGCATGTGATAATTCAGGAAGGAGCTGATGGTACTGGAAATTCCCTGTTCCTTGTGGATGGGGGAATTAACTGGAATGGAATTTGTATAGCAATCACTTAAATCTTTATGGAATGTAACATTACGTCTTTACAAAACATAGACAGTAGATTAATAAATCGCACACAAGAAATTCCACTATAATGACAATATGAGCCAAGTAAGGGATGGAACCCCATTAACCAACCAACCTTGCATAACAATAGAATAACAATAATACTTTGACACAACTATTATTAAAATGCTTGTACAAGCTATCAGGTCAGCTTGTACGTCTGCTGAGATAAGACACTATATTAACTGGAATATGGTCCAGTCAGGTTAAACTCAAGAGTGTCATTACTTATTTCTTTCCAACATGCCTCCCCCTGTTCAAATGATGTCTCCTCAAGACATGTTCACATACAACATACAATACATATTAAGCCTATGACCAGCTGACACTGAACAGCAGTAACTTGACAGAAGCCGGACCGATAAAGTGCTCATTAGTTTCAGGCTCCACTCAATGCCTGGTTACTTATAAGCAGTGGCCCTGCTTTAGCACATAACATCAGGTCCCAGCGCCATCATTGTGGGGTGCGATATGCATCAGTTTGCAACCACACTTGATGATCTGTCTGAACCAGTGGTCCTTAGCTGTGCCCCTGGGCTAATCTGATCATGTGAGACCAGAGTGTTGTGCAGACGATGGCAGCTGACAATACTGATGTATTGCTGGGGAGCTAAAGCCATTGCTTTGTGCCATTTGAATAATATGTATGTTAAAGTAATTGTAGCTAAAAAAAATTGTACAGGTTTCAAAAGTGAAACACGTGTTTTAGCGATCATGTATTTTCATTTTCAAACATGATCTGGTACTTAAATATGTCTCTATTTGTAAGCCATGCTTTTGGGCTCTTGCGCTTCCTCGGTCAATTCACTGGCTTCTTTCCTGTCAATAACTAATCAGTGCTTCCCCTATTGACTGACATGCTCTTAGCCAGTAACAAGCTTTGACCAAGAAGACATTGCTGAGGTGAAATGAACAAGGAACTAAAGACTTCATGGAAGGCAAGGCAAGCAAACTGAGAACTTAGAGTAATACCAAATGAATGTTTCTTTAAACACTGCACATTTGAGACCTATGTACTGCAGCCAAGTGCAAAATGGGTACGATTCACGGAATTATTTTGTTACATACAACTACTTTGATGTCCTTTTATTTTACATTTTGGAGTACAGTAAGTAGTTATTATGAATGTGAAAAGAGAAATGATCATGCTTTCAACCTCATGAGTAATACACACATGTGCCTGTGGCCAAAGAACTCAGAGGACCCAGAGTCTGGACCATCCCTTGGCATACTGAGGGTTAGAGTCAATCATGAAAAACTACTGTGCAGCTTTGCTTCATGGCGATATTCAGTCACCCCAGATAAATAAAGCTGGTTCAGACCTACTTATGCATCACTGAAAAGGTAATTTAAATATTTAAAATGGACCATAATATAAATCAATCTTTGGAGAAGACAGCACCATATTAGTTTTTCAACTAGAGTATCTGCATTACTGTAAGCAAAAGGGTAAAAAATGAAATACACATCAAATGACACCGTGTAACAAACCAATTCTGTTATATTCCTGCACAGATTAAGAAACGTGTTTTAATTAGAGGTTATTGCCATTAAACAATAGACATGGTTTTATATAATAATAAAAAAAAGTAAAAACAGGCCGCAATGGATGTTCTGCATGAGTCTAAATTCCTGCTCTTCAATTGCTTCAGCCTCTGAAATGCTAACTATATTAAATGAACAGCACTTATCCCGCAGACACTGTATCAGGACTTCAGCGAAGTGATCCTCATTCTAAATGCTCTGAATATTGAATGCAATAACGCATATACCTTTTCAATATATAATTCAAACAAAACAGCAGTGAATTTGCATATTTGCATATATGTACTGTATGTGAGTGCTACTTACTGAGTCATAACATTTTCAAATTTTTCAACCACACTGCATTGCATGGAATGGACATGGCATAAGTTATCATCCGTAACATTATTTTCCAGAACTTTTTGGTTTACTCAAACCATAGGGCAAAAATGTATGTACCCTCCTCTAGATTTCACCAAAACATTGAATCAGATATATTATATACAAGAAGTACCAAGAAAAACAAACAGTAATATAAAGTAGATATATGTGTTTGATGTGTTTTAATGTTAGTTCAAAACCATCTACTGACCTTGAAGCCAAGCTGGAGAAGGCAGCAATCCAATGCAGAGATGTGAAGGGAAGAGTTAAGAGAGGGTTAGTGTGCAGGCAGAGATGAAGGGGTTACCAGTAAACACACACACAGCATGAAGCACAGCACACCAGCAAGACTCAGACAGACAGAGGAAGAGGGCAACCCATTAAATTACTGTACGTCACTCAAAGGCGTTGTGCTTCTAAACACTAGACAACAAACACCACCTTTTTTTCCTCAGCAGAATAAAGGTCTTTTACATTCCAAACATGATTAACAGACTAAGCTTTAAAAAACCTAGAAACTTCCATAAGATGCATTAACACTTCCATTCTAGAGGCAACATTTGCATCACTTTTGTTTCACATATTCCACGCAGCCAAGGGGTTCACGCCTAGTTTTAAACATTGTTTTTGAATCAGTTCATGTGACCATTAAGTGCTCTAAACCCAACACCCAAATCACATAAAACAATTATCCCTCATTTATGTTACAAGTTCACCATCTGTTGGTTAAAAATGGCACTACTGTGCCTTCTTATTAGGCAAATGGAAATTTCTATATCACTCTTGGTACTAGATTCACTGTGCTGGACAACAGTCGACTTATAATGTATTTTAGCACATTTCTCAAAGGCTTTTGCAGATTGCACTAGTCGGCTTCAAACAGCCAACACTAAATTACAAGTTACAGGAAAAGCACAGTTATGTAAACTATCTGCCAGAGTTTTGCTCGTAGAGGGAACAGTTAATAGATCTTAATGAACCAGATGTTTTTCAAGACTTGGTAACTTCTGACATTTCTGTTAGCTCTCGGCTGCAATCAAAACAATTTGGCTGCTGGGTGAACAAAGGCAGTTATGAAAGAAAACCTAAATCTAAACATCCTTTCTCTCAGATAGATGTCACCCGCTAGTTTGCAACGTGCACTAATGAGCCCCGGATTGGTCCCCGCTCCACCTTTTATTAAAGCTGTGTTATTCAGGCCCATTGATACGCTCACAATTCACAATGGACTTTTCACTAAGGAAGGGATTATTTTTACATAATCCATTTTGTTTTTAGGCTTGGTCTTCTATAGTTTGACAGGAGTGTGGTAATAGGTTAATCACAAGTGAAGGTATCAAAGGTTTCACCCTGCAGTAAGTAATTCCTAATCCAACATTGCAATTCTTTGTAATCCATTGTCTTTTTTTCTTAACTGTAGACTGTCTAAGCTTGTTGGCCAATCAAATGTGCATGTCGCTTGGCAAAATTATTGAAACATACAAACACATTTTCTTACAGTAGATGATTTGTGATATTGTTATCAATAATTTAAGAAGTGTTTTTCCCACTTTAGTACCCGTGAGTCTGTCTGAAGTCTGCCCAGGAGAGAACCTTCTCTCAAGGGAGCAAATCAGTCTCTGTGGCCCTTCAAACCACTGGCATATCTTCACGAGGCTGTCTGCAAAAGTGCTAAATTGAATGGCAGCTTTGAACCCAGCCTGCCTCAAGTCTTGCAGCTTGACCCACTGCGGCACCTTATTGTAGGCAAACAATCAGATTCTGTTTCCATGTTTAGTTTTCCCACACTCTGGGGTCTAAATAATAGCACTTGTTAGATAATTAAAATACTGATCTTTGTGGACCAGACACTAACAGTGTTTGCCAGTTTTTTTAGGGTATCACTTTCTGCAAAAATATGTAAAATGTCAGGGAGGGTCTTATTTGAATGAACGATGAAGGTTCAGATCAACTGAACATTCTTCTTACCATGATTACACATTGTTTTACTGATACATGTAACACAGCATTCTTCACAGATTCTTACTTCAATGGAAAAAAAGATCTTGGCACTCCACTGCATCTTCCACTTGGAGCCATGTTTTTTATTTTATTTTTATTTATTTATTTATTTATTTTAAACTAAGCTATAGACTAGCAGCATGATTTACCGGGTATTAAATAAATTAATGATAGTGGTCATTATTTTCCAGAACTTTTTTGCTTACTCAAACCATAGGGCAAAAACATGAACACTCCTCTGGATTTCACCAAACAATGAATTCATTGAATCACCTAAATATAGCCGAGCAGCACAGAAGAGATACAGCAGCAAGTGACTGACTTTGTTCTGAAATCACATGGAGAAGAGGCAAGCACGCCATGCAAAGACAGTGACAGGCAGTGATCAAGACCGGTACTGGACTGTATCAAGGAACCATGGAGGGACACGGCTTGGTTTCACTGAAAACAAAAAAAGAATCTATTTGGTCGATTTCCATTTCTTTAAAATGTGCCTTGATTAATCCAACTTATCCTCTATGGCAAACTGACCACATTTTAAGTTTCATTCCAATCGGATTGCCCGTTATCTAGATATGTAAAGTAAAAAGCCTGATGTACGTGCATAGGAGGACACCTCTGTATAGCTCTGTTACCAGGAGTAATAAGAGGCTAAAACACAAGGCAAAGAACTGAATTGTCATGTGTCAATGCATCACAGCCCTGCTAGTAGGATCGATGGTGCCTCATCAGAGCGAGACCCTGTCAAACTCTCAAGGTCAGGTGTGCTGAAGTGCTACAGTGATATTTTAATGCAATGTGAAATCCATGTACACTGCTCCCTCTGTTTCAATGAGTCACCCTAGCCCTTGAGATCAACAGGACCTTTGCGTTTCATTAGCGAACCATGAAATGTGCTGCTCCTTGCACTTGCAGGATGTGGACCTGCTGCAGCTCACTAAGAATACATGGAGGACAAAGTGTCAAGGGAATTCTCATCCCTTTCAAACTTTTTACTGCTCTCAGGATTTGCTTAGTCTGCTCTGTGCATATTTATAGTCTTGGGGAGATACTGTTGCAGGGCCTCTGTTGTAACTCTACCATGAGATCTAGTTTTCCAATTCCACCTCCTGTCTGTCTTCTCTGGTGATCCCTGTAATAAACTGTGCTGGGTCTTAATTCAATTGCTACATTCATTTATCATGCAGACAATATACACAGATTTTTTGCCCACTCAAACAAAAATTATTATGTATTTTACATGCAGGTCAAATTAAAACTAAGATAATTGCAGGAAAGGCTACTGCAGTGTGCTCCCTTTCCTTGGCATCAATAACCCTACAAGATGGATGATGGATGATGGATAATCATAAAAGTGCAGGTCTCACAGTTTCCATCAACATTTTCTTTGTTACCCTTTTAAAAAAGACCACTAGAGCAATAACTGTAATGCCTGAAGGTTGATAACTGAAAGTACCCCTTTAAGACACAGCCCATGTAATGCCTCCCCTGCAATGCCTTGCTTTAAGAAGTGTTTATCCACACAATCCCCCTCCCATGCAGTCTCTTGAGGTCAGGACTGCCCGCCTGTACAGCCTGCCCTACACCACGTGGAAAGAGCAAGCTAACCTGCATTGTAACACTGCAAGTCAGCACCTACGAGTGAAAGCACGTTAAAAGTAGACGTCAGTCACTTATGGACTGTTCTTACAATAAATAAATAGTTATATTCAGTTTTACTAACTGCTTTTTATTGACCATTGCAATTCATGTATATTGTATAATATTTTATACAAGTCTTACATTGTTTTGTTACATTATGGATTTTATTTACAGTTAACTTACCACTGTATACAAATTCTACACCGTGAAATATAGTTGAAGTATAGTTGATGTATTTTAATTAAGCATATATTGTTTGATGTCAAATGTCATTTTGTTGGCTCGCAAAGCATTTTAATAACTAACCTGTAATTTGACACTTACCTATACATTTATTATGTTAGAAGAGGCGGGAGCAATTACTAAGAACAACCCTACTTTTATTGTCTTCTGTCTCCCATTTTTGCAGCCACTGATTTGGCACTGGTTCAGCGGGGTGTACGTCTCAGTTATGGGTGGAATCAAGAAGGGTCACAGGAAAATTGTCAGAAAGATCAACTAAAGCAAGAAGAAAACTATCTTGTAGTAACGACTCAGGCATGGGTACCTAGTATAAGCATTGGCACTCGGACTGCAGGTTGAGTCATGCAAGGGTGTGTTTGAATCCTGCTTCCTCTATGCCTGGGGACCCACAGAGTGCTGAGTTGCTCTTTGCAGTCCTGCAGGGTTAGGGAGGGGCAACTTCAGCCATTCCGATCACGCGCCTTGAGAGTCCAGGCAGAGAAAGTAGCTTGTTGTCAAGGTTACATGAGAGAAAAGATGCCGAAAAAGTGCCTTGCAGCACTTTAGAGAGAGCACTGCTGGGTGCTTGTAGTAGAAATGTATATTTTTCCTCCAGTGTCTGAACTTTATTTTCACCTGCGTCCATCACACACCTGTTTCTACTGCCTCCGATTACGGATTGCTATGGACTACTGAACTAGTCAAGCGGATTTTGAACAATCCTGTATACTGATTAAAACATCACAGTGTTTTCTGTGCAATATTTTTTTTTTTTTAAACAACAAAGCAGCAGTGTTGGGAGGGGAGGGAAAGGCCAGGGAACACATTGCAGAGCAGTTTGATCCATTCCTCGTTTTACTACGAGTTAAATAAGACACACCTAAGCTTGTTACTTATGCACCGGGGTTAATCGGCCTCATAGTAAAACCTGGAATGGGTGAAACTGCTATGCAACAGGAGTCTGGTTTCCATCACTGCCAGGGAAGCTTAAACAGGTCAGCATGCAGCCAAAAGCTCCATGTATCTCAGACTCACTTTCCAAAGAAGTCCCACACAAACCCCCCCATGTGCTGTGGGGCCGGCACTGCCACCTGCTGGTGAGCCTGAGCGGTGCAGGGAGCTTGCTTTCTGAAGGATAGACATGTCGGAGGGGGAAGAAGAGAGACACACACAAACACAAACACACAGTGGAGGTGTGGACAGTCGAGGGAGGGCATGGAGAGGGACGAGTAGAGACACATGGCCAAACGAAAAGGTTAAAGAGACACAAAAAACACAAAAGAGCAACAAGATGGCAACGCACAGACATGGACACAGAGAGCACAAGAGTTAGTACAGTGAGAAGAGACAAGAATCACAAGCTCCGCTCCGCAGCAAAAGCAACAAACATACGATCACGATGGGACATCAACAGTTTTACTGGCTGTTAGGCTTGTAACCTGCTTTTGTACCCACCCACCCTCTTATTGGCTTTGGAAGTTACCATGTGTTTAAAAAGTTCCAGGTTGTTGCCTAGAGAGCATGCCTCAAGCCTGCCCTGGCTTCAGTGGAGCAACCTTTGGGGGTGAGGGAGCAAGTCAGTCTCCGTGCCTCAAGCCTGCTCTGCACTGGAGAGAGCACCCTTTCTCTATGGGGGTGAGGGAGCAGTTAAATCTCCCTGCCTTAAGCTTGCCCTGGACTGGGCAGGACTGGAGCAGCCACCCTTTCTTTCAGGGGTGAGGGAGCAGTTCAGTTTCACTTGTTACTTGACCTCCAGAGGTGAAAGGCTAGTGTATTATCAAACTCCCCCTCTGCAAAACCACTGTGATAACTAGCATGCAACCTTTCTTAGTTTACACACACAATTCTTCATGCAAAAAGAAAATGTAAGTATCAAAATTATTGCATTTCAACAAACGCCACTGAGAGAAATTGTAATGCTGCATACATGTCGCACTGTCATTTTAAAATTGATTCAACCTTATTCCCAGCTAGAAACTATTAACCAACCTCCCAGGTGCTAACCACTAGAGGCCAGCTGACTTCAAACAGAACATCATTCTGTCATCAGCATTGAGCATTAAATGCATGTTTTAATCTCATTTAAAACCATCTGATCAATATCTAAATCAGTCTTTTTTGGTCAGTTTATAAAACCACCATACGCTACCTCATTTTGTTATAAAGTGTCTTTGGAAACCTGGTTCTATACATTGTGCCCTACTGATCTGTATACTGAACCAAACAAGCTCTGTTAGCGCTCTTGTAAATGTTTCAGTCTGGTCATCACAAAAACAGAGTTCATTCCATTAAACCATTTAACTATCTCTCTCTCTATAAATATCTATCTATCTAGCTATAGCTTAGTTATACAGTGCCTTGCATAAGTATTCACCCCCCTTGGACTTTTCCACATTTTGTGTTGCTACAACCTGGAATTAAAATGGATTTAAATGGGATTTTTACCATTTGATTTACACAACATACTTAACACTTTGAAGGTGCAAAATATTTTTTATTGTGACACAAAAGTTAATTAAACAAAAAAAAGAAGACATTTGTTGGTTGCATAAGTATTCACCCCCTTGAGTCAATACTTGGTAGAAGCACCTTTGGCAGCAATTACAGCTGTGAGTCTTTTTGGGTAAGTCTCTACCAGCTTTGCACGTCTGGATCCTGCAGTTTTTGCCCATTCTTCTTGGCAAAATTGCTCAAGCTCTGTCAAGTTGGATGGGGACCGTTGGTGAACAGCAATTCTCAAGTCTTGTCACAGATTCTCAATCGGATTGAGGTCTGGGCTTTGACTGGGCCATTCTAAGACATTCAGGTTCTTGTTTTTAAACCACTCGTGTGTAGCTTTGGCTGTGTGTTTAGGGTCATTGTCCTGCTGGAAGGTGAACCTCCGCCCCAGTCCCAGGTCTCTTGCAGACTGAAACAGGTTTTCCTCTTGAATTTCCCTGTATTTGGCTCCATCCATCTTGCCCTCAATCCTGACCAGTTTACCAGTCCCTGCCGATGAAAAGCATCCCCATAACATGATGCTGCCACCACCATGCTTCACCGTGGGGATGGTGTTCTCAGGGTGATGAGCAGTGTTGGCTTTGCGCCACACATAGCGTTTTGCGCTAAGGCCAAAAAGTTCAATTTTGGTCTCATCAGACCAGAGGACCTTTTTCCACATGTTTGCTGTGTCTCCCACATGCCTTTTGGCCAAACGGGATTTGATATGGGTTTTTTTCAGCAATGGCTTTCTTCTCGCCACTATTCCATAAAGCCCAGCATTGTGGAGCGTCCGGGTTATAGTTGTCCCATGGACGGTTTCTCCCATCTCAGCTGTGGATCTCTCCAGCTCCTTCAGAGTTACCATTGGCCTCTTGGTTGCTTCTCTGACTAATGCCCTCCTTACCTGGTCACTGAGTTTTGGTGGACGGCCTTCTCTAGGCAGAGTCGCGGTTGTGCCATATTCTTTCCATTTTTTAATAATGGATTTAACGGTGCTCCGGGGGATGTTCAAAGTTTGGGATATTTTTTTATAACCCAACCCTGATTGGTGCTTCTCCAGAACTTTATCCCGGGCTTGTTTTGATAGCTCCTTGGTCTTCATGATGTTGTTTGTTTAGATATGCTCTCTAACAAACTCTGGGGCCTTCCAGAAACAGGTGTATTTAATCTGAGATCATGCGACACTTTAATTGCACACAGGTGGACCCCATTCAACTAATTATGTGACTTCTGAAGGCAATTAGTTGCACCAGAGCTTATTTAGGGGGGTCACAGCAAAGGGAGTGAATACTTATGCAATCAAGACTTTTCAGTTTTTTATTTGTAAATAATTTTGAAAAATATGTAGATTTTTTTCCCCACTTCGACATTATGGACTATTTTGTGTAGATCAATGACAAAAAATCCCAATTAAATCCATTTAAATTCCAGTTTGTAACACTACAAAATGTGGAAAAGTCCAAGGGGGGTGAATACTTATGCAAGGCACTGTAGGCATGTAATTGGACTCAAGCTACCTATCTGAGGACTCGATTCCAGAAACCTTCTCTATATATCCTGCATACAAGCCCATCTGGAACTGAAGTCGGGTTCGGGATTTTAATTGTATTCTTGTGCACTCGGGTTCAGAATCATCGACTCCTCCAAACCTGTCTGAGTTTGGCATGTATATTGGTTTATATATATATATATATACACTACCGTTCAAAAGTTTGGGGTCACTTAGAAATGTCCTTGTTTTCGAAAGAAAAGCAAATTTTTTGTCCATTAAAATAACATCAAATTAATCAGAAATACAGTGTAGACATTGTTAATGTTGTAAATGACTATTGTAGCTGGAAACGGCTGATTTGTAATGGAATATCTACATAGGCGTACAGAGGCCCATTATCAGCAACCATCAGTCCTGTGTTCCAATGGCACGTTGTGTTTGCTAATCCAAGTTTATCATTTTAAAAGGCTAATTGATCATTAGAAAACCCTTTTGCAATTATGTTACCACAGCTGAAAACTGTTGTGCTGATTAAAGAAGCAATAAAACTGGCCTTCTTCAGACTAGTTGAGTATCTGGAGCATCAGCAATTGTGGGTTCGATTACAGGCTCAAAACGGCCAGAAACAAAGAACTTTCTTCTGAAACTCGTCAGTCTATTCTTGTTCTGAGAAATGAAGGCTATTCCATGCGAGAAATTGCCAAGAAACTGAAGATCTCGTACAACGCTGTGTACTACTCCCTTCACAGAACAGCGCAAACTGGCTCTAACCAGAATAGAAAGAGGAGTGGGAGGCCCCGGTGCACAACTGAGCAAGAGGACAAATACATTAGAGTGTCTAGTTTGAGAAACAGACGCCTCACAGGTCCTCAACTGGCAGCTTCATTAAATGGTACCCGCAAAACACCAGTCTCAACGTCAGCAGTGAAGAGGCGACTCCGGGATGCTGGCCTTCTAGGCAGAGTTGCAAAGAAAAACCATATCTCAGACCGCCAATAAAAGAAAAGATTAAGATGGCCAGATAAAAGAAAAGACAGATTAAGGTGTTCGGATCACAAAGAAGAACATTCGTGAGACGCAGACCAAATGAAAAGATGCTGGAGGAGTGCTTGACGCCATCTGTCAAGCATGGTGGAGGCAATGTGATGGTCTGGGGTGCTTTGGTGGTGGTAAAGTGGGAGATTTGTACAGGGTAAAAGGGATCTTGAAGAAGGAAGGCTATCACTCCATTTTGCAACGCCATGCCATACCCTGTGGACGGCGCTTTGATTGGAGCCAATTTCCTCCTACAACAGAACAATGACCCAAAGCACAGCTCCAAACTATGCAAGAACTATTTAGGGAAGAAGCAGTCAGCTGGTATTCTGTCTATAATGGAGTGGCCAGCACAGTCACCGGATCTCAACCCTATTGAGCTGTTGTGGGAGCAGCTTGACCGTATGGTACGTAAGAAGTGCCCATCAAGCCAATCCAACTTGTGGGAGGTGCTTCAGGAAGCATGGGGTGAAATCTTTTCAGATTACCTCAACAAATTGACAACTAGAATGCCAAAGGTCTGCAAGGCTGTAATTGCTGCAAATGGAGGATTCTTTGATCTAAAGCAAAGTTTGAAGGACACAATTATTATTTCAATTAAAAATCATTATTTCTAACCTTGTCAATGACTATATTTCCTATTCATTTTGCTATATTTCCTATTCAAACTCATTTCATGTATGTTTTCATGGAAAACAAGGAAATTTCTAAGTGACCCCAAACTTTTGAACGGTAGTGTATATATATATATATATATATATATATATATATATATATATATATATATATATATATATATATAAAGTAGTAACTGACTACTGGTAAAGTGATATGGTGTCTCTTATATGTTATATTTTATACTGTATTCAGGGTTAAGTAAAACCTCACACTAGTACTGCACCCAGTCCTGGATTTCAGAACTACCAGTGTTTAGGTATTATTGAAATGACCAGGTGCATCCAGGCCCCTGCTTAATCTACTCTGAACTGACTGCTCTTATCATAGCATGAATAAGTCTTACCTGTGCCTTAATATTAGTAGATGTTCATGCAGCTACAGCGGAGGAATAGTTTATTTAATAAGGGTCTGATTGTATAAACTCCTGCCTCCTGATCATTTCAAAAACTGACCTACTTGAGGGTAGTTCTGAAACTCAGGACTGGGTGCTGGCATGTGCAAGTTTATAACCTTGGTATGTGTCTGAAACAGGATGCCTCCCTATAAATGAGACCTTGGTCCCAGTTCACTTTGAAAACTAACTCACTCACAACAAACCCACACAGACAGGCACAGAAAGACAGACAAGCCCTCCTACCTCTCCAGCTCAGTGATCTTCTTGTCCTTGTCATTCTTCTCGTTCTCCATCTCCCGCAGGATCTCCAGCAGGCGGTCCACCTCTGCCTGTGCCTTGCTGGCCTCGTCCCTGTGCCGCGCCACCTCCCTCTCTAAGCCCTGGATCCGATCAGACAACTCTGTGCTCATCCGCGCCTCCATCGCAGACTCCAGGGCCTGGAGAGACAATGCAGAGATCAATTCTCTATTATTTTACCCACTGAGAATGTTCAAATGGGACACCAGAACACAATAGCACTCAATCTGTAACAAATAACGACAAAAAAGGACATATTCGAAAGTAACTGGTATTATCTAGGGTTACGATTTTAACAGATATCTTTTTTTTTGGTGTTTCATCTGAGGTGTCAAGAAATCAAAATCAAAAAGCAAAAAAAAAAAAAAGTGTCATTAAATTTCATTCAGTGATGATATGGGCCGCGGTTACGTCCCAAATGAAATGGCAAAGTTCCTGAACCAGTGAGAAATGAGCCTGTTTTTCAGTTTTGTCTCGTTGAGCCCCAACACATTTCAGAAGCACATCTGCATGTTTCAGCCTACAGTATGAGGTTTCTAACACAATGGATACGGTCTACCCCTGTGTATGCAATTTAATTCGGATTGGACTGGTCCATCTTCTATTTATTTCTTGGTTCGGATTTGGTTAAACATGTTATAAAAGCATTTCAAGTTCAGTGCAGTATGTTCTTGTGGCAGAATGCTTTGTGTATTTTGCTTGATTTTTCATTTTGTGTTTATTGCTGCAAATAATTTGCAAGCCAGACGCTCTGCCCGAGACGTGCTGCCAGCCGAGTGTGTTTACAGGGAATCCTGGGACTGGCTGGTGGATGTGTCCTGACAGAGTGTGTAGTGATAAAAGGGAGCAACTGACACTCCCCGAGGCTACAAGCCAAGGACCAGGACTGGCCATGCCATCACGGACAACAAACCTGTCTTTATAAAGTAAATCAAACCTCCAACAACGTGTGTGGAACCAGGATAAGGGCAGGATTTTACCCTACAAGGAGCAGGTATTAGTTTAGGGAATTTAAATCCCACAAAGTACACGTCTGTCCGCGGATAACCCACAACCCCCTATCACAGTCCTGCTTAAACTTATCAAGGCTCTGTGGCCATACAGTAATTAGCAGGGGTTAGAAAAACAACCGGTGGTTGGACTCTTAATACACATTGTACTTTTACTGTATATTGGCGTTTATTTGCACGTTAGTACGTTACTGAACTTGCATATTGGCGTTTCTTTGCACGTTAGTAAGTTACTGAACTTTTCCACTGCAAGATGACCTGTTTTGTTGTTAGGAAATATTCCCGGCTTACAAACCTTTCCCAGATTATGTTTTTTGGATACCACTAAAAAGGGTGGTAGAATTTACTTAAAGCAAAACATTGTTTTCTCAAAAGCAAAAAACAACAAATGGGCCCTGTCCCAAATAAAACAGCTATAAATCCAGGATAGACTAAAAGAGAAAGAAACCTCTGATTAAAACTGATGGACCTGACTCTTCAGCACAGCACTGGCTCACAGTCATAGCCAAGAAGACATTGTAGTGAAGTATAGAATAACTAAATTCATTGTTTACCAGTAATAAGGCACATTTAACACAGCAGTAAAAGTATTTATTTGCACTGCATGAAAGCCCCTCTCTCGCCAGGCTACACAGGATCTCAGAAAGGTTATTAATGCACGTGGTCCCCTTTTCAGCTGGCAGGGAGCTTCCCGTCTTGATTAATGCTCAAAATTAATTAACTGGAAAAGAAGTACAGTTACTAAGTTACATACAGTATCATGCAGCCCCAGTTGTAACATGCTGCCAGGAATTCGTGTGTTCAGCACTGCTAGGCATTATATGTATTATTATTATTATTAAAGTAGACATTTAAGGACCTTTAATTTTTTACTTATTAAAAGTCTGGGCAGAGTTGCAGAATTTTCCATTTCGGGGGCCAAATAACACACTCTGAATATTGTCTGAAAAGCTTGGGCACGTTTCTGACTGCAGCCTTTAAAAGCAGACTCCTATTTGTAGGGTATGAGGTACTGTGTTTTCAAATGTGTATTTCTGTGTGGAGATAGATTGGGTTGATCTAGCCTGGGTCTTAGGCAGGCAAATAGAACCGAATAAGCTTATTCTAACTCAGATCAAAGCACAGTAACACAGGGGTTTTCAGTATTTGCAATAAGAACCACTCGATGACATCATTAAAATTAAGACTGTAAACAGTTGTTTTTTTTTTGTTTGTTTGTTTTTTCAAGCTACTTTGACGTTGTCTCAATGTTAAAACCCTACCTTAACCCGATTCACAAATCTGTTTTAAGAAATGCTTTTAAAGAGTGCTTATAAATATTTTATAAAACGTGGGCCAGTAAGGCTGTTCCCTTATTGGCTCAGAAAACTGAGAGAGAACAACTTGTGCACAGATGGATGGTAACTTTCAATAATGGAGCAAAGTGGCAAGTGATCATTTGTATCACTCTTTGAAGGTTCATGAAAACAATGGATAGTTGTATGTAAAAATAATGTGATATCTTGTAACAATTGTAAGTCGCCCTGGATAAGGGCGTCTGCTAAGAAATAAATAATAATAATAATAATAATAATAATAATAGTTCTTGAATACAACTTTAATATGATGTATACAGCATGCATGTGTGACTTGGCAAGCATAGTGATTTTTTTCTATTTTTTTTTTTCCTACCCTGTATTTATTTTTAAGGAAACATGGTGCAGAGATAAAACCAACTGTATGCTAATTGATTAATATCACTGGGCAACACTTCCATCTTCAGTTCTTGAACCAGGTTTCAGACTATAAGAAGTTAATTTTACACTAAGCTTTAAAAACACCAGGACAAAGATGCTGGTTCAATACATTCAGTCTATTTTAAGGAGTTTATCTGAATAAACTCAACCCGGTTTGTTAAATTGATTCAAAGATAAATTGATTAAATTGTACCAGTTGGCTTTGATCAATTAAAAAGCCTATTTAGATTCACATAGGCTTTACTCCAACCCATTCTTGTTTTTGAAAATATTCTGGTTGAATAAGGCTAGAGGGCTGCATGTTTTCTGGTTTGAAATCGTCTAGTATTGTCAGATGATCTTCTGGATTTTTTGACGCCCCCCAACCCAAGCATGGTGTCACTTGTACTTAAGCTTGTATGCCAGTTCACACATACAGACACACAGGCAGAGGGGAGGGGATGTGAGAAGATGCAATAAGAGGATCACAATGGAGCAGGCAATGGAGATTCAAATTGTGAGGCACTTACGAGTTTGGAGGGATGGTCTGACAAGAGCTCAGTGTGCTTTTGGAGAAAGAAAAAAAGGCAGGAGGAGACAGAGAGAGAGAGAAAAGGAGGTAAAAAGGGGAGAGGACAAAAAGTATAGAGAACAATGACTAAACAGAGTCTGTCTTAAAAAAAAAAGGCACTAGTTAAGGCACAGTATATTAGGGGTTGGGGACAGTATGGCTCATTCATAAAGTGATGAAAGTTAAACACAAGGTTCTAATTAAACAACATGTACTATAAGATCCAGTTTAACACATTTCTTAAGAAATACTGTACAGTAATGAACTTATTAAACAATGGCAATTGACAAACCTAACAGAGCTTAGTCAGTTACTCCCAATTTAAGAAATAATACTGAACACAGCAGCCTGGATTAACCCTTGTGAATCCACCATCTTTATCGAATTATTTATTTTTGGCATGTTTGCCCAAAGTTTTCTTGAGCCATATACATCTCATTGCGTTCCACAAAGTGGCTCTTTTGAAGTGTCATGAATCCTTCCTTTAAGGTACAAGGGACATATGTGTCCCACAAATAAAATTATGCTAACTTTCTTATTTTTGCAAAGTGGTGCATGATCATCCAAATTGTCAGTTTCCTCCTTGTGATACTTGATTCACTCTCAAATATATTTTAAGAAGAAAACGTTTGAACAACAGCTGAATTTGTATGACAAGCTAGTAACAGTAGCTAACTGCTCTAGGCTCTCTAGAACACGTCCTCATGATCCACCAGCTGTATTTCTCAATTTGCTCTTTCTTTTTTGAAAAAAGTAAAAAGAAAAAAAAGGCAGTCCTCTGTGAAACCCTTAGTAACTGTGCCAGAAACGAGGTCAATTATTAATGAAGTACCATGACCGCGCTAGTGAATTACTGATACTGTAGCACAGCTGAGCTTTCCATTGAAAATTCCCTCATTCGAGAATTGAAATCTCAGCACTTAAATAGCCGATAAAACTTCACAAAAAAGTTAATTTGAGAAGGGATAGAATAAAGACATTACTGTGGATAGCACAATATTTATAATGAATTGATTATTACTTCATAGGTCATTTGATCATTATTATTATTATTATTATTATTATTATTATTTATTTCTTAGCAGACGCCCTTATCCAGGGCGACTTTCAATCGTAAGAAAATACATTTCAAGTATCATAGTACAAGTAATAATACAATAAACAATAATACAATAATATAATACAATAATACAATACCTCTGCCATGAAATTAAAAGCACTCTGGTATAAGCAATGAATTCTCTACACTGAATGTTCTAGCTCACAATCCAAAGTGCAGTGCTGTGCGGTCAATGAGCTTACTTGGTTTGCATCTCCTGACAGGTGTATTGATCTTTCCTTGGTGAACTAGCTTAGTTTTGGCTCCCACAACTCTGTGTAATGAAATATCCATTTTTTGTCCCGTTGGTCTTGGTTCGTCAGGCCCCAATTTTAACTGCTACCAAATTATTTCAGTTAGCCATCGTATTGGGGTGTTAGGATCCCGAAAAGAAAACTATCATCCCATCGATTAAGGTTCATTTTGGATCATTAAAAATGAGTTCAAACAAACATGGTAAAAATGTCCACATTCCTTTATAGAACAGAATTAAGAAATTACTGGTATGAAATATACTTTTGATTTGCAGCAAATTGAAATTAAATAATATTTGAATATTTCTTTTTTTTTTTAAAGAATATACGAACATGAAAAAAAGCAATGTTCATCCCAATATGAAGATGACAGCTTTGGATGAGGGTAAGGCCATTTTCCACAATGAATCCCAAGTGGATAGGGGATATTTGCATCTACTGTATATAGACAAATGGAAGCCTAGAGGGATAGAAATGAAACCAAGGAGCATAATGACACTCAAGCACTTATAAATCTATATAATCTATATAATCTATATAAATATATAAGTACAGTAGCCAGTTCTGGATACACACCTGTGCTTGGCAAGCGCACAGCTCTCCTCGGATTCCCTTATAAAATCAATCAAACGCTGCCTTTAATTGTGGAGTTTGCGTATTCTGTAACAGGAGCTTGTTTCTGCTCACCCTTAACCTCCCTGCAGCCTCGGAGAGCCCAGCCCACTGCCTGCAGCATTTAAAGAAACAACGTCTCTCTGCCAAAATGAATTACTCTGCTCCTGCGGTGTGATTGAGTGCAGGACGGGTGCTCCCACACTCTGCTTCCACTCATCACTCCCGGGCTGGAAGGGAGGGACCTCACCCCTCAACCTGCTGCAATGAAGACATCTTCTCAGCAAGGAAGCAGAGCTCAGTGGCTGGGGAGCGAGTTTACTCATATCCCTCAGGGAGATGACAAACTGATTTCTTCTCATAAATTAGGGAAATGTTTTCAATCCTGATCTCCACGGATAAACTGTCACCAATTTAAAAGTACACAGAGCTACCAAAACAATTCCAGTAAATCTTAACTTAATACGTATTGCCATCTCTTCAGAGATCTCACATTTTCCAGCATAAAAAATGCAAGCATTATGGTAAAAGTGTATTTGATTGATTATCGCTCCTTGAAGATATGTCATCACTTCTGGTACATACCTGCGTTCCATTTGTGGAGGTCACTTGAATATTGCATTGATATTGAAAGCACACAAGTAATTGGAAAAGCAATGATTGGTTACTGAGGACTTCTGGGAGTTTTAGCTGGGCTCATGTTGCCAGAAGTTCTAGTTTCTTCTTGGTAGCGTAACCAATAGCTGTTTTTCCTATGACTCGTGTTTTAACTTCTCTGTGTTGCTTAATGTGACGTTTATGTACAAGATGGTCATTTTAGTTCACTAATAGCTTAGGAAAACAACACCATTATAAAAAAAAAAAGTGTAATGAATATCCTATAGAGTGTGGCATTAAACCCAAATGGTCAAGGACCCCGTGTCTGGGCCTGGACTCCTGGGTTAACTGGCTTAGTTAGCTTTGGTTGATATAGTGAACACGACTGGTGCCTTCCGCTCTTCAAACGGAACGGAATTTGAATCCGTTGATAGTGGTTCCCACATTAGCACAGCGGCATTACCTTTTTAAGTTGTGTTTCCAGTCTGAGGATTTCCTCTTTCTTCTGATCCAGCGCTATCTCCAGACTCTTCAACTTGGAGTCCTTCTTGAGGCCAGAAGAAGCCAGGGACGAGGCGCGCTCCTTCAAGTCCAGAAGAGAAGTCTGGGGAGGTTGGAGGGGGTGTAGAAAAGGGAGCTCGTTAGTAAACGAATAGAACCTTTAAAACTTTAAATTAAATGTAGACTTATTGATGGTTCAGACAGAGTAACACATTTTAGTATTAAAATGGAAACTCTAGGGAGACACTGCGGTTTTAAAGAGATTTAATAGGATGGAGGCAGGGTATTGTTCTTGGAAGTTGTTTTTAGGAATTCCTCTTAACATTGTTTAAATAATGAATGTTAATATTAACAGCATGATTTTCAAAAGCGGCAAAAATATAAACGAGGTCGGAAAATGATTCTTAAAGCCTGATTAATGTAACCGCATCACTTGATTTATATTTCTAAAGCGTCAAAAAGTGAATACACAACTCACTTCATCTACACCCTTTACGCCATATACTTAGTGATCCAAATCAGCATTTAGAAATCACTTTGCGACTTAGTTCTTAAATTTGCCCCTTTTGAAAATCATGCTGAAAGTGTATATGGCAAATACATATACAATGGACTGGCAGTACGACTTGAAGCCTTTCAAATCTACGTCATAAGGGTGAATCCAGCTAAGGTTGATTTAAAAAATATAACATTTTCAATATCGCATCAGTTGGACAGCCGGCATAAGTGTAGAAGTGTAGAGGAGGCTGTGTGGTCCAGTGGTTAAAGAAAAGGGCTTGTAAACAGGAGGTTCCCGGTTCAAATCCCACCTCAGCCACTGACTCATTGTGTGACCCTGAGCAAGTCACTTAAGCTCCTTGTGCTCCATCTTTCGGGTGAGACGTAATTGTAAGTGACTCTGCAGCTGATGCATAGTTCACACACCCTAGTCTCTGTAAGTCGCCTTGGATAAAGGCGTCTGCTAAATAAACAAACAATAGAAAGGCGGGCCAGGCTTTTCAGCGACATGCCAGCTGAGAGAATTTGAATATTGAGCTTAAAGAATTAAAGATTTAAAGACGCCCTAACCCTAACCCAGTACAGTTTTACATTGGCCTGTCTTTCTGCACCAGGTAAATAGTGTGGCTCACCTTTCTGCACCTCTGCTGGAGGGCCTGTGTGAAAGAACTTTTGCTGTTCTCAGTCCAGTTTTACAATAATATAATGAGCATTACATCACAATATGTGCTTGATTGGCCTCAGTGTATAGGCAACAAGCTGAGGTATCTCTTATTAAACTTGTAGTAAAACCAGCAATGGATCAAACTGCTATGCAATGAGAGTCTTATTTCCACCCCTGGGAATAATTAGGATTTGACTCTAAGGAGCTGATGTAAGGGGTTAATCTGCTCAATATATACCCCACCGGAGAAGCTGGATTGTTTAACAACTTATTTAAAATGTTAGTCTGCTTGACTTCCATAGTTTAAAAGGTTAGAATTTATATCACAAAAATTCCTGTAAGAAAATCCTGCAAAACATAATTCAAAGCACTAGCTATTAAATCCAGGATAGTTTCTCAGTTTGCTGCAGGTTATGAGGCGGGGGAGGTTTAGCACAGTAATTAAATCATTTGACCAGCTGTCTCTTATAATGTGCCCCATTTTCCCAGATCAGGTCGACACTTACAAGCAGGACCCCCGTCAGCTCTTGAGTCCTGATGCGTGGCGTGGTGTGAGCAAGAGAAGCTGCTGTCAGCATGCAAAGGGCAGGGAATCGATCTTCCTGTCTCTCCTCCAACACACTGCCCCCGGCAGAGCTCTCTGTCATTGGGGGCTGCCTGCATTACTATTTGTCATTATTTTTCTCCCATTTTTTTCACCCCCTCAATATAAAATGCCCAAATATTAAAAGACCAACCGACTGCTGTGCAATCTAATGGTGCTTTTCCTATTTCTTGTTCTGGCGTCTGTTAAATTGGAGCGAATTACACTTCGGCAGCAGCCTGGTAAGAGCTCTGAACAGGATGATCAACGACACTAAACTCCTCACAACTACCCCACAAGATTACAGATGAACCAGCGTTCTACTATGGACAGGTCATGTTGATAATGGAGATGTTTGCTGCTGTAGTGGAAGGCAGATCAAAGCTGCTGGGATGCTGTGGCAAGACTAGTGCTGCTCCTATTGATCTGATAATGCTGCCTCTAGTCTAGCGTCTCCTTCCTTCATGAGGGATTCATAAACTGATCAGGTTTCTGCAGATATAGTTGGGTACCACTCGTTGAGGCCAATGAACAATGAGTACAGACACTAGACTGCTCTCTCTCTCGCAGATGTAGGATCATTGAAATATACTGAATTATCTTCAGAATTAACGACGTTGGATGGACAGGTTTTATTTGTTTAATGCAGGGATGGAAATAAGACTCCCATTACTGTTTAGCAGTTTGATCCGTTCCTGTTTTTTTTTTAAACACACCTGGATTTGTTACCTATACACTGTGGCTAATCAAGCTTGTAGTAAACCGTGGAATGGGTGAATCTGTTATGCACTGGGAGTCTGATTTCCATCCCTGTTAATGTGTTACATAGTAGCAGACTAATGATTTGGGAGTTGCAGTAGATGCAGTTGCATTGTTTTGTGGATATTTCAAGGACCACCTGTGATTTGCTCCTGTATCCCAGGTGGGGCACGCCTGCCAGTGCTGTGCCATGCTGTGCTGTACCCACCTCTTTGTCGGAGAGGTCTCCTTGCAGCTGGCTGACTTTCTCTTTCAGTTCTTTGAGCTCCTTCTTGTTGCTGTCAAGCTCCTCTGTCTTCTCACGCTCGTCCCGATCCCTGTGCTCCTTCAGCCTCTCAATGATGCGTTCCTGCGGATACGCACAGACCCACTCAGCTTCCATGCAGCACACTCATTACAAAATAAACTACATTATTAGTAGTAGTAATATTATTATTATTATGATTTATTTAATTGCAAGACCTCTTTATCCAAGGAAACTTTAAATGGGAAATCATCTTTCTCAATGTTGTTTTTTTATCACTCGAAAAATTAGGCAAATGTTTAGAGAACTTTAGGCTTCTTGTTGTTTCAGTACTACTCTGTATTCTAGGCCCTTAATATACAGATTTCTTTCCTAGGGTTTTACTAAAGCTACAGGTCAGACTGGTTGTTAAAATTTTGTATTCAGCAAATAGAAGCAGGTGAGGTGCTTTTGCATCCGTCTCACAATATGGGCATTTCATGTATTGCAATTGTATTTACCTATTAATTAAAAAAAAAATATATATATTATATAAAATAAAATAAAAAATGCAAAAAAATGACTTTTGTATATCTCATGCTAGCACATTAAAAGGATCAACTAACAAGGCTTTATACAGTATGTAGCTTCTTTTCAAATTGACAGGGTGATTTGCTTAACTTTTCTCAAAAAACAAAGGCACTGTTTACCGATTTCTTATATAATAAAACCCAGATTATCCAGCATGACCTTGTCAGTGCAACCTTCCCAGCGCGGTCCCCTCTACTAGCCGGTAATGCACTCTAATCAGGGGTCTACTGCTTAATTAAATGCTGGGAAGGCATTCCGGAGCACCATGCTTGTATGGTAATAAAGTCTTTAGAAAAGTGGACACAACAAAGCTGAGCCCCATGACAGCTGTGGAGTTCATTTAGCATGTAAAGTCTTGCACTTAACTTTGACCCCGCTTTCCTCGTTCCTGATGTCTGTTCTTATTAATTATGCATATGCCGTGCCCTAAAGTTGCTTTAAAGATAATGGTGGTTTATTCTTTAATCGTTTAGCTTTAATTAACTATACATTTCACTGAGTAATAAAAAAAAAAAAAAAATTTGTGGGGCTCCCGAGTGGCGCATCCAGTAAAGGTGCTCCGCGTGGAGTGCAGGATGCGCCCTATTGTCTGGACGTCGCCGGTTCGAGTCCAGGCTATTCCTTTGCCGACCGAGGACGGGAGCTCCCAGGGGGCGGCACTCAATTGGCCGAGAACCGCCCGGGGGGAGGGAGGGTTAGGTCGGCCAGGGTGTCCTCGGCTCACTGCGCACCAGCGACCCCTGTAGTCTGGCCGGGCGCCTGCGGGCTTGCCTGTAAGCTGCCCAGAGCTGCGTTGTCCTCCGACACTGCAGCTGTGGGTGGCTGCATGGTGAGTCTGCAGTGTGTAAAAAAGCAGTCGGCTGACGGCACACACTTCAGAGGACAGTGTGTGTTCGTCTTCGCCCCTCCCGAGTCAGCGCAGGGGTGGTAGCGGTGGGCTGAGCCTAAAACTAATTGGACATTACTAAATTGGGGAGAAAACAATAAAAATAATTGACGACCACTAAATTTAAAAAATAAATAAATTAAAAAAAACAATTAAAAAAATACATTTAGAAAATGAAAAAAGACTTTGAGTCAAAACGTTTGTCACAAAATTTAAGTTTCTTTGAGAATTTTGAGTAAATTTTTTTTAAAAAACAGATACTTTACATTTTAATTAACTTCCATTTAACACACAAGAAAGTATCTCTGATTTATAGCAGCTACACAACATTAGTGAAAAGATCTGTTAACAAATTTGGGGGGGGGGGGGTGTAAAAATCAAGCTCTTTCAGGACCCCTATACAGAAATACTCGCCTGTCCATTCTCTTTTCTTTAATTTTTCTACCTTTTCTTTCCAGAATTGCCATTTATTCCTTGCTTACTGCACATGACCTACTGTAACTAGCACCATTCATGCCTCTGCAAGATGAATACATTACAATACTTTCAGAATGAGTGGGATGAAACACTGAAGGCTTGTAAGCAAAATGTTTGTTATTATAACATTTATTTTAGTATTTCTAAATGTACTGCGGTTGAGTGTTGTATAGCTACAGAATACATAACATTGTCTCTAGAATGGACTGGCAGCAGGAATGGCTTTTACAAAGAGTAAGGGTTTGTGTGGTTAAATACAAGGCAAGCCTCATCAACCTCCAGTAACCTCAAATCACCAGAATAAATAGTGAAGAGGAAAAATACATTACACCGAAACTTACATAACCCTTCATCCCATGACATAATTGCCCCTGCTGTGCGACACTGGGGATATGTGCGTAATGACACTAATGATACAATTAAATGAGTACATATTTCTGTTCCTAAGTGGAAGAATGAGGTTTGAGCTGTGCATTATTTTAGCTTTTTATCCCCACATCCAGGCGATCAGGTGCAGAGTCACCCTGCTCAAGGACACTATTGCATGAATCCAAACAATAGGGGGCTAGCAGTGCCTCAAATATTCCCTGCATTTCACACAGAGCTGGAATATCAGAACATGGCATTGATTAAAAGTGACAAAGGGGAGCGACCCCACAGCACCTCTGTTTGAAACCAGGTCAAGCGCAGTATAAATGTTCATGGAATTCCTCCTCGAACACGCTGACAGCAAAATGCATTCCTCTGTCACCGGCAGGGAGGGGTGTCTGCGTCGATGCAAAGGGTCACTTACAAACTTCTAGCTCCTTTTGTTTTGATTTTCAGTTTTAAAAATGCTGTGTTTCTTGTTCTGCTCTGTTTTTTCTTCAGGGAAGAGCCTGATTGTTGCTAGATGGGTTGAGAATCAGCACTCCAGGCTGTACATGCCCGATTGTCTTCCCCGAGACTCTGCCAATGCTGTACTTGATAAGGGAGATTTGATATGGTAGATTCTTATCAGAACGGCCCAGTGTGGGGGACACCCCAGGTTTAGGTGTGGCGCACTGACCTTCTCAGCCAGAGCCTCCTCCAGCGTGGTCAGAGCGGTGTCCGTGTTGGAGGTGTCGGTCTGCAGAGACTTCACCCGCTCCTTCAGGCTGGCCATCTGCTTCTCCTTGTCCCGGAGCTGCTCCTGCAAGTTCTCGATCTGCACAGGAACAAAAACACCAAGGGCATGTTTGTTAGCAAACAGGGGCGTAACGATTCATCATGGATCCATCAATTGTGATACTTTCTTTACGTAACGTCCGTATGGTGATTGAAGCCAAAGGAAATCACACTGGACAGCATATGGATAGAAGCCTTTGAATGAGGGACCACAGTGGCCACGATGGGTCAGAGTGGAGCACATTAGCGGTATAACAATTAATTGTGTAGCGATGATTAGTGACACTTTCTTTACAGGATACATCATAGAAGTATGTATCATTTCTATGGTGATACCAGAAAAAAAACAAACAACAACACTCACTGTAGTTCACCAATTGGCTCTTGAAGGAATACGTGTTTTATAGTCGGTCTGAATACCCTACCATCTGATTTAATAATTCAACAAAACAGTCCACCGTCAAATGACTATTTGATCGTATTATGCTCCATACATCATACAAGTATCCAATCTGGACCATGACCTGCATATCACAATGCATGTTGTATAGAGACATTAGTGAATCGTCACACCCCTATTAGTAGCATGGCATTGAAAATAAAATTAGAGGCATCAATATTATTTCTTAGCAGACGCCCTTATCCAGGGCGACTTACAATTGTTACAAGATATCACGTTATTTTTACATAAAATTACCCATTTATACAGTTGGGTTTTTACTGGAGCAATCTAGGTAAAGTACCTTGCACAAGGGTACAGCAGCAGCGTCCCCCACCTGGGATTGAACCCACGACCCTCTGGTCAAGAGTCCAGAGCCCTAACCACTACTCCATACTGCTGCCCATCATGAAAAAAGTTAAAATCACCAAGATCTAGCTCCACAGCACGTAAAACCTGTGTGACATACTGTAGTAGTGACAGCACCCAAGAGCTATTATAACCCTGGCCTGTGCCAATATAGAACATTTTCTGTAATAATACTGGTGCCTTTTTTAGATACATCGATGTATTTACAATTTGAAGCTTGTTGAATTTTTAGCTGAATGTTAAGAACGGGTCATCCGATTGTGATGAAACTTTTTTGAATAACCATCAATAAAAAAAGGTGCATTTTCAATACGTTTGTTTTTCATTGTGCGTTCCCAGTAATATTTCGTTGCACTTGTTTTTGATCATTTAAACCCTTTGCATGCATTTGAAGACGATCTAGTCATGTACACCATGATATTTAATGAGCAAGTCTGAGTGGGATTATAATTTGAATATGTTTGCAGAAGAGACGATTATCTATTAGGCGATACCAAGTTAGTAGCGGGGTAATGGTAAGCCCACCCCACTCGCGCTGCAGTAATGCATCTGTGCCAATACTAGTTGGAAGGTTATCTTTATGCTATTTTTATACCTGGGCTCCTGAAATAAGATAATCCATACTAGTATTAGTATGACATTTTGAATACTTTGTATGCAGGATCCTAAAAAGCCTTAATGTTAATGGTGTGTACCAAACCACAGATTTGTAAAACCAAACTGTAATAGTTAGCATTACTTTTTTTTTTAAATAGCTGCCAGGGAATGCCCTGAAACATATCCAGTAACTCCATTATAAACATTATTTTAACCCAACGCCCGGCGTCCACCAATCAGTTGCTGATTACATTAAACAAAAGATAGCAGAATGTTTGGAAAAAGATTCATTGGATCATGCTTTGCCAGAAAATTTTATTTAAAAAAATAAAATTAAAAAGAGAGGAACAAGCTTTGGCTGGTATAGCTGCCAATGAAAGGAGAAAAAAAACAGCTGTGTTTTTAAATAATTTGTGACATGTGTCAAGTGTTTTACATCAATGGCAAGTGACAAGATAATAAATGAAATACATAAATGCAATCCATCAAAGAGTTTCAGATAATGGAATCCGTACTGCTGATGAACAGCAGGTCTCAGATTATAACAACAACACTGCATTTGCTACTTAAATATAAAAAATGCATTATTTAGAAATATTTAAAAAAATATAAATTTTTTACTTTGGTAATATATTATTAAATATTTCTTAAATCATAACTTGTGCATATGATAAGTCACGCTGGTCCATATACCAGAAAGTACTACACAGTTTTTTTATGGTTTTTTTTAATGATACCTTTAAAAATAGGATCAGCTGAATATGTACAGGTCAGTAGAGTCTCTATTAAATTAATAACAGAAAATTATTAAATCATAACTTTACAGAAATTGGAAGTTAGGTAAACCTCTTGATCGGTTAAGCAATTAAAAACAGGGCACAGTCTCAGAGTCTCCTGCTCACTGTTCTCTTCATGAGATGCTGCTCGCTCTTCAACCAGACAGCTTCACAGAGAAACCTGGTGGAAATGTGGAGGACCACATTTGGCCACTGGAAGACTTCTAGCTGATGCGTTTTTCATTGAATTGTATATATATATTTTTAGTATTGCTACATGGTATGGCTTACAGGGCTTAAAGAAGGGGTTCTCAAACTGGGGGTAACAAGTTGTGTTGTGAAAGTCTATCAGATTAAGCATGTATTTCCTGTTTATACCATAAAAGAGAGAGAGAGAGAGAGAGAGAGAGAGAGAGAGAGACGCATGACGTGTGAAATCCATTCTCGAATTCTGTGGATAACTCCAGACTCTGGCGGATTAGGGGGTCAAGAGCCACAAAATTCTTAAAGCTTCAAATCTGTTCAGGGATTTGGATGGCATTCCTCTGCTTTGATAGAAGAGGGAGTGTAAAAAGCACCTCTTTAGGCACTTACTGCCTGGATCACAGCAATAATCAGAGGATTGTACATCTGTAAACTTCCTTCTCAATTTAAAAGAAAGGAAATAATTTATCACTCATTCGCACAATTGGAGATCTATTTACTAGCTACTAGGACACTTTGAAAACAAATGTCTTTAAAGATGTAATCCACATTTAAAAAAAAAAAAACTTAACAGCTCCACTACTAACACCTACTGAAAAGAAATTGCATAATGCCACGCGAGGAAATGTCACGGTTCGATAACTCAAGAATGTAGTTAATTCACAGGTTAGACCATGTTGACAGTAAAATGTACACGTACTACACTATAAGGGCCCTTCAGGAATTCACTGTTTTAAATATTCCACTATTGGATGTTTACTGCACTGATGCACTAGAACTCAGTTCGCCTTTAACAGTGGCTGGAACAGAGGAAAATACAGCGCATCTTTCTAATTGGAGAGGGGCATATATGCAGTAAAGGGAACAGTTAACAAGGCAGAATATACCAAACTCTATCACCTATGGCTAATACAGCTTGGTATATTGGCTACCTAAACTTGTTCAAAGTCCCATTACCTCGATATGTCAGTCTTTTGGAATCCTTAACAGCAAGGTTAATTGAGCACGTATTTCTTAATTTGTACCAATTGCACAAAGTGGTTGTTTTACATACATGCTGAAACTACAGACAGCAGGGGAATTACCCTTGCAACAGTGGAGGAGTAGCTACATGGCGCTCATTGCTGGTGCACCTGACCCTGCAGATAAAAAGCATTGTGCTGAAGGCTGAGGGTCAGGAACCTCTCCTCGGGGTGTTCAGATTTGTGTAAATGCCAGCTGACCTTGTCAACATTAAACCATAACCCCCGGATAACAAACACAAAAGTATGAATCATTCGGTGCTAAGTGGACTATGCTTGTTTGTTTTGCATGACAGGTGTGACAGTCCAGACATTCAGGAATAAATGTATTAAAATAGGGGGATTTTATATATACAGTGCCTATAGTAAGTATTCACCCCCCTTGGACGTTTTCACAGTTTGTTGTGTTACAACCGGAAATCTTAAACGCATTTAAATGGGATTTTTTTTCCCTTTGATTTACACAACCTACTCAACACTTTCAATGTGTGAAAAAATGGGAGGGTGAAAAAAACAAATCAATTAAAAATAAAAACCTGAAAAGTCTTCAACAGATAAGTATTCACCCCCTTTGCTATGACACTCCCTAAATAAGCTCAGGCGCAACCAATTGCCTTCACAATTCACACAATAAGTTAAATGGAGTGCATCTGTGTGCAATAAAAGTGGTTCACATAATTTTAGATTAAATACATCTCTGTCTGTAAGGTCCCACAGTTGGGTAGTGCATTCAAAGCAACGATACTACCATGAAGACCAAGGAGCTTTCAAAACAACTCCGGGATAAAGTTGTGTCACAACACATGATCGAAATTCTTGTGATGGATCGATATCTTCCTGCTGTTCCTGCTCCATTACATAAATGGGTGGGTCAAGGAGACCCTTCCAATGCTGAAGAGTTTGTGGCACTAGTGGAGTGCCAGATTGCACCCGAAGAGATCGCCAAACCACCACCCTCACCAAAGAGCACTGCAGTTAACCCGCTTTGGGGTGGGTAAACCAGGATATATAGCCAGATATTGTCCCGGTATAGAAGAACCGATGCAGCAACACAGTAGAACATTTCTGTGGAAGTATTATTGTACCTGGGTACCAAAAGGAAATAAGCCATATATTGTAAATGCAAAGGTGAACGGAGGCAAAAGCACTCAGATTCTGGAAGTGCATTGACTTTGGTGACACCCGAATTTGTGGGTACCGGAAAAATGGATTATAATCTCAAGACCAGTATTACCTGTATCTATGGGGATGTCAAATACTACACTACCACGAAAATCACGCCGACAGCACAGATTGGAGAAAGAATGAGGTTCCCTGGGTAATGGTAAGAGAGAATACCAAAAGAGGACAGAAGGAGGTAGGAACACAGTGCTGTAGTGAGGATATAGTTCATGAAACAGGCAAAATAGTGCTGACCCAGGGTTTCAAACAGGAAGAATGGTATGATACTCTGCAACGTGGTAGTAAACCGTTCTGTAGGGAACAACAAAATAACCCTACACTAGTTCACATTAGGGAAAGGGTAGTAGAGGTCAACGATGTGCCGGTAGAAAATGCAGTAGTAAATCCACAAGAACACTTCACTGTTAAAAATGATTTAATATATATCGAAATACGATGATTAATGGTGCTCCTGTTGAACAGCTGCTTGTGCTAAGAGGGTTCTGAAACATAGTGTTAAAACTAGCACACTATCATCTGTTTGGTGCACTTTTTGGGGGAGAGAAAACCTTACAACTCATTCTCCAACGGTTTTATTGGCTCGGTGTAAAAAATGATGTTGATCGGTTTTGTAAGTCCTGTAGCGAGTGTCAAAAGGCTAGCCCTCAACCTTAGAGCACCACTGGAATCCATGCCCATTATAGACGTTCCCTTCGAGCATATCGCTATGGATCTGGTGGGGCCAGAAGCCATACCATTGAGGAATACAACCCCAAAGTCAATAGCTAAAGAAATCATACAACTGTTTTCAAGGAGATCCTTTCTGATCAGGGACCCCCTTTGTCAGTAAGTTAATGAAAGATTTGTGTGGGTGTTCTGGACTGCTCTGTATTCCCAGCACTGCCCCAGTACAGCCGCAGCAGGGAGACGGCCACAACTGCCTGCAAATGTGACCTGAGTGTCAATTACTGCCAGGCAATAAACCTGCTTGCCTGCATCTTTTAGATTGCTATAACTTCCATGGCAAAATGTGTTTAGAAAACTGTCAGATATTGTAGATTGAGCATGGGCAATCAGGCCCACATTAAACCTGTTCTGAAATGGCTAAGGTTTCAAGAGGAATCACACAATTGTGACAATATAAAACGCAAGAAACAACTTCTGCCACGCTTCCACCTGCCTCTGAGACTGATATGAGTGGACTTGAAATCAGACGTGTTCACCTCCATCAGAAGCAGATCGAGATTAAATCAATTTCAATTGGGACTCTATAAATGTATAAATAGCAATTATACAGTACAAAACTGCCCCAGTTTGATGCTGGAACAAGAAGATAATGAGTTTTACAGACTGGTGTCATGGTGCACATAAAATGTGGCATGTGTATGAAAATTATTATTATTATTAGTTTATTTAGCAGACACCTTTATCCAAAGCGACTTACAGAGACTAGGGTGTGTGAACTATGCATCAGCTGCAGAGTCACTTACAACTACGTGTCACCCGAAAGACGGAGCACAAGGAGGTTAAGTGACTTGCTCAGGGTCACACAATGAGTCAGAGGCTGAGGTGGGATTTGAACCGGGGACCTCCTGGTTACACGCCCTTTTCTTTAACCACTGGACCACACAGCCTCCACACAGCCACCTACAGGCATCGTGGTATCTAGTCTATTTATCCTTTTTTTTTATGTCATCTATATTGTACATTATCAGATTTCTCTACAAAACTTGGTTTAAAGCGAAACTGGACGTTCCAACCGACAACGAAATCTACTTCAGAATGGTTAAAAAAAACAATAAAATCGAGGTTCTGGAAAAGCCTAGTCAAAGTCCCGATCTAAATCTGATTGCTGATCTTTGGTATGAGTTGAAGAAGGCTGTGCACAAAAGAAGTCCTCGGAATTTGAATGAACTAGAACAATTTCGTGTTGAAGAATGGTCAAAAATCACTAAACAATCATGCCAAAAGCTCATTAACAAATATCCTAATCACTTAAAAGAGGTTATTATTGCTAAAAGTGCCTCAACTAGCTGTTAATTTAATGTTCCTTGTCAATGTATGAATACTTTTGAATTAGCATTTTTTGAGTTTTGCAAAAAAAATGCTAAAATAAATAATTGTAGACATCTACTTCTTGTAGAACCTTTCCCTCATCCACAAAAGCAAAACTTTTGCAACAAAAGATTTTTGTTTTCGAGAAATGTCTAGGAATTATACATTTCCATTGGGGTATGTAAACTTTTGACTACAACTGTATATGCGCTTTACACCTCCAGTTTACAGAATACTAATGTAAGGATAGTCCATCACAACGAATGAAGTGCTTTAAATGCAAGAAAAAAATAGATTTTCACAATACAGTCAAATCCTTTTAATATCACTTCAAAAGGAACGGAGCAAAAATGGTGACAGGTTGAACCCTAACAGGTTGATTCCACTGTGGGGATAACAAGCGGAGGGCAACATTAACAGCAAGTGACATTAAGAGTTTTTATTTATTGCATATAATAAAGACAATAGAGGCTGTGATGAAAGTGTATTGACAATCAGTTATTTGTATTATAACTACAATGTTTAATCCAGGTGGACGGATCTTGCATGTCTTTCCAACCCTTACCTGCTGTATATTCATCTCTCTCTCTAAACCAGAATATCAGAGGGACATTAGAAAAGTTCACCTGTGTGCTGCTACATTTGAGCCAACTACTGTACAAAAAAAGGGGAAAAGAAAGTGTTCTGCAGTAGAAAGTGCCAAAGCCTCCTCCACCCCCTGGAGGGAGGGCCAACCCAGGCTTCATTAATCATCATTATACCCCGACGTGTCTCCCCCACCACCTCGCCTGACAGCTGCTGAAAGAGAATTCACACAGCTGTACAGACAGCAGCAGCCTCAGACGGGAGCACTTCTTATCACTGATCATCAAAGCGACCCCCCCACTCCTGATTACGCAGTGTTGATGTTCAAAATCCACCTCCTGATAAGAATAAAAAATGTATTTGTTTGCTGCAACCCTCCCTATCCATTATTTTAACCTTGTTTTTTGTGCACTCTATTAAAATTAAACAGTACGAAAAATTTCAGCCGCTATTTTTCAAACTCAAATACACACACATCAATTCATTGTTTCTTGGTAAGTGAATGTTTTTTCTGTTTCTGTGTTTGATGTGCAATGAGGACCTGGGGTGAACCATAGACTGAAGTCCCAGTAGATACAGCACACAATGCAATACTGATTCCGGTCCTGATGAGAATGTATGATGTTTAATGAAATACCTATGAGGTGGTTTTTAGTCTTGTATCATGATACACATCTTAATCACAATAAATTATAAAAGGCACTTCTCACCATTCACTAATATGCATTTAATCTTTTTCTTAATATATGCACATATGTGTTTGTGTGTGTGTGTGTGTGTGTGTGTGTGTGTATATACATGTATGTGTGCGTGTGCAGTAGGTATGGCAAATTAAAGTTCGGTAAAATCAGGTGAACAGTAATTTTGCTTTTTTTTTTTTTTTTACATTTAGACATTTGATATGATATTTAGAGTGTGTATGTCTGGTTAATGATAGTCACTTTGCAAAACTTTTATTAACAAATCATTAAGGTTAATACAAGTTTTGTAAAGAAACTGAAAAACATAATCTGCAACAAGAAGCTAAAAAAAATGTTGTACGAAAACACTCACAAATAGGGTTAAGGAAGGGATGAAATTAGAATAATTATAAAAAAGGCAGCACTTTAAGGATTTACACTAAATGTACCCACTAACAAAAAAAGAATGCGGAAACTGAACAAGACGATGATTGGGAGAGGTTTACATCTTTTCAGTAAAAATGAAATAGGATATATTATATGTAGATAAAAAAAGGAATCTCAAGACTTCAAGTTCTGTGAAGTGCCAGAAGCCACCAAGCATACCATGGATTGCCTGTCGCTCGGTAATGCAAATGAGATGTCTCAGAGATCATCTCAGAGACGCAGATCAGCAGGGCTTGACAGGTAAGTGGCAGAGAGCCAGGGCGATGTCTCTCTCTGTCTTGGCTTTGAGCACAGAATCCTTCGTTAATTAAAAAAAGTTATATAAAACTTCCAGATGTCAAAAGGCAAAGGGAATTGCATTTCTCCTTGTGACTAGTATATACACTACCCTCTGACGCAGCAAGTGTAGCATACAGGGTGTCCAAGTGAATCTCTCAAGAGTATAAGTAAAAAAAGGCTTGGTCCTAATTTTAAATGGTGGGGGTATTCAGAGGTGCCAATGTTTAAATCAATGGAAAAGGACCCCATAGAGTTCTGGTGAATGTATGTGGTTATTTTCAAATGATATTTGAGTAAATTTGCTTGCCCTTTTTAAAAGTATAAATTTGATGGATCCCAGAGTGGCTCAATTGGTAATGGCAGAACCGCATGGTGTGTAGGGAGAGTCATACAGGTTTTTGTCCTGGCTGTGTGGAGTTGCCAATCATCACTAGCGATTCCGCAGGGTGGAGCCAGCTGGACAGAAAGGCAGAATTGGCAGGGATGGTTTCATCTCACTACGCTACATCATTCTTTACTTGCCAGATGTGGGGCAAGCTCAAAGTGCATGGGCCAGTAGCATGCCAACTTCTGCTTTCCTTTTGTATTTCAACTTAATCTGTTTTGCCCTGTTAAGTTATGTTGAAGCAATTATTAACAAAATGGGATTTGCATTAAGGGTGCAACAATTAAATCGATGCATCAATTATTGATCATCTGTTCTCAAATTTTACACAGCTTTGATTACATTTTGGTGAATCGATGCATCGAATTAGTACCCAGTTTTAAGTCTCCTGTTGCCGGTTTGCATTAAAACCTTGAGTGTGGGTGCGCTGCTTCTAGTGCTAGTACGGTAGATTAGCGCGTTGCTAGGATACACACTTCCAGCCTACATTACGCATTGGATAAGACAAATCAGAAGTAGGCCAAGTATTCACGTTTTTTTTTAAATTTAAAAATTAAGGCAACACGTTTTTTTGTTAATCTATTAAATCTACCAATTACCTTTTGTTTCAAAGCATGTTGTGTTTGGATTATATGGGAATATTATAGAAAAAGAAGCTGAATTTAGTTTGATAGTTACATTAGTCAGAGTTTGTGAGAGTAATTCAAATGCTTTGCTTTTGGACATAAAATGTTCAGAAATTACTTCTGTTAAAATATAGTTCAGAAATTACTTGTGTTAAAATATAGTATTTTTTATTATTATTATTGCGGACGCAGGCATATTCTTTATTATTACAATGTTAATCTGATCCGGACGCAGGCATATTCTTTATTATTACAATGTTAATCTGATGCGGACGCACGCATATTCTTTTCAGTTGTTAAACATAAGTCCTTTGTATTTCTTTTTTTATAATCGGAAGTGTTCTAATTTGAATGCAAGTCGTGCCTTTTTGTTTAACTATTATGCACAACGGTATTTTTAGCTATTAGATCTTCTGTTAAAAAAACTAACGTTTGTTTATTTTGAATAACAAAACAGCAATGCATTGATTATCGTTGATAAATGTCTATATGACAATCGAATACGAAATTAGGATGCTGACTGCACCTCTAATTTGCATTTTTAGTTTCATTATTTTATTATCAGAGATTACTACAGTTTGAAAATGGCCGCCATTGGGACCAATTTCACGGCATGAACGTGCCTTTGGCACCATGCTTTGTTTTTATGCTTGCATTAACAGGTGTTGGACAACCATTCTGGCAGCGGCCTCATTAACATGTTCACCTGAGCAATTTTGAAGACGATGCACAGGTTTGCCTTTTTAAACTAACATCGTCGGAGCAAGACTTACTAAACAAATGGCAGTGCAAGGTATCGAACACACACGTATGAGAGAAGTGCTTCTAGTGCAGCAGAGACCTTCCATAAAACATCCAGACAGGCCGAAGCCAAATCACGTCAGTCCAGTGGCAAGGTTTCAGTTCAAACATGTTCTGTGATGTCATGGTGTCTATACAGAGTATCAAAAGAAGGGAAGAAAGCTGACAACTGCTAAAAAAAAATAAAATTATGTTGGTTCCTTTGAGGAAAACAGCTTCCTGCATAATTCAATTATCTATGCCTTCAGGCACGAATTGTCCAGAGGCAGGCCGATGCCATATTCTGTTAGGACAACATAATTAATGTTAAGCCCTGTTCCAACCGCTAGAAGATAAAAGCCAATTCTTATAACGATGCATGTGTGGGCAGCAAACACAAACTTCAATAGGCTGCATGAACTTTTAAACCATCCCAAACGTTCAACCAAGACCTCATAACTCTCGAGTGACTTGTGCTGAAGCAATAATCTAAAAACTGAGTGGGTACATCCAACATACAAGCCAGTAGATTACCTGGGAGACAGGGTCAACTGTACAGAATATCTTATTAGAAATGCCTTTTTAGAGCAAACTAGAAGTATGTGAGTATAAACTAAACAAAATGCATTGCTTTCACAATGCTGCCTTGTAGGACATATCGACACATTATTGTAAGCCACCGAACATTGGAAACATTTTAGTTTTGAAGAATTTCTTGATTTAAAATTCTGAGAAACTGTTTCCAAGATACAGCCTTCAACGGTAAACTACTAAAATTGTAAATGCAAGCTATTTTATAATGCTATTTGACACGAAAAACCTGCAATTTTGGAAACAGATAACGCCCCCTCCCCACCCCCTTCAAATTAACCCTTTCTTTCACTGGGAGACTCAACAGTCCTCAGGGAAGCCACACGGGCAGATGATTTCTGAATCTGTAAATGAAATGCACTGTTAACTGTGCTCTTGTGCTCCTATTAGAAATCAATTAAGTTGTTGGAGGAGGTAGTGGCACAAACAAGGCGTCTGAAGTGACCCGTGGCCCAACGCTTCATTAAGCTTTCCAGGGCGGTACAATGAGGCCACTTTCCTCCGCCCCAGCTGGGGAACCAACTCGTGACACAAGCAAATAATATATACAGCAGCTGGGAGAACCAGGGAAGACAGAGAAGGGACTCCAGCCCGAAATCATGAACGTTTAACCCTTATTGCCACCAAAAAACGAAACATACCTCCTCTCGGACACATGAACACATTCTCTCAGCATGCAGTAGAACTTAGGACATGTGTGGTTTTATATGAGTTGGAAATAATATAATATCAGGGATGGAAATAAGAGTAATAGTTAATTGCAGTTCCACCCATTACACGTTTTAATACCAGCCTGCAACAGGGCAAGGAGCCCTGTACAGTGTTCTGTTTATTTATTTTTAGAACGGGGTTTCTCCCTCCGCCCCTGTGTTATTTTGTGTTTGTTTTGTATTATTATTATTATTGTTGTTATGTATTATTGTATTTATATGACGGCGAAGAGCCGTGGGTATTGTTTTTGTATTTATTTATTTATTGTATTTAAATATGGCGCGTAGCCGTGCGTTTTTGTTTGTTATTGTTTTATTTAAAATGTGTTCTGGCAGAGGCGAGAGTGGGTACTCGTCCTCTGCCAGGAATAATTAAACCTCGTGCAGAAGGTGGCCATCTCCCGAATTAATTAAGTGATTCATTTGTTGCTAAATCGGGAGATGGTCACCTGTATATAAACCTGGAGCTCGCTGCACTCGGGGGGTGCAGCCTGACCGGTATTGTTTATACTTTGTGTTCGTGATTTTGTTTTGTTTACCTGTTTTATTTTCGCTCTGTGAGCAAGTTTATTTTTTGTTTAAACCTTTTATTTATTTTTGTATTATTTAAATAAAACGGCGCAAGCGCCTTTAACTGCAGTGCTGGTGCCAGTTTTGTTTGGTTCCTGCATCTGGCCTGACGTCACGACTCAGCCAGCCTGCCACACAGCCCAATTAGCCATAGTGTATAGGTAACAAGCTCAGGTGTGTCTTATTAAACTCAGAGTAAAACCAATGGGAGTCTTATTTTCATCCCTACAATCCACAACATTATAGCATTGCTGAAAGCGATTTGTATTTGCTGTGTTAAATTGATAGCATCTAAACTTCAAAATCTGTTATCACTATGATATAACATTACTGATTAACTATGCTTTTATGTCATAGTTAATCTAATATAAACCATGAAATCTGCTGATCTTTAATAAAATACATGTATATTGAAATCTTGTTTGCTAGGCGAGTTAGACCGGAAAACTTTGTTTCGACTAGTTGCTTTATTGATCTTCAGCAGCAATAATTAAGGGACAGTTGGAACAAAGTCCTGTACTGGAATGAACTGGACGTGCCATTTGATTAAGACCACTGCCCAATAGGGTTAAAAAATAAAAAGTAGGTTTAACAAGGGTTTATTATTATGATTCTGGTAGGGTACATTTAAACGCTCTGTGAAATTGTCATTTTATTCGCCCATAGTGGGACACTTGAAAATGATAAAATAGATCAATCAGAGCCGTATATAGAGAGAGTTCGGCCAACTGTCAGCACAGGCACCATGTTGTCACCAAACCAGTGTTTTTTTTTTTTTAATCAATACTTTAATGTTTCTTTTGATCTTGTATTAGTTGATAATACATAATCTCTCGATTAAATTATTATAAGGATCAGCTGTTCACTATTCCTGTTACTGATCTGACTTGTGAACAGCTGATCGCTGTTCTTATTTCATCTGGAGAGTTTGGTATAAATAAATCCTAGTCAGTGCAGATTAGGACATATTACTTTCAATTTAAGGGCAACTTCGAAATCCTGTCCTGTCTGAAAGTGCCTGGTAAGTATTGGAGTCATTTGGAAAGTCTAGATGAGATGAGGCAACCTGGTAACATAATTGATTAGCCTATAGACATTACAATAGTACTCGGTACTACTGTATTGTTTACAGTTTAGCTAACTGCTCCAATAGACTTTCTCCTGCCTGGTTAGACTTTCTCCTGCCTGGTTATGACAGTTCACAGCCGCACAGGAAGGCATAACAACAACGCTTTCAAATTAGACTTTACATGTAAAATCTACACAAACTACTCCACATTGATAAAGTTAAAAAATGCATATAGAATATAAATAAGATTTACAGAGAAAAACAGATTCATCTTAGTTGCATAAGTATTCAACCCCTTTGCTACAGCTCAGGTGGAAATGATTTGTTTGAAAAGGTCACAAAATTAGTGAAATGGTTTCAGCCTGTGTGTACTCAAAGTGGTTTAACTTGTAGATAATTTCCCTCAGGTATATAAAGACTTTCTAGCTGCAACTCACATAGTGATCCAACAAACCTACCATGAAGACCAAGGAGCTTTCAAAACAAGTCAGGGATAAAGTGGTAGAGAGGCACAGAGCAGGAAAAGCGTACAAGAAAATTTAAAAATGAGCTGATTATCCCTCTCAGCACAGTGAAGTCCATCATTAAGAAGTGGAATATGCATCATACCACCCAGACACTACCCAGATCAGGTCGCCCTCCCAAACTGAGCAGCCGGGCAAGCAGGAAACTGGTTCGGGATGTCACTCTGAAGCCAACAATGACCTTGAGAGATCTGCAAAGTTCTGTGTCTGAGATGGGAGTCAGTGTTCACACATCAACAATAAGCTGGTCCCTACACAAAGCTGGCCTGTATGGATGGGTGGCAAGAAAAAGCAATTACTCAAAAAGCCTCATCTTAAAGCACGTATGGAGTTTGCGAAAAAGCATGTAGATGATACTGCAGTCATGTGGAAAAAGGTTTTGTGGTCAGACGAGACAAAAATTGAACTTTTTTGAAAATTCCAAGCATTACGTCTGGCGCAAGCCCAACACTGCACATCACCCAGTCAACACCATCCCAACTGTCAAGCATGGTGGAGGCAGCATCATGTTATGGGGATGCTTCTCTTCAGCAGGGACTGGGAAGCCTGTCAGGATAGAGGGGAGAATGGATGGTGCAAAGTACAGGCAAATCCTTGAGGAAAACCTGTTTGAGTCAGCCAAGATTCGGAAACTGGGGAGGAAATTCACATTTCAGCAGGACAATGACCTGAAGCACAAAGCCAAACCCACACTGGAGTGGTTGAACAAGAAGAGAATTCATGTTCTTGAGTGGCCCAGTCAAGTTCTGACTTGAATCCAATCAAAAATTTATGGTGAGACTTGAAGATTGCAGTCCATCGACGATCCCCAACAAACTTATCAGAACTTAAACAATTTTCCCTGTGAAGAAAATTTCAGCATCCTACTGTGCAAAGCTAGTAGAGACCGATCCAAAAAGACTGACTTCAGGGGCTGAATACTTCTGCAACCAGTAAATTTCATTTTGTACATTTTCTTTGCAAGTTTTGCTGAAATTTAACCTCCTCATATAACAGTGTTCAGTTTAACCACAACAGCTTTGAATAAAAAAAGTTTGAAATTTCGTTCTGTTTGATATTTTATTTTAAAACACTGAAACTCAAAATCAATTATTGTAAGGTGACATTGGTTTTACGTTGGGAAATATTTTTAAGAAAAATAAAAAAACTGAAATATCTTGCTTGCATAAGTATTCAACCCCTGTGCTGTGGAAGCTCCCAGTTTATACCGATGAAAGAAATTGCCCTAACGAGGACACAATTACCTTACCATTGGCCTCCATCTGTGAACCATTAAAGTTGCTGTCACATTTTCTGGATAAAAAACCCACTGTTGAAGGATCATTGGTCAGGCTGTGAATCTGAAGGAAAATGAAGACCAAAGAGCATTCTACAGAAGTTAGAGATAAAGTAATACAAATGCATAGATTAGGGAAAGGGTATAAAATAATATCCAAGTGTTTGGATATCCCAGTGAGCACAGTTGGATCAATAATCAGGAAGTAGAAGCTGCATCACACCACCCAGGCACTGCCTAAAAAAGGCCGTCCCTCAAAACTCAGCGCTCAAACAAGAAGGAGACTTGTGAGAGAAGCCACAGAGAGGCCAACAATCACATTGAAGGAGCTACAGAGTTCAGTGGCTGGGAGTGGAGTAATGGTGCACCAGTCAACCATATCAAGAGCTCTGCATAACACTGGCCTGTATGGGAGGGTGGCAAGAAAGAAGCCGTTACTCAAAAAGTACCATCTGAAAGCACGTCTGGAGTTTGCCAGAAAGCATGAGAGTGACGTAGGATGTGGGAAAAGGTTTTGTGGTCAGATGAGACCAACATAGAGCTTTTTGGCCAAAACTCAAAGCTCTATGTGTGGTGCAAACCTAACACTGCCCATGCCTCAAGACACACCATCCCTACAGTGAAGTATGGTAGTGGCAGCATCATGCTGTGGGGATGCTTCTCATCAGCAGGGACTGGGCATCTTGTTAAAATTGAAGGAAGAATGGATGGAGCAAAATACAGGGAAATACTGTAAGAGAACCTGCTTCAGTCCGCTAAAAAACTGAAGCTTGGGAGGAAATTCACCTTTCAGCAGGACAATGATCCCAAGCTTTGCACACAGTGCCAAAATCACTCCGACACTGTGTGCAAAGCTGGTACATACTTACCCCAAAAGAATTAAAGCTGTTATTGCAGCGAAAGGTGGCTCTACCAAATGTTAATGTGTGGGGGTTGAATACTTATGCAAGCAAGATATTTCAGTTTTTTATTTTTCTTAAAAATATTCCCCAACATAAAACCAATGTCACCTTACAATAATTGATTTTGAGTTTCAGTGTTTTAAAATAAAATATCAAACAAAATGAAATTTCAATGTACCATTTGTAATTCAGTAATATGAGAGAATTGGTCAGGGGTCTGAATACTTTTGCAAGGCACTGTACATGTACCTAAAGGAATAGTCTACTGCATTATCTGCAAGAAATGCAACACACTGTACATTGGGGAAACTAAAAGCCGTTTAGCAGACCGGTTTGTAGAACACTTAAGAAACATTCGCATTAACACCACTGCATTTCCAGTAGCCCATCACTTCAACAGTGATGATCACACTGCTGAAGACATCACAGTCTGTGTGATTAGTCAGTGCTATGGAACAAATGTTGCTCAGAAACATAAGGAACGAGAGTTTATCTTCAAACTGGGAACTTTGGAACCTCTGGAAATGAACATTCTATTCTAATCATCATGACACAGAATTTTTGTATAAACAATTCTTGAATAACAACAAGTTTACTGCACTGTGTTTACTTTTCTTTTTAAACAGCTGAAGAAGGGCTTTTGCCTGAAACGTCCTGAAAATAAAATATTTTTTAATCTTTTAAACTTTGTGTACATTTTTTTTTAAAACTTTTCTTTCATATGCCTTCAATTTTGTACACTGCAGTTCTACATATGTATTATATATATATATATATATATATATATATATATATATATATATATATATATATATATATATACACACACACACCACTTTCTGCAATACTGTACATTCATTTACATTGACGGTTAACAAAAACAAACAAAAATAGTTTATATGTTTATATGTACAGTACTGTAGAGAGTGGTGACAACATTGTGCCTGTACTGCCGATTTAAGTCACGTGAAAGGGATTAACCAATCACTTGTGGCCGTTCGCTGATCAAAAAAGATCAAAGGTTGGCCAAACTCTCTCTATATATGACTGAGATAAATGATTAGCCCTCTGATGTCTCATATTTACATAGCAACAAGTAGGCTTGAGATATTAAAGTTGGAAGGAAACCATCAGAAGTGGCCAGCTTATACAGAGATGTTTTCTAGGAACTTCCAGTGAGATCATGACAGACTACAGAAACTCATTCACACAATACAAGGAATATCAATGCTACATGTCAACGCTGAACTATGTATAGTCGTGGTTACGGAACTTAGTCTGAATATCTTATCTAACTCAATAGAACTCTTAACAGCAATGTTCACTTGGGTCTATACATAAACTGTGTTTAATTAAAGGAGTCCACAATCCCTTTTGCCATTGTGAAATCGGCAATAATGTACACCCAGTTATCCTCTATTACTTAATTGTATCGGATTGACATATTTATAAATATATAAATGTGTGTGGTGTGGCAGGTCTAGCACTGGGATTGTGATATCTTCATTAATATATAATAGCAATAAAGCCCTGTACATCAGGAACTTGTCAGAACCACAGTCCATAATCAGCGTGCTTGTAGTTTCAGTAACGGAGGAGTCCTACCTTCTTCTGCAGGACGTTGACCTTGCGCTCCTTCACATCCAGCATGTCCTTCAGGTCGTGGATCTCCCCGTTGAGCGTGCCCTTCTCCTCGTTCATCTCCTGGATCTGCTTGCTCTTCTTGTTCAGCATCGTCTCCTTCTCCTCAAGGCATGAGACGCAAGGCGTCCACCTGACAACAACCACATTATTGAAGACATGCGATACCCTCACAGCTAGCATACAGAGCGTTTCATCATTAGACCAGTGTTTCTACAAGACTGACTCCCAAGCAATTACTTAAAGGGTTAGGAGCTTGACATGTTTAATTCTTTCTTTTTTTCACCTAACCCCTACCTTTTTATGATGTTTGCCATTTCAATTACTTTTCTCTGTAGTATCAGAATCCACCTGGCATCATCTGAGCCTGTAGACTCCTATCAGAATCCACCTGGCATCATCTGAGCCTGCAGACCCCTATCAGAATCCACCTGGCATCATCTGAGCCTGCAGACCCCTATCAGAATCCACCTGGCATCATCTGAGCCTGCAGACCCCTATCAGAATCCACCTGGCATCATCTGAGCCTGTAGACTCCTATCAGAATCCACCTGGCATCATCTGAGCCTGCAGACCCCTATCAGAATCCACCTGGCATCATCTGAGCCTGTAGACTCCTATCAGAATCCACCTGGCATCATCTGAGCCTGTAGACTCCTATCAGAATCCACCTGGCATCATCTGAGCCTGCAGACCCCTATCAGAATCCACCTGGCATCATCTGAGCCTGTAGACTCCTATCAGAATCCACCTGGCATCATCTGAGCCTGTAGACTCCTATCAGAATCCACCTGGCATCATCTGAGCCTGTAGACTCCTATCAGAATCCACCTGGCATCATCTGAGCCTGCAGACCCCTATCAGAATCCACCTAGCATCATCTGAGCCTGTAGACTCCTATCAGAATCCACCTGGCATCATCTGAGCCTGTAGACTCCTATCAGAATCCACATGACATCATCTGAGCCTGTAGACTCCTATCAGAAACCACCTGGCATCATCTGAGCCTGTAGACTCCTATCAGAATCCACATGGCATCATCTGAGCCTATAGACTCCTAATTGCCGGCTCCTTTTGAGTACTTCCTGATTTCAAAGATGTCACACAATGCATCCACGTGCAACAGTCAGAATGATTGTACAGGAAACATCATAAAGAGGTTAAGGGAAAAAAACACAACAAAACAAAAAAAATACAAATTTGAAGATCGTTCATTCTTTAGTCAACCTTTCAATGTCGTTCTAATGGTAACTGCTATTCAGCATTCATACACCCCCACTGCATTGCTCTTGTCATGGCTTATATACTGAGTTATCCTACAGCCATCATAATGAATACAAATTGTGTCTGACAAATCTTTTGCTTTAAGAACCATTGTAGAATATCTCCTCTTGCACAAGAGCAATTGGGTTTTGGTGGCACTGCATTGCACTGGTTTAAGAATTACTTAGCAGGCAGATTACAGTCAGTCAGTGGTCACTCAAGGAGTCAAGGCAGATTCACCAGAGGTACCACAAGGTTCTGTGTTAGAAGTACTGGTACACACACACACACATATATATATATATATATATATATATATATATATATATATATATATATATATATATATATATATACACATACATATATACACACACATACATATACACAGGGTTCTCCCCAGGCCTTTTCTGCCGGCTGTCGCCGCCCGGCTGAAAAAAACAGATATGCCCGACTTGCAGATGCTACTGTGCCTTTAACAATAAGGATTGATTTCACTTCTAGCAGACTAGATCAGTTGCGCGTTGCTCTCTGAAAAAAAAAAAAATCCTGGAACCACATGACAGCTGTGTTATGTTTTGACACACCATTTAACCAATCAGAGAGTTGAAGGGGTGGGTTTTCTGTGTTATGCACTTCGAGAGGCTAAAACGTTAAATATTACTGCTAAAAAATAACCAATTATTTTCAAGGCAAAAATAATGACAATGAATGCAGGGGGTCAAAATAAGCCAACGATCGGCACAATCCACCGCCTAATACTATATTTGCGCCGGCTACTTTATTAAAAAAATATTAAGATTATTTTCGGTTATTATCATTCAGTCCATTTTTTGTCGTATTATTGTACTGTAAGGTGATATATAGTATATAATAGCTATACATATGCACCAAAAACAAACAAAAAAGTGTATTCCTTTTGTTGTGATATCGTAACAATATGTACTGAGGTGCTTATGAGAGATATTGGGGGTTCATGCATAGAGGCTGTACGCCTTTAAGAAGAAAGGCGTGATGGGATATCAGCTGAACACTTGTCAGCTGACATGCAAATGCTTAAGTGCAGAGGTGCTGGATTATTACAGTCTGGTTTCATGCAACAGTTATGATGGTGACCAAACGTGTGTGAGTACTGTTGTGTAAAAAAAAAAAAAAAAGGTTAAAATGAACAGTTGCATTACAAAAATGTAGAACAGTGAAAAACAAAAATAGACGTGGATTAACAAAATGCCCTGAAAACTTAACATAAAGAAAACAATTAAAATGAAACAATGAGCCTAATAATTAAGCTAAAAAGGAAGTGCCATAAAACAGACTCCCCATAGTTTATTTAAAAAAGAGAAAAGGTAGCCGCCATATAGAGAAATCCACACCCAAACAACTTGTTTTTCAAAAGGACTATAAAAACACAAATTTCAAATTAAATAAAATAAAAAAAACACTGGATAGTGAATATTGTGCTTTTGTGAGCACCAACGCTCAGCATTGCCACCCTGATAAAGAGAAGCCCCTCGCTCCAGTCCCGGTCATGCACGGAGCTGTGTGCCACCCTGATAGAGAAGCCCCTCGCTCCAGTCCCGGTCATGCACGGAGATGTGTGCCACCCTGATAAAGAGAAGCCCCTCGCTCCAGTCCCAGTCATGCACGGAGCTGTGTGCCACCCTGATAGAGAAGCCCCTCGCTCCAGTCCCGGTCATGCACGGAGATGTGTGCCACCCTGATAGAGAAGCCCCTCGCTCCAGTCCCGGTCATGCACGGAGCTGTGTGCCACCCTGATAGAGAAGCCCCTCGCTCCAGTCCCGGTCATGCACGGAGCTGTGTGCCACCCTGATAGAGAAGCCCCTCGCTCCAGTCCCGGTCATGCACGGAGCTGTGTGCCACCCTGATAGAGAAGCCCCTCGCTCCAGTTCCGGTCATGCACGGAGATGTGTGCCACCCTGATAGAGAAGCCCCTCGCTCCAGTCCCGGTCATGCACGGAGATGTGTGCCACCCTGATAAAGAGAAGCCCCTCGCTCCAGTCCCGGTCATGCACGGAGATGTGTGCCACCCTGATAAAGAGAAGCCCCTCGCCCCAGTCCCGGTCATGCACGGAGATGTGTGCCACCCTGATAAAGAGAAGCCCCTCGCTCCAGTCCCGGTCATGCACGGAGATGTGTGCCACCCTGATAAAGAGAAGCCCCTCGCTCCAGTCCCGGTCATGCACGGAGATGTGTGCCACCCTGATAAAGAGAAGCCCCTCGCTCCAGTCCCGGTCATGCACGGAGATGTGTGCCACCCTGATATAGAGAAGCCCCTCGCTCCAGTCCCGGTCATGCACGGAGCTGTGTGCCACCCTGATAGAGAAGCCCCTCGCTCCAGTCCCGGTCATGCACGGAGATGTGTGCCACCCTGATAAAGAGAAGCCCTCGCCCAGTCCGGTCATGCACGGAGCTGTGTGCCACCCTGATAAAGAGAAGCCCCTCGCTCCAGTCCCGGTCATGCACGGAGCTGTGTGCCACCCTGATACAGAAGCCCCTCGCTCCAGTCCCGGTCATGCACGGAGATGTGTGCCACCCTGATATAGAGAAGCCCCTCGCTCCAGTCCCGGTCATGCACGGAGCTGTGTGCCACCCTGATAGAGAAGCCCCTCGCTCCAGTCCCGGTCATACACGGAGATGTGTGCCACCCTGATAAAGAGAAGCCTCTCGCTCCAGTCCCGGTCATGCACGGAGATGTTTTACACAATCTCACAGCTGATGGCTCAGTGAGGGCCGATGGAAGCTCGCTGACCCTGAACAGCTAAGAACAATGTGAGCCGCCTCCTCTCAGTAATCCCATTCCAGATTGGCAGGTTTTTTTCTTATTCATCAGATGAATATGCTGCAAACCATCCAGCTGTAGATACTAGACAGCTTCTCAGTTAATCTTCTTTTCTTTGATATGTGAAAACAGATGATTTGTCATTTTAAAAAAGGACTGGCTGATGCCATCAGAAAAACATTTCCGCAGGGAATCGTCTGGCTCAGTGGCGACACAGACTTTGCAATTGTCTTGGCTGATCCTAACAGATGTATCCTCAAACTAATATCCGACATTCTTACTTGAAGGGAAAACTAATATTTTATAAAGAAATGTAATGATTGAACACAGATGTTTGACAATACCTTATATGTAAGCGTTAATGCAGTTCCCAAGCAAATGTTACAACTGGATGACCTGTGCTAAACGCTGTTTGACCTGTTCCCTTACAGCGTAAATTCACAAGAGATCGTGAGAACTGAAGGTCCGTGGGTGTCCTCTGATTCCTCTACCAAGCCAATTACACCCAGGAGCTCGACAGCAAATGTTGGCGAGCTACTGGGCCCTAAAGGACAAAGGCCAGCCCTGCAGGTATCTGCTCAAGCCCACTGGGCATCTAGTCAATAGGGTGTCCTCGGCTCACCGCGCTCCAGCGATCCCTGTAGTCTAGCCGGGCGCCTTCGGGCTTGCCTGTAAGCTGCCCAGAGCTGCGTTGTCCTCCGACGCTGTAGCTCTGAGGTGGCTGCAGGGTGAGTCTGCGGTGAGAAAAAAATGTGGGTTGGCTGACAGCACACGCTTCGGAGGACAGCGTGTGTTTGTCTTCGCCGCTCCCGAGTCAGGGGTGGTAGCGGTGAGCTGAGCCTAAAAAAAATAATTGGATATGCCAAATTGAGAGAAAATAATAAAACAATTGGCAATTACTAAATTAAAAAAAATAAATAAATAAATACTTTTATTCTTGCATATTTTGAAGTAAGAATGCATACATATCCTAGGATAAAAAACACCTATTTTGCACTTTTGGCATAGTCATAATGCACAGAGAGGGAAAACAAGTCACTTTTTGTTTTATTTCTGCTTTACTTTATAAGCTACAATAGGGCTTGAAGGTGTCATTGTTAACCTACTACTACTAGTTATATTACTTTGCTCTAGACTGGCACTTGGATCACAGACTGACATACAGGAAAGAAGGTTGAAAGTAGGGAGGAAACTGTTGTCCCCAAAGTTGAAACTACAAGGGAATGCAAACAAACTGGACTGTCAACAAGCTGTGGCGTGCAGAAAAGGTCCAAATCAATGAAAGAACATAGTAAACCGACAACAAGGAACGCAATGGTTGAGGAACGCTGCAGCTTTAATGTGAAATCCAGGAGCTCATTAAAAGTCACGTCTGGTAAATAGGGCTGACTCAACAGCAGACAGGAGGGTCAGGCCGGCGCTCAGCGGCTGCTGTTCAGTAGATCCAAGGGTGGGGCAGGAACTGTATACTTAGCAGGTGATGAAGTAATATTAAAAAAACACAAGTGTTGCTGCATTTTTTCCCCACAAGCTCCTGAAATCTGATTGTATCACAGCATGTGACACGACTGAGGTCTTTGTGTGGTTTCGGATGGAAAAATAGTGCTACTATGTGAATTGATTTGTATTATTACTATGAATATGGAAGATTATCTTATTGTGTCTATGCTTATAAGCAGCACTTCAAAGCGGTCCCTATACACAAACAAATAAAAAGCTGTCGTAGTTATTATTAATTTATTATTATGATTATTACTACTACTAATGCTTCTATTATTATTATTATTATTATTATTATTATTATTATTATTATTACTTCTCAATGAAGCAGAATAGTCTGATTATCTGGCTATAAACTAAACTAGGTCTATTACGATCACCTGGACTGCCTTGCTTAAAGTGTCTTCTCAGTGAATTTAATGTGTGAGGTTGACGCCAAACTGTGATACAGCACTGCCCTCTGGTGGCCAATAGAAACTACTACACATTGGATTTTTATACTTGTATGATTTTTAAATGTACAGTAATCCGTCGCATATCTAACTGCAGTGGGACTTGAGTAAGGGAGGATATGTAAAAAGTTGGATGAATGAATCCTGTTTTAAATACCATTATACACAGCTGTAACAATTATTATATTCACACAATTATTGTTTTGAGATTCAGCTTTTATTAGGGAGCTCCCCTAAATCCCTTGTTTAGAAAGATGCAGGGTATTAATACTTGTGGCAGAGTAGCAGTCTGCAGTGTGGATGCGTGCATTCACTGCTGAGTGACAGGCAGGAGATTGAGATGGCGAATGAAGCGGATACGCCCCACAGGTGAACAGGATTTATTTACATATCAACACACTGAACAGCTCACGTGACACTACCAGCAATGGCAGCACACGGAGCACATACAACACAGTGTATGAAAACTTTGGTAGGATCTACAATATCTGAACTAATGTTCTCTGTTCAATAATAAACTAACGTTGCTGAAGAGGTTGATCATGGTGGATAAACGGTTAGGGCGGATATGTGACGGATTACTGTACTGCATAAATGTATAAATATGTTTTACCACTCATGTAACACCAATTGATTTCATAATAGCATTAGGTATTCATTTGTATTTATTTATTTAATGTTGAAAATATTTAATCTTTTTAGTGTCAATGAAGAACTCCTATTACACACAGTGTTCCCAAGCCGGGGGTCGGGGACCCCTGGGGGGGGACAGCAAGGGCAGCAACACGTAGAGAAATGTTGTGGTGTTTGGGGTCATACCTAGCCACGCTTGACCTCAGCTCTACTGGGTTATACCCAGCCACCTTGACCTCAGCTCTACTGTACATGTATGGTCTTCATTTCTAATGCCTGCGCTAACAGTTTGTAGAACACAAGGAAGCGAGGGTCAGGACAGATTTCACACTTCCAGCGTCACTGGGAGCCAAGAATGTTTGGGAGCCCGTTTTACACAATCTGTAGCCCCAGCACAGGTGCATACTAAAATGTCTGTTTTTGTTATGCTTTACTTATTTCATTAGAAAATCACCAATAACCCTTCAAAATAAAGTTACTTGTGATATTGTAATTTGGTCTGTACAGCTGCTACAGTATCAGCATGTATTTCATTGTAAGCCTGGTTCAGATTACAGGTTATTATTATTATTATTTGTTCATTTAGCAGACGACTTTATCCAAGGCAACTTAGAGACTAGGATGTGTGAACTATGCATCAGCTGCAGAGTCACTTACAATTACATCTCACCCAAAAGACGGAGCACAAGGAGGTTAAGTGACTTGCTCAGGGTCACACAATGAGTCAGTGGTTGAGGTGGGATTTGAACCGGGGACCTCCTGGTTACAAGCCGTTTTCTTTAACCACTGGACCACACAGAGGTTAATTCAGACCAGCGGGGTTGGGATTAGCGAAGGTCTGCTATATCTCTCAAAAGAAATACAGTAAAACATTTGAAAAAGATCAATGTCTTTATAGGTAGTTATCACATAGAAAACCTTCCGTCCATAATTATTAAACACTCAAATCGAGCTGAATTTGGAAACACTGAAAGAAACCATGAATTCAAAAGGCAAGAGTCATGCAGGGTCCCTACCCCTGTCTGGAGAGTCATGCACTGCAGTGTATTTCTCCAGGGTCCCTACCTCTGTCTGGAGAATGGCTGATCTCTGCTCCTTGGCAGTCAGGGACTCCTTCAGGACCTCAATGTGCTGCTTGCTGTCTGAGAACTGGTTGGTCAAGGTCTCCAGTTTGGTCTGCATGGCCAGCAGCTCCGTGTCCCTCCGAGACAGATCCTGCTTCACCTGGTCAATCTGAAAGGGAGGGAGAAACATCAATCAATACCCTGAAAACAACACTGATACCCTGTATGGACATTTCTACATGGCGTACACGTGTGTACTGCATGATGGTATTCTTCTGAAGTAGATTTCTCCAAGAGGGACTAGAATATAAAAAAATACAAATATAAAAATAAAAATAAACAAACAGTTTAGGTAAACTCCCAGTTTCGGTCTCACAGTTATCTAAACAAAAGTATTTTTCTTATTTCAAAGAATCTGTTTGTATGCGATTTTCTGTTCCTTGAGAACTTGTTTAAATGTATACGTTTAAAAGCACCTCTTTGGCCTAGAACAGGCTCCAAAACGTGTCTTCTCTTCAAGTACAGCTGGTACACCATTAACAACCATTAACCTGTCCCCCAGTGAAGGTAAGAAATACAGTAATAAGAAATACTGCATAGAGCAAACATGGTATTTTTTTTTTTTTAAATTGGTTAATGGTTCAACTCTCTTATTTCAGACTTATAGCAAGTTGCTCTTTGAAAACCCTTCTCATCTATAAAAACGTGAATAGTGTTCAAAGAAGTCAAACCAGAACAAAATCCACCCCCTGGGAGATTAAATCTAAAAACAAATCTAACAAACTGCCCAGGTTAAATTGAGAGAATGCGAGCAAAGAACTGCTAAATACAAATTGAAAAGCTTATGTTGTTTGCCTCACACAAGCTTTTTAAAATCTGTGTAGACAGATAGGGAAGTCAAATGTACTACCTTCCAGCTAGAGAATGTAGGGTCGTTTTAGAGCAACAGAGTTTTGAGGGAAACTGAACTGAAAATTACAGAAACAATAGGTGTGAAAATAAAAGTTTGTGTCAGACAAAAGTTGGAACACATTTGCATTTAGTTTGAAATCAGTTGAATTCGGGATTGAATTGACTTATTAGAGGTTTTGTAATTATGTTTTTACAGTACTTTGTACACCAGCAGCATTCTCCAGAGGTAATACACAGCATTCTCCAGAGGTAATACACAGCATTCTCCAGAGGTAATACACAACTGATCAGTAGAAAAACATTACAATGCTTACCACTGGTAAAGTACGAGAATGGAAAGCAATGTTAAGGCATAGGAAATTCATTGTGTTTTCAATGTTAACAATTAGTGGCATTTTAATAGCATAGAACAAAATATAACTGACCACTCATGAATTGGCAATGGTACCAGTTAGAACCTGTGAACATGAAATTCAGGGGACAGGCGTATGAGTTACTTGTTAATCCTAATTCTGTATTTCACAATTACACTGTTGTATTTCATTGGTTACTGAAAAAAAGTCCAGCTATTAAGTCACGTTTTAGAAAGTAAACCAACACATTACATCGATTTGTTTGAAATCACTCTCGTTAAGATTTTCATGGCTTATTCCAGTCTTTAAATTAACTCAGATAAAACACCTTTTAGTTTTACAAAACTAGAACCAAACAACCAAGTGATATATTCAAGCATTACCAGGGGGTCTTGTTTTTCTTTTCGTAACATGAACAGGATTTTTTTGCTAAATACAGGAGTTAATTAAATAATGAAGGAAACGCTTTAAAGATACGAACCAATGCACAACAACCTGCAATGCTGTGTTACCAGCTTGCTGTGTTGCTTAGCAACAGCAATCTACAGCACAAGGGGACCCTATCTTCCATCGCCAGATTCTGATACTCTCAAGAATTTCTAGTCTAACCAATACTGCAGTAGTTTATATCATTAAAAGACAGGGACTTTGACAAAACCAAAAATCCCTAACAATGAGTCTCTTACTGTATTTTTGTGCAGGTATTTAGCTTCTACACATACATAAAAAGCTAGTATAGCGTTACATACATGTTCATAGAAAGGGGTTACAATTGAGTACGTCACCTTTTATTTAAATAATCTCGCTTCCTCCCGTCCGCTTGCAACGATTCGGTGTTCAGTTTTTGTACAGGTACTTAGATTCACCACTGTTTAAATCATAACTGTGTAAACGGTTCTATGAACAGGAGAGAATGAATCTGAACTGTAAATTTACCTCCCGACCTGGAAGGGTGCCAAGTAAGGTTGGTGGTACGCCTTCACAGGGATGGGCCAACTCGATGGTAGGACATTTTGGTGAAAGGGCGTAGCTGTAAGACTGCTGAACAATTCTGCTGCTCTGTTGTGATCAGCTGTGCTGAGCGTGGCGCCGTACTGATCACAGGGATCAATTTAGCAGTACAAATGGGATACAGCAAGACGCCGGAGCGTTGTTTTGTTGTTTTGTATTTGTGAGCAGACAAACTCCACGGGAGCTGAAGCTATGAAGCCAGCCCGCCCCAACCTGTTACAGCACCACGGAGCACCGGCACTGCACCCTGGAACAGTACTTCCTGTTTATTTAACTGCCCGATACAATTGCTGGTAGAGGGGATAGTTTACTGAAAATTGGCCTGCGTGGTTTGATGGTGACACTTCAAATGTCACTTCAGATATCAAACCTCGATTTTGGCCAGAGCTTTTTATAACTCCGGGCGACTGGGATAGAAATTCATTCCAATCTCTGTCACTTGAAGAAAGTGCTTTAGCTGGAGGGCAAGGAGAGATCAGATAAAGTTTACAGTCCAGATTAATGGTATAAAGCAGCGCTTGTGCTGGGTTTAATACTGCCTGAAATTGAAGACACTGCAGTGCTGAGCTGCACAGGAAATGCTGTGTTTTTCTTTTTTATAGACATATAGCACTCCAAACAGTGGAGGCCCACAAACACCTTGTAACAGAAGAGATACAAGCACACAGCTCAGTGTTTGAGTAAAACACTGTACTGTAGCCAGGGTTAGAGGGAGTGGAGGGCAGTCACTGGAACAGCACAGTGCTTTACTACTCATTCTCCTCACAGAGACCTGAATGATCCTGTTTGCAGAGGGAGGGGAGGGCAGTCACTGGAACAGCACAGTGCTTTCCTGCCCATTCTCCTCACAGAGACCCGAATGAACCTGCTTGCAGAGGGAGGGGAGGACAGTCATTGGAACAGCACAGTGCTTTACTGCCCATTCTCCTCACAGAGACCTGAACGAATTTGCTTCAGGGATGGAAATAAGACTCTCACTGCATAACTGTTTGGTTTATTCCTGGTTTTACTGTGAGTTCAATAAGACACACCTGAGCTTGTTAACTATACACTGTGGCTACTCAAGCTTGTATTAAAAACTGGAATGGGTGAAACTGCTGTGCAGTAGGAGTTTAACTGCCATTCCTGCCTACAGATCCACGAACGTCTGGTACCTTCTACCCTGCGGCAACCTTTTCTTAATAGGGTTATTATTAGTGGGAATCAAAGCAGCTATAGATTTGGGACAGTGTATTTAACAAAACTCAAAATACTGTTCTTTTAAATAATGTGCTCAACAGACTATAGTCTGAGCCAGGACTGGGTGCAGGACTAGTGTGCGTTTCTAACACTGGAGGAAAGTTGTGCGTTCAAGCCCTGGAAGAAATCAGTGCTCAGGTCATGATAATAATGAAAGATTTAACGAACGGACTGTGTTCCCCGGTAATCTCAGACGTGAATGGCACTACAGTACAAGCTTGCATTAAAACTTAGAATGGATGAAAGAAATCCCAAACTTCCTGAAGGGGATACCTGCTGATTGGGGCATCCAGGCATTGCTATAGATTACGGATGTGGATTGCATCAGTAATTTGTAGGCTTTTCTAAAGGCTTTTTAAAAAGCTTTTCTTTGCTGTAGAATTCAATTAAATTCAAATGGCAGAAAGGCCATTTTTAAATCAACAAATTGTGCCGTGAGGACAGTTTGATTACATTTGTATTCTACCCAGACTAATAAGAAAAAAAAAAAACACCACAATGTGATTGTGTGAAGGAAGGTGTACTTTTCTCTCTCTAAATCAAGGCTCTTTTTTAGCTTCTGTGAAGTGCAGCAATCGTAACAAATTTAATTGATTATCCAGTGACAGTGAATTAACCAATCACTGCACACACTAAAGAAATGAAGAGGCGACCTCTTGACCATCACATTACCCTGAAAACAAGTTTTATATATATTAAAAAAAGCAAAAACAATCTTGAGGCTGTATTCATAAAAGTTAGCGTGTGTACCAGCAATATGCTAAATTCCATCTTTCTAGAAGATGTGCAAAATGATTTTAGCAAATGGCTATATTTAGCCTGCTACAAAAATCTATCTGTCTATCTATCCATCTATCTATACACACACACACACACAATTTGCAGCAAATATTATTTTGCAAAATATACATTTTTTTAAAAGCATTTTGCTAAAACACAAGCTAGCTTACTGTATATGAGGTCAGCCCCTTACACATGTAATATACTGCATCAACAACTATAAAACTATTAACAGTGCTAAGTGTTAAATAAGTGCTAAAAGCCTTCTAGTCGAAACATGTTTCATACTGTACTCCATGCATGCCACACCAGTTAGACAGCTCTACTGTGAATCTAAGTCATGTCGCCAGGTGAAAAGGTGGGTTACTGTTTTATTGCAGGAAGACACTAAAAGGCTAGGCGGTTATTGATAAACAGCTCTAGGAGTGCCACAGAGGGAGTAAGAGAAAGACAGAGAGAGGGAGCGAGTTAGTAAACCAGAGGCTGGAGGAATGCCAACGTCTCCTAGGGAGGGGTTTGTATAGGCGCTTATTCAATCTAGGGAGGGTTTTGTATAGGTGCTTATTCAATCTAGGGAGGGGTTTGTATAGGGGCTTATTCAATCTAGGGAGGGGTTTGTATAGGCGCTTATTCAATCTAGGGAGGGGTTTGTATAGGCGCTTATTCAATCTAGGGAGGGGTTTGTATAGGTGCTTATTCAATCTAGGGAGGGGTTTGTATAGGCGCTTATTCAATCTAGGGAGGGGTTTGTATAGGCGCTTATTCATTCTCTCGATGCAATGCAGCACAGATAGTTAGTTGACGATGGCGTTTTGATTCACATGCTAAATCTGGAACACTAAGCAACAGCTCACGACTCGAAAGAGTCCCACTGATTGCAAAGCAAGTCCTCAAACTGTCAGAACTATGTTTATTGTTTCTGAAAACCCATGCTGCTTATTAACACAGATCTGAAGTGTTACATGACATAAAATCAGCAGGGACATTCCTGCAGCGCACATGTTTTATGTAACAAAAAAACCCTACTGATAACAGCAATGATGGTCATGACTATTGCATTGCCTCACATTTGCCAGTAATTATCACGTTTCTGTTTCTGCAAAATATGCACGTGCTTTATCACCTAAATTCAGTATCATGACTGAGCTGTCGCAGTGCCACTTAGTTATACGATTTGGTTATCATTTACTGGGCATTGAGAATGTTGTTTCAGTAACCTCCTGCGATGTCAAAACAGCATTTTATTAAAGAGTAAAAAGATTTGACAATCATGTATCAACGCATTTTGACTTGCCCTGGTCTAGCTTTTCATCCTCGATTTTCAGGGCAATTGGCTAAGCTAGAGGTTTTCGTGGGTAACGCAAAATAATTCAATATATTTGAGTTACCTACTTAATTATAACATTTGCGTTACCTACCTAGAACCTTTTCTGTTTATATCACGAATAATTAACCATTAACTTATGATTATATATTAAGTTAAAGTAGAATTATTTTTGTCTTATGGCTTAAACATTGCAATTGCTATGGGGAGCACTGAATTCAAAGCTTGGCAATGCAGTTATTGGGACGTCACCGCTACAAGCTTGCCATTAGAATATGAAAAATAAACTTGTAGGTAGCTCCAGACAATAGCACTGGGACATGCCGATTATAGAGCGACCCCCCTGGTGACGTGGCGAGCCCCCATCCACCCCCACTTGTACAGTACATTTGAAGAGAGAGAGAAGGAAAGAGAGAGAGTTGGCAGTCGCAGTATTCCCGCCCCAGAATCACTGCAGCTCATTCACAGGAAGTCTTACGGCAGAGACCTCGAGCTGGTGGCCAGCCGCCTGCTTTCGCAGCTCCTCCCTCTGGACCTCGTTCTGGTGTAGCTCCTCCTTCAGCTGCTCTACCTGTCAGGACAGCGGCCACGGTTAGTGTGACAGGAACAAGCACAGCCAGCAGCATTGGAATCCAGCGACAGTCGCAACGTCGTTTAGAACAGGGGCTCCCAAACTTTACCTGTGGGCCACCCGTTCAGCTGCATTAGGCACTGCGGCCCGCCATTAGCACTTCTTAAGAAAAATTTCAAATTAAAAAAAATTTAAACCTGTAACACCTTACATAAACTTAATCTAAATTGTTCTGAATTTTATTTTGCTTTCATTAGTATTTTTTTTGTTCCTTTTCGTTTATATATATATATATATATATATATATATATATATATATATATATATATATATATATATAAACCTTGGTGCTCCCACGGCCCACAAGGGACTGCAACTTCATTTAAAACAGGAAGGACCAACCAGGTTACAGTGCTGACCTAAAGGAAAGGTTCCCTGAAATAGAAATGTAATCATTACCGAAAGGGTATTTAACCCCTAAAGACCCGAATCCTGAATATTGTAAACCAAAGTTGCTCTTTGAGCCTGTAACGCAGTCATGGTCCGCCCCGCTCATGGACGTACATTTTTATTTCAGGGAACCAGGGTTATGATAATAACCTAACATTCCCTTTCAAGAACGAAATGTAACCATTACCGATTGGGTGAGTATACCAAAGCCGTGTCTGCTATCCATTTGGACAGCCGCTTTTAGACAGGGCTTGACCATGGGACTCCACCCCATAGCAGACAAAAAAATTGCCTCCAACTTTTCGACCTGTCAGCATAGTACGCCACTGGGCAGAGCGTATGGAGTTGCCGCTGTCAGACTGGAAGGGAGGTGAATGGAAAGCCTCCAATTCTACATACTGGTTGACATGGAATGCCGAGATACTCTTCGGGGAAAAGGCAGGACTGGTACGGAGCGTAACCTTTGTCCTGGCCCCTGTAAAAATTAAGCAGGCAGGGGCTCCCGAGTGGCGCATCCAGTAAAGGCGCTCTCGTGGAGTGCAGGATGCGCCCTATAGCCTGGAGGTCGCCAGTTCGAATCCAGGATATTCCACTGCCGACCGTGGATAGGCGCACAATTGGCCGTATGGGGGGGCTTAGGTCGGCCAGGGTGTCCCCGGCTCACCGCGCACCAGCGACCGGTTCTCTTGCACTCAGAGCAAAATCTTGCAGACTGGGCAACCTGAGGCCGGCCTGGTGGTTGATGTAAGCCACCACTGTTGTGTTGTCTGTATGGACGAGAGCATGTCTCCCTCGAACCTCCTGCAAAAAAATCTGCAAGGCCAGGTGAACTGCCTGCAGCTCTAAAACATTGGTGGAGACCATGCCAAGGGGGGTTCCCACACACCTTGCACACCCCGGCCATTCCACACAGCTGCTTTGTCCCAGTCAGGCACATGTGCCTGGGAAAGTCAAAGCTGCCTACCTGCAGCCACCAGCGCAGCCAGGTTTCTACCTACAGCCTGTCTGTTGAGCTTGGACACACGGAGCAGGTTTTTGTTAACCAAGCGCAGCTCACCCAACTGTTGTGGTGAGAGCCAGAGAGGGACCGCAGCAAATGCGACTGGTAGGCTACCAGGATGCTGTTGTAGTTCCCTTGCCGTGCGGCGAATGCAGTGGCTGAATAGGCTCTCTTGAGGATCACCTCAGAGACCCGGCACTGCTTGTCAGGGCAGACAGCATTCTTGGATAGGAGCGCTAAATTAGGCGCATGGGCCAAGGCGATAATAGAAGCCTCAAGCGGCGGAACATGGGCCAGGCCCAGCTTCTCCGCATCATGCACCCTATATAGGGCGTCCATCGACCTGGATACGCAGGAGCTGTTGCCGGATGGTCCCAGGAAGACTGGATCTCAAAGACAAAATCCGGGTGAACTGGGGTGTATATGGGAGAGACGGTAGGCTCATCATCGAAAATCAACTGCCTTGTTTCCCCTGCTGTAGGCAGCGGCCTTCTTGATTAGCCAACAGAGAAAGCTTAACCGCAGGAGACGTGCTGTCAGACTCCACGTCCTCAGAAGGGAACACCAGTATGTCCTCCTGTGGCCAATCTGTTCTCGCAGCTTAGTGGGAAACAGCTGCCCAGAGCTTTTCCATCTGCTTTGAGTCTGCCGATCAACTGGAACGATGACTCTTCTTCTTCCGTGGGGGAGGGGAAGGAGAGGCAGAGCTCGAGGAGGATGAGGAAGTCTGTGAAGACGGCTTCCTGCGTGGGCTACTTTCCCTTGGCACAGAGCCATGGGGTGAGGATGCAGTCACCTCTCTAAGAGGGCGATGGGGAAGAGCGCTGAGCATGAGTAAGGGACGCAAAGCGCTCTGTAGAGCTGACGGGAGAGACATTTCTCCAGCGTGCGCTTGGAAAAAGGGGCACAAAACTCGCGGAAGATGCGATTAGCCAGTGCCTCTTCTTGGCATGCTCTGGCCCCCCAAGCAGTAAGAGCACCTGCCGTGCTTGTCCTCAATAGGCAGACTGGCCTTGTATGTCTCACAGGGATAGAACCTGCGCAAGCAATGCAGTGTAACATACAGTTGTACAGGTGCCTCCTCAATCTGCTTATAGATATCGACCAGGCGGGTCAAGACACGAGCGAGCTGGAACCGGGTCGGTTCCTGGAAGGTCCAGGTCGGTACTGGTTCAGGACCGGTGCAATACAAGTTCGGAACCAGGCCAGTTCAGTACCGGTTCCGTGGCTTTTGTACAGTCTAGGAACGGGTCGGTACCGCCTTGGTGACTTTAGCACCGGGACGGTACAGGTACAGTACCGGGTCGGTACGGGTCCATCGGTTCACAGTACCCGGGGGGTAGCAACGTACAGGGATGCCCACCTGTAAAAGCCACTGGCAAAACCACTCAGTCATTCCTACACAGTGCTGCTGAGCACAGAAGTTGCTCTTGCTGCATGTGTAAAAAACAGAAAACTCACAAAGAAAAAATATTTTCTCAACAAAAAACAGTAATTAAACAATTCTATAAATAATATAAATGTCTTGTATGGTGATAAAATAAGCTCCAGCCAGAGCTATGAAGCCTGGGGGAGAGCACAAAGTCAGCCGACTTATGTTGCTGGATCTCTGGGAAGGAGCAACTCGAGCTGCTGGCTTTACACGAGACACAAGGCCGCAGCAGGACGTAACAAGCAACAGGCTGTAGTGCACACAATACGCGTAATTAGTAAAAACTATTACAACGATTACCGTATTCCTTCGAATTCAAGACGTCCTCGAATTTAAGACACAGCCCAAATTTCCCACCCTCAATTTGAGAAAATACTTAAATAAAATATCAAATAAATATGCATTTACAAAGATACAACCTCAATTGCGCATATGGAGGCAGTTTGCGGCAGTCTGCCATTACTCACACCTGTTTTTCTCCCAATTTGTTTACTGTGGTATTGTTTGACATGTCGAAATATACAGGGGTCTGATCAGCATTTCCGATCTGTACAAGCTGGTACTTTGTAAGAAATGCTGAATTTGTAAAAGCTTCTCTATGAATTCCTCAGGAAGCTAATGACGCTTCTTTGAAAATGGCTGCCTGTATGTCATGGATGATTCGAGATCAGGCAGTAATGTTTTGGTTCGTCTTTTCTCGGCAGTCAGTCACGTTGCTGCTTGTGTATTCAGACAGGGACGTCTTTTGTTGGCGATTTTAATACACGCATCATTATACTGCACTCTAATTTAAGATGCAGGCTATTTTTGAGAATAATAAATAAGTTTAAATATCATGTATAATTTGTGTAAAAACACAATAAATGCACAATATATACAGATAAAAGCAACAATGTACTTATCTGAACAAGGCTCTCCGATCAGGTCAGTCTTGAAAGGAAAAATGGAGCTGAGATCTATGCGTGCAGTCCTTTTGTGCCCTAGGTGGGGTGGGCCATGACTGCATCACAGGCTCAAAGAGCAGCTTTGGTTTACAATATTCAGGATTCGGGTCTTTAGGAGGTAAATACCCATTCGGTAATGGTTACATTTCGTACTTGAAAGGGAACTGGAGAATTATCCACAGCTATTAAAGCACTCAACAGTGCTTAAATTAGAAATGCCAAAATAAACTTAACACATTCAATGACAAACATTGTGCTGAAGAAACAGAAAAAGACATCTAGTCGTTATTCAATTTCTAACTGGAGAATGAATCTGGGTACATTGAGCTAATAAAATAATTCTTACCCAATATGTATGACTATCACTTTGTAGATCACTCATATTTTTGTTAGTGGAAGAGCCACACATTACGGTAAACGTGTATTTCATTTTTTAATGGTATTTTATTAATAGCAATTAGCTGAAAAAAATTGCAGATTGCCTTGGTAAATATTTCAAGGCTGCACTTCCGATGAGAGACCTACAAAGTTATGGCAACACATACTGTATTAGGTAAGATTTACCAGAACATTTTTTTTAGCTTTATTTACTTCAAACTAGGTTAAAATTATATTGACTTGTACAGGGATTTAGGGAGGACACTAGCGTTGATAAGACCCAGATTTGCAAACAAGAGTCCAGAGTAGACATGAACTCACTTTCAATGATGGCACTTTCAACAGCACAGCGCCCCCTAGCACCATTCTGTAGAACTGCACTGGATTAACCCACAGTGCTTCATGGACCTCATCACTTCATTTTCCTAGTACACCAACCCTGCTCAGCCCTAAGCTGAGATCCTCAGATTCAAGGGTGCAGGCTTATTAAAAGCCTTGTTTCAGAGTACCTCCCCCAAAGTGTTTGGGTTTCACCGGATGCTGATCTGAGTAAATCTGGAATCAAATAAAAGGCTTCCAAATTGTTTACAAATAAAATGAATCTGGCTGAAGCCTGATTTGAAACAAGCATTTACAAGTGTTTTTTTTTTTTTTTTCATTTTAGGTTTTTATTTCTCACTTTCACAGCAGGACACAGTGTGAAGTGAAGTATTCTTTGGCAGTTTCCCATCCAGATCCGTGTTCCATTTACACTGGGTGTCACTGTGTTCTGAGAGAGACTTCGAAAAGGAATACAAGGTTAAAAAAAGACCTGAAGTTCCAGTGGCAAGGCACCTTGATGGTAAGAATCAACCCTCTCAGTAGCTCAGCTGTCATACCCAGCATGGTGCTGTACAGTACTTAGTCACAAACACTGTACAATGACAGCTTCCACCTGATGTAAAAGCCCATTGCCCCTATTCCTAGAACACGAGAGAGGAACTCATCGTGGGCCAATGTTTCAGAACAGATTCACCCAGCTGTGTTTACTTTAATCAGCAACATCAATACCAATTTAAAAGTACAACAGACTTGCTAATCCAAACCAGTTGGTATCGGACACGGTTCATATTTGTACTGATTGGAATCTGTAAAATAGTAAGTGTGTCTTTATTTGTTTTTATATACTGACATTTAAAAAATCAGTAAAACCTTTTTAAATTACAAAAACAGCTGTAAACGTTTTACACGCTCATTACAGACTTATGATACTGAAGTTTGTCTTTTTAACAGCTGTTATCTGAAAGCATTTCATTCCAAAAGAATGGTTTGCATTATAAAAAAAAAAAACACAGGGTGTTAGATCAGCAACAACTGTACTGTAAAATACATTTCTACACAGACACACACTGTGTCTTTCAAGCCATGCCAGTACCTTATTCTTCATGAACTTGGAATGGCTGCGATAGACCTCCATTTGCTTCATTTCTTCCTCCCGCTCCTCAGTGCTGACGGCTCCGTTTGACTTGAGCATGTGCACCTCCTCTTCCAGATTCAGAAGCTCACGCTCCAGGGAGCTGATCTTAGTGTCCTGAGAGGCAGGAGCGAGAGAGAAACAAGATGATGAAAAAGAAGGCGGTGACAGCTTCCATGTAAACCCCAAGAAAAACTCTGATCATGGATCTGCTCGCTTAGAATGCAGAAAGAAACCGAACAATCTCTGAAGGCTGTGGCTAAATGAGGAGGAGGCTGTAGATGGATAAATTTAACAGGATTTAAAAAAAAAAAAGCCACTTGTGGGTTGTGCGCCTCTGCCACAAGTAAGTGCTAATTGGAGTGGTGACAGACCATGAGCTTTACACATAAGCATAATTGGAAAGCTGCGGTAATATACACCTGGAGACTGGCAAGCAGGTGAGAAAAATCTATCTGGCAGCTATCCTTCCGAAATGACAGGAATAACAGTATCCAGGGAACCCTATCAGGTGCATTTGTTATAAAAATGTATGCTGTACTATACATCAGTAGAAACAGATATAGCAGGAAACCCAATGCACAAGCAAGCAGGGATATTTTCCGAGCCCCAATCGATACATTCAACCAAATTCACTTTTATGTTCATACATGATCTCATTTTAAAAAGTGTCCAAAGTGATTTGTTCACGATTTTTTCTTTCTTTCTATTTGCATGATGTTTGCATCAGGTCTGGTTCTTATTGCAATACTCTGTTTTGAAGTGTTTTGGTAAGTCTGTGTGGAGGTAGGTGCTTTCACTTGAATTCAGGAGCCACTCTTCACTTCTACTAGCTTGCCTTAAATATATAACATAGGTGAGATCAGCCAAATTGTCTTTTTAGAGTAAGCCCCATCTAGTCATCTTCCTTCTGCTTTTTCTATCAATACACAGCAGTGCACTAGATGGTGCTGGTGCTTACCAATATAAAAGACACTAGCTGATCTAGTCCACGGCAGGCAGGTAGAGCTGAAAAGCAGTTCCTAAACTCCATTTCAAAGCACCTTAACACTGACTTATCGAATACAAAAATAAGTAATTGTAGTTTGAAGAAGTTTGAAAAAACATGCAATTTGAAGCTATTTAATCTTGTGAATTGGGTGACGAACTCTGGCTACAGTCAATCATATTGCTCAAATTGCTTGGTGCTTTTGTGATCTGAACTGATTTGAACACAGAACTACAGGATGTGAAAAGCGTGACAAATTAGCCCCCTGTTTCACCCAGCCCTGTGATCACTGCTGCCACCTGGAGGAGCTCACCTTCATTTCGATGACGGTTTGCAGAGCCTTGGTCTTGGCAGACTCGGGGGCCCCTTCATACCGGCGATGGATCTCCTGTGAGGAGTAACAGGGAGGAGGGTAAGCCGAGCGAGAAGGCGGTGCATTTCAGATTGCAGTTATAAATGGATGGAACAGCCTACACGGTAAAACAGTAGAAATGGATTCTGTCCCATTAAAACAGCTCCCATTAGTACAGGCGAATCGTGTGCTAGGAAGGTACGATCCTTGATGGGCCGAACGGCCTCTTCGCATTCTCAAACTTTTCTTACATGCTGTATTCTGGTCAACGGCTTCTACATTTTAAAAGAGATTTAAATACATGTAAATATAAACATGCTTTGTGAATGTGTGACAAAAACAATAAAGGTGTTAAGCGTTTTACGCCTACGATATAAACATGCTTTCTGAATACTAAGTTGAAGCTGATGTCACCCATTTTGATACCTACAGCTTTAAGAACATGCCTAACGGCAGTCTGCACAATACTGTCTTTATTTATTGTTTTCTTTACATAACACAATTTTAAAGCTCTCTGCATTTCCACCCCACTCTCCTTCACAGGCAGGCCTGGTTACGACGGCCTGGGTTCAGATGCATCCTGTGATGATCAAACAGAGCTGAAAGGGCCTCGAATAAACAGCCTCTCACGAAGGGAGTGTTGTGGGAAGATGAGAGGCAGAGTTCGGCTGCAGCTCAGGCGCTGCTCCTCTTCCCTTGCAGCAAGCTCGTGTTAGTCACTGATCAGCTGCTCTCCAGGGTTACTGGGGTGCACTTCATTATCTGCGCTCATAACTCACACAGGTTTGGTTATAAAGATATAGACTGCAGAAAGGATAATGAGCCTGGAGGTTTACAGTTATTCAAAAGCCAACTTTGACCTGCTTACTAATGTTTTTATAAGTAGTTTTGTTTGGATGCTTGTTTTCTATGAACGTTTACAAGGGTTACAGTATAACTTCTCAACTTTTTGTTGGCTATGGCATCAAAAAATCACACACTCACTAATAGATTTAAAACCATAATTATATGCGAGGTGGGTAACAGTTCTTTACATGATATAGTGTCTCATAATAGAGGTATAAATCGATTGTATTGTGACCAAAAGCATGAAACAGCTAACTGTAGTTCACCAAGTGGTTCTTGATTGAAGAAGTATGTTTCATAGTCAGTATAAACACATACTCTCCCTCTTTTATTTAAAAAAATACTCCCTCATTAAATGATCATTTGACCTTGTTATACATCTTACAAGTATCCCATCAGGACCATCATACTGCAAATAGATACATATCCTATCGTGACCTGCATATCACAATACATATTGTACTGTGACATTAGTGCATCGTTACACCCTAGTGCACAGTGTCATTTATGTTAGGCAACCACTCTTCTAGTTAAATACATAGTCTGTGTTGTATGATTTTAGGGTGTCAACATTTTGTTTTTCCAGTACTAACTACAGAATATTTATGGGGACACAATTTCTTACAAAGCTTTCTTTGTTTAGAAACAAAACTAAACAAAAAACACAATAGAACCCCCCACCCCCTCCTATGCCATTCAATGGAAATGAATATAATGTTCTCCAAAAAACAGCAACACAGCAAAACAACATTACTCATGTCTGTATAAGAACAAATATGAAAACCGAGTTAGTGAAGAAAGTCTAGGAACGGTCTCTGATTTTTATACTAGCATGGGCTTCTATGGCAGATGGCCATCATCTTCTAGAGGAGATGTAGAGTGCGGTGTGTTGGTGCCAGTTTGTGTCAAAACTGGCAGGAGATGCAGCTTGGGTAGCTTCCCACTATTGTTAGAGAATGAGTAAAGTGAGATTGTTCTCTATTATGCTTTTTTCAGACTGGCTGCCTGAATTTTGCACTAAAAATCCAAACAATCCCCCCCCCCCCCAATGAAATTCTCCCTATTAATTAAACATGCAATTGCACCTCCAGGACCGTGCACTAGATCAATCCTCCTGGACAAACACATTTCTCAAGCTCGTATCCTTTAAATGCTGACAACAGGGATGGAAATAAGAAACCTACTGCATAGCAGTGTTACCCATTCCAGACTTTAATACCAGCTTGACTGGCTGATTTAACCTATGTTAGGCCCTACCCATTCAACCTCCCTCATTTCTCCTGCTTTAGTGTTTTTTAAACTTTCAGAAACCTTCTTATGTTTAAAAACGTAGTCAGATACCGTTTTTCTTGTTCTACCCATTTTAGTATGAAAAGTAATTCCTTTTTTAACTGTTAAAAGCGAGACATGGGTACATGGTGGGCGTGAGATTCCTTAACAGTGCGTACAGATCCGCACATGCGTGGGCGCGTGTGTGTATTGCATGTGTATATCTTCCACTACATTACCTTACTTTAACAGACAGCTTTGCATAGACACGCAGTCTAATTTATTATTAACATATCTAATGTAATGTATTGTATTTTCTTAATATAATTATCTATTTATGTACTTGAGTGGTCCAAACTTCGGGTGAAAATCAGTAATAAATAAATAAATAAATAAATAAATAAATAAATAGCTTTTTTCCAGAAAAATAAGTATAAACTGAAAACGAAGGTCCCTAGGTATGTGTCATTAAACCACGACTGGATCAAACTGCTATGCAATGGAAGTCTTACTTCTACCCCTGTACAACCTAATACTACACTATCAAGTAATAAAGGATTAAAATCAATGTAATTACTTCAAGCCCCCTGCCAGAGCTCTTATATACATTGTCTTTTAGCTCCATTAGCAATGCGCACAGAGACTTAATGTTTAACTACGGTAGCTCTCAAACTAAATACTCACAAACAACTCCTGAGCTGTCATTATGACTATAGACAAAGGCAAAGGATGCTGTGCAAAGTGATGTCATCACTGAATGGAGCCACTAGATGGCGATCCTCTCTTCACACTTGTCTCTGATTAAGTCATTTCTAGTTCCCAACATGACAAAACAGGACACTTTGAAACACATTCCAATGGGAAGTTTCATCTTAAAACTTAATTTACATTAAAATGTAGGTTCTCTGTCAGACAAACAGGCCCAAAACTTGGATTTTGGGAACTTAATAATCAATAATAATAATAATAATAATAATAATAATAATAATAACAAAGGTGCCGTACACTGTAATAAGTAGTATCATTTTAGGAATTTATATTTTTGCTAAATGTACTTAAAATGGTGTACATTACATGTTTAAACTGTACAACAAAAAAATAGAAGAATAAAAGTAAACAGCAACTGTTTTTCCTGCCTGACGTCACAAATGCCACCGTGACTGTCATTTACTATCCCGGATGTAACTTATTTGCGCGAAATATCTGCCAGTGGAAAAGGATGTTGTATTAAACGGTACTGTATATTTTAAACTGTACGTATTAAAACTTGTTTTGAAAGATACAGGGTATTAATGCTTGTGACAGGGTAGCCCATCTGCCATGTGGGTGCGTGCATTCACTACTGAGTGACAGGCAGGAGATCGAGACGGAGGTTGAAGTTGATACACCCCACAGGCGAACAGGATTTATTCACATATGAACACACTGAACAGCTCACGTGACACTACCAGCAAAGGCAGTGCACGGACCACATACAACACAGAGTATGAAAACTTTGGTAGGAGCTACAATCTCTGAACGAATCTGTCGAATAATAAACTTACGTTGCTGAAAAGATTGATCATGGCGGATAAACGGTGAGGGTGGATATGTGACAGGCGGATATGCAACAGACTACACTACATGGATACTGTAATTAATAACACAGGACTAGAGATCCTTCCACTCTCCCAGTTAACAGGTCAAATACATACTTGGCTCCAGTTTAAATAATCAGCTCATCCTCCAGCATCTGCAGCAGTGACTGGCTTTTATAAAACTGCTCTCCGCTGCCTGGCCTGTTTCTATGACGACCGCAGACAATTCATCCATTATCATCTGTGAAAAATCTTCCCTCAACTGCCCTCAATAAAAGGTACCTCATCATTTTGTGTGTGCGTTTGTGTGTGTTGCTCCTCTCAAGAAACAGACATTAAAACCAGCTTTCCTTTACATTTACAAAAAGCAAGACTCTTTGTGGGATCTGGCACGGACGCTGGTGTGTTTGTGGAGCATTGGCAGGGGTCTGGTGTACCCGACATTCACGTTCAATTTTATATTTAGAAATATTAAAAGAAACTCTTAAACTCAATTACACATTTTTCAGCAACAGCTACAATACGTTTTAATGCATAGCAGTTTGAACCATTCCAGGTTTTACTGGGAGTTTGATAAGATACACCTGAGCTTGTTACCTACACACTGGCTCATCAAGTTTCTGGTAAAACCTGGAATGACTGGAAGTGCTTGCTTATCCTTCTGCCCATGTCCCATTACCAGGATCACTAAGAATTCTACAAGCTGCTTTGTAAATGTGTGCCCATTCCCTGTACTGTTCCTTACCTCGCGAAGGGCACTGTTCTCCTTCTCCTTCTGGTCCAGCAGGCTGTCCAGGTGGTGGACATGCATCTCTGCCTCGGCCAGGCGGCGTGTGCGCTCGTGGTCCTCCTCGCTCGCCTTGGCCGACATCCCCTTGCTCTGCAGCATCTCCAGCAGCTTCTTGATGGACTCATCGCGGCTTCAGCGTCTGCTTCTGGGTGTCGATGCGCAGCTCCATCTCCTCCAGGGTCTTGCGCAGCAGGAAGAGCTCCTTGGCCTGCCGCTCGTAATCGGAGTACAGTCGCTGGAAGTTCTCCTCGGTCAGCTCCGAGGCCAGGGGCTGGCTGGGGCGGCTGCAGCTGTCCTGCTGGAAGAGCTGGTTCAGGTCTCTCTGGATCCGCAGCTCATCCTGCAGTGCCTGGATCGTCATCTGCATGTGCTGGGACAGAGACAGAGACAAGAGTGAATATGTCCAGGGCAGGCACTGACACAGGACAGGCTGTACCCTTGTAAGAGTTTACCATAGTGAAAACTTAGCAAAATGAAAGCACAGGTAAACATTGTAAAGCCCAGAGAGGTATGGTAAAGCATACTAAAAAACATGGCAAGCTATAGTAAATGCAGGTGATAACTTCAAAAATAGATTTTTTCCAGTTTGGTCAGGCTACAGCTTGAAATATTCTTTGAAGAGCCAGCTATCAAACTACTCTTTACCTCCTCTGACACCATTTTCTAGCAATATGACATGAAAAGTGCATTCATGAGACATGTAATGCTTGACTTGCAGTGAACGCTTATGGATTTCCAAGTTACAGAATGCATTAGCTGTAGTCCTTTTTTATGTAACTAAATGTAACTACGTTATTTTTTCACATAAAATGCAATCCGTTACCACATTTTGTCATCTGTCTGAAAAAAGAACCATTGCAGTTACTGAAAATTTTAAATCAGAGAACAGCAATGTGTTGCATGTAATGCATTACTCCCCAACACTGTTGGCAAGGGAAATCAATATCAGTAATCCTCAACGACTGATATTGATAATGAATTGTTCAGATAGCTTTGTATTGCTGTGAATGTTGCAGGTTAACATACATTCTATATTTCTGTTGTTCTAGACCTCTTATCAGGCAAGCATGGAATCTGTTTTAAATTAAACTACAGTAAAACTGTGATTATCCAAACACCTCTATTATCCAAACAGACCCTCAATTTATGGTATTTACAAAACAGTGCAGTACTGTAGGTTACATAATTTACAGGTAAAGGTGGTTTTTTCATTGGCAAAGTCATATAAGAAATATTACATGGAAATAACCTACATCTACTTTATCATCAGCTGTAATCATTTGTGGAATACAGATTAATAGGCATTGCCAAAATGTATCTGCTAAAATGAAGAAATACATTTTTCTGTATAAATGACACACATGATGTGCTGCGATGTTTGGCCTTAGCATTGGAAGTCAAGCGCAGCATGACCAACAGGTTGCCACCAATGCCAGCAATATATGACACACGAAGAACAACATTCTTCCGTCAAGTGGAGCAACCTCCAAGAAAAGCTGTTAAAACCAAAACTCGTCTAGGACAACTGGAAGCTGCTAGAGACTGGAAAATGCTGGCAGATGTTACGCAACAGCTTATTTTCCCACCTGATATTGTCTTGTGGTCTGGATCAGTATGCCTTGTTCACCTGGTAGAGTTAACAGTGCCATGGGAGGATGCTGTGGATGAGGCGTATGAAAGAAAGAAACTTCGGTACGCTCAACTAGCTGCTGAAGCAAAACAGTAAGGATGGAGAGTCCAGGTTTACCCAGTGGAGGTGGGTTGTCAAGGATTTCTGGCACACTCTACAACCCGGTTTCTCAGAGACAGCGGGTCAAGAGTTGCGACGCATAGTGAAGAACTGATCTGAAGCAAGAGTGCAGTAGCAACTGACTCTGGTTGAGACAAAAAGATTCTGGGTGGAGATTTCAAGCACAGTAGAAAGAAAGCAATGTCGACGTAAAGGAAGATAAGTAAGCTGGGCTTAGCTGAGTGGGGGAAGGATGGGGGTGAAGCTGGGACATCAGAATCATTGTCAAGCCCTCTTAAGGTGTTGTGGGCTAGTCGACGAAACACCAAGGATGGAAGGTGCCCACTTGAAGACCCCAGAGAAGTACCCTACACAGCTTAGTCCAGACGGTTGTCATGCTGATGCATTAGGGAGGCCGCACTGTGGTTGATCCCTGGAGCAAGCATTGCAGCCATTGTGTGTGCTGATGCACCAGGGAGGCAAAATAGGCTGACCCCTGGAGCCAGCATTAGCCATCAACACCAGGCAGAAGGATATCTACATCATCAGATGGAAGGAAATGCAGATGGATCCCATTAGTTTACAATAAAAGAAGCCTTAGTTGGTGCTTATCTTGGCAAGAGCGGAGTCCAATATCAGCATGAAGTTTTAACACCTACTCTCATGTAATGGAAATCATACAGTACATACAGCTTCTTCTAATTGCAATCTAATTGCAATGACATTCATCCGAACACACTCTGTCATCACATGAGAAAATATTTGGTTCCCTAGGGCTGATTACTGATGAAAGTGAAGGGTACAGATTTGTAAACAAAACAGAAAGCTGAAGGACACACAAGTCAAGATGTCTGGGAGTGGGGCTGTCTAACTGGAAAAAATTGAACAATCTGACCATGTTTATCAACCAAAAGAGGGCAGGTATGAAAATAGCAGTTTGATCCATTACCGGTTTTACTATGAGTTTAATAAGACTCACCTGAGCTTGCTACATATATGCGGTGGATAATCAAGCTTATATTAAAACCTGGAAAGGGTGATACTGCTATGCAATAGGAGTCTTATTTCAATATTTTTTTTTTTGTTGGAAAGCTCTTGAAATAAGGTTTACAATTATGCTTTCCGTTATTTGCCTTGGTCCCACATGGAGAAAAATTAGCTCATCAGAATGGGGATTTTTATCACCTTCACAAACATTTTCACAACGTGGGCATGAGATACACCGCCCTTCCTTTTGCACAAACACCACCTAAACAAATTTAAACATTGTAGACTATGTGTACTTTTCAGTGTCGTGCTTTGTTTTTCTGCCATGAGGACACTGTTTACTGTGTGCCCAGCTAAGACGCACTGGACCGCTTTAGTCAATAATTGACTTTCACTAAACACAGTGCTGTTGTGCCTTTGGCCTCGGCTCCCTCTTGGTAATGTGGCTACTCCAGGAGGGAAGGTTCTGTTCATCCCTCATCGTTCCCTGAGCACACTGGTTGCCAGGCAACAACAGCTGTCTGTGCAGTGAGAGTGATCTAACTCTTAAACGAGACAAATATAAACAGAGAAAAACCTACAACAAAAAAACACTGTGAACTATATTTATATTTCAAAATTGCATCTGATTTTAATCTGTCCATTAGCTAGCAGTACACAAGTATGTCACTACCACACCGTGTTATTATTTTTGTTTATTACAGTTCATGTCAGGGGTTAAACCTTTCCACAGAAAATGTTGCACCATCCAATATATATATATATATATATATATATATATATATATATATATATATATATATATACTACTGGTCAAAAGTTTTAGAACACCCCCATTTTTCCAGTTTTTATTGAAATTTAAGCAGTTCAAGTCCAGTGAATAACCTGAAATGGTACAAAGGTAAGCGGTAAACTGCCAGAGGTTAAAAAAAGTTTAGGTTACCAAAAACTGAAAAATAATGTACATTTCAGAGTTATACAAAAGGCCTTTTCAGGGAACAAGTAATGGGTTAACAACTTACAGCTGTTCTGCAGCAATGGAAGTAAATTAAGCCTTGAAAGTTGATGCTAACAATTCCTACAGGTGTCCCAACTTTTGTTGATTACTTACAAACCCTCTGTCTGTATAAAAGCAGTGTTGGAACAGACTGTGTTACTACACCCTCTTAAGTATTATTTGGACAGTATTGTACTGCAGGAAGTAGTATATTGCTATCATAATGGCGAGAAAAAGGCAATTAACAAAGGAAGACAGACAGACCGTTATAACCCTTAAAAGTGTAGGTCTTTCCTTTAGAGAAATTGCAAAGAAAGCCAAGGTGTCAGTGAGAACAGTTTCCTACACCATCAAAAGGCACTTGGAAACTGGAGGAAACTCAGACAGGAAGAGGTCTGGCAGACCCAAAGCCACAACAGAATCAAAAGACAAGTTTCTGAGAGTCAACAGCTTGCGTGATAGGCGGCTCACAGGACAACAGCTTCAAGCACAGCTTAACACTGGTCGAAGTAAGCAAGTCTCAGTTTCAACTGTGAAGAGAAGACTTCGAGCTGCAGGTTTGACAGGTCGAGTGGCAGTAAGAAAGCCATTGCTACGATGGGAAAATAAGAAAAAGAGGCTTGCCTGGTGCATGAAGCACCGCCAGTGGACTACTGAAGACTGGAAGAAGGTCTTATGGACCGATGAATCAAAATTTGAAATCTTCGGTTCATCAAGCAACCTACAAGTGCAACACATTTGTGGGAACTTCTGCAACAGTGTTGGGAAGAACTTTCCGAACAATATTTGATTTCCATTGTAGAAAGAATGCCACGAGTGTGTTCGGCTGTTATATCTGCAAAAGGTGGCTACTTTGATGAGTCAAAAATTTTGATTAAATTTTGTTAAACAAAACGATTCCATGATTTCTTTTTTTATCTCCAATTGTTTATTTGTTCTATGCTTTAATTTCAGAGTACATTGAGACATTAAACTGCGTAAATTTCAATAAAAACTGGAAAAATGGAGGTGTTCTAAAACTTTTGACCGGTAGTGTATATATATATATATATATATATATATATATATATATATATATATATATATATATATATATATATATATATATATATAGGTCACCATGCAATGATGTGCCTTCTGAAATGAAGGGGGTAATATATACAAAAAATAGGAACTCATAGCCAGTCAAAATCTGTCACAAAACTCCTTTTAATAATATGCTCATACTGCTTATTAATTAATAAATACCTTTTTGTCACTGTGTTGTCTTTTTGCTGTAGAATTGCTTGTTTCCAGTATAATTACGTAATATCTTTATGAAAAGAACCCAGACAGCCTGAACATATTTAATTTACAACGGGACGTGCAAGGTGACATCCTGTTGGAATTCTATACAATGTAGGCTATGTAGTAACAGCCACACTAAGAGATCGCTTCAGATGTGATCATCTACCATATCGCATGTTTAAACACAACATTGACATGCTGCATTTGGACTGTGCTTGCTTCTGTAGTACCAAAGACTACAGGATGCCCTTGCGGTCTTTTCAAACCCATTAAAAGCCGTTAAATAGGATACTTCAATAGAGCCATATAACACATAATAAAGCAATCCTGGCCAGCGACAACTGGTATACAAGAAAAGAACCTCAGCCACATCATCATTTGCTTTGTTGCAGGATAGCATGAGCTGTAAACTACTGTGCCAACTGGCGTCATAACTCTATCCTTAGGGGGGGCTGTTTGTCTGTACTACTTCATCATTTCTGTCTACAGCGGTCTTCCCAGAGAGCACTTCTATTTTTCTCCCCTTTTTTCTCTTTCATGCCCAGCGGTACCACAGCTCTTGAGACGCAATAAGCAATCACCTGAGCGCATCTTGACAGCACTCTCACTTCTCCAGGCGCAGAAGGGTGTTCCTGCCGTTTCATTAATGCTTGCCATAACTTCGGCTCCCATTCAGGTACAGAAATACGAGTAATAGAAGGAGTATGTGGATGAGCACTGGGAGCTACCTGAAGCTCAGGGGAATGTCAGGAATGCATATAGTGAAGACCATGAATGGTGTGTCAGCTTTCTGTTGTGCAGTAAGTCTTTACAAAGGATCCAGTCTATCCTGTATGAATAGTGCTGTAACGGTTCATGTTACAATACGAGATGTATCATGAGTAGGGATGTGATTTTATCACGCCGGTCAAGAAACTTGTGAATTTTGACATTTGTTTCCACTCATCGTGAAAATAGGATAGGAGCAGTTCGTCTTTTGAACTGGTTTCAGTGCAAACTTAAAGAACTTAACAAATGTCAAATAAAGGTGAATACTTTCACAGAACTATACAAAAGTGTTAAAATTAAGTTCTAAGCAACTAGCAGAGTAATATCCCAAACAATTTCATTAAAGTGGAGGGAGCAGCTTTAGAGAAACAAACTTCAAATGAACCGAAGCCTTTTGTGCAAAAAATATACCTCTGCATACACTTGATAATGCAAAACCTAAAGGGAGGACGGTTAACAGTTCTGCAGAAGCATGAACCCCGATTTACGGCTCTTGCAGTCATTCATCTGAGGTGCTTAACCTGTCAACAGTGTAAATGCAGAACGATCTATCTAACCTTTTAAAGTACATCTTGTAAAACCAAAACCACAGTGTGTTTAAATAGACATGAACAAAAAGGATATTGTAAAATTCTCAATTTACAACAAGAACATTTATTTTAAAAAACACACATCGGACAAGGTATAGGCCTACATGTTAGGCCTACATGTTAATTAAAAGTAAGCATATTCCTGTTACGGTTGTTAAGGTACTGTACAATGAGCCAGATCGGAGTATTCATTATGAATCTGTCAATACGCTACAATGAGCCAGATCGGAGTATTCATTATGAATCTGTCAATACGCTACAATGAGCCAGATCTGAGTATTCATTATGCAATGGCCTACATCTTAAACCATCAGCACACGCATTTAAATCAGTATCATGCTGCAACTTAATTACTGAATGGGTGACGTTTTTACTCAGGTAAGCCACACATTTTCATAACTCGCAATGGCAGGTACTGCACTTGCACAGACGGTAAATCTTGTTAAGAATAAATGACTGAAAAATGTAAAATGATGCAATATTTATGGTAAATGCACTGTATGTGTTATTTTAGGAACCATGTTGCATTTCAGTCTGGAATGAGAAGCAAGGAATGACACCAGTGGCCAGAGGCCTCATTTCTCAAACTTTTAAGCTCTGAAGAAAATGGTCAGTCGACCCAAAGCTTGTACTCTTTGGATCTATTATATAAAAATAAATCTCTCCTGGCAAGAGTGTGTGGGAGTCCCTTTTCTCTTTTTGAAACTCTGAGCTAACTATGAATCAAATCCAGTTTGTATCAGGAGAGCAGTGGCCTAAATATAATAAGGCTGTAGCTTTGAACTCTTTTGAGATCCTTGCATCACTTCCAGCCTCATCCATTAGTAGAATGAAAAGGGTAAGCTCACTTTAGGGAACTGCCTAACTAGTAACCCACACATCAACTCCAAATTCTGATTCTTCATCAGTCATTATAAAAATAGATTTTAAAAAAACAAACAATTGTCAACAAAAAACAAGCAGCCCAGAGGCTCAATGCAAGGAGACTGACATCTCTAATTGAGTGCTTTATAAACATGAAATAAAAGGTGAAAACGGGTGTGATCTGATTTTTTTTATTTTTTATTGGCAGCCCGCAAAATTAAGTTGTGGTCCTTATCCGCATCGGTAGATCACGTACTTGACCACCTATTGAGTAATCTATCCAAGGCGTTTAAACGTTACAGTATATGAATTGCTCGTTTACGTTTCACTTGCTATTGCAGGGTGTTTACAATCATTCTAAGTCGTTCTTTTGCTCCAATATTTAATGATCATTTTTCTCTAAATCTGATGGTTTTGAGCTGTTTTGAGCATGTCCAGAATTCCTTTCCAGTCCAATACACGGGGAGAAGCACAAGCAGTCCATAAGTCTCCGGCAGAAAAGCCGGGGGAGAATCACATACAGAAGGGATGGAAAAAGCTCCTATTGCACTTTCACCCTTTCCAGGTTTTACTATGAGCTGATTAACCACAGTGTATAGGTAACAAGCGCAGGAGTGTCTTACTAAACTCATAGGAAAACCAGTAATGGATCAAACTGCTCTGCAATGGGAGTCTTTTTTCATCACTGCAGCCCAAAACTACTCTACATTAACTGTATGTAGACAGAGAGTATGACCGGTTTTAGAAAATGTGTCTTACAGTATGACGAGGTCAAAGTATTTTCTTTTTTACAACACTGGAGAAATATCCCTGGACTGAATCAACCACCTTTGTGGTTATCCCAGGATTACCCATAAAATGCAGCTATACATTTATCCTGGTGGGATACAGTATACTAATAATGAATCTGGAGCATTTTTTGTAATTCAGAAAACTTTAGTTTTTCGGATAGTAGTTTCACAAAAGGCCTAATATAAATCTAGAGAAAATGTACTTTGCAAAGCATGACGTGTGGCCAAAGGGTACAATAAACTCCTTAAACAAATCCTGGTTGTCTGCCCACCTAATTGTTGAAACCAGGTAAATAGCTATATGGTTTACCAGTAAGCCTTGAAAACTACATTATCCTGAACAGGGACCAGGGATGGAAATAGGACTCCCATTGCATAGCAGTTTGATCCATTCCTGATTTTACTATGAGTTTAATAAGAAGCACCAGAGCTTTGTTGTCTATGCACTGTGGCTAATCAAACCTGCAATGGGGGAAACTGCTGTACAATTGGAGTCTTATTTCTATACCTGGCAGAGACTGCAAACTGTAAAATATAAAAAAAGAAATCACAGCAGCTAGCTTGTCTTGTGTTAAAACAAGTTCCTGGCCACAGCACTCAGACAAACGGCAGGGAACTGCCAAGTAAACAGAACTCTCTGGTAGAGTTCAGCAGCCAAAGGGATTCTAACATCTGACTCAGCCCATGCAGAGGCTTGCCGAGAGAATAATTAACGACAGAGGTTTCCTGACTGTTTGCTCTGAGGCACGGCCTCGCTGCTCCCCAAACTGCCTTGAAGCCCATGCTCACTTACTCACAGGCAGCAAGCAGAGTCATCATCAGGCCTGTTATTTCAAGGCAAAAAGAAAATGCGCAGGCCTTGGTTTCCGATTACAATCATTCCAAGCATTCTGTAGACTCTTGATTCTTCCTGGCTTGCTTTAAACCTCAAAAAAGGAGCTGGGTCAGGCTTATTTGAAGTCCAAATAGGATATCATTAAAAAAATCACCAAAAACTATGTTTTGTTGAAGTAGTACATATTAAAAGAAAAATACACCAGGAGTTGTTTTAAGGGGGGGGGGGGGAATAAATCCGCCTTTGTCTTTTTTACTGCAGACAACTCCATGTGCATGATATGGGAGCTAACAAAAACAAATTAAAATATGTACTCTGTATCTGTAAATACAAAATTAGAGCCAGCAGTAACAAGTACTTTACCTCACAATTAACTACAGTTCACTGAACCTGCATTTTTACATTTATTTTTACCCAAAAGAACACAAAGCTGGGATCTCAGCGTAGCAAATTCAGTACAGACAACTTCGGGGGCTCAGCAGCTTTCTGCATGTTGATTTTGAGGGGCTTATTCAACCATGCCAGCATCTAGGCAACCAAAGAGCTAACTGGTGTCACCATGACGATTCCTAACAATAGGCTGTAGAGTCGGAACTCAACATTAAGAACACATCAGGAATAGAGTTCAGTCTAAAATGTCCGGAACTTTAAAGCATGTGTTATTTTCAATGATTTAATGTCTACTGAGTTCATAAACAAATAAAATGAGGCCAAACTGTGTTTTGTGTTGTTTAATTAACACACTTTTAACAGGACTATATGTTTCAATAAATACAGTACCTAGTGACTTAAAGGCATTAAAAGGGGATTGCTTGAGAAATCCTGGTATCTGCATCCCCCTAAAAATAACAAGAGAGGATTTTCAAACCAGACAAGGCAATTCGGCCCATCAATGCTTTTCCAGGTACATGTAACTGACTGATCTCAAAACTGTGTCTAGTCCGGTCTTAAACGATCTGGTAACAGTTGAAAATAATGGCATCAAATTCATATGAATTTCAACAGAGTTTCCACAGGACCCTATAGGAGTAACATCAGATTAAGAAATGTTTTTTGTAATGATTTTTCTATTGTATTCCTGAAGATAGTTGTAAAAATTGCCACAAATCCATAATGAATTCCAGCAGGAATAGCAGCTAATGCTTTGGAATTGTAAGGCATTATTTGCAAGTGCAACCAAGGATACAAAATGATTCAGCATCACCAGCATGGCTAGGTAACCCACTCCATACCCTCACCACTCCCTATGTAAATAAGTCTCTTCTATAAGTGCATCATTGTTCTCAGAACCTTGAACACTGTGACATTTCAAAATAAAAACTCTCCTTCCCATCTACTGTAAGTTTTGGTCCTTTCCTGTTACTTATTTTTAGTTATGACAACCTCAATGCATACATTATTTACACTCTTAGTGTGCTGTTCTTGTTATCTGCCCAGTGCTGGATTTTCCTTTGATTTTTTCAGCAAGTTCCCTCTTTGATTCATTCCTCCAGCTTGGCGGTGAATCACAGGGGAGTCACAGTCAAACATCCGGATCCATTCAGCTACAGTAACACTGATGCTTCCCTTTTGGAATCTCTGGCTCATCAGGATTAAAGACACAGGCAAATTGCCCCCACCATAGCAAATGTATTACATGGGCAATTTACCCACAGTGGAAAATCTGGCCCAGAGGGTCATAATCACAGAGCATTTAACAGAGTGTAGTCAGAAATAGCCCCCATTTGGAGCGGTTAGGTTATATTTGTACTGTTTCAAATGTGTCTGCAGAGTTATCTAATTTATATTTTATAAAGTTATACACTTTAAATGTCACTTTAAAAGGGACTGTGCAAAAACAGTGACAATATACTTTTTCAGCAGTTCAGCAAATATATATGTTTTCATGTGGAACTCAAAATAGAGCACTGAGCAGATCTGCAGTCAATTACAACGGTACAGTAATTGTGCAATTCGTAATGAATTGCAATTACAATATAATTGTAGTGGAACTGTGGCACATTGTAATTCTACCATATAAAGTGATCGATTTCAGTTCAATTACAAATTCATTTGTCATTCGATCATTCTTGTACTTTCAACACTTTTGGTGACCCCATTTGTTTGAAAATTTTTTAAAAAAAATTTATACAGTATGTTTCTGCATTTGTACCTGTGATTTTTGCTTGGTTATTTAAACTAAATTGAGTAAACATGTTAATGTGTGTAGTTGTTTTATGTTACTTTTTAGTGTAATTGTAACAATGCTGCTGTAATTGGAATTGTAATTGAGCCCTGGTCTGGTACTAGCTATTATATTGATTAGTGTTCTTTTCTACTAAAACTACTATAGTATACCGTACATGTATACCACATACATGAAATTAATGAATAGCATAACATTAACCCTCTCTAAAAAACCTGAATAGGTTTCATGAATTTCTAACACTGAAAAACAAGCTCTGTCTTCTTCAGTTCCTTCCCAGAGCACTCAGACAGATGGCAGGGAACTGCCAAGTAAATAGAACTCTCTAGTAGAAAAGAAAAAAAAAAAAAATAAAACATAAAAAGTGCATCACAGCCTCAAGTATTTGCATTGGGGGCCCTCGTGCGTAGCAGACACGCGCAGTTCATTATCAGGGGCCCTAATGGACCAGACAAGCGTAGCTCATTATCAGGGGCCCTCATGTGTAGCAGACAAGTGCATTTCATTATCAGGGAGCCTCGTGTGGACCAGACGAGCGCGGCCTGTGCTCTCAGTCGTCAAGCTGAAGTCTGTGGACCACCCACCGTTCTGCAGCCGGAACGTTAAACTATTATCAGATCCTGTTACTCCTGTATTGATTAAACTCTGCCGGCTTCCTGAGCACTTCCTGGTCGATCTTTAAAAACCTGCTTTTAATGTCAAAGATCTATAGCACTGTCTCAATGGCATATTACTAGAGATGCACCTACCTCTATGTGCAGTAAGATATACAGACTTTAACAATGATACCTAGTATAATACAAATATTTGCCCGTAGGTTTAAAAAGTTACAGGCAGTGGGAAATAATGGGAAATAAGTGGGAAATAATGGGCAAACTCTAATGCTATATTCACAACCACATACTATTATTATTATTATTATTTATTTCTTAGCAGACACCCTTATCCAGGGCGACTTACAATTGTTACAAGATATCACATTATTTTTTACATACAATTACCCATTTATACAGTTGTTTTTTTTATACTGGAGCAATCTAGGAACACAAATCTAAAAGGTGCTTGTGCAAGAACAGCCCTTCAATAAACATTTTGATTGGTTTGTTTCTGGTCTTCCTATCCCAATTCCCTTCTAGAAAGAAATGGTGCAAGGATATTTCGGAAGAAGATTACATTGAAGGAGAGATCCTCATCCAGCCTGATATCCCACTGCCATTCCTATTGGCTGGGAAGGAGACACGCCTCAAACAATACACTGAAACTTGATAATTCCACCCAAGCTTCGGGGTGTGAATTCTTACTGACACACAAGCTAGCTCTGGGAAACTCTATTTCGATCATGAGGGCCTGATGCATGAGATAAAACAGACCATTTATATGTGCCACAGACATACTGTACAGTATAGTACACACTTAGTGGAAGGGCAAGCTTAACTGACGTGTTTTTAATTAGTCTGATCGTTTACAATACTTGGTAATTAACAGCTCTTATTCTTTTATGGCAGTCAGTTCCCTAGAATGGCCATGTGAAGACTGCTCATTTACAGTTCCTGGTGGGCAAATATTGCAGCCATTATAGTTTCTTATACAGTGCATAACCAGAAGAATCCGATTCACAATCACTGAAATACGTTTGTTTTTTTTGCTGTTGTTGTTGTTTTATCAGATTCACAATCACTGAATTACATTTTTTTGTTGTTGTTGTTTTATTTTTGTAAAGTGTGTGGTTAAGGCACTCTGGTCTCTTCTAACACTTCTCTACCCACAGTTATATGTAACAAAGCTAGATCAGCCAACGCTTCTCTGTGTGTACCACCAGCAATACAAAAGAAAACTTGATCCATAGTGGGTGAACACTATCATACATGGTTCTTACTGACAGACTTTGTCTTATCTCCTCTATGTTAAATATGTTTATGGCTGGCAACTGGAACTGAAGAACAGCTTCTAAACTCAGGCAAAAAGCACCCTAACCCAGATCTTATTAAATTGCAAAACAAACACCATTCTTGAGAAACGGAATGATTGCATACATATAAAATGTAAAAGGGAAAGTAAAACAAAAGAAAAACTCAAAATGAAATGTAAATCTTTAAGGGAACTGTTTGTATGTGTTACAGAAGCACATTTCTAAACTAACCCCCACAAAGCACAACATAAAACAAATAATGCCGCCTCCAATAAAATGACCTAGAAATCAGAACTTTAAAAAACTCTCCAAGACTCTTTCCAAGGTTATTGGAAGACGGCTGCCTTTTATTGCTATGTGTTAATCCTGCTGAATATCCCCTCACAGACATACACTTGCCTCCTAGTGTAAACACCTGCAGCCTCTCAGACATACAGTACTCACACAAAAACACAGGCACAGGCATACTCTCTTCCCAGTGTAAACACCTGCAGGCCCTCAGACATACAGTACGCACACACAAACACAGCACAGTTAATTTCTGCAAATCTCTATGGTAGTTCTATTAAAGGTGAAGCATCTTCCATAGTAAATATTTCATTTTTGGCTGTCACTTGTAGGCACAATTTCCATTCTCTACAGCCTTATTCTTTGTTAATAAATTTAATCAAACTCACTTTGGCCTAAAATAGATTCAATTGTAGGCTGCTAGAGACAAAAGACAAGTGTATTAACCCACAGAAGCATCCAATTCCAGCAGTGCTTCTTGTAAAGTAATCATTCCTGTCTACTTCTATCCTTAATTCTCGTTTCTAAAATACCAGTGCTTGTTAGGCATTCAAACAACAACAACAACAACAACAACAACAACAACAACAACAACAACAACATATATTTAGATGCTGATCGATAGCAGTCTGGTTAAATTTGGATAGCTTACCCTTATTGAGTTTTTAATAATTAATTGTATTGCACAATGCATGCACACTCTCAATCTGTCCCTGGCTTCAGGCCTGGTTCTGCTGCCCTCAAGACTGCCTGAGTAACACCAGTGCTCAAAAATATCTCCCTTGACACGACTGTCTTATCTAACTTCCATCCCATATCCAATCTTCCTTTTCTTTCCAAAACTCTGCTTGAATCTCTGCAGTCTGGTGTCCGGCCGCATCACAGTACCAAAACTGCTCTGCTCCGGATTGTAAATGACCTTCTGCTTAATGCCAATGCTGCTGCTCCCTCTGTCCTTGTCCTCCTTGACCTAACTGCTGCTTTTGATACCATAGATCATAGCACTCTTCCTGATCGCCTTCAGAAATATGCTGGGATCTCTGGAACCTGTCTCTCCTGGCTGTCCTCTTACCTATCTGGACGCATGCAGTTTGTTTTCTATGATGGAAGCAGTGCTGATGCAAACCCGGTCACTTGCAACGTCCCTCTAGGGTCTGTTCTTGGTCCTCTTCTCTTTAACATTATTATTATTATTATTATTATTATTTCTTAGCAGACGCCCTTATCCAGGGCGACTTACAGATGAGGTTCCCCTGGGGAACCTCATCTGCCAACACAGCCTCATGTTTCACTCCTATGCAGATGACACCCAGCACTACCTAAAACTAGACCCTGGATGTCCCTCTGCCATGATCCGACTTAGCTTGCATCCAAGGCATCGAGGCCTGGATGTCTGCCAATTTTCTACAGCTCAACACTAACAAATCTGAACTACTTCTAGTAGGATCGAAAACTCAACTCAAGAATCTCAATATTGCTTCCTTGAACCTTGGAAACTGTCTGCTGCTGCCTTCCCCCGCTGTACGAAGCATTGGTGTACTGGAAAGTAACCTCTCATTTGATGCCCAAATCTCCTCTGTAGTCAAATCCTCCTTCTACCACCTCCGAAACATCTCAAAGGTCCGTCCCTATCTTTCCCTGCCAGATGCAGAGATACTCTGTCATGCATTCATCTCCTCTCGAATAATGTAACTCTCTCTACGGTGATTTTCCGTCACGCGCCATAAACCGACTGCAGCTGGTTCAAAATGCCACTGCTTGGATCCTTCCAGATGTAAAAAATATGATCACATTACCCCCTGCCTTGCCCAGCTGCACTGGCTACCTGTAAAATTCAGGATTACTTTCAATTCTCCTGCTTGCCTACAATGTCCTTCATCACACAGGTCCAGAGTATCTCTCCAACCTGCTGACCCTGCACGCAAGATGAGGTCCTCTGTTCTGGCTTGCTTGTTATACCCAAGCAAAAGTGCACCCCACTTGGAGAGTGCTCTTTCAGCTTCATGGCCCCGACTCTCTGGAACTCTCTCCCAGCTTTGGTGCGTGCAGCTCCCACAGTCGCTTGCTTCACATCAACTCTCAAGACCCACTTGTTCTATCTTGCTTTCAATGCTCTTAAGCCTGATCTGTTATTAGCTGTTGTCTAAATTGCTATTTCAGGTTTTTCACTACATCTTATTTGTATGATTCTGAATGACACACACATCCACAATGTCTAGAATTCACATCCTAGCCCTGTATTTAATGTAATATGCTTGTATTTAATGTATTAGCATTTTTTTGTGCTTTGTGATGGTGGTCCACATCACATCAGCCAATCAATACGCTGGCAGCAATTCAGTAACTCTCCTCCAAACTTCCAATTCAAATAATTTAAATAAGTAGCTTTTTTTTTTTTCTGGAACAACTACATGCAAAATTTTGACTCTTGAAATCAATTGCAATTGGGTCAACCTTTTGTAAACCTTTACGACTTTTTTTTTCAATTCTGGGTTAGAAACGAAAAAATATTCCTGATGCTTAAATAAAATGCAGCTTCTCGTTTGAAGCAGGGGCTGAACTGCTTACAGCACATGAGACCTTAAGAGACGGGGTCACTGTTATTTATGAACTCACATAAATAGCAACTCACAGCCCATTTATATTCTGCTTTTGTTCTCATTTTCTTTACAATAAAAATTGACTTCAGGGGATGTCCCAGATATCCCAGACAGAATATAAAAGACACACAAATAGTGCAATTATTAAAGTGGTGTGGACTGACGATGTAGTGTCTGGACATTTATTTATGGTTATACATGTATTTTAAGAGGTTGTTGCCTATAAGATATGTAGATTCATCAATATAGAAAAAAACGTTTTAATTAAATACAAAATATCCCTGCGTTAAACCAAATTACTGTATATAAATCAGTCAATAAATCTATTAGTACATTTCTGTGTTCCTTATTATATGTAGAATCTTTCGGCTAGTCACTTTCATTGGCTGGGTTTACATGCACGTGAAAATCAACTCTACAGTCATGACTGTGTGACATCGTCATGTGAATACATTCTGAAACAACAAAAGGACGTCCATTTGGCAGCACGACTTTAAGGGCAAGGTCAATCGCTTTCTCACAATAAAAATAGCTATAAAAACCCATGTAAACCGGAGCAGGAATCGTGCTTGTGGCTCACAAGGTTTCAGCAGTCAAGATCCCGTTCTTCTGACTTAATATCATGTAATCTCCAGCAGAAAGGCCATACAAAGCAAACACACATAGAATGTGCATTTATGGACTACTTTAACACTAGAAACGTTGCGGTTATACTCATACCTACAACCAACAACGGCAGTCATTATCACAGTACATTTTAAACATCATCAATATTAAAATGAAAGGCAATCTATCGGACACAACTCAAAAGTTTTTTTCAAGCACAACATATCAAACGTCTGCACAGCCGAAACAGCGTATTTAAATGAACAATTAAACATAAAAGTTAAAGCACTACTTCAAAAAATGAAAAACTATAATAAAATAAACATTTCAAAAGAAACTAGTGTGTAAACAGGGTTATGTAACTGTAAAAATGAAAGTAGTTTTTAATCTAAAATGAAAGTAACATATGATTTGTCTTGCGTGTGTGTCACTCGCAGCACAGAATCCAGGATGAGCTGCTGCAGCCTACTGCTTTGCAGTTTTCTGATTGAAATGTTTCTGCTGAAGCGCTGTGGCTAGCTTCAAGATGAAATCTCGCCTACTGATATTTTCCCAGGTGCTTTTCTTGTACAAAACAAAGGAATTGATGGCTGCTAGGTCCATTAGAGATAACAACAACATTATATATATATATATACACTACCGGTCAAAAGTTTTAGAACACCTCCATTTTTCCAGTTTTTATTGAAATTTACGCAGTTTAATGTCTCAATGTACTCTGAAATTAAAGCATAGAACAAATAAACAATTGGAGATAAAGAAATCATGGACTCGTTTTGTTTAACAAAATTTAATCTAAATTTTTGACTCATCAAAGTAGCCACCTTTTGCAGATATAACAGCCGAACACACTCGTGGCATTCTTTCTACAATGGAAATAAAATATTGTTCGGAAAGTTCTTCCCAACACTGTTGCAGAAGTTCCCATAAATGTGTTGCACTTGTAGGTTGCTTTGCTTTCACCCTTCTGTCCAGTTCATCCCAAACCAGCTCGATGGGGTCTAAGTCTGGAGACTGTGCTGGCCATTCCATGATTTGAAGCCTACCGTTTTGTTCTTTTCTTCTAAGGTAGTTCTGACATAGCCTGGAGGTATGTTTTGGGTCATTATCTTGCTGTAGGATGAACCCCTGACCAACTAGGCATATACCAGAGGGTATTGCATGGCGCTGCAAAATGCTGTGGTAGCCGTTTTGGTTCAGGGTGCCACTCACTCTGTGCAAGTCGCCAACTCTGGATCCAGCAAAAGAGCCCCAGACCATCACGCTTCCTCCTCCATGTTTGACAGTTGGTGTCACACACCGAGGAACCATCCTTTCGCCTACTCGACGGTGTACAAAACCCCTGCGTGATGAACCGAAGATTTCAAATTTTGATTCATCGGTCCATAAGACCTTCTTCCAGTCTTCAGTAGTCCACTGGCGGTGCTTCATGGCCCAGGCAAGCCTCTTTTTCTTATTTTGCCATCTTAGCAATGGCTTTCTTACTGCCACTCGACCTGTCAAACCTGCAGCTCAAGTCTTCTCTTCACAGTTGAAACTGAGACTTGCTTACTTCGACCAGTGTTAAGCTGTGCTTGAAGCTGTTGTCCTGTGAGCTGCCTATCACGCAAGCTGTTGACTCTCAGAAACTTGTCTTCTGATTCTGTTGTGGCTTTGGGTCTGCCAGTCCTCTTCCTGTCAGAGTTTCCTCCAGTTTCCAAGTGCCTTTTGATGGTGTAGGAAACTGTACTCACTGACACCTTGGCTTTCTTTGCAATTTCTCTAAAGGAAAGACCTACACTTTTAAGGGTTATAACGGTCTGTCTGTCTTCCTTTGTTAATTGCCTTTTTCTCGCCATTATGATAGCAATATACTACTTCCTGCAGTACAATACTGTCCAAATAATGCGTAAGAGGGTGTAGTAACACAGTCTGTTCCAACACTGCTTTTATACAGACAGAGGGTTTGTAAGTAATCAACAAAAGTTGGGACACCTGTAGGAACACCTGTTAGCATCAACTTTCAAGGCTTTATTTACTTCCATTGCTGCAGAACAGCTGTAAGTTGTTAACCCATTACTTGTTCCCTGAAAAAGGCCTTTTTGTATAACTCTGAAATGTACATTATTTTTCAGTTTTTGGTAACCTAAACTTTTTTTTAACCTCTGGCAGTTTACCGCTTACCTTTGTACCATTTCAGGTTATTCACTGGACTTGAACTGCTTAAATTTCAATAAAAACTGGAAAAAATGGGGTGTTCTAAAACTTTTGACCGGTAGTGTATATATATATATATATATATATATATATATATATATATATATATATATATATATATATATATATATATACACACATACAGTGCCTTGCAAAAGTATTCAGACCCCTGACCAATTCTCTCATATTACTGAATTACAAATGGTACATTGAAATTTTGTTCTGCTTGATATTTTATTTTAACACTGAAACTCAAAATCAATTATTGTAAGGTGACATTGGTTTTATGTTGGGAAATATTTTTAAGAAAATTAGAAAACGGAAATATCTTGCTTGCATAAGTATTCAACCCCTGTGCTGTGGAAGCTCCCAGTTTACACCGATGAAAGAAATTGCCCTAACGAGGACACAATTACCTTACCATTGGCCTCCACCTGTGAACCATTAAAGTTGCTGTCACATTTTCTGGATAAAAACCCCACTGTCAGGCTGTGAATCTGAAGGAAAATGAAGACCAAAGAGCATTCTACAGATGTTAGAGATAAAGTAATACAAATGCATAGATTAGGGAAAGGGTATAAAATAATATCCAAGTGTTTGGATATCCCAGTGAGCACAGTTGGATCAATAATCAGGAAGTGGAAGCTGCATCACACCACCCAGGCACTGCCAAGAAAAGGCCGTCCCTCAAAACTCAGAGCTCAAACAAGAAGGAGACTTGTGAGAGAAGCCACAGAGAAGCCAACAATCACTTTGAAGGAGCTACAGAGCTCAGTGGCTGGGAGTAATGGTGCACCAGTCAACCATACCAAGAGCTCTGCATAACACTGGCCTGTATGGGAGGGTGGCAAGAAAGAAGCCGTTACTCAAAAAGTACCATCTCAAAGCACGTCTGGAGTTTGCCAGAAAGCATGAGAGTGACCCAGCTGTGATGTGGGAAAAGGTTTTGTGGTCAGAGGAGATCAAGATAGAGCTTTTTGGCCAAAACTCAAAGCTCTATGTGTGGCGCAAACCTAACACTGCCCATGCCTCAAGACACACCATCCCTACAGTGAAGTATGGTGGTGGCAGCATCATGCTGTGGGGATGCTTCTCATCAGCAGGGACTGGGCATCTTGTTAAAATTGAAGGAAGAATGGATGGAGCAAAATACAGGGAAATACTGCAAGAGAACCTGCTTCAGTCCGCTAAAAAACTGAAGTTTGGGAGGAAATTCACCTTTCAGCAGGACAATGATACCAAGCACAAGGCCAAAGCAACATTGGAGTGGCTCAAGAACAAAAAGGTGAATGTCCTACAGTGGCCCAGTCAAAGTCCTGATCTCAATCCCATTGAGAATCTGTGGCACTATTTGAAAATTGCGGTCCACAAGCGTCGTCCAACCAACCTGAACAACCTGGAGCAAATCTGCCAAGAAGAATGGGCCAAAATCACTCCGACACTGTGTGCAAAGCTGGTACATACTTACCCCGAAAGACTTAAAGCTGTTATTGCAGCGAAAGGTGGCTCTACCAAATATTAAATGTGTGGGGGTTGAATACTTATGTAAGCTAGATATTTCAGTTTTTTATTTTTCTTGAAAATATTTCCCAACATAAAACCAATGTCACCTTACAATAATTGACTTTGAGTTTCAGTGTTTTAAAATAAAATATCAAACAGAACGAAATTTCAATGTACCATTTGTAATTCAGTAATATGAGAGAATTGGTCAGGGGTCTGAATACTTTTGCAAAGCACTGTATATAAATAGAATATTGCAGGTTTGTGGCAATGTGCCCCGTCCCTGTGTTTATTGTGTGTTGTGTGTGGAGTGTTAATGTTGGTGTATTGTAGCTGGTACACGGGATATAATGTGGATAATGAGCACGAGTGTTTAAAATGTATAATTGTATTTAGACACGAGGGTGGCACAAATCACTTCACGTGCAAATTAAAAGTGTATTGATACGTGAGCACGGGAGTGCACTGATTAGTTCACGTGCTGGGATTCAAGTGAATAATTAACTGGTAACTGAATCCCAGCACAATTGTATATATAGATGCACGAAGCACTCACTTGGGGATGTGTATTCGAGAGTGGAGAATGGGAGAGAAAGAGGAGAAACGTAAAAAAGTAAATAGTAAATAACTAATGCTACTCGTGCGAGAGGACTCGCACGAGACTTGTATAGTGTTCGTCCACTGTCTGTTTTGTTTATTTTGGCCGCAAGTGCCGTGTGCTGTTTTTGTTTAAAGCCTTTTATTTTGTTCATTATTAAACCGCGCAACAGCGCAATTCACATTTCACTTCACAGTACTGTGTGTTTCTTCAGGGTCTGATGTCACCACTACAGCCTGCTTGTCACAAGGTTATATTCAAAATATAAACATGTATTGTAAAAGGCGGTTCCAGTGTTAATGAAATTTAACTTTTAATGTTCCACAAACACACATAAATATAAATTCTACGTAGTAAAACTTGTACTTAGAAGAAATTATATTTTATATAATTGTGTGTGTGTGTGTGTGTGTGTGTGTTGGAAAGGTAACCAGACAAACAAGTAATGCGCGGCGTAATTCAGAATGTGCGCGACAACACGTGAATTCATTTCTCTTGTTAAATGTTTTTATCTTCATGGCAACGCATGATGCTCTCCTCACGATATTCAGAGTCGTTCTTTTCCTACTTAGTAAGCAGACACAGGCATTTAAATATCCCGTCCCCTAAATGACTATGAATTGAGTAATCTGCATTGGTATGGCCGATTTTTTTTCATAATCACTGTACAGTAGCAGCATAAACTGACTTTACTAAAATTCAGGACCTTAAAAATAAGGAAATACTGATAACCCTATTGCTACAGGGCACAGTAGTTGTGTAAAAGAAAAAAATAAATAAATAATTCAGAATATTCTAACATATTTTTTGACATGTACTTGAACACAAAAATCAGATGTTTAAAAAATGGCAAATGAAAAAGAGCTCTGTGTGATATGTGAGATTTAATATATAAAAACAACACACAGGATCAACACAGCAGCTCTTGAGCCTCTATTTAAAAGTTTTAGACAGCAAAAAGTAAACAAAGCAGATTATGTGCGTGCAAGCATAGTGCTCTCTATGGAAAGCCATCTGGATCAAAAAAAGCATTGGGCTGCATTAGAGCGAGTCAGAATCTCATGGGACAGGAAAAAAGGCAAGCACGTCATTCTGAAATGCCTCGCTTAAACAGTGCCCAACTTGCTGGAAATGTTGTGAAGTGATTTTTATATAGATTGTACATATTGTATATTTTTTTGTTGCGACTTTCTGTTATGTGGAATTTAATAAACAAGAACCAAAACAGTGAGTTTTTTTCCCCTTCATGTTACAACACTATTTCCACGTTTGTTTTGTTTGAAGTGTTTAAAGTTAAATTTCAGTTTTCGTTTGCTTGTTCAGCTACAAAAAGGCACAAGTAAACCTCATTTTGTTACTTTATGAAAACATGTCTATGGCCATTGTTTACTGTGGAGAAACGGCAATGGCAAGCAATGAAAAAAGTAAAAAAATAGCTCAATTGCAGTGTCAATAAACAAAACAACATTTAACTTGAACTGCAATTTGGCATCCTTGGTTTTGTAGTTAATTCACTGTGGTAAAGTAAGTCCTACACAACGTATTCTTTACTCCTGGGATATTTTTCTACTTTACTGTGTTACATATTGTAAGATCTTGCTGTAAAATAAAAGGCACATACACACACAGGGGCCACCCCCCCCCCACACTGACTCTGCAAATTATTACATTACTTATATTTTAGCATTACATTCTTAAACTCTGTGAACATGTTAAAACTTAAATATAAAGCCATACAGATAAATAAAATAAGGAAATGCATTAATAAGTTATAAAACAGTTTGTTTAATATTACAGGCACCTTTTATTTAGCGGTTGCCTCTGACGATGGTTCCAATTGGATTTGTAGCTGGACTGGGGTGTTTTTACGTTTCAAACTGTAGCTTCCAATATTTCTTATTCTTACTGTGATTGGCTGCAAAGACAACAGGGCTAGCCAGAGATTGGATAATGTGTATTGGCCTAGTTTTTCTTGTGTACAGTTTCCTACTAAGTGAAGACATTGTAATCTGGGAGATGTAGTTGTTAGTGGAAGTTTTAGGGGAGGCAGACAAGCTGTGTAGCAAAATTGCTATGCATATTTTTACGCATGAAATTTAAATATAGTGCATATTTCTGATTTTTTAATGCGTACAAACGGCAGGTACGCAGCTTATCTGGACCGCTGGGTGTGTATCTATGCAAAAGAGTAATAATTACTAATTACACAGCACTACATTCCAGGGGAACAATGAAATGAAGCACACAACTCGGAATCCTGAAATCTGAGAGAAAATATCCTGGCCGAGAGAATTAGTAAGACCTACATTCCCTGCTTCCCTGTTTATAACGTTGTTCCTTGTGTTAAACAGGTTATCCAAATGAAAAGCTAAAACAACAACTCCTGTAGTGGTGCAGTAGGTGCCATATAACTTCACAAGAAATGAAGCTGGACTAATACATAGATTTTAGTGCAATGATTAACTATGATATATAAAAAACAAATCAACTCAAAAGTTCTTCAAATCAATCACTATTACCTTGATTTACACAGCAAATACAACTGAACGCTGAAAGCTAGGAAGGTCATTTCCATCCTACTGCTCAGCTACAGTGTCACCCAAACAGAGCCTCATGGCATTTATTAAATGGAAAGCTCCCCACCCCAGACATATATGAAGATAATCTGTATCCTCAGGTGAACAGCAATGTGTGCTATAGCAAGAGGCATGCTTTGTATGAAGGAAGCCTGTGTGCATGGGGTACAGTGTGTAAACAAATACATTTTAAAAAGGAGAAAAATTATAAAAAGCTGGAGGGATCCTCTTCGAAGTCGCTGTTCCCTGGCAAGTTTTAATGAAGATATGAGTGGAACGAGTGCCTGGGGTACAGCAGAGCAATCAGAGCCATCTGCTTAGAAGAGCTATGTGCTTACAAGTGTAAATAATCAGCAACCAATATGCCTACGCCTGCTGTCTCTCTTACTCCCTCTCTTCTCCTTTTCCTTTTTTTGTAAGGGAATTTTTGCTGGAATTTGTTTTAAAACTTACGCAATGTGTTCAGATTTGCCAGGCCGCAGCAGGCAGCTGGATAAGTTTAGACAATAACCAGTTACAGCAGGGGCTGCTGGTTCTGTTTATTTGGTTGAGTTCGTTTGCAAAGCTTCGAGCACTTCAACACTGTAACAAAGTCATTAGCCACAATGTTTTGCAGCAAGCTCTCAATTGTGCAGTTTTGAAAGAAACACATGTTGCACTTCCTTGGTCACCTAGAGGGTGAAATCATCCCCTCCATACCTTATTTCCTGTCATTATCCTACCAGCCGCATCCCTTTTTGAATGAGATGCCCCGTCGGCAGCAACGTCCTTTGACCAGGAAGACACTGCTGAGGTGCAACGACCCTGCATGTGCAAGTGTACAAGGAAACGGAGCACTTTACCTTACCTAATGTCATGCTGTAAATTCAAAACCCATGTTTCCTGCACTTTAAAAACTGCACATTTCAGACCTATATAGCGAATGGAAGTACACGGCAGGTCAGATTTCTGGAATTAATTTGTTAACTACAACAGCTTTAAGTTGAGGCCACGTGTAATAGGGATGAGGGTTATCCACTGCATGGCAGGCGTGCAGGATTTAATTTACCAACGAAAACACAACCATGTGACAATACCAGTAATGGTAGAGCACGGGCAGGCATGTAACAAAACAAGTAATAATAATAGAAACTCGCAGTGGGTAAAACACAGCTAATAAAACAAAAGCTGGCCACAACACCAGCCAAGAGTGCTGCTCCCACTATAAGGGAGGTTCCTTCTCCCTGGCACACACTCGAATAGACTGGGCGGGATTAAAATCCCCTAAACTAATCCCTGTTCTTGAATGCCAAGGATCCCAGTATGCACGCAGTGATCCTCAGGTGCACTCACGACCCCGGTACACTATGACAGGTACCCTGGGTGTGGGGGTGTAATACATGGTGCTGCGCTATGACAGAGATGCTGGGTGTGGGGGTGTATTACACGGTGCTGCGCTATGACAGGTACCCTGGGTGTGGGGGTGTATTACATGGTGTTGCGCTATGACAGAGATGCTGGGTGTGGGGGGTGTATTACACGGTGCTGCGCTATGACAGGTACGCTGGGTGTGGGGGTGTATTACATGGTGCTGCGCTATGACAGAGATGCTGGGTGTGGGGGTGTATTACATGGTGCTGCGCTATGACAGAGATGCTGGGTGTGGGGGTGTATTACAAAGCCCAGGAGATTCTGTGGACAAACTCCGTCTTTAATGAGCGGCTTATACTTCGCATTTCCTTTCTCTCCATACTGGGTCGATGTTTCCGTGATGCTGGTCTGTTTGATATTCTTGTGGAGTCTGGGCTTGCAGCGCATGGAACAGTGAACGCTGTTCTTGAAGGCAAACATTACAATAGGGCCCTGCAAAGGTTACGATTTTGAGCATTCATTGAATCACTGCCAGATATCAGCAGGGAGAAGATGATACGATTTCTCAAATATGTGGTCAATGCTTTCCCTTCTGCTCTATTCAAAGACTTGTGCCATGACAGTGACTTGGCAGAGATCGTACACATGCTGCTGCTTAAAGTCACATTTCCAGCTCAGGGGAATGAACCATTTCAGCAGCAAACACGTTACGGATTCTCAGCGACAGCCTGCGATCAGGTCATAGAGCACACGGGCAATTACGATTGTAAAATGGCAGGGAGCATCACTGGTATAACCATGAACCATAGTGCTGTGCACAGATGGATCTTGTCGCAGAGTGCGCAAGCTGCCATTGCACGCAAGTGTGAGAAGATGGCTGGCCTTCATGATGCTGAAAGATTGCGGAAGGATCTCGACCAAACAGTCCGGTGTCGAGATGAGAGAGCTGTGAAAAGTATCATTGAATGTATTGATGAGATGGTCAAACCGCTCAGTCATGATAATTCTGAACTGTTGAACATTAGCTCCGGGGTTGTTGCCATGGCATCTGTCAGTAGAGACCTGCTCGATGCCCATGATTGAGGGGAAAGGGCATTGATTGATTTCATGAGTGATCGCATCCAATCGAAAACAAAGTTGGCTTCCATGATCCCATTCCTAAAATGAAGCTTCAAACGTGTTCTGAACTGAAGCTGAAAACAACAACAACGACGGGGAAGGAAATCATTCTTCAGAGTGATCGGAAATTGTTTGCACGACTTCTGATCGTTGGCCGAAGTAGGAATATTGACTTCAGAGAAGTTATTTGTCATTCACTTGGGCCAGGGTCGTACCCTCTGGCGAGTACAAATGGATTGCTGGCTAAAACAACCAAAGCAACAATTCATCACATCGAAGAACAATGCAGTGATCGTCTGGTTGATAGCATCCCAAAAACTTCAGCATTGATATTGGATGCAATGGCTTTAATCCATGCCCTCCCACAACAACTGCCAAATACATTTGGAGAGCGTGCTGTCTTCATCTTGCAACAGATTCTTAAAATCAGGTCAGGCAACAACATTATCATCATGTTGACGTTGTCTGTGATAGACACCCGTCAAATCAACATAAAATAACACATCCGGAGGTCTTCAGCAGATATATGGAGTAGATCAAAGGCTTGCAAAACAGGGGAAACATTTCCTCATGAATGGACAAAAAGGGAGGCTCTGATTGAATTTCTCTTTGTTTCCTGGTATCAGATCAGTCCATCCACCTTGGCAGATACAATTCTCTTCATAGCCCACGGTGAAATCTGCTGCCATATTTAAGTCAAGGATGGAACAGTTTTTTATCAGTAGTGCCAGAACTTGGCTGTGACCATGAGGAAGCCGACACCAGATTAGCTCTTCATAGCAAACATGCAGCTGTTCAGTTTTCTAAATGTTGTGATCAGTAGCCCTGACACTGATGTTGCTGTAATACTATTAACTATTATCATGGACCATATTCCCTGTCATCTTTACTTCCATACCAGAATTTGTCTGTCAACTTTATGGACAAAACGGTAGCAAAGTGAACGAGGCACGTTGCAAGGCATTCTGTCTACATTCATCCTGCAATCAAAGCTGCCCTCCGCATCAGATTCTCTATTGCTGCACAGTAAGCAGGCTAATTATCAAGCGGCTCTACAGTGCCGTGAGCTCCAGCCGATGATCAATTCACCCAGTCCAATAAGCCATGGTTGGATTTTGACTGAAAGTGGACTTGGATGACACAATGGATGACAAAGGATCCAGTTCCTGAAGACCTGCTGAAATACGTGCATTGTGGTTGTAAGAAAAAACGCTGTGACACTAAACAATGTTCTTGTCATTCTGCAGACTTGTTGTGCACTGAACGTTGTGGTTGCACAGAGTGCCAGAATGTATGTGTAACATTGCCTGAATAATCCCGAGGAAGATATAAATGAAAGTGATTCAGATGAAGACATCTCGTCTCTATTATTACTGTTTATTACTTTGTTATTACTGTTTATTATTGTATTCTTGTAATATAATTTGATTTACTGTATATATAATTCATAAAAGTAAAAATTGTTGCTCTTCATGGATCTCCTCATGTTCTTCTCTACCATTAAGCACTGGTGTGCCATGTTTCCAGGTTAGCCACAACTCATTTAATCATTCATGGAAAGTTGCTTTAGATCACTTATGTTGTAAAACACCTCTTCTGTCTCGAGAACACCCAGACCCTGATCCTGGACACACCCGGCTCATGAGTGTCACCCGAGTAAACCCTGAGTGTAGGCCACTAAATGACTGTGGATTCAGCCCTCCTTCTATGATAGCTAGATCCGCCTCATAGGTTTCTGGCCTCCATTTGATTTCAAGAGTTGGTTACATATTCTCGCCGAATACTTTGTAGTCCTGGTTTGTCATAGATCACCACCATTTGAAGTTATAACATATATCGCATTCCCCAAATTCTGGTGTCTGTACCATTTTGACACACCCCTTAACTCTTCAGACATTGGTAGCAGAAGGCTAAAAGTCCAGGATTGTATACAGCTCAGAACTTATTAGAAGACTATCTAAGAGGTGACATGTGATGCTTAATGTGCCATATATGGCCTGTCCAACATGGATCAGATTACGATATTGCAGCCTAATTAACCAATTTTCATTAATTATAATTCCGTAATTAGTTGACTGAAACATCATGAACTAGCATCATTGTTCTATAGGACTGGCACGTTAAGTCTCTAGGCCCAGTATTAGCGGAGATATAAGCTGGTGAAAATGGTCCACATGCTAAAAACATAATTTGGCTCGCTGCTACACAGTTTCACTGCTGTGTATCACCTGATTGTAATTTAAATAACGCTCCTTTTAATGTAAACGCATAACAAATCCTCCCAAATGTTTCTTTACTAATTCTGCCTTGTTATTTGCAAATGTTAACAAGAGGTGTGTCTCCAGACAGTCTTTATGAAGCAAACAGTGTGTAGTGCAGTGACCACATCAGTGAAGTGATCAATTTCCTTCAAGGAATGTACGGCTAGAAAAACAGCTTTGAGCTTGTTTCTTCATCATAAGATAAGAATTAATGGTTTAACATTGCGAAGTATACCTTTATTAAATGCAGGTAGAGTGGAAAGTAATAAACTAAACAATAATGCCATCTGCCAGTTGACATCTTTTTTGCTTTCTTGTTCTCTACGTGTTTACAACTGGCAAAATTATCTTTAATGGTATTAACTCATACACGATCAATCGAATGACAGCAACATTTGCAGAATAGTATCCCACCATCCTCATGTAGATAATCAGAACATGTTTTAGCTTTTAGTCTTTTGCTGAAACTTTTTTTTTTCTCTTCGTTGGTGCAGCCGCCATGTTGAGTTTCAGCAGACACTTGAGTGAAGTCACATGACGAATTCTCAACTGTGTGTAGCGCAAAAATACAGAAAACTGGAGTTGCCAGGAGAAAAACACAACTATGCAAAATTCCTTTCCCAAAATGCCTAATTCCATTCCCAAATCATAAAATCATAAAATCATAGCCCTAAATAAATAGTAAAACATTATAGAGTAAGTACAAGACACAGTACAGGAAATTCACTGTTGTTTAAACTCAATCACACCCAGAGGCAAATTCTAAAAATGTTCACATTTAGACTGTAAATTCCATGCTACAGTATCAGTGTCAATTGTGCTTAATTGTGTGAAGGTTCAGTTACTTAGTGTTTAGTGGAGATCATTATGAACTGTAATTAAAAACCAGGGGTGAAAAGCTAGTACATTAAACAACTCTGTTAAAACAGAAGCTATATTTTTTTATAAAGTTGTTTAGCTTTTTCAGCACAAAGCGAGCAAGAAACTTGCACAGCTAAGGTCACACAGTGAGTCAGCTTCTGCACAGGGACTCAAAGCGAAGTTTTGTGTTCGCTAAAATATAATGAAAAGTGCCTTCAGCACAAATTGCTGCCTGTATCATTTTACAGCTGGGTTGTAAAGGTCTGGTCTCCAGGTGTCAAACTGTCAAAAGCCCACAAGCATGTAACCGTGTTGGAATTGCAGGAACCTCCCCCCAGCTATCAGTGCGGTACAAAGCTGTGAGTAATAAAGGATCACATGACACCCCCAGCACTAAACTAATTCATTTTACACCCACCTTTAACACTGCTGTCCAAAACCATCTTGCATTAGTAAACAGCAGGATTAGCAGTTCAGGCAAATAGCGACGAATGATACACTTGGCTTTTAATATAAAAAGTGTGCTCTTAAATCTCATCCAGAAATAACCCTGCTGAGCTGCATGTCATTCTTACATAACCTGCTCCAGAGCACATTACTGCACATTACAGTACCTCGCGGTTTCAAATTGCCTATATAAGAGAGCTTGCTGGATCTATACCAGGATAAACTATGTGAATCATGCTTCATATTGTGAAGATCACTTGACACTTGTCATACGTTTCCTAGGTCAGATTTGCTAGTTGTTGTAAAAGATAACTGTGATCAACCTTGTTGTCTAAGAAACATTAAATTGGGACAAATTAACAAAGCTGTGAAGTCTGCACATGTTAAAGAATAAACAATACAAAGTAGCTTGCTAATTTATCTCTATCTCTATCTCTATCTCTATCTCTGTTTAAAAGATTAAAAAATATTTTATTTTCAGGACGTTTCGGGCAAAAGCCCTTCTTCAGCTGTTTAAAAATAAAGTAAACACAGCTGAAGAAGGGCTTTTGCCCGAAACATCCTGAAAATAAAAGATTTTTTAATCTTTTTGTGTACATCTTTTAAAAAAAACTTTTTCATTTGCCTTCAATTTTGTACACTGCAGTTTTATATATAAACAGTACTGTGCAAAAGTTTTAGGCAGGTGTGAAAAAATGCTGTAAAGTAAGAATGCTTTCAAAAATAGACATGTTAATAGATTATATTTATCAATTAACTAAATGCAAAGTGAGTGAACAGAAGAAAAATCTAAATCAAATCCATATTTGGTGTGACAACCCTTTGCCTTCAAAACAGCATCAATTCTTCTAGGTACACTTGCACAAAGTCAGGGATTTTGTAGGCATATAGTCAGGTGTATGATTAAACAATTATACCAAACAGGTGCTAATGATCATCAATTCAATATGTAGGTTGAAACACAATCATTAACTGAAACAGAAACAGCTATGTAGGAGGAATAAAACTGGGTGAGGAACAGCCAAACTCAGCTAACAAGGTGAGGTTGCTGAAGACAGTTTACTGTCAAAGTCATACACCGTGGCAAGACTGAGCACAGCAACAAGACACAAGGTAGTTATACTGCATCAGCAAGGTCTCTCCCAGGCAGAAATTTCAAGGCAGACAGGGGTTTCAGATGTGCTGTCCAAGCTCTTTTGAAGAAGCACAAAGAAACGGCAACGTTGAGGACCGTGACGCAGTGGTCGGCCAAGGAAACTTACTGCAGCAGATGAAAGACACATCATGCTTACTTCCCTTCGCAATCAGAAGATGTCCAGCAGTGCCATCAGCTCAGAACTGGAAGAAAACAGTGGGACCCTGGTACACCCATCTACTGTCCGGAGAAGTCTGGTCAGAAGTGGCCTTCATGGAAGACTTGCGGCCAAAAGCCATACCTCCGGCGTGGAAACAAGCCCAAGCGACTCAACTATGCACGAAAACACAGGAACTGGGGTGCAGAAAATGGCAGCAGGTGCTCTGGACTGATGAGTCAAAATTTGAAATATTTGGCTGTAGCAGAAGGCAGTTTGTTGCGAAGGGCTGGAGAGCGTACCGAATGAGTGTCTGCAGGCAACAGTGAAGCATGGTGGAGGTTCCTTGCAAGTTTGGGGCTGCATTTCTGCAAATGGAGTTGGGGATTTGGTCAGAATTAATGGTCTCCTCAATGCTGAGAAGTACAGGCAGATACTTATCCATCATGCAATACCATCAGGGAGGCATCTGATTGGCCCCAAATTTATTCTGCAGCATGACAACGCACCCCAAACATACAGCGAAAGTCATTAAGAACTATCTTCAGCGTAAAGAAGAACAAGGAGTCCTGGAAGTGATGGTATGGCCCCCAGAGCCCTGATCTCAACATCATCGAGTCTGTCTGGGATTACATGAAGAGAGAAGCAACTGAGGCTGCCTAAATCCACAGAAGAACTGTGGTTAGTTCTCCAAGATGTTTGGGCCAACCTACCTGCCGAGTTCCTTCAAAACTGTGTGCAAGTGTACCTAGAAGAATTGATGCTTGATGCTGTTTTGAAGGTAAAGGGTGGTCACACCAAATATGGATTTGATTTAGATTTTTCTTCTGTTCACTCACTTTGCATTTAGTTAATTGATAAATATAATCTATTAACATGTCTATTTTTGAAAGCATTCTTACTTTACAGCATTTTTTCACACCTGCCTAAAACTTTTGCACAGTACTGTATGTATTTTTTATATGTGTGTGTATATATATATATATATATATATATATATATTGTTTTTTTTTGTTTTATTTATTTATTTATTTTTTTGTAGTGCTGGGACATATATCCGAACGAATATTTTTTGACATGTATTCGGATACAAAAATCAGATGTTCATATTAGCTACAAATTACAAAAATACCTTGCACTTATTTACCATTTCAAAAAATGACAAATGAAAAAGAGATCTTTGTGATATGCGCGATGAATATATATATATATATATATATATATATATATATATATATTATATATATATATATATATATACACAGTACTGTGCAAAAGTTTTAGGCAGGTGTGAAAAAATGCTGTAAAGTAAGAATGCTTTCAAAAATAGATATATTTAGTAATAGATTATATTTATCAATTAACTAAATGCAAAGTGAGTGAACAGAAGAAAAGTCTAAATCAAATCGATATTTGGTGTGACCACCCTTTGCTTCAAAACAGCATCAAGCATCAATTCTTCTAGGTACACTTGCACACAGTTTTTGAAGGAACTCAGCAGGTAGGTTGGCCCAAACATCTTGGAGAACTAACCACAGTTCTTCTGTGGATTTAGGCAGCCTCAGTTGCTTCTCTCTCTTCATGTAATCCCAGACAGACTCGATGATGTTGAGATCAGGGCTCTGTGGGGGCCATACCATCACTTCCAGGACTCCTTGTTCTTCTTTACGCTAAAGATAGTTCTTAATGACTTTCGCTGTATGTTTAGGGTCGTTGTCATGCTGCAAAATAAATTTGGGGCCAATCAGATGCCTCCCTGATGGTATTGCATAATGGATAAGTATCTGCCTGTACTTCTCAGCATTGAGGAGACCATTAATTCTGACCAAATCCCCAACTCCATTTGCAGAAATGCAGCCCCAAACTTGCAAGGAACCTCCACCATGCTTCACTGTTGCCTGCAGACACTCATTCGTACGCTCTCCAGCCCTTCGGCGAACAAACTGCCTTCTGCTACAGCCAAATATTTCAAATTTTGGCTCATCAGTCCAGAGCACCTGCTGCCATTTTTCTGCACCCCAGTTCCTGTGTTTTCGTGCATAGTTGAGTCGCTTGGCCTTGTTTCCAAGTCGGAGGTATGGCTTTTGGCCGCAAGTCTTCCATGAAGGCCACTTCTGACCAGACTTCTCCGGACAGTAGATGGGTGTACCAGGGTCCCACTGTTTTCTGCCAGTTCTGAGCTGATGGCACTGCTGGACATCTTCCGATTCGCGAAGGAAGTAAGCATGATGTGTCTTTCATCTGCTGCAGTAAGTTTCCTTGGCCGACCACTGTGTCTCACGGTCCTCAACGTTGCCCGTTTCTTTGTGCTTCTTCAAAAGAGCTTGGACAGCACATCTGGAAACCCCTGTCTGCCTTGAAATTTCTGCCTGGGAGAGACCTTGCTGATGCAGTATAACTACCTTGTGTCTTGTTGCTGTGCTCAGTCTTGCCATGGTGTATGACTTTTGACAGTAAACTGTCTTCAGCAACCTCACCTTGTTAGCTGAGTTTGGCTGTTCCTCATCCAGTTTTATTCCTCCTACACAGCTGTTTCTGTTTCAGTTAATGATTGTGTTTCAACCTACATATTGAATTGATGATCATTAGCACCTGTTTGGTATAATTGTTTAATCATACACCTGACTATATGCCTACAAAATCCCTGACTTTGTGCAAGTGTACCTAGAAGAATTGATGCTGTTTTGAAGGCAAAGGGTGGTCACACCAAATATGGATTTGATTTAGATTTTTCTTCTGTTCACTCACTTTGCGTTTAGTTAATTGATAAATATAATCTATTAACATGTCTATTTTTGAAAGCATTCTTACTTTACAGCATTTTTTCACACCTGCCTAAAACTTTTGCACAGTACTGTATATATATATATATAAAAACAGGATCAACACAACAGCTTGAGCCTCTATTTAAAAGTTTTAGACAGCAAAAAGCAAAACAAACCAGATTATGCATGTGCACCCTTAGTGATCTCTATGGAAAGCCATCTGGGACAAAAATGCGTTGTGCTGCTTTATACCTTGTTTCCATAGTCAAGCCAACTCGAGTACATGCCCTAATTGCTCAAAACATTCCGCTACTATGAAGATTAGATGCGATTTTAGGACACCGGCCAATATCACAAGACAGTCTGCAGTGAATTTTCTGGAAAAGTATCCATTGCCATGTTTGGTGATAACAATGTTAATGTCAATACTACAGTATTATTGACATTAACATTGCTATCACCAAACATGATAACAGTAATCTGGTTACCTGGTTACTATCTGGCCACCTCTCGCGATAACATGAGTGAGACTTGTCCAGCTCACGTAATAACTCGAGAAACTCAGGAAACCCTGGAAACGCTATTTTTTTTTTTAGCCAACTTGCATTGACTCAACTCGAGTTTTGGAAAATTCAGGCTAAACGCTATTTACTAATTTGTTTGTTTGTTTATTTGTTATTGGGATTTTGTAAACCCACTCGTTGTTTCTCCAGATACAAGGCGGGAAAAAAAATAAAAATAAAAACCTAACAGCATTACCGCAGCATGTAGTTCAGGGTTAATTCGGCACTGTGTTATTGTATTATGACAGGGTGTACGGACTGTTAATTTTACTTTTATTATACATTTTCAAAAGCTCAAAAAAATACAAACAATACATAATAAATCTGCCATTTTTAAATGTCTTTCAAAATTAATTAAATAGCTTCAAATGATATTAACATCTTATTTACTGTGCCATATATATATATATATATATATATATATATATATATATATATATATATATATATATATATATATATATATATACAGTACTGTGCAAAAGTTTTAGGCAGGTGTGAAAAAAATGCTGTAAAGTAAGAATGCTTTCAAAAATAGACATGTTAATAGATTATATTTATCAATTAACTAAATGCAAAGTGAGTGAACAGAAGAAAAATCTAAATCAAATCCATATTTGGTGTGACCACCTTTTGCCTTCAAAACAGCATCAAGCATCAATTCTTCTAGGTACACTTGCACACAGTTTTTGAAGGAACTCGCAGGTAGGTTGGCCCAAACATCTTGGAGAACTAACCACAGTTCTTCTGTGGATTTAGGCAGCCTCAGTTGCTTCTCTCTTCATGTAATCCCAGACAGACTCGATGATGTTGAGATCAGGGCTCTGTGGGGCCATACCATCACTTCCAGGACTCCTTGTTCTTCTTTACGTTGAAGATAGTTCTTAATGACTTTCGCTGTATGTTTGGGGTCGTTGTCATGCTGCAGAATAAATTTGGGGCCAATCAGATGCCTCCCTGATGGTATTGCATGATGGATAAGTATCTGCCTGTACTTCTCAGCATTGAGGAGACCATTAATTCTGACCAAATCCCCAACTCCATTTGCAGAAATGCAGCCCCAAACTTGCAAGGAACCTCCACCATGCTTCACTGTTGCCTGCAGACACTCATTTGTGTACGCTCTCCAGCCCTTCGCGAACAAACTGCCTTCTGCTACAGCCAAATATTTCAAATTTTGACTCATCAGTCCAGAGCACCTGCTGCCATTTTTCTGCACCCCAGTTCCTGTGTTTTCGTGCATAGTTGAGTCGCTGGGCTTGTTTCCACGCCGGAGGTATGGCTTTTTGGCTGCAAGTCTTCCATGAAGGCCACTTCTGACCAGACTTCTCCGGACAGTAGATGGGTGTACCAGGGTCCCACTGTTTTCTGCCAGTTCTGAGCTGATGGCACTGCTGGACATCTTCCGATTGCGAAGGAAGTAAGCATGATGTGTCTTTCATCTGCTGCAGTAAGTTTCCTTGGCCGACCACTGCGTCTCACGGTCCTCCACGTTGCCCGTTTCTTTGTGCTTCTTCAAAGAGCTTGGACAGCACATCTGGAAACCCTGTCTGCCTTGAAATTTCTGCCTGGGAAAGACCTTGCTGATGCAGTATAACTACCTTGTGTCTTGTTGCTGTGCTCAGTCTTGCCATGGGGTATGACTTTTGACAGTAAACTGTCTTCAGCAACCTCACCTTGTTAGCTGAGCTTGGCTGTTCCTCACCCAGTTTTATTCCTCCTACACAGCTGTTTCTGTTTCAGTTAATGATTGTGTTTCAACCTACATATTGAATTGATGATCATTAGCACCTGTTTGGTATAATTGTTTAATCATACACCTGACTATATGCCTACAAAATCCCTGACTTTGTGCAAGTGTACCTAGAAGAATTGATGCTCTTTTGAAGGCAAAGGGTTGTCACACCAAATATGGATTTAATTTAGATTTTTCTTCTGTTCACTCACTTTGCATTTAGTTAATTGATAAATATAATCTATTAACATGTCTATTTTTGAAAACATTCTTACTTTACAGCATTTTTTCACACCTGCCTAAAACTTTTGCACAGTACTGTATATATATTTATATATATATATGAGTTTCATTAAAATTATCTGTCTCTACCTGTGAGCTGATCTGACTTCTCTTTTATCTCACACGTGACCAGTGCTGTATTTTGTTTCTTTTACTTGCCACTGGAGCACATTCATAGGCAAAGCATCACATGTCCTTTTCTGATCAGAAGGTGACATTCCGGTCATATATTGGTAAATTCAGCTAAAAATCAATAAAAATTCTAAAGACTCAGTTATGGACAACAAAGCTCAGAACTAAATGACCACAATTATCATAAGATGTTAAACTGTAATATCAAGCCATTTACATTTTAATTAAAAATAAGTTATAATAATCAGAAGAATTAACATGTAAAATGTTATTTAGTCTGAGAATAACAACTAATGCCTGATTATCAGTGCATCTGGCATAATGTGTGTTTGTTATGTTTGTTAACTAATTTGTGTTACAACGTAGGCTTGCTTATGTTGAAATGTGTTCATGTGACAACAGTAATACCCATATTACAATTTAACTGCCTCAGTGAATAGTGAGCACTTGCTATTTAGATAGAGACCATCAACCGATGAAGATAACTGTAGAGATAAGATTACAGAATATCATGTAGTATATAGTGGGGGTGCCTTTTGTTTTATTTATCGCTTTTTACGGCATCATTCAATAAAATAAAAAAAATTAAAAAATGAAATTAATCGAAATTAACAGATTTTTCGATTAATCGAAACCAATAATCGTATTTGTGCTCGATTATTTAAATATTTGCTCAGCACACCTCGACTAAGCGATTTACCAGTCAGATACCTTTTCTTCAGATGCAAACACACCATACCTTCACTGTTCTACACACAGCACTACTTCTGTTACCAGCTCCCTGGTGGTCCTCTCTCTAATGGAGCTTAAAGCGTCATTTTTATTTCATGTAGCTGGTCCCACTTAGCACCAATTACCTCGTCTGAGACCAGCCACATTCTCAAATGTACCTTGGCAGGCTGGGGATTAACCCCATCCCTGCCAACCACCACCAAAACACACATAAACCCCACACTATTTACAGGCATATATATATGTGTGTGTGTGTGTGTGTGTGTGTGTGTGTGTGTACAATAAGTGAAGGCTTTGTATGGTTCACCAATCTACTATGGTTAAGCTATAGGGACATCATACTGTTGTGAAACTCTTAAGCAAAGCAACACTGTAGACGTTTTCCTAATTATATATTGCATTACTAATTGTACTTTACAGATACACCAATGTCAAGCATGATAGAAATTTAAAAAAAAATGTGTAGTCAGCCAGCCTTGTTTGCATTTTATGTTGACCTTGAAGTGGATGCCCAGGATTTAATTGAACAGGTTAAAATGAATGAAATAGCTTAAGTCTACTAACAAACAAACAAAGATGGGTAAGGGGAGATTTATATAGTATAATATATTCCACCTAAAACTGTCTCTTGTCTTAGGCTAACAGTATTGGGGTATACTTCATCCATGTGGCAGCCCTAAATACCCCTGCCATTTACACTTGCAGACAAAAGTATCTGGGCAGTTTAAAAAAAAAAAAAAAATGAGTAAAACCACAAAGAAAGTGATGTCTATAATTTCTAATTGTTCTACTGAAAGATATACATTAAAAGCAGAGGTTCAGCTTTATAATATCACATTATTACAAAACATTTTGACAAAAGTATTTGGGCAAGCAACATATTTCGTATGAAACCTATTCATTGCTAATTATTGACTTATATTTGAAAACCAACACCTGATGATAATATAACAGAATAAATAAATACATAATCATCAAGTGCTGACAAATTGTCAATTTATGATTAAAAAATGGTTAAAACTAAAGAGTACAGCAACAATCTCAAAATGGCAGCGATACAACTAAACGAAAAAGGAGAAACTACCAGAAAAATAGCAGAAAGACTCTGTTTACCGAAAAGCACTGTGTGGCTATTATTGACAAACACAAGAGAACAGGCAACTAGCTGCAACTAGCTCCAGGTGTGGAAGACCAAGAAACATTTCTGCTAAATCTGTGGATTACTGAAAAAGATTTGACTCAAGAATTGAGGGAAGATGGTCATGAGCGAACAATTGTCCATGGGTGAAAACCAAGATGGAAACCTTTGTTATAAACAATATACGAAAGAAAGCGATTGGAGCTTTGCATTGAATACTTGAAGCCTGATGATTTCTTCAACCAAATTTTATGGTCAGACTAATCTAAAATAACTTTTTTCACCAAGAAAGTAGCAATATGTTTGGAGTAAGAATTGAAAGAAAAGTTCATCATGCCCAGTGTTAACCCTTTGCGGTCCATTTATTAATTCTAAGGCCAGGCTCACCAGGTCTAATTAATTTTACACGCCAAGATTTAATTTTAGACGCGCTGTTTAAAAGTATTTTTTTCACAGTCAAACGGGTTTAAATGGCCCTGCAGATCAACAAAGCACTCACTAGGCATCCCCAGCCCCGCCCCACCCTTTCGCTTTGCTATCGCTTTCACATATGCTACCAAATAAAAAAATAATAATAATAATAATAGTCGTACATACCGATCAATCGTCTCCTGATGACTCGCTTTATCACCAAACTCCTCAATAATGCAATCCAAGTCATTATTTTATTGCTATAACATCGCAAAAGCTCTGCAAATGTCCGTGATAGTCTCTGTGCGCTGATAATGTACTCCCAGCTTGTTCCCATACTGACCGCCCATCTGAAGAAGGGGGCTACTATGACTATTCATGAGATACGCTTTTTTTTTTTTTTTTATCGGCTTGTCTCGCTCCTTTCGCTCCCACTCGCCATTGAATGGTTTTCTCGCTTTTTCCGTTGAAAACCGACTTTTTGCGTTTTTGCGTTTTAAAATGATGTCGGACAGGGTCCGACAAAGGACCTGGACAATGGACCGCAAAGGGTTAAACATGGTGGGGGTTGTGTGATGGTATGGGCTTGTTTTTCTTCCTCAGGCACCGACGACCCTTGTATTGTAGAAGGATCAATGAATGCTGCAAAATATCAAGACATTTTGCACTCTCATTTGTTACCCAATGCTAGAAGGCTTATTGGACGGAATTTTGTATTCCAGCAGGATAATGACCCTAAGCATTCTGAAAAGCATTCTGATTACAGTTATGGATTGGCCATCTCAGTCCCCAGACTTGAATCACGTCGAGATGTTGTGGATTGACTTGAAGGCTGCTGTTGCAAAAAGGAAACCAAAGTCAATTGCAGAACTCAAAGCTGTATGTGCTGAAGAACGGGTAAATATATCTCCAGAAAAGATGCCAGGAGGGGCTCCCGAGTGGCGCATCCAGTAAAAGCACTCGCTAGAGTGCAGGATGCGCTCTATAGCCTGGACGTCGCCGGTTCGAGTCCAGGCTATTCCACAGCCGACCGTGGACGGGAGCTCCCAGGGCGCTGGCGCCAATTGGCCGAGTGTCGTCCGGGGGGAGGGAGGGCTAGGTCGGCCAGGGTGTCCTCGGCTCACCGTGCACCAGCGACCCCTAGTCTGGCCGGGCGCCTGCGGGCTTGCCTGTAAGCTGCCCAGAGCTGCGTTGTCCTCCGACGCTGTAGCTCTGAGGCGGCTGCACGGCGAGTCTGCAGAGTGTAAAGAAGCAGGCGGCTGACGGCACATGCTTCGGAGGACAGCGTGTGTTCATCTTCGCCCCTCCCGAGCCAGCGCAGGAGTGGTAGCGGTGAGCTGAGCCTAAAATAATTGGGCATTTCAAATTGGGGAGAAAATAATTAAAAAAAAAACTAAATTGGCAGTGACTGAAATTTTTCTAAAAAAAAAAAAAAGAAAAAGATGCCAGGAACTGGTTTCAAAATACAAAAAGACTGCAAGCTGTAAATGAAGCAAAGGGTGGGCACACAAAATACAAATGTAAGGGTGCTCAAATACCTTAGTTAAAGTATGAAATTAGTTTTTGCATGTTATTTTTCATTTTATGCATGTTATTATTATAAAGCTGAACCTATTAATCTACTTTAATTTATATCTTTCAGTAAAACAATTATACATTATAGAAATCACTTATTGTGGTTTCTCATTTTTCTTTACTTGCCAAATACTTAATAACACCCTGAAGGGGATTGTTCTTCAGTGTGTTATTAACCGGACAAAATATACAATTAGCCAGGCAGAGGCAACGCAGCAAGACCTGAAACAACTACAATTCATTACACAAAGCTGTGATTAGGCTGCCTTTATTCACACCAGTCTAAATGGACTGAGAGCTACACTTTATCTAGTAATTACCAGTTAAGAACAGTGCAGTTCAAAGCACTGTAGACTGGCATTGGGAGGCAAGACCCTCTTCATTTTACTGATTCTTATTAAAGTAACTCCACAATAGAAGTGATAGGTGAGGCTTCATGAGATGCCCAGTTTACAGTAATGTCATCCAGTACAGTAGCTTAATATCACACCTGTTAATGTCACCCTCCCACTTCTTATCAACACATTGAAATGACCCGGACAGAATATAATGGTAGTCAATGGAGAAAATTCCTGTGATAGTCACTTTGGTTATGGATGCTAGTTATCTAGGGATGCTAGTAATCTCTAAACAAAATTCTGTGAGTAAAACAAATATGCCATGCTTACAAACTACAGCAACGAAAAAATCAGGAGCAGTTTTGCATGAAAGCAGAAACAATGCGGAACATATGACAGGATTTTAAAACATGAAAGAAATTTTAAAAAAGAGAATATGTATAAAAAGAATAAAGTGCAGCGGTTAAAACCCTGGAATAGCTCATATTGTTAAGTGAAAGTAGTTAAGTGCTCTCTCTATGCCTGTAATAACTAAACACCAACAATATCAACTAATATCTATTTTCATATTTGCAGTGTTTACTTTCCCAAACCAGCCCAGCTGCAGCAGGCTGGTGCGTAGCTGACACCTCAGGGTACAGTGGAATCAGCCCATATGAAACACTGCTGAGAAAAGAGTGGAGCGGAGAAGGGGGAGGGGAATGCTTCCTGACGATAACTGAAGCTTCATTCCTCAGCTACTGTGTCCTCCCCAGAACTCTCCATAGAAGGAATGCAGGCAGCCACACAATCTCCAAACAACCTCTGCCGGGGCCTTGGAGTGTATTTGTATGCGATGAAAAACGGAGATTTGAGTTTTCCTTGATGCAGGGAGGGTTTGCGAGGATATACAGTAATCTGAACCGCTGGGTTTCGTTTACATCTCTAACTAAGCAAACCAAGTTCTCATAGACAGGCACCACCGGTATTACTACAATGGCAGTTAAATACCTTTTTTGTTCCCTTTTTCTTGCTTGGAATAGGACTGGTGGGAGGGAGAGGGGTGGGGTGTTTAGTCCTCATACAAAGCTGTGATGTCACAACACAGGAGAAAGCAGTAGGCAGATGCCAGCTTCCTAGGCTCAACGGGAATAAATGTTGGCTCCTATGAAACACACAAAACCAGCAGGGTCGTACAGATGGATGGATGAGGTGGCTGAGGAAGTGAAAGAATATATTTAATGACAATCACTGGGCATAATGGAAACATGGGGCTCTGGAGACGACGTGCAAGGGCATTTCAACACAATGAGCAGGCAGGCGACTGCACAAGAAAAATCTATTTCAGCAATAGACTTTTAAACCAGGAAGTAATAGCCAATTGGCAATACTGCCATTATATGTTTTGAAGACATGTCTGAATGTTTTACATGTAAAACAAAAATTACTGCAAAAAGCATGATACTGAAGAGTTCTCAAAACCTAATAAACTGAAAGAAATATAAAAAAAATATATAAAAATGTATATAAAAGACAATCCACCCATGTTAATTAATGTATATTTGTTTGTTTCCTCTTTAAACAAGCATGTCAGTGCTTGTATAGACAGACAGGCTGACTAACACTCTCTCTCTCTCTATATATATATATATATATATCAGTAGAACACCAAAGTTACAAATTGACCGGTCTACTGAACACCCCTCTTTCAACTGGAATTACGCAATCACTCACCCATGAGTGTGATGCAACCACACAGGCGCTCCTATAAGCACCATGCTGGTCACAGAGAAGGCAAAATTACTGTACTAACAAATGTATCCAGAAAGGTGAGGCAGATTTCAAAGCAAGTGCAGGCAATTTTACTAGGAACATTTTAGTTTTAAACAAAGCACAGTTTTCTTTTTTCAAGCCAAAGGAGGCAAGCTGCACGAATGCATTTTGTTAAAACAAGCACAACGTTAACCCAGGTTTTCATGGATGTTTAAATCTGGGTTTTTGCTACAGTTGCGATTTCAATGGTAATTTCCATTTATAGTACTGTTTTAAAAGACTTTAGAACCATAACAATATGAGTATTGTATTACTGTGCTGTATCCTTGCATTTTTCACCAGATTGAGGGTGTAGATAGCAGATGTCCACATATAATAAAACCACTGAAAATTCAATTTTTCAGACTTACGAAGAACCTCCATTACCAAGTTTTACCAAAAGCACGTTTGAAGAAGTAAAAATTTAATGGTGACAAAAGTAAGAACGGAATATGGCTATATGACTCTACACACTGTTCACAGAGCTGTGTCAATTGGAAAAGAAAAAAAAAAAAAAAAAAAGGATGAACAGACTAGGTAGGCCCTGGCCCCAGTACCCTCCCAGCAGGCTGGTCTGTGCAGCTCAGTCTCTTAGCTGTGAAATTGTTTCCATGTCTCAAACTGGGCAGAACTGGAGTCATGGAGTCCAATATAACATATACCCTTACCAGCCTGCATGCACTGTGCACCCTGTAGTCTGCAAACACAGGACTGCACATGAAAAGAAAGGCAGCGACTCACTGGAGACACCAGTGGAGGAACATGGAGGTCTCAAGTCTTGAAAGTGGCTTTAACAGAAGGCGCAGAAGTGAAGTGTCAAGCTCTATTAAACACACAGCGTTGCAATCACAGCCCTTCAGAAACAGTTTCAAACAAGTGGAACTTATCGAGCACGTGCACAGATGGCTTCAATTATGAGTTTCTACAATTATCTGTAATAATCAGGATTATATTATTTTAATTACTTAAGAGCAAGTAGCTTCAAATGACGTTCTCTTATTTATTTGTATTTTTTTTTTACACTTTTAGGAGCTGTGCAATCATTCTGAGAAGCACTTACTATGATTACTCAAATATGCACCATCGGCCACAGCTCTGCCCCTGGTTCCCTACTCTGCTCTCCCCGAGCACCCAGATGTCGCTAGGCTGCTGCCAGACATCGTTGGTGCTCCCCCTATTCACTGCTTCGCTCCCCCTGGGTGATCGGACATCGCTGCGCCGGTCCCCAGGTGAAGACCTCTGCCCGCTGCTGCAGTCTCCTGTTTCCCGGCTGTCGCTTCGGTCGCCCCTGTCATCCCGATGGGGTCCCGTGTCGCCGGGTCGCGGTCCCTCCCTGGAAGCGCCAGAGGGACTGACCCACCCTCAAGCCCGCCCGTGGAAGAGGGCGAAGATTAGAGAAATCGGACTTGAGGGTGGGTGGTCTTTTAAGGGTGGTGGGAAGTGGCCTTGGAATGGCCGGTCAGTGTTCCACACTTGGGGGGGAGGATGTGTAACACAGCAGTGAGGGGGTTAAAATCCTCCCTGCGTAAAAAAAACATGTACAAATGCACATTGGTTTAGTTTAATTGTTTTGTTTTATTGTTTAATTATATTTGTTAATTGTGTTATTGTTAATTATCCCCTGCACCTGGTAGTAATTGTAAATTAGAACCAGGTGCAGGGTACTTAAGAGGTGCAGTCAGTCTGCACAGGGCTGCTGAGTAGAAGGAGACAGAAGGTGTGCTCTGTTTCCGAGCAGTCAAGACAAAAGTGCGTGCGGTGTAAACCTGTGTGGTTTTGTTTGAATCTTTTGTTTGTTTACAGGTAAACGGCTTAGCTGTCCTGTTTAATAGTTCAGGTTCCTGTTTTGTGTTTTAGTTATTGCTCGAATAGAGCTAGGTGTTTGTTTTTGTTTATTTTGTTTATTAAAAATAGCGCGTCAGCGCTTTAAACTCCATTTCTGTGTCCTGGGTCTTGGGTCTTGCATATTGGAGGCAAACAAACGACCGTGAGTGACGGCCCGTTTACACTGTCCAAAGTGTATTTATATTAGTGTCAACCCCACAGCAGTGTACTGTTAGCGACATAAATGTTAACACAGTCCAAAATGGCAGATCACTAGATATACTGTAGCCTATGTTACTATTGCATACAACTACTGTATGAATGGAGGAGAAGCTCCTGAACTGAAAGCTCCTTACTTAACACAGACTGACCAAACAGTATTTGAGTAATTGCAATAAGAACCACTCAATTATTCCAATCATCATACAATTGTAAAGAGACAGTTGAGTTCAATTTGAAGCCACTTGCTCTTAAAATTAAGTGCAACAAACCACTGTGTATATGACACTGTCATTTAGCCCTTAGATTTACTAAGTCACGAAGTTCACGCTACATTAGCAAACAGCTAAATTATACTGATTCGCAGGGAGCTTGTGTATGCAAGGCTCTCATAACGAGGCAGTTGAGCATCATCCAAGGAGTACATCTCAATGCTTTTCCTGAGGCTGCAGTCTTTACAGTGAGTTTCCTCAGCCTTCCCTTTCCACGAACAGGTACCGAGTATTTACATTTCCCCCCTCTGGTGGGTTACAATGTTTTTTCAGCTGTTCACTGCACAGATATGGAAAGCTGCGCTTCATAGGAAGACGCAAACACCTTGTTTCCTCATTGCATCTGGGATGTCAATAGCAAAAACCTGTAAAAACACAGAGTCAGTTTAGTGGTTCATTCCAAAAGATTGCAGCTGCACTACTGTACTTTCATTAACAGACTGTTATTATCCATACTGTTACAGTACAAACTTCTTTTTCACAGTTGAATTATTTAACAACAAGTGGTTTGCAATGATCAACCAATCAGCGCAATCAAGAAAATTAGGACTGACCAATGGAAGGCCACGCAAAGGGAAGCAGAAGGAGTAAGAGGAATCTGAATGCAAACAAAGCCCATGCAAATCAAGCTAATGGCAGTTACCGTTAGTAATGTGATTGACAGCTTATCTAGGAGGGATGGGTTCAGAGGTCTTCTAGCTGCACATTTCTGGCAGTTTCATTTTAGAAAACACTAGTCCAGAATTAATGTAGCCACACAAAGATCCCAGTGTTCATATTTGACGATTGACGATGGATCTATACAATATTCGGCTGGTTTCACAGACCCCTATTAGCACTAGTCTTGGATTACTTTACCTAAAATAACATTAGTTAGTCCAAGATTGGTAATAATCTGGGTCCATGAAACAAGCCAGAGGTCTAAAGGTTTAAATGTAATCCCTTACTATTTTATGCCGTTTTAAGTTATACTGAGTGGTTCTGGGTCCTGTCGCTTCTATATTCAATTTTTCTTCAAAATCTGTCTTGACGGCTTTCAGAATTGTCTGGAGAATCCTAAGTGCTAATTCCATTAAATGGAACAATATAACCTTTCAGCTCTGTCAGACCCACCTACTGTACTCTCTGTCTATATATTTGTAGAGAGGGGTGGCTAGCAGAGTTGAAGTGTCACACTGTCATATGACTTGATGGGAGTGAGGAAGGATGCTCAGTGCCCAGCTCTTTCTCCAGACAAGTTCAAAGCAGCTCAAAGGCAGGTAAAGGCAGATATAGAGAAAAATTATAACTCAAGCAAGCAAGCGCTGTGTTTCTGAAAAACACACTGCCTTTTTCAAGTCATCTGCAACGGGGAGTGCATCTTGCGGGACTTCACATGCGCATCTTGTGAGATTTCACACCAAATCCAAGTCAAAACAAAGGTTAAAAATATAGATATATGTCAAAGTTATATGGTGATGATGAGCTACTTTTTACCTAAGGGGCTCTGCTTAAGAGAAGACTGGGTATTACACTGACGTCAAGTCCCTGTGCATCCAGTCTTATCACAGATATGCATCTACGCACACAAACACACCTGTGCACTCCCTGTGGTTGTCACCATCTGCTGCTATCGTCAGCCCACTGTTATATCACCATGCTGTATTATTTATCCTTGGTCTGCCTCCATAAACCACACGCTTCAGGAGGAGTTTACTGAGCAGATCATCAGGAATCACAGCCAAAGGATCCTAATTGTGCAAACAAGGGTCTGTTTGAGCAGCGCTGGCTGAACATTGAATCGGAGGACGACCGAGTCAAACACCTTCCACTTTCTGTCAGCTATTCCTGTGATGCTTCTGACGTTAGCTTACCAACCACTTGTGGTTTTTAAATTGAACCGGACTGGAAGAAGAAAAAAAGAAAAAGATTTTATGGACTAAAACTAAATAGGATTGTAGGATTGTGGGACTGTGGCAAAGTGGTTTGCAGTGCGCAGGTGTAGTGGTGATGCAGTGCTCAGGAATGAGAGACACTAATACAGTTCACAGTCAAACACAGCTCTTTAATCAGTGGGGTTGCTGGTTTGGCACCCTTAAATAATAGTACCTGCCTCTACACAACAATGTGTATTGCGCAGGTAAAAACACACGGCACAGTCCCGAAATAATAATGCTGTTCACACACACTTTATACACACACGCTCACACGTCCAATAGTGGGGGCTCCTTGTGCAAGTGGTGATTCAATACAGTTAATGGTGTAGAGTGGTCCGGGGTGGGTGCTAGCTTTTAGCAACAGCTCCCGGATTAGTTAGCCGTCTACAAAATGACAAACGTAACAGTTATTAGACAATACAAAACAACACAAAACACTCACGGTGCCATTCTCGCTGTGCTCCTCTTACAGGTCCTTTCGTAACCATAGCAAAGGAACAGATCACTCGGCCACACCCCGATATACCTTCAGTCACAGCCCTTTTGGTAGCGACTGCAATCACGTCTCCTCCAATCCATGACTGACACATCGCCTACCGCAGTAAGGCGCTGACTTCTAGTATTGTCCGACTTCCGACTAACCCTGGAATGAACTGTCAAACCATCCAGTCCGGGACACACTGTTCCTGTTACAAAGCGCCCTCACAGGTCGGGAAGGAGATTGTTGACTAGGATTCATTCGCTCTGTCACAGGGACACTGCAGCTTTTAAAAAAATATTTTAAAAGAAATAAAAAACAGCTTGCTTAAGTTAAAAAACAGAAAAGAATATAAATGAAAAGCTCTGCACAAAGCCACTTTTTGTGTAGGAGTGAGAGAATATGATTGTCAGTTTCACGGACAATTATGTCGTTCCAATTAGCATTATGCAGCTGGTGTAAGTAGCTGTGGCTGCTCTCTAAAGTAGGACAACGAGGTGTGCAGTGCAAATCCTGTGCAGATCCTGTGCACATCCCTGGAGCTTGTACACACTGTGGGGAATGACAAGAAATGCATTTGTTTGAAGCCATGTTATCATAACCTGGGTATTTTACCATCTGTTACACAGACCCATGTTATGAACTGGGGACACATTTGCACTCTCCATTATAATTCAGGTAAATAAAGATGTATTTATTTAGGCACACGTTGCCGAAACACTTCTTTACCCTTTGCGGTCCTATGTCAGACCTGGTCCGACATTGCAATTATTCCTATCCGGTCCAATGTCGGACTGTCCGACATCATCAAAAAGACGCAAAAAACAGGTTTCTAGTCGTTTTTTCTCCCCGGAAAACGCAGAGAAAACCATTCATTTGCTGAGTGGGAGCGACAGGAGCCAAGACAAGCCAAAAAAAAAAAAAAGGGCGTATCTCATGAATAGTCATACTTGCCCCTGGCATCAGATAACGGCGGCCATAAGGAACCAAGCTGGCTGCTACTGCATCAGCGCTCAGAGAATATAACAGACATTTGCAGAGCTTTTTTTAGATGTTATAGTAATAAAATAATGACTTGGATTGCATTATTGAAGAGTTTGGTGATAAAATGAGTGATCAGGAGATGATTTATCGGAATGCACTACTATGAAGAGGTATGTGAAAAATACAGCAAACAAAGGGTGGGGTGGGGCTGGAGATGCAGTACTGAGTGTCCTGTTGATATGCAGTGCCTTTTAAACCTGTTTTACTGTGAAAAAAAAAAACTTTTGAACAGCACGTCTAAAATAAACTGCGCGTGTGGAAATAAATTCGACCTGATGCGCCTGAGACACGCTGAATAAATGGACCGCTAAGGGTTAATATCGAGGTTTCACTGTAAATTAAAACTCAAAATTTCTATATATAAAAAATAAAAAGCTGGATGCAAAGTTTAGCATCCTGACCTGACTGTAGTTTACCATTGCAATATCCTTTTGAACCACAATAGTGCTCTGAAGCACAGTCAGGAAAGAAGATAGACACAACACTCAGGAGTTGCAAGAAAAATAAATCATACAATTACTATAAAAACTATTAGGAATTTCAGAGTGGAATTTAGGATGGCAGACTGGTATGGGGATTGGGTACCAAACACGTCTGCATTGCAGGTATTTAATTCTGTGTCAGATGCTTAGAAAATCTACAATAATAAAATGAGCAGCAATTTCTTTCTTTCAGTATTGCTTTAATGCCTCTGCCTGAAACGGTCTTGAGCAGCCAGGTCATACCAGCCTGTACCGCCTAAACATTTTATATAACTGACAGCAAACTTTAAAAAAAAAAAAAAAAAGCTGATCTATGCAAGTTATTGCAAGCCCTGGTTTGCTGTGTCATGTTTGCAGAATGAATAGGCCTATTTAGCTTCTCCTTTTTAATTCCTTTCCCTCAGGTTTCTCAAAAGGTTGATTGACCAGTTTTTTGCTCCAGAAGCCAGGAATGTGAAAGCGTTTCTAGAGCAAGCTCCATCACTCCCAGTCTATTTTCAGTGCCCCCGCCCCACCCCGCCCCTGCTGGAAGCACAGATTCCAGCTCTGTCTGCAAGCAGCAGCAGTAGCAGCAGCAGCAACAAGCCAGATCTCAAGCACACAGCAGGCTGCTTTACCCCTCACACAATGTTACTGCCTAGAGGGTTAGCCCACGTGAAATTGCAGATAGTTCTGCTTCATTTCCCAGAAATTTAAACTTTTGGATTAAACACATTTCAATCCTTTAAACTTTAACATATTGGGATTTTTTTGAAACCAGTCAAAAATGCCATTATGAGAACTCCTCCATTAGAGTGTGGTTATTATTATTTTTTTACTACAGTACATCATTAAATGAGGATGCATGTGTACAAAATGTATATGGTTACTGACTAAACACTACAGCTAACCTCTAATGTATGGTTGAAATGCATATCTCTGACAATGATGTAAGGAAATTTACTTAAATGTTGAAAGTGCAGAACTTGTAGAGGATCCCAAAATATAAAGGCATGTAATGGGTGTACAGCTAATCCCTTTTAATATCACTTCACTCAGCAGAATAAGTTGATAATATTTTTTTCTTTAGAGTCTATGATTCCCCTTGAAATACCAGTCACTTAAACCTATTATAACATTCAATTAGTTTCTTTACAGCTGTAGGGTTTATTAAAAGTATTTCATGTATAGCTAATGGAATTATATATTTTCATGTATTTATTATTTTAAATACGATGTGCTGATTTTAGTAGGTTAGTGAAAGTTCTCAGTTTGCAGTTGTTACAGTTTTACTTCCCAGGTCATTTCACCTCAGCGTTGGGGTCAAGGCATGTTACTGGCTGCAATGTTTGTCAGCCAATAGCGGAAGCAGCTGGTTGGTTAATACCAGGAAGGAAGGGTTGGGGGCAATTTTACAGTAGGAGAAATGACCAAAGAGGTGCAAGTTAACCTGAAAGTAAAGCTTCCAACAGATATGTATCACACAGCAGTATACAGTACTACCAAATACTATTTTAAATGAACATCCTATTGCAAGCACAGAAGAAGCATACCTAGATGGCTGACACAGTGAAGTACTGTACAGTCGAGCCAGGCAGCTTTCATGGACAATAAAGCTAGTGTCTGGTGCAGCTACAACTACTTTTGGGGAATGTAAAGAAGAATGCAAAGGCGGCTAGACTGTAGAAGAACACATGCAAAATGGCAAATATATTTTAATCTAAAATTAAACAAGCTTATGGGACACTGCAGCTTTAACAGACAAAGCATGTTTGACTTTGCAATGAATGGGGGGAGGGGGGGACACACAAACAAGAAAATCAAATTTGTGGTTTTCTTGCTTTAATTGAAATCCAGGGACTATCAAAAGACCCTAACCCTAAGCCAATCTAGAGAGAGTCAACTAAACAGATGCTTTAAATACACTTTAAGAACGTAGAGTAAAAAACAAATTAATTCTAGCAAATCTTACCGGTCCTAGGATAGTGGTGGTAACTATACAAAGAAACACAACTGCAGTACAGCACACAGGTAGGTTTGCTCACTTCCATCTGCCAAAAACAAGAACATGTAATGATCTCCATGGATACAATTGGGTTTAAAAGGTCAAATCAATTATGCAGTGGAATTGAAAGAATCCGACGAATGGCAACCCTAAAAACCCATCAATCAAATACCGGAATGGCCTCTGCGCTCCCCACTTTCTGCTTTCCAGGACTTAAAGCTGGACTGATGGTGGTTAAAGCTCAGAGGAAACGTTCACTTTTATTTATTTATTTATTTATATTGTATAATTATTGTAAATCTGCCACATTCTTATTGCCCCATCCCCTCCCCATGAGTAACAGATACTATGTAGGCCCACGTGTTAGGGATGGGGATTTTAACCATTTAAACTCTAAAGATGTGGTTAAATGTTGAATAATATGTATAACCGGTCACGTGACAAATTTCACCAAGCACATGTTTTTTTAATGTATTCATTTTAGTAACGTCAGGCCAGGAAGACAATAGCACACACAGAGACAATACTGCAGGGTATGAAAGCGCTACGGTGCGTTTTAATTATAAATAAAAATATTTAATAAAACAAACACTTTACAAAACAAAATGGCTCATTGGCCAAAACAAACAGACAAAACACAAAACAAAGTGAACACTAAATCAAACAAGTATCGTGCTGGTTTAAAGCCAGCATGAGTAACAATTGTTTACTTTCAGTATCTGTTCTTACTTGTCTCTTTCCTCCTCTGGACAACCCACCCCGTTCAGCCAAAGCTGCAGGTTTTTATATTGTGGCAGAGGGATTAACTGGCTGTTAATTACCTAGTTTATCCCTCTGCTACATTCGGCACAGGGTTTCTCATATGCATGGTCAACAGCCAGTTTGTCAACAATCACTCACTGTTGACCACGCATTCTCACGATTTTAGCTGGATGAGGCATTTTAACCCCATCCAGGCTGTAAACAATAATAACAAAACTGCGTGTTTTTCAACACAAACAATACATTTTAAATTATAATACAACAAATAATATAATACACACAGGGGTGGGGTGTACCCTGTCACAGGCTGTCAGTATACATCAGAATGTAATATAAAGAGTGTTTGTGTATGTAGATATGGTTTAAATGATGACACTGCATAAAAATGTACCAAAAGCACACCAATTTTTATTGTATTTTATTTATTTCAGTAAACAAATCATACACACCAGCTATATCCAGTTCATGGAAAATGGACTGCCAGATAGATGTTCTCCCTCATTGCCGTGGCTTTAATTTTTGTGTCCTTTATTGTACAGCTCCGGGTATTTTTCTTCTGCCATTGTTTACTGATGGCGCGCAAGGGAAGCTGTTCCTCATTGGTTAGTTCCCTAGCTGCCGTATGACAATCGCAAAAAATAGATGTGTCGCCCGTCACATTGCAGGCAGCGTGAATGGCTTGCATCAAAAACGCACGTTTTTTTGTTTTTTTTTTCGCTTGTCGCATCGCGTCCGGTGTCTTGAGGCCCAAACTGTAATGATAAAACACTCTGTAAATCCAACAAGCACAATGACGGTTTCAGCTGAATTTCCGGTTCCCTGGGTATGTCATGTAAGGTGACAGCTTGTTTGGAGGCTCAGATTGTCTCTGAATTTAAGGAGTGCAGTAAATTATGTTGGCTTTGAACTATGGCCAGCTCCTTGCTACATAAAAGGCAAAGAGGGGAACATGTTCTGCTCCTTTTGCATCACTTCTTTAAAAAGGGAAGAGTTGGTGTGGCAGGGCGATTGCCCTGCACATGGGGAAATTTGTGTTGGTAATTAATCTGGGGAAACGGGTTTGTTTTGTGTGCTTTTTGGAGTTGTTGTGCGTGATTAAATTATTGTTTACAGACGGGCGCTCGATTGAGACTTGCTGTCTGCTAGGCTTGGTTGAGGGGAAGAGCAGTAATTGGCTGTGCCTGTCCTCAATCAGGAGGGGTGCGGGTCTCGACTGAGTGTCTGTCAGCATAAAAACATCCGATGGGGATCGTTCTGGGCGACTGCAACGCCATGCTACAGAGGGGAGATACTTTACTCAGGAGGAGAGTATCCGCTCTGCAGGAACTACAGCTACGCAACGCAAATAGGAGACACTTTTTTACACAGAGAATTGTGAGGGTTTGTTATGTTGTTGAAGCTGACACTCTGGGATCCTTCAAGAAGCTGCTTGATGAGATTCTGGGATCAATAAGCTACTAACAACCAAACGAGCAAGATGGGCCGAATGGCCTCCTCTCGGTTGTAAACTTTCTTATGTTCTTATGTTCTAATGTACAGTGAGGGTTACATAGTGTAGCCGGTTCCTGGAGTGGGACGACCCATTTTATAAGGCTAGCTCTCGCCCTCTGTGGCACCTTTTATTTGTAGTTTTTGTACTGTGTTTTGTTTTGCCTTCTGTACAGCCTCCTGTATGTGTCCTCTGTGCGCTACCATCGTTGGTAGCATCATATGACCCGTTTATCAACTCCAACTCCCATGTCTCTGTCACGCACATCAGCGGTTACCCACACACGTGACAGGAGCACCCTGTCACAGTTGGTTTTTACCTGGAAAGTTAAACGGCAGGACAGCAGAGGTCGATATAAGACTCCAGTTGAATTGGAGTTTGAGCCACTCCAGCTTGTACTGAGAGTGAACATAGTGAGTAACAGTATTCGCGCTAAGCCGTGGCATTGCGCCAATTAAATAAAAAATGCCCCACTGAATTTCTCTTAACAAGCCTGTGTGTCCCCCTTCCCAAAGCAGACGCAATACCAATACGCAGTAAATTAATGCACCTTATATTAACATGACATGTCTGACGACAGGCTAATCTTTTTTACTTGTTTGTTTACACTTGCGTTTTCATCATTAAACTCCTGTACTTTTATTCTCCAGTCCAGTAGAATGCGCTCACACCCTCCCTGGTTACAGTCAGTTTCACAGCAAAGCCTGGACGATAACATAAGGCTTGTTAACAACATGGCCCGACGCAAATGTAACCTTGTATCCCTGTTACACCAGACCATTACTTATGGAAGAATAAGTAATCAGCTTCGGCAGTGACTGTTGAAATGTAGGCTATTATATTTGTGCTTAAAAATACTGTGAAATTCATCCGCTGTAAACGTATCTATTTGCTAGACAAAATATCTGTCTGATATTTGGAGATATGGAGTGACCTAGCAAGTGAATGGGAGAAATGTGAACTTCTGCGTACTGCAGTACAGTTTATAGGCAAATTGCAGTAGATTTGTGAAACAAAAACCACATCATTGAAAACACCACTGGAATCAGAATAAAGGAAATTATTATGTAATACAATGCATGTGCAGTCACGGTTTTGGTAAGTAGCATTTTCAAAAACATATAATTATGTGCCGTATTAAAATATGTTAAAATATAGCAAATCCACAAAACTAACGAAATACATACTGTATATTTTACATTTTATTTTTAGTGTTCTGTGTAACACGGGCCATCGTTTAACCTTGAAAAAACATTAAATTCTCTTAACTTCCAAAGTTGATAGAGAATTCCAATTGTGGACCCCAATTTTTTTCCCCTGGTAAAGAGTTTTGACTTTAATAATAAAATATTTTTTCGGGATTGCTAGATTCTAAACCGAAAAAGGAAATGTAAAGATATTTAGACTACAAGGTAAAAATAGAATTATGACGCTTTAGTAGCTAGTGCCTTCATCAGCTTAATTTATAATAATTTTAATGTATCCCAGGACAGCCACAGATAGATGTAATCCAGGGGGATTCGAACACTGACTACAATAGACACATGATGAGACAATTGCCAACTTGAATTAGTTACTTGTAAGCTTTTAGGACACTATTTTTCCCAATGGACAAAATAACACCCATACACATATATAACATATATAAAGCTGAGGGAAAACAAAGCCATTTTGTGGCTTGGAACATAGTTTCAGGGGACTAGATTTCAGGCCACTGCATGGCACACCAGGGGAGATTTGGGGTTTGATACAGTAAAGCTGCCTCAAACTAGGTCTCCTGGAACCAGGTTTCAAGCCACTGTTCCTGAAAAAGTGGCTTCATGTTCCCTTGTCTTAAGAGAGGCAATTCTGAGAATTAAAGGACTAAATGGGCATTTCCTGCCCTGATCCCCGATAATCCCCTCCCTGTACGTTTCAAGAGTCTTACCTGGCCTTCCTCCTGCATGACCCTGAACTGCTCCTTCCAGATGGTGATCTTGGAGACCTCGTCCTTGCGCAGGGCACGCTCCTTCTTCAGCTCGGGGCTCCAGAAGGTCTTGATGCTGTTCATGGAGGAGCTGAGCTTGCTCTCCTTCACCTCCACGTCCTTGCGCAGCAGCTCATTCTCCCGCAGCACCTCCTTCAGCTGGGTCTGCAGGTCCATGATGGTGTTGTCCCGGGCCTGGCGCAGGGAGTGGGGCACCGTGGAAGCCATGCTGACGGCCGGCAGGTGATGGTCGCCGAAGGCGATAGTGTCACTGGCTACCCCGCTGTGTGCAGGTCCTCCCGGGCCGCTGGTGGCCGTGATATTAGGGCTGCTCCCCATGGCGGTCATGCGCACCGTGAAGGCAGCCGCCCTCGGAGCGCCCAGCGTCATGGTACTCTTGGGCTGGTCGGACCCCACGCTCTCGTGGTCGCTCAGGTACATGGGGCCTGTGGTGGCGTATGCAGCGTTCAGCGATTGGATGTTCTCCATGGACAGCGTCTTCCCACTTCCTCCGCCCACACCACTCCCTGAGCTCCCGCCCGTGCTATTGGTACGTCGGTGGCCCAATCGCGGAGACCGCGGCAGCCTGGGGGAGCGGCCAGGACTCTGATTGTTCCCGCTCCCGTCCATCTTACCCACTGACCGGCCGCTGCCGTACATGCTTGTTAAAGTAGAGCAGATTTTTTTAGTTTAGTTTTTGTTTTGTTTTTTCTAAAGAAATCCAATTTTTTTTTTTTTTTTTTTTTTTTTTAAATTATCAGTGTGTTTTTATTTTTTTTAATTTTAATTCAATCACCATTATATTGTAATGTTTCATATTTTACACAAGTCAACTGATACACTGTAACAATCTTTTTTTAGTATTATAAAATGACATTGGTTGTTTTGGTTTAGTGTCAAAACAAGGTAAAAAGTGGTGGTTTTACTGTACAAAAAGAACAAATACTGTGTGAATTTATATCGTAAAAAAAAAAAAATCTGATGAAGTTGATTTTTAAATGAGTGTGTGTGTATTGAACAGGGCAGATGCAGCTGAACGTTGAAGACCAGTTCATAAGTAATCCATGATCTGAAAATCTCAAAGCGTATCCACTGCAATGAAAGAGAGGGGGAGAGAGAGAGAAAAAGGGAGAATAATTAAAATCAAAAATAAAAGCCACATAAATACATTGAGCTACATCAGATTGCAAAGATTTTTCCTCAGGGATGGAAATAAGACTCCTATTGCACAGCAGTTTCAACCACTCCAGGTTTTAATACAAGCTTGATTAGCCACAGTGTATAGGTATCAAACTCAGGTGTGTCTTATTTCCATTCCTGCAGTACCTTCTGCTCCGATGTGATTTTTGCTTTCCAACAATCACACATTGTAAACAGATTGATTTTACACTTAAGGGGCCTGTTTCAAACAAAAACATGTAATTATAAAGAAAGAATAAGCCACCTTTATCATAGAATGATGCTGAACAAAAATGTGCTGCGCAGGCATCAGGCACAGTATTGGGCAGTGGAAATACAGCAAAACAAATTCACTGCACGAACCCTCTGAGCAGCAAAGCGCTGGTACAGTATGGAGTGCGGTTGCCTGCGGTGTTGAAATGGAAGTCCCAAGCTTGCTCACAGGCGTTCTCGCCGCTACAATGCTAACAGTTCTGCTGGGTGTGGGTTAAGATGGGGTCACACTAAGTGACAAATGTTGTATGCGTCATAAAGTTGGTTGTCAGATTTGTGACAGATGGGGGACTAAACTAAATGAGATATCAAATGCCAGACTTGTTGTCCATTAAACGATCATTCATAAAAGTGCAGTGTTAGCACAGGTATGTATGTTTATTACGGGTGTAACTATACCCTAACCCCACTGATCCCCACCCCACCGCCCCAATTCTCTACAGGAAGTAGAACCAAGCATCTTGGTAGCAGTGGCGCTTATACTGATTACCTTTAGATGACTGTCAGCAACACAACAATCAAGAACAACTTTTCAGTACAATAAATAATTAATGTTGCAACTCTACTACAGTATACCGGTTCAAGGGAGATCCCTGTCCCAGCACCAGGCTCCGCTGGTCAGTAACAGGGCTGCTGTGTGGTTACGTAGTAAGGAACAAAAGCCCAGCAATGTGGAGTTCAACTACCAAGACCTGGGCTGCAGTACCATGCAACCGCAGACAGGCCACCTGACCTCCTGCAAGCACAAGCAAGACCCTGATATGTTGCAGGTCAGCTTGACATTCCAGGGAAATAATACTCATAACAATTACCACTGGGACAAGTATTTGAATATTTCAACAAACCCAGCTAGAAGTGTATTCAGTGGGAAAAATAACCATGATCTAAATGACTTCTGATATAAATAAATACACGCATTCTACTGTGCAAGAGAATTTCTAGCCTGTCTTCAACAGGTAATTAGAAGGGGTACTGGGTTTATTATTGTTGAGCGTTTTATTTATTTATTTATTTTATTGTAATATGGTACAAATAATTGTACTTCTGTTTTCCAGCTTATTCAAAATTACGCAGAATTTTAATTTTAAAATTTGAAAGGATATTCAAACACACAAAAAAAATCTACGACCTTACCAACTACACAAAATAAAATGCGTAAGAATGATAATTTAATTATGGTCAGACTTTCAAAGAAGCAGGTGTTGAGGTATTGAACCCAATGTCCTGGCTGTTCAATACAGGTCAAAGGGTCTGGACAAGCTAATTGGCCCATTGCTGGTAAATGTGTAGTACTGGAAGTCTTTATTTTTTTCTCCCATCTACTAATGGGAACAAGACACTGGGTAATATTGGCTCCTGATTGTTTTCAGCCTGGATAGCCCCACAGTTGTAGAATTGTGTATTTAACACAGCTCTTTTACAACCCAGATACAACATCAACCTATTATCTTGTTAAAGAGGGTATTTAATCTTGTGAAGTAAGTATGGGTAAAGCAGTTAAAACCAAAATATTGGGTTCGATTCTCAAAGCTATTTCCTCGTATCCGTCATTAGCACCAGTTTTTCAGAAAGGTAAAGCGCACCCAATAAAGTTACCAAACCAGAACCAAACAACCAAGTGTTTAATTCAGGGGCTAGAATGAATTATGTTGTTTCTTATTCGTTTTAGACATTTAATGTGTGTGTTTTTCCCACCATTCAGAAAAAAAAATGCTAATGAGGATTTGGAGTAAATAGCTTTCAGAATTTAGCCCATTGCTTTTTAAGGAATAAAGTACCGTACATAATAAGGCTGACATTTTTTAGCTGTGTTCTGGTGATAAACCCACAAGAGCAAATAACTCTACTGCACTCAGTCCTGGGTTTCAGAACTTAGCTTGTTAAGGCATATTACTGGTCAATCAGGTGCTAAAATTGGTCTGAACTGGTTGTTCTTATCACAACATGAAGTCTCACCTGAGTACTGTATGTACATCAGGTTCACTACGCAAAAACTGCCTAATCCAGCATTTCTTGGGACTGGAAAATTGTGCTTGATTATGAAGTACGCTGCATTACAGAGGTTTTACTGTACCTTAAAAAAATATATAACATGACAAACTATTTGAACACTTCTATTACAGTACATGCAGTGGCAGTAATATCCAGGTATAACCTGTAATACAAGGTTGGTATTCATTTTCATTTACCATTATGTATGCAAGGATTTCTCTGTAGCTCAGGAGTCTCCGGCAGGTGTTAAAGGTGTCTTTACGTCACCAATGGCTAACAATCTGTAACACATGCTAATCTTGGCCCAAATATAACTCTGAATTATACAGAATGCTGGTTTGTAGAGGGGCTGGATTGGACAGGTGTATTTGGAGTGGTTTATGCAGCTACTGGGTAGTTTTAAACCCCAGAACTGGGCACAAGACTAACCCTGCACCAGAACCCCGAGATAAAATGTACAGCCCTATTATGTACAGTGTGGTGCTATAATTCATTACGATTTCTGTTTTTCATTGTTGCAGCATTTTCCTTTTGCATACAATTTTTCTCCCTCCTCAGTCAAAATCTGGAGGTCACTTCTTCTGCCTGTTGGTTTGTACAGCTGTTCTGAGATCTGCTTCTTCTGCCTGTTGGTTTGTACAGCTGTTCTGACATCTGCTTCTTCTGCCTGTTGGTTTGTACAGCTGTTCTGAGATCTGCTTCTTCTGCCTGTTGGTTTGTACAGCTGTTCTGAGGCAAAGTGGGTGAACACGTTGGTTATTAACTACAGGTGGCACGAGCAGTCTTATTATCTTACAACAGACATGCGACAATTGTTAATAGGGTTGTAAAGGCTGTAGTTCAGCCTTTACAACTTACTAATAATAAACTCATTACTTTCTCTTGTTTCCTTCTGCGGTCTGTTTTATTGTTCTACAGTACTTTAATTGTAATGCTAAAACTACATTTGACTGACATGTATCTTGGTTTTACACCAAGAGAGAGACAGAAATTGATTGGCAAAGAATGTCCAATGGTGATGTCCAGCATTTTACTCACTTTCTCACTGCCAGAACACTATGCAAGAATATTCCTGAATGAAAACGGACCCATGGATATTCATTTTACTCACTTTCTCACTGCCTGAACACTATGCAAGAATATTCCTGAATGAAAACGGACCCATGGATATTCATTTTTAAACTCACTGCAGCAATAAGGTCACTTACTCTGACGTCAGTGGTCAATCAATTACCATGCTCCATGGCATTCTTGGATACAAAAAATGAATTAGTTATTACTGTCACCACAGAAGAATTTAAATTGACACATTCACGAATACACAAAGGCTCTATCTGTAAATGGCACACACAACAGTGGGGGGGTGGATCATCTTTGAAGCAAGCGTCATATTCCAAATACAGTAATCCGTTGGATATCCGACTGCGGTGGGACCAGAGTAAGGGCAGATATGTAAAAAGTTGGATGAATGAATCCTGTTTTAAATTCCATTATACACAGCTGTAACAATTACTATATTCACACAATTATTGTTTTGAGATTCAGCTTTTATTAGGATGCTCCCTTAAATCCCTGGTTTGGAAAGATACAGGGTATTAATGCTTGTGACAGAGTAGCAGTCTGTCGTGTGGGTGCGTGCATTCACTGCTGAGTGACAGACAGGAGATCGAGACAGAGGTTGAAAATGATACGCACCGCAGGCCAACAGGATTTATTCACATGTCAACACACCGAACAGCTCACGTGACACTTCCAGCACGGAGCACATACAACACAGTGTACAAAAACTTTGGGATGATCTACAATACCTGAACTAATCTTCTCTTCAATAATAAACTAATGTTGCTGTAGAGGTTGATCATGGCAGTTAAACGGCTAGGACGGATATGTGACGGGCGGATACGCGACAGATTACTGTATATTATTATTATTATTATTATTTGTTTATTTAGCAGACGCCTTTATCCAAGGCGACTTACAGAGACTAGGGTGTGTGAACTATGCATCAGCTGCAGAGTCACTTACAATTACGTCTCACCCGAAAGACGGAGCACAAGGAGGTTAAGTGACTTGCTCAGGGTCACACAATGAGTCAGTGGCTGAGGTGGGATTTGAACCAGGGACCTCCTGGTTATAAGCCAATTTCTTTAACCACTGGACCACACAGCCTCCTATAAATTCACAGCCTGGCCACTTTATTCGGACCGGTCTACCCAATCGGATTTTCTCCTGGTAAACCCTGGGTCCCTTGATCACTCCAGAAAGCTGAACTCAGGCTGCAGTTTAAAAGACATTAGAAGTGATTAAGTCTATCCAACAATAGGAGCTGTAGCCTGATGTAGCTGTAGCCTTTCAAGAAGATTATACACAATGCACTAATGGTTTGAGGATAATGACCATGACTGAGACCTCAGGCATTCTCCAAGCACCACAATCCACAGATCTCAATCCAGTAGAGCACATTTGGGTTTAACTTGAGTGACGCATTTGTCATCATGATCTTCTGCCTACCTCTCTGCAACCATACTGTACACTTTGTGTAAAATAACAATGACTGAATGGGTCCACATCCCACAAGACACCTTCCCGCACCTTGTAGAGTCTATGCCACCTCATGTCAAGGCTGCGATTGTCAAACAGTGGCCAGTATTAGGTATCTCATGATGGAACTATAGACTCCCATTGCTTGGCTGCTTGATCCATTCCTGGTTTTACTAGTTTAATAAGACACACCAGAGACTGTTGCCTATACACTATGGCTAATCAAGCTCGCAGTAAAACCTGGAATGGGTGAAACTGCTATGCAATAGGAGTCTTATTTTCACCCCTCCATAGGTCCTAATAAAGTGTATGTATTATTTTTCCTGGATGTGTCAAACATAATCAAGTATGACGCTATTATAAATGGATTATGTATTAATTAATCTGTTCTCAGAATCTAATAAACTATTTCGAGATCTATCAAAATATGTTTAACTTATTTTATCCCCTAATTAACTTTGTTTCAGTCTTTCTAAGCAGCCAATAAACAAGCTTCTAGATTAAGTATATACAAATAGAAGGAGAGGTGATACCTTTTATTGGACGAACTAAAATGAATCACAAGCAAGACCAATAAAAAGTATCACCCTCCTTCTCTTTGTCTTTCATCATTGGACTTACAAGGCTACCATTTCACCTATCAAATGAGATTAAGTATATCAATTTTATACCACTGTCTGTTGAAGAAAAAACAACAACATACTGCATAATCAAAAGCAATTAATCTCAAGGTGAAATTACAAACACTGTAAAGTACATAAAAAGCCATCTGTTCCATTTTTCAGAGGAAGGCACCACAGTTACCAGCACATTAATGCTTTATGAATATTACACAAGCAGCAGGAATGTTCAGAGACGTCTTTACATGACCTGTTAATCACGGTTTCAAGACAGGATTTATTATTTATTTTCTGAACACTTTAGAAGAGTGTGGGGGCTTATATGAACATGTATATTCAAAGCTACCATTCTTGAACCCCACCCCCAACAGCAGATCTACAAGTTTAATACGATACACTTGAGCTTGTTACCTATACACTGGGGCTAATCAAGCACATATTAAAGCCTGGAATGGGTGAAACTTATTTCTATCCCACAAAACAGCTCAACGTTTTATATGTTGTCCACATGACTCACCATTAATGTGGTGAAGTGATTTAGCATTTATCCGAATTGGACTGCACTAGAACATTTTGGGTCATTCCTAATAAAAGAGACAAGCCTCTGTAAAAATAATTATTTCCATCATCCTCATCACAGTCCCTGGAATTCCTTGTGGTATACAGCAATGAGATCAGATTTGCCACAACCACATTCTGCAGCCCCAGTATTATAAGCACATTTCATGATGATAAGTTTCCATACCAGTACTGTAGTATGTAAGAATGTACCACTTCTTTAGGGATGGAAATAAGACTATTGCATGTTTTACTACAATCTTGATTAGACACATTATATAGATAACAAGCACAGGGTTGTCTTACAGGAGACTTACGCACACATGGTTTTCAGTTGTATGCATCCCCACCACAGATTATTATAATATTTGAAATATTGTTTTTTAAAGCATGCTAGTAACACAGCTGTGTTGTGTGAGGTGCAAGCTTCAGAATGTTAGCGAGCTCATATTCTACATTGTAGTTCCTGCTATGGAGAACTGGAAAACATGGACCTGGAAATGTCTTCAATCGCTGCAGACCGAAGCTGAACCTATACCAAGTCGTGCCCCTTTCGCTTGACCTCCTCCGGTTGCGTGTTTTGCCAAAATCCATTTCAGGCTTTCTTACAGACTGCTTCCCAAGCATAAGCAACTGTGTTTGAAAGACGTTAGCGGCTGCTGACAGAAAGAAACGGCTCTGAAGTTCAATGGATTTTTTTCGCTGTCTATTTAGCTGTACTTTAGCAATACAGCTAAGTTTAAGGGTCTACTGATTGCTTGTCAATTAATGGTAGTTATGATGTTGTGTACTGGTATTTATTTTTATTTTTTTGCTACAACTGTTTAAATAATGTACCTATAATTATTATTGTCATTGTTAACATCCTGATGACTTTGTACACTTCTATAACTTTAAAGTCTGTTTCAAAGCTCTTTTCAAAATGTCTGCTCTAGTGCACTGATAGTGTAAGGATTATTGCACACACTGTCAAACAGGTAACACAGCAATAACGATCCATGATGTGGTATGGAACAGAAAAGCCAGAGCACTTGCTGGTTGTTTTTTTTGTTGTTATTTTGTTTTAAATTTATTTAACCTTTCAAATGAGCCATTGACGATCACTCTAGGACAGTGGTTCCCAACCTTTTTCAATGTAGGGACCACCTTGGCGTTTGGATTTTTCCCCACGGACCACTTGCACGTATTTTTTCACAACACCATTTTGAAATTAATGTTTATGTGTATCTGTATAAGTACATGTAGAAAGTAAAGTGTTTATATAAAGTAGCCTAACTTAATGAGATTCCTGGGCTTGGATCGTCGCTACCAGGTCAGCAATGAATGTGGTCATTTTGCACATTGAAAGTGGCTGATGGCAAAGTTCCTGATTCTTTTGTTAAAATTATTTCTTCACATTCGGAATGCTTTATCGATAAATGGCATCTCAATGTTGCAAGTTTTGTTTGACAAATAATGCACTGGGGCTCGGGTCGTCCTCGGATCAGGTAAATGTAAATGCCAGTGCTGGTCTTCGCAACTGTTACCTCGTGTAGAAAATTAATCTATCCATTTCTAAAGAATCTTATTTATTATTTGCCAACTTCGCTCGACGTCCATATAAACACTGGAATAAGAAGCCAAGGTGGGTGGGAAGCAATTTGAAACATTTAAAAATGATCGGAGAGTGTACCGGATGTATCTTACCACTTCTGGTGGGTGATGTGTACATTTTAACAGGATTGGTGGCACACAAATTTGTAGCATTTTGGTTAAATATGACACAGTGTCAAGAACAGACTGTACACATTATTACCAGAAGTAGTGTTAAGAGAATTTGCTTTTGGCATTTAGTCTTGTGAGATATTAAACCTGGCTGAGTAAACCCATATAATAACATGGCTCTGAAATCGATCATTCACACTACGGTACAGTTCACAAGTCAAGCTACAAATATAGCCTCTTTTTGTTTCACATTAACTTTTGTTACTATATTCAGCTAACCTCTCCAAAAACATATGGAGATATAGGTATATTCCTATATCCCTGGCAACACTGTAGCACATATTTTATATGGTGAAAATGAAAAGCACTAAGACTGTGGTTAATGGTTTTTTGTTTTGTTTTATTAATTTTGGTCATTCCAACGATTTAGGAATATCCAAAGCAGTGCGCTACTTTCATGCGGAGCGAAAAGCCTGGGAGAGCCAGATTACAGTTCTTTCCCCTAAACAGTGAACACAGGCGAGCACAGATTAGAAAGATGTGCATTTACGTAAATGCTAGATGTAAAAACATATTTTTAAAGTAATGCTGCTAAAAAAAAAGTCTGTAATTTTGACAAGACAGATGGGCCTTCATAATGTGTAAGTTATTTAGTTAGTATTTGTTTCACATTTGAAAGCTGTTTCAGTTAAAGGGCAGCTTTGAAGGAGATACTTGGTATTGCATCAAAGGGAGCTGTAATATTAATTTATAAAAACACACCCGTAATAAAAGGAAACAGCTAAAGGGGGAAAATGCAGACTATATACATATCTTACAATTACATATCAAGTGGTTAAAGCGGTTTGTTGTGTTGCTTAGTAATAACAGTAGCACTGCGTGTGATGGTGTAGAAATGGGTTTGTGCATGAACTGCATGGGAGCTGTTTGTGGACCACCTGGAGTTTACTCACAGACCACAGGTTGGGAACCACTGCTCTTGGACTTGTAAAACAGGATAAATGATGTTTGAAGTGGCAAGTGTCAGTGAAACTACAGTGAACAGAGCTGAAACGGAGGCTTCCATGTATCGGGCACAAGCGTTAAAAAAAAGCACTAATATTTTAACAGGTGTTTTTTCCCCGGATTTAATGTAAATCACGTATTTTAATTAATCCTCATATAACATTTATAAACCAATGACATGGGGATGAAGTCCGCAGTCATGGCTTCATCACAATCCAAAAAACAACTTGATTGGTGATTGGACAGCTGAAATATCATGAGAAAGAGTCAGTTTCAAGTTTGTTAAACACATGGATGTGGTTGCTAACTATCGGTAAAAAAATGATCACATAGTAATGTTTCTTCGAGTGACGGTTCACAAGCGAACAAACAGAAGAAACTGTTACACAAGCGTGATAATGAAGAACAACATATTAACAATGCCCCAGTAGCTGGACCAAGCATTCATCGGTTTCTGTTGAACGCCAAACCAAAAATTTAAGTGCGGAAGTACCAAGATGATTATTTAAAATGTGGTTTCACTTACAGTGGTGAATAATGAGGAACAACCATAGTGTGTTATTTGTTCAGACATTTTAGCTAATGACAGTATGTGGCCTGTGACGCTTACGAGGCACTTGCAAACAAAACACCCATAACATGTCAGTAAAACCATCGAGTTCTTCAAGCAACAAGCGAAACAACTGAAAAGGCAAATCGTCTTGCTAGAAAAGCAGGTCACTATTCCATCAAAAGCCTTGAACGCTTCTTTAGAAGCTTCTTATTGGATTGGCAAAATCATGAAGCCACACACTATAGGTGAAACATTAATTCTTCCTGCTGCCATAAAAATGTGCAAGATCATACATGGAGATGGTGAGGCTCTCAAGTCGATCCCTTTACCACACCACACTGTTGCTTGGCGTATAGACGTAATCTCTGCGGACATTAAAATACAATTGATACACGCATCCCGAACAGTCCGAAATTCACCATACAATTTAATGAACGCAAATAATGTGGCGAATCTGGCCCAGCTTCTTGTATTCGTACAATACTGTTATAAAGAGGATGTATGTGAAGAGCTTCTGTTTCACCAAGCATTGAAAGGGAGAGCTACAGGGGAAGCTATTTTCTCTCTTGTTGAGGAGTTTTTCACTACAAACAATCTTTGTTGTATTAATTGTGTTGGTGTATGCACCAATGGGGCAGCTGCATTTATGGGAAATAAGAAAGGGTTCAGAGCCAAAGTAAGTGCTGTTGCTCTGGGTGTAACATTTACGCATTGTATCATACCCAGGGAAGCACTAGCTTCAAAGAAACTGCAGCCCAAAGCAAAAAAAGTGCTACAAGATGCCGTGAGTGTTTATGAACTTCGTGAAAGCAAGAGCGTTGAACAGCAGGCTGTTTTCCATTCTTTGTGGTGAATTGGGATCCAAGTATGACAAGTTCCTGTTCCACACAGAGGTGTCTCGTGGGAAAGTACTCAGACGCACTTTATGGATGAAAAGTGGCTTCTAGTACCGTGCTACCTGGCTTATATCTTTGATAAACTCAACGACCTTAACTTGTCACTTCAAGGTAGGAATAGCAATATTTTGCTGTTGAGTGACAGTGTCTGCATTTCGCAAAAAAACTGTGCTGTGGAAAAATCAGTTTAAGAATGGAAACTGAAATGTTTCCATGTCTCAGTGAATTACTCCAGGAAAATGCGTTGAATCATAGTTTTATTTATGACGTTGTTTAATGAGTTGAATCATAAGCACCATTGGCCCATCCGTTTTGCAGTATTTTGAGGTATGCACATGCGTCAGCGGTTCATTACATTTTGTCCGTGTGATTATTGACGCTATTATTAATGTATTTTTAAAATGTGAACTTTCAGTATTATAAATGAGACGTACTTTTAACACATCTCAAAATAATGCAAAATTCGGCATGACACCGTACTTAATACTTTAGAGGTGTCGTGAGTCAGCATTTATACACAGAGATTCAATTACAGTATAGAAATATTTTGGTCTTGAGATGGCTGATGATGGAATAGTAAAACAATATAACAAGACCTTGTTTTTCTCCATGGATATTGTAAAGCAAAGCACCACTAATTTAAAGTAAGCTATTGCTTTTCATATGTAAACATCTGTTAATGTCTATCTATATATATGTGTGTGTGTGTGTGTGTGTGATATTGCAATTGTGTTATTATATTTCTTTATTTTGGAAGACTTCAAACTACATGCACGTTATCGATATAAAATTTTCATATTGTTGCCCACCTAGGATAAATGTTTATATGACCATATTCCTATCACTGCATGAGCAAATGGTAACTGTGGTCTCAAAAAAGTGTCTCTGGCAAATGGACATTTTTAAAAGCAACTGAAGAGACAAATATTTTTTTTTAAACTAGTGTCTTAAATTGGCTGTGTTTTATGGTTGGCACATCCATTATTCACCAAAATGTGATTGTTAGGCCTTGTGATGGACAAACAGTTAGCCACTCTTTTGGTACCCTTATACTGCAGCGGCTACATCCTATGGTTTTGATTATTTGTTACATGGCATTAAAAAATAAAATAGCCATTAAACATAAAAGCTGAATTTGAAATTTCTTTGTAACATGTAACAGTATAAGCCCTACCTATTTGTATTTGAGTGTTTTTTTTTTATTTTAGAGAAATTGTTTGTTACCAGTTTTAAGTTTGCAAAAAAAATAATGTATAATTAATGGTTTGCAAAAAAAATAATGTATAATTAATGGTTTAAAAAATAATTATGTATAATTAATGGTAAATGTACATCTATGACAACAGGAAAACCAGTCACATCACAAGTGATTGCACCTGTACCAAAATCTCACAGCCTACAACTTTAACATTACACAGGTCAAGTTTTGGTACGCATACCACATTGTGACGATGCACCACTTTATAACAGTATACCTGTAAAAGTTTTTTTTTTTTTAAAACATAAATGTTGTTGAATACTGACATAGTACAAAATACATTGCATTTAGTGGACAACAAAAGGTATACACAAAGTTATCCATGTTCTTAACCTTATTAACTCAATAATATATGTTAATTGGTTACACACAGGCACCATACTCTCGCCAAAGCCAGCGGAACTGTATAGATCTTTCATTTATTTGCCCTACAGCCAAATGGAACCGTTTAGCCACCCCCTGCAAACTAGTTACCACAAACAAACAACCCGTCATAATAATAATAATAATTCAATATTACTTTGTCTTATTTATTGTTAATGTTCTTCACAGTGAATATGATCGGATTGTGCCAACAATGTATTTATAGTTGTCACTCCGAACGAAATCAATGTGTGTGCATTCTACATTATCACGGCATTAGAACTATCAGACTGCTTAATTCAACGCCGTAGCGATATTTTTAAACAATTTCTTCGCAATTCAGTGTTTCTGCAGTTGCAAATCCTATAACAGTGTTTCATTTCATGAAAATAAAAGTACAAATACAAGGATTTATTTTATAAAAGATGTGTGTTGTATATATATATATATATATATATATATATATATATATATATATATATATATATATATATATATATATATATATTCGTACGTGTTTTTAAGCTAATTGCATATATCCCTACCATACCTAGGCAAAGCACGGCAGAGGAGACACCCAGCTCTTCTGACTGTTCTGCTCAAGCCAGTCTCAACCGTTCACCAGAGTAAAGAGTGCTTTATATAATTGTCTATATTTATTTTCATACCGGAATGACTATAAAAGGAATCGATGTTATTGTAGAGCCGTGCATAACTAAGCTGTTAGTATATATACTAAATACATACAGACGACTCCCCTCCTTCTAGAGCTAACATGACAGTAGTACTAGTACTATCAGATGAACCCATTAAATAATAATACAATTAACTACTTATAGCCTACCGTCCAGCTGGAGTCTCATCCAGTTCCTGTTATAACGTTGCTAGTCGCCCAGCATTGCAAGGGAACCGTTAATAATTCCAATTATATCTGATGAGTGGAAGCGGTCTGTTCTTTCCCGTTTCTTATTTTTCCCCCTCTTGCCAGCACCACCAGCTTCGCTTTGCCAGGCGCTTCAATGACGTTGAAGCTAATGCGCGTTTACGACACTGGCCTTCGCCGCCGCAGAGGGGCCAACAGACGCGCCATGATGGGAAGGTCATTTTTTTTTTTTTAAACTGTTCCGCAATATCGACGTTATACTAAGGTCGCATTATTGGAAAATTAAAGCATACATGGGGGTCATGCTGAGGAATGCAACGCTGGTCGAATTTGTTTGGAAACATGAAGTTAAAATGGACCAAAAGCATGTGATCTGTATCTTACAGCCAGGAGTTGCTGTGTACCAGACAACAGCTGCAATGGAACTTCAGCGACAGAATCATAGAACACAGCTGTGTATTCCAGATGTGAAGATTACATGTAGTGGAACTTGACTGAGCGAATCATTGAGTACAGCTCTCTACCAAATCTGACATATGAAGCTCTGAGGGTTCAGTGGCTGCAGTTTTGTAATATTACTGCCACTAAAGCGATTTCAACAAAATAAATTATACAGTACGATACCGACAATCGAACCTGCTCTCACAATCCTAGATTAAAGATTTGTACCGCATATGAAGTCAATATCTCGAAGCGTTCGGTCATCATTCGGAAATCAAACAGTCAAATTACCACAATACGACTCTAGATTAGAGGTCAAAAGGTACTGTTACATTTTGCATGTCTCCATAATATTGAACATATGAAGTTGGCATCTGAAATGGTTTTATGACACCTGAGCAGTTGAAAATTGATAGTGTAACATTTCAAAATGTTTCCCCTAGATGGCACTAAACAAAATGACATGTTTTTTTCTCCTGTAGTTGTAATTGCCCCAATGCAAGCAATTATTATTAAGAACAGTATAGTGTCCGTTCAGTAGTGTACCTGTCTACAACAAAAAGTGACTGAACTTCCATATTATCGCTGCAATTTAAATAATACAGTGTTGTACTTAACTGGGGAATGGGTGGGGACTTTACAAAATAACATTTCGCATTTTATCATGTCTTTGGTTGGTGCTGTACAGAGGGTGTGAGTGTGGCTTCTTTCATTTGACTCACCCACCTGCTCTACAATGGCGTCAAACACATGTTATAATTACTCTATCAGAATTATAGTCATTGAAAATATTTTGGGCAGCTGGCTCTTTGAGCTAATATATATATATATATATATATATATATATATATATATATATATATATATATATATATATATATAATTTATTTCTTAGCAGACACCCTTATCAAGGATGACTTACAATTGTTACAAGTTATCACATTATTTTTACATACAATTACCCATTTATACAGTTGGGTTTTTACTGGAGCAATCTAGGTAAAGTACCTTGCTCAATGGTACAGCAGCAGTGTCCCCCATCTGGGATTGAACCCACGACCCTCTGGTCAAGAGTCCAGAGCCCAAACCACTACTCCATACTGCCCCTATATATATTTAAGTTGAAATAATATGAATACTAGAAGTAGAATTATAGAATAACAGTCCGTAAAATGTTCTTAAAGTTTTGTGAATAGGGACCACTGTGTTACATATTTTCAAAGTATTTGCTTCAATCTTTAATTAACTCCTACTTTTTAAAAGAAAATCAATCATCTTAATGCTACCAAATGAGAGACAAACAACTTTAGGGTGCTTGACAGACCTTGTATTATATTATTTAGCTGTATCTATTAACATGTGTTTTCTCCATCCAAAAAAATAGGAGTTAATTCAAGACTGGAGTAAATGCTATGAAAATATGTTGTAACAGTGCTGTAACCGTATTACAACAACATGTCACAATGCTGTGCTGCAACTTTATTTTATGTGTTGTTGGGCAGATCTTTTATTTTTATATTGGTACAAGGAAAAGTTTTTTTGCCAGCATTTCCTTAATTCTTTAATTAACTCCTATTTTTTTTAAAGGAAAAAAAAGGTTGTCAATGTTACAAAATGAAAAACAAAACGCCTTGTGAGTGCTTAAGAGCTCTGGGAACCGCACAAGGTAATATACAAGTAATACAAGGCCTGCCAAGTTGTTTGTTTCTCATTTGGTAGCATTAATGTGCTTTTTTTTCTCTTTTAAAAAACTGGAGTCAATTAAAGACTGGAGTAAACGCTTTGAAAATATGTCCCAATATTCTTTTTTGGGTCCCTATTCAAACTGTGGACCATTAAATGTGCAATGATCATGTCTATCTGTCTGTCTATCACACTTTACATCAGGGTCCAGGTCCTGGACAGCCCCACTCCTGCAGCTTTTCTAGGTGTCTTTACATCATCAATGGCTAAAGATCTGGAACACCTGTTAATCTTGAGTAATTAAGCTAATAATTGGTGCATTTAAGTAACTGAGAGCTCAGCTGAAAAGAGAACCAGCAGTCCCTGTAGCTAGAGTGACCAGTGGTGGAGTCGAGGGTATACACAGGTAAACAGCGTTTACCCACTTTTATAGCGATACGGAGTTTACTCACTTCTACTCTCCTGTGATATGCAAATCCTGGGTTAAAGACAAGATATTTTAACGGTGACCATCTGTGTTGTGTTGCTGCGTGGGAGACTGTCAGCCGAGAGCTCTCAGTCACAACTGTGGCACGAGCAGGGGGGCATGGCCACTAGACTGAGTGTTCTGTTTGTGTGTGTGTGTGTGTGTGTGTGAGAGTGAGTGTTCTGTGATTGGTTGTTTGTGTTCTGTTATTGTTCTGCTGTTAGGCACACTGGACCTGCAGGGCGGTGCTAGTAACCTTCATCCTAGCCCGTGAAAGGACGCTCACTGAACTGTTCAGTAAAGAGCACTGGCGGGTCTGTGACTGTTCACATGTGAACAGCACCTGAGAGGGGAAAGAACTGTATAAAGGGGCTCTGGTTGGCTGAGGGCCAATAACAATGTATCGGTTCATGTTTATCTGTTCAATATATCTGTTCAACTCCATCAAACAGGGCAGTTTACACACTTTTTTATTTACCACTACACCACGGAGGGTGATCACCCATGCCTATTGGTCCCTAAATGTAAAGATCAAGTCCCGGTCCCGGACTAAATGCCTCCAGGACGGAATATTTGTCCCAGATTAACGCCACAGTCGAACCATAGCATATCTATTTGGAGGAAAAACCCGCCCCTACCGCATAATTTTGCACTGCCTTACATAGCCCCAGAATGACTGACACATTAGATAGCCAATCTAAGACATAAAACTATATAATCCCACTATCATGTGACTTTTTACACTCACATCACATGTTCCCCAACAGCCTGACACTGATCTGCTTTGGCGACAGCAAACAAAATACAATTCGTAGACTATTTTAATTTCAGTGTTTTCTTTATTTATGCAACATGGCTGACTCAAAGCTGAAGTGACACTGATAGTGATACGTTGGTAAAGGAAGGAGTACCCTATAAGGCCTACTCCCCCAAAGAAAAAAAAGTAAGCCCCTGTGCAAATTCAGAGAGGAATGGGTATACGGTCATATACGTGGATTAGGAAACGTGCAAATCACTCAACAAGAGTTTTTTCTACATTATGTAGAAAACATTTTACAATTGGATACTGAGGTGAAAACATTGTTAAGAACCAGTCAAAGTTTGCCCTTCTCTTTTTTTTCCATTTATATTAATAATATTGCTAAGGGAATAGATAATTCATATATCCATCTCTATGCTGATGACACTATTTTATATTCAATTGGCCCTACTCTATCTTCAGTGCTATCAGACTTGCAAACAAGTTTCAATCAGATTCAAAAATCTTTTTGTGATCTACGTTTATTGCTTAATGTTGATAAAATGAAATGTATGTTATTTAATAGGGGATGTGCAAATGTTACCAATCCTGCAGTTCTTGAGCAAGGCTGCAAAATTGGTACCTTTTATAAGGTTGACCTTCAGTGAGTGGAAGTTTAAAAATATCTGGATATTTGGCTAGTGCACTTATTTTTAAACCACATATCGTTAAACTACAATCGAAAGTTCGAGCTAGACTCGGCTTTCTTTACCGAAATAAATCATGCTTCACATGGCCAGCTAAGTACTTACTGGTACAGATGTGTGTACTACCCATTTTAGATTGTGGAGATGTCATTTATAAAGCTGCTTCTAATGTTGTCCTTAGGAAGCTTGATGCTTTATATCACTCTGCAATAAGATCTGTCACTGGTGCCCCCTACCACTCTCATCACTGTGATCTCTACACTTTGGCTGGCTTGCCCTCACTTCAAACATGTCGGCTATGTCATTGGTACAGACTCATTTATAAAATCCTAATCGGGAAATCACCCCTCTATTTAAGCAAATTGTTCACTATATCGGTCTCCTATTACAACCTTCGATTCAGCAATTTGATTAGTTTAACTGTCCCTCGTGTTTTTACTGCTGTTGGGCATAACTAATTCCAATATGCAGCTGCTCACGATTGGAATGAGTTACAATCAAGGCTCCAACTCCCTGGTTTTATCTCAGAGGGTGCTTTCTTTTCTAGGCTTGAAGCTCTTTTCCCTGTTTCATGTGCTTGTCAGAGCAGATGCTGATTTTATTTGTTTTTTTTATTTTTTATTTCATATTGTTGTAATGTCTCTAACTGTCTATGTATTGTTGTTTGTTGTATTTATGTTGCCTCTTGGCCAGGTTGGCATTTTAAATGAGAACTTGTTCTCAATGTCTTTACCTGGTTAAATAAAGGTTTGAATGAATGAATGAATGAATGAAACATAAAACATAAAATATATAACTATACAATAACCCCCTCATAAAAAATGACAGGTGTCCCGTTTTGCATTTTGAAAAGGTGGTCATCCTACCTGCAGCTGTCCAGGACATAATAATAATAATAATAATAATAATAATAATAATAATAATAATAATAATAATTGTCTCGCCGGAGGACTGATTCAGTTTTTCAGATAGTGACGTTATAGGTGAGAATTAAGGGTTTGGGGTTCAAACGTTTTTTAAATCTTGAGATCGGTTTATGTGTAGATGATTCTGGAAGCGCGGGCGTTCCTGTGGTATTTGGCAGCAGGTGAATCGAATGTGCGGTCATAGCTTTCACTACTGGCGGCGTCACGGGCTTGCAGTTTATTTTTACCACTTTGAGAGATGTAAACGATTTAATGTGGTATTGGCTGTAATCGACGTATAAATGCATATAGAATATTTTATTATTTACACTTACTTTATTAATCCTAGTAATCAACAACAAACCAGTAATATATAAAAACAAACCCACACATAGACCAGTATACATTTGTAATAGACACGATGATGATAAGATGAGTCCCAGGTCAGGTACACAGGATGCGTTCACGACACGCAGACTTTACTAAGTCTGCGCAGATTCTGCAAAGATTCTGAGAATTCATTGGCTACTTGCTCCGATTCTGTGCAGAATGACAAAAGTCTGCGTGTCGTGAACGCACCCACTGATCTAGTTTTGCCTTTACTAATATGGCCGACTGTGACGTTGTTTGACCTCACTCCCAGCATGCACACAGTTGAGCAGCCGTCTTCCTTCCTACCGGCAGAAGCGGGAATCTACAAAACAGCAGAAGTGTGTATTGCAGAACGGAATAAGCAGCAGTTGTCATCAGGTTATGTATGAGCTATTGTGTTAATAGAAAAATGTTGCACCGATTCAAATTTTTAATCTAGCTTACATGAACAATGCGATCGCATGCAGAATTATTTATTTTGCTGCGCTGAGTAGGGAAATGTGTTAGAAATGAAATCGACACAATTCACTGCAGTGCTGTATTATTTACATTACGTTTATTGAAGTCGTGTACTTACTAACTGTGGCTAATCAAGCCAGTAGTAAAACCTGGAATGGGAGTAACCGGTCTTATTTCCGTCCCTGTTTTGAATTTTGGTTTTGATTAAATAGTTAGAGAATAATAATTGAGGTCAGTGTAAGCTTTAAATAAATAACCGTTTGCACAGATTTAAAATAGTGTATTCCCGGTGTATGGCCTTTCTATCTCCCTATCTATCTGCAGTAGTACCTATCTATTTTATTGCACAGTACTAACTTAAATTGCTCTGTACATTGTCTGCCTAGGAGGACGAGCTGAAAAGGCACCTGACAGAACTACTATGATAAATGGCAGTGGAAGCGGAGATCACATTGAGTACAAGGGCAGCAGCAAGCCCTCAATGTGCTTTGGTCAGGTCTGTCTGTTATTATTATTATTATTATTATTTGTTTATTTAGCAGACGCCTTTATCCAAGGCGACTTACAGAGACGAGGGTGTGTGAACTATGCATCAGCTGCAGAGTCACTTACAATTATGTCTCACCCGAAAGACGGAGCACAAGGAGGTCAAGTGACTTGCTCAGGGTCACGCAATGAGTCAGTGGCTGAGGTGGGATTTGAACCGGGGACTTCCTGGTTATTAGCCCTTTCTTTAACCACTGGACCACACAGCCTCCTGTTATGCACCATTCAATTGATTTGTGTTGTTAGCTAAAATACTTTTCTATACTATACCATAACAAAGAAACAATTTAAAAGGTCATGCATTTTTATTGAATGAACATACTGTATACATTGAAAATATACATGCTTCAAGACCACATACAGTAGGTCCCACTATATACTATGAAGCAGGTAGAATCAACAGGGTTCAATTAGGCCACACAATCGAAGACCAAGGAGCAAAAAAGCAAGGTAAAACCACACAGCTAATTAGAGATAGATTGATGAAAATCACAGCATTAGAGATAGATCGAGATGAATGAAAACCACACAGCATTAGAGATAGATCGAGATGAATGAAAACCACACAGCATTAGAGATAGATCGAGATGAATGAAAACCATGCAGTGTTAGAGATAGATTGAGATGAATGAAAACCAGCTCACTGCAGACATTCAGCTTTTAGAAGTGGTTGAAAAAGGACATTGCTAGAATAGTTAGTAAGTCTGGTTTATAATAATAATATGTACCTCACGGGCCTGACAAAACAAAGAGTGTGAGAAATACTCTTGCAACTTAATTAGAGGCAAACTCTTATAAAGATATTATATCATTAAATCTTAATTTAAAAAACAGATGAAAAAACTGATATTAACCTTCTAATGTGTTTTTTTATAGAAACATTGTGGTTAAAAGGTTTTTTGTGATTGACATTCTGAGTGTGAGATCTCTCAGTGACATTAGTGTAGTAGCTGCTAATAGGTTCCAATGGAAATGTGACTTATAATAATGGTATAGAACTAGAGAATTACTGAGAACTCAAGTACTGTGTAATATGACAGTAAAATGTAATATTCTCAAGATGTAAATGTTATAAAGTATACCTTTTGCTATTGACGTTTTTCTTTGCTATTTCTACCAGTCCCAGTATACAGCAGAGGAGTACCAGGCAGTTCAGAATGCACTGAGGCAGAAACTGGGGCCTGAATTCATCAGCTCCCGCCAAGCTGGAGGGGGACAGAAGGTACAGTCAGTGGTGCTCTCCTTCCTGGAGCCCCACAGAGACCCCAGGAGGGGGGAGGGGGAGGGAGGGTTGAGGGGGAGGGAGGGATGGTTGAGGGGGAGGGGAGTGTTGAGGAGGGAGGGAGGGAGGGAGGGAGGGTTGGGGGTGGGGTCAGCCTCAGCCTCAGCCTCAGCCTCAGCCTCAGCCTCAGCCTCAGCCTCAGCCTCAGCCTGGTGAGGCCACCGAAGATTCCTGGAGGCAAACGATGTTCATGAAGCAGTAGTGCGTTGATAATTCCATTGAACCTGCATGCTTTGTGAACATGGGTCTGGTCCAAATGTCAAGTGCATTGCATGAGAACCAATTGGCTCCAGAAGAATTCCAAGGAATTGGGATTGATGAGCACTGTTGAATCCTGTAGCTCCTGTGATAAAACCCTGTGGGTTTTATCACAGGTATGGTACAGTAAAGGGGGTATCATATTTTTTTGGGTGGAGTTGAACTGTTAGCGCTACAGATGTGGTTAAGACATCACATTTTAACTATACAACAAATTCTGCAAACATGGTTTTAGATATTAAAATGATTATTTATATCCTAAAATCTGCTCATCCAATTTGAATGAATCATGGACGTTCCTCAGCTAAATGGATTCAGAACTTAATGACGTCTTCAGTTTTGCTGAACCTGTGCTTCTATGGATGTTGGTCATTAATTCCTACTTTTCCATCATATTGACGCCTGTAATGTGTCATTTATATCCTTTGTGGGTGACTGTGTGATACTAGCATAATAATTGGTGTACAGTTTCATTATGACATTTGCCTGCAGCAACCATCCAGAGCTTTTCAAATAATTATGTTATAACTTTCTGTGTGGATATAATATTCCTAAATGAAGATTAAAGCAAGGCTAACCCCCTTGTATGTATTGTTTTTTTTCTCCCAGGTTTGTTACATTGAAGGACACAAAGTCATCGGGCTGGCCAATGAGATGTTTGGCTATAACGGCTGGTCCCATTCCATCACACAGCAGAATGTTGGTGAGCATCAGTTCCTTCATGCTGTTCCTAGGGGCTGCAAAGCCCATGGAAACAAGACACCAGCCAATTTGAAGGCAACTTTTTTCTAGCAACTAGTTTCACAATTTTAAAGCGATTTTCACTAAGTGTGTCAAATCAAGATTGTTCAGACATTGGAGCGTGAACTCTTCACACGGTGAAAAGTGCTTAAAATGTGCGGCAAGTTGCCTGAATGTTGCTTTGTTTCATGGGCTTAAAGTGCAGAATCTCCTGCAGTGATTGCAAGAAACACAGCACTTTCTCGTCGCTGTATCCCGTGTTGTCCACAGCGCAGCACATTTTTGTTCAGCATATTCCTGATAGTTTGGATATTTTGTATTTCACACATCTTGGAAATAAACTAGGGAATTACTTTTTCAACTTTTATTCATAACGTTCTCCGTTTATCCATAACGTTTTTTCTTCGAAAAACCCCAGTTTCCTGCAACAATGCTGGTGATCTGATAGAATGAGTGGGGACACAAAACCAGCATTGCTCTGAATACACTGCAAACCCTAGAAGACATTTTTTTTCTCCAGGCGATCTCTTCCGAGTACATTTTGAGAAATGCATTGCCTAGTTGATGATGTGTGATTAAAATGTAAAAAGTCGGCATTTTGTTTAAAGATATAAGTCTTCAATACAGACCACACAAGACACTGCAAAGGTAATGTTATGCGTTTCTTGTAAACTGCAGGGTGTTCTGTAACACAACTTTTTCTGACAACTGTCTTTTTAACAATTTTCCCCATGTGAATAACAACAATATCTGTACAATCTTGATTTTAGCTACTGTTATTAAATATGTCCCCTGCAACAAACTGCTTGAAACGTTGCTATAAAAAGTGCCTTGCTGTTCAAAAGAATGTTGGTGGTCTCGTCTGCAATCTTTTATTGTGGGTCTATGCTGTTTATACAGCGACACAGACAATCATTCAGAATTGCCATACGTTTTAATATCCATACCGGGATGGAAATAAGACTCCTATTGCATAGCAGTTTCACCCATTCCAGATTTTAATACAAGCTTGATTAGCCACAGTGTATAGATAAACTCTTAGTAAAACCAGGAATGGATCAAACTGCTATGCCACGGGAGTCCCTGTTGTATGAAGTACACAGTTAGTTCAATTGTGTAAGGCCATCCTTAGAAAATGCTGGTTTGTTGTATCCTGCTCAGATTTCTGGAACTGGGTAGGTAATTGTTTCAGCTCAATAAAGGATAATGTAAGCAGATTTCTTGTATTAAAAGAAACTTATATCTTGCCATGTTATTCAGACATCACTTTGTTGTCTGCACTGTATCACTGGTTTGCCATATTAACCTTTCTGTATCCATTCCTCAGACTTTGTGGATCTTATCAATGGCAGATTCCACGTCGGGGTCAGTGCTTTTGTGAAAGTTCAGCTGAAGGTAAGTCCAAACTCTAACTGCGATAATAAGGATTTCAAATATTAGTCATTCATTGGTGTCTGATTTTAAAATTGGGTTTTGTAGGATGGTAAAACCTAGGAGAAGGATGCGTCCTGTGATGCATAAAAAAATACACTGTCAACCTTTTAGTTGTTTTGTCTTATTTAATAATAATTTTGACCATCCTTGTGTCAAAAGCCTGGACATTTCACTCCTTTGGTGAAATGGCTGGTTAACAGCTCTTTTGGTCAGTTATTTTAAAAGTTTTTTTTTTTTTAAATTTAGTCGTTGCCAATTATTTTTATTACTTTTTCCCAATTTAGAATGGCCAATTATTTTTTTAAGCTCAGCTCACCGCTACCACCCCTGCGCTGACTCGGGAGGGCGAAGACGAACACACACTGTCCTCCGAAGCGTGTGCCGTCAGCCGACTGCTTTTTTTCACACTGCGGACTCACCATGCAGCCACCCAAGAGCTACAGAGTCGGAGGACAACGCAGCTCTCGGGCAGCTTACAGGCAAGTACTCAGGCGCCCGGCCAGACTACAGGGGTCGCTGGTGCGCGGTGAGCCGAGGACACCCTGGCCCGACCTCGCCCTCCCTCCCCCCGGGCGGCGCTCGGCCAATTGAGCGCCGCCTCCTGGAAGCTCCCGTCCTCGGTCGGCAAAGGAATAGCCTGGACTCGAACTTGCGACGTCCAGACTATAGGGCGCATCCTGCACTCCACGCGGAGCGCCTTTACTGGATGACCCACTCAGGAGCCCCATAATCATTTAAACTTTGTCAAAAATGTGCAGTTCAAATATTAAGAAGCGGGTGTCTGCAAATAACGGCTACTTGGTGTTTTCTTTTTTTTTCTTTTTTTTTCTTTTTTTTTCTTCTTTTACTTCCTATATATGCGCCAGGCAGCCATTTCTGGGTTTCTTTGTAACCAATAGACGATCAGCTTTTTCCACAGCTAGCCAATCACAAGTGATAGGGGTGGGACGTAAACACTTTTAAAATGTTTTTGTGTAGGGGCTAGACTTCCACAATTCAGTTTTCAGAAACTTACGTGGCTCTCTAAAAATATACCCGGCCTGTCTTTCTAGCAACAGAACGAACATAGGAAAAATAAATCAATAAAAACTATTTGTCCGATGGGCAAAGTATAACGGCAAAACTTGTTGTCCTGGGCATGGGGCAATATGAATGGCACACCCCCTGTATATAGCTATGGATCTAAACACCACCAGCATCATCTAAATCAGGGGTCTCCAACCTTGGTCCTGGAGAGCTATTGTGGATGCTGGTTTTTGTTTCAACCAATCTCTGTTACTTCATTGAACCAATTATTGGCTTAATTAGTCAAGATTAACAGGTGTTCCAGATCTTTAGCCACTGATGATGTAAAGACACCTATAAAACCTGCTGGATAGGGGCTCTCCAGGACCAGGGTTGAAGACCACTGATCTAAAGCATGTAAATATGATTACTAACATGCACATGGTTGAGGTTCCTTCATAGCCTATTTAAATGGTGCTGGTATTTAGAGCAATTGAATATACCCCAATGTTTGGAACTAGTGAGTACAATTAGTAGCTCTGTAGCAGGGTTAGAAACTCACACAACCTAAATGCTGCTGAAATGTTCCCAATGATGATCTTTTCACCTCTGGTGAGCACACATATCAATAAATCAGAAAGGGGCTATCCATGTGAAGAAAAACGACACCAAATATGTAAGGTTATGTCAAGAGAAACCGAAGTTCTAGCCCCATACAGCACGTGACCTCACGCCTGCTCTAAAGCCGATTGTGTCACGTGGGGGCCTGTCAACCTGCACCCCTTTGCATTCACAACAGTGACTTTCATGATTCTCAGGGATTTCTTTAACATAAACTATATGATTTATAAATGAATATCATATGGAGAACTAAACTGATGAATTCAGTTATTGAAATGATTGGGAGCCAGGAGTTCCTTAGTCCTATAACTCCTATTGATCCTACAGACAGGTTAGACTTATTCCTGCTGTAATAATTGTGATCAGAGTAGATTTAGCAGGGTCCAACGTCTCAGATTCCTGGCATTTCATTTCAATAATATACCTAACTGTGCTCTGAGGAAGCTTTTCATTTTGGAGCTTGCTGGCTTCTATTTCTTTATACATGGTCACCCTGCACTGCATTACATAGGGATGGAAATAAGACTCCCATTGCATAGGAGTTTGATCCATTCCTGGTTTTGCTATGAGTTTATTTAGACACACCTGAGCTAGTTCCCTTTACACTGTGGCTAATCAAGCTCGTAGTAAAACCTGGAATGAATGAAAGTGCTATGCAGTAGGAGTCTTATTGCCATTCTGGTAGCATACATATACTTATTGTTCAGTATAGTAAAACAATATTCATTAATAACTAATAAAACTTGATAATTAAGTACCTAACACAAATGTGCCAGTCCAAGTATGATTTATTTCCACATAGGCACACTTGTACAAAGGGATTCTGAAACTCCAGAGTGTGTGTGAGTCTCTTCCCCTACCTATAGTGAGTGTCTTGTTTGCTTGTCACCAGGATGGCTCGTTCCATGAGGATGTGGGCTACGGCGTGAGCGAGGGTCTGAAATCCAAAGCCCTGTCCCTGGAGAAGGCCAGGAAGGAGGCCGTCACCGACGGACTCAAGAGATCACTCAAGTACTTCCTTTTTCACTCTCCTCCATTAGCTGTGGCAGTGTCTTTCAGTAGACATCGTAGGGATAATGTGTTACTGCAGGGCCCCAGAGAAGTGCTGACCAAGGCTTTGAAGTCAGGATCATCACTGCTCCCCTTCTGTTGTGCTGAAGATCTATGCAATCTAAACACCCTCACCGTTTAAATATGAAATATTACCAATCTGCCTTACTGTAGATGGAAATACACTGAAGAGACTTGTACATACTTTTCAGGGTTCAAAATAAGACTCCCATTGGATAGCAGTTTGCTCCATTCCTGGTTTTACTATGAGTTTAATAAGACACACTTGAGCTTGTTACATAATATACTGTTAAAGCCACAACAGTGCTCAGATCCACCATCGTTTAGGTCAAATGAATAGACTCCAGTTGATCTTTCTCTTGGTTACCAACCAGGTTTATCATCATTGTCCTGATTGCAGTGGATGTAGTTGACTGAAGAAGCACTAGAGGGGGTACAGTTTTCTATTCTAATATATGGGTTTTGTTTTCTGTTCAGGTGCTTTGGAAATGCTCTTGGAAACTGCATCCTCAACAAAGAATATCTCATGGCTATCAATAAGATTCCCAAACAGGTACAGGGTTAATCCCACTGCAGTGATGGCAAGGAGCAAATGACTTGGCTAGAAGTAATGTGATGGTGAGAGTGTAGCAGGTCAAGAGTAGGTGTTGATTATCATGCAGAGAGAAGCTGAGAGAACCCTAATCCTTAATACTGGGATTGAACAGCCTTCTTAATTTCATTCAAGTGTGTATACATGTAGAGCAGGCAGGGCTAGCAGAGTGGAAAGGTCACACTGTCACATCATTTGAATGGACTATGAAGGCTGTTCAGTGTTGCAGGTAGATAATAACTCAGCGTTGAAGCAAAGCATCCCAGAAGCACAGAGAATGATTACAAACACTATGAAATAGTAAAGTGGAAAATAACAATTCAATTGGCAGTTCAAACTACTTAAACATGAACAGTTAAACATTAGCATATCTGACCAGTGTGTCCTGTATGCACATTTACTTCCCACTGGTGAGCAAGGAGCACAACTTTATAGACCTATTAAATGATCTGTAAGTATAAACTTCCCCTTCAAAAGAAATGGCAACAGCTTTCTGTATATTGTGTGCGGCGTCACCCCTCCTTGCCTTGTCTCCTGGCTCAGCCCCCAGCCCCTCTCAACCCCTCTGAGACGAAGCGCTCGGACGGCGAGCCCCTTGTGGAGAGGGCCCGGTACAGCAGCCTGCTCCAGGCAGAGAGCCGGAACTGCACTGGAGCCGTGACGGGTCAGACAACTCCCCAGAACCAACACAGAGCCCCCCCTGGGGAGGAGAGCAGAGGAGGGTCGCCCCTGCACTTCCACCCCCATCCCAGAGCACTGGAGCCAAGGGGGGGCAGTGAGAACAACCAGCCCAGCCTCAGCAGGTGAGACCATAATCGGGGAGAGCTGGATTGCACTGTAGCAAAAGCTACAGGGTAGGGTAGAGTTATTAATCCTCCCGTGGGATTAATTGCCCTGGTGACTGGGCTATAGTAGAGATTACCTTATAAGCAGTTTGAATGGTACACTTTTTTCTACCAAAGTTTTTACCCACATTTTTACCTGTATCTTGATAACCGCTCATCCAAAGGTGATGAAACTTGGTATGTGTAATCTTGACACACCTGTTATACACATACTGTACTTACTGTAATGCTGGCACCTGACTCAGCTATTTAGAAAGCTATGTGTTGTAAACTGTGCTGTCTGCTGTGAATGGAGGTCATGATTAGTGAACTGCAAGTCACTGAGCCCTGTAATGGTTAATCTGCATCCTATGTGGAAATGCTACTGATATGACTTGCTGGCCCATTCAGTGCTGCTTTTATCGACATGTAAGATCTCAGCTAGGCATTTGTACAGAAACACTTCTGCTTCACCACCACTGAATCTGTGCCCTTCTGAAGGTATGAGGCTGAGGGCAAGCCCAAACACGCCTTTCCAAACCATCTCGTGCTGTGCAAACCTCGGGAACACCGGGCTTTCATTTTCCAGGCAGCTACTGTATCCTAAACAAAACAGCGAGCCCATACCCTCCCACTAGAACACCTCTCTCTAACTCTGACTCCCACATCTTGACTTGAATGTTTTACTTCTGCTCACTGTTATAAAGAGCAGGGCAGGATAACTAACCTCTGTTTTGACTATTCTGCATGGAACTTCTGGTACTTATTAAGTAGTAAGACAATGCTTTAATATTATGTATGTCTTTTTATAAAACCCTAAAAATGCGTACAAGCAATAATCTCTGTACAAGTGACAATATACTCGCCATGAACACTCCTTTGTATTCAGTACTCGGCACACCACAGATACTATGCAATGGTGGTTGCAGCCAGCCAGTCTCCCAGTTAGGGATGTCACAATATGAAAATTTTTTACGACGATTATTCTGTGGGATATTATCACGGTAATTGCGATACATCACGATATTTTAAAAGAACTAAAAAAAAAAAAAAAAAAAAAGAATTCTTATAGATTTAAAATGTTAACTATTTATTAAGCTAAAATGCGTTTTACAACATTATAACCCAAAAATAAAAAAATATGGTGCTTAACAACAGATATTTACAAAACACTCAATATTTTAAATACAGAACAGATTTTTAAACATCTGCGAAACACAGGTATCAAGTTACTGTCGATAAACTAAAGTGCCATTTTAATTACGATTGGTCCTTGTTTTTTTTAAAAAGGGTTTTGTTTTGTTTTTTTGCCAGATTAGTTTGGGTGTTTCTCATAGCTGTTAGTCTGATTTTAAGGATGTTAAATGTCTTATTCCCAAGTCCAATAGCTACACTATTATTGGGTTATTACACTATTACTGCCCTAATCTTTACTCCAGTACCAGTAATTGAGCATATAAAAATGAATAAATAGAAAAAATGTGAATACAGACTAGCTGTGATGAGCCTCTCCTTACAGCTTTTTAAAAAATGTTTCTTGTTCAGAACTTAAAAAAAAAAAAAGAAAATTTGTCGAAATAGCTGCGTTAAGACAACAGGGGTGCGTTCTATAGGCAGAGCGTTACATGACACTCTATTGAACGACCTGCGTGGCGAGACCGCTTCGTAACGTTAGGTAACATTCTGAGGAGCTTACTCAGTGGGCGTTTCAAAATGACGGAGGTACTATACCAACTGTGGTGTAATTTCCACACATATTGGACCTTTTGACCGACATATCTGCTGTTAAAGGTGAACTATATGTAACGCTGTTTTAAAAAAAAAAAAAAAATTATAGTTTTGCTATTTCTGCGAGATTAGGCTTCACAATATATCTCGGCTGAAAAAGCACAGCAGTATAGGCTACACCAAAAACATGAAACCTTTTTTTCGTGGCAGAAAGGGGACGTTAGAATACAAGAACTTTACTAAAATTAGGTACTTTTGCAGTGTTACATTTCTATCTAACCAACCAGTAGTACAGTAGTACTTCAATTGTAAGACTTTGCAGAAGAACAGAAGTTCATGGAAATGTAGAAGGTTGCAAAACAAAGCTAACTGCTAAAGTCATTCACAGATGTATTTAAAGCATCGTTGAAGAAATAATTTATTTGGAAAGTTTTTTATTTATTTGATTTGCTGTATAAAAATGTTACTGGGTTGAATAATTGTTGAAACAATAGATTGTTCTATTTTTGGACAGTTTTTTTTTAAATTTTATTTTGCTGTACAACAATACTTCCATATAATAGAAACATTTTAATTGCAAGCGTAAACTGCACTGCAGCCATCTGTAAATAAAACCTGCAATATGCAACAATAACAGTACTGATGAACAATGCTCTCAATGTAGTTTTCAATCCGTACAGGACTCTTGCATGTGTTTGAATTCACTGCAGCTAAAGCCATGGTGTTGACTCTCAATGCAAGTGCAATAGAGGCATTAAACAGCAGATTTTCTGCACAATTCCATAAATTCATCCAAAAACAACGCTAGTGCTGTGTTTTCGACCATCTTGTAAGTTCCCTCTTAGTAACACACCGATAAGAGCTAACTTATGTTACGTAGCTCCACGGCAGGGCGCTCTGCCTATTGTGAATGCAGCCCAGATTTTAGGACCACAATAACGACGCCAGTAGTCAGAATCCAGGGTTTTTTAAAATGCAAACTGTTTGACTTTACTGCTGATCTGTACATCAACAAAATGTTAAACGCTAATTAAATGAATGTTTGAAAACTCTAATATTTAGTTAAAAATAATTACAGCTGCAAGGATATAGTGTGTGCTGAGCTTTTAGGGAGTGCCAAATATATTGATGTTTCTGTTCCAGTACACCACACTCACCATAGCCTTGTGTCTGTTTTAAATAGTGTTAAAATGTGTGTCCTCCTTAAGCTGTGTAGCTAAAAAATATACAGTGTATCTATCTATCTATCTATCTATCTATCTATCTATCTATCTATCTATCTATCTATATATATATATATCTCTATATAAAAATTTAGTTTTTTAATCATAAAACGGGAAATGCGTAAACATATTCGTCATGTTGCTGTCCTTTGAAAGAATAGCTCAACATCATTTACAAATTGGCCCTCCCTCTTCAATAACCTGACCATCGTCTTCTTTTTTTTTTTTTTTTTTAAACCAAAATGATCCCAGATAACTGAGTGTATTTTTAGGAGGAAAGAGTTTGTTTCTGTCGTTCTCGCTATCCTCCACATTTGTTGTGCGCTGCTCTTGTTGATTTTTTTTTGGCTATATAAAACCCAGTGAAAGATCCATTATCGCCATCTACTGGATGTTCCTATTATAGTTTTTTCTGCATTCTGTCTGGTTGATGCGTCTATCTCAGAGTGGACAAAATCATAAATAAATAAATTACCGCGATAATTAAAACTACTGATGATAGAATAATCGTTAGAATTTATATCGTGATTATCTCTTTATCGTCATATCGCAAGACCCCTACTCCCAGTGTGCAGGACTGTCGATCTCTCCTGACACTCTCCGTCTCCCTGTGTGTGTGTGTGTGTGTGCAGGACTGTCGACCTCTCCTGACAGACTCCCTGTGTGTGTGTGTGTGTGTGTGTGTGTGTGTGTGTGCAGGACTGTCGATCTCTCCTGACAGACTCCCTGTGTGTGTGTGTGTGTGTGTGTGTGTGTGTGTGTGTGTGTGCAGGACTGTCGATCTCTCCTGACAGACTCCCTGTCTGTGTGTGTGTGTGTGTGTGCAGGACTGTCAAACTCTCCTGACAGACTCCCTGTCTCCGTGTGTGTGTGTGTGTGTGTGTGCAGGACTGTCGAACTCTCCTGACAGACTCCTTCTCCCTGTGTGTGTGTGTGTGTGCACAGGACTGTCGATCTCTCCTGACAGACTCCCTGTCTCCCTGTGTGTGTGCAGGACTGTCGAACTCTCCTGACAGACTCCCTGTCTCCGTGTGTGTGTGTGTGTGTGTGCAGGACTGTCGATCTCTCCTGACAGACTCCCTGTCTCCCTGTGCGTCTGTTTGTGTGCAGGACTGTCAATCTTGCGGATGTCTCAGGCTCTGTAGGCCTGGAGGCAGACCCCAGGTACCAGAGAAAGCTGAGGCAGCAGCAACTGCAGCAGAAGTTCCGGGAGCAGATGGCAGCAAAGAAACAGCAGGAGGAGCAGCAACAGAGAGCTCGGCAAGAACCCACAGCGCCCCCTTCTGAGCAGAGGCCAGCCAGCCACCAGCAGAGTAAGGGAAACTTGAATGTGTCCGGTTGAACATAAGAATTAACCTAAGAATTAACAGAAAAAAGTAATTCTACCATGCAAATATCTGCAGGGACTTTCTCCTCGTCGTGCTTCAGTGGAGCCTACTGGCCAGGCGCCCGCTGATTTAAGAATCAATATAAATATCCATTCAAAAAGACATGATTTTAACGCAAAAACAGCCAAAGATACGACCGTGCCCCACTTGAGTAATGAAGATTGCCCGGTTGCTATCGGCATGATTGAAGGCGGCCTGTCTTTGAGAGAAGTTGCCTGGAAAGTGAGATGTTCTACTTCAACAACCAGCAGACTAGTCCAGAGAAACCAGGAAACCGACTGTGAGGGACAGGCTACGTCTTAGAAGGCAGAGGGTCACCACACTGGCTCAAGACCATTCAACTGACTGTTGCGTTGTTCAAGCCAACCGGTGGGGTGGTGGAAGTGTGATGATGTGGGGAGGAATCTCCTTTAACATAAGAACGCCTTTGGTGCAGATTGAGGCAACCTTACTACTCAGTGATACATTGATGAAGTGCTTGAGGCAACAGTTTTTCCGTTCCTGCAAGCCAATCCAGAAGTGTCGATTTTCCAGCAGGACAATGCAAGACCACACAGTGCTAGGATTACAATTGCACGACTTCAAGAAAACAATGTTGAGGTCTTGCCGTGGTCAGCTTTTTCTCCTGACCTGAGTCCAATAGAACATCTGTGGGACCAAATCGCCAGTGCCATCCACAGAAGATAACCGCATGCAGCTGCACAGGAAGAGTGGCGGAACATCCCACAGCAGTCTGTCCAGAGGATGATCAGGTCTATGCGTCAAAACTGCCAGGATTGTGTTAATGCTCAGGGAGGTCATACCCGATACTAACTTTGTAATGTTTGCATTTTGACAGTGTGTCACGTTTCATACTGAAAACTTATGATTCTTTGATCTGTATTTTTGTTCACATTTTCTGTGATTTTGTTTAGCTGAGGGATGTGGTGTGCCATCTCATCCTGTAGAACAGGGCAGGGTTGAGATCCACTGAAGGAGCGCTTCCCTCCACACTGACCTGGCATTTCTCTTCCCCAGCAGTGAACCACAGCACCCCCATCGGGGGCAGAGATGAGGCTTTAGAGGACCAGTATCTAACAGGTAGTCAAAGACATGTTTCACATATCAGCGCTGACCTTTGTCCGAGTACAAGCACCACCCCATAGCTAAGTGCAAAGGCAAGATGAAATTGATAAAGGACTATACTTAAGACTTGTCGGTGCATTACTAACAGATGCTTTTTATATGCCATATGAGCGCATACCGCATACGGCTTGTATTTATGTGGTTACACAGTAGAGGTAGAAACTCGGCAGTACACTTTGCTCAGATTTGGGGAGGCAGAGTGGGAGACTGATTCATATTTCTGGTTATGTATTGCTATTAATAAATATTTTATGCTGTTCCTTAGCATCAGTATGTGCTGAGTATTAATAACCCTTCCCTGACCCCCTCTCTCTCTCTCTCTCTCTCCAGATGACCCACAGATGTGGGATTTCCCCATAGACAGCAGTGACATTGTAGATCTGCCCGCTGCCCCCACAACCCCCCTGGGCAGTCACCAGATGATGACCCGGAGCAAGACCCCCCAACGACAGCAATTTCTGAGACCCCCTATGAGACCCGGCCACTGCCAGCCCAGCTACAGCCATGGAACCAGCGAGCACAAGCTTCCGCAGCAGCCAGTCAGTCACCACAAAACAGGTACAGACACTGGAGTGGAGCTCAACTCCACAGAGAACAGGTACAGACACTGGAGTGGAGCTCCAATCCACAGAGAACAGGTACAGACACTGGAGTGGAGCTCCAATCCACAGAGAACAGGTACAGACACTGGAGTGGAGCTCCAATCCACAGAGAACAGGTACAGACACTGGAGTGGAGCTCCAATCCACAGAGAACAGGTACAGACACTGGAGTGGAGCTCCAATCCACAGAGAACAGGTACAGACACTGGAGTGGAGCTCCAATCCACAGAGAACAGGTACAGACACTGGAGTGGAGCTCCAATCCACAGAGAACAGGTACAGACACTGGAGTGGAGCTCCAATCCACAGAGAACAGGTACAGACACTGGAGTGGAGCTCCAATCCACAGAGAACAGGTACAGATACTGGAGAGGAGCTCCAATCCACAGAGAACAGGTACAGATATTGGAGAGGAGCTCCAATCCACAGAGAACAGTTACAGACACTGGAGTGGAGCTCCAATCCACAGAGAACAGGTACAGATATTGGAGAGGAGCTCCAATCCACAGAGAACAGGTGCAGATACTGGAGAGGAGCTCCAAGGCTGTTAAAGCATCTGCACCTGATAGTGCTTTTATTTTCTAAGTTAATACATCATGTGTCGAGTGTCTCTTATACAGGATAAGATGTACTGGAACTGTATGGACAAATAATTAACGTGATTTAAAATGTCACTGTTTATTCAATGTAATGCCAATATTTTATCAGAACGTCTGTATCCTTTGCTTTAACCCTTTGCGGTCCATTTATTAATTCTGCGTCAGGCTCGCCAGGTCTAATTAATTTTTTCATGCGCAGTTAATTTTAGATGCGCTGTTTAAAAGTATTTTTTTTCACAGTCAAACGGGTTTAAATGGCCCTGCATATCAACAAAGCACTCACTAGGGATCTCCAGCCCTGCCCCACCCTTTCGTTTGCTATCGCTTTCACATATGCTACCAAATAAAAAATAATAATAATAATAATAGTCGTACATACCGATCAATCGTCTCCTGATGACTCGTTTTATCACCAAACTCCTCAATAATGCAATCCAAGTCATTATTTTATTGCTATAACATCTCAAAAAAGCTCTGCAAATGTCTGTGATAGTCTCTGTGCGCTGATACTGTACTCCCAGCTTGTTTCCATATGACCGCCCCATCTGATGCCAATGGGGTACTATGACTATTCATGAGATACGCCTTTTTTTTTTTTTTTTATCGGCTTGTCTCGGCTCCTTTCGTTCCCACTCGGCCATTGAATGGTTTTCTCGGCTTTTTCCGTTGAAAACCGACTTTTTGCGTTTTTTGTGTTTTTAAAATGATGTCGGACAGGGTCCGACAAAGGACCTGACGGGAATAATTGCAATGTCGGACCCAGTCCAACAAAGGACCGCAAAGGGTTAACCCTTTGCAGTCCATTTATTAATTGTGCATCAGGCTCGCCAGGTCCGATTTATTTTTACACGCGCAGTTAATTTTAGACGTGCTGTTTTAAAAGTATTTTTTTTCCCCACAGTCAAATGGGTTTAAATGGCCCTGCATATCAACAAAGCACTCACTAGGCATCTCCAGCCCCGCCCCACCCTTTCGTTCGCTATCGCTTTCACATATGCTAACAAATAAATAATAATGACAATAATAATAGTCGTACATACCGATCAATCATCTCCTGATGACTCGTTTTATCACCAAACTCCTCAATAATGCAATCCAAGTCATTATTTTATTAATATAACATCTCAAAAAAGCTCTGCAAATGTCTGTGATAGTCTCTGTGCGCTGATACAGTAACACCCAGCTTGTTTCCTTATGACCGCCCCTATCTGATGCCAGGGGCAAGTATGACTATTCATGAGATATGCCTTTTTTTTATCGGCTTGTCTCGGCTCCTGTCGCTTCCACTCGGCCATTGAATGGTTTTCTCGGCTTTTTCCGGAGAAAACACGACTTTTTTTTTGCGTTTTTTGCGTTTTTTTGATGATGTCGGACAGGGTCCGACAATGGACCTGATAGGAATAATTGCAATGTCGGACCTAGTCCGACAATGGACCGCAAAGGGTTAATTTCATTCTCATTGCTCAAATCGCCTATTCCCTGGTCTCTCTTTGCCACACACTGCATGGGGTGCGCCCCCCTACTGGAGATATGCATGGATATTCGGAGTGCTTTGGGCAGCTGATTGACATATATTATGAGTGCAAAACAAGATAAAGACTCGGACGCACAAACCAAACAGCAGGTCTACTGTAATTAACTGGCGGACAAGTTTGCAGAGGGTTAAAGAAAGTAACTGTAAGCCACAAGAGATAATCTCCTGCCTAGTTACTTTAGTTTCATGTAAAGAGAGACCTTTGTTGTATCGTTAACTCGGCTATTGATTCATATCCCCAACAATATAGTGGAGGCGTTCATATACTCCAGAACTGCTCATCCGTTTGTGATGAAACTTTGGCATAAGTTCATGAGAGTTTCAGAATGTGGTACTTGTTGTGTTTAGTCTCTCGTCATTTTGCTGAAACCTTTTAACTTGATGGTTTGATTTTTTAAAAATTTTTTTATAAGACTTAGTGCGTTCTGTAAAAGTAGGCAACAGAGTAGTCGTTCCCAAATACAACTAATATTCCCAAGCGTGTATCTTAACCACTTCTGCAAAATGATTGATCCTCTGGGTTTGGGGTGCTGTAGTAATTCCACATTGTTTACAGCCTCCCTCTGTGGTTTAAGGTGGACCAGTGCGATTCACCCAGGCGCTTGAATTAATCCAAGAAAGATCTTAAAACAATCTAGAATGAATTCCCTTTGTAGCCGTGAAAGTTTTTCAAAGAGTGTAGATACAGTTCTAGTCTGAATCTCTTCCCCTGCAGTTGCTATTCCCAGCGCCTCGCACTGCATTGAGAGATCAAGTTTTACCTTCTCATATAAATAGCTCTGCTTGTGGAAGAAACCGAGAGTTGGAAATGCTTTTTTTAAATTATTTTACTTTAAAATGACTTTAAATTTCTTTTTTTTTTAATAATGCAGTAGAACATGGCAGCCCTTACAGACAAGGACAGCATCTGAAAAAACGGAAACTGGAAACGACCTGAGTGATTCAGAGCTGCAACAGGCAAGGACGTTTGGAGGCAAGGTTATGTCTGTTTACATAACCACGCTTTGTTACAGGCCAGCGTTTGAATTTGTTGATTGTGGTGAAGTTTCTGTTCTGCATTATGCATCTTGTTGAATGTTACTTTGCTTCGCAGCACCCCCTGCTGGTGTAGTTCAGTTGAAATTATTCAGGTGGAGCCAAGAACTGGAGTTAACCAGAAAGAGGGTAAGCAGGTGCTGGTCCTGAAGCACATTCTACTGAAGGTTTTGATAAATAAAGTGCTTTACTTTGTTCTGTTTAATAGGTTGTTCAGCCCTACTGTGGCCATGGCATTTTTAAGTCCAAGTAATAAATGCCACTGGTCTAAGCTTATAAAACAATGACAGTAATCATTTAATTGCTTTAAATCCTTACCCAGAACAAGGTGTTTGGTTTAAAATGATTGCAAGGAAGCACCAATCAGGAGTCTTAGCAATGGGATAGGGTAGTTTTATTTGTCAAGACTATTAAATACCAGTAAAATACCCACTACCACCCTCATACCACATGCACCATCTGAGAAATCGGTCCAGGACACCAGTGACTCACCTTATAGAGACAGGCTCAGTGACACTAATGTTGGCTGATGGTGCTTTTCACCTTTACAGTAAACCTCTCTGGGATTTGAATACTCACTTGGTAGAAGTGCTCCCATTGTACTCAAATTGTAATGTTTTTTCCTCTTGTGAATTGTATTGTGTGCTCTTTGTTAATAATGTGTGTATGATTTAACAATTAAAGGTTAATTGATTTTTTTCAATTGATCATTGTGATCATTGTTTCCTTCAGTGTTGCAGACTGAGTTTGATTTGTTAGCCAACACTGCCATCTTCAGTACACCACAAGTAACACAAAAATAGTCAAACCTTTTAATACCACCTCAAAAGGAACTGAGCAAAAATTGTGATAAGCGGCATTAACTTATCAGGAGTTCACCAATACCCCCCAAAAAAGGTAACATTAGGTAGGCTAAGATTAGTGCCAATCAGGGTCTGTGAAACCAGCTAAAACTACACCCATTCCCTTGTTTGCTTTTGGTACTTGAATTATACTGTAGTATGGGAGGTATTGCATTCCATTAGAGCAGAATTCATAAATACACTTTCTATTCAATATCCAGGGAACATACCCATTGAAGTGTTCTGTATGCCGGGGGGTGCACAGCACTTCCTCACATTGTCTCTCCTAAATGACTCTGACAGAGCAATGTAAACCACACCAGGGGATCAGTTCAGATACTCGAATACCTGTTAGGTGCTTGAGATTATTTCTAATGTAACATTGATGCCAGCTTGTGCCCGTGCTAACAGCATGTACCAGGTGATTGTAGGGAGAACAAAATAGGCAATTATATTAATGCACTTTAATTATTTTTTTTTTAAATATATTGGATGCAGGATTTCTACCAATATAGGGTTTGATAGAAGTTATTGATATATTTTCTTCCCTCTACATTAATAAAGCATACCGCTCCCAGGTAGGTTGCATTTACAGTCATTCTGTAGTGGTTTCTCAAATGCTGAGAAATGACACTGAACGTAATGAAAGCAGCAGCAGCACTTTTAAAGGTATGAACATCTCAATTTTAGCTGGGGCTTCTGATGTCATAGGGGTTTGGGAGCCCCTGCTGTATGATCCAGTGTGCTACGGTACTTTATACATCAACATTTCAATGATGCTGCTAGTGAGGTATAATATACAACAACATGGATTTTAAAGTAATGGGTGTTGCTTTCTTCAGCAGGTCTTGCTATTTACTGCTCATGTGTGCATGGGTCATCTTAACAGTGGCAAACAGAAATGCGACTCAAAATGAATCATTTATTTGAATGGTTTTGTTTAATAAGTTTACAAAGAAGGTAACAAATTTTTACTGTAGCGCAAAGCGCAATCTTACATGAAGCTTGAACACCCTTTATTTAGTGCAAATATACAATTAGATGTTGCAGAGGATTCCCTAATTATTATTATTATTATAACCTTCTGAACAATGTTAAATAGTAAAATGGCCTTCCTAATGACTTTAGCAGCCATTGACAGATCTAGAGACCAAAACAAAAAAAAACAGATATTGCAATACAAAAATAACATAACTTAATGACAGCTCATTAGCATTAAGTAACAATATTTTGTTTCTTTATTTCCACAGCAGGGATAATGACAAATAAAACCCAGTTTCGATTTGTATTTTCTTTTTAGTTTGTTTTGGAATATGAACCCATGGCCGAACATGCAGTGCTTACAATACAAATGCTGAAACTTGGGCTTTTCTTGTACTATATTGCATATCATTTCCAGCAACCGGCACTCTGCAGAAAGCATTCTTTACTGAAAGGCATACAAAATAAAATAAAAATAAAAATAGCAGAATCTGCATTCTAATGAAGTAGAATTGCAAATACACATTCTGAAACTCAGTAACATCCCTCCATTTACAAACAGCAAATAACCAGGAAACCGACAGCATGTTTCACTGAGATGCACAACCACAAAAAAACATGTTTTATTGCATTGCAGCCATTGTATTACTCTTTAAAAAGTAAAAACACATTGCTTATTTTATTTACCTAGCAGTTTGCAGGTTAAACCAAGTCTCTTTACAGGTCATGGCACTCTTGTGATTTTCTGCACTTAAATTAACCAAAACACAAAGAAAGTGGTTTATGGGTTTGTTTGTTTTGGAGGATTTTCACAGCTTTAAAAAAATCACAATTCTACTCTGTAATACTGTACTTATCTTTAGTATTTCTCTGGAAAGGGTATCTGCTATCAAGCAAAAGCAACGATACAAGTAAAACGTGGTGGAAACAGTAAAAAAAACAAATGCAAACACCCACACAAAAAGTGAACTGTGAGTATTCTATTTTATACATAACCAGTTTCAAGTGATAGGTTCCTGTACCACCAGTATTAATGATTTACTGAAAGCAAGGAGCAAGATGGGAGGTAAGGAGGTTTTGTTTTGCCTATACCATTGCAAACAAACCCAGCAGCTTCAAAGCAAACTGTTGGTCATTACATTGACTTCATGCACGTTATTGGTGTCCAATATTTCACTGTAATTGCTTGCCGTATTAGGGGCTGCAAATAAAAATCTTTAAATGAAATACAGGCACGTGGATATTGCTTCATGAAAGACTTTTCCAAGCTTTTAAAACGTGCCAGCATGAGAACTAAATAACAAAACATTCTGAATGAATTCTCAGCAGCCTCTGAGTTGATTACACAATACCTGGACTGAATACAACGCAGTCTTTTCTTACAGCCCACAGCAGAACATCTTCTACAATGCAATATAGAAAACGATCATGCTTTTAGGATACAGCAGTCAAAATAAACAGAATGCACGATCTATTAGCACTGGCCTGTTGAGAAACAGGCTAGCCCGAGAATCTGTAACATGCTTATTTGAAGTAAATAATCCTCCAGTAACCGCTTTGATTACAAATACGGCAAGTAAAAGGAAATGAATTAATGAATATATTTAGAATTTATTCTGCTCTGGCACTGCCTAAAGCACAGTCTTCTGTGGGAGCATGTCCTGTTTTAGCATTTTGATAATTTACATACAGATGATAATTTGATGGGTGTATTCTGTGAAATACCAGGAACCCACTTTGCCTGAATATGTGTTAATGTTCCCCCACTCTCAATTTTCTACTCCTAAATGCAGTGAAGGAAAATACTAAAAGTGCTTTCTAAATCTAATGATCTACACAACATGCCATTACAACCCTCGACAAACAACTCAAAGCAATTACTGAACCTCACCCGAAAAAATTATACATTTTATTCGGACGAGTTTAAGAAGTTGTGGGGTTCAGAAAAATACAGAGTTATCTGTCCCCACGTGTTGCTACAGCTGTTTAAATAATGTACCTGTCATTTCTCTTTTCCTGACATCTTTTTACCCTTATAACTTTCAAGTCTGTTTCAAAGCTCTTTTCAAAATGTCCGCTCTAGTGCACTGATATTGTAAGGATTATTGCCCACATTGTCAAACAGGTAACACAGCAGTAACGATCCATGATGTGGAATTGAACAGAAAAGCCAGAGCACTTGTTATGTTTTGTTTTTTTAAATCGCTTTTCCTGCAGTCGTTTAGAGGAGAGATCTCAAACCCCAGTGCACTAGAGCGGTCATTTTAAAAATAGCTTTGAAATAAGTTTTTACACTTAAAACTTTAAAGTCTGTCAAGAATGAAAGGAGACATTACAGGTATGTTATTTAAACAGTTGTAGCAACACCTGGGGATGTATTACATTTTTCAGAACCCCGCTACTTACTCTCCAACTCACACTTTTCCACAGGATAAATATTGATTCTACAATAACCCTCTGTCCACCACTCACCTTGACATACACAACAAACTGGCTTCTAAACCTCCTTCTAAACTTCCTTCAACCTCAAATAAAATACCTTTTTTTCACACTGGTCAATGACCTACCCAAGGCTGCTGTGAATTCATTCAGAATATACATCTAACTCAGGTATTTGACACTTCAGTTATTTGTATATTTTTTTTGTAGAATCTGTCACTATAAAGAAATGTGTGGAAACTGCTTCAGGAATCCTTTTAAATCTTCACAAGAACAATATTCAGAACAGAATTATCATGTTGTATTGAGAAAATCTGGCTACGTTAAACTGTTCTAGACCCAATGTACTTTTTTAAAAAACAAATTATGAATCTAAGTAAAAACACATTAAAAAAAAAAAAAAAAGACTGGATTACCTGGTATTGGAGGGAAAACAGCGTCTCATTTCACAAGTGAAAATCCTTTCCTGACAATCTGTGCCAAGCTTCATTCCAAACGTATCGTTTAACACTGTGTGCGCTCTCGGGGTATTCAGCTCCTGTTCCTTGCTTTAGGTTTAGCTTCTAACTAGCATTGATCTACGCTTTTCCACTAAGACAAACATTGGCACTGAAACAAATCCCCCCTCCTTATACCTCAAACTTGTAACAACTCCTGATCATTTCATATAGCCTCCTCCTCCTTCCCCAAAGGTACAGGCCCCAAGTGCTACTGCAAGTGCGTCAAATATTCCAGCCAAAATTAGAAGCAAAAAAAAAACAAAACACAAAACGTACAAGGCACTATAAATCCAGCAAGCATACTGGGGTCGGGGGGGAAAGGAAAAGACAAGTTATTCAAGTACATTAATTTAATCCATTTTACATTCACATTTATTTATCTAATATAAAGAAAGTACAAAGAAAAAAAAAGTTAAAGTGTCTCCAATAAGTACTATATAAGGATAGAACTAGCCTTATTTTTATTCTTTTTTTTTTTTTAATAACCCTCTAAGTTCCACGTTTTCTTTTTTTTTCTTCTTTTTTTAACTAATGTTGTCCAACAACATTTATATAATCACAGTGTTTCAACATCAAAAACTGATGGGTAAATACATGTCTGCACAGAATGCTTTTTTATTTGTTTTTAACCTATTTAATATACATTTAAATCCAACTATTTATATAGGCCCCCTAATGCTGTCATGATTATAAAAGCTGTTACCATTAGTAATAGATAGTAGATTTAAAGCTTAAATGACCTCACAAGCAACACTGGTAGAGGATGACTGCTTTTAAACACCATGCAGCTGATGGTCATATGTGAGAGAGAGATAGAGACATCTCCCTGGACACATGTTCACAGACAGGACTGAGCCCACTTTACTGTAACTGACTCGCATTTCATAACCAGCATTAATAAATCAGGACACCTGAGCCCAGCAAGCCTCCCCTCCCCACCCCACCCCACCCACCCCACACACCAAGCCTGGAGGAAGCAGTGAAACCATTCTAAAAAACAACAATTCATTCAAGCTCTGACCCTCCCTTTCTGGTCTGCTTTCAAACACTTCCCTGCACTTACACCATCGTCTTAAAAATGAACAAACGCCACTAAACACAGTTTGTTTTAACGCATCAAACTGCAAACCTGGAGGAGATCAGGCAATGGTAGCCCAATCTCTACAGATCCAGCTTGTATCTAACCTACTGAATTAGCAGTGTCTGTCTTCTTTTTACTGATCCAGTATTGGATCCATGGAGCAATAGTTAGTGTAAAGACACCCATTTTCGTTTCCTTAAATGCCTGATTGCTTTTATTCTGGACAGGGTGGGGGAGGAGGGAAGCAGGGAGCGAGGAATTTAGAATCTATCCGCATGTATTATCTGCGACTCAAAAAAATTATAATTAAGTAACCACACAGCCTTCAGCTCAAGATTCTAACCCTGGGGCATCCCAGGTTGGCCCTTCCACTCCTGGTCTTTGTTCCAACCCTGTTCTAAATTGTTACCAATTGGACCAATTAAACCTCCATCCAGACCCTGAAATCTTTAAACCTGGAGTGGAATTGCCCTCCAGGACCGTGATTGGACACCTCTGTTCTAACCCATACCTCTTTGATACAGAAAGAACAGCTACCATCACACCGTCTTTGGCCACTGAATATTGCATCCTTGTGTCCATTTCATGTATTTATTTATTTAGTTACTCATTTCTTTGTGAAAAACCTCAGGTTGGGAAGACCAAACGTGAGTAACTAACCCCAACACCAACAATTCTGTCCGTGAAGGTTAATGTTGATATATATTTTTTAAACAGTATGAAAATCTTCCAGTCAAGTAGCGCTGGACGATTCTTGCTTTTCCCTCCCTCTCGCAGCATGGGGTTAAAAAAACAAAAAACAAAACAGCAACATTGGTCGCCCAGCTTGGTTTCTATAAGGAAGCTCCCATCACCTTGTGTTGCACTCCTATCCTCCTCGCACCCCTCCTCTCGGCGGACTCCACCTGGCCCCTGGGGTGGGTTGCCTCGTCATCATGCAGGTTTGGTCCAGCCGGATTGCTCATGTGAAAGCCCTGCAGCGAGCCCGTATTGACTGGCTTGAACTGGCCCGGGGGCTGCGATGTGGTTAGGAGGCTTGCCTGCTGTGTGGGGCCTGTGGAGCCAGTCCACTGCGTGCTGTAAGGGGCGGAGGGGAAGCCGTACTGGGGGGTCGGGCACAGCAGGGGTCTTCCGTAGGGACAAGGAGGTAGCGGAGGGGCAGGGATGGGTGTGTGCCCACTCAGAGAGGATGTAATATTGGGGCACAGGTGCCCCGGGGCGGAGAACTTTCTTCCCATGGTGGCAGGCGGGATCATCTAGTATTGAAAAAGAAATACAAATAAATAAGTGAATTGGTTGATTTCCAAAGTCAAGGATTTTTTCTGCCAAAGACTGGTAGCTCATGGACAAAAAGCCCTGCCTCACAAATGAAAAGAAATAACAAATGTTTCAACTAAATTATTTCCAATGTCTTTAAAATAATTGTAGCTACCAAAATAATTCCATAAAATGTATACGTCATGAACATTTATTCATTCTATAGGTCTTAACTGTGCAGTTTTGAAAAAGCACATGTTACAGCAAGGTTAAAGAAAACAGTTTGGAAGAAATGTCTGTTTGACTGTCTAGTACTACATGGTCCCTTTCACCTGGAGTGTGAAACTGTCCCACCCTTCACTGGCTTATTTTCTGTCAATAACCAATCAGCTGCTTCCTCTATTGACTGGTATGCTTTCAGGCAGTAACATGCTTTGACCCAGAACACACTGCTGAGGTAAAATGACCCAGGGAGTGCAAGTGTAAACAGATAACCCAAGAATAAGGCACAGAAACTAAATTTCCTTTAACCCAGAACAATATGAGACACCATGTTTTAAAATTAAAATACATGTGCAATATAACAAATGTTTCTTTTACAACTACACATTCGAGATATATGTAGCTAGTGGAAGTGCACAATGGCTACGATTTATAAAATTAATTTATTAGCTCCAATGAATGCTTCAGTTAATAGTTTATTTTAATATTCCTAACTAACCAAACAACTTGAAATGGAATCCCTGGCAGCTTTATAGAGTCAGCATTAAATACAATATGAGCAGCCCTGACAAAAGGAGGAGGCTGGGTTATTCTGCAGGTGCCTTACATCACAGTAGTTGTGGCCCTGTTGTTGCTGCTGCTGCTGCTGCTGCTGCTGCTGCTTGGAGCCCCGTTTGCCCTGCGACAGGTTCATGGCATCGCGAGCCCAGTTGTCCACCAGTTTGTGTAGGTCGTCTGTGAAGGTGCCTTTCCGGGTGGAGGGCTGGGTGGGTGGCTGCACTGGGGCCTGTCCCGGGGCCCCTCCACTCACTGCGTTTGTGCTGCTCGTCCCTGGAAGAGACACAGAGCTCTGTTAACTGAAGGCACTGATACATTTTCTGAACAATATTAGTCTTATTAATAATTCAGTGATTTGGAATACAAGTGCACGTGTACTACTCGTAATGTGTGCGCGATTTTTTGAGATTTTTTTGTATTGTGGAAAACTGTCCACAATACTATGAGACAACCCCCCTCCCCTGAACCTCTAATTCCAGCTTAAGCTGCATTTGAACCCAGGCCGCCAATACTGTACATTGTCGCTAATATGAAAGGGCCAGCTCTGGTTGGTTGTGATCGATTCCACAGTAAAAATGTCTTCTTTAGACTTTGTTTTATATTTTTCATACTCTTCCGTACTTAAATTTCATCCAAGACCATCCATAACTACTAAACACTCTTTAAACAAACCTTAGAAGAAAATACGTAAGCTAGCATTGTGGCAAGTACAGATAGCCATAGGTTTGTTTTATTTTTTTGTTGTAAATTTAAAATGCTCTTCAAGTTACTTTCAAAGGATGGCGTGCACTGTAATGTACTATATGCAGGTCACTGAACTTCCACCCAGGAGAACTGGAATATTACTCTCTACAGCTGGTATAGCTGTTTCATTAGTGGGAGGCTGTGTGGTCCAGTGGTTAAAGAAAAAGGGCTTGCAACCAGGAGGTCCCCGGTTCAAATCCCACCTCAGCCACTGACTCATTGTGTGACCCTGAGCAAGTCACTTAACCTCCTTGTGCTCCATCTTTCGGGAGACATAATTGTAAGTGACTCTGCAACTGATGCATAGTTCACAGACCCTAGTCTCTGTAAGTCGCCTTGGATAAAGGCATCGGCTAAATAAATTAGTGTGTTTCAGATTATAGGTCATGTTCTACTGCATTACAGGGCCACAGAAACCTTAAAGCTCAGCCAAACAGTTTCCCTCAAGACAGAAGCCAGTGGAGATCTGACCCTTTACTGCTTGTTGTACAGAACTGAGTACATTTATCATCTGCACACACTACCACTACCACTAGTCTCTCACTAATCAAGCATTATAGCTTAAATGAGTGGAAGTAGGCTTGGTACGAGGTTTACCTTAATTATAAAATTAACTCTTTCAAATCAGTATGAATCCTATTCAAGCAGGTTACATGTTTCTAAATCATGATGGTTTTCAAAAATATTCAAGAGTGAAAATGATGCAATTATATATATATATATATATATATATATATATATATATATATATAAAGTCAATTTAGAAAGTATATACTAGACGATGCAAATACATTCTAAAGCTCTAACTTTTTGCCCCTAACACTGCAGAAATGATTACAGTAGACATCATAGATCATAGTTATCATCCCTGATGCTAGGTTTACTCATGTATAAACTTGTGTTGTGGTTTGTTTGTCATTAGTTTGAAAACAGGGAGACATAAATGTACTTTTAATGCAGCAGCTATGGTTGCTCGTTAATTGAAATTCAGAGAACCATTGGACTAACAATAATTTGGCACAATGCAGCGAATGACATGAGAATAAATAATATTGCAGTCAGCTGTGGAAAAGAATGACAAAAGGAAGAATGAAAAGCAGTAATTGGTTAATGCACAACCCTTGAGAAACCTCACTCAGCCCCACACTGGCACCCATTTTGTTAACTTGCTTGACAATTAAAATGTCTGCAAATGCATTCTTCTTGTTTTAAGAATAACAGATTCAAAATCCTTTGCGGGGAAATTACTTCAGGGAATGGTTGACCATACAAGCAGATGGGATTTATGGACAAGCAGCTTCTGTTATGGGATCCCCCTATGGATTATACAGTGAAGGCAGCATTGGGGATCATGTTTGGAGACCCGCAGGGAGAGATGCATTGGCCTTTGCTCTCCCACAGGGTTAGAGTGACCCCTACTGGTCATGTTCCCAATGACTTCCCAGGCTGGGTGCTCACTCCAGGGTTCAGCAGCTTGGCACAGAGAAGCGGGACGGAGTCATCCTTTAACTTCAGCTCATCTGAACACAGTGGGTTGCAGCGGCGAGGATCGTTTGAATTGGGATTAAAAAAAAAACAACATTTTTGACAAATCTGGGAATTAATGCAAAAAATGTGGATCAGCTCTACAATGCAGTACGAAAGGACGGATTCTGACAGCTTGGGTTTTTGTTGCCAGTGAACTGGAGTGTGGTATTTTAAGAGCCATGCAAATGGAGCAGCCAGCAATATAAAGGCCACATGCAACTCTGTATGATTAAAGTCATTATATAATTTAATCCTCTATCCTGTTACTAACACCAAGGCCTGCAATACTGTGCAAGTGTAAAGAATAAATTCAATCTAGTCTTTGCTTGGCCCTGTTAAATAATAAGTTCTTGCCAAAGCAGAAAAAAACAATAAAAAAAAAACAAAAAACAAAAAAAACACTAATTAACATATTATAAAAAACACAGAGAAGCTATTTTAGCAACACTAGAAACAAAGCATTTGATGAATTGATTTAATTGTAATGCAAATTGAATGCTTGGGATTATAGAAGAAGCACTGTACAGTCCTGACTTTAGCATTTAATAAAAGGTCTGTTGTGGCCCGGGGGCTATGCTTCAAAACAATGCCATGCTGTATCTGCTAAACCTGCAAGGTATTGAAGTGCAGCACCTGCATCTTGCCCCACAATCTGGTTAAAACAATGTCTGTGTGTGTGTGGTGCTCTCACTTGGCAGGAGTGAAGAATGTAGTGATAGAGCTTGTGTTTGAAGCACTGTAAAAGGTAGTGGGTTTGAACTGCTCAAAGGTTAAAGTGCTGGGCTGCAGTGTGGAAGGCTGTGGGTTTGAATAGCTTAGTGGTTGGTGCTGGGCTGCAGTGTGGAAGGTTGTAGGTTTTATTAGCTCACTGATTACAGAAAGTATTGGGCTGCAGTGTTGAAGGCAGTGGGTTTGAGGAGCTCAGTGGTTAGAGAAAGTGCTAGGCTGCAGTGTTGAAGGCAGTGGGTTTGAGTAGCTCAGTGGTTAGAGAAAGTGCTAGGCTGCAGTGTGGAAGGCAGTGGGTTTGAGTAGCTCAGTGGTTAGAGAAAGTGCTAGGCTGCAGTGTTGAAGGCAGTGGGTTTGAGTAGCTCAGTGGTTAGAGAAAGTGCTAGGCTGCAGTGTGGAAGGCAGTGGGTTTGAGTAGCTCCGTGGTGTGAGTGCTGGGCTGCAGTGTGGAAGGTATGCCAAGCACTCACCAAGTCACCTCTTCAGAAACTGATGTACCTTTATTAGACCAAAGCTGTTAATGAATGGAATACCATTGCTATTCAATAAGGCTTTGTAAGGACGACGCGCATGTAAATGTTAAAGTCAGGCTGACATTGGAGCCAGGCTGGGCAGTGCACACTGCCTCACCCTTGTGCCACACAAGCAGGAAGGGGGGAGGGGGGGGGGGAGAGATGTTAAAAAAGAGATAATTACTACAGAGCTGGTTGCAGGGGCACACTTTTTTCACCATCTTCCCTGAAGCATGAAGAGAATGTTGGATTGAAAAAGGCAGTTAATATCCAGTAATCCATCCAGTTACTGTGATCTTTAACAGTACAGGAACATGCTGTGCTAGTATACTCTGACCTTACAGTAACACCACCCAGACACAAGGGGAGAGTCACAATGAGGATCTCAACCGGGGCTTAAGCTTCACATCCATGCACACAAACCCTTAGACAGCATGTCAAATAACACTGGGGAAGGAAACTTTTTTTCTATTTGTGAATTTAACACAAAGATGGTTCTCAGAAATAGAGGCTGTATCTCCCTTTCAGGCCACTAATTTGAACAATGTAAGGAATATATTAAAACAGAGATTATATTTTAACAAAACACACAGTCGTTTTCTAATCCCTTTTTAAAAATCTCTAGATTTATTTGTTTATTATTGATTTACACTGGCATCCATGAATATTATCTACTATTTTTCCTGTAGTATTATTCACAAAATATTTACATGTTCCAACAGGATACCTGAATTGTTAAATTATCACAATCTCGATCTTAGACATATTTAACATACTTGTTTTTATCCACCAACTTAACCATTTTTGGATTATTAAATGTGAATCAAATGCATTACTTCGCATTGAAACACATCTAACGTTTTTTCAATACAAGCAAGAAATTCTAATAGTTCAACCTTACTATTTATAGGAAAACTTGTTAAACAACTGAAAACAAATTAAGTTGATCAAATTCATGATCTCTGCTGCTGGAAGTACATTTTAGAATGATAAAAATGCAGATTTTGCTTCTTCGCTTGCTGTTGTTTCTACTTGTCATGCAAAGACAGTCCATCTTTCGGTCTTGTTAAACTAGGGAAATCGGTTCAAAGCAAACCCAATTTAGAAATCTGAATAAACGTGGGGGCAGTTTTACCCCGAAGGATGATGCCCGTTTTCTGCGACGCTATAAAGCGATGCTTCAGATGTGAAACTGACCCAGGTGATACTAGCACACGTCCTGGTAATACACAGATATGACCAGCAGGACTTCTTTAACAAAGCCTCCCGTTGTTTTAAAACCAGCATATTATCCTCCAATGATGGTGAATGGAATGAGAAACGCTTCAGATAAACAACTAAAGCAAAAGGAGAGCTTTGCTTAAGAGGTTTGCTGTATTTGAAAAAAAGAAAAGAAAACCCTGCAAAATATGGTTGTGACAGCAGTGTTTAATCACTTAAGAAGCAATATTATCAAACACTGCCCACTGCTTGGCCATACCCAGTGCATGCCATGCTTATTCACATACAGCAGCATTACTATCCATGTTTAACAAAGACACATACCTTTCATATAATTAAAAGACTGCATTACCTGGTTTTATTCAGCAGCCAGAATGCATTAACACATACTTTGAAAAATGGTGTTATGTACCTACATGTTTAAATATTGCAGGTATTTGTATGGATATTGTATATGCATGCATTCACAGGGCGTCTCAGAAATCTAGTATTATACAGAGCTGGCGTTAGTTCTCTCTTTGGATGGCACAACATTGCAGTCTGTAGCTGTCAGGCAGAAAGAGACTGCAGGCAGGAAAGCTTTGCAGAACATTGGGCCAGATTTATCAAGGTCTTCACACCAGCGTTTCAAGCATCAGTAGTTTTTAATTTAATTTTATTCTGTTTTATTTTTTTTAAGTTACTGCGCATGTTTTATGACATCTGCAATAATTCTGAGTTAGTAGTTTTTATTGCAACTATTCAAATACTGTGCATTTCTGTTATTTGTATGTTTTGAGGGGCTTTCACCTGAGTTTAGGAGCTGCTTCTAAGAACATAAGAAGAGAATAAAATTTATGAACAAGAGTAAGCCATTTGGCCCATCTAAGCTCGTCCGGTTCCTAGTAGCTGATTGATCTCAGAACTTTTTCAGGTTGGGTCTTAAAGGATCCAAGTGATTCTGCTTTAATAACATTACTAGGTAGTCTATTTATCTTACAAATCTGTTGAATAAGTATCTCCTGCCCGCCTAAGTCTATTTCCAATTACTGTAATTTCCAGTTAATTCTCTCATTGGTCTGCCATAGACCTTTAACACAGGCAAGACCGGACAAAGTTTTAAAAGTAAGAGCCATCCAGTGATCTGGTACTTTGGATCAAGTGTCCTTTTGCTTTGCTGGCAGTAGACTGCTGTAACCTAGATGGCGCTGGCGCTTAATACAGATAGCAAGTGATCCTCTGGTTGATCTGGCCTACCCTACAAGACAGGAAACTAGAAGTGCTACACAGGCTTATCAAAAAAACAATCAAAATCAGGAGGAAGTAGTTGCAAACGACATGTTCTTGTTTTAAGTAAAATAAATCTGTTATAAAAAAAAAACACTGATTCAAAAAAGTGTGTGGATGTTGTTTGTTACTAATTATAAAATTGTTGTATGGTTCTTTAACAAAAAACACTACAAATTGCAATTTGGTGTGAAGATCTTGATAAATCTAATTCTATTGTATTTCTAGGGAACGGTTCCACACAAAACTGACGTTTGAAATGTAAACAGGAAGAAATATGTTTAATATAAAATATATATTCTTTAATGCTTCAGGTCTAATTGAAACCGCCCGCAGTATATTCCAGTATGAGTCCAGCCTTCCAAGATGCCCTGTATGTTAGTTGAAGAATCTCTATACTTGGAGATACAACATGTACACCAGATTAGAAAGTGTTATAAAAAAAATAAAAAAATGTGCTTCTCCTAATCCCTTAACAAGTACATTTTAGAAATAGCAGCCTCAGGCTACAAGCAGGTTCAGAGCTGCAGATTTAATCCTCTGGGATAATAACATTGGCAGGGTGTTAGTTCGTTCTGCAATGCTTCACTCTAGTGATGTAGTGCAATGCCGGCAGGCGGAATGCAACAGATCAAGCGAGCGTTCAGGGCATGCCTTAGAAAAGCATGTTACTATATGAATGTGTGCTCAAAAGTTTCAGAACAGGTACAAGAAAAGATGGCCTTGCTTATATCAACCGATACAATCAACCTATTGTGGTTTTCTGCAGTGGCCATGACAATTGGATCATCTTACATTTTCAGCCATTCTGAACAGATTTCTGTTTGAAAAAAAAAAAAAAAAATTCACATGTTTAATCACCTAATTATCACTGCACTGTTAGAAAGAAAAATATACCCGATCTGAAGTTCCAGCAGACTGGGTTATGGTTTGATATGGTAATGGAATTTTATACTGGGTACAGTGGGTATCCCAGGCTGTCTCTATTTAATACAGACAGTGCCAGGCATTGATCAAGACCCACCAAAACTCACAGAAACTCAAGCAACTCACAGACGATTTCAAACAACGTTGTCTATTGAAAAATACATCTTCCTGAAACTTCCCCGGACAGTCTTTAAATTAGACATTGACTGATTTTAAATGTAGTTTAAAATAAGATGACAAATTAATCAACCAAATTGAAATAAATGGTAACTTCTAACTATGTTTAATCAATAAATATTGATTACAAAAAGTGATGCAATATTCATGGCCACCACAATACTGTATATATCTAGGAAATGGACACTCAGTAAAGTAAGGCTTTTATGAATAGACTAGGGGGTACCCCCCACCCTCCTCTAACGATGAGAAACAGGACATATTCTCAAAGCTTTACTCCAATTAACTACTGCTTTTCTTAAATGAGGAACCAAACAACAAACGTGTAATTCAAGGTCTCAAAGTAATTGTAGCTAACAAAACAGTTCCATACATTTTCCCCGCCATGCACATCCATTCATTGTACAGGTCACACATGTGCAGTTTTGAGAGAAGCACATGTTTTAGCAAATATGTTTTCGTTTTTTAAAATGATATATCTGGTGTTACACTTGGTTAAAAAAATCTTCTTGGAAACCATGCCTTTTAGATGGTCTTGTACCTGGAAGGTGACATTGTCCCCACCCCTTCACTGGCTTCCTTCCTGTAAATAACCAATAAGCTGCTTTCTATATTGACTGGCATGCTTTCAGCCACTAACATGCTTTGACCCAGAAGACACTGCCGAGGTGAAATGAACAAGGACGTTCAAATGCAAACAGATAACATCTGAATAAGGCAGACAAACCGAGAGGTGCCTTTAACATAAAGTAGCACCTCATATGTTTTACAATGAAAATACATGTTTCTTTCAAAACTGCACATTTAGTCCTATTTAGCTAGTGGAAGTGCAAGACAGGTAAGGGTTATGAAATTATTTTGTTGACTACAATTATTTTAAAGTTGTTTCTCATTTTGTAATATCAATGTAGTTTTTTTTGTTTTGTTTTACCTCCTCATATACACATTTCCAATTCTAAAAATGCATATAAATAATAATAATAATAATGTGGTCTTGTGGGAAAGACTAACATAATCACATGTGTCTGTTTTCTATGTTGTTGGGGAAGTACCTGTGCAGAAACTTTAAAAAGGAGTAGTTTACAGAAAATGGAAAACTGATGGATGTAAAAAAAAATAAATGTATAATAAAATGTCAAAGACAAGTAATGACAACAACAAAATAACAGTCAAGGAGAGAGACAAGGAAAAGCGTTACACACAAAGAGCCAAGCAGGGCGTACTCAGAAATCGCGTCCTCCTGCCACCGGTTTTGAAGGTCACTCGCTCTGACCCACAGCTGAACTTTGCACAGCCTGCGGCACAAAGAGGGAATAGAAACAGAGAGAAAGAAGAGAGGAGGAGAGACACACACAACACACAGTAAGAATGATACCAAATCACAAGCCATGGACAACAGGGCAAGACACGGGACGGCAGGATGGAGATGTGGAGACACCTGGGAGATACCGCTTCAGGGAGATTCTTGACATCAAGTAGAGTTGGATTAAAAAAATAACAAGACAAACATTGATCAACCTTAGCCAATCACATCCTGTATCTTATATACCCCCTTTCGTCACTGCGTGCATAATTGAATCGTGTTAAGTTTCCTAACTATGCTTTCATTTATATATTTCTATCTTCAGTGAAACTTCTCATACCTCTTGCAAACAGTTTAAAAAAATGTAAACAAAAGAAATAGTGACCGAAGGATATAAATAAAAATTTTACATGTAATGCGAAGAACAGCATCCTTACAAAGGCCAAGGATACAAGAAGGGTGCTTGCCTACAATTTCAAGCCAATCTGTCCTTTAACTATCAGCACAGTGCTTTGTTTCACTCCACCACCATCGTGAAGGCATTTGCAAATTTTCCTTCAAAAGCTTTCATAGAAGCAAACACCCATACAAGCTAACATATGAAGCAAGTAACACTATAAACAGAATTCCGATAGTGCCCATCGTGGATTGTCTTCCCCTGTCAAATTCAACTGCCCAATTCTGTTGTTTTCCACAGCTGCAGCATAAAGTGGCCAAATGCACCACCCAATAACTGCAGTTAATACTGTCTTAACCTTAATTGCCCATTTTTTTTTTACTACATGCAGGAAATCTATTAGATTCATGTAACTAGACACTATTCCTTGTACCAGACAAACAAAATAGAAAAGCACTGTACATCTGAACGACAGCCCCTTATAAGAAATACGTTGACATGTGACAAAGCATGCTACAGATGATTTAAACTGAATGAGCTAATTCAGGTTTCGGTTCAAACGAACCCTTAACTGCCGATTGCTACCCAAGGGTGGGGGATTGCCTGTGAACGTGAACACTGCAGGGCTCATGCTGGCACACTGCCGGGCTCACCTTGCGCAGGGGCGGACAGGCTGGGCACGGAGAGAGCCGCGTCGCTTGTGTAAGCAGAGCACAGGTTCTCACTGGAAGGAGACGGCTTGAGTAGCTGGCCGTGCCCAGTCTCTGGGCCTCCCCCCGGGGGAAGCAGAGTGTGCTGAGGCGGGAACATGGAGGGAGCGCTCTGAGCAGAGAAAGTGCCTGCAAAGGAACAGCATTGCAAATCACTCAGTCTCTATTCAAGGATTTAACTAGAATAGCTACCAACCTTTCTCTCTATTTTCAGTTCTGTATTCCTGTCAGCCGCCTTGCTCCAAAACGATCCACTTTGGATCAATGAATCATGACACTCAGTGACAGGGCAGCATGTCAAGTTAGCACATATACAAACGTGGAGCCATCTGGTCTACCATTGCTTATCTCAAAACTCATTCCATAGCATCGCCACTTTGTCAAAAAGTCTTTTGTTACAAGATCAAATCACAAACAATCACATATATTTTTTTAAACCTTATTACACGTCATTACAAAAAACCAGTGATGCGACAAATGTGTTTACATTAGGGGTGCAACAATTAAATCGATTATTGATCTTCTGTCCTTAAATTTCCAGAGCTTCGATTACATACTGATGAATCGATGCATTGAATTAGAACCCAGTTTGAAGTTTCATGTTGCCGGTTTGCATTAAAACCTTGAGTGTGAGAGAGTGCGCTTCTTTTAGTGCTAAAACGGTAGATTAGCGCGTTGCTAGGATACACACTTTAGGCCTCTACGTTTGCATTGGACAAGCCCAATCAGAAGTAGGGCTATTGTATTCACGTTTTCTTGATTTAGAAATTGAGGCAATACTTTTTTTTTTTTTTTTAAATCTATTAAATCTACCGATTACCTTCTTTTGTTTCAAAGCATGTTGTGTTTGGATTATATGGCAATATTATATAAAAAGAAGCTGAGTTAGTCAGGATTTGTGAGATTAATTCAAATGTTGTGCTTTGTTTTTGAACATAAAATGTTAACAGTAATTAGTTCAGATAGAAATTTACTTTTGTTAAAATATAGTATTTTTTATTATTATTACAAAATTAAAGGGACATCTGATCTGGACGCACGCATATTCTTTTCAGTTGTTAAACTCAAGTCCTTTATATTTCTTTTTTTTATAATCAGATGTGTTGTAATTTGAATGTAAGTTGTGCCTTTTTATTTAACTATTATGCACAACAGTGTTTTTATTTATTGTATCTTGTTAAAAAAAAACAAATGTTTGTTCTTTATTTTGAAAAATAAAACATCAATGCATCGATTGATAAATTCCTATACGATAATTTGAATATTCTTTCAAAATACAAACTTACTTAACTGTTTCATTCAGAATTCGCTGTTAACCATTAAATAGTACAGTAGAATGCATGTGTGTTATTTACTTCAGATGCCAATTATGCATTGGTTTTCTTAACATCTTATTGCCACAGTCGCTCATAAATTATTTTATAGGAACGAACACAAACATACATTAAAGAAGTGTATGTTGAAATATGTTAACATTTGGTTCAACTAAAGTCTGACCAGGATTCAATATGTATGATCTGCATGTTGCAATGGTTTGTGCCTTGGCAGTGGTGTCAGGTGCTCACTATGTACCTGGCAGGAGAGGGCTCTTGCTGCCCTGGGAGGTGCTGCGGCTGGACTTGCTCCCCTTGCCCTTGGTGGGTCTCCTGCGCCTCCCTGAAAGGGGGGCCGCAGGGGGGATGATGACGGCTGGCGGCACCTTCCCCAGTCTGGTGTAAAGACACTCAATCTCCTGCTTCTGTCGTGACTGCAGAGCCTGGATCTCTTTCAGATGTCTGACAGAGATTGAAAACAAATACATCATCAAAATCAGAATGAAATCACAAGGATACATTCCTGGGTGGTCATAGAGAAGTTCACCAGTGAAAATATTACTTCTACTTTATAAAAAGTGCTCACCTTGTGACCTCCACTAGGCACAGCGGCCCACTACTGATTAGCACGGTTTTGTGAGTTTTTTTTTTTTTTTTTTAAACTATTAAAAGTATTAAACAGATAAAAACATTTACACTTAAAGCCTTATGGAAAGTGTTAATTCAGTGTCAAGTATTTCACTTCAGCTACTGTAGAACTGATTCACTGAACAGCAACAGTGGTTTCATTTATTCATTCATGCTCATGTTTTTTACAGGTCATTTTGCAGGGAAGTTGCATATGTGGCCCGCAATTTGGTAATCACTGCAGTATCAGTATAATTCAAAATCACATTGGAGTTGGAAGATATGTGCTGAAGTGATTTAATCCATTCATATGCACTGTTTGAACGCTTAAAAGAAGGAACCGTCAAGATAATAAAAAAAAATAGTTAAGACAAGAGGTGTTAGTTTCCATTTAATCAGTGCTTCCATTAAACATGCTTACTTTACTACAGGAGTGTTTGTTACCAGTTAGAATAGCCCTCATAAGAAGCCCTTACTTATTAAAATACTGCAGTATGTATTTGTACATAAGACTGTATCTACAGCATTTAATTGTATATAGAAAAGACGAAGAAATATTAAATATGAAATAAACTGGATTACACTATATACTTACTGCTATATGAAAACATTAACAAGACGACTAAGGGCTGGTTCATACTTCTGTCGCAGATGAATATGAATGCGATGCGTCAGGCACAGCAAGCTATAAAAGCTGTACAGCTTTACTCCAAACATGCAGCAAATGTTTTTTTCACAATTATCCGACCCTATGCGATTTCAGGTCGCAGACGCGTGAGAAAAGGCTGTACGAAAAAAGACGCGCGTCGGGAGTGTGGATGACGTACTGTAACTCCGACCTGAGACCCTCGACTCAGACCAGAAATGATATAGGAGTCTAAAGTATGGACCAATCTTAACGCCTGTACTTGATCTGCATATTTTTGGATAGAAATTCCTGGCAAAATTTGAAATGTTTAAACTTGAAACTATTAACACACCTATATATTGTATCCTTAACTTAAAAACCCTCAACAGCACTAAAAACTAAAAGACAAAAGGCACTGAAGACATTAAAAGAGATTTTGAAAAATGTGTCTATTGAATGTATTGTGTTTCTGCTAGTAGTTACCAGCCCTAGTTCAGACTCACTTCTCCCTGAGCTGATGCAGCTCCTTCTTGAGATCCTCCTCCTCGAACTCCGAGTCATTGTCGCTGCTCATGTAGGAAGAGTTGAAGGAGTTGCTGAGGCTGGGCAGGGGCAGGGATCCCTGCAGCTGGGGGGAACCTGGGCTACCCAGGCTGGCACACACTTCCTGGAGCTGCGATGGCCCGTTGAGCTGTGTGAACGGCTCCGTGGGGCTCTCTATGCTGGGCAGGGCAAGCTGGGTTTCCCTGGCCAGGGTAGAGGAGCTCCCTGCCCCAGCTGCTGCCGGCTCGTCCTGCGCCTTGATCACACAGAAACGGCCCACCCTGGTGTCAGCTTGGGTGGTGACCTGGAACCTGCCGATGGTGGTGGGCAGGGCGGCCTCCTGGCTGGGCTGTGCTGTCCGGTGAGGGGAGGGGTGCAGGGTGAGACCGTCCACCACATCCGGAGCTGTGTCAGCTCTGCAGCAGGCTGGCGGCTTCACCAGCGTGTTCTCTGGGCTGGACAGCAGCGATGTGGAGGAGGTGGAACTGGAGGAGGTGGAGTCTGTGGAGCTAGGCCTGCTTCTGTCATCCTCCTTTGATGGAGGCAAGACCACATCCGGTGCCACTGACACCTGGGGAAGAGAGCAGGCGGGTTTATTGAATGCTACAGATAAATTCAATTAAAACAGATGGGCCAAATTCAAAAGTTATTTAAAAGGTTTTTAGGGAATTTGATGCCTCCATATAACCATTTAATAGCTTACTGCTACAGTATGTTCAAATCAAGTTCAATTACAATTGGATAAGCTGTTTGAGTTCACTCTAATTAATGTAAATCTCTAAATTGTAAGTACAGGACCCTCCTATATGCAGAAACCCATTGAATAATCCAGAAAAGAAACAGCCTAATTAAAATCAAAAGGAACTCGCCTGAAAGCGCCCAAGTTTCACAACTTCAGCTTCTGCACTAGCAGCCACAACACTACTGCTATCTTCCCCTTGAGGCCCTGCCAAGAAAAAGATGCATGAATTCCATAGTTCGGGGCGTTGCAGCTGTAACCTGCCTGGAGATACTTGTCCAACAAGCAGCATTTGCCACGGAAGCCTTTTATTCATCTCAGGATCTTAGCACCCAGTAAGACCCAAATGTTGGTCATTTAAGCAAACCCTCCAGGTGCACCTGTATCAATCTTGCTCATCTGGAAATCCACAAAACGATGCATTCTTAATTAACTGAGGAGTGGTCTGATCAGTTAATAATCCTGGAGATAAACCACCCCTGGATTTTGTTTTAAACATTTTACAGCACCGAGGAATCACTCAGGTACAGCAGGTGGTTGGGTGATTCTCCAGTGCTGTAAAATGCTAAGTGGCTTATCCTGGCAGTACACACATTAGATTGATCAAACTGACCCCTGAATCTTTACTTACCTTCAGCAACAGGCTGTCCGGCAGGATAACTCTGGTCGGACACACTTGTTGGGGGTGCAGTTACTGCAGTCTTAAAAACAAAAGCACATTTCCCACTGACTTTTTAAGCATTATACAGTAAACTTACAATGTAGCCTACAGTTTAAATTAATTTTATCAGACAATAGTAGTATTCATAGTATGCACCAAAAATGATAGGAGGCTAAAACTACACCACCAAACCTTGCACTTGGCAGAATAGCAGACCTGAGAAAGCCATAAATCAGAAAGGGCCAACACACGCGTTGTTTGAGCAGATAGTTCGAAAATAAAACCCTGCTCTAACCTGCTTGCACATTCCTGCTGCAACCCCTGTGCATACAGTATGCAGTGATTCCAAGTGCTAGACACCTTTCTCAGACCTTCACAGGTAAAACACACGCAAGTGCAAAATGAGGAAGCCAGTTTCCTTGGGTGGTCAGCGCACAGGGAGATGGTGGAGTAGATTTGCGTCTCTCCTTCTGGTTTCTTACCTGAGCAGTCACGGTGTTAAATGGGACCGTCTCTGGACTGAGCGCCCTTCTTAACTGGGCATCAAGATCTTCCAAAGGCTGCTGAGACTAAAGAAAAACATGAGGTAAAGAAAGCCAAGAACACCACACCCCGAGGAACGTTAGGTTATTATCATAACCCTGGTTCCCTGAAATAGAAATGTAACCATTACCTCATGGATATTAATCCTTTAATACCATCTAACCTGAACAGACATATCAAAGCTGCACATAGTGCTTGTGATATAGTCGTGCCCACCCACAAGGACGTAAACAACCACTGACACAAATATCGTTATCAGACTGCTGCAATACAGACAGTGACCTTTAAGGTTAATGGCTACATTTCTATTTCAGGGAACCAGGGTTATGATTTATAACCTAACGTTCCCTATCAAGTATGAAATGTAACCATTAATTACCATTACCACGGGTAGACATACAAAAGCTGTCGCAAGAGATTATTGCAGACCAACTGGAATGCTACAAGGCTCGGCCAAGACCACCTTGTGCGTTACCATGAGGAACCCAATACAAGTAGACGGGGCTATAAAATTGATGGAGAACTCAGCTCTGTTTATGCTGTAAGGGTCGAGCTTGAGGCCACCCTTAACACTCTTGTTCTAAAACCAGGGTTTTGTGGATCCATGTCATTCAGCTGATAGAGCCGTGTAAAAGCATGGGGAGTAGCCCACACTGCTGCATCGCAAATGTCCCTGACAGATGCGCCGTGGAACAAAGCCCAAAAAGTTGCCATGCCCCTGGTAGAATGGGCAGTGAGCTTCTCTGGAAGGGGACAAGTTGGCTCATTCATATGCAGTCTTAACCGTATCTGTGCTCCATCTTGACAGCCTCTGTTTAGACAGAGCTTTCCCATGGGACTTAGCCCCATAACAGATAAAAAAACTGCTCAGAATGCCTCCAACTTTGAGTTTTGTTCACATAATACACTAGTGCCCGTACCGGGCAAAGCATATGGAGCTGCCGCTCTCCATCAGACTGGAAAGGAGGCAGATGAAAAGCCTCAAGTTCCATCGTCTGGTTAATGTGGATTGCCGAGATGGTTTCCGGCAAAAAAGCAAGATTAGTGCGATGTGTGACTTTCGCCCTGCAAAAATTAAGCAGGGTTTTGCAATCGAAAAAGCATGCATCTCACCGACCCGCTTAGCGGATGTGATCACAAGCAAGAAAGCCGCTTTCATAGATAAATATTTCAGCTCCGCTGAATGCAACGGCTCAGAGGAAGGCTTCACAAGAGCTTCAAGCACCACATTAAACCTCCAGCGAGGGACAATGTCCTTCATAGGCAGCCAAAGCCGCCGAGCCCCTTTCAAAAATTGCCCCACCAGGAAATGCGTTCCTGGGGAGACTGAATCAATTTTATTATGACAAGCCGAAATGGCTGCCAAATAGACCTTCAATGTAGAGGGGATTTCCCTCATCAAAAGGACCTGTAAAATTGCAGTATAACTGCCATGGGACAGTTTGTAGGGTCAAACCCCTTGGGCAGACACCACATTTGAAAAACGCCCCACTTGTACCCATACTGGGAACATGTGGACTGTGCTCTGGCATTCTGTAAGGTGTCAATGACCCTATTAGAAAGCCCAAGACTGCTCAAATGGTGCCGTTCAGGGGCCAGACCCAGAGCTGCAAGCTCGAGGGGTCGGGATGCCAGAATGTCCCCTGAGCCTGACTGAGCAGGTCACAGTGTTTCGGCATGCTCCACGGCTGGCCTTTCAGGAGCTGTTTGCAAGCAGATTGACCCAGTGCAAGCGTCTTGGTCTAACGCAGGGCAGCTGTGCCCAGCAGATGCATTAGTATTTCTGTGGAAAAAGACAGAAAATACAACAGAGAGAAAAATTCTCACACAAAATAGTAACCAAACAATTACCGTTATTTTAATACATATTTTTTAAAACAAAAAACAAATGTTTTATTTTACTCTTCAACCGAAGCTAGCAGCTTACGAGAGAGAACACAAGTAGCTGACTTAAGGCGTTTGATCCCGGGGAAGGGGCAGCAAAGCTCCCGGCTTCACGCAGGGCACAAGGCCGCTGAGGGACTAACAAAACAACAACGACTAAGTGCACAAAACGTGAAGTCATTTTACTAAAACATGTGAAAACAATCGTAATAAGTGTAAAAACGCAAGCGAAAAATCTGATACAACACTTTGGGTCACTTATCTGTTTGTAGATCGCTTTTCAGGCAGTAAAAAGAAAAATGATAAAGATATTTGTGTCAGTGGTCGTTTATGTCCTTGGGGGTGGGCACGACTGCGTCACGGGCACTACGTGCAGCTTTGATATATCTATTCAGGTTAGACGGTATTAAAGGATTAATACCCATGAGGTAATGGTTACATTTCGTACTTGATAGGGAACGCTCTTTAAACATATAATAATAATAATGTAAGTGTGACACTAAAGTCCCATAGGGTCTCTATAACTACACTCATGTTAATGTATTAAACCACATTTAAACGTTATGCATGACAGCCAATTCATATATTTAACACATCAATTTATGTTCAGGGCCCAGAATGCACTGCATATCCATCTCCATCCCCAAGATCAGATGCACGGAATACCTTGTGCTAAACAGTGTCCTTACAAAGTTGCATTACAATTGTACAAGCAGTTCACTAGCTATAAGCAAAAATGTAATTTTGCTAAAGAAACACAGTGGTGACCATCCACCACAACTAATTTCTTACAAAATCCCACTAACGAAAACACTTTCAATGCCTTTTCCTAAAAAACTAAAATCATCCATTTGCATTTTCACTGAAAAATGAAAGTAGATTATTTAAAATGCTTCTTGCCAATTGCAGACCCTTTTGACCTGTATCCTTTCAAACCTAAATGCTTTTCAGGGATGAAATAAGACTCCTATTGCATAGCAGTTTCACCAATTCAAACATGTGTACGTGTAAAAAGCTCAGGTGTGTCTTATTAAACTCTTAGTACAACCAGGAATGGAGCAAACTGCTATGCAATGGGTCTTCCTTCCATCGTTGCTTCTGGAAGGGTACATGAATTTCCTTCTAAAGAGAAGTCCAGGTTTCGAAAGGTCGAAGCAGAGACCATGCTTGAAAGTACAGAAAGGGAACTCCTGCATGCGTAGACTTCTGGATAGTGTTTAACATACTTGTCACAGAGGAGGAGAGTATGACAGAGAGAAGAGAACAGGACTGTGGGTAGTAATAAAGCACCTGGGTTAGTGTAGGTCCTGGAAAGGGGGGCTGCTGTTCAGTGGGTGGAGTGCCAGCCTGCAATTCTGTGCCTACAGGCAATACCTAAGACAACGAAGGTGAAAGGAAAACGTCTCAATAGGATTTATCAAAATGCTAGAAGATTTTATAAATTAAATCTATAAAAGGACTAATAAATTTTTAAAAAAATGTGAATGTTAAAAGCTACATGGAAATTGTGTGTAAAGTTTTGCTTTAACTGGCACGTGACACTTAGAAATTAGAGGTGTTTTGTTGTTGGAAAATCCACTCAACATGCAATTAATGACAGATTTAAAGAACCTCAGACTTGAAAAGGAAGAGAAGCACCTAGCATGCAGCATTCAGTACGTTTCAATCTTTAGGAATGTTCTTTCAGCCATTGGAGGTTAAATTAAGGAGGGTTAGAACAGAATTATTTGCAAGAATTATTCACTTGAGAAACAGGATGTTAAAAGTAATGGCTTTACAACAATTAACACCTTGTTCATTTAAAAAAAAAAAAAAAAAAAAAAACACACCACACATTATTATATAATCGTATTTCTTCTAGCCAATGTATTTCATAATCTCTTCCGTCTAACCTCACCAATGCTCTAGGTTCAGTCTTGCATGTATTTCACTTAACCTTTTTTTGTCAAACAAGCCACGAGTGAGTACCACTGTTTTAAAACGTCACTCGTGGCTCTAATATACATATGTGCTTGTAAAATTAGAAGTAATTATGACAATACTGATACTCTCAACACTGTTGTTACCAAGATTTCTCACAAACTGAATAAGTGCTTCTCTGTGCACGGTAGAACTGATAAGGAACCTACCGGTACCCGCCCCAAAGGAGGCTTGGCTTGCACGTAGCTTGCAGGGGTGGCAGCCTGACCGGGGGTGGCTACAGGGGTGGCGGTGGATAACCCTGTGCTTCCGAGGGGCAGGCTGGTGGGGGGCGCTGCCAAAACGCTGGACAAGCCCGCAGCAGCTGCTGTTCCGGATGGGACCTGAGCTCCAGACGGGTCGCTTGCTGTGCCCGAGCCGTGCTCCATGAAGAGATTGCGCAGCTTCTTATCCAGGGTCTTGATGTCATCGATGCCGGGTTCCCCCTCGCACTCCAGGGAGTGTGTATGCGGCTGGTTGGGTACAGAGGCCAGCTGCGGCTCGGTGTGCACCAGTGTCGGCTGGATCACTGGGATGGTCGTGGTGGCCACCTGCATCAAACTGGGGACTGAAGGCACACTTGGTACAGCAGGCAGCGAGGATGGCTGGGAGACAGGAGCCTGGGATGCTGACACAGCAGTGGGTAGAGAGGTGGAGGCTGGAAACTTGGGCTGCAAGCTGTCAGGATGGGGCGGTTCTTGCACTGGGGCACCAGTGCTGGTTATTGGAGGACCGGGCAGGGAGGCGGAGGTTTGCACCAGAGGAAGATTCGCGCTGGCGAGGACTTGCTGGGCCGACTGGGATGTTACTGGGAAGGACACTGAAGTGGGGAGGCTGGCGTGAGACGGGAGAGGGGCCGCATGGGCTGGCTGCGGTGTCACAACTGGAGGAGCTATGGAAGCCGGCACGCTGACGCTAGGTGGAACTCCACCAATCAGCTGCTGAGGGGGTGTGGTGAGAGGCGGGGATAAAGTGCTAGCGCTAGAGTAGATCAGCTGCTGTCCAGACTGAGACAGAGGAGTGGTTATGGTGGCCTGTGTGCTCACTCCCTGGCCTGTGATTTGTTGAACAGCAGGAGGGGGCGAGGCTGGAAGGCTGGGCTGCAATGTTGGGGCTGGCTGAGTGCTCGTGCCGGCCTCAGTGACTGTGCTCTGTGCCTGTGTTGAGGGAGGGGATGCTATGTGGGTGCTGGATGGGGTGGAGACTGGGGTCAGTCCTGTTAAGATAGGGAAGGGCAGCATGGTGAGGTTGACCATGGGCGGCGCGGTGCTGGGTCCCTCCTGGTAGGCTGCATTGCGGAGCTCAGCGAAGGCTTGCTGAAGGCTGACGGAGGAGGCAGAGTGGCAGAGGCTTAAGCTCTGACTGTTGGGAACCACTGGAACTGCAGGAACAAAGAAAGAAAATAAATAAAAATGTCAACAGAAACAAACACACCATTGTTTTTGGGTTTTTTTCACTGGCCTGTTGCAACAAGTGATTTTTTTATGACACTACTACTATACTACTACTACTACTACTACTAACAATAATAAATCATAATCATAAAAATTATTTTCATGACAAGGCAAGCTCTGTGGAGTACGTGAAATATCAATGACTGAATGGACTAACATTTCTTCCAGCACCTTGTGGAGTCTATGTGATGTCATGCCAAGGCTGTGATCAGGGTAAACTGTGGCCCAAAATGATTCTAGGTACAGGTCCTAATAAAGTGGCCAGGCAGTTTATATGCAAGGTAAAAACGTAAGAAACTACAACATGACACCGAACATGTTGGAGAGTTCCTTCTTCAGTATCTACGTGTATGTGGCAGGATGGCTTGCAGTGGTGAGGTGTGGTGAGGTGTGGTGACATCACGGACCAGGAAGTAACAGAACCAAAACAGTGGATGGGCGGGTGAAGCTGAATGCTACGGCATTCAGCTAATTTTATTAAATAAATAAACAAAACAAAAGATTTAAACAAACAACACAAAACAAAAGGGCACGTTGGCCAAACAAATTAGCGTGCTGGTTTTAGCACCAGCATGATACTTAGCAGTTGTTTTTCTTATTCTCCTCGCTCTCTCCGCTCCCCGTACTCTCCTCTGTACACTCTCCTCCCCGCAGCACGAACAGCTGCAGGTTCTTATACTCTGGCCGAGGGGTTAACTAGCTGTTAATTATCTTATTACCCCTCGGCCACAGTCTGCACACGTTTGGCAAGGATGCGTGACTGTCAGCTAGTTAAATAATCAGTAGCTGATCAGCCACGCATCCTCACAAGGTTTTTAAAATATAAAAACAACAAATACGCGGCGCTTTGAACTGCGCCGCAAACAAAAATACAAATAATAATAAATAAATATATAGGGGCGGGACACTCCGCCACAGTGTAACAATCAGCTTCGATATGTAAAAATGTGTAAGAAGCGTGATACATATATCCCCAACTTCTGAAATTTTCTTAAGCAGCTTCAAATACCATTTTAATATATTTATGTATATTTACATTTAACATTTTATGATGGTTCTGTTGCTGTTGCTTTTATCCTGTCTTACCCAACGGTAAGCTTTCTTGGAGAATGCTAACTGCCGGGCATTGAACAGGCTTTCCCTTTTCTATTCAAATCATGGGGCATATTATTATTATTATTATTATTATTATTATTATTATTATTATTATTTATTTCTTAGCAGACGCCCTAATCCAGGACAACTTACAAGATATCACATTATTTTTACATACAATTACCCATTTATACAGTTGGGTTTTTACTGGAGCAATCTAGGTAAAGTACCTTGCTCAAGGGTACAGCAGCAGTGTCCCCCACCTGGTATTGAACCCACGACCCTCCGGTCCAGAGTCCAGAGCCCTAACCACGACCACCATGCTGGTCCCACCTTTCTCTATATCTCTATCCTTATCTCCTGGCCTGTACTATATCCCCTGATAATAGTCTCACTACAACATCAATGCTGCCTCTGGTTTCCTTACCCGATGCTGGCATCTCCTTGGATGAGGAAGGATCTGGAGGAGGAACAGGGGTGGCCGTGGGACCAAAGAACTGGTCCTTGAGCCGGGCCTCTGGAACAGGGCTCACTATGAACCGGCGACCGGCTGAATGGACCACCTGAGCAGCAGAGCTCACCTGGGCACCTAGAGGAGGAAATTAAACGAGTTACTGGGGGTCAGTTTAAACCATCACACAGTTCAGGGCAATTAAACATATGAGCCAAACCCAAGAGATGCAAGCCATTAAAAGCATCCAGTATGTTACTCAATCCCTTTATTGTTAATTAAACTGTTTATTTCTAAATGGGGAGCACTGTCACTGTACAGCTGAACATTGCACGAGCAATGCTGCTGCTTCTTTGCAAATTTGACACAGTCAATCAATGTAAATGGACAGTTTTACTTAGTACAAGAAGCAGGTACATTTTCAGGGTAGAACGAGTGCTAATCTGAGTCAAATGGTTGAGGTAGAAATGATTTAATAGGTTGATTAGTCACTACTTTAAAAATGTGTGAACGTACTGTTTTGTAACACTGCTGTTTGTGCACTATTTTTAAAAACTGCATGGAATTTCTTTAAACTATTAATTAAATATTCTGAAATGTCATATGTTAATAGTTGCAACAGCAAATGCACTTCTGTCCATCTGAAACTGCATGCTTAGCAATTATTTCACAATCATGTGACATGCGATTAGACGCCTAACAGTTTGAGTTCAAATGTCACTTTGATTACTTGACTCCGAGATTTATTAATAGAAACAGCAAAAAAAGAAATAAAGAAAACAAGATTAGACATAGCTGAAATGCTTTCCTTCCCGAGAATGCAAAAAATAAATAAAATAAATAAATAAATATTCTACCTGTCTGCCGAGGAACAAAATATGCAGGTTCCGGACCTCTGAATTCACTCTCCATCTTTAAAAAACAAAAAGCAAAACTGTTTCATATGGAAGTAAAGCATTATGGGAAGTGTAGACAAGATAACACAAGTACGCTTTGCCGTGATGAAGAGCAGCTCACCTGGGTCTTGCCCTTGTCTCTGTTTCCCCCGGGTTCCCCCTCCGGCTCTCCGCTCGCATCCTCACTCAGCATCTCGTCCGCCTTTTCAATGATGTCGCGCACCTGCTCAATGAACGAGTCTCTCTCTGACTCCAGGATGAACTCGCTCTGAACCTGCGGGAGACACACTGCCACATCAGGTGGGCTCTTGTGGGACCAATTCAAGCAAGCTCTTCTATTTCATATGTATTTATTTAACCACAGTATAACCATTGAGATATTCATCTCATTTGCACCTATACATGCTAAATCTGCAAGCTCCCCTTTAAGATTTATTTTTTTCTCTTTTTTTTTTTTTTTTTTTTTTTTTTTTAAAGATTCTCTACTGGTTACTATCGTACTATTTTATGATGTAATTTCCTTATTCTATGGTCATTTCTAGTATACAAGTCTGTGCAAGAGAGTTTTGCTTGATGTCCCTAGAATACTACCATACTCTTGTATTTCCTGTTTTACGTCCATAACTATCAATCCTACGACACTTGATGTAGAACTAATTAAAAGAAACTAGTGAAAGTCTTTGACAAACATTTCTAACTATGATAGAAGTCTTGATGAACTGTCAATGATACAGAGCAATACTTGCATTACAGAAACTAATTTATAGAAGTATGTCGAGGAACTAATGTAGAGTCCTTTTACAAGTCAGATATTAGGGATGTGCTTTTGGTAATTTTTTATGAACGTTTAAACTCTTTGCAGTGTCAGCGTTTGAATGTTTAAACCATATCTACACACACACTCTTTATATTACATTCTGATACTGACAGCCCTGGTTAGTATTTTCTGAGCAAATAAACCCTAAATAAGCAAATAATGTTTTAACATCGCAAAACAAACAAACAAACAAACAAACAAAAAAACACCTACACATCAAAGTCTATATTGAAAGATTTATATTTATGGTTGTAATTAAAGTTGCTAGTGAAGATATAACTTTATACTATATACATATAGAACACATTTTCGGTTAGTATAATGTTTTTAGAATAGCGTGTTTCTTAAAGGTTCATTTAACAAGAAAAAAACAGGAACCTATTAGGTTTTTTTTTTTGGTTATAAGTAACTTTGCCCAAAATTATATGGTTTAAAAAAAAAAAAAAAAAGGAGACACGCATCACCCACTGAGAAAGCGAACTGTGCTTACAACTGAAAAAAAGTTGGAAATACTTTCTTTCCCTGGTTATTACCAGGGATAAAATAGCACACAATTTTGGAACTTTAAAGAGAATTGTGACTGATATTAAAAAGTGTGCGGTCTTTGATAGTAGCGGTGGGATTTTTTTAGATCAATTGTTGCTCGAGACGAGTACTTGAGCATTACAATTTCCGAGTACTCGAATCAAACACCACTCTCCTCTAGATACTGTACTAGTGTACATAAACCTCCCAAACATTGCCACAAGTCCTATTTTAAATGCCAAATTAACAAACAATCAAGTAATATATTAAGTAATTAATATAATGTTTGCCTTCTTGTGCAGTTAATTGTATATGGTCAAGTATTACTAAATAACATAAAGTATTCAAATTCACGAATCCACACAACTTTACATTAAATTGTAAAAAGAGATGCCTGGCCTACCTGTATGAAGTGTGTCTCAGGGGTCCTTTACTTTAGTGCAGTAGTTCCAACATACAAATAAAAACTAAACAAACGGCCGTTTGGTCCAAAAGCTTACAGAACAATTTCAAGTGAAAGAAGCCTTCCACCTATGGGAGGATTGGGGAATGGGGCCACGAGTCTGTGGTAATTGCAACTTTTTCTCCCTTTGAAAGTTTTGATGAACAGCTGCATCACGATTTTCTTTTAAGTGTTTCCAGTCTCGCTGTTATTGTTTTATGGGTCGGCACAGTATTGGGATAATCTTACAATCGATTTCAAAACTGCAGCATTCACGATTCACACGCCCTGTCCTCATAGAGGATAACGTGATCCTGCCCAATGTTCTGCCAAATCTATAGCAAATGTTGTAATGGATGTTTGCTTTTTATTGTCATCAGTAGCTCCATCCACAATAATTCTGAATGTTTTCATTTCAAACTGTGAAGCATTGAACTTGTGTTTTTGTGGTGTGGCAATTTTGTTTGGTATAATTATTTACATACCACGGTTTTCTCGTCCGGTTCCTCAAAATACTTCCAAAACGTGGCTTCCTTTGTTTAGAGATAACATTTTAAATATAGAACAAACTCAGAAAAAACGCTAGTCATTAACGTTATTTAACCCCACTGTGGAATTGATACCATACCACGCCTACTACAGGCATAAACACACACACACAGTGCACCAATGAAGCGCCAGATCAACCGAGAATAAAACCCGCCCCAGTGTCAATCTTTCTGTTGCACCAATAAGAAAAGCTACTTGGAGGCAATTGCCAAACCCCTTTCCTTTTTATAATATCCGCCCTTACTGTGGCACTAGAGCAGTCTGATACGCGACGGACTACTGATGATAAACTACTAAAATTAATGCATAAAAGAATATACAGTAATGTGCAAAAGTCTTAGGCAGGTGTGAAAAAATGCTGTAAAGTAAGAATGCTTTCAAAAATAGACATGTTAATAGATTATATTTATCAATTAACTAAATGCAAAGTGAGTGAACAGAAGAAAAATCTAAATCAAATCCATATTTGGTGTGACCACCCTTTGCCTTCAAAACAGCATCAAGCATCAATTCTTCTAGGTACACTATCACATAGTTTTTGAAGGAACTCGGCAGGTAGGTTGGCCCAAACATCTTGGAGAACTAACCACAGTTCTTCTGTGGATTTAGGCAGCCTCAGTTGCTTCTCTCTCTTCATGTAATCCCAGACAGACTCGATGATGTTGAGATCAGGGCTCTGTGGGGGCCATACCATCACTTCTAGGACTCCTTGTTCTTCTTTACGCTGAAGATAGTTCTTAATGACTTTCGCTGTATGTTTGGGGTCGTTGTCATGCTGCAGAATAAATTTGGGGCCAATCAGATGCCTCCCTGATGGTATTGCATGATGGATAAGTATCTGCCTGTACTTCTCAGCATTGAGGAGACCATTAATTCTGACCAAATCCCCAACTCCATTTGCAGAAATGCAGCCCCAAACTTGCATGGAACCTCCACCATGCTTCACTGTTGCCTGCAGACACTCATTCGTGATACGCTCTCCAGCCCTTCGCGAACAAACTGCCTTCTGCTACAGCCAAATATTTCAAATTTTGACTCATCAGTCCAGAGCACCTGCTGCCATTTTTCTGCACCCCAGTTCCTGTGTTTTGTGCATAGTTGAGTCGCTTGGCCTTGTTTCCACGCCGGAGGTATGGCTTTTTGGCATAAGTCTTCCATGAAGGCCACTTCTGACCAGACTTCTCCGACAGTAGATGGGTGTACCAGGGTCCCACTGTTTTCTGCCAGTTCTGAGCTGATGGCACTGCTGGACATCTTCCGATTGCGAAGGGAAGTAAGCATGATGTGTCTTTCATCTGCTGCAGTAAGTTTCCTTGGCCGACCACTGCGTCACGGTCCTCAACGTTGCCCGTTTCTTTGTGCTTCTTCAAAAGAGCTTGGACAGCACATCTGGAAACCCCTGTCTGCCTTGAAATTTCTGCCTGGGAGAGACCTTGCTGATGCAGTATAACTACCTTGTGTCTTGTTGCTGTGCTCAGTCTTGCCATGGTGTATGACTTTGACAGTAAACTGTCTTCAGCAACCTCACCTTGTTAGCTGAGTTTGGCTGTTCCTCACCCAGTTTTACTCCTCCTACACAGCTATTTCTGTTTCAGTTAATGATTGTGTTTCAACCTACATATTGAATTGATGATCATTAGCACCTGTTTGGTATAACTGTTTAATCATACACCTGACTATATGCCTACAAAATCCCTGACTTTGTGCAAGTGTACCTAGAAGAATTGATGCTGTTTTGAAGGCAAAGGGTGGTCACACCAAATATGGATTTGATTTAGATTTTTCTTCTGTTCACTCACTTTGCATTTAGTTAATTGATAAATATAATCTATTAACATGTCTATTTTTGAAAGCATTCTTACTTTACAGCATTTTTTCACACCTGCCTAAAACTTTTGCACAGTACTGTACGTTTACATGACCGGTTATACTAGCATATTATTAAACATTTAACACTTCTTTAGAGTTTATACGTTTAAACGTTTAAAATTCCCATCCCTGTCAGATATGAGCCAAAGTTATTTACCATTATTTCCGCGATTTCCTCTGGATTGTCCCCATCGAGATCAAATTTGAAAGTAACCATTTTCCGGTTGTGTGTCTCCAGCTGGCACTCAGCCACTCGGTCGGGTATGTTTGAAACCTGGTGGAAGAACAACAGGTGGAAACTACGTCTCAAAAGAAAAATCATCACTGCAACCGCAGCAAAAACATTGACTGGATACAAGCATGCACAGGGATTATGAAGTCAAACGTTGACGTATACGTTAACCATCAAAGTGTTTCTCATGCATGCTGGGAAAATGCTGCAATCTGCTGTTTTTCATGTTTTTGCCACCTCAGAAAAAAGTCTTGTTTTTTGTGATACACTTGATGTCCCTAGAATACTACAACTCATATCCTGCGCTTGTTCTGCACTGTTACACAATGATGGCCTCCCTGTTAAACTCACGCTGAGAATGCGCAGCTTCGCCCGGGACGTCTTCTCGTGGCGCGAGCGGCTCCGGACTGACTTGCGGTTGTGCCGCTTGGTGGATCTGCCCTCGTGTCTCTCACTGGAGGCTGTGGCTCCTTCATTGCCGTCGCTCATTCCAGATGCCACGTCCGAATGCACACTGCAAACCAGGCAGGGACACCAACATTTGATGCCACAGCAAACTAACTTGTCTGAAGTGAAAGTGCTATTTTGTTTGCTTGTTTGAATGTGGTACAGAAATTAAGTTTTTTTTAGTTTTTTTATTTAAAGATACATATTCACCATAAAACGTAACTCTTCAACTTTTGGTTAAATGTGTGATATTGATTACCAGCAGGCTTTTAAACAGTGCATCTCTGACTTTAACTCAATGTAAAAGCACTGGGGGGCAAAGCCTGTATGTATAAGTTGGCCCAAATTGTGATTTATTGACACGCTACTATATACTTTGAAGATACAGTGAAATCAGATTTAGATTGGACCTGCCACGGTTTAGATAATTACAATATATCCCAAAATGTTCACAAAAAAGTGGAATAAAACATTTTTTAAAGTTGATTAAACAGTAGCAAAGAAATTGAAATGGAAAACGGTAAAGCTTGAGCAGATTAAACTAAGACACTGCTTCAGTATTAAGCTTTAGGATTTTATGACTATTTTTCATGACACTTTATAAATGGTGTGGAGATACACATACAAACATCATTCTGCCAAGCGTGGTGCTTGCCAGGATTGATAATGTACAAAAACCTATGATAGAGCCAAATTCACAACATTATAGGAGGGGTAACATTTCCAGAGAATGGCAGCTCTGTATCAACAGATATTTTGGAGCTCAACATGCCATCACATGGACAGTCCTGTCATTTCCATGCCTGCGTTCTTAAAGCCAGTTCCCTTTGTACACATGCCGGATACAGAGTGAGGTCCTTACCTGTCCACAGAGGAGTTCCCCGGAGCCTGCAGCCCCTGCGTCTGCTCGCTGGACTGAGCAACACTCTGGGGCACCTGCAATGTCAGTGGAGGAGATTAAAGAAAAGATAAAGGTGATTTAGTGCTAAAAGTTAGAGTGTGTCTAGGAGGTGGGAGCAAGTGGTTCAAATAGACAGTTATTGGACTTTCTCCACCAGTACAAAATCAGAGTAAACCTGTATCCTATTCAAAAAGCAGGACCTTGTCCGTCAGTCTGTCACTGTTAAACATGCAAAAATGTCTAGAATTTTCACCAATCTTGCATAATCCGATAACCTAAACAGTAAAGCTACTAAAGTTAGTTGACTTTTCCCAATGCAGCCCACCCTATCGGTCCACAGGCAAAATTGGCTCTCTATCGGCTGACTCACCCAGCACTAAATGTGGTAGCGCCTTTACTAGGCAAGCCTCTGGGGAACCCTTTATATGCTGATTCTGAAGTAGTGCAAAGCACTGTTCAAGGTAAAAGTAACTGGTAGTCATTGGCAGTCATAGCCTTGTATGAAACTGAATTTAAAACAGTTTGTTGGTAGCTATGTCTCATATTTTCCATATCGCAGATAGGGGAACAAAACTGTATCAATGAGACTGTCTTACTTATTGAAATCCTTGCCTCCACTTTTGCAAAACAGAATGAATGTTCTTTATTTTTGTTCTATAAACAACAATTACGCTTTTGTGGTCATGCATCAGTGCCTACAGTTCTCTGAGAACCTAACTGAGCCGGGAGAAACCTTCACAACATAAATAACACTCTCAGACTTTGGCAAAAAAGTTATAATTAGTCAAGGATAATTGTATCCTGCATTTGTTTTCTAAAAACATTCATCATTTTCTATCTCTCTCTCTATTGAATTTTCAAGTCACCTTAATATGGTTTAAAACTCAATTTGGAAATAAAATGTACTTACATTCCAACATTTTTTGATGTACATTGGACATTCAAAGCAATTTAAAAACAGAAACATCCAATGGCATTGTTTTACAATCAGTGGGAGAACAAGCATGTTAGAATGCAGCAAGAGAATACGAGAGAATAGGAAGCTATTCCAGTGAAAATGCACCTCAAGAATGCAGGCTTTGCAGATGCTATTGTGCTGGCTTGACTGAAGCTGGCAGACTAAACTGCTGGTATGCTTATTAAAAATAAATGGGAAAAATTACTGGGATTGTTCTTTGAGAAAAACCAAAACAACAACTTTGCAAGACTTCCAAAAAACTCCAGACCCATTCATTAACTGAGCACACCCTTTTAAACCACACAAAGCCTCTGTTATTACAGTGGTCTGTGTGTATTTGGCAGCGTGAAGGAACAGCCCAAGACAATTTGGAAATACATGTAAAAAAAATATTTAAGTAGAAGACGGTTAATGTAATCGTTGGAAATTATTTTTGGTTAAAATTGATCTCTATTGAAGCCATTGGTACTTAGTAAGCCCCACAGCTGCATTCTTTTAGAACATTTTACTGTAGCAGGAAATCCACCTAGATTGCATCAAGCATATATTTTGGATACCATGGATAGGTGGCTGATGCACCAGGGTAATCCCCCAGTGCTCTAAAATGCTCCAAAAAAACCCAGCTGTGGGACTTATTAAGTACTAGTAGTTTTAATTGTGAACTAATGGTAAACCGAAAATAATTTTTAAACTATTGCATAAATCAACTTTTATTTAAATTCATTTTTGATAATTCTGATGTGGTACATGTTGATTAAATTGGCCATTAGGTACCATACTGAAGGGTTTTTAACACCTCGAACTGATGGTGTTTAACCTCGACACATCAAACTGCAGTTCTCTGCCTACCATTCAAGACTCTTACAAAACAAATGCACTGATGGCTTTAACTGTGTCAGCCGAACTGTTCTTCGGTCACCAAACCAGGTGCAATGCCATGGCCTAATGTCCTAATTAATTAAGTGTTAATGAAACCAGGTCCAGATATCTACCTGGTGTAGGATTTCGCTGGGATGAAGGTGTGGCTGGATCAGGAGTTTCCCCATGCTGACTGCTGACACGGAATAGGCAAGCTGCTGGGGAGACACGTGCGCTGGAAGCCCAGCCTGAGCTCCAGCAGACACGCTCGGTGCTGCTACCATTGCCGGCAACTGCTGCTGCTGCTGGCTAAGGCCGACCGCCATGGTGACAGGAAGAGAAGGCGAAGGAAAGCCAACCTGAGCGATGGAAAAAGGCGGCATTGATGTCTGCGGCTCACCGGCACCAAGAAGTGGAGGGGGGTAGGAGTAGCTGGGGAGGATCTGCCCTGGCAGGGGGTGGGAGGTCATGGCCACAGAGCTGGGCTGGGTGAGACCCGGAGCCAGGATTGGAGGTAGAGTTTCGATATAGAGGGGATGCATAGGCTGGGACACAGGAGGCTTTTGAGAAAAAATGGAAAGAAATAAAAAAGATGATATAAAAAGAGTGGGGAAAAATACAAAAAGGAAAAGATGTGCAGTTTTGACAACTGGTTGTCTGTCCATGGCTCAATTCATTAGGAATATTCATGACGGTGTTGGTCCTAATCTTTCCCTATACTGTGCAATAGGAATATTCAGGACGATATATTCCCTGATTATAAACTGCACTTTAACCTGTGTTGTAAAATCACACAAATAACGCATTGGCTGTTTTGAGTTTGGACCTAAATGGAAAAGATGTGCATATGTTTGTATGTAAAACTATTCAGGAACAATATGCGTCATTTATTTAAGTTTTTTTACAGGGTAATTCAATACTTTATGATTCTTTGTTTCCAAATTATTTGTTGATTGATTTGCATCCATGAAACTGAAAAAGCTAGTTGTCAAAAAGCCATGGTGAACAGGATGGGGGCTGCAAACATTCAGAGAAAACCCCTTCAACACCTACACAAAACAGGGGCTCTCCTGTGCTTCACAAGCAAGCAAGCAAGCAAGCAAGCTCATGATTCAAACAGCAAAAGCTTTCAGACACAGCACACAAACTGGGGATCCGTGTACACTGGAAAAAGCTTTGACCTTTGCAGAAAATCAAACTACACTAAGACTTTGTCTCCATTTTCTGAAAAATTTTACTTGGGCTACAAGGCTGAGAAAATGGCAGTGTCACACAAATGGTAAAAAAAAAAAAAAAAGGTTTACAAATTGACAAGTAAACCAGCTCGTGCCCTTCTTCAACTAGTCTGCAAATACCTGTAACACTGTGAGCTGCGCAGCCTGGTAGAGAAAGTGCAGCTGCTCAGAGCTTGGAGAAGGGGTAAGAGTTGGAGTGCTCAGGTCACTAGCACACAGCTGACAGCCATGCAAAGGGACAGCATGCAATAAAAGAATGGAAATCATAAACAGAAGAAATCAAAAATGCCAGCAGGCTGGAAGACTCTTAAGTTTTCAATTAAAAGACAACAGATCACCTTTAAACTTCCATAACTTTAAAATGCTCAATCAGAATTCTAAGGTAAAACAAAGTCTAGCAGACAAACGGTTTGGCTGGTGATTTCATGGAAGGTGGCACTAGTGGTAACATTTGTCTACAATATTCCGGGAGGTCATCTACAGTGTTATCTTTAAAATGGCTGCATATTCCAAACCGAAGTATAAGAAGTTAGAATTGTTTGTGATTATTATGAAGAGCAGCTTTTACCTGTGTGTGGGTGAGCTGCAGAGAGGGCTGAGTAGCTGCAATGGAAGCTGTTGGCTGCTGCTGGAGTGAGTATTGCGCCATCTGCTGTACAGGGGGACCACCAAGGGAGGTCTGCTGGGGAGTAGCCTGAAAAAACAAACACAATAAATTGCTTCACAGCATAAAACTGTACATTCATTAATCTTAAAATATCTTATTTTTCCCCCAATCTCTTAATGTATGGCTAGTTTTATAACTTGGCTAGAGCTATGTAAAGTCTATATATCATTAATAAAATAAATATATATATTTAAAAGAAAAAGGTTTCTCACTGTTATTCAAAATTCTTTTGCTGTTAATTGTTTTCTATTTGCATGTTTTCATTCTGACTTGGATGGAAAAACATTATTCCAGCGACACTATTATAAACACACACAACATTGCCTGTGTTACAGATAACAGGACCCCCCTAATGTTCTCTGCTGTCAACAGAATATTCTTCTTGGGACAGGTGGGGTCATTACCCTGTAACAGAGGAAGTAAATGGAAAGAGGAAACTATTCCATTCATCTTTTATCAGCTTCACTTGAGTGAAAATAGAGTCACAAAACCAAAAAGAGCAGCAGCTGCAGCACTAGAAATAACTTGATAGAAGGCTATCTTGATGAGGTAAGAAACTTAAAAAAAAGATGATTTTAAATTTAATTTATCACACACTGGTTACTTTTTAAAACTCTTAAAAGCACAATGTGGCCTCAACACAGCTTTCAGAACCATGTCTACGTTCCAAGTATTTCAGGTACACTGGTGTTCAATCCTTGACCTGTCCCCCTGCAGGAGTTCAATCCTTGACCTGTCCCCCTGCAGGAGTTCAATCCTTGACCTGTCCCCCTGCAGGAGTTCAATCCTTGACCTGTCCCCCTGCAGGAGTTCAATCCTTGACCTGTCCCCCTGCAGGAGTTCAATCCTTGACCTGTCCCCCTGCAGGAGTTCAATCCTTGACCTGCCCCCCTGCAGGAGTTCAATCCTTGACCTGTCCCCCTGCAGGAGTTCAATCCTTGACCTGTCCCCCTGCAGGAGTTCAATCCTTGACCTGCCCCCCTGCAGGAGGTCAATCCTTGACCTGTCCCCTGCAGGAGTTCAATCCTTGACCTGTCCCCTGCAGGAGTTCAATCCTTGACCTGTCCCCTGCAGGAGTTCAATCCTTGACCTGTCCCCTGCAGGAGTTCAATCCTTGACCTGCCCCTGCAGGAGGTCAATCCTTGACCTGTCCCCTCAGGCCACGCTGCCCTTCGTGGATGTAAGAAATACCACAATAGTGAAAGTAGGGAAGTCTTCTAAAATAATAATTGAGCTCTCTCTTTTTGTCCGCACTCTTAATAGTGTCTCACACAATTGTTCTTCATGGGTGATCTGGGTGATTCCAACTATTTGTTACCGACATTGCATAAAATCAAACCTCACTTTTTGTACATTGCAATCTAGGCTTAATCTAATCTCTTCTCAACTCAATTTAGAAGCCCCTGACATCCAATAAAAGCAAACTATATTGAGACATTAAATGCTATGGCTTTGCAAAGGCAGCAACAAGCCAGGCAAAACCAGTCATACAGAGTAGACAGGGGAGCATTTTGAAATAAAAATGAGTTTCTCTACCTGTGGGGGTTGCGTTGGGGTGTAGTAACCTGCATACTATAAGAAACAAACATAACATTGTGTGAGAGAGATAAAGAAAGAAAGAAAGAAAGGAGAGAGGCAGCGCTGGCGTTAAGTCGTTCAAATGGGAAAGAGAATGGTTATCTTATTACTCCTTAGGAATACAGTTCCCATACTTTACTCAGTAATGGGGCAAAGGTTACCTGCTGTGTGGAGGCTGGTCCAGGCTCAGAGGTGGTAGGTAAGGAGAGACTGGTTGGAGGTTGTTGCCCGGGCGCCTGTTTTAGAATTAGAAAATGGATACAATTCAGAATGTGTTTTTACTTGTTTGTGCTTAAGTATGAAATAAAAATACATATATATATATATATAAAATAAATAAATGAGTGTTAGTTAAAATGAGTATCATGCATGTGTGTGTGTATGTGTATATATATATATATATATATATATATAGATATAGAGAGAGAGAGAGAGAGAGAGAGAGAGAGAGAGAGAGAGAGAGAGAGAGAGAGAGAGAGAGAGAGAGATACTTTATATATCTGTGCAGAAATAGATATATAAATTACATTTTAACCCTGTCATTGGCTGGGCATCATTGTAAAGGCACCACCAATACCAGGATTAACCCTTAGAACGCTGCTGACAAGTATACTTGTCTTTAGTGTACCAAGGCTGAGAAACTGTAGACAAATATGATTGCCCCTTGGTGATTGCCTCTCATGGAAACAAGGAGGCAATTACAGTAGCAAGCATGAAATCTAGCATGTTTGTGCACAAGCAGCTGTCAAAACCTGGTTTTACTTTAATAACTAAAGAACGGTGATCACAAGTATCAAGAAAAAAAAAAAAAGACTGCAACACTATGCCAAGACGTGTGAATTTGTGGTTGCCACATTGCACAACACCAGCATTCTAAGGGTTAACATGCATCTTGTTAAGTTGCAGAAGTCCCAATAGACGCTATTGTACGATTCAATGAAACATTGTATTGTTTTCTGAGTATGCTGTATTCACATGTAGTGCAGTGAAAGACATTATGTACATATTTTAACCATTTCCAGCCTAAGAACAGTGTGACTGTTTCCAGAATGATTGATGCCTTGCTTCAGCAGTGGACAGTGTTGGCAGCATACCTTAGTTCTTGTGATGTCGACAACATGCATCAGTAATACGGGAAGAAAAAAGGCAAAAACTGTCAATGATTTTGTATTTGAACCGGCTTAAACTAAATATGTGAATGAATTAATTAATGAATAGATGATTCTTCAAATTAAACCTGTCCAAAAACACACCCTGATGTTACTGTGTGTGCAACAGATGGGTGACAGCTTTATGAATGAGTAGGAATATTGAAATGAGCATGGGAAGATAATACAAAACCAGGAGGCAATGGGTTCTCCAATGGTTGGATGGATGCCACTGAACCCTACACTGCACCCAGGTTGCTGTGCATGTAGAGCCACACAGGCTTAGCTTCTCTCTGGAATCTAAATATGGCCCTGACCATCAGTTCAAAAGAGCTTTTATGCCAAACTTTGGAATAATATTACTTATATATAAAATATATCATATATACAAATAATGAAAGCACACACACGTATGTATATATATATATATATATATATATATATATATATATATATATATGCATGCATATACACATACAATGTCATATACAAACATTACTTACACGTTTGTATACTTACTGTGTATGCATACACCTAAATATACAGATATATCTACACAGACAGGGAGAAAGCGAGAATACGTTAGGTGATTATCATAACCATGGTTCCCTGAAATAGAAATGTAACCATTACCATATGGGTATTTACCTCTTAAAAACCCAAAACCTGAATAAGATATATCAAAGCTGCTCGTCGAGCCTGTAATGCAGTCCTGACCCACCCCCAAGGACACAAAAGCACTGTTGTCACAGACCTCAACGTCATGTTTCCTTCAAGCCCGCTGCAATCATGGACGCAGCGACCTTGAAGGTAAATTGTTACATTTCTATTTCAAGGAACCAGGATTAGGATAATAACCCAACGTTCCCTTTCAAGTACAAAATGTAACCATTACTGAATGGGTGAGTGTACCAAAGCCGTCGCAAGGCAATATTGCAGAATGACTGGACTGCTACAAGGCTGCGCCTTGTGCTTTACCATTCGGAACCCTGGTAACAAGTAGCTACGGCTAAAAAAACTGAGGGAGAACTCACCTCTATGTTATGTTATAAGGGTTGACCCTGAAGCCACCCTCAATACTCTAGTTCCAAAGCCAGGGTTTTGGGGATCCATGACATTCAGTCGATACAATCTTGTAAAGGTATGGGGAGTAGCCCAAACCACTGCATTGCAAATGTCATCGACAGATGCACCCTGGAACAAAGCCCATGAAGTTGCCATGCCTCTGGTGGAGTGGGCAGTGAGCTTTTCTGGAGGGGGCAAGTTGGCCAGCTCATAGGCAGTCCTGGCCATTTGGACAGCCTCTGCTTAGACACGGCTTAACAATGGGATTTCGCCCCATAGCAGACAAAAAATAGTTCAGACTGACTCCAACTTTTCGTCCTGTCAACATAGTACGCCAGGGCCCGAACTGGGCAGAGCGTATGGAGCGGTCGCTCTCCGTCAGACTGGAAAGGTGGATGGAAAGCCTCCCATTCCACAGACTGGTTCACATGGAATGCCGAGATCATCTTCGGCAAAAAAACAAGATTGGTACAGAGTGTAACCTTTGTCCTGGCCTCTGTAAAAATTAAGCAGGCTTTTACAATGGAAAATGCCTGCATCTCACTCACACGCTATATGGAGGCGATAGCAAGCAAAAAGCCGCTTTGAGCGATAAACATTTTAGCTCAGCTGAATGCATGGGCTCAAAACGGATGCTTGATGAGTGCATTAAGCACCATGTTTAACCTCCAGCAAGGAACATTGGTCCTTCATAGATGGCCGAAGCTGCCGAGCCCCTTTTAAAAATTGCCCCACCAGGATGTGAGCTCTTGGGGAGACCAAGTCAATTTTGACATGGCAAGCTGAAATAACTGCCAGATAGACTGAACGTGGAGGGGAATTTCCCCTTGTCAAAAACGTGCTGCAGAAAAAGACACCACGTCTGAAAAACACCCCACTTGTACACATACTGGGAACACGTGGACGGTGCTTTGCCATTCTGCAGTGTGTCAATGACCCTATTAGAAAGCCCCAGATGGCTCAAATACAGCCGTTCAGGGGCCAGACCCCGAGCTGCAGGCTCGATTGGTCAGGACGCCATAAGGTCCTCTGTGCCTGACTGAGCAGGTTGCGGCGCTTGGACAGTCTCCACGGCTGGCCACTCAGGAACTACATCAGGGTTGAAAACCAGTCTCCTGGGCCAATAAGGGGCTACTAAAAGCACCTTGGCCTGATCCTGCCTGATTTTCTCCAGCCACAGCAGGGTCGAGCAGTGGGAAGGCATACAACAGTTGCTTCAGACACTGGTGTGCCAAGGAATCTATTGCCAGCATGTCCCCACCTACTATTATGGAGAACCAGAAGGGACAGTGGGTTGATTCCTGGGAGGCAAAGAGATTTATCTCTGCTCTCTCGAACCTCTCCCAAATGAGGCTCACCACCTCGGGGTGAAGCCTCCACTCTGAGGCGATGGGGCTCTCCTTGAGAGGAGGTCCGCCGCCCAGTTTATCACCCTGCCCGTAGTGAGAGGAGGTTTTCGTGTGCCCAGAGCAAAAGCTTGCGGGCCACACAATGCAGATTGGACAATGAGACACTGTCAACAGGCGGTCGCGGTTCAATGCAGCTGAAAAACCCTGCTGTTGAACCAGGCCTGTAGAGGGCACATGCGCAGGGGACCCAATGGAAGGGTCTGGGAAGCTGTTGCCATCAAGCCCAGAAGTTTCTGGAATGTTACTACCGTGAGCGCTCTGTTGAGCTGAAAGAGCTCTAAACAGGCGGCTATTCTATGCACTCTGCCGTACGACAGAGTGGATAGCATGGACCTTGAGTCCAAGTGCACTCCTAGATAGGAGGCTGTCTGAGAAGGCGTAAGCTGGCTCATCGCACGATTTACTGTAAGGTCCAACCATTGAAGGTGGCTGGTGACAAGTTCTGTGTGGGCCTCTGCCTGTGCTGGAGACTGGGCACAAAAGAGCCAGTCGTCCAGATAATTGAGCACTCTGATGCCTTTGTCTCTCAAAGGAGCCAGGTCAGCTTCCATGCACTTCGAGAAGGCACGGTGAGCTAGGGAGAGGCTTGAGGATCACCTCAGAGACCCGGCACTGCTTGTTGGGGCAAGCAGCGTCCTTGGACAGGAGTGGTAAATTAGGCGCCTGGACCAAGGTGGCAATAGAAGCCTCCACCGGCAGAAACTGGGCCAGGCCCAGCTTCTCAGCATCATGTACCCTATGTAGGTTGTCCATCTACCGGGAAACAGCAGGGGCTGTTGCCGGGTAATCCCAGTAAGACTGGATTTCAAAAAGAAAATCTGGGTGCACTGGGGGGCGGCACGGGAGAGATGGTAGGCACATCATCGAAAATGCCTTGTTTTGCCTTCTGTAGACCAGGGCACTTGCAAAATTGCAGTGGACCTTTTTATCATCGACATAAGCTCTGCTGACAAAGAGAGCTTAACTGCAGGGGATGCGCTGCCAGACTCCACATCTTCGTATGGGAATATCAGATCTTGTTTGCCCTCCTCCTCAGAGGCGGCGATGGACAGTATGTCCTCCTGTGGCCAATCTGTGCTCGGGGGCCCCAAGGGGACAGGCGGCGCTGAACGTTCCTACAGTAATTCTACGAGAAAAGTTCCTTGGTGTGAAACAGCTGCTCAGAGCTTTTCCATCTGCTCCGAGGCGACACTTCATCTTCCTTGGGAGAGAAGGAAAAGCAGAGGAAGATGAGGAAGACTGCTTCCTGCGTGGGCTACTTTCCCGGGTGCGTTGTCCGGTCTGTCTTGGCACAGAGCGATGGGGTGAGGACGCAGCCACCTCTCTAACAGAGGGTAATGGGGAAGAGCGCTGTGCAGGAGTAAGGGGGGAAGAGCGCTGTGCAGGAGTAAGAGACGCAGAGCGCTCTGTAGAGCTGTGGGAGAAACGTTTCTCCAGCGTGTGCTTAGATAAATGGGGTGCTCTGGCCCTAGTCAGGAAAAGCATCTGCCGTGCTTGTCCTCAAACAGGCAGACTGACCTTGCATGCGTTGCCAGGATAAAACCCAGAAATCATGCAGCAATGCAGAGTATAGTATACAGGTGCTGCCTCAATCTGCTTATAGATAGCAACCAGGCACGTCAAGACTCAAATAAGACTGGTTTGGTACTGGACCTCGGGCGTGTAGGAACAGGTAGAAACCGTGTCGGTTCATTGACTTTAGCACTGGGTTGGTACGATACAACACCAGATCAAAACCTGGACAGTACTGGGTTGGTTCGGTGACTTTAGCACCGGGTCTGTGCGGTACGGTAACGGGTCGGTACACTACCGGAATGTTATGGATACGGTACCGAGTCGGAACAGGTCGTGACTTATCACCTGGTTGGTACGGTACTGGGTTGGGAACAGAGCGGGTCGGTGACCTCAATATCGTACGGTACGGGTCCACTAGTTCGCAGTTACTGCGGGTAGCAATGTACAGGGATGCCCACCTGTAAAAGTCACCGGCAAAACCACTCAGTCAGTACTCGCACGAGACTGAGGGAATCCTGCTTGTTAGAATGAACGAACAGCCTTCGTAATGGTGATGCTAATGCTGTCACCAAAACGGCATCAAGATACTGTGGGAGAGATTGCAAGCAACCACAACTGAAGCAAGTATCTTGGTCCAGCACAGTGCTGCTATTAGCCCAGCAGCTGCTCTCAATACACATGTGCTGCAGCACCACGTTTCAGACAAGCCTACTCTTAGTCTCTGTAAAAACAGAAAAAACACAATGATAAAAACACTAACAAAATATTAAATGTAATAGTTACATAAATGATATAAAACGTGTTGTAATTTTAGCCAAAGCCAAAATGAGAAATAAATAACTCCAGCCGGAGCTATTGCAGCCTGGTGGGAGAGCACAAAGTCAGCCGACTAATGTTGCCTGATCCCTAGGAAGGAGCGACCCAAGCCGCTGGCTTCACATGGAGCACAAGGCCGCAGGGGAACATAACAAACAGCAGGCTGTAGTGCACAAATATGCGTAATTAGTAAAAGTAATACAGTGATTATTTTTACTATGACATAGAATTTGTGTAAAAACACAATAAATGCTAAATATATAGCACAAAAAGTAAGAAGTACTTATCTGTACCAGCTCTCCTGTCACGTCAGTTCTTGAAAGGAAAAATAGCATTGAGGGAGTGGGCGGGCCATGACTGCGTCACAGGCTCGATGAGCAGCTTTGATATATCTTATACAGGTTTCGGGTCTTTAAGAGGTAAATACCCATACGGTAATGGTTAATGGTTTGTACTTGAAAGGGAACTGCAAGTTTATATATTATAATATTATTTGTAAGGTAAAGAGCAGGGAAGTTACAGTAAGCAAGTTGTTTTTCTGACAGGTTTTGCTGCATTTAACACATTTTCAAATGAACGCCCAGCAAGGACTTTGCCATCAGTCTAGGCATCAAAACCCTTCAAACAGCTGGAAAGGATTAAAAACATGACCACAAGGAGTGATAGGTGTTTGGGAGAAAACCCTGAAGGTGCATGTAAGTACCAAAGGAAGGACCTGTGCCATGACTGGCTCAGAGTAACAAAGGTCTTGCTGGATGGCTTGGTGGCACGATGTGGTTCGAGCCCAGGAGCCTTCCAGGACATGAAGGTGGGATCCGGGGCCTCCGGAGGAGCACAACGTGTCGGCCGTGGAAAAAACAAAGAAGGCTGGCTTAGCGGGGTGCGGGGGGAGAGTGTTTCCATGGCTCACGTTGAAATAGCCGTGAGGGATGGGTTGGGCAGCTGAGATGTTGCTGGGGTAGCCAGGTGGGGGGGCGGCGGCGTGGGGAGGAGGGGACTGAAACTCCCCGGTGTCGGAGGAGTTGAACTGAGAGGAGGAGTCGCTAAGCTCCGGGCTGCGGTCCTTGTGGAGCAGCAGGTTTCCAGGAGGCAGTGGCAGCTCGGGGCTGATGTAGTTGTACTGTTCTTCTGTGACGGGCTGGAGCCAGCGGCACACCCCGTGGCCTTGAGCACAAGCGGAGGATGACGGGTCCTCCAAGTTCAGGTCCATGGAGCCCCGGCGGCTTCGGTAAATCCTCTGTGGGGACGAAGAAAAACCTGCCCCGCCGTCTCCCGGCAAGGCATGAACGTGGAACTCAAAAACAGAGCCAACGCTACTAGTGCTGTCAACGGCTGTAGCCATCACTGGTGGCGCAGAGAGAGGGAAGGACATCTGCTGATACCTCGGGCTGCCGTCCATGGAGGCAGCTTGGGAATGTCCATAAGATGTGCTCATCGGAGGCAGCTGAGTCGCGGTGTTCTGCGCGTGAGTCGGGATATAAGCCTGTCCAGTCTGAGAGGGGTCGTATACGAGGCTGGACGCAGCATGCACTTGCTGCTGAAGGCTGAGTTGGGTGAACGGATGGCCGGTCACAGGGAAGCCTGCATACGCCAAGGCCTCGTATTGGTCTTGAACTGGCTGCACTCCCCTCGCTAGCATAGCCGCGTGAGTCAACCTCAAAAGATTCTCATCTTGATGAGCCATTTCTGGTCTGGCGTCTTTGTAGCCGTACACATGGTCCGGCAACTGGCTTTGATTGCATAAGGGTTCATTGGCGGATCTGTGTGGCCCCGCCCCTGGCACGGCAAGCACAGAAGATGAGTCATCAGGCCCAGCCAATGGGTCAGCACCGAACGGGTGGAGGGTGTGGCCAAAGTTCCTGTAGGCCGGCTGAAACTGGCGGGTGTGGGCTTCCAAGATGGAGGTGCTCTTGCGGCGCTGGCAACTGGGCATTTTGGGAGTGGAGGTTGGTGGAGGAGAGAAGGAGATGGGCCTCTCTGGGATGGTCGGGAAAAATATCTGGGTGTCCTGGAGGGCAGGGACTCCCCCGTACGGATGCGTCATAGACTGTGGCTGTATTAACATGAACAAGAATGATCATCTTTAAAGAGAACACACATCAGTTTCCATCATCATCATTAAAAACAACAACAACATTACTGGAGTGTGGAAACACACTGTAGAATAAACGTCTTTCAGGACAAAAGGAAGAACAAAACTAAACAGAACATTAAACGACTGCAGTTTCATTAAATACAGCTGCGACACTAGCCCCTATGATTAAAGATTGATTGAAGGCTGCTGCATACAAATTCTTCATTTTAAGAGCTCTGTTTACATTTTTTGCTGCATAATATAAACCCCTGAATGGGTAAGCTTTACGTTATTGGTTGCTTTATACAATGCGTAACCTAAGCTAAAATATTTTAATATCTCTAAACTGTTTGATACATATTCGTATGTGGGCCTTACATTTCCATATATGAATAAGGGAAACTTTGGTATTTCGTTATTTAAAAACAGGTGAAAACTGTTTTGGGGCACATGAAATCTCTGAGCTGTACCAGGGAACTGTCCATGCTCTTGCTTGATACAGTGTCAGAGTAGGGTTGAAATAAACAAAAACCCTAACTATGTTCCAGGTACCAGGGGGAATATGTCTGACATTATTACATTTTCTTTTCTGTAGGGATACTTCCTGTTTATAGCACAGCTCCTGTTCGATAAAATTGCTTAAGTATACTCAATAAGATCAAATCAAGTCCTTTGTACCTCTTATGCTCCATTCACATGTCTTAAAGTGTTCAATTTAAAAAGACAACCTTAAGTGTTTGAGTTCTGTCTACAACTGAGGGTAACAACTTTAATGTGTTCCAATACTTTATAAGAGCTTGAAAACAACGTCAATAACGAGAATTCCAAGAGAAAACGAAACCCTTTAAATGGATATTACACTGATGCAGCAAAGTAGCAGCAGCCCAACCGGATTTGAAAGAGGAAGGCATTGTGTCAGGAACAGGCTGTATTTAATGCTGACTCAGGCCTCCAAATGAGCTATTCAAGGGGAGTAAAAACATTCTGCCATTGCCTGCAGTTATTATCAATACTGCCATTGCTTGGATCCAATTAATTGTATTAAGAAAAAAATAACAATGGCTACAGTGGTTAAAATCGTTAAAACCATTAGAATGTTTTGATTTAGGAGTGCAGCCTGAAACAGTAGTAATCTAATCGTATTACATAGTGTGTGGTAAGATTTAAAAAAAAACATGTTAAATGGGTCATCTGGAACATTGTTTTTCCTTAAGGGAACAACATGAGATGCCAATGTGTATTATTAAAGGATTATATTACCATTAACTGTGCACTGCCAAATACAAGATAAAAAAAAACAACTCTGAGGGCTACTTCAGGCGAGTGTGTGATGTAGGCTAATAAATCAATTCTTCCTAGCAATCTTTATCAGACACTTCCATTTGCCCCTATATAAAACAGAGAAATAATGAACAGTAAATAAAATTAACCCTTTATGACCTGTGGTGGTCCTGTAAACTTGGTGGCTTTTATTTGCCAAGTTTAATTGCCTTGCACTGAATGGGATTTTAAATTGCAGCAGTGCAGGGTATATAATCATACAGTAAGGTATAGAAATCTACATTTCAAGCCAGTTCAAACATTATTCTCAGAATTATCACCTCCTATTCAGGTAGACTGCTTAATATTTAATAATAATTATCTAAGAGTCAAAGGGCCTTTTTTTGATAGTTGACAAAATGCCCTTTATAGAAAATGATCGTGTGATTCTTGACTACAGTTCTTTTCTGTAGTACAGTGTGTTATACTTGACACTTGGCTTAGCAATCTGGCTTAACACTGCCCTATGGGAAATCGTTATGAGCAGTTTGAGATGAGATGTTCTCTGTGAATTACACACTGAGACCTCAGTGTGCCTCAAAAAAACCTTTAAATACATTTTCAACTCACAACACAAGCTTTGTACTGCCGGCACCCAACTAAACCCTGTAGCAAAAAATACTGCTTAACTTTGCTGTCCCCTTGAAATAGCTCATTCTGAGTCTCTGGTCATGTGACCTGCGCCGTGACACACTAACATACAGGGCTGGCAAAGAGGGCTGGCAGGCTGGCACGCCGCCTCTGCTGCTGCCGTGGTGGTGCTGAGTGCATGGGCAGGACGCCTTCCAGCGCTTTGGAAAGCTTTTCCGCAAAGGTCTCTTCAGGGGGGGTGGTCCACAGGCAGGGTGAGAGGGGAGAGGAGAGGGCTGGAGGCGGGGTGGAGGGCAGCTTGGGAGGACAAGACAGAAAGGAAGAGCTGGCAGCGGTGGAGGAAAGATGGGGGACGGAAACTGACATGCTACGACCACGCCGAGGCTGAGGGAATTAAAATAAAATACCCATAAATTAATTAAACACAAAAAAAATGAAAAAAAAAACCCACACAAAATAAATTGAGCTGACCCACAGCAAACTAAAAGACAGCCTTGTATTTGATCACAAGGTGAAATGGATATTACTGGACTGAATGAAGGGAATGGAATTAATAAATGCATGACAAGATGAAATGAGGACGGTTGACAGCTCACTATATTAGCAGGGTTCAAGATTGTGGCCAGTTTTTTTTAATCCTAGGACTGAAAGTGGCAAGCCAAGAAATGCATGTAAGTTTAATCCGATTCTGTTTACTTCCGGCAGATGATCTAATAATTAAAAAGCCTTGAACCCCTTTGACAGATCATGTTAACAAACTAATTATTATACTTCGCAAAACTTGTTTATCAGGAGACAACGAAAGGGCTGGACGAGATTCAATTTAAAAAAAATAAATCAATTAAGGGAATCTATCTGCACCAACTACATTACTTAATGTCTTGCGACATCATTAACAAAATTACTATCACAGATATTAAATACACCGTTTGTTATGTTATCGAAAGTATACCTCATTTGTAACATGAGGTATTAACAAGGACAGAAAGCTAATAAATCAATAGTTGGCATTGAATGCAGTGCGTCTCAATTTAATGATGAACTTGCCCCATTTTTCCTTGGACATCCCAGTTGCTAGGAATCATGGTAGTGATAGGAGACACAGCGATTATACACGGCCTTCCAATTGCAGTGTCTCCTATGAATCATGTGATCATGTGACATCCAAAGAATCAGAGGAAGTACTGGAATAGGTCAAGTTACCAATTTCAAAATGAAGAATTTGAGCATTGCATGGCATTCAAAGTGCAATTTACGAACAGATTAATTAACGTTGTCCTTTAGGAAACTAAAATAACACATGAAGAGAAAAAACAGCTGGATTAAATTGGCAGCAGTAATATTATGACTAACAGTCGTGACTTAGTGTCCAATAGTTTTAGTAGTAATAATTGTGTTTGTTTTTTTTTAACAATTCTGAAAACAGGACCTCTGACGGCATAGCCAAAACAAAAATTGGAAATTCATCGAACAAAAGTGTTTGACGAACAAAACTAGGGTTTAAAACCAGTAACATCTGACCGGATGTCAAAAAGACATAAGCACAGTAGTGCTTCGAGTGGCTATGTTGTTTGTTGGACATTCTTTGTGATCCAGCCAACGCTATATAAAAAAAAAAAATAAAAAAAAAACTGCATAACTTCTGCAGTCTTATTTTTACCATCTTGGTTGACACGCATAACATTTTTCAAATAACAAGCTAAAGAAAGGTTAGCTACATGGTGTACTACAAAAACATGTACCAGATTCAAGAGTTCTGAGTTTTTTTTGTTTTTGTTTTGTTTTTTACAGATGAAAATTAAGTGTTAGTACGAAAATTCAATATTGGTTTTAAATACTAAAAATAGTAAAAGCAGAAGAAAAGTGTTTTTTCCAGCACATGAAATGTTTTTACTGCTGGGCAGATCAAAAACCCAAGTATTAAACCAAGGAAAATAGAACAAAAATAATAATTTAAAAAAAAAAACATTTTGGGTATGGTTCTTGATTCTTAGACCGTGCAACACAAACCTTTCAGCAGCTAGCCATCAATCCCTATTTTCCACGAGACACAGACTGGATATATTATTTCCCCAGACAATGTTACCCCCCACCTTGTATTAATGAGTGTGGCTGATAAGAGACAGATATATATATATATATATATATATATATATATATATATATATATATATATATATATATATATATATATATATATATATATATATATATATATATATATATATAATTTAAACCAAAATACAGATACACATATGCAAGCACAGAAGCAATATTATTTCGTCTGCTCTTAACCCTTTACTGCCCTGGGTATGTTCACATACCTATTTAATGGCTATCTTCTCAATGTCAAATATATTGGACACTGGTCAGCAATGGGTTAATAAACCGAGGCAAAACAGTAAGAAAGAAGTAGATGAACCAGGTCCGATAAATGTAAAAGCGAACTAGATCGGGGACAATGCAGCTTTAAATAGTAGCTCAATTGTGTCAGACGCATTGCGCATGCTCTTAAAATCCTCGGGGATGTGCAAATGAATTATTCTGCTTCCAAGCGATCGGAAATAAAAGTGGAAACCTCCCTCTCTGCAAGCAGACTGTAATGTGCCGTTTGGTTCTGATGTGGTTTACATTCCAGAGAATATACAGAGCCGAGCCTGCTGGAAACAATGTGGCAGAAACACATGCTGAGGGGGGCGATCGTTGTTTATGAAAAACTATCCCCACGAAATCCAAATCATGAGCGTTTACATTCCAGGCTTCCCAGGGGGAAAAAATCAGGCCAGCTACCCGTAATAAAAATACATTTAACAGGGTTTTGGATAACCTCACTTTTTTTAATGCAGTACTGCTGTGCAAGTATTATGGAGCAGCAGCAGCCTTTTATGACGGTCTCTGTGGTCTATATTTGAATCTCAATAAGCCCCCAGTGTCTGTGTCAGTAATGTCTCTGAATGGGAGAAATACAGCAATGAACAGCAGTGTTCAGGTTAGTTAGTTGCAGAGATTTTATATGGGGACTGCAGGACTATGAAAGTGTATCAATAAGTGAATGCTTGTCATTGAACCATATGATAAGTAGAGTACTCTCCTAATATGCACAAATAACTGGGATGATATGCGTAAGGAAGCATACTGAACATATTCATAACTGATCAGCTGGGAAAAATGGATTGATGGGCTGCATCAGTTTGAACCTAGGTACATCAAAACAGTTTACAAACTTCATGGCATCAGTTCTGAATGATGGAAACAGCGTAGAGAAAGAATGATAGAAATAAAGAAATAAAAATGACAGACAGGGTTACACAGCCTACAGAAACTTGAAACAGGGAACAAATGGACTAGGGTGCAGTAGCGTGGCTGGCGAACAAATGAAGAAACTTAAAGAAACAAGGTGGGTTTTTTTCACATGCATCATTCTATAATGATATTAAATTCCAAGTTAGCATGACTCAGGCTTGTCATGTTTCATCCGGAAAAATACCATTAGCAATCAAAGCAACATTTCTCAAACCTCGCAAGCATTAATGAATAACAAAAGGAACACATTCCCACAAAAAGGTTGCCACAACTTAAGTAGTATGTAGCATTTAAGTATCACAGTGTCATGCAGGCGCAAATCAATTTCAACATTTGGATTTACCTAAAGAGTAGTTTCAAATGTCATTTGAATTGCCTTTTTACACCCCCTTAATATTTTATGGTGTTGTATGTACTATTTTGATGGTCTGGAGAATCCTAGGTACCAGGGCTGAACTGCCTTTCTCGTTCCTTCCAAATCATGTGACCTTTCAACTCTCACTGTTGATATAGAATAATCTGAACTGTCACATGATTTGAACAGAATAAAAAGGCTGTTTCCAGGAAATTAGGACTCTCCAGACAGAATTAAAGAAAAAAAAAAACACACCTCAGTATTGGAGCAACATAACCCAGAACCACTCAGAATGATTGCAGACAAAGAGAAATATTAAAAAGCAATAAAAACAACATGTGAAGCTACATACTCGAAGTAGTTTAGGATCTTCTAAAATGACCAGGCCATTCATTCAAAAACAGGGTGCTCCAGGGGTCTGAGAGAAGGCCTTCCTGGCTGTTGGCTGTTTTTTAAAGGGCTTAGTCTTGGACCCTTGGAGCTTGCATACATCAGGCTAAACCAATTTACCCACTGACCAGCAAACAGGCACTGATTGTCGTTGGATCCAACAAAATCCTACTTTTTCAGAAAACTGATGAATATAAAACTTAATTGGATTAACCTGTCAACTATTTAGGAACTCTCAACATTCTCTAAAGGATGTCTTCAAGTATGGTGCTGACTGATGGTAAACTCAGGATCACCAGATTTCTGTGATTATGAATTATTTGGCTCTAGAAAGAAGAGAACTAATGTTGTTTGACATGATTGAAAAGAAGCTAAAGGTCAGTATATATTTTGTGTCAGTCTATTGAAAACATCAATAAAAGGGAGTGTATATTTCAAAGAGAAATCTGTCAAAACACAGTGACCTTACTGAACAGAATCCAGACCAATGTTAATTGGCGTGGTGAAGATATGCTGTGGTATTTTTATGAGGGAAGCCTATGTAAATGGATCACTTTTGCCCTTGTTAAACAAGTATGCCCCGCCATTACATATTACAAAGTTTACCATGACCTACATCTATAGCATACAGCATATAGACCATGATGTGGGACAACAGAATAATTAAAGCCAAAGTAAAACTTAGAAGAAACTAAACCAAGTTTAGTTCTGGTTAGACTGAGGAAGTCAATGGCTGAAACTCAAGACTTTTTACAAGCTTACATTTTTTGACTTAAAGAGTGTTTGGAAGTTACAGATTCTAAAAGCTACTACCAGTGTCTCTTCTAAAAGCTGTTGTCCCTGGGGTTGTTAAACCCTCGTACTAAGATAATGAAATACACCGTTAGTGTTGCTGACCCACATCACTGCACTCACCACAGCTGGCTGCTGCTGCTGCTGCTGTCCTCCAGGAGCCTGGCCCGAGGACATGGGCTGCTCTGGGGGAGAACTGTAAGAGACAGTCTGCTGGCTGCCCAGGTGAGACTCGGAGAACACAGAGGAGCCCTGGCCACTGTCAACCGTGCCATCTGCTGAGAAAACATAAGAAAGAAAAAATAGAAATTTTATAAATGTTTTTTTAAATAAAATATTCCTGTTTCAAGTCTGCAGGTGATCTTTCATAGTCTTTTTTTCAGAGTTACTCCATGTTTTTATTGACTGCTTCCCCTTTTGATAGGCAAGTTGTATGTATGTATGTATGTATGTATGTGTGAGTTTTAACAAAAATATGCTGTCAGAACTACAAATGGCCGTATTGTGGATTTGACCCCAAGTACATTCTAATCATTGCAGTAGGTAGCATATAAACTGTTCAAATCAGAAAAATGACATAGAGAAATGTTAATTCGTAATGAGGAGAAGATAATATGAACATCTTTTTGCCAAGTGTCCCGATTTTATTTGCCAAACTTACTAACAAGCAAACCCAACAATTAACCAGATTTAGAGGTTGGCTCACTTTATTTATATTTCAGTTACATTTTTGTGTTTTCCAATTTTACCAAGATAATGGCCTTAAATGGGAGGCCCTATTCACATAATCTAAAGGAGTTAAACAAACAAAAAAAACACTTAGTCTATTTTTATGAATTGAGTACAGTTTAAAATGAAATGTTTCTGGACTGCTTTCAAAAAATAGTCAAGAACATTTTTTTATTTTTTTTTTAAAACTATCAGGAATGTATTTTTGTAGTGCACTATAGTGAACAGTGTTTTTCAAGACTTTGGAATTAGTTAATTAGACAACCCGCACTTTGCCAGCCAGCTAAATACTATGATCTTCTGTAAGCTGTTTATTTCACAGGTTTCCTTACAAGTACTTGTGTTTGGAAAATAACAACACAAAGCAGTAAGACCTGCATGGATTGGATTGAGCCACACAACACACTGGAGGTCTGACAGTGCAGTTTGTGGAACACTGGAAAGAAAAACACAATGACATCAATTAACAGTACTGTATGTATGTATGTATGTATGTATGTATGTATGTATGAATGCATGCATGCATGCATGAATGTCTAACTGCCACATGCATAATCTTGTAAGACACACCTGAGCTTGTTACCTATACACACTGTGACTAATCAAGATTGTTGTAAAATCTGGAATGGGTGAAACTGCTATGCAATAGGAGTCTTATTTCCATCCGTGATATGGCACCACTTCCACTGCTTAAAGATTACAGACAACAGTCCCTTTATTTAAATGATTAAATCATCCAAATACCAGTCATTTAGATCAGCGCATGCGAGTCTCTTTAGTCTATTTCTGTCTGTGAAAGTAAGGGAGACGCCAGCAATGGCACAATTTTAAAATTCACAGCCAATTAGGTTTAAGAACAGTCAGGGGACCAGGCGGACTAGTTTAATGCACCAGCCCATGACCTCTGGGGGTCTCGGCATGATGGAGGCTCAGGGACTGGTCTGGTAAGCACTGAGGTCACTTGCAAAACTGTGGGGGAAGCTATCAGCACCATGCCTGACTGTATGTAGCCAGTGCTGTCAGCACTGTGCCTGACTGTATGTAGCCAGTGCTGTCAGCACCGTGCCTGACTGTATGTAGCCAGTGCTGTCAGCACGGTGCCTGATCTGTATGTAGCCAGTGCTGTCAGCACGGTGCCTGTCTGTATGTAGCCAGTGCTGTCAGCACTGTGCCTGTCTGTATGTAGCCAGTGCTGTCAGCACTGTGCCTGTCTGTATGTAGCCAGTGCTGTCAGCACCGTGCGTGTCTGTATGTAGCCAGTGCTGTCAGCACCGTGCGTGTCTGTATGTAGCCAGTGCTGTCAGCACGGTGCCTGTCTGTATGTAGCCAGTGCTGTCAGCACTGTGCCTGTCTGTATGTAGCCAGTGCTGTCAGCACTGTGCCTGTCTGTATGTAGCCAGTGCTGTCAGCACCGTGCGTGTCTGTATGTAGCCAGTGCTGTCAGCACCGTGCGTGTCTGTATGTAGCCAGTGCTGTCAGCACCGTGCGTGTCTGTATGTAGCCAGTGCTGTCAGCACCGTGCCTGTCTGTATGTAGCCAGTGCTGTCAGCACTGTGCCTGTCTGTATGTAGCCAGTGCTGTCAGCACCGTGCGTGTCTGTATGTAGCCAGTGCTGTCAGCACCGTGCCTGTCTGTATGTAGCCAGTGCTGTCAGCACCGTGCGTGTCTGTATGTAGCCAGTGCTGTCAGCACCGTGCGTGTCTGTATGTAGCCAGTGCTGTCAGCACCGTGCGTGTCTGTATGTAGCCAGTGCTGTCAGCACCGTGCGTGTCTGTATGTAGCCAGTGCTGTCAGCACCGTGCGTGTCTGTATGTAGCGAGTGCTGTCAGCACCGTGCGTGTCTGTATGTAGCGAGTGCTGTCGGCACCGTGCCTGTCTGTATGTAGCCAGTGCTGTCAGCACTGTGCCTGTCTGTATGTAGCCAGTGCTGTCAGCACCGTGCCTGTCTGTATGTAGACAGTGCTGTCGGCACCGTGCCTGTCTGTATGTAGCCAGTGCTGTCAGCACCGTGCCTGTCTGTATGTAGACAGTGCTGTCGGCACCGTGCCTGTCTGTATGTAGCCAGTGCCCCTCACCACTAAATGCACAAAAACATTAATACATGTACTGGAAAGTCAAAGAAAACCCAGAATTATCGATCATTTAGAACTCTAGTTCATATCAAAAGAAGCCAGTATAATGAAATTTAGCCCAGTAATATTTGTCTGGTGAATGGAACCCGCAATGTGGTTTTCTTATTTCCTGTTTTGTTCATGTCACATGATATTTTGAGACACAGTTGCATCCAATTCACCATGCGTTGATGTGGTAAACTTACTTTCTAATCATCCTTTACATCACATTCTCAGTGTACAAGACAATACAGCTGCACTTGCCAGGTACTTCCTGGAATTCCAACTTTCCAGAAGCACATCACAAAATGTAAAAAGATAGTAAAATACATGGGTTCATTTCTAGGTGATGCTTATTCTTAATGATTGGCTTTGTTTGAGTTTTCTTTGACTAAGAGAAAAAAAAACAAAATCAAGAGAAAGCCCAGTACAGGGAAGGCTCATACATGCGATGGAGATGCCAGCTTGTTGGTACTGATGCTGCTGGTGCTGGTCTACTTCTGGCTCCTCGGGCTCCACCTGGCTTTGGGGGCCTGTGGTGGTGGCGGCAGGGGGAGCCGGGACTTTGAACTGGGTCTGTTGGCCAACTCCAGCCTGGGAAGAGGGTGTCTGGGCCTGCTGTACTTGTTGCTGTTGTTGTTGTTGCTGCTGTTGTGCTTTCAGCAGCTCTCCTTCCTGCTCTTCCTGTTTCCTCTTCTCCTGCTCCTCACGCACCAGCTGCCTCTGCTGTCTCTTGCGTTTGATCAGAGACACGCGATCCTTGATCGCTTTGGCCATGGTCTTGTGATCCCCGTCGCACACGTAGCCAGACTCCACCTGCAAGAAAAAAAAATAGTATGTATTTATTCCTAATCGGGATCACTGTGCTTGCACGTTCTACCTTGTTGTCAAATAGAAACAGCCCAATCTTAGGGGTTACAGTGGTAAAGCACAATGGCAATGCAACTGAAAGTAACCAAGTGTGTAAAGTAGACCAACAGGCATATAATTACTTGAATCTCTTGCGTTGTACGTGACATAAAAACTAAATAAAATCTGTGGATACCAACTGTATTCAAAACATGCGAGACACATACTAAAATTAACATGGCCTAAGATGTTGCCAAAAAAGTGTGTTCCATCCTTGAACAGCCACTACAGTTGCTCATTTTTTTTAATGAAATGAAACTTTTACTGATAGTGCCACCCACGCAGGAATTCTATAAAATTACTTCCCAAATTGTCTCTTCTCCCTAGCCCCCAACCTTCTACTTGATATGTTTACATTTCCCTTATTATTTAACCATTCTCAGTGTATCGCGTTATTATATTTGATCTGCCTTTTCCTTGTTCTGAACTTGCTTTGAGCTAGTGTGGAGAATCATATATGCCAGTCACTGAACAGACTCCCTCATTCCATTAACTGGGAACCTTCAACTCTTCCAGCCCCATCTACTCTTTCTGTCTCAATAAATGCAGAACAGGCTGGGCTGACAGAGTTCAAAGGTTGATTTGAATGGAACAAGGAGGGCTGCTCAGTGTCTGACAATCAGGATTCCCCAGGCAAGCTCATAGCCAGGGAAAAAAAACCAAAAAAAACACCAACAACCACTAAGCAATTGCAACATCATACAATAGAAAGGGAAATGTAAAAAATCCAATCCAATGACATATGCAGCTATTTACTACCATAAAAACCGTTGTATAAGTCGATTTTCTAACATTTTTGCAGGGCCCTTAAAAGGGGGGAGCGACTAATACACTGGTGCCACGTATGCGCCAGTCTGTCTAATATTAAACTACTATACCAGTGCCACAATGGGATTACTACAGCCACGGTTATGTCTCACACAAATTTTACTGTTAACAACCCGATGTATTTGTTCCATATCTATGGCATTCAGGTCATGTTGCTAGGTAGGAACACAAAACTACTGTTCTAATTAAAATTTTTAATTTCTTATGCTCAATACCCTTAGTCATTTTGAATGTTAAACGCAAGCTTTCAGACTCTTGACTGAACTCTCAAACGTCACAGCTAAACTGCTTCACTTAGTGTTCACACAATGGCTGTCAGTCTCTATGAATTGCCTTATTCCCACCCTCCCAAGCCACTGATTTGTCAACATTCAAACTGAACCCGCTCCTGGGATCCGAAGCAAACAGCTATTGGTTAGAAAGGAGAGTAGTAAACTTCAAGTCTTCCGTTCGTTGCAACTGCAATGCTATAATAATGCAGGTGACTTTGAGACTGGATAAAATAGGACAGTCAGACAAAAAAAAGAAAGTGCTACCCAACAGGTCTGAAATTCCATGTTGTTGAATTTGTAGTTAATCGCAATGCTGAGAAAACAGCACGTGACTGGAGACGAAACAAAGACAAACGTAAAATGCAGAAAGAAAAACGAGTTGATTGGAGGAATGTGTTTATGGCCCGATGTAGAAAACATTTTGTTTGAATGGAGTACTTTGAATGACTTTAATACATACTGTAACATGTTCTACATGTCAGTGCAACTTGTAAAGTATGTGTATGGTTATGTTTCTGTTTAACAAAACAAAATGAATGTATTTGTACAGATGGAAATGTAATGCAATTTTACTGCACAGTATGCAACACTAAAATGTTCTGTTTACTAGTTATTAAATGGTGCACGGTTTAGTTTTTTTTTTTTTTTTTTCTTTTTTAATTGATGAAGCAGCACTGTTTAATACTTTTCTTTTAAATTTTAATTAATACAACTAATTTGCAAAAGCCTATGCAGCGAGAACTATTATCTAAGTATGGTTTTGTAAAGAAATGTTCAGTAAAGCAAAGATGAAATGTTTTTGAACTTGTTTAGGTACTTGATAAGCTAAAACAAAATAGCGGTAAGTTAATACAGATGTGATGTATAACTTGATGTATTACGTTCTGTTAATTATTACTTTTTAAATTTGGAAAAACAGAATACTTTCTAGCAGTTTAACTAAAACACTAACATTATTAATGGAATAAAATGTTGCAAACAAGGGTTATTTCGAAACTAAACCTGTGTGTATCTCTATATTTATCGGTGTTGAGCATGGAAAAAAAGTATTTTAAAACACAAAAAAGGTGTTTTCCTAAAATTGAAGTCTCAAAAAGGAAGGAGCAACTTTTATACCAAGTGCGAACTATAAAATGATTTTTACGGTATGTATTTGTTTTTAATGGCAGCTGCTTGTAAGATCTTCAATATAAAGCCTGTGTAACCTGTACACGAGAGGAGCTCATCCTTGTCAGCTCCACACTACACCTACCATCTCCTGCGCAACATCCTCAGGCACATCTCTATCCAGGTCGAAGGAGAACTCGATGGCTTCATTGTCCTTGTACTTCCCCTTTAGCTTCTTGATGTCCTCTATCCGAAGCCAGAGCTTGATGGCGATCTTCTCCCCGTCATCCTCCTCTGCCAGCTCCACCCTTGACACGGTCTCCTCCTGGAAGAAGGCGTGGTTCAGCAGGTCCTTGATGGCATACCTAACAAGAGGAGGAAGGAAACCCAGACAGCATTCACAACTCATGCTAAATACACACTCCCCTTTCATATATTCTTCCCTTGGAATACAAGATATACAGTGCCTATAGAAAGTCTACACCCCCTTTAACTTTTTTCACATTTTGTTGTGTCAGTGCCTCAGAGTTTCATGCATTTAAATTAGGATTTTTTTCCACTTCTCTACACACCATACTCCACACTGTTAAGGGGAAAAAAGTTATATATTAAAAATACAAAACTGAAAGATCATAATTGGATAAGTCTCCACCCCCCTGAGTAAATACTTTGTGGAAGCACCTTTGGCAACAATTACAGCTGTGAGTCTGTTGGGATAGGTCTCTACCAACTTTGCACACCTAGATTTGGCAATATTTGACCATTCTTCTTTACAAAACTGTTCAAGCTCTGTCAAGTTCCTTGGGGAGCGTAGATGGACAGCAATCTTCAAGTCATGCCACAAATTTTCGATTGGATTTCGGTCGGGGGCCACTCAAGGACATTTACCTTTTTGTTCCTTAGCCACTCCAGTGTAGCTTTGGCTGTGTGCTTTGCATCGTTGTCATGCTGAAAGGTGAACTTCCGCCCCAGTTTCAGCTTTCTTGCAGAGGGCAGCAGGTTTCCTCAAGGACTTCTCTGTACTTTGCTCCATTCATTTTTCCTTCTATCCTGACAAGTGCCCCAGTCCCTGCCAATGAGAAACATCCCCCTAACATGATGCTGCCACCACCATGCGTCTCAGTAGGGATGGTGTTCTTTGGGTGATGCGCTGTGTTGGCTTTGTGCCAAACATAACGCTTTGCATTTAGGCGAAAAAGTTCCATTTTAGTTTCGTCAGACCACAAAACTTTTTGACACATGGCTACAGAATCTCCTGAGTGTTTTTTTTGCATACTTCAAAACGGGATTCAAGGTGAGCTTTCTTGAGTAATGGCTTCCTTCTTGCCACCCTACCATATAGGCCAGATTTGTGGAGTGCTTGGGAGATTGTTGTCACATGCACATTTTGACAAGTCTTGGCCATAAAAGCCTGTAGCTCTTCCAAAGTTGCCATTGGCCTCTTGGTAGCCTCTCTGATCAGTCTCCTTCTTGCTCGGTCATCCAGTTTGGAGGGAGGGCCTGATCTAGAAAGGGTCTTGGTGGTGCCATACACCTTCCACTTCTTAATAATCGTCTTGACCGTGCTCCAAGGGATATTCAAGAACTTTTTCAACAACTTTGTCCCGGAGTTCTTTTGAAAGCGCCTTGGTGCTCATGGTTGAGTCTTTGCTTTGAAATGCACTACACAACAGAGGGAACCTACAGGAACTGCTGCATTTATCCTGAAATCACGTGAATCACTACAATTTAACACAGGTGGAGGCCACTTAACTTGGTGTAATTTTGAAGGCGATTGGTTACACCTGAGCTAATTTAGGATTGCTATTACAAGGGGGATGGACACTTATCCAACCAAGCTATTTCAGTTTCTATTTTTAATTAATTTTCTACAAATTTCTAGAATATTTTTTCACTTGGAAGTTGTGGGGTAGGATGTGTAGATAATTTTTTTTTTTTTTTCTAATGCATTTTAATTCCAGGCTATAAGTCAACAAAAGGTGAAAATTTGGAAAGGGGGTGTAGACTTTCTATAGGCACTGTATAGGGCCATATTTTCAAAGGTTTCCTCCATTATTTAACTCCTAGAATAAAAAATCATGTTAATTTTCCAAAATTGTACCACAAAAAAAAATAAAACTGGGGTAAACCCTATAGTTCATATTTTTTTTAATACAATTTTGTAAAAGTGTACATTTGTCATTTATATACCATCTACATGTTCAGAATAAATCAGGACTGAAATAACAGATGTGTTTTTTTTTCAGAAATCCAGATTTAAGGACTTAAAAGAATACCCAGGGGTGATAGAGAACACACACAGTAAGGTAATAAGTAAGTCTGAAATTAATTATTATGAACATGTAGATTATTATGAAAACGCTGATATGAAATGGATATCTAATTATTATTGTACTATGTACTGTGTATAGTGAGTTCAAATTGTATTTCAATGCATTGATCGAAATTATAATCAGAATACAGGCTAACTTCACTGTAACTAGGGACCTAGAAAAATGTTTGTTACAGCAGGGTGTTCACTATAATAGGGTTTGGCAATTTCCTGCATCAGAATTATGACTAAATTATCATGAATATATAAGTACTTATTAAGATTACTTCACACTGATCAACAGTTAAACAGTAGGCTATGTTTAAAAGAAAGCAGTAAAGAAATATTTACACTTACATGCGGAATACAGTAATTGAAAAAAAAAATCCAGCATAGATTGCTTTAGCTTTTTCTTGCTTTTTTCAATGCATGCCGTTTCAATCTTGTTAGCCAGTCCAAAAAGATCCTCAGTTCCAGGTAATGACTGTGTGAAGCTAAGTTGCGATTGCCTTTCTGAACTCATCCAGTGAAGGCATAACTGATTCTGTGACTTCCACATCACCAGACATGTCCTTATCTTCTCCCCGACTCAATGTCACTGATTCAATAATGTCCTCATCGCTCATAGCTGCTCTTGTAGGGGGCTTCTTCAAATTCAATTTCCTTTAATTTTGTTTCTGAAATTCCCAGTGTATCGCATTCCTCTTCAACAGGCAGCATCTGCTTCTCTTGACCATTTTCTGCACACCATCCAGCATGTTTAAAGCACATCACAAAACATGTTTCTGACACCTGCTCCCATGCTCTGTGTGTGAATTGCATGGATTGCACAATGTCCACCTGGATTTTTTTTACCACTGTTCATGCACTCTCGTAGAAACTTCCTGTACCAGGAATTGAAGTACTGAATAACGCCCTTGCCCATGGGCTGTAGTACACATGTTGCATTAGGGGGGAGAAAGTGCAGGGTAGCTGTTTTCAGGTTGTTGACTTTCAGATGCGTAGGGGAATTGTCTGAAAAGCAGCACTTTACGGTGTAGAGATTACACTTTGATTGCCGAACGACCTAATCCATTCAGTCCAGATTTCTCAGTTCCTCCAGGCTTTTTATATTTCAAACACCTGGGATTTGCTGTTTTACCAATGACAAAAGGGGCCAGACAATCGGTTCCATCCATGCTTCCTCCTAGTAGAACAGTCATTCTCTGTTAGCTTCAGCTTAGTCATGGTCAGCATTCGCCAGTTTTATGAGCTGATAAAAAAAGTCCAGTTTTGTTAATGTTATAAATGTCTCTTGAATTGCAGTTCTGGATAAGAGATGGAAAAACATCTGGTCAGCCATGTGCTAGTCACCTCCATGTAAACTCCAGCATTTTAAATCATGCCGCTGTTTAAAGTGATTTCGCCATCCATTTGCCTCCTCGACGCCTTAAGAGAAGGCAAAATGTTCACATCACCTGACACAAGAATGATTTAGCAGACTTGATTTTTCCTCTGTCGGCTCACACGGTTGCAACAGTGCTCTTTGGTAAGCAGAGTTCTTTGTAGACTGTGGCTTGAGATTTTTTTTTTAATGGTTGAGATCATCAATGATTTTAAATTTTTTTTCAGAGACAAAGACAATCTCTTACTCGCCATCTTCATGCACTTTGCCTAGCTGCAGTTGCCTGGTTGCTGTTGGCTCCTCCCTGGTTGCAGTTTGTGAGAAGAGGGCGGGCAGGCAACGATTGCATACGTCATGCATGAGTCGCACTACAATAGGTTATCTTTGAATTAGCCAACCATGGTCTTTGTTTTCACTGAGAGAAAAGAGCATTCACACTGGAGAAAGTTCAGTGTCAGTCTGTACTGAGATCGTTGTATCCAGGTCGATCCTGTAATGTGATCGTTCTATAAGGCTAATTTCCATTGAAGAAATCTGTTCTTGCTGTTGGGATCGTTAGAAACGAGCGTTCGTTGTAAGAAGGGTTTGTTATAGTGAAGTTAGCCTTTATATTATTTAATTACTATATATAGTATTGTATGGTTTTATAGACATATATTGCATTGAAAACTGATGGCAATGATTTAAAAATAATATTCATAAACAATGTCTATTTCAGTGTTTGCTGCCATTGTCTTTCTGGAGCCATTAGGCACAACTTAAAACAAAGCTTTTGCCTGCCCGGATGAGTCACAAAATGATTTGAAACCACTTCTTAAAGAGCAAGCACCACCATTAACCCCTGTAATCTTAAAACCACTGCTGTGTCTGAAGTTTTGAAGGAAATGAGTCAATGAATAATTATTACAGCTAGAAAAATGCAAGTGACTAGGCAGTACCACAAATAACACAAGGCTTTCAAATCAGAAGTGAAGTAAGCCTGGACTAGAACTCCTTTGGAGAGCATGTAGCTTTTCTGGTTCTGATTGCAACTACTCAAATATTCACTCAATAAGCCTGTGTTAAAGTGCTTGGACTATGAGTTCAGGAGCTGCTCTTCAGGTCTAGTTCACAAACATACTGTATCTTGGCTAGATCAGCACAAGTGTCTTTATATTAGTAAGCGCCACCAGTGTATTGCCAGAAAAAACTAAGTAAAGTTGATCCAAAGTAGCAGATCACTAGGAGGTGCTGGTTCACACTAGCCTGTGTTACATATATCTATGACAGGCAACTGGAAAGGAAAAACAGCTCCTGAACTCAGATAAACATTAACATCTGTATTTCAGCACTGCAATAAGAACAACTCAGAATGACTGCAAACCTCACTAAAAAAAACTGCTTTCTCTTTGAATCTTATTTTTTTTCACAAATTTACAGATAGCACCATGTAGTTCTGGGTGGTGAATGATGGCCACGAATGATATGACTTGCAAGGTCTTTACCTTGGATAGAAACCAAGCAGGAGACAATACGTTATCAGCTGTGACCACACAACCTACCGTTTTGAAGTACTGAGTCAAATGTATTTACATTTGCAGTATCTGTTTGTGGACTTCATATCTATTACAGAGCTGGGTCAGCAGGACCGCCTGGACTTGTTGGGTAGTCAGACCAGTAGGGGTCGTCCTTCAGCCAGTTTTTCTCCTTAAATAATTGAGCTCTCCACCGAAATCAGGTGCTGACAATCAGGCGAGGGTCAATGGTGTGAATTCAAAGTGAAACAAGTGTTGCTTTGATTTGGGATGATTGCTGCATTTCTTAGACTGTGGAGAACAGAAATCCATACAGACCTAAGCAGCTGTTTCTTCAGTTGCGTCACTTGGAATGGTAAATATGCCCAATCACCCTTGGAGAGCTTGATCCAAATAAATAGGTTCATGCAGCACTACAGTGGGCCATACATTCACACCATTCTAGCATGACTCACCATGTACTCAAAGCAACAGTGCTATTACTAGTGCCTGCAGAAGAAGAAGAGATTATAGAGATGCACAGTTCACACACCCTAGTCTCTGTAAGTCTCATTGGATAAAGGCGTCTTCTAAATAAACAAATAATAATAATAATAATAATAATAATAATAATAATAATAATAATAATAATAATAATAATAAATCACCTCTCGTCTTTGTTTTGGCGAATGCATCCTTCAATGATCTCTTTCACTTCAGGTATCGCTACCTTGTCAAAGCTGCCGGGCTTTACTCCCTATGAGAAAAAAAAATAAAATTTAAAAAAGAAGGAGTGAAGAAACAAAATCATCATAGATCAAGGCTTCCAGCCCTCCCATGTGCTTATGGAAAATTCCACGTCAGGACTATATTTAGTCAGAGCTAGAGAGAACAGGAGGTGCCCATACTGTAGAGCAAGGGCATGAACTTGAGATATTACAGGAATACTTTAGGAGTTTTAAAACATTTATGACTGGTAATGAATGTGACACATTCCACTGGGCTAAGATGGAGAGTAAGCCGTCTCAGTTTGTTAATGAGCAAAAGGGGGGTGGGGTGGGGGGGTGGTTAAGCTCCCTGCTTGAGTGAGCGCACTCTCGCAGCCACGAGGGGATGTGGAAGAAACTGCCAATTCTTTGCAGAATATGCCATGTTCAGTATTCTATACCCCTCAACACTGGGGCTCAACTCTGCTCCATTTCCAGGGTTTTGTTCAAACATGCCCCAACACTTATTTACACTCTACATTGCTTGACAGTCCACATAAAAAAAAAAAAAAAACACCCTGAGCTAAACTGCAACATTAACATTTAAGTTATCCATTAATTTCACACACACTTCATAGCAGCAATGTATGCTAATATTTCAACGAAAAGTCTCTATCAAGGTCTTTAAGGGACTTCATGGCAATGTTGTTTTGTGCACCACTGAGCCCAAAGTGACTTTGAAAAGCCACTATACAAGCTATAACAACTATAAATGGTAGTGTAATTACTGTAGACTCACATTCCTGAATTCCAACTAAAATTCAGCAGATGATCTCTAACCTCAAGCTGGAATTGGTATCCCTGTGGCCAAAGGAAAAAGCCAAGGCCCAAGGGATCTGCTTTTAATGAAGGTGACAGACTACCTTTAACCTCAGCTACGGAAGAACTTAAATAAACAAACTGCAAAACTCTCACGCAAGGTCTCATCAATCAGGTTTCAAGTAGAGCAGTCGTTTTCCTCTTTAGAAACAGTCATTGTAACAACAGCCTAATACCCTTCACATACAAGGAATTACAAACTGGTCTGGCATAATAGGTCCTTAACTGTCTACTGTCAAAGTAACGAGAGACTGACAGGGGAAAACAGCCCTTGCAATAAATGAGTAAAATGCACAGACTCCATAAGCATGAAGAAGGAATCTTTTATTGATTTCCCCTTTAACATAATGCTGTTCAGTTGTTTTCAGTACTTTGCAATGCCCTAATCCAACGGTTCTCAATCTGTGGTCCGCCGGCTCTCTTCAGGTGGTCCGTGGAAAGGTTACATAATTACGGCACGGAAGTGGCAGCATAATTCATAGATCCCATTGGAAACCCAAAATTTGACACCTTAAAAATTCAGCTACAGAAGCAGGGAGAAAATGCATGCATGGAGAATATCTCCAAGTTAAAAAAAAGTCTAAACTCTCCATCTTTCTTGTACTGCACTCACGTGCACTCAACACAGCAGCTTGAAAAGTAAGGGATAACACACAACAGGGTGTGAGTTGTGTTGCATTAACATACAGCTGTAGTTGGGTTGGAGACACAAAGCTAAGTGCCTTCAACCATCAAAGCCGTATGTTAATGAAACACAAACACACAAGCCCTGGAGTGTTATCCCAGCTTATAAAATGGATACAGTAAAAAAAAAAAGAAAAAAAAAGTGCTTATTTTCAAGAAAAAAAAAAAATATATATATCCTTCCGCTTTGGAAAAAAAATAGTCCTCAAACAAGGTTCTATTTGTTGTAAACATTAAACTGGATGTTTTCAACGCTTCCATTTATTGTAACTGTTTACAGAGCGACTGAGACCAGCACTGAGGCTAACATAACAAAATTGAGTACTGTCTTGACCAGCCGAATTACGCACTGAAGCATATAATTATAACAGGCCGTTTACATTTTCAAGACAAACTGTTTTTAAGTGGATTACCATGTCAATAAAAACACCAGCTGCCCAAGCATTTGTGTTTTCTTCGATTTCATGAAGCTGTTGACATTTTTGTGTATTGCTTTTTTTTCTTCTTGTAATTCTAGCCACTTGTCTACGGTCATGCCTCAGAAAAGAACAAATGTTACGAAAGGATTGTCACTCATTTTTAAAAACTTTAAAAAGATCTCTTACAACAATGTGTATATTTATTGCAAGTTCAATATGCATTGATAATTTATTAATTGAACTGTGCTTCGGCAAAAATAAATTCTGCCGGGCACTGTACTATTTTGCATGGTAAAAAATCCTCAACAGCCAATCAGCGCGCAGCATCCAAACATTCTGTTTTATAAATAAAGATTCTAGCTGGATATTCGTAGCTGTGACTGTGTTGGTACCTCATGGATGTATTGTCATTTCAGATTATTAATTAACATAAATTAAATTCTGCTGTAATTATCAATTTAAAAATAAAACAATCAGTTTTTTTTTCCCTCTCAGTAAATTTGTGTTAATGACAAGTAAACTAGAACCGTTCTTTAAAACTCCAATTTAAAAGTAACTTTGCTCACAGAAACACGCCCACCCATCTTATTAAAACAAAAAAGGTAAGTCTATGGTTATTCTTGTTATTCTAGTGATTTTTTTATGTGCTTATTTTTCAGTCAGCTATACTGTTTATTGTGTGGTCTGCTGAGATAAAACCAAAATTCAGGTGGTCCGCGAACAAAAAAGTTTGAAAACCACTGCCCTAATCAAAGTGAGCAATTAATTTGTAATTACAAAATTAATTTATTTTCTGTGATGCGATATGAGATAGACTGAATTAGAGACTGGAATATCAATTAGGAAGAAAATGCACTCAGTGTGCTATAGTCTGGACCAGGGGTAGTCAATTCTTTTATGTGAAGGTCCAAAATTCTTCGTTACAGCAAGGTGAAGGTACAGAGCACATTTTATTATTTATTTATTTATTAATTTTTAGCAGACGCCCTTACCCAGAGCAAACTCAGTTCACTTGGTTTAAGAAGTTTTTTGCTTCTTGGTCATCACTAGTCTGCCTTTTTTGCTGACTTGTTTCTACATGACTTCTTTGCCTGCCAAAACTGTATAATTGTATAACTACTGTATTCATACATGTTTCTGTGTTAGCAGACCCATATATTGCGTTTCACCATTGCAAAAACAAAGCTTATTGTAGCTTATAATAGTCAATTATAATAGACGTGGTAGGGCCTCAAGGGGCTTGAGTTACTGATGAGCTCAGTAAGAGCAATACAGAAATATGCACCAGTCAAAACAGAATGTTAAATATTAATACTATGAATAACGAATACCCACACACATATCGCTTAAATACTGTGTGCTTTCCCAGAGAAGTACACTACACAACAACATGAATGCACATTTACTTGTATGTGTTTTTAAAAAACATATTACCGGTAATATTTTTTAAATCGGCTTGGAAAACCTACTTAATTATTTTATTCTTTGTGAAGTGCGACTTTTCTAAACTCGAACCATAAGGTATATCTGAATAAAAAAAAAATTTACTAATGACGATTATTAGTAGCCATGACTTGGTGGTCCAGTCAAAATGTTCTGGCAGACCGGATTCGGAAGGCGATCCGCCTATTGACTACCCCTGGTCTGGACTCTACAAGAAGAATCACAGAATCACCTATAATAGGAGGTTATAGGAAGCTGATAAGAAACTGCTAAAAAACATTAAGACTATTTTACACAGATGGGCTTTCTTAACATAAATATACATTCCAGGCACCACGAAAAGGGGATCTTTATTAAAAGGTGGGCAAACAGATTTCCTTTACATTAAGAATAGATTATACTGTAAGCAAACAAATTTGCTATACTGTATACTCAAGCAGTCGTACGTTTATAAAAGTTTCCCATAGTAAAAACATAGCAAAGTGTAAAAACGTAGCAGTAAGCATGGTAAAGAATAGCGAGATATGGTAAAGCACATTAATAAACATGGCAAACCAGTGTAAAACTATGGCAAGCTTGGGAAAACTTAAAAAATACTGTGGTAAACTTTATAAGGGCAATTGGATTTCACACCTGATTTAAAAAAGGCAACTAACAAAATCTGCCTTTGAAACGATCCAGCAGTTACTAATCCTAGTATATAGACAAAGACCTAAATACTGCAACATCTCAGTCAGCTAGCACAGAGAGAGAGAGAGAGAGAGAGAGAGAGAGAGAGAGAGAGAATCAAACTACAGCTACAGACAAAAGTTTTGCCTCACCATATAGAATTAGATTTTGCTTCATAAAGTCAAATAAACCTGCTGAATAATGTTACGTTAACATATTGAATTGCATACCCCTTTGTAGTTTTCCCATACTTTACAAAAAACTGACAAATTGAAAAACATGATATTTCGAAATCTAAACATGAAAATACTGTACTATTAGAGTTTCCAGTAGACTTTTGCAATATCCATTTGTAGTTCCTTTGATTAAATTATTTTAAATAAAAGATTAAATTGTGTTCATAGTTTTAAAAAAAAAAGTCTCAATTCTAAAATTGCAGGCGATGCAAAACTTTTGGCCATAGCTTTATGTTTGGCACTTAGAAACACAGACGTCAAAGCTACAGTACAAAATGAATGTGTGATTACAGTACGCCACCCACCTCCTTGGGGAAGTCATTCTTGTCAGCCTTACAACAGCAACAGCACTGGGAATTGACGATTACAAACAAAGGGTAGATGTCTTTAATTCCAAAATCCATTGGAGAAATGTACAGCATGCCCGGGAACAGAAAAAGGCCTGCTCCTTAATGCAGAGCTGAACGGAATCTCACAGCTAGCCTAGCAGAGACCATTGTTTCTAACTCACACACACACTGCCGAGTTGCATCGAACTTCAGAAAAACCTCCAGGACTCCACAAGTGACAGGACAACTTTCTAAGTGGCAGGTGTGCTAGCTCCAGCTCCTCCTAGCAATTACATCACATGACTATACATTAGCATGTCCTCTAAACTACTCCCTGCCAAGACACAGCTTATTAGAATAGCCTGGAAATAGCCCTTTTTAAAGCAGGGGACCAAAAGGATGCGTTGTGGTGACTAAGTATGCAGCTCTGGGATTGCTTTCTGAAGAACTACTTAAATAATAACCACCTGCCAGGTACTGCAATATTACAATTATTTTAACCTTTTCAGTGCCATTTTACTATTGTAACAGTGTGCCTCTATCTGGCCACATGGTGTCCAGTTTTGATCTTTTTGAGAAGTTGAATTCCCGTGAGAAGTCATAATTTCTAGATTGTACATGTTTGTATCGATGTAGGTTATTTTGTATGATTACATTTTTTTCTTTGTGTGATTTAATTCCTCCCCAATCATTTAAATTGCTTTAAAAGGGCAGGAGTAGGGATTAAGATCAGTCCCAGAGAACAAAGAGCCACTAAAAATAACTTGCACATTAGCAACGGCTGACTGCCCCCCTATCAAGCTGGCAAACTAGGACTGCAAGATCTTCACCAGTAACACGCCAATTCATGTTCTTGCTGAATCACTGTTAAGATGATCAGTGTCTGTACTGTATCATAGCGCATGGGTGTGTTTCAGTGCATCTCATGCATTTTAGCTGTTTCAGGAACGTTCAGAAGAATCTAGTCAAGCCATAAGTCTAGATGTCCAATTGATAACCAGTGGAAATATTTGTGTATTTGTTTATTTTAAATTTAAAGATGTTCACTGTGAATTCCACTTTTAGCTCATGTGAAGAAAAAAAAATCCCTCTATTAACAGTATAGTACTAACTAGTATTATTTAAAACAAATGCCATGTTTCGAGACAATACTCGGAAAACTAAATGTCTTAGAATGGTAGTTTAAATGGATAAGGGTGTTCTATAGGACCTATTCTGTATGTTAAACTCTATTACATGCAGCGCTCCAGATAAGCTGTGTACTGGGTGTTTTATGCATTGAAAAAATATGAATTGCATATGATATTTAAATTGAATGTGTAAAGAATATGCATAGCAATTGTGCTACACTGCTTGAGTTTGCATGTTATCAAGCTTCTTGTACTTCGCTGGTTTCCGGCATCTCAATTGTCAATTGTGAATATCCTGAAAGTGGTAGCTAAAGAATGGATCATAGAAATGCCGGAACAGTTAATTGTAGCCTGCCTGGGAATTGCCAGAAACACTTGACTAATAAGTTTTAGGGGGTATTCACACTGGGTTCATTTCAAACGTCCTCAGTTAGGTTTGTTTGCTTTGAAACAATGTATCAATATGCTAGCTGTTCACACTTGCCTTGTGTACAAATGTACTGAGTTTGTTTGGAAATGAACAGGGGCTCGTTTTTGTGGTTCACTTCCGTGTTTTCCCAGGACTCGGTTCACTTGTGTTCATATTGAAATAATCAATGAACTCGTTTTTTTATTAATAAAAGACCATCGGATGTTTACATTTTCTCGCATTGCTTCTTCACACTATGTAAATATTCAAATACAATAGTAGTACAGTAGCCTACTGTATTGTTTAATGTTTTGCTTTTTTTTCATTTGTATAAAATCCTCCTATATTGAAAAAAAAAGAACTACAGTATTGTAATAATGACAACATATAATGTATTTTTTAGGGATATAGGTCCTCGTGTAAAACATTAGCATAGAGTGTGTACAGCGATAAATAAATAAATTGTGTTTTATTTCATTTATGCAAGACAATAGTGAACACGTAATTCATACCTGGGAACTATTTGGCAAACTCAGAGACTGACATCCTACTGTAAAGCATTGTTTTCTTTCTTTAAGTTTACTAAACCAAAATCAGGAATATATAATAATTTATAAATATATATCTATATCTATCTATCTATATATATATATATATATATATCTATATATCTATATATCTATATATCTATATATCTATATCTATATCTATATATATATATATATATATATATATATATATATATAGATATAGATATATAGATATATATATGGTCCTTTTTTTAATACAATATTTTGTATTTTTTTTTTTTTTTTGCAGCACTGATAAACATATTTACGTACGCACCAAGCATCTTTGCCCAAACAGACATTTGTTAAAAACTGGACAACGAGCCAAAATCAGAATGTTTAACTTAAATACTGTACTATATTGTATAATAAAGTTGGTGCTTGCACACTCCCTCGCACAACATCGTATACAGTAATCCACATGCAGCTGTATTTTCTGCAAATGTGAATTTTTTATTTGTTTTTCAATGAAAGCGAATGGAGGCAGTTCACATCATTCAACATGAACTTGAACAATTCTACAAAAATAAAGGTAACAGTTTTTTTTAATTTTTTTTTTTTTTTTAAAGAGGTTATAGCAATCGCACCAGCCAACCGGAGCCATGGTAATTTTAATAAATTCCCAGATATGTTGATATTACAGCGAATACATTGGGTTTTGTCAGTCTAATTTTTATTTTTATTTTTTTCTGATCGAATTTCTAACAATGCCGTTGTTTCCCCCGTTGTCCATAACGCTCATCTGGACATTTCTACCACCTGTTTGTGTATGTAGTAACTGTACGCTACTGTACAGCCAAATCTACCGGGTTCGTTTCCTGTTTGCAAAAGAACCAAGACCGTCCAGTGTTCACATTCACGTTTTTTAAGCGAACCGAACTTAGTTCTTTTGCCAAACGGTCTGAGACTACCTCTTCTTATGGTCTCAGTTCGGTTCTGTTCGTTTGCCAATTGAAATTTGATGTTCACACTGCTCTCCAAACAAACCGAACCATACTGAGTACGAAAAAAAGCTCCAGTGTGAACAGGCCCTTAAACAACAAAAACAAAAAACATAATGCGAATTTGTGACTGGTGAATAAGAGACTGGATTCTTGATCCTTGGGATTTCTTGGCAAAGTCTTAAAGAATAAATAGCGGAGGTCCGAAAAATATAGCGTTATACGTCCCCACGTGTTGCTACAACTGTTTAAATAACATACCTGTCATTTTTCTTTTCATTGTTAACATCCCGACAACTTTTGAAATGTATAATTTTAAAGTCTGTTTCAAATATCTGTTTAAAATGTCCACTCTAGCGCACTGGGGTTTGAGATCTGTCCTCAAACACTGCAGAAGGGCAATTAAACTAAAAAAGAAACATAACATGCTCTGGCTTTTCTGTTCCGTACCACATCATGGATCATTATTGCTATGTTACCTGTTTGACAATGTGGGCAATAATCCTTACACTATCAGTGCACTAGAGCGGACATTTTGAAAGGAGCTTTGAAACCAACTTTAAATTTATAAGTGTAAAAAGTTGTCGGGATGTTAACAAAATCAAAAGAAAAATTACAGGTACATTATTTAAACAGTTGTAACAACATATGGGACCGTGTAACGTTATATATTTTTCAGAACACCGCTACTTAGTCTTTAATCCTATTCCACACTGGCATGTGAGTTGGCTACGCGATTTCACAGTACTTTTTGAAGAAGCAGGGTTGGCCTGGGTGACAGAAAAAAGTACCCAATGGGCGTACGCAATGCCCCGGAAACAGCTTTCTTCAGATGCTTCCTTCCAAGCTTCTCTGGATAGAATGGGCAGCCAAAATGTTGATTAAAGAAAATGTTTCTTCATCCCTGCTGCAATCTGACTCATGGTGTGTGTCTCAAATCAACAAAAATAAGGCTAAACAGAAATGCTCCCGGCGTGGCTGCTTATTACCCATCATGCATTTTGTCTCGCTCGACCCCAGTCGAGCGAGACATAAACTAACAGCCTAGTACTAGTGAGAGGAGACTCGGGGAAGGCAGTAGCTAACTACATCAAGATTAGTAACTAATATTATTAAGATTATTAAGGCAGGACTAAATTGCTGCGAATTTAGGCAGAAAATAAGGTAAGCCGTAAGTACAGTATATGTTGAAAGTACTCATGACTTCAAGGTAATGATGCATTTTATTCACTCAAAATACATTTTACTCACATAACACGTAAATTGCAGAGCAAATTACTCAATGACCGAAAACCTTATCTGGAGCGGTGATTACATGTTTTCAAAATATTAATGCAAAAGGTGCATGTCAGTTTTGTGTGCGTGTTTGTTGAGCAATCATACGTGAGAATACATTGTTTAAAGAGCAAGTCGCTTCCAATGTTATTAGAATTTATTTTTTACATTCCCCTTACTATTGTATGGTCTTTGCAATCATGCTGCATGGTTTTGTGTTCTGTTGCTCCAACATTGAGCATCATAACGTTATATTGGCAGCGGTCAACCCCAAACTCGTTTTAATCTTACAACATTGAAAAGAAATTATAAAGGAGAATATTCTACATTCATTCCAAATCAAGTGTCCCAGATATTTTCATTCTAATGTGTTATAGGCATGCCTGTGCTGTATCAAATTCACAAAAGATGTTATGCTGTGCTCTCCGTAGTTTTGCCTGAAATCAAATCAGTGACATTCTGAATCTAAATTAAACTAATCTAATTTAATCTGTATGCCAGTTAGCATACATTTCAACAAGAATACAGGACTTGTGTGTTGTGTCCCATTTGTTTTAATTATTTCAGTACTAGGTAACTTTACAGAACGATACCTCTAGAAGAGCTAATTAAAAAAGATTATTATACACAAGATTATTTTACTGGTCCACTGTTTAAAGTGGAGTTATCTTTCCTAGACTACTATAGCAGTCTGCCGTTTTCAATGAGGTAATCTTTCCTAGACATCTATACATATCCGCAGCATTGAAATAATTGATCAATATAAAAAAAAATATTTTAGAGCTGCAACCAATTGACGTCTCAGGACTTTGCTCGTTGCCTGTGTCACTTACAGCTACGACCTACATTTGGAGACTGCAAACAAACTGGACTGTCAACCACACCTGCTTTCTGATAAAGTTGAATGCACTGAAGACCTCACTGAGAATTCTGTAAAACAGACACCAATGATTATATTTTTGTAAAACAGCTTTACTGTAAATGTGTGAAAAAATGAGGAAGCAACACATTCTTGCCAAACATACCAGGCCAAGCCTTGCAACATTGAAAGAAATAAAAACATAAACAGTAGTGTATCCACATACTAGCAGTGTCCATTATTATCCAGCTGTCAGAATAAATACATAGCTGGATTGGAATAAATCCAAATAACATCATGTGGGTGTGGCTTGTAAAACAGTAGCTTCACTGTATCGAATTCAACTTAAAACTGTAACTTGCTCCAGCAGTGGGGGGAAACTGTCTTCAAGCGAGCATTTAAATGACGTATGAAATGACTGCATGCTTTTTAAAGGAATATTCACAGCTAAAGTTTTAACTTTAATTGTTTGTTTTTTTAACCAATCATTGTTTTTATAAACAGATCGCAACAGTAGTAATTAGGTGACACAATTTCTGGTGAAACAATTCCTACGTATTAATTGGGGCCTTCATAAATCCCCAGATTCTAGGACTTTCAAGGTAAGGAATGTCCACTAAGATTCATCGCAATCAGATAAGCGGTTCTCTAGATACATATATAAAATATAAATACTGCATGCTTGCCCCTTGGCGGACATGTGAGTTGCCATCAAGGCAGTGCCTAAACAAAGAACTGCTATGTTGCCGATGCTCCAGATAAGCGATCAGAAGAAAAACAGAAAAGACCCTAATACAGCTCTCAAGCTGAACTCTAACTGTATTTAGCTATCCTTGGCAGAAGGTCTGTTATGAGAACAGGCAGGCAATGAGAGCTCCCCTCCATGCACTCAGCTGACTGAGCAGGACAGCATGGTAAATAACTGTGACTAACTTGTGACCCAGCACTGGTTTAAAAAACACTCTGGAAAAGGATGCCCGGCAGCATAGCCAAAATTAGCGTGCCGTGACATTCTAAGAAACTGACACTATAACCAAGTTAAAAACAATTCGGCGAATGCAGTTTTCTTAAAACGTGCTCCTGAATTCATTTATTCTAAACCAGCGTGCAAACAAGAATCTTGGACATACAATACTCTAGCAAATATTTGTATTTATAATCCCTTACAAAAGTTTACGATCGTAAACAGCAATGTACCTTTTCATGGTTATACTTGCATTTACCATTGTTCAGCCATGTTTCTTTTAATATGCATTATCATACCACTCTTGTGTTTACAAGGTTTGCTTATGCTTTACCATGCTTTGAATATCACAATTGGCTATGCTGTTACTAGGGTACACTTTTAGAAGCGACTTTTCTGATAGTTTTAAAGCTTGTAAATTATTTGTGGGAGTTGGTTTACTTAATTAAAATTATGCAAGTCTCAAATAATATTTAAAAAAACATCTAAATTGAAGTAAAATAAATTCTTTTAAGTTGATTTTCATTGGTGTAATAGCTGGGCTGAGGGTATACGAGTCAAACTTTGTATTTTTTTCACGGTAAAATATGTCTTCTTTCACAGCATTTCACAGTAAAAATAGGTATAGTTCGTGCTATTTCACAATTAAACATAATATTTAGTAAAGCAGAAAAAATAGCGTTATCACATTCAAAACTGACCACTTCTCTCTAGAGTTATTATACATCAAATGTTCCTAAATATTTAAATACTTACCTGAACAACAGTAAATGCTAAATTGTAGATTTTTTTTTTATGTACACCTTGTAAACATTCTAGTTTCACCAATTATCAAACAAAATAAAAACCTAAAATTAAAAGTAAAAAAAAAGAGACACACGTGAAATGTCCCGTCTTGTACCAGACAGCGTGAAATATTTCCCATCTTTGATGCAGCTGACGTCTTTTTCATTGAAGACATTTCAAAGAAAATGTGCACCTCTATGCTGTGTGTTCAATTATTTACCAGAGGCTAACTAAACCGGCTGACAGGTTACTAAATGCAGTGTAACAGTTATCATTAGAGCTCTGTGTTTTTCACAAATAAGAAATAGCACGAAATAAAATGAAATGCAAATATAAAATGAAATAAAATGAAAATATCATTATAAACCAAACATAGAATGACATTTTTAAATTGGGAGGTTTATACAAAAAACCTGAAGGGGAACGGAAGTGGCTACCACTTGTGCAGATGTATAACTTGGAGCGAGTCGTTTGGGAATTAAAATTGTGCTGGAAGAGAAGAGATGCCTAAACCATGCATAACAACGGTGACAAAATAATGATGTGCAGATTTTGCAACTGACGGCTGGAATTAGAGTCAAAAGATACTGTCCCTAAGCATTAGCTGTTTATTCGTTTTGGGGAAAATATGGCTTATTTACTTCTTTTTTGTATTAGTATTGTAATTTTGTTTATTTCAAGTGTTGCAAACTTTGCACTGGAGCAAATGCTGTTTTGAATTTGAATGAATGAATCTGCTTTGCTTAATGTTTAAATACCGTGAAACCCCAAGCTTGCTGTATACAGTTATATACTTGTATACCTCCCCAAGATTGAAATACAATTCCTATCATTTTTTTTAATGGGCAGATTGCTGTATGTGCAATTATTATGATAGCCCCACAATATCAGGGCAGTGTAAATAAATATATATATAGTTGGTTAATTTAAGAGTGGGGGACTGTATGTTACTGTTACTGCCGCTAATGAGAAATTATGGTAACTAAATTATTTTTTGTGCTAGGTCTGTCTGTCAAAATGTTATAAAAACAGTAGAAAATGATTAATAAAAAACATGTATATAGTTCAAACATGATGTACACTACACTATTATTGACACATCTCTATTTTAGTTTTATTAATGTGAATCTATAATAAAACAAAATAATTATATTTGCGAAAATTAAAACGAAAAATTATAAAAAAAATTTTTAAAAAATTCACAGGACTCCAGGCATCGTCAATAAGGCAAACATTTGTAGTATTTATTTAAGTGATAAAAAAAGTAGATTTACACAATTCTTTCACATTGAATTTTGACAGGGAACTACATATTACACGGCAATGGGTACATTTCATGGAAATTGTGAAATCTTTGATAACTGAAAAAATAAAGCCTTAGTCATAAGTGACAACTGAAGTAGATTTAGAATACAGGTTATAATTTATGAAAGCTAAGTGACTAGGACAAAAATTCAGTAATTTGCAGTATATTAATTATACAATTCTGCAACAAAAGAAGTACATAATACATAAATCACAGATGATCCCAAAATGTATTGGAATCTAATAATATGCTTCATCGATACATTATTATAAAATGTCGTTTAAGCACAAGAAAATCATTAAAGTATAAAATAATTAAATTACTATACCAAGCTCAAATGAAAAGGACTGGAGTGCTTTATGACAGGTGCTATATATTAACGGTGTTGTGCTGTATTACTTTCTCAATATAAACCAAAAGCAAAAATACCTCTAGTCAAAATGTTTGCCATTGAATTTATTAAGTCTCGTTTATAGCGTTTCTAAATTCAGCGATATTGAGTGTTTAATAGTTATGGAAGCCAAGTTAAGTATAAGCACTACAAATTATCCCCAGCACTCACACTTTCTGCACTCACGCATGGCTGCAGAAAAAGCTGTCATTTTCAATGTCACGAAATACACATTAAGAGTGAGTAGCGCTCTTACAAAAATCAACAAAGCGTAGTTAGAACTGGTTTTAGAGACAAGAGCTGGCTTTTCATTAACCGGAAGGGTTAAAGCAATACTTTTGTCTTTGAATGACAACCAGCTAAATATACTGTATGTCATCAAGCTTTTAAAAGCACAGGTCCTATGAACAGGTAATTGGCTCTGCACGACAGACAGTGCAGATTAGCCCTTTGATAACTTTCAGAGGTTGATCAGGAGATATGAATCTGATTTCACAACAAAAACACTGGTGATCACTTCCCCTATTCTTTTCAATGAAGAAAAAAAGAGATTAATAAAACGATGCTGTACGTGAAGCTGATGAAAGACGGTCCTTGGTACAGTTTGCTGCACTGTTAAACAAACACACGGGTATGATGGAATGCTTCAGCATGTGAACAAGGACACAGCGTCCTTCAAGTCAGCCACATAATTAATGTATCCAAGTTTATTAACTAGTGCTGGGACAAATATCTGAATATTCAAACAAATATGGCTTGAGGCAAAAATGACCACATACCTCGAATTTATAACTTCATTAAGCAATCGTGCAAAGGAGACCCATGCATACATGAAATAAACTTCAAACATGCTATGCTGCAGAAGTGTTTCCCTGCACTGCATAGAATAAGTCTTTTTTACTGTAATATGTACCATATTAAGAGTTGGTATTTGATCACCCTACAGTACATCCTGCCAGGCTACAGATATGTTTAGTCCAGCTGTGGGTTACCCCAGTGGTGTACAGAGTGATCATATAAACACCTAACTTTTTTTTTTCCAGCTTATTAACATTGAAAAAATCTGAATATTTCTTCTGAACAAACAACAAACTGTTCGCTTGTCTGATCTGCAATGAACAATTGCTCCATCACTATCTTCACAATCCAACCTAAACATCAACACACTGTAAAGTAAGTTAAGGTGTACAGCGAGTACAGCACATGTTACTGCACAATGAATGTCAACATGGTCTTGCCACAAATGAACCAGATTTATGAATGATCAAATCTGAGAGCACTTCATCAAAAATAAAAGCTAAAAGACACTACACAATCACTGGCAAGGGCCCAGTGACTGTCTGAAAATGCTCATGGATTGTTTGGCCAATAAAGGGTCTCAATTCCAGTCATAAAAGTTTAACATGGAATATCTGCATGGTCATTTTGCAGAGTCCCATGATTTTCTATGGTTACACTATAAATTTACCATACAGCATGGCTTGTCATGTGTTAGTTTTTTCTCTGTGCCTTAGATTGCTTTCACTATGCTTTACTACACTTTGGCTATGGTAAACCTTTGTAAGAGTTTTTATAGCTTCCTGGCAGGAATATTTTGTGGAACCTTTATGGACAAGCACATACAGAACCAATAGAGTTGAAATGTCACCATAACCAAATCCAAGTTGGCACAAAAAACCAGTCTAGAATGATCAAAGAGCCTCATCAGTTTTTTTTCACAGAATTAGCAGAAAGATGAACAAACCTCCCCTAGGCAGTTCTCCATGAAGTTGGGTTTTAAGCCTGTTCTGGCTCATTCTTTCACTGACAGACCATTTCATTTACTGCCAGAAATATTAAAATATGCCAAAACTGTCATCAGATTAAAACATGCCACAATGTAACAGCCACAGTGTTTAGCTTTGGGCAACACTGCAACACAGGGAAGAACAGTATGTCTCTGTGAGGGTTATTATTTTCACACACTGCAGCAGTATAATTTAGGCGAGCATGAAATATAAGCTAAACTGTATCCAAAAAACAATAGATCCAAAATGAAGACAAATGTTTGTCTACTTGACTGTGTCAACTCATTATACATACATGACATGTATTACAGAATAGAGGTCAGGGATGACATTTGCAGTAAGAAACTAAAAAACAACTTGGTTGAGGCATAAAAAAACAGTGGAAACCAGACCCCCCCCATTGCACAGCATTTTGATCTATTCCTGTATTTTTTTTTTTTTAATCCATTCCTGGTTTTACTATGCGTGAAATATTTAATATATTTTGGACACAAATATTTTCCATATTTTTTTTTCCATTGCTTTATTTGGGGGAAAATGTCATCCTCATATGAGGTCATCATGCATTTGCATCTTCCATATAACCCCATATAGAGTTTTTTTTATCCATCCCCATATGAGGCCATGCATGAAAGGGTTAACAAGGCACCCTTAAGCTTGTTACCTGTACACTGTGGCTAATCAAGCTCGTAATAAAATCTGGAATGGGTGAAACTGCTATGCAATAGGAGACTTATTTCCATCCTTGAAATATGGCAGTTATCTTAACTAATGTATTACTCTTCTTGTTTACATTCACTTTGTATATCTTTTTTTGTTTCGTGTTGGTGAGTTTTTAAAAGCCATGGGTCCTCAAAAGGGCTCTCACTGGAGTGTTAACATTAACCTAGCTCTGCCCCAGTGGATGTATGAAACACCACAACTTGTTCAACATGGCATTTCTTACAGACACTTGCAGGTGGACTTGTTAATGTTCACAATCTGGAGTACCAGCAAAGACACGTTTGAGAGCTCTTTTGACAATACAATACAATACTTATGAAATACAAAGTGATTATAAACAACAAGAATACATTAGTTAGGTATTGTGTATGAATGTCTTCTGTCAGATGAGGTGCAGCTCTAAATCAAGTGTGTACTACTTATAGCAGGACTTTCAAAAGTTTGGTCAACTTGCACCATAATAACATGAAATAATCGATAACCGTGAATTAGTGCAGTACAATTAAGTGTCAACGTGGCCCAATTAGTGAATTATCAAATTGTGTAATATGGAGGGAGCACTGTTTCAAAGAATCATGCATCAAAATGTTTGTTTGCAATAGATGAACTGATGGGCATATCATACGCTCGTGCCTAAATAAAACGTTTCACAATTGTTGTCTTTCTATTTAGTTTGACATAAAACAACAGTAACCTTAAAACAAACAGCTGAGGAGACCCAATATCTGGAAGCCAGTGTGCACACTGTGCTCCCCCTTATAAGGCACCCCTTTATACTGTGGAATAGTTTATAATGCGGTACAGTCATGACCAGTGCTGCATAAACCGATTAGTCACATTGAGCTCTCCACAGAAATCAGGTACTGACAATCAGGTGAGGGTCATTGGTGTTGATCGGGCTGATCCACCATTCAGAGTGAAACAAGTTATTTCTGTGGAGAGCTCCCCTTTGCCCCACACTAGCACTAGTACTCTCAAACAGAAATGGCATGGTCTCTTCACTATGGCTACAGCGTTATAAATGGGGAGCACTGTATGTGGATTTCTTAATTATTAGTATTTTTTTTATTTATTTATTTTTTTAAAAGACACAGGAGCAAAACTCACACTGGTTACTCTGCGGTAGATCTGTGCAGCATTCTGACATTCGGAGTATGGGTACTCAGAAGTTGCCATCTCCAACATACACATCCCGAAAGCGTACACATCCACTGACTCGTCATATTTCTCCTCATACATCTCGGGGGCCATGAACTCAGGGGTACCTTAAATTAAAAGAACGATTCAGACTCTGAGTGTCTCAGAGAGCAGAGAGCCGGGCTGCTCGGCTGCTGCTGCTACACACCGGGGGAGGAGGAGGAAGACAAGACGGAGACCACCTGTGAGGAAGAGAGAGAAGGAGTGGAGGCAAAAAAAAAAAAAAAAAGGAGGGGGAAGCTCTGCTCAGTTAGTCTGCTGTGAATGAGGCACACGTTTCCTTTGCAAGGCCTTTTGGAGCTGGTGTACCAAAAAAGAGCGGTCAGGGCCCGTATGTTATTTTAGAGAAGAAATATGTAAATAGTAATACAAAAAAGAGAGACCAGGCAAATCCACAATTATAGCAATGACTGTGAGGAAATGTTTTTAGTCAAAACGGATGTTAGCCAATCTAATAAATAAAAAGAGCCCCAAATAATATTTGTTAGTTTTAGAACTGGCTCCTTTAATTTCCCCTGTGATTAATTTTAGCGAGAATAAAGGTTAAAAAAGACTAGCTATGGCTATGACAAAACCTAAAATAAAAATATGCACATTTGGTTTTTTTCTACTTACCGTACTGACCTATCAGGAAATGGAGAAAAAGATTAGATTAGGTAAACCCATAGCTAGTCTTCAATGAGCAATGCTCAGTACACCTTCGAAGCCACTGAATAAAAAAAGGCCTTGCACAGAAAAACAGAAATGTCTACATAAAATGAAATTTTAATTTATATTCCATAGTGCTCAGGCCACTTACCAGAGCCCTTTGCTCTCATACTTACTGTCTGAACTGCAGTACATAATTTAATCCTTTACTGCAGATACAGGGACAGAGTTGACGTAACACCCTACAATCAAAATATACTAAGGAATGCAAAACAAAAAAGAACAAAAAACAAAATAGGTTGATTAAAAGAAAAGCAGCAGGTTGTGCAAGGTGACCAGGTACAAAAATATCAATCATGATCAGAAACCTATCAATCATGATCAGAAACCTCTCACAAAGGAGCACCACAAATCTGTTAACTATATCGCTGTTTCATAACAAACAGGTCACAGTTTTTAATGAATTGTTTAGCTACTGAATTCAACTGCAGTAAGTAATGTATATCGCAATACATGCACGTAGATTAGTATCAGTATTTTACAATTCAATGCTTTAGGTCAGGTCAAATTTAGATTTCTTTTTTTTTTTTACTTAGCTGTGATTGTTAGAGGGAGTTTTTATATGGGAGATAATGTATTGGTTTTATAACTTTGTCTATTTTGAAAGAGAGAATGCTTCATTTCCTGTTTAAGAGCACAAACATTTAAAAAAAAATTGTGGCCCATTTAAGATGAAGTCTTACATGTGTAGAGAAATACCCATTTGCACCACCGCCTCCCCACATAATGAATTCATTGCATTTCCCCTCTAGAAGATATATTGTACATCTAGTCTGTTCACGACTCGGAGGAACGTACCTATAACGCTCTTGGCGAAGGAGGCTCGTTTGAGCGTGGCAAGACCCAGGTCTCCGATCTTGACTGAGCCAGTGGGGCCGGTGATGAAGATGTTGTCGCACTTGAGGTCCCGGTGTATGATGGGAGGGGTCCTCGTGTGAAGAAAGTGAAGGCCCTTGAGGATCTGCCTGCACCAACTGCGCAGCACTTTGATCTTCATCACCTTGAACCGCTTCAGGTACCTGTAGATTAGAAAGTTGATGTTAAAATGAAAGGGGTACACAACACAAAACGAATGGAATGCAAGCTGCTAGTTTGATTCACAACACAGGGATGGAAATAAGACTCCCTTTCCATAGCAGTTTAATCAATACTATGATTTTAACAAGACACATCTGCACTTGTTACCTGTATGCTAATTAAGCTTGTAGTACAAACTGGAATGGGTGAAACTGCAACAGGACTATTTCCATCCCTCTAATGGCAATAATGCCCCTATATAGGGGATCTTTTAAGAACCAGTTATGTCCAAACCTCCCCCACTGGTTATAAAAAACTGTAGTGCTACTTCCTGTATCTTGCGTCTGTCATTACAACCGCCCTTTTCAACAGTAAGTAGAGGAGATGTTCTCAAAGCCAGGGGCTTTTCATTACTGGTCATCTCCCAGCTCTTATCTGTCTCCTCTTGCATGTGAGACTGTATCTTGGCAAGGGAGCGAGGTAGAGGAAACTGGAGAAATGCATTGCTCAAGACCTGAGCACGCACCCAATAAGCTTCTATTCCCACACAAAACCTGTGACCTGATCTGTGCTCTGACAGTGCCTACAGACGCAAGAGAGATAAAGCCACTGCAAGCTCAGGGCTCTACAGTTGTCTCTTTGATCACAGGTGATGTGAATTAAATGTAACAAATAATACTAAAAATAATCCTGATTGAGTGTAATCTGTAACACATATTATTTCCCCAATAAGCACTAATTTTAGACTGCCTTGCAGATAGCGGTCTATCTTTCATGGTCTATTTGTTCTACAATAAACACAAATGTTTGTAAACTATATGGCTAAAGTAAATAGAGACAGTTATCGTAAAAATTGTTCTATAGGTCGCACTGGCGAAAAAGTCATCCCCCCCCCCCCTTTTGAACCCTCAGCGGTTTGTTTTAAGGAAATCACCTTTTTTGTGTTTAATATACTTTTTTTTTTACAATTTATTTTTTTCCTACATGCTCAACATCGATAAATAAAGAATACAGGTTTAGTTTCGAAATAACCTGTGTTTGCAACATTTTATTCCATTAATATTTTCAGTGTTGTTTTTCGTTTTTAAACTGCTAAAAACTATTCTTTTTTCAAAATTTAAAAAGCATTAATTAGCAGAGCAAAAAATCAAGTTATATTATACATCGCACATCACATCTGTTTTATTTGCAAAATGCCTTGAAAATCAACTTATTCAACGTTTTTTACATTAGTTCCCACTGGCTTTTATGCCAATTCAGATACAGTACATCATTACAGGTAAGTAGGCTAGCCTTTATTAAATCAACTGGGAGCAGGGCCATCCCAAACTTTTCATCATTAATCCCTATTACTACATGCTGTGCAGTTCAAAAGAGTGCCATATGAATCATGAGGAGTAATCCCAGGATTGACTTTTCTGTATACTTTCTCAGGGAAGGTCAGTGATGAGTAGGGACCTACCTAAATCGCGATTTCGCGGAAATCGGGAAATTGAGGGGTCACCGCGAAATTCACCTCTTCAGGGCCAATGCATACAAACAAGTACGGAGAGGAAAAAAAAAAAAAGAAAACTTGCTTAAATGAACTACTGCACAACGCAAGTGACGCAATCTACGTATCTTCCTTCTGCAGATAGCCCTTTTTTATTCCCTCGCCTTCCTGTGTGCATTGCACTTAAGCAAAAAGCAAACAAACAAAAATGTCCACAAGTAACATTTACAAAATAAATTCTCCAAAGCAGTTAACGTTCTTGTTTACTATTCAAATGACAAAGTTTTAATCAGCCTATCAGTGCATCTGTACTGCTTTTATGTGACCTGTACTGTGCAGGAGGGGGCGGGACAATGTTGGTGCTGCATTGTTTTGATTTAGGTTGCTAAAATCTAGTTGTTTTCAGCATTGGAGGGAAAATAGTAGAAATGGACGACAAAAAAAGCAAAGTATATATCGGCTGATGATCGTTTTAAGATATTTCCCAAAGAAACTACATGCAGACTGAGGTAATTGTTTTCCATATCTTAATGCGTATTTGGAGAAGATACGATCGATCGCTATTTAGCTTCAGAATCACACATTAAATAAAAGGCTACTTCAGAGGCTGCTGAACAGAACGTAAAATAAACAGCTTTCAGAAACCAAACTGGAAAGTCAGCGCAGACAAAAAGTATTCCTGTCTGCAAGTTAAATCAGTACTAAAACGATCCAGCACAGCCACCTCGCTTCAACCTGCTGCTTACAGAATTTTAGACCCGAACAGCCACGTCTTCTTTGTTTTGACTCGGTACTAATAAAATAAATTATTGGATGGGACAAATAACATGACAACGAACGTACTGCATACATTGACTTTATTAAAGTATGCCAGATGCCCTTGTGTAACCGAGTTTTTGGGCTGTTTCTAATCGATTTCCACATCTGTATAACTTGGCAAAGCTTTGCCTTAACTTCCAACCAATTCAGTGGATGCAGACGTGCAGTCTCAATGTATGGGCAAGTCAACTGCAGGGGGATGCTGCATACTCGCCTTTAACAAATGCCAGCACTCTGTTTTAGTAAGGAAGCAAGTACCACTATTTTTAGGCTTTATAGTGTTCTGAAATACTGTCTACTTATGTTTATTTAATGTTTAAACATGTCCGCGAAATCCTAATTTTATTCCGCAACATACCCGTGAAAAATACGTAAATTTACCGCGATTTAAGTAGACCCCTAGTGATGAGGGATTAGAGCTATGCACCAAAGGTTCGATGATAAGGGGGAACAGAAGACACTGGCACTGTAGGTCAGACAGGGTTTTATTATTTGTAACACAGGAAGTGAAAGGGTAGAGTGTGGAATCGTGGCAGAATAAGGCGGCAAAAAAGTTTTGTTCAAGGGACAAAATGCTAGAAAAATCTACTTGCCCCCTCCCCGTTGCACAAATCATACACAAAAAAGTTGAATATAACTTGTAGGATTTTGGTTTTATTTAACAGTGAACACAATCAATCAATTAATGATTAACAGGGGCAGATCTAGCCTTGTAGCTTGACAGGTTCACTAAATTCTTCAATATACATAAAAGGTTCCTTGTGACCCCACCTCACCTCAGCAAATGTATAACATACTTTAAGGAAATGTTCCTTTCAGTGCAGTTTGGAACACATTTGCTTGTAAATTTAAGTAGCATACTAAGAGTGCAACTATAATAAGCAATATTTGGGAGTTATTTAAATATACAAATAGCTTCTGCTGTTTTTTTCCCCCACTCTTTCTCTATAAGCTGAATCCAACTCCTGCTGTACAGGTGTTTTGTTTGTTGCATCACAGATAAAAAATACCTGCCAACTATTCCTGCTGCTTTGTGGAATTCTGATTTTTCTTGACATTCAGTTTTGTAACTGCTAAACCCCAGATTTTTAAAGAATTATTTTTCCTCATCTAACATGTCCCATGATGGCTAACTGGAACACTGCTGCAGCAGGTGATCCTGGTTTCATACCCTGATGGCATTTTTTTTTAAATTTTTAATTTTTTTTTAAGGAGGGCAACATTCTTTCCCTGCACTACTCTCACTGAAAAATAAATACATAAATTAATTAATATATAAACACACTGCCATGAGATTTACAGTCTATTTTATTTTAAAAATAAAATATTGTACAGAATCTCATATATAAGCATGGCATTTCTATCATTATAAACATATTTGTCAATCATTGTACAGAATCTCATATATAAGCATGGCATTTCTATCATTATAAACATATTTGTCAATCATTGTACAGAATCTCATATATAAGCATGGCATTTCTATCATTATGAACATTTGTCAATCTTCATGTTTTAATAGTTTCACAAATCAATGGATTGTGCATGTGCAATAAATAACAAATCACTTATGTTCAAATTAATATATACATTTTTTTTAACATAGTGTTTAAATCTAAATATATATATATATATGTAAATACGTAAATAGCAAACTAGGTCAGCAAAAGTCGAAAGAAAAAAAAAAACTTTTTTTGCCCTGGGAAAGCTTGTCTTGAAATGCTTCTAAAGTTTTTTTTTTTTTTTAAACATCCCAACAAGTAAATTACACAACACGATTTTCTCTAATCTGCTGATACCTTAGCGACTATGGTGCTTGTTTGTTTTTTGTAACTTTACTAGATCGCTGCTAACTTACAAAAAACGTAAATACCTTAAGTTTAAAAGATTAGTCTGCCTTGCCAGAGGCTCTCAGGCAGCCATTTCTGTGTTTCTTTGTAACCAATAGAAGATCAGCTTCATCCACAGCTAGCCAATCAGAAGTGATAGGGGTGGGCGGGCCTAAACACTTTTTGCAATGTTTGTGTGTAGGTGCTAGACTTTCACAATTCAGTTTTCAGAAAACTTGCGTGGCTCTAAAAATATACCCGGAGTGTCTTTCTAGCAACAGAACGAACATAGGAATAATAAATAAATAAAAACTACTTCTCCAACAGGCAAAGTATAAAATGGCAAAACTTGTTGTCCCTCACACAAATCTTGTTGTCCCGGGCATTGGGCGATACGAATTGCACACCCCTAAAAGGCTACGCCTGAATAAAAATGAAAATGAAGATTTTTCTTTTTCTAAATGTGAAATAAAAAGATTTATAAAATTGCACAAAAACAGATACCTACCAATCCATCAGTATTGACATCTAAAAGATTATGTAAAGTCACAGGCACAACATGCAGGACTTGCAGGCACAAAATTGCCCACTATGCTAATTAAATAAAATAAAAAAAATATCAGTATTGACATCTAAAAGATTATGTAAAGTCACAGGCACAACATGCAGGACTTGCAGGCACAAAATTGCCCACTATGCTAATTAAATAAAATAAAAAAATGTACACCTATTTAGCCATTAAAGAGTAAGTAGCAGGGAACTTTAGAAGTAATGTTAGTTGTAATAGTTGTTTGAGAACAATGGTTGGCATACTATTAGTACCTAGTGTTGTTTTAGAATAGGTTTCAAATCAAACTTTGGCACCTCTTTTTCCAACACTACCTCTTTATGTACAAGACTTGTCTTATCTTGTACAAATAACTGAATTAGCACCCAATTAGAATGTCCTATACAATAAATCTTCAATGTTACTGTCTTCAGCCAGTTTTACAGGCTGTGTGCTGATTTGTTACCTCCCCAGAACTGACAATGTTCTGGGATTTTTGGCTATCAATTAATGCAGTTGCTTTGTGGGTGCACATTTTTGAAGCACAGCTGAATTTTAAGTAGGCCCAGCAGCCACTGTGAAGCAACTGTCACACTCCCTTGGCAGAACAACCAGTTGGCTCCAAAAGGTGATAATTACTGGTTGAAAAGTAAAGAAACAGTCCAGCTGCCAACACTGAACACCTCACAACTGGGTTTGGAACAGTCAAAAACCTACAAGAGACATTCCATCCTCCCTGATCTCAGTTGAAAATGGATACATTGATTGTTACAGTGGCATGCATAGGAATTCATTTTCAGTTTAGGGGGGCACTATCTGTAGGTATTTAGTAACATGCAGCATTAAAAGAATATAATGTAGGCTAATTTCATGTAAATGTATGAAACTTTAGCATGGGTTGATGTGGTCCTGTCCACTGTGATAATCTAAAATAGCATGTGTTTGGGGGCTTTTTTGGAACAGCAGGTTTGTTTATTTTTTCAGGTACCCAGCCACTGTGCTGCAGGTCACATGATCTGACTAAAGGACTTAATGGGTCCGGGCATACAGTCGTTACGCAACGCTCGGGTCGGGTTGGAGTCGGGTTTATTCAATTAATGTCTTGCAGCGTATCCCATCTCCATAATGCAAAAAGGTATGCATTACTATTAAAGAAAGCAGATTTTCTTTGCCAATATTTTTTTTTTGTTTTACTATTGATAAACTTCTCACAGTACTGCTGTCCTGCCCAGCATTTGCCCGAAAATCAACGTGGTAATGTGTTCCGGGTGTTGAGTGTCCTTAGCAAGAAGCAGTCAAGAAACTGCAGTGCATGGTGGTCAATCTCCAGGGTGAACTCTCTTCCCAGCAGGGAATATCGAAAGGAGTCCAAGGCCCACTTAATGGCTAAACTGGCTGCAGCTGTCCGGGATCTCCTTGTAGCAAGACTGCGCCAAGACCAACTCCGGATGCATCGGTTTTAAGGCTGAGGCGATACATCGATGTATATCCCATATCCCAGGATACTTTGTGTCACGTTTTGCCAGCGAACACTTTTTTGGATTGACAGCGAGGCCTGCAGGTTTTCATTCCAACTGCACCCTAAATTACTTTATTGGACCTTATTAGAAGCTTAATTGGCCCAATTAACCAATTTAGGGTATGGTTAAAACAAAAACAAGGAGGGAAACCTGCCCTCCATGACCTGAGCTGTGCACCACTGCCTTAAAAGGAAATGCTTCCGGGTATCGAGTAGCAATCACACATGACTAGTATATATCAATTACCCGCTCGGCTCCTCTCTAAGGGTCCCACAATATCCATGGCTATCCACAAAAACGGAACAGCAGTAACAGGCAACGGCATCAGAGGTGAACGCGCTACCTTTCTGTTGGATGAGATTTGGCACTCTGAGCAATTCTTACAATACTCATAGACTGCCGTATACATGCCTAGCCAATAAAACCTGCCGGCTATTTTTACAAATGACTAAGTTCTTCCCAAATGTCCAACACAGTATGCCCCAATGCAAGTATTTTCCCTCATATAGCCTGTGGAACAATTAACTGCTCTCCCTGCTTGGTCCTATGATATAATATACCTTGCATCATAACATACTTCCCCTCATGTACCAGGCTAGATACTTTTGCCTGTATTACCCCCTCTACTTCAGACAATTTCTCATAAATCAAAAATAAAGAAGGGTCATCTCCTTGGAATTTAGCAATATTGCCAGGGACTTCCCAATCTGTTCTTGAGCTGAATTCTGGCTTATGCCAATCTCCCTGAGCCCCGTTCAACATAGTTCCCTGAAACTTCTCTAGCCGTCTCTGGCATTTAGACTTCCTTCGCTTAACCATACCCCCCTCTATTTCCTCATTTCTAAATGGTAATTCATTAAAAGGGGACTGGTTCCTGGGCCTGTCGCTTAGCCTGAGCCCTGGTCATGGCCACATTACCGGCCTGATTTTGTCGAAGGAGGTCTGCTAGGATTGCATGCCCTGGCCCAGAATTACAGGGCAAGGCAATTCCTCTACTAAGCCCACTGTCACCAGAAACATCTGCCCACGGATACCATGCACACATCATATATGTATCTTCATTGCACCATTCCCTTGGTACCCATTTATCTTCCACTATTGCCTGTGTACTACTGGTGTCTAGTACTGCATGCAATGGTCTCCCTTTGATTTCTACAGTCATTGTCTGCTCTTACCTCTCCCTTCCTATGCCTGTCTGTGTAGGTCTGGGCACACAGCAAAAAATAGTTGTCTTTGTTCTCCTTAGTGGGCCTTCTGGCTTAAGTCCCTCCTGACAACAATTAAGGCAAATCAATTTACCTTTGTCTGGCCTATTAGTTTGAAAGTTACTAGCCTGAGGGTTAACCAGACCAACACCCTTCCCCTCTCTGCCACCGCTGCCACCAAATGTTAGGGTAATTTGTTCCAGGCGCTGAGTGTCCTTAGCAAGAAGCAGTCAAGAAATCAAAGTAATGTGCAAAAAAATAGGTTTTCTTTTAATTTTTGCAACCTAACAATGAACAGGAACAGAACACATAACAAAAAAAAAGTTTAAACAAGATATCCTAATTTCCAGGATACTCAGCTATCTGTACTGTTAGCTAGCCTTTAATGGCTATTAGCACTGAGGGTAGACTCTGTCTCCCTCTCTCTGCATATGAGCTATCTCCCTATTTTTATAACCTTAAGTAATTTAACCCCTCCCCCTGAGTGCTTCTAAAAAGAAAAGATGGGGGCTAACTAACCAAAATTAACTTGGTAACTTCTTCATCTGAGTTAATCATTACCACAAACGCTTTTAGTTTACCATAGGTATATTCACCATCTTTTGCCAAATTAGCTTACATTGCTACATAGTTTCCAGCACAAATCTACTTGCGCTACCCTCTTGGGCTAAAACTGAGCCACAGACGTTCATGCACGCGCCCTCAAAATGGTGGCGCCCATACCCAGCCAAAACAGAAGATCACCTGCAGACTGCTGGAGAAAGGTGACCATTGTCTGGTTTACTTTAAGTTTTTATTTTAGAACTAGCTCAGCTGTCTACAGCAGACTAAGGGGTTAAATCACAGAATATGTGCACCTATTCTGTAAAAAAACACCAACATCTACCGCCGATATCTCTGTGATTAACTTTCTCTTTTCTTTTACAAGCTACCACCCCACCCCCCAGTCTGGCCGAGAGCACACACACCCCTCACCCCCAAGTAAGTTATTTCTCATTATTAGTGGTTTTGCTTTTTGGTTTAAAAACACTGCCAAGATACATTATCATATACTCATCAACAGTTTTCATTTGAACAGGAAAGTCCAGCGTGCATTTAAAATGTCAGAGCTCAGGATTAGTGAGGGAGAAAGGGTATCTCTCCATCACAGTGAAAAACAAAACAAAACAAAAATACAGTAAAACAGTTTTAAAAGGCACAGCATATCAATAGGACACTCAGTACTGCATCTCCAGCCCTGCCCCACCCCTTGTTCGCTGTATTTTTCACACATCTCTTCATAATAGTGCATACCGATAAATCATCTCCTGATCACTCGTTTCATCACCAAACTCCTCAATAATGCAATCCAAGTCATTATTTTATTACTATTCGGCCATTGAATGGTTTTCTCGGCTTTTTCCTGATTAATATCTCCCAATAGTAAGCTATTTGGTATGTAGGCTAGCATCACATGTACCAGTATGAGCTTCACTAAAAAATAACTTGTTTCATGGCAGCCTGATGTTTGCTGAGGCTTATTCCTGCATTTCAACTGATGCCCTGTTGACCACCAGAGGGCAGAAGTGTTTAGCAAGTAAGTTTCTCTTGTAATCTCCAGGTCATGCAATGCTGCCACAAACACATGTCAGAACTAAGTCAGAAGTCCTGTCAACCAGGAATGTGAGGAATTTCTCTATTTTAACAGAAGTTGAGTGGGCTGTTTTCCGCCTGCTTTGTGTTTGCTTGAGATTATGTTAAGTGTACAACTTCCTTCTGGGGCAGTACCTGAGCTAAACAGTTGATTATCCCATCCCACCCCCTTTCGTTTGGTAAGCTTACAAATCAAAATGATTTTTTTTTTTTTACCATCTTGCCACTCCTAAACAAAATCTGCTTAATGACTGTAGCACTTCCTACTGAAACACTAATTGGGGTCTATTTTACAGATCTAAATAGTTGTGTGGTCCAGTGGTTAAAGAAAAGGGCTTGTAACCAGGAGGTCCCCGGTTCAAATCCCACCTCGGCCACTGACTCATTGTGTGACCCTGAGCAAGTCACTTAACCTCCTTGTGCTCCGTCTTTCGGGTGAGACGTAATTGTAAGTGACTCTGCAGCTGATGCATAGTTCACACACCTTAGTCTCTGTAAGTCGCCTTGGATAAAGGCATCTGCTAAATAAATCTGCTAAATAGTGCCATCCTTTACATTCGAAAGGACCCTCCCTGGACATATTTTTTCACACAAAACTTAGTATAAATCACTAACACTGATACTCAGGAACTGCTATCAAACATACAAACTTTTTTTTTTTTAAATTTTGCTGTATGTTCTATGCACGGGATGACACCTGTACAGAGGTTTAGATGTACTGAAATTAACAAATCAGTAATAGTGATTGGTTGCTTTCTTATACGTGATTTATAATAATTATCCCCTGTTAAGATTGATTGAATAGACTTCCTTGCGTCTAAACAGGGTCTTTGCAAGTCCACGAGAATTAGAAACTAAAGCTGAAGGAACTCAAAGCCACTTTTGGCTTGTAACCTGGATCTGGGAATCCTAGTTGAAGCAACGCTGCTGCTCCCTCAGCTTAAAACATTCTGTCCTGTGTAATCTGGTTATTAGGTGCCCAACAGTAGGTTAAAAGCAGCAACGGATGACCCCTTTTCTTAGGCAAAGTGAAGGCAGACAGAAACTAGATGTAATGGAGTGTGAAATTCACAATGAAGTACATTTGCCTGATGTAAATTAAGTGTTTTATTGACCGGTTTCCTTTTTTCACCAGTACAGCAAAGAGTGCATCTTTGCATTGAAGTATGCAGTTTGAGAACATGCCAAGTCGAGTGCAGTGTCTTGGAATTAAGTGGCCAAAAAACCCTTTGCAAAAAACTGGCGTTTCAGAGCGCTCTGAGCAGTATTTATAGCACAGACACAGCAAGAACCGGCTAATTGTTGTCATAAATCTGCAGACTGTCAGAAACTTCAGACAAGCTTTGTTCAGTTTCACTAAAGTAGGACAAGATGGTAGCTAGTTGTTTCTAAATGCACCCATATTTTGTGTGGTTTTGTGATGTACTAAAAAAACAAAAGCAGTATTTCTTTCTAGATACCCCCGTTACCCCTCCCCTAAATCCTCCTATCATCTCCAGATGACACCCTAGTATGGAAGTCTAGGAATTTAAAGGTGCACTTTCCCACGACAATGCTTCATTTTACACTAAAACATAACTCATTGAAGATAGTGTACAACATTTTTTCAAAGTTAAGCCTACTGTACATCTATTTTGCCTTTAACCCAGCTTGTTTACATTCCAAAAAAAGGTAGTTTTAAGAACATAAGAAAGTTTACAAAACGAGAGGAGACCATTCTGCCCATCTTGCTCGTTTAGTTGTTAGTAGCTTATTGATCCCAGAATCTCATCAAGCAGCTTCTTGAAGGATCCCAGGGTGTCAGCTTCAACAACATTACAGGGAAGTTGGTTCCAGACCCTCACAATTCTCTGTGTAAAAAAGTGCCTCCTATTTTCTGTTCTGAATGCCCCTTTATCTAATCTCCATTTGTGACCCCTGGTCCTTGTTTCTTTTTTCAGGTTGAAAAAGTCCCTTGGGTCGACATTGTCAATACCTTTTACAATTTTGAATGCTTGAATGAGATTGCCGCTTAGTCTTCTTTGTTCAAGACTGAATAGATTCAATTCTTTAAGCCTGTCTGCATATGACATGCCTTTTAAACCCAGAATAATTCTGGTCACTCTTCCTTCCACTCTTTCTAGAGCACCAATATCCTTTTTGTAGCGAGGTGACCAGAACTGAACACAATATTCTAGATGAAGTCTTACTAATGCATTGTAAAGTTTTAACATTATTTCCCTTGATTTAAATTCAACACTTTTCACTTTATATCCGAGCATCTTGTTGGTCTTTTTTATAGCTTCCCCACATTGTCTAGATGAAGACATTTCTAAGTCAACATAAACTCCTAGGTCTTTTTCATAGATTCCTTCTGCAGGTCCGGGTTACAAGTTCCCCCCCTCTTTGAAACCTGCCAGCCGTGTCACTCTGTGTGAGTCAAACACATTAGATGGCAGGTAAAGATGTGTGTCTTCTTTTGATGATTCTTATTGACAATGACTATATGTACAGTAGATCTGGTCTCTATGGGATAAGGCCATCCTTTCTGCATGACAGAACCCCTCAGTTTTATAGTCCTCTTTCCCACCCAACATGCTCATAAGTGTCACCTAAAACATAGCAGACAGGGTTAGCTGTACATACAGTATTAACTTGAACTTACCCAGCCCCCAGACTAGTACCCAGCCTACCACTCATTCTTCAGCGAGGTCAGACTCTGTCAACCACTAAACCAGCTGCCTGGGAAGTTGGAAGTGGTACAGAACTTCTGCATCTGGTGCAGCGTTTCTCAAAGCTACCACCAGGGAAATGTTGTGCATGCCACAGCAGACCAAAGTAACCCTCCCTAGCATCCCCTAGTAGACCACTATCGGCACATAATCATCTTTTTAAAAGGCATTGGCAATGGTAACTGCGTTTGTTCAGCCCATTTCATTGCTGTTGTCATGATCTGGGCTCTCAGATTCCTACTGCTGCTTTCCTTTGGATTACATTTAATCACCATAATAGTAGATGGCCACCAAATCTTTTGGTCTAGTACGTGGTACCGTAATCCTATGTCTAACACTACACTCGCTAGAATAGGACAATGTACCAAGTAAGTCCTATGTACAGCACATTGTACAGTAGTCCTATTCTAGCGAGTATAGTACTTCCTAGGTCTAGTGCATTGTACTGTAGTCCTATTGTAGCAAGTCTATTAAGTCCTATTCTAGGAAGTGTAGTAAGTCCTATGTCTACCAAGTGGTATGTCCTATACAGCACAGTACAGTAGTTCTACTCACGTTTTCAAGGTCCCGGATGTCATCAACTCCGTCACCAGCACAATGCATTTCTTCCCCTTGTATGTCAATTCCCAGGAATCATAAAACCGGACGATATTCGGGTGCTGGAGCCCCTTCAACATCCCAGCCTCCTCCTTAAACCTCTGTCTCTCTGACTTTGTCAGCTTTCGGTCCTGGAGAAAAGAAAAAGAAAATGACATTAAGCCAATTTACAATGACAATGAATTGTTTTTAATGCCAACGGCCTAATTTTAAAAGTTTTAAAGAAAATAAATCCGTTTAGGCTATTTAAAAAAAATAATTATTGCATTTATAACCTTTCCTTCGATTAATGAAAACAAGTCAATGCAAGTACATTGACATACAGGTAGTGGACAAAAAAATGGAAACACCAATGTAAAGTCACTTAATAGGGTGTTGGGCCACTATGGTATCCCGCTCTGTGGAGTTCTCGGCGGACCGTTTTTGAAAAAACTGGCTGCTCGCGCCCAAGGTTGAAATTTGCAGTCAATTGATCTGCAGTCGTTCGCCTGTTTTGCCTTGCACTTTGAATTAATGCACAGATATCACGATCCTGGAGTATGCGCTTCCGCCCACTGTTGCCCTTTGCTGATGATGTCTTTCCCTCGGTGTTCCATGCCGACATCACCTTAAGACACCGTTGCTCGTGAAACATCAGCAAGTTGAGCTGTCTTGGACACTGAAGCTCCTGCCAAACGCACCCCAACAATCACCCCTCTTTCAAAGTCACTGAGGTCTCCTCTTGCAGCCATGCTAGCCATAATTATAGGCAACCAGGCCTGTCCAGCATTTTTATACATGACCCTAAGCATGCTGGGATGTTATTTGCCTAATTAACGCATGAGCCACACCTGTGCGGAAGCCCTTGCTTTCAATATACTTGGTGTTTCCATTTCTGTCCACTACCTGTAGTAACATCATATTTGGTAACATTTGCGTTTGGTTTCATAGAACCCAGTTAACACTAGTCTTGGACTAATTTACCCAAGGTAACATTAGGTAGTCCAGGATTAGAGCTAAATCGGGGTCTGTGAGTCATTTAAGTATTTCCAGCACTTAAAACCCTGTTCCTCAAATACATCACTGTTTCACTTTTACTGCAGCATGTGTATAGAAACTACATTTAGAAATACCGGAATGCCTTCATTGCTTCATTAAGATTTATGTTTTTCAACATCAGAATTTACATTAAAAATGATAGTCAGTACAGAGAAAATGTAACGGTTGTGGATGTGTCATTCTTTGGCACGCTAGTGCATAGTGTTAAACTCTTACGGAGATATTAGACAGTGAAGCAAGCCCAGTTTCAAAGCTTTACACTGGTTTTATCCGAGCTGTTGGTCTAAGCTTTGATCATCCTAATCTCATGTTGGTTCCTGACACACAGTAAGGGGGAAGGGGGTGGGGTTCTCTTGTGCATTTAACTAAACCGGAATGCAGCCCAGCATCTGCCAGGATTTCAGTGGAGTTTTTGTGGTGAGTAAGTTGGCATGCTGCCTCATAGCTCAGCAAGGAAATGGTGTTTAATCTTTGTCTTAAGGATCGGGGAGAGTGGTTCTCTGCTCCTTTCCACTAAGTCAGGACATGTGGAATTATTTAGTGAAGTATTATTAGTGTGTGAGGGAATGCCAGTAAGTAAGTAAAGTAAGCAAGCTGGCCAGTCAGCAGCTGAAGAAGATGAGACACGTGGATCAAAGCTTAGAGACAAGGACAATGACCTAATAACCACGTATTAACCCTTTGTGCATCTCGGGTCTTGTCTCAAGAACGTGAAGGGAATGCAGTGAATTGCTTCTTGGGTTTACAAAGAAAACAAAAAGGCACCACAACATGGTGAACTTTTTTAAACAAGTTCATCTGCTGTTACGTCCTATGTCATCGTAGTAATATTTTAAAATAATTGTAAAGAAATGTTCACGATTTGTCGATACACAAAGAATCGTTACACACCTACTGTTAGTGTACATTAACTCAATAGGGCTTTCACTTTACTATTGAAACTAGACCTATAAAAACCACCAGCCTCAATATACTATACCAGAGTTACATAATGCAATGTTGACAAATATGATTTCCTGTGATGAATATACTGTAATATACTGTGCCCAGAGTACTTCACAAAGGAATATTCTGATCTCAAAACTGTATCAACTGAATCACCTCCCAACATGGTCTGACCAGCTCATGGTTAATTTACTGGCCCTGTCAACCGTCTGTTTATCTAGTCTGCAATAAAGAGCAAATGAAAGGGGCAGCAAATAATATTTGTCACTAAATCACAGCGGGATATTTTCAACATGTCAATTCACCCACATAGTGTAAATAAAGCAGTAGCCACTGGTAGGTTTTATTGGTACTAGGTGGTACCAAAATGAAAATAATTAGGAGCCTTAAAATACATTAATATTTAAAAAAATATAAAATAAACTATATACATTCAATGACAAACTGATTGAAACATTTGTCATGTCATGTATTTAGTTTCTTTTAGCATTCCTAAATTTAGCACTAGAGTGTTTGATAGTGATGGATGAATAATATTTTAGAACTCAACTGCATCCATCCAGGGTTCGTACACTTCAAAAGAATGCAGAATTATTATTAAATTTCCATGACCATTTTACCCATCAAGGGACATATTTCACATGACTTAAAACAGGGCTGAGTGACAAGATTTGGCCAGATTATCATTCTTCATGTATTTGGGCAACGCAGCATTCGTCTAATTGTTGCTGACATATTCAAAATAAAACATGTCGTGAGGAAAAAAGAAAAAAAAAAAAAAAAAATCAGTAAATAAGTTACATTCGGCAATGTATTGCCATCCTTGCTTTAATAGACTTGCAGTTTTCCTCATTTCCAAATAAAACACTGGAACAGTATCAATTACTGTAAAAAGCTGCTGGTAAATAAAGTACCAGTGTGTTTGTTCGTCTCCCTTTTTCATTTCTTGACTTTTCTTCCTGTTCTTCACTACTTGTGTCACTTGCGTCATTTTTATTCTCTTAATTAGTGTCACCAGACATCCCTTAAAGGCTTGTTAATAAACGAATAGTGTCAAGACCAGGAAAGAGACTGCAGGCTCTAAAACAGGGCGACTATTTCTCACAGCACCTGCAATCTGGCACCTGTTGCAAAACAACTAAAGCCGATTTCTTTCATTGGTATTTGTACCACAGCAAAATAAAGCTACAGTGACACATTCTCTGAAGTTGCGATCTGCAAACACTAGTCATATTTAAACTTAAACCTAAATGACTACACAAGGCTGTAGCCAGCTATGAGGCACGGGCCTCTATTAAAATCATACTAATAGGGGAGCTCCCAAGTGGCGCATCCAGTAAAAGCGCTCCGCGTAGAGTGCAGGATGTGCCTTATCGTCTGGACGTCGCGAGTTTGACTCCAGGCTATTCCTTTGCCGACCGAGGACGGGAGCCTCCAGGGGCAGCGCCAATTGGCGAGAGCCGCCCGGGGGGAAGGAGGGCTAGGTCGGCCAGGGTGTCCTCGGCTCACCGCGCACCAGCGACCCCTGTAGTCTGGCCGGGCGCCTGCGGGCTTGCCTGTAAGCTGCCCAGGGCTGCGTGTCCTCCGACGCTGTAGCTCTGGGTGGCTGCATGGTGAGTCCACAGTGCGAAAAAAAGCGGTCGGCTGACGGCACACGCTTCGGAGGACAGCGTGTGTTCGTCTTCGCCCTCCCGAGTCAGCGCAGGGGTGGTAGCGGTGAGCTGAGCCTAAAAATAATTGGCCATTCCAAATTGGGAGAAAATAATAAAAATAATGGGCAACGACTAAATTAAAATAAATAAATAAATAAAATCATACTAATTATTTATTTAGGCCCTTTTACATGTTGCTTTGTCGCAAAAATAAAATGCATTTCATCCCTTGTTGTGTGCATACATGTTGAGTGATTGATGTGTTTAGTAAGCTACTGTCTATTTCAATTTATTATCATTACTTTAAATATATATATAGAGTTTCTGGTTGTTAATAAACCAGTATTGTAGGCTGTGACTACTGGCAATTACTGTGTACAGTAGAGGCATAATCAATGTAAAAAAATGTTTGCTTCGTCAATTGCAACGATTGAATGACAATTAAGGCAGACCTCGTTCTCACCCAACATGTTAATATTACGTGCTAACCAATGAAAGACATTGTTTATAGGTAACCGTAGCAGCATTACAGCAGAAAACCAATGAGCCTGATATTTCAACCTCATTCTAACTACTGTATGTTGGGAAACGTTAGGCTATATAACATGAATAGTGGGAAAGGCTTGAAGATCAAAGCCGACATGGGGTGAAACAAAGTCCGCTATAACTATACTGCATGTAATGTCTGTAGTAGAGGTCTTCACAGGTCCAAATTAATCAACCTGAAGACGAACCGACAATTATTTACCCGACCCGACGTAAAATTCTTGTTATTAGACCTGGAACCGACCCGGCCCGAAAAAACAGTGGCACACTTTCCCTTTCCCCAACTTAGTATATGCACTGACTAGACACAGTATTAAAAGCATTGTTTTTTTTCCAGTCAACCTGGAAATGTGGCTGAACTACATGAACCTACACTGAGGACTGTAAAATTAAATATATAATATGTGTAAAAGATAAATACATTATCTGAAAATCAAATGTACTGAAGTACGATCTCGTAAATGGGTAACTATTACAAATTTAACACAAGAGCAAATGGAAATGAGATGTAAAATTTGTGTTTTGCAAAACTTGTTTTCCTTCTTTGTCCACAATAACAACAAATGGTTCACACACCGCAGACCTGCATTTTTCTGTGAGCTTTTGTTCATGGAATTCGTTTTTCTTAAGTTTTTCTTGCACGTCCTTCATAAACAAATCCATTACTCCGACTTTTAAGAATGAACTTAAAAGAAACCCCTTTGATATGGGTCACGTGTCTGCTGCTGCACTCTGCAAGTCATGTCATGTACTACTGGAGGAAGCCAATCCATGCAACAGGAATTATAAACAATGATTTTTAGTACCAAAGAGAGCCTCTTTAATAGTAATCAACAGTTTGTGTATTACTAAGTAAACAAAAATCGGACCCAACCCGACCCAATCTGAGTGTTGCATGACAATTTTGCACCCAAAAACCTGTTCAGTCTCGGGTCCGGGTTGACCCATGAAGACTTCTAGTCTGTAGTACGCTCGCCACCTATTTGACATTCCATGGTCTGGAAAACATATTTTAATTTTCCCCTGACTTTCCAGAAATTCCATGACCCATACGAACCCTATCCATCTTATGTATATATTCAAATGTCATGGATATGCTTGGTATGAGATCTGCAGAAGGTAGTTTTCAGTTACCCACAGCACAAGGGAACTTGAGTTCAGTACAGCTGTCCCAACAGGCTAAGTTGCCCTCGACAGCAGTTGATATAATCTGTAATACTGACATCAGCAGAAGGACTAAATAAATTACAATCTACTACTCTGAGCTCTCAGTAAATTATTGCTTGGTAGTTTACAGTTTGATTTGGCTTGGAAAAAAAACAAAAACATGAAGATCAGGCCATTGTGATGTCCTTCCATTGGGGAAACCCTTAAAAGAGACTGTATTCTTAAAACAAAGTGTGCTGGATTTTAACAGATCAACAAACCGTTCCCAAACTCAACAATGGAAAACAAACTGTTTCTGAAACACAACTCCCGAGACATCAGTGCCCAGCAGCTACTGCTATAGGACTGCCCGTTTGGAAACCCTTAACAGTATCCTTACTCAGCAGTGCTTGCACACCATAGATCAATCACTGTTCTTGTTTGTTTTCTTAAGTTGCAACCTGTCAAAACTTGTGTTCTTAAACTGGGGTGAAAGAGAAAACACAAAAAGGCAGTGAGGAGTCTTATCAAAGCCCTCATTGTTTTTCACCTTTCAGTGTTCACCACCTACTGAAATTGCATTGACAATCCTTATCAACACAAGCGGGTTCCGGCTGCCATGTGATCCTGTTTTTACAGTGTTGGGAGTATTGAAAAGGAGGCGGACACCAGCCATCAGGACAATTGAGTGTTTATTTCAGGACACACCAACTTTGGCTGGTTGGCTGGTCTGACCAATTAAAATAAAACAGCAGATTCCAGTAAACAAATCCTCAGCAACCAGAAAAATCAAAATCTAGCAAAAGAAGTACACAGCATCAAACAAAAGCAGCATGTAATCCTGGACTTTAAATCTATTAAAAAATGATCAATAATCTGGTCTCTTCTGATGGTACAAACTTCCTCACCGACTTAGTTTATTTATTTTGGATAAATAAGGCAGTCTCTATAGAATGATTATGGGAGAAGTAGCCAAACAGACCTCATGGTTATTAAGTCTTAATCAATAGCCGACATTAAAAACAGGAGGATTATTTTTTTTTTTTTTTTTTTTTTTTTGTAACAGCTTTATATATTTGTAACACTAAAATTAAAAGGAAACGACACGAGCGTTTATCTAGCAATGTGTTATGCTCATAGATCTATTAAATAGTGAGTGGGTGGATTTTTGGGGCGTTTTGGGTGAACCCTTAGTTATAAATATTTACTGTGCCTGTTCCATTCCCCCACCATATCAGTCCAAACCTACACAGCATTAAGAAGTTACACAGTAAGGGTTACAAGCTTTTTAGAAATTTAACAAAGAACCCTATGAAAATCATGACGTGTGCTGCAGCTCGTGCACATAACACTATGTGTAAATAGATTCCAGACATTCTGCAGTATCATGATTAAGAAAATATCAAAGTTCTTGGTATGCTGAATGACTTGAAACCTTGCTATGGTTTAAGATTCCTGTTCCAAAGCAATTTGGGCCAGTTCTATAATCATGTACAAAGAGACATGGATAAAAAGATAAAGTCAGAACATTTAAGGGTTTGAAAAGATTATTACATTTTCTATGTTTTTACTATAATAAACTTTTACGAGGGTTATTCTTCAAAACATGTTTCCAGTATTTTATGGGGACCCCCTGGGCTACCTCAGCAGACACCAGTTTGAGAACAATTGCTGTGTACAGCAATGTGCCAACTAGTTCAAACAGTAAGAAAAGGTTAGCTGGTAAGGAAGCAAACTCATTCTGCAGGCTGTTCAGTGCTGTGGAGGCTGGGCGGGGCTCAATGAACCAGCACTGCAGGATGTGGCTTCTAGCCTAAGTTTCGAGGAATGCTGCTTATTATTATTATTACTACTACAGTAATCTCCACATACAGGAACACCTCCCAAGAGAACACTTAGTCAAAGAGAACACCCTTGTGGTGAAACTGATTTTTCCCATTGTAAATGCTCCGCCTAAAGGAGTGGGAACTTCACTTAAAAGAACACCTTTTTGGCACCGCTAGCGATTCGTTCACAACTGAACGCAGTAGGGATTCAAGGAAATGCATGGCCATGGATTAGGGAGTGGTTAACATATAGAAAACAGAAAGTACTGATTAGAGGAGAAACCTCAAAATGGAGCAAGGTAACCAGGGGAGTACCACAGGGATCAGTATTAGGTCCTCTACTATTCCTAATCTACATTAATGACTTAGAATCTGGTACAGTAAGCAAACTGGTATAGTAAGTAGTCAGCAGCAAAGGTCATTCGAAATGATCTAGACAGCATTCAGAACTGGGCCGACACATGGCAAATGACATTTAATAGAGAAAAGTGTAAGGTACTGCACGCAGGCAATAAAAATGTGCATTATAAAATACCATATGGGAGATACTGAAATTGAAGAAAGAATCTATGAAGACGACCTAGGAGTTTATGTGGACTCAGAAATGTCTTCATCTAGAATATTGTGTTCAGTTCTGGTCACCTCACTACAAAAAGGATACTGCTGCTCTAGAAAGAGTGTAAAGAAGAGCGACCAGAATTATTCCGGATTTAAAAGGCATGTCATATGCAGACAGGCTAAAAGAATTAAATCTATTCAGTCTTGAACAAAGAAGACTACGCGGCGATCTGATTCAAGCATTCAGAATTCTAAAAGGTATTGACAATGTCGACCCAAGGGACTTTTTCAACATGAAAAAAGAAACAAGGACCAGGTGTCACAAGTGGAGATTAGATAAAGGGGCATTCAGAACAGAAAATAGGAGGCACTTTTTTACAAAGAGAATCGTGAGAGTCTGGAACCAACTCCCATTAATGTTGTTGAAGCTGACACCCTGGGATCCTTCCAGAAGCTGCTTGATGAGATTCTGGGATCAATAAGCTACTAACAACCAAACGAGCAAAATGGGCTGAATGGCCTCCTCTCGTTTGTAAACTTGCTGATGTTCTTATGTTCTTATACAGTATTGTTTTGCAACCTGATAGCTCACCGTCATCAAACTTAAATTAAAATGGTTTATTCAGTCTTTTCAAAAGCGACTAGTCATCGCGAGAGTGTCTTGAGGCACACTGATTGGTTTATTAAACCTTTCCAGAACCGCCGTTATATGACTTGTTTTGTATCCTGATTTCCATGAGTGCATCGCTACAAAATGGCATGTAAACAAAACAGCAAAAAGCGCAGCTGTTTCTCTTGCTTCAAAAAGTTATAAGTTATAAGAGGCTGTGTGGTCCAGTGGTTAAAGAAATGGGCTTGTAACCAGGAGGTCCCCGGTTCAAATCCCACCTCAGCCACTGACTCATTGTGTGACCCTGAGCAAGTCAATTAACCTCCTTGTGCTCCGTCTTTCGGGTGAGACGTAGTTGTAAGTGACTCTGCTGCTGATGCATAGTTCACACACCCTAGTCTCTGTAAGTCGCCTTGGATAAAGGCGTCTGCTAAATAAACAAACAATAATAATAATAATAATAATAATAATAATAATAATAATAATAATAAATAGTTGATAATTGTTCGAGCTCTTGAACCTGAAAATCAGACAAAATCAGTCGAAGCAATTTGGTGTTTCCCGTTCTGGTGAGTTCCTTCATCATTCTGTTAAATAATGTGCATGTCTTGTATAGTGCTGCTGCATTTTTTAACATGTGTAGGGGTGCTGTGTTAATTTAGTTTGACAGTTTATTAATGTTAGTTTGTCTGTTACTTATTGTTGTTAATTATTGTAGTTTATTAACATACACTTTCCTATTGCTTTTCTTTTACTTCAGTTCATTTCATATGTTGCTGCACATGCATCATGACCAGTAATATATTTATTTAGTGATTGATTGATTGATTGATTGATTGATTGATTCTGTGTCTGGTGGCTAACTCTGTTTTAGAGAGCACTTCGGTTATAAGAACACTTTGCTTGCTTCCCAAGGGGTGTTCTCTTAGCCGGAGACAACTGTATTATCTTTGGTGTCTGAATGAATATTGCATTCTTCTACAACAGCCTTCTGTTCACGCTACTTGATCGTTAGGTAGACCGGGTGTATACTCTAGTTTGTTTACATCGTGGCAGGATCACAAGCTTGATTGGCTCTTGAAAGCAGGCTGCCAAAGAGGTTGCATGTGTGAAGTATCAGGATTACAAATGTATCAGCTATAAAGCAACAGATTTTTCAACAAGATGAACAATTAGCTCATACAGCACTAACAATAAACACCTTAATTTCTCTGGTCTTATAACCACGTCCTGTGCAGGTGGGGGGTGGAGGAGGAGGAGGAGGAGCAGAAAAGCACATCACGTGTATAGCTCTACTTAAATGTAAATTATATCTGGATAAAAACAGGCAGCCTCTTTAGTTGTAGCAAGATTACAAAATGACAGCCATTGTTAAAATACATGTGTGATTTTATTTTTTTATCAACTGACACCTTACTGTATCACAAATTTATATATTTAACATTTACAGACTGAAAAAGGCAAGCAAGCGTGACAAATTAGCTAGTTATACTTAGTGTACATTTCTTTTTTTTTTTTGCATCAATAAATTAGCGATGGGCTCCAATACTGATATTTTGATATAATATCGATAATTTCCATATCGCGATATTAGTGGGATTAAAATAATAATCCACGTACACTCACAGAGACATACTTTTTATTGCTAATACTGCTAAAAATACAAACGCAGTATAAATCAAGTTTATTTTATATTAAGACACCACAAACCCTACACATACCAATCATTGTCAGTCTAATAGGCAAATTCCACACTGGTTTATTCCCATAAAACACAGCAGCAAGTAATTCGATGAACCAAACACTTTATTAAAAGAAAACTCAGAAAGTGTACACTACCGGTCAAAAGTTTTAGAACACCTCCATTTTTCCAGTTTTTATTGAAATTTATGCAGTTTAATGTCTCAATGTACTCTAAAATTAAAGCATAGAACAAATAAACAATTGGTGATAAAAAAGAAATCATGGAATCGTTTTGTTTAACAAAATTTAATCTAAATTTTTGACTCATCAAAGAAGCCACCTTTTGCAGATAACAGCCGAACTCACTCGTGGCATTCTTTCTACAATGGAAATCAAATATTGTTCGGAAAGTTCTTCCCAACACTGTTGCAGAAGTTCCCACAAATGTGTTGCACTTGTAGGTTGCTTTGCTTTCACCCTTCTGTCCAGTTCATCCCAAACCAGCTCGATGGGGTTTAAGTCTGGAGACTGTGCTGGCCATTCCATGATTTGAAGCCTACCGTCTTGTTCTTTTCTTCTAAGGTAGTTGTGACATAGCCTGGAGGTATGTTTTGGGTCATTCTCTTGCTGTAGGATGAACCCCTGACCAACTAGGCGTATACCAGAGGGTAATGCATGGCGCTGCAAAATGCTGTGTAGCCGTTTTGGTTCAGGGTGCCACTCACTCTGTGCAAGTCGCCGACTCTGGATCCAGCAAAAGAGCCCCAGACCATCACGCTTCCTCCTCCATGTTTGACAGTTGGTGTCACACACTGAGGAACCATCCTTTCGCCTACTCGACGGTGTACAAAAACCATGCGTGATGAACCAAAGATTTCAAATTTTGATTCATCGGTCCATAAGACCTTCTTCCAGTCTTCAGTAGTCCACTGGCGGTGCTTCATAGCCCAGGCAAGCCTCTTTTTCTTATTTTGCCATCTTAGCAATGGCTTTCTTACTGCCACTCGACCTGTCAAACCTGCAGCTCAAGTCTTCTTCACAGTTGAAACTGAGACTTGCTTACTTCAACCAGTGTTAAGCTGTGCTTGAAGCTGTTGTACTGTGAGCCGCCTATCACGCAAGCTGTTGACTCTCAGAAACTTGTCTTCTGATTCTGTCGTGGCTTTGGGTCTGCCAGACCTCTTCCTGTCAGACTTTCCTCCAGTTTCCAAGTGCCTTTTGATGGTGTAGGAAACTGTACTCACTGACACCTTGGCTTTCTTTGCAATTTCTCTAAAGGAAAGACCTACACTTTTAAGGGTTATAATGGTCTGTCTGTCTTCCTTTGTTAATTGCCTTTTTCTCGCCATTATGATAGCAATATACTACTTCCTGCAGTACAATACTGTCCAAATAATGCTTAAGAGGGTGTAGTAACACAATACTGTCCAAATAATGCTTAAGAGGGTGTAGTAACACAGTCTGTTCCAACACTGCTTTTATACAGACAGTGGGTTTGTAAGTAATCAACAAAAGTTGGGACACCTGTAGGAATTGTTAGCATCAACTTTCAAGGCTTAATTTACTTCCATTGCTGCAGAACAGCTGTAAGTTATTAACCCATTACTTGTTCCCTGAAAAAGGCCTTTTTGTATAACACTGAAATGTACATTATTTTTCAGTTTTTGGTAACCTAAACTTTTTTTTTAACCTCTGGCAGTTTACCGCTTACCTTTGTACCATTTCAGGTTATTCACTGGACTTGAACTGCTTAAATTTTAATAAAAACTGGAAAAAAGGGGGTGTTCTAAAACTTTTGACCGGTAGTGTATAAGCTCACTATAGGGGGCTCCCGAGTGGCGCATCCAGTACATGGGCAGCAGTGTGGAGTAGTGGTTAAGGTTGCAACTTACAGTCGTAAAAACAAATACATTTTAAGAATCACAGTACAAGTAATAATACAATTAAGAGCAAGATATATACAATGACTTTGGTACTAGCAAGTACAAGTATGACAAAATACGATTCAATAATACAAAATACTACAGATTAAATAACACTTGACAGATTACAGTACTCAAGTACAGGATTAAATGCAGTAAAATAGGGGGCAGATAAGAGCAAGTAAAGCACATTTAAGGAAGGGTGATAAGTGTCCCGGGGGAAAAACAGAGGAGTTCTACAGGTGCTTTCTGAAGAGGTGAGTCTTGAGGAGGCGCCGGAATGTGGTCAGGGACTGGGCAGTCCTGACATCTGTAGGAAGGTCATTCCACCACTGCGGGGCGAGGGTGGAGAAGGAGTGGGCTCTGGAGGCAGGGGAGCGTAAAGGAGGTAGAGCCAGTCTTCTAGTGCAGGCGGAGCGGAGAGGTCGAGTGGGGGTGTAGGGAGAGATGAGGGTCTGGAGGTAGCTGGGTGCAGTCTGGTCAAGGCATCTGTAGGCTAGAACAAGAGTCTTGAACTGGATGCGAGCGGCGATTAGGAGTTAGTGGAGTGAGCGGAGTAGTGGAGTTGCATGGGAGAAGCGAGGCAGAGAGAACACCAGGCGAGCAGTGGAGTTCTGGATGAGCTCACTATAGGGCAGCCATTTTATCCAAATCCTCCTCTGACGCAGTCCCGCGTACCTAGTTGTAAAATATCCAGTAGATGGTGCAATACTCCTTTTTAGGTATAAGGTTAAGACACAACACACACACTAAAGTATTGTTTAACCATTTTATTTCATTGATTGGCGTTTAGGTAACAAACGCTATTTGCATGCTGTATTAAGCACTATTGGCCCTCCGTTTTGCAGTATTTTGAGATATGTCCATGCATCAGCAGTTCATTGCATTTTGTCCATGTGATTACTGGCGCTATTATTAATGTATTTTTAAAATGTGAACTTTCAGTATTATAAATGACATGTACGTTTAAAACATCAAAACATGTCTCAAAATAATGCAAGACTCAGCATGACATCGTACTTATTACTTTTAGAGGTGTCGTGAGCCAGCACGTACACGCAGAGCAGCTGAAGATTCAATTACTTCCGGAGTGGCTAAAGTCTGTGCGCAGTGAAGTATAGAAATATTTTGGTCTTGAGGTGGCTGATGATGGAATAGTAAAACAATATAACAAGATCTTGTTATTCTCCATGGATACTGTAAAGCAAAGCACCACTAAGCTAAAGTAAGCTATTGCTTTTTCATATGTAAACATCTGTTAACATCTGTATATGTTTACATGTTTGATATTGCAATTGTGTTCTTATATGTTTCAGTGTTTTGGAAGATATCGTTGCCCACCACTACAATAAATCTACAAACAAAACAAGCCCCAGCTGTTTGGTTTTACAGCTGAAACCCCGGCATCTAATTCAGATGGTCCCTGACTTTCACAGGACTAGCAATGTATATATTACATTTACTGAACGACATTGGCCACCACCCTGAGGGAGTAAAGATATTGCATTGACGGTATATTGCGTGCCTCCATTAATAAAGCAGTAGAGGTTCAAAGAGAAGAACTATATTTAAAAGAGAATATTTATCACATTGTAACTCTTAACTTGTCTTAACTTAGCTAGGCTAGCTATTAGTCAGTGCTTTAACATTGCATAAAAATGAGTATGCTTTTTTTTTTCCAGGAGGGGATTAAGGGAGGCAGGAAAGCTGGTGACACAGCTGCAATGTACAATAATGGGTTGACCTCAGGCTGTTGCTCTTTCTACTTCAGGTGCATTATCCAACCAGTAACACTGAAGTCTCATGTGAGTCTGTACTGTACAGTAGTTCTGCAAGTTTAAGGGAGGAACGACAGGATATGATTCAGGCCCTACCTGAACATACAAGAAAACTAAGAGTAAACTGAATAAGGCTCTAATCAAAGCAATGTGTATACACCCCCAGTCATGGGTGTAACTTGATCAATTAAGTAATACAAAAAAAAACAACAAATTGGCTAAATCCATGGCTTTAAAAAAACAAATTATTTTTTACCCACTACTTAATCAAAAATTAACTAACAAAATTCATGAAAATATGTGGATTTTGTTTTTATGTGGATATAAAACAAAAACACATGCATTACGTATTATGAAATATATTACGTGAGACAATTTTTTAATAAAACACTGATCCATTCTCAGTAGGGCTTTCTAGTGCAGCAAACTGAGTGAAGGGTCACAATGCACCTGGAGCTCCCGGCACATTGACTGTTCTGAATGAAGAGCTTGAAAACAGCTGCTGCTGTTCTGCAGGAGCTCCGCCTGCTCTGGAACTGCTACTCATTCCTGGAAATGGGAAATTCAGAACACGCCAAACAGATGCTTCCAACCGTCAACGTAGCAACGAACCAGCCTACATCTTTAAATACTGTAGCAATTTCCTGTACTGTATCATTGGAATGGTATCTGGGTGCTACCCAAATCAAAGCCAGATAACTGCTGGTACTGCACTGTAGAGGGATGGAGTTCACTGACTTGAAGCTGCAAACGCATACACCCGCTACTGAACAAATTAAATATTAATAAATGACAGCATTCCAATATAAATTCATCTTTAAAAGCGTACCGTCTGATATGCAACTTCCATTTACAGACAACAAAGTTGCTGCCAACTGGGGCATACTTTCCCTTTGAATGGACTTTACTATTCCAGGAATTGTGATGGCATACATGGTGGCAATTCCAATAAAAAACATCCTGACACAATATGATGACAATTGACCAAATGTACTAAAGAACCAAGTGGAGCCAATGGTTTTGCTGTCTCTATCTCGTGGAGCGGTGTATCAATTCGTAGACTAGTAAAAGAAAAGCATGACTCATCTCCTCGTTTAACAAGGCATCTGTAATTATCGGTTTGTCAACATAGGAAGATTGTAATATATACTATAGAAGAAGCCCTGCCTGGTAGCATGTTTTTAAATAAACTACTACAGCATTTATCGCCAAGAATCCACGTTTGTTAGGGGTGTAACAATTAATTGATGCATCCTTAAATTTCCCAAGCTTCGATTACATAATGGTGAATCGATGCATCAAATTAGAACCTAGTTTGAAGTCTCCTGTTGCCGGTTTGCATTAAAACCTTGAGTGTGCTTCTTTTAGTGCTATTACGGTAGATCAGCGCAGTGCTAGGATACACACTTTAGGCCTCTACATTTGTGTCGGACAAGCCAAAATCAGAAGGCCTATTGTACTCACGTTTTCTTGATGTAAAAATTAAGGCAATACATTTTTGTTGGTTTGTTTTTTAATCTACTAAATCTACTGATTACTCATTTTGTTTCAAAGCATGTTGCATTTGGATTATATGGCAATATTAAATAAAAATAATCTGAATTTAGTACGATAGTTAAATTAGTCAGGATTTGTGAGATGAATTCAAATGTTGTGCTTTGCTTTTGGACCTAAAATGTTAACAGTAATGAACAACCATAGTTCAGACAGAAATTTCTTCTGTTAAAACACTTTTTTTATCATTATTACAATGTTAAAGGGACATCTGATGCAGACGCACGCATTTTCTTTTCAGCTGTTAAAAACTCAAGTGCTTTATTTCTTTTTTTATAATCGGAAGTGTTCTAATTTGAATGTGTTGTGCCTTTTTAACTATTATGCACAACAGTGTTTTTAGTTATTGGATCTTGTGTTAAAAAAAAAATAAAATAAATGTTTGTTCTTTATTTGATAAATGTTCTATGTTGATAAATGCCTATACGATAATCGAATCCGAAATTAGGGTGCCGATTGCACCACTAATATATTTGTCCATGCACTTAAATAACATTACAAAAAATGTAAATGTCATGAGAAATCCTTAAAGATTTTTTTAAAGCTATTACTAATACTGAATGGCAATGTAAATTATTCTGGTATATATCCCACCCTCAATAGAACAAAAGCCTCTCCACAATATCACACACATTCTTAGTTACTAAGTACAACACTGTGACGATGATGAAACACCGTGTGTGTGTACGCTGTTGTTCTCCAATGACAAACACATGACCCTGGGGGTCAGAGGGGTGGGGCTGTTCCACAATACAGTTTATGTCCTAATGGTGAAGACAGCCCTCTTTGTTAAAGCAGACTGAATGAATTCCAGGAATTACAAAGTCCCTCTGCTGCCTTGCCCCTCCACCCCAACCAACTTCTTTGCAGACCTCCACTCCCCCAACCCCCAACCCCCAAACTAGAAGGAAAGAAAGCTGATCCTCATATACTACTGAGTGAAGGACACAGCTCTGGGTGAATGCCTTTGTTTGAACATCCTATACTGTGAACTAATACACAGTTCTCTCTTCTCTACCTCTCTCTCTCTCTTGCACTTACTGTGCCTCTCAGGTTACACAGTACAGTGGAAAGCTCAGCCAGACTAGGGTTTCATTGTATGATAATCCCAACTTGGATTGATGTTGTGTGTGTGTGTGTATATATATATATATATATATATATATATATATATATATATATATATATATATATATATATATATATATATATATATACAGTACTGTGCAAAAGTTTTAGGCAGGTGTGAAAAAATGCTGTAAAGTAAGAATGCTTTCAAAAATAGACATGTTAATAGATTATATTTATCAATTAACTAAATGCAAAGTGAGTGAACAGAAGAAAAATCAAAATCAAATCCATATTTGGTGTGACCACCCTTTGCCTTCAAAATAGCATCAATTCTTCTAGGTACACTTGAACAAAGTCAGGGATTTTGTAGGCATATAGTCAGGTGTATGATTAAACAATTATACCAAACAGGTGCTAATGATCATCAATTCAATATGTAGGTTGAAACACAATCATTAACTGAAACAGAAACAGCTGTGTAGGAGGAATAAAACTGGGTGAGGAACAGCCAAACTCAGCTAACAAGGTGAGGTTGCTGAAGACAGTTTACTGTCAAAAGTCATACACCATGGCAAGACTGAGCACAGCAACAAGACACAAGGTAGTTATACTGCATCAGCAAGGTCTCTCCCAGGCAGAAATTTCAAGGCAGACAGGGTTTCCAGATGTGCTGTCCAAGCTCTTTTGAAGAAGCACAAAGAAACGGGCAACGTTGAGGACCGAGACGCAGTGGTCGGCCAAGGAAACTTACTGCAGCAGATGAAAGACACATCACGCTTACTTCCCTTCGCAATCGGAAGATGTCCAGCAGTGCCATCAGCTCAGAACTGGCAGAAAACAGTGAGACCCTGGTACACCCATCTACTGTCCGGAGAAGTCTGGTCAGAAGTGGCCTTCATGAAAGACTTGCGCCAAAAGCCATACCTCGACATGGAAACAAGGCCAGCGACTCAACTATGCACGAAAACACAGGAACTGGGGTGCAGAAAAATGGCAGCAGGTGCTCTGGACTGATGAGTCAAAATTTGAAATATTTGGCTGTAGCAGAAGGCAGTTTGTTCGCGAAGGGCTGGAGAGCGCATACCTAATGAGTGTCTGCAGGCAACAGTGAAGCATGGTGGAGGTTCCTTGCAAGTTTGGGGCTGCATTTCTGCAAATGGAGTTGGGGATTTGGTCAGAATGAATGGTCTCCTCAATGCTGAGAAGTACAGGCAGATACTTATCCATCATGCAATACCATCAGGAGGCATCTGATTGGCCCCTAATTTATTCTGCAGCATGACAACGACTCCAAACATACAGCGAAAGCCATTAAGAACTATCTTCAGCGTAAAGAAGAACAAGGAGTCCTGGAAGTGATGGTATGGCCCCCACAGAGCCCTGATCTCAACATCATCGAGTCTGTCTGGGATTACATGAAGAGAGAGAAGCAACTGAGGCTGCCTAAATCCACAGAAGAACTGTGGTTAGTTCTCCAAGATGTTTGGGCCAACCTACCTGCCGAGTTCCTTCAAAAACTGTGTGCAAGTGTACCTAGAAGAATTGATGCTGTTTTGAAGGCAAAGGGTGGTCACACCAAATATGGATTTGATTTAGATTTTTCTTCTGTTCACTCACTTTGCATTTAGTTAATTGATAAATATAATCTATTAACATGTCTATTTTTGAAAGTATTCTTACTTTACAGCATTTATTCACACCTGCCTAAAACTTTTGCACAGTACTGTATATATATATATATATATATATATATATATATATATATATATATATATATATATATATATATATATATATATATATAGGGTTTCATTGTATGATAATCCCAACTTGGATTGATGTTGTGTGAAATATATATATATATATATATATATATATATATATATATATATATATATATATATATATATATATATATATATATATATATATATATACACACACAGTACTGTGCAAAGTCAGTCTTGCCATGGTGTATGACTTTTGACAGTAAACTGTCTTCAGCAACCTCACCTTGTTAGCTGAGTTTGGCTGTTCCTCACCCAGTTTTATTCCTCCTACACAGCTGTTTCTGTTTCAGTTAATGATTGTGTTTCAACCTACATATTGAATTGATGATCATTACCACCTGTTTGGTATAATTGTTTAATCATACACCTGACAATATACCTACAAAATCCCTGACTTTGTGCAAGTGTACCTAGAAGAATTGATGCTGTTTTGAAGGCAAAGGGTGGTCACACCAAATATGGATTTGATTTAGATTTTTCTTCTGTTCACTCACTTTGCATTTAGTTAATTGATAAATATAATCTATTAACATGTCTATTTTTGAAAGCATTCTTACTTTACAGCATTTTTTCACACCTGCCTAAAACTTTTGCACAGTACTGTATATATATAAAAAATCACCCATGAAGTGCTTGAAAACATTTCAGAGAGATCAATTTTGGCCTTAGTCCCTTCAACTCTGCAAAAGACAGCTAATGCATTTAAATGAAACAATTTTATAAGTGCCTAAACAATCGAAATAACTCAATCTTTGTCAGACGCTTTTGGAAATACTAATACAATAAAAGCTACAATTGGTTTTGCGTGCACAGATATCTGCTGAGGTGCACAGAGCTAGCAGGCAATATGGAACGTTACAGGTTACTGCATGTGATCTGAATAAAATTTGCCAATTAGAAAGGCCAAGTCCATTTATTTCCTTGTGACCCTCAAAATTACACAATGATATTAAACACAATACAATTTTTATGAGAACTGCAATGTTGTTTGAATGAAACAGGTTACAGCTCCCTAAAGTATTTGTGGGTGTGTAAGAATTGTCCCAAGTAATTTGGCATAACATGGACAATGTTTTGGGGTAGCACTGCTGTTGTGAGAGGGCCTGCTCATTGTAATCATTTGGATGTTGAAGAGATTACTTATCTTCAATGTGTCTCTAATCCCCGACCAGGATGTTCTGTTAAAAACAACAATTAAGCCTATGATACCTGGCTAATGGGGCTCCCTCAATTTCAGCAAATGTCCAACTCCCAAGCTTTTGGAGTAACTGTATTAAAACTCCAACACAACACTAATCTCACTGTGTGCGGACTACTGTGAACCACTGTCCCAGGCAGGGTTGCAAACTCACACCCACTCTGCAGAACACCCCTTGTATAAGTAAATGAACAGGTTGCAGGAATTTGAGTAAATCAGGCTCCTGCTAAATCTGCTCGGAGCTGATTGCACCACAGCATGAATAAAGTTCATCGGAGTCTGCAAACTAATTTGTTCAAGTACAGTAGTTACAAGTGACAGGTTGCTGACACCCCTGGCTCCTAATGATAAAAACAATGTACTTACTGTAATTAAGGGTGCTTACTGAAACCCTGGGCCGAGTTTCTAACCCTGCTCAAGGGCCCATTCTCCTTTGAGATGATGGAGGCAGTGTAGACAAAGCTATGCTGCACCGCCACACTCTTAATCCATGTGTGCTGCTGCTGCTACTCCGCTTGCAGTTTTAAGAACAGGTTACCCAGGGGTGTAGCTAGAAATGGAAATTTGGGTGGGCCTCAACTTCGGGTGGACGGGCAAGTACCAAAGGTCTGACGTCACAGGAAATAGTTTACCTTACAGACATGATTTAAATCAATTAAAACTCTGATACATCAAATATCTCCCCAGGGTTTGAGCAGAGCAAAGTAGCCAAGTCTGAAAATGTATGGTGCCGAGTGAAGCAAGGCAAACATTTTTTGCAGTTTATAACAGTTGCATGTATGCACTACAAATACAAAGCACATATGCATACAACCTACAGAAACAAACACACTGAGCACAATAATTGCAAAAAGCGTTTCATTTAACAAAAAAAGTGCAAACAGAAACTAAAAAAAATCCCCAAACAAAAAAGCTGTATTGCCTTTTTTACTTAGTTGTATTGTAATGTCTTAGCTATATTGTAATAACTTGTTACCTCTGTAAGCCGACCTGCATAAGGGCGTCTGTCAAGCACAAATTTAAAAATCAAGTTCCTGCTGCCTTCAAACCAAAACTAAAATATCTTAGCTGTGCTGAGAATACCTCTTTTCCAGCTAAATATGGCTGGTTTTCATTTTAAAATCACCCATACTTTCAAATTATTAATAAATTGTATCATTTTTTTTTTTTTATTCAAGAAAACATAATACACATATATACAATTACAGGCAGATGAGACAAAGTTACAAGCTAAATTATAAAAACATTATAAGAAATAGTAATACTACAAAAGAAGAAAAAAGAATCAACAAAAAAACCTAGGGGTGTAAATTAATCTTAATATTTTGTTGTAAAGAATCTAAATAATATTTAAATACTTCTAAGAAAACTCTGCATTTTGGGAATAGAATGTGAAAACTTAGATTTGTGTATATGAAACTTGGCAAGCATTAAAAAGAGATTTACAATGAATTCAAGGCCTTTGTTAGAATTATTTTCATAAAAGCAAATGATCTCTTTAGCTGTTAAGGTAATGTGAAGATCATAGATACGCAGAAATTGTAACATCATACATGCCAAAACAACATACATACTCGCTAGGTCATTGTAGTATGACACGAACACCAATCATGAAGTCTGTATTTGTGTGACCCCGTTACCATAGTAACCAAATGCCCGGCGCTGATAAAAGCATGAATTCAGAGTGAAATACTGTAAGGAAAATAAATACCTATTTTTTTTACAGTAAATTGCAAGAAGTTGAAAGCAACTTTTATTTTTTGCTTATGAAATCAGCTGTCAATTCGTCATTGCTAAAGTACACATTCCAAACACACACTCATTTCTCATGGTTCCGGAAAGCCCAAAGCCCCAAAAAGTCGGAAAACTGTCTATAGACAGAACACTCCCAGCCACTCCCATGTAAACCATTTAAAATGTTTGAAGCGACAAAAAATAAATGTACTTACATATATTCGCAGTGAATGCACTTTAAAAAGTCAAACAGGCAGCGTCACCAAACCAGAGAGAACACAGTATTACATTTTAAGCTATTATTATTATTATTATTATTATTATTATTATTATTATTATTATTAAACAATGAAAGTCAGTCAATTACTTACCATTGCCTAGTTAGTATTCTCTCGTCTCCGCTCCACCTTACACAGGATAAAGCGTCGGGGCTTACAGTTATATAGTCATGACACTCCAGAAAATCGCACATATCTCTTCAAAGGACAGCAATTTTAAGCTATTTTTGTCAGCATTCGGCCAGCTGTCTTAATCCTGTTCACTCGAGCCTTTCTACTAAACTAAACTCTTAAAAGTGTGTGAGTATTTGTTTTGCAATGTTGGCCGCCGTACTACTACTAACTTACTTTTAATGTACATTAAAATAAACGTCTGGGACTTTTCAACAGACTTAACAGATCCGCACCAACTGCCTCGCAAGCTGTCAATTAAACGTGGCTTGCACATGATTCGTTGTGTGAGAGGAAGATCCAACCCAAATATTGCATCACAATTACTACTTTGATTTAATTGGCTAAAGCCTGCGGCATTAAACAAAAATAGCCTATTTGATCTAAACTTAAAACACCCGCCTTCGGGGCGCACAGTTGACATTTATTATTATTATTTTATTTTTTATATAAATGTACTTAAACTTGGCATCACATAGGCGCAGATTTGGGTGGGCCTGTGTGCAAACTGGGTGGGCCGTGGCCCACCCAGGCCCACTTGTAGCTACGCCACTGAGGTTACCTCTCTTCTTGCAACAGATTTAAAAGAACAAAGTTTTGCTTGGTGTCTGCTGGGCAGGTCTGTAAATCACATTAAAATGATACACGCACAGTTAATGATCCTGCTTATGACAAGGGGATATTCATAATCTGGTTAACAGAGAGAGGTTTATAGCACAACATAGCAGCCTAATACCTTCCTTCACTTAACACTGTTGGTTTAAGTTGTGTTGGCCAACAGGAGCAGCTATTGCAAATTTCACACTTTACAAACTCACTTCAAAATCCTTTGGCCAGTCACAGACAACTTACTAAAAAAAAAAGTAGTACAGATTGCACACCAAGAGCCAGACAGAGAGCTACTGTATAAATGGAAAGGTGGAATAGGCCTATATCTAGGACAAATGTGGATCATAATGCTGTGAAAGGCACACAAACTTGATTTGAAATGTAAGGATACCATGTTGAGATGTGCTGCAGTACTACAATGATCAAGTTCCAGGCAACACTAGAACACTGTTTCCTCAAGGATAATGAGAAGTCTAAGTTGCGTATCTAAATAGCGCCACCTTTTATTTTCTTAATCCCACAACTGGATTTCCTACAGCGCTGATTGATTGTCCCACTTTATTACCATCACTTAATCCAATAAAACATTATTTGATTTCTGAGTACTTAGATAGTCCTCATTCAAAACAGACCATTTTAAAAGACTGATGTTACCATGAAGTAAACACAGGTGTTCTTAACTCTGATTGCAGACTTTGCAGATGTGCAGATTGTTGGCACATTATTTTAGTTTCAAATCTAAATAAAAGCCAGGACAGAGAAAGAAGATTTGTTCAGTCCCTGAGAAGTGACTGGATCGGGGAAACAAAGAAACACAAAACAAGCAATTTGGTATTAGGCTTCCTTCGTTTAACAAGTAACAGCAGCCAAAAAAAAAAAATACTCGCCACAATGGCTTCAACAAAAAGCCCCACGTGATGCAAGTCGTTTGGTGCTGAGCATGCTCGCTCATCTGGTTCGACTGAAAAAAATGGGACAGTTGTTTACAATGACTTAGTCAGTGGTTGCCCAACTACAAGCCTAGGTTGAACATGTATGTATACTGCAGGCATTTCTTATCAAATGTTATCAGCGTAACTTAAGACAATTGAGGTGTGGTCTACAAAAAGTTGATAAATCACAATTCATGTGCTATCAGGGTTTTCCCTGATTCTATTTGGCTAAGAGTAACACAGGTTGCATTGTGTGCATCTCTTCTACAGCTCAATGTAGGTTTGAGCAATGTAAACAAACACACTGATTTTTTTTTTTTAACAAATTAAGAATTCAAAAGAAAGCTAAAATATGAAATACAGTACAAGACACCACAAAATTACATTTCAGCGTGAACCTCAACATGATTGTGGGAAGCTGCAGCTGGAAAACAACCTTGAACTTTCCATACCCACTGAAACACCAAATGCTTTCTTTTCACATCAGGGCATTCTTTCTTTTTGTTTGCAAGGAAGGAAACACTCAATGTTAAGTGAAGGAATTTAATCTATAAAGTGAGCTGGAAGCATTGTGAAACTACAGTGTTACATCAGGGCCAGCAATCCTTTTATAACTACTGACAGACTGAGCAAGTCAATGAGTGACAGCATCAAAAGGTGAAAATGAAGAGAAGCGTATGGGATTGCTGTGGCACAAGCAATTGCCAGCGAATTGCAATAGCTGACAAAGGTCTTTCATCTTTCATGGTTAAGTGACATAGGCTGTGCAGTGCTATAAATATAGTAAAGTGATGACAGGGGTCTGTACTGTAGTATACTTCAAGTACTTTCCAATCTTCCCCCAAGGACTAATCCAATCATTGAAAACAGTTAAATCCTTTAATCCGATCACTTCAATAGCAGTAGGGCATCAGAGATAACAATGGGTCACAAATCAGGGTATGCAGATCTCAATGTGATAGGTATCACTGGACATGTTATAGTCCTGATGGGCAACTTTGTATGATGTGTAATAAGATCAAATATTGAATGCAAAACATAAATGACATTAAGGGATACCATGTATTTTATTAATAAGCAGTTCATGCAAACAGAGGGTCTTCATAATAGCAAGACTTTTTTGTAAAATGTGTGTAAAAATTATCAGTTTATCGAATTAAACCATTAAAAAACCTTAGCTACGTAGTGGGTTGATCGAGCCAGGTTCATGCTATCTCCCTCACATAGACTCACCCTGATCTAGTTACACAAACCCTGGGTGATAACCAGACTGCTACAGGAGATGACATCATCGACACACAGCATAGCAGTTCACATGTGTGACCCCCAGACCCACACCCCACCCTCTAGAACAAACATGCTCAGGCTCCAGAGCAGATAAAAAAAAAATACAAGATTAACACTTGGCCTGCAGATTTACCAATACCAGACAGACTGCAAATCCTCCCGCAAGCTTTACAGTGTCCAGGCAAAATAAGGGAGTAGAAAAGTCATCCATCGTGCTTTCTTTACATTAGCAAGCAAGGAAGGTGCCTTTTTCTAAAACCGTCAGCATTACATAGGATTAGCGAGAAGAGAAGCAGCTCCAGGGATGTAACAAACAAATCTGTAATCAATTTCATAGGGGATTAAGGAACGGTTTATTTTATTTCAGATGTCATTTATGCATTCATATTATTATACAGGATATGGTAAACGCCTATATTAAACTATGGGCTCTATTTAGCAAAAGCAACTAAGACAATATGAACAATATACAACTAGCAAGGAATTACTCAGAACAGGAATTGACATGTTCCTAGCTGCATCTACCTTTCCTAGCTACTTTTATACCATTAAAATTGTATTCCTTTCAGAACATTTTCCATTGCTCTTCAATTCCTCCCTAAATAGCGCCCTGTGTGTGTGCATTGTGATTTCTCGGGTGCAGTTACTGTACTTAACCTTTACTATAACAAGCCAAGTTACTTGCATCATGTAATACAACAAACTGAATTATGAATCATCGCTTTATATTCCTACAGTACACAGTTCAGGGAACACAGCTCATTTAAGTGTTTCCTTATGAATTATTGGGAAAACCCAGTGAATTCAATTTCCATGGGGGAGCTCAGAAAGTTGCTTTAGAAAAATGTGTTTCTATCCCACACACCCCCACCCAAAATCCCTGCACTGTAGCAGCTAATTTACAACACAGGCCTGAATTTAATCAAAGTTGATGGCATCACAACAGTAATACTTTTGGCTAAGGCACTCAAGTGCTATAGTGCCTGTACATTCCAGAAAACAAGCATGTACAGCAATTACTGAGGCATTCTTGGTTGTCACCATTGCAAAATATTATTTTGGGGGTACATTTAAGAATAAATACTTCACCCAGTTGTTGATAGAAAATGGATAATATTTGGGGTACAACTGCACTACTGGGACGCATTACATATACAACCCTTTCATTTATTTAAAGAGGGGACGTTTATCTATTTAATTCTGAAAGGTCATAACAGCACCTTGAGTGGAAAACACATGTACTCAATGTCCCAGTTATGCATTGATTATTTATCCCAATATTTGTTGGTGTTGCAGAGGCCTTTGAAACCTACAGCTACTTTACTGATCCCCCTGATAGAAACAAACTGAATACAAGGCCATTTGCAGCTCAGGTCTGTGACAATACCAAAAGTGGTGACTGCAACAAGGAATTTTAATGATAGGCCTCCGATAGACAGAGATAGCGAGATGGATAGACAGTAGTAACAGCAACAGAGTTATTCATGCTAACCACTCAATAATATGCTCCAGTAACAACTTACACACAAATGCATCCATAAAACCAAAGCAAAGAACTTAAAGGGAAAATGAATCTACAAAATAAACCGCCCTCCTGCTAAACTGATTATAAAGGGAGATTCATTCTCCATGCCAAGCACCATGGTCAACAAGTGTGCAAGGATACTTCCACCCTACTGTTGTGGATCAAACCACTGAGGCCTAATGTATCAGCAGCATTGGTGCCTAGATGCAAGATATAGTTGTGGTATAAATCTAAAATGATTCTTGGTATTGCGTGGACCTTTGTGGAAAGTTGGAAGATGCAGATTATGGTTTCGTAGAAATGCAAGACACTTGCTTTATTTTTATTTGTTTTATTAAACAATATTATGGATGGATTGCTGTGTCATGTACACTGGCTCAGAGAATTCTGAACTGCAATAAAATCCCTACCACTACTGCAAGAGCTCCATCAGTACCACAGAGATAAGCTAAAGGCACTCCTATCAGGACCAGACCATTTTACTCGCTCCTTTCAGTGGTAGAGGTACTACAGACACTGTTGAGAGCTGACACACAAAGCTATTGGCTGCTAGCAATCTATATGACTTCCTGTAAAGTGGACCATACTCCCAAGTACAGTTATGGAACTCAAAAGTGGTGACTATTGGAACATTATGAGAGAGGGGTGATCACATACGCATCCAGTGCAATTAAAACACCTTACAGACTGGGCTACCCTGTTTATGACACAGTTATGCTAAAATGTTGCTTCTTTTACAAGCGCTAACAACGACTGCTTAATGCAAACTCGTACTCTGCTGTGACCTAAAAAAATATGCAACAAAAGGAAGTTCTTTTGCATAGACACTTATCCCCGGTAACCACTTTTTCACATCCGTTCTCTGTAGCAGACCAGCACAGTAACACGGTTAAAATCATAAGCAAGTCTAAAACTGCATTTTAAGGTTGTATTACAGTAAGTGATCCATGGCTACCTCCAATCATGTAGAGCGCATTGTATCATTGTCTGTCTGCCTGCTGACTTTTTAATAGGGTTTCAATAAGGTTCTCAAACATGTCTAATCCCCATGTACTACTGGTACACCAGAGTGTAACCGTTAACCTATCCCAGTGCAGCACATTGCCCCCATCGGGTGTAAGAATTACCACATTTGTTCTATGTGGTATTTCTTACTGATCTTCCATCCACTGGGGGCACAGTGTTGCAGGGGGTCAGGTTGCTGGCTACATTCTAGTGTACCAGATGAACTTGGTAGACATGATTCTTAGAGCTATATTGAAGTAATGACACAGGAATTTCACTCTTAAAAAGAAGTAGTGTCCCACAGGGTTTAAAAAGATTACCTTATAAGACCAGGGTTGAAATATCTACAGCTCTGTATGCACGTCCTGTACAGTGTTATCAGTATAACACTGTTTAGAAAATCCTGTTTCTGTTTGCTACCATGAGATACTGCTCTGTCCTCTCCAGCTGCTGCAGGCACCCACAGGGGCATCAGGTTCAGCGGCAAGGCGGCTTCAAAAGAGTGAGGTAGATTGCACCCCTGCTGCCCAAACTGCAGATTGAGAATGTAACCAAACTGGAAAGCCAAACAAGCCCAGGGTTTGATGAAATTCAAAAGCACAGAACCTTCCCCTGCAGAGGTACTATCCTAGGATCCTGCAGCTTTAAAAAGAAAGAAACGAATCATGCAAAGAGCTGTTTTACAATTGGTAAGCACAGGTTCCTAGCCGAGGGATGGTGCACACAAGCAGCGATGAGAAACAGCTATCTAACAAGAAACAACCAACCCCAGACTAAACTCAGAGGCTCGCTGGAACATTTCAATTCCGACCTCCCCCTGCTAAGAGGATTTTGCAAACTCCATTTATTGCTAATAAACGTCCAACACTGGTCTATAAAAAAGCTGAAGTATTTCCTCTTGTTTTTAGACAGACTGTTTAAAATGCTAAGACAATTGTTTGTGAAGCGTTGTGCAAGAGGGAAATAAAGAATCACAGCTATAAAACTGCACGCGCAATTACTGCAACGTTGTTTTTCATAGGAAACCCAAAATGCTAGTTAAATGAGCATTAATGAATTGCAAACCCTTTTGGTATTTATTTTGTGAGCATGTGTTTCTGGAATGCTAGGAAGTACCAGGCATGATAGAACACAGACATACTGTACTGTCATCTTTCCTACAAATTCACAATTTTTCATTTATTTATTTTTTGTTATAAACTAGGGTTCTGAATAACACTGGGTTTTGAGTAATATTTGAAAAGTGTTTTAGAAAAGGCTCAATTATATAATTCAGTTGATTAATTATTGCAGTACAATGATCCGTCAACATTTCACCATGTAATTTTATAACGCGATTAATTTACCGTTTGGTCATGTTGACAGTAAATTGTAAAAGTCCTATACTTTCCTGTATAAGTGCCCTGCACTAATTGACTGTTTCACGGTGTTTTGATGTGCAAGTCACATAGTGAAATAAAGAGAGGGAGCCCTGTACTTATTAATATTTCAGTGTTAAAGCAGGCACGGCTGAGTGCTTTGGTGTTTACACAGTATAATTTTCTTGCTTGTTTTTAGAATGAAGCCAGCAGAGGCTACAGCTGGACTTAGTTAGATTTACCACCTCAAAAAAAAAAAAACATGTAAAAACCGCTGACATATTTGGATTTTATATATTCATCAAAAACCTTAAAAAGGTCAAAAGGAAAAACAATAAATATTCAATTATGAAAAACAAAACACAAAAGCCCCAGAACAATTAATTTAAAAGCAGAATTTTCTTTTCAATGTCTTTTCTGTGGTATAATACTGTACACTTGAGAATTGCTATTCATCTATTTTAATACTATATCCAATTCATTTTTGATAATACGATATGAAAACTGGAAAGAAAATCCATACTATCAAGGATCATGTTTTCTAAAGACTGCAGATATCTCCAGTCTAGAGGCTACATATCAGAAGGTCTTGGTTACTAAAGTCCGCTGTAAAAATCAAACTTCATAATTCTGTGTGTAAAACTGTGATTGCATGTTCTATTCGATTATATTTCCATCATAAAATCAGCATCAAAACCATAAAACAAAGGCATTTTAGTCTTTTGGGTTTCAGCCCAGAAGTACTAGTAACAGTAATCAACCACAATGCCACACATTGACTATAGTTTGTGCTTCTCTACATCAATACCTTTTAACCTGGTAATATTACCCACAAAACTAAGAAATCTGGAGCAAACCTGCCCTATGAACTAAAGGCAGGCAAGAAGAACACCCAACATTACATATTACTCATTGCTCTGCACAACACTGATGTCATGAATTCTTTATCATTGAAGCCATTAAAAACCTTCATTTGTTATTTGTTTAGTGTTTTCTCAGCTCTAGTCAGCAAGCATTGTTCAGCCAGTTCATGGCACCAGCAAAGCCAGTTCTATGGGAATGTCGGGTCATAATGTAGCTGGAATCTGTCTAGTCTTATCCTGCCTCCATCATTCATTCAGGCGTGTTTCCAAATCTCCACTTGCTACAGCCCAGCCAACTGCCTTCAAGGTAGAGCACAGGGTCTCACTGCTGTTTCGGATGTCTGAACTGCTGACCCTTATTTGCATTCTATGAATGTGCTTCAAAAATGCTGGTCTGTTTAGTGTGGAGGCAGGCTGCACTTCCAAGACGACTAGGACTCCTGCTCTCCCAATGTCAATCAAGGACAGTCGATTGTGGTTTTTGAAAGCAGACTTAAGACTAAACTTTTTTTTTTTTACCTGGGTACGGACATTCACTATAATTTAGGTTTAATTGTCAAACACTGTAGTCGTAGTCAACATACGTAACATTCTAAAATGGCATTTAGTGTAAATTTTAAAAAAAATAAAAGATTAGAAAAGGTATAAATTGGCTTTTTATGATGAAAGAAAACATCAATCTGTAATCTGTATTAATGATTTTACCCTGAATAAATATGAAAATATACATTCCCTCTACTACTCTCCAACAAAGTCTACTCTTGACAATACTTGAAGTGTGGCACAGAAACAGGGCAACACAGGACAATTGGAAATTAAGCGGAGACAGACAGCGGGTTGTTTTTTGTTTTAGTTTTTTTTTTTTTTTTATAGCGTGACGAGGGTATGGAATTGGTTACCTACCTATGTTGATGTTAAATCATTGGAATTAGAACCTATATAACAAGTTTACTACTAGGAACCAGACATGCACGGATAGGCCGAGTGGCTCTTGTTCATAAATGTTCTTATATGGAATGGAGTCTTATTTCGCTATAGTTAAGATGCACCATAAAAGAGATAATGCAGTGGCAGTACATAGGCAATATTTGGGATACTTGTGGTCCAGATTGCATGTATGGAAGGATGGGATAATAGCTTATTTCAAGGATACAAAGAAATTTAAAAGTGAACAAAAACTCTACATATTTAGTACTAAAGCAGTGTATTGAAAGTCCTGCAATTTCGCTCCAATCTTACTGTGATCTTCCCTATTCACAAGTATCTGACTATACACTGTAGGAGTCATTAGAAATGTGTCACTGGATGTTCTGTCAGCTGAGACTGTGTTGATGTCAACGTGGTCATCTGCTTTGGAGTGCAATGCATAAGCTGGCACAAATGAAGCTCTTTAAGAACTCCCGAGAGTGGTACTGCATCAGAAATAAACAGCGCCTTCTTTCTCTCCACCAGTCCGCCTCGTAGTCATGTGTGTTGCGCAATCAGCAGGGTTACTAAGGTTTACAATAATACAGTAAAAAATAAAAAAAACTGCTCAACACTATCCAGAAACTGCAGAATGACCCAAACAGAAGCCCTTCTTGGTTTCCATCTACCGTGTCCACCCACAGAACCAGCTCGCTGTTTCTGACTGACTATCACATTCACAGTCTTTTTAGGTTGGTATAAAAACAAAAAATGGTATTAAAATCCCACAAAACCGACCTAATTTGGCACAATGCAGTACAACTGGCTGTTTGTGCGTGAGAGAAAACACAACAGGATTGAGTGGCAGACAGGGGGTGCTCTGGTCAGGACTGGGGTGAAGTTTTCATGGTGTCAGTGCAGTTGTTTCACATCTCATGAGAACAAAATTCACACTATTTTTAGATTCAAGTGAGCCATTTTCTATCACATTTATTGTAAACAGCAACCTTGCTTTACACTACAACATCTCTAAGATTCTCACGTCAAGTAAAACTATCAAAGTGCCTTTATCACTAGCCTAAATGTTTATACAGAGGACGGCACAAGCCAAAACATTTGTCTGCTTCAATTAGTTTCTTTTAAGTTTTACCTTTTATTTTATACTGAGTCTCATGATGTTATGATGATTGGAAAATAAACATATAGATTACATAAAATTTGAATTTGTGACTTTAAAATGCATACACAACTGGCCTAGAGCTTTGGGGTTTCTTTAAATCACGCTAAAAGCAGCATAGACCAATTGAATTCAAGAGCCTCCACACGTTAATCTATACAAGGGGCTTTAATCAGAGCGGGAGAGTGATGAACTGCTGGCTTCATGGAGATAGCAAGTAAACAGATGTGTTTAGGAAGGCGAGAGTACAGTAAACACCCTGAACAGTTTTGATACAGCGCTTCTTATTGCTGAAAACCTTCCATACAGGCTGGCGGTTTAAAAAAAAAAAAATTAAATTGAGAAAGTCAAAAATACTCCTGAAAAAAAGATGTCTTTTCTGGGGTTTTTTCCTTCTGTTTTAAATTAAAATTTGATTAGGATAACAAAGCCCTCTGTGTAAACATCTAAACCATCCACCACATGACAATGATGATCTTCAGAACTGGGTTCAGTCGGGAGTTAAAGATGCAACATGTGATTGTAATATAAATTAAAACGAGAACGCACAAACCAGCCTCCCACCTGCAGTATACCAGTGGACCTCGATTATCTCACTGCTGTAAGGCCATTTGGGTCATAAAATGGACCTAGATCTGGGGTGTTGTTTACTGTGGTTGATTATACATAAACCACATGTGATGATGAAAAGTTTTCCAACCTAAAGGAGACCACATTTAGGAATGTGTCTGCTCTATATGCAGTATTCTCCACTTTGACTCAAATAATGCAAATTACATTTCTTAGTAGTGCTGGGACGAACATGGGATTTTCATGTTCGGATATTCGCTCATAAATTTAAATATTCGTTTGGATATTTGTTGGTTTTCAAAAAGTAATAAAAGCCATTATATTGCTCAGAACACAGGCAGAGACAACATAGCAGCAGGGGCAAGGGGGTGTGGCCCTGTGTGTGTCTTTATTTTACAGCAAGATGTTACAATATGTAACACGTTAAAGTAAAAAAATATCCCAGGAGTAAATACGTTTCCTTTACCCCAGTGAATTAACTACAAAACAAAGGATGCCAAATAGCAGTTCAACTTAAACAGTGTTTTGTTTATTCCCAAAATAAATAGTACATAAAGTTGACACCGCATTTTATTAATTTTTTTACTTTTTTTTCATTCCTTGCCATTGCTGTTTCTTCACAGTAATAACATGAGACAAAAGTAAGACAGCCTGGAAACAAAGAGCATGGCTATGCCTCAGGGATCCATTATTAAAAGGACAGAACATTAACTATTTTAAAATGTTGGGTTTGCCTACCCCTGCAGTGCCTGCCCTCAGAGGAATGCACACTAGAGACTTGCAGCAGGTTGCAACATCAAGCAGAAAGGCTGGGTCAATACAGGGTCATTGTGAATAATCTCTAATCGCAGCTCGAGGGTGTTACGAGGTGCTATAATTTCTCAAACGTTTAAAACATCAGGTACAAAGTCATTTACAGGTTTAAACTTTGAACTGACTGACGTGTCACACACCGTTTTTTTTTCTTAGTTTTTATAAGATGAAAGCGAATTAAAGAAATTAAAAGATAAAGTTGAATTGAGTTTTGTTTGTTACTGTTCCTGAGATTACTGAGATTAGAAGGCTGTATGGTCCAGTGGTTAAAGAAAAGGGCTTGTAACCAGGAGGTCCCCGGTTCAAATCCCAGCTCAGCCACTGACTCATTGTGTGACCCTGAGCAAGTCGCTTAATCTTCTTGTACTCAGTCTTTCAGGTGAGACGTAGTTGTAAGTGACTCTGCAGCTGATGTATAGTTCACACACCCTAGTCTCTGTAAGTCGCCTTGGATAAAGGCGTCTGCTAAATAAACAAATAATAATAAATTACAGGGCCAGTGTACCAAACTGAAGAATGCACAGTATTTTGCATAGAAAGGTTTGCTGTATTAAAGCCACCTGGAAAAAACTTCTAACATAGCGTGGATCAATTTTCATGATTTGGTTAATGGTTTAAAACAGAGCTATCCAACCTTTTAGGCAAAAGAGTCATGAAAAAAAGACAAAATTGATTACACGGCTTCCGTTTTTTGTGCTTAATAAACATATTACATGTTTAACAACTTCATTTGTTTTTACATTATGACAAACCAAAAGCTACCAGTTTCCCAATCTTCATCTCTTTCATACTATGGAATTTAAAGAGCAATAAGGCTCAAGAACACACCTTGGAGAGCCCAGGTTTAAGCTGTAAGCCATTAAACATCCTGCAGCCTTTATGTAAAATGTTAAGGTGGTTCTGTTTTTAAATACCAAGGCAAGGGGCGCAGGTTCAAAGCATGGTAACACAGACATGCTAAAGAAACAGAATAAACACACACACACACACACATTATTCAGGAAATACCTGGACTGTGCTCTTGAAATGATATTTCCTGGGGGAGCCCACAAGCTGAAACACCATGCTTTACAGCACCAAGGCCAATCAGCTGGAACGCACTCAGAATGTTTAAAAGAACAGCTACAACCATCACATTACAGCCACTACTCTGCTAGAAGTGGACCAATATACTGGCACCATCCACTAAAGGTATTTTAACTGTAACCTAAAAACACGCGCAACTCATTTATGAGCAATGACAGGAGTCTACAGATTCAACCTGTGCCATGCCATGCAATCCGACACGGTACTCTCTGCTGTCATCAGGCACTCAGGTTTCCAATGGATGAGTGAGAATACTTACTTGTTCAATAAACTACTTGCAACTTTTTCATATTTAAGGACCTCTATGGTACTGTTAAATGTTATCAGTATATTTTGGTTACGCCAGGGGTTCCCAAACTGTGGTCCGCAGCCGCGACACAGTCCCGGGTGGGCAGCGGGACCAATGACACTATGTATTTTTTTTTCTATTAGTAGCGAAAAGCAGGCGACAGTGGTAGCTGTAATGTAGAAAAATAAAGTGTAGCAAGACAGTACTGGAGGACTGTCAATCAAAGCAGAAATTCACAAATCATAGCTAACAGATCTACCTGTAGGCGGGATGTAGAGTGAGAGCTCTGACAATAGGGCAGTGTTAAGGCCATGTTGCGTTCAGTATTAATAAAATTACAATATTTTGAATCCGCTAACAAAAGAATTCATTTTGCATTCGTCTTTTTTGTGCATGGCAGTTCAGCATGAGAGGTAACAGTGTTCAGAAATGAGGATTTAAGAGTGTGCACATTGTACTGGTTTTACTCAGTGATTCCTGTTCAGGTATTTATGAATGGGAATAATAAGAGACATGCACTTCTTTCTTGTTTGATGACCAAGAAAAATAACTGCATTTCTAAAATGTTCAATTACACAAAAGGTACCTAATTTAATTAAAACTTGTTTAGTTTTTGCAATGTATTTTATTTACTACAATTAAAGTGTTTAATTTTTTTTATTTTCACTCATATATTGCATTCTATGTGATTTCCATCGTTCACAATATTTATTCAAATTAATAAAAGGACAGTTTAGATTTGGTTTATTTTTAATGTTACAGGTTTAAACATCTAAAATGTTTTTTTTTTTTTTTTAATTTAAACATTTTTACAAGGAGTGTTAATTAGTGGGCTGCAGTGCCTAATGCATCTGAACAGGTGGGCCTCAGGTAAAAAGGTTTGGGAACCCCTGGTCTAAGCTATACTGTAACAGGACTTAAGTCATAATAAGAACCTCCTACTGCTGCAAGCTGGCGCAGTGGCGTGTCTCACGGTAGGACAGTAACCAAACTGGACTATTGACAAGCTTGCTTACTGATTATATTTCTTTATTGTCTATTGGATTGAGGTGTGCCAAATGTTCAGTTAGCTTAAAGTATTCAGTATGTACATTTTCCCTGGTTTAATGCACAACATCTCCCAAACAACTACTGTATAAACACGCTGGTCTCCCAGCTATAAAACAAGCAAACTATCAAATCCAAAACAAGCTAGCTTCAATGTATTCTAACCTGTTTACAGCAGTACCAAAATCAATATAAAAACTCGAGAACAAATATTTGCAAAGAAATACAGGCTTGGTTCATGAACTGAATTTAAATATTGACAGAATGAATCACAATGTCTTTCAATCCCTTATCAATATGATTTGTGTGTCTATAGATACCAAAATCCAGCACCGCTGTGTCGTAACTGAAATGTCTTTCAGAAAATTCAAATCAAAATGGCCCCCATGGTCTAAAGCCAATACAGAGAAACACCCACTCTGTAAAATACTGGCTGTACTATGCACTATTTTGCTGCAATGATCAATTGAATAACTTGCATCAGTTAATTCATATTTTCACAATCAAGTCATTGAAAATGTCCTGCTGTGCAGACAGGACTGCTACATTCTTGTTACAATAGTCAAAAGTGTAGAGGAGGTTTTACGTCTGTGTCAGCCCAAAAGTGCACTTGATTAAACACTTTTACCACTATAGACATGGTCAACTGTAAACTTATAAAACAAAAATAACAAGAACAAGACAACCGGCCATATGGCTTTAATTAATGAAATTAAAGTTAGATTTAAGCTACTCACTGTGTTTGTACGTTCCGCCAGCCTACACAAGGTTTAACTTCCAGACCAGCAGGAAGATTCAAGGAAATGTTAGAATCTTATGAAACTGTAGGGTGATGAAAGAAAATCAAAGCTCTTGAAAAAGAAGAGCCGCAAAACTGACAAACACCATTAGGTGTAGACAGTGCAACAAAATAATATGATGCAAAACATCCCAGGTCTGATTCAAGGCTTCTTTTTTAGATTACAGCAACAGACTTCCAAAGAGGTCAAATCTGCTTTCAAGACAATTCCCAGTTCTTTAAATGTAACAAAATCTTTTGAAATGCACACTATTTGTTCCCTTCGCTTGATTTCCCTTTGTCCTGTAACTGAATCCATATTTTAGAAGAGATCTGGTTCTAAAGGGAGCTTGTTACTGTCTATACACAATCTGGTGGGCATCTGCCACTACTACATTTACAGAAGGCTTTGATTCATATGTGCACTTTAAATATAAATTAATATCTCAAATATTCTCGGAATGCACATCTATGGTTCGTCGTCTGAATGCTTCAACTGACTAGCCTGTCTAATGTAACCACCCCCATTGCATATTTCAGTAGTTGTGCTACTTTGGCAGATGTAAGCAATGCCACCCTGAAGCTTAATCGTATTGTATGTACAGGAGTAAGGTGCAATGGTGTTAAGATAGAGTTCATTTAAGTAGCCCTATTATTGAACTCCACAAAACTGTCTAACCCTCACCATTGGGTGTCTACTGTAGATAAGCCTAAAGCAGCTCAATAATTCCCTTGGAAAAACAACTGTTCATGACCACTGCATGAAGCTTACAGTAAAAGGCTAGTCATTCTACTGCATCAGCGAATTACACTGTGATAAGGATTACCTCACAACCCAGCATGACTAAAACGCCATGTCTAACTGCTTCACTTACACACACTTGGATTCCTACAATTAGAAATGGTTATCAGGAAGAGACTTTTGCTTATGGTTTTATGGGCCACTTAATTTCCCATTATGACCACCGTGGCATCCTAAAATGTTTAGCTTAGAAAAAAGGAAACCAGAGAAGAGTGTTTTATGGACATGTAGTCAAAACCACAATGAACTGTAAACCACCAGTTCAGTGTACTGTAAACAACCAGTTCAGTGTACTGTAAACACCCTCCATAATGCCACAGTAGTAGAAAAAGCCTTAAGGCTTTATTCGTGGGTAATGCATGTAATGAAATGCAGGTGTTTTATTTTTCTTTGCACAAGTAATTAACCAATTGAACCAGTAACCTCATTCACCTACTGAAAAGGTACTACAACGTGTTAGCTATAACTTAAAAACTCTCAAACTCTGATGTTACCTGAGAGAAACGTTTCAGCTAATGCATTACACCTAAGATTTTACCATAATATGTTACTATAATGCCAACTTACTAGAAAGTGTTTAATCATTTGTTTCTCATCCATGGGACAGTGAATTCATATGCACCCTTGTGCAGCACATGAACCTCGCCATTCAGCACCAAATCCCTCACTCTGGACAGACTTCAATTTTTCTGATCCTTTCTGCTACAAGGGATGCTGCTTTTTTCTGTTCATGCGAAAAAATGAATTTTGCTTAATGCTAAAAGCATGAACACAAATTTGCAGCTTGTGGTAAATTTCACATTGCACAGATTCTTGAGCTGTTGCAGTTTTTCATAAATTACATCCTTTTCACACTAGCACACCGAGCCGAGCCGGAACGGAGCCGAGCCAGAACCAAGCAGAGCCCACCCAGCGCGGCATAGGTGTGATCACACTCATGTTCAAAGTAGAAGCTGCACTGTGGAATGTGACGTCAAATTTAGTAGACACAGGCGCACAGAGGAGTGGTGTGGATTTGTTTTGGAAAACGGATCCTGAGGTTGTACTGTCTGAAACGATAAAGTCTACCAAAAGTTTTCACAGGAATTGAGAAATATGGGACTAAACCGCAGCGCAAAACAGTGTTGTGAAATAATTTTTAAAAAAAACAACTTTGTTTGCATTTGTTTTTCACATGTTGCTGAATGCAAATACAAACCGAATAATTTCATTTAATATTATTAGTTAGATTAACTACTACTAATAATAACTTTCAGTAAACACTTCAGAAAAATAGATTTAAAAGTAGGCATATTAAAAACAAAATCTAAACATAACATTAGATATTTTTCTTTGACTTGTTTTTATACACCCAATGTGATGGTATTTTTTAAAAATGACCATATTGAATGTAACTTTCATATACTTTGCACATTTCCAATATATGTATCTTATTTTTATTTTTTTCTCTGTTAAGGACTGGTTTATAAAAGTAACCACAAAATAATAAGCGCAATTACTGATCAGTTTATTCATTAGAAAAAAAGGTAACGCTTTATATTGCGTGGCATAAATTAATATTAAATAGATATGCAACAGACATGCAACTGATATTAAATTAATGTTAAATTAATATTTAACATGCAATTGCATATTCAATTTACGTTCAATTATTCCTTGTTACTTTCCATCGACATTTAAGTCAGATTAACTATTTTCAATAAGGACATGTAAATAATGGGAAATTATTACACATTTTCAATGGTAACAAAACATAATATAAATGGGCGTGACATGGAAATACATTTTCAATCAACATTTGGTTAACATTTAGCAAGAAACCACCTATTGCATATTTATTAAATATTAATTTAACATTAATTTAATATCAATTGCATATCGCATATCTATTTAATATTAATTTATGCCACGCAATATAAAGCGTTACTGAAAAAATATATGGAATACAATTAACGAAACAGCAGTAGACCTTGCAGTTCACACACTGTTAGGTTTTACTTGTCTCGGTTTTAAATGATCCCTGTCAGCGTTAAACAATTTAAAGGAGAAATACTTTCCAGAAGATAAATTAAGCGAATTCAACACATCGGCGCCGGTCGTTGCAGGTGTGTGACCAAGAACTGCGTCCATTAAATCATAATATTTCCTTTTTTGCGGTCTGACCCGTTTTTATTGTTATGATCGTTTGTCTTTATGTAATCCTGTTTTATTATTTTTATTTTTTCACAACACTGTTTCGCCCTGCGGTTTAGTCCCATATTTCTCAATTCCTGTGAAATCTGTTGGTAGACACTATCATTTCGGGCAGTACAAGTTAACCCCACCCCCAGCCTTGCTCAACACCAAGCCAGTACCAGAGTTTCATGGTTCAGGCTCAGCGCGACAAAATGACCAGTTTGAAACTAGCCGTACCATGAGAGCTCGGCTCGGGTGTGCTAGTGTGTTCCTCACAAGAACATGAAAAACCTTTCTGCTGCAAGTTGCTGATATTACTGAAATTAAAAAACATTTACATTTGACGTATTTCACAAAGGCCCCTAAAAACTAATCTTTTTTTCTACTCTGGAGCTAAAAACAGAAAAAAGCAACAATTTCTGATAACTGCTTGTTTCAGGCTAGAAGATTAAAAGTTCTACAGACAAACCACCATCATTTATGGTTGTGTTTCACCAAGGAATTTAATGGGCAGCCAATCAGATTGAGACAGGTCACAGAATTATCATGACTGACCCTGCCAGACGCCCACTTTTCTTTTATAGAAATGAATTTGCTTCAGAAAACATTTGAAAAGGACTAGAATACGGCATTAGTAAAGCAAAATGGAATGAAAAACTTACTCCACCTTGACAAAAGACATTTTCCTTTATACTTTTACTGTAAATGTTACCTTTGTATCTCAAAAACCAAACAAGATAAATACGCAAGACCTGTTGAAATACAAAGGAGAGTGTGTTAATAAAACCAAGTAGTCAGCCAAGACTTATGATGATGTGACCAGGTACTTTATGCTAAGATCAATTAATTTACCATTACGTTGTGCGCATGCAATTCAAGCAGGGATGTCATTCTATGGCTGTTTACCGTTTAAACCATTTTCAAAAAAAATGTAGACTTGATTTAGTATTTGTATCCTTAACATTGCATAAACAAATTTAATCGTGATACCATCATTTACTGAAATAACAAAACCTTTTCAAAATATGTGAAAACAATGCTCCACAGAACCAGCCATTTTCAATTAAACGTTTAGTAAAATACTATGGCGTCTTGGATTTTTATTTCTGTCTAAATGACTTAAGCTTTGCATCTTATTACAAGCTACTAAAAAACTTTGAAAAGGAGTGGCCATACCAAGCTGTATCGTCATTGTAAGTGTTTTTCAAGATAAAACTAGAAATGGGAATGTGACATACAGTACAGCGCTTTATCATTGCCCAACTGTAACCCCTATGGGCAAATCTGTATTCTGTCATCCTTGAAAAATGTTAGTGTAATGTTTCACAACGTACAGTATGTGCACATTTCAATGCTGAAAGCCCCCTCTATATCAGTATGCCTCAAGTACACAACAATCTCTTATCCCTGCTCCCCACTGGCCTCTCACAGTTGTTTTCAATTGGTTTCGTTGCTTTAGGGAGACTGAAGCCTGTATGCAATTGTTGATTGAGAAAGTGTTTTCTGCCCTATACTAACAACAACATATACTAACTTGATTTTATGAAAACAAATACTATGTGCAAGTGTGAAATGCTGTGTGTAACTGGGAGGTAAAAAGGCCACAGAATATATTTAGTGCTTATAAACAGCTGTCAACTAATCTCCACCTTTTGATCCACAGTCTTACCAGAAATGTTTTATTTCTTCTGCGGATCCTTGTGGAGGACTCCTCACGTTTACTGTAAGCACTTTGTTTCTTTACAGAACACCCTGCACTGATTATAAGAATTACTACACTTAAGCTGTATCCTGTGTTGTCCCAAAAGTAGCATTATATTGTTTAATATACTGCAGATTATTTAGATATCTTTATATCCCACATCATGGCCATAAATCACCTGGGGAATATATTTCTCATCATTTCCTTGGGAGCGCTGGCCAAGAGAAAGAGAATTTCTCTTATAAACTGTTTTCAGATCAGGCTCCCTCACTGCAACAGGGAGATATCAGATCAGGATCATGTTGAAAAATACATTGCTGTGATGTTTCTTATAAACACTCCCATGTGAAAACATGAACTCTACAGACGTACTGTATTGGGTAAAATGTTATCAGTAGCAAAACAAAAACAAAAAAAACAGTTTTTGGATTACAGCGATTGAAATACAGGAGATTGAAACTGTCAATTACAACCTCCCATACTGCAAGTATAGCAGGTGAAACTATTAGGGAACATAAAACTAATGTTAACATGGTATTCTTCTGTAAATGCAGGATATCATATTTTATTTGCATGTAGGAAAGGTATTCAAACTATTTGCACAGTTGAGCTGTCCAGAGATCTTACAGGATCTGGAATGTACCAATAAAAGTATAGACAAAACACTGTACTGAATTAGTGTGTGCCAATGGCATATCACTACTGTATCTGTAAAAGTTTGTCAAATCAGCATCTAAGCATTGTAGTAAGACCATGCTACAATCTTCTTTCTATTATCAGTTAAGTGTTTGAGAGCACGAACACTTGATTGTAAAGGCTGCTACACACCAGACGCAATGCGACAAGCAAAACTGTGCAGTGATGCGACAAAATGAATAGAACCTATACTTTTGTAAGTATCTTCACATCACAGCCGACATGACGCGAAATAAATAGAATCCTAATTTTTGTGATTTGTCGTACAACAACTAGTGAATTGACCAATCACAGGACAGCTTCAATGCACGTGGTCCAGCAGGGTGAAGCAGTATCCAAAATGACAGAGGAAAAAAAGAATAAAAAAATAATACCCAGAGCTTTAATGACAAAGATAAATCAAATTTGTACCAGTCTTGATCATAGTTTTTGTCAATAGCAATTTCTTATGGTTTTATTGATCTGGCAGTTTTCCAATCTGTCGCAGCTGTCGCTTCTGGTGTGTATTGTCATGTTGCTGCGAAAGTATCTTGTCGACCAATGAAAAATGACATCTGGTGTGTGGCGGCCTTAACTGTTAGCCCTCACAAAGGGAGCAGCCATCTATACAGAAGTTAAAAATCCTGCAGTTAATTTCTCTATTACTAATACAGTAATTGGACACTTCCTAAACTGTCACATTTAAAAATAAAACCACCTGCACCTCACCATTTGGAAAAGCCAGTTCTGATAGTTTAAAGAACTAGAACTGCACAGCAATTCACAGCTTCAGTGTTGATGGGGAAGGACTCATGTAGGACTAGTACGATATAGCATATATTTCTTTAAACAAAGGCTTTCAAATGAGGAACTGTTTTTAGAGTGTCCTATGCTTTGCTTGTAACGTCTTTGGTGCTAGAATCCCAGCAGTCACAGTGATTGGTTGTATCATTTTCATGCATTAATATAAATAAAAAAATACTGCCGCAACATTGGGATACAGCAACGGTAACAATGTGTTTCTTATAAACGCTGCACTTTTTTTTGTAATCTTTCAAATCCAAGCTTGAATAATCAAGGTTTTATATTTTTACAGAGGTGGTACTAATAATGTTAGAGCTATAAATAGGGAGCAGCATTTTTAAACTGTAAGCATAAAATTCAATAAAACTTGTAAAAAGCACATCAGAAGATTTATTAGTGGCTCAAAGGAGGTCTGGTACAAATTTTGATTCCTCAAAAACACCAAACTTAGTGAAAGGTTAACTAGATCCAAGCTATTAAGCTCAAGTTATTATTCCATCTAAACATCAGAGCTCCAATGGCAACACAGCTGGTACTGTACCATTAGCTAAACAATGTTCAAAGACTTCTGGGATGCTGCATGTATAATATTCCCTAGTGTCCTCTTCCCTGCCTATCCACTGTACAAGAAAAGGATGTGCCGAGAATAACCAGCCACAGACAGACTTGTTTAAAAACAGAGGGTGGGAAAATGTGAATTTATATTTAGGTTTGATTTCAACAGACTCGGGGGCTACATTCGAACAGAGCCTGCTGTGCCCATTAACCCATTCTACTTCATGCCAATACCAATGTACTTTAATTGAAGGAGGTGCAGAATAATTTAATATGGTACAGTATTTATATTCATACTCAACATAGTTTCCTTTTGTTCATCATTCAAGAATCATTTGGTGGACAACAAGAAGCAAGTATGTAGTGTATCATACAATAATCTACATTAATTCATATACAATGAATTGGTTTTTACATTTTATCCTCAATACACCTGAATTGCATCTTTTTTTTATTGTTCTATCCTAATTTTATTATAAATTTTTATCCCTGTTGACTACAATAACTGAGGTCTGAAGTTTATAGCAACTGCTACAGATTTACTTTATAATAGTTACGGTGGCAACAGAATTATTTTATTTATTTTGTAACTTCTTTAATTGTATTTTTCTACCCAATTTGAAATGCTCAATTCAAATGTTGCCTCACCATTGCAACACACCCACCTAACAGCTGAACCTAAGCAACAGTTACTGATCCTGGAGGCAAGGACACTCCAAATTACAAAACAGGAGTTGTATTCTGGTCAGCTGATATTTATGACAAGCTGGCGGCACAGATGGAATGTATTGTACTTGACATCTTTTCCCTTTTTCAAAATGACACCAAGTTTTTGTGTAGTGTCAAAGCGTTCAGAATGATTGAAAGTTCCAGTGCTCAAGAATGAAAACCGATGGCTGGTTGATGGAGAGAGTTATCCTTGGGGTTTCTGCTTCCCCTGAATCATCGTCAGGAGGCTGGAGCAGAAAAAGCTGAGCGAACATGCTGAGGGTGCATCAGTAATCTAACAGCTTCCTCTTTGAGGTCTGTGTAACACTGCTTTGACTGCCGCCTCGTGGAGATCTTCTTAAACTGGGCCACAGGTCACCAATGGGGTTCACACTCAATGTCTATCTGTTAGGCTACATGTTCGTTTGTCAGTCTCACGTGGTTGGAATGTTGAGGTAAAATCACCTTCAATATTAGGTCTTTATTGTTCACCCTCAAAATGTGTACATTGGTAAGCATGGACAAATCGCTGAAAAATTAACCAGCAAAAACAACCGCATGAAATGCTGTGTTAATACGAAAAATAAGTCCATACTGTTGGCCCACAACACACCCAAAAATGCTTCAAACTGTTTCAAGATTAACAATAACATCAATACAAGTACCAGTTTTATCACAAAATCAAAGCAAAAACTGACTAATTTGTTTTTATAACATGTACATTGATAAATAAGAATGCTGGAAAAGGAGCAAAATACGAATATTCATTGCAAGACACAATGCACAAAATACTGTTAATACAAAAAAAAAAACTACAAATACACTAAAAGGCAACCCTGTTAATATCAGAATGCAAGGTTTGTATTTTACTTACTATCAGCACGCTCTCAAAAAAACTTCACAACTGGTTTTATAATGAATAACATCACAAAAAGAAAACTGTATACAGTATATGTACCTTCAAATAAATTAAATTCAGTTTTCTTATTCATCTTGAGCCTCAGGGTCTCTTCATCGCTGTTGAAAAACACATTGGTAAGCTCGCTGTACAGCCATGTGTGTACTGACTAGAACACTCAGTATGATGCGCATTATATTATTATTCATAACCCGCCGTTTAAAAGAGACCCGGCGTCTATTTACCATATTTCCCAGAAGCCCTGGCGCTTATTAGAGACCCGCCGAGTATTGGAGACCGGTGATAATTTGAAGTTTTACGGTACTTCAGTAGTAAGACCACTCCCCTATTAAGCATGTTCCGTTGGTCCTTTGACTGCCTCTATAGGAGTGATGTCACTGAACAGTTATGACAACATCACAGGCAGACCTACTCTGGAGTTTTAGATCAAGCCCTCTTGCTGAATCTGCTTTGAACTGATCGTATAACATCTCATGGTCAGGTTAAGTCTACCAAGCAGAGTTGTGGAAGGTTCATGCAACATACATAATCAATTCATACACATACCCGGATCATTGCTGGCATCCGATTATGATCATGATTACGTTAGTAACAAAAAAGGTGGACTGGGTGAAGGACAAGTGGCTATACCCACACCTGAACTGGGTCTTCAGACCACAGAAATTAATTCAATGTCAGACCTACAAAGAGATGAGCCATTATAAAAATCCAACAACCTGAGCTAAAAAAAAATTAAAAAAAAACTTGCGCCAACTCTCTCTAAATTGCTTCCTCATCACACTACAGTGCCAGTGTCAGCCACCCACTCCAGCATCTGTAATCCATAAAGCACAAGGGTCAAAACCATACAAACTGTGCTATGCAAAGATTTTAGGAAGATTTCACTTAGCTTAATTCACAGACATCAGCAATGTTGGAGCTCAGACTCTCAACAAGCTTGAAGTGAAACATGCAGCTCCTGCCAAAACTGCAGATGTTTTAAAAGCCGCACTTTAACCATTTTTTAATTCTCAAAAATATCCTGCGTCTTAAATGTGAGTACAGTATAGTGATGCATGTATTAAATTGCCAACAAAAGACCTGACTTCCTGAGTACACAAACAGCAACGTGCCTGACTGCCGAGAAAAAATGAACAAAGACGTCATTGCCTGAATACACAAGCAGCAATGTGACTTACTGCCCGATCTCGAATCATCCATGACATACAAGCAGTCATTTTCAAAGAAAAGTCATTAGCTTCCTGAGGAATTCAAAGAAGCGTTTACAATTTTAGTGTTTCTAACAAACAGTACCAACTTGGACAGATAAGAAACGCTGAACAGACCCCATATATTTTTCAACATGCCAAGCAATACCACAGTTCACAAATTGGGATAAAAACATGTGCAAGTAATCTCCACGTGCGCATGTTATGTTCTGTTGGTATTGTACATACAGTTCTGACCGCTGTATTTGCAATGCGGTCAATGCTGATGTGGGTTACATGTTGCCTGATGTAGTGGAGTGCTGTGTCGTGCTTGCTGTTGCCGGGTGCAGCAATCTACAACAAAACTGTTTCAGGGTCAGTTTTCAAAAGATACACCAGCATAATTGAGGTTGAATCTTTGTAAATGCATATTTTATGTTTTATTTTTTCCTCAAATTGAGGGTGGTAAATTTAGGCTGCGTCTTAAATTTGGGGGTGTCTTAAATTTGAAGGAATACGGTACTATAATACAGGCCAAGGGTTATACAGTTTTTAAGAGGAATGGATCCGACACATAAAACTCCAAGCGACTTGCCAGCCTGCATTGATCCAGGTGTATGCAAATAAAAATGCTCACTGGCTTCAGTCAGACCTGTGCCAGGCAACAAAGGATATGAGAGCCATCAGCAAACACCAAAACTGAGTTGAATACCAGGGTTAGACACTCAGTCACAAGGCATCCCAGTCCTGGGATTCAGAACCACCCACTATGTATTGAAATGATCAGAGGCCAGGAGATGGAGCACAATCAGGCTCTGTTAAATAATACCCCAACAGACAATTAAGGATCTCTGGTGAGTTTCCAAAAATATGTAAAATGGAAAGGTTCATAATGGAAAAAAAAGTGAAATTTGGGGTACAGAGGTTCCTAATGTATATGGACAGATGGCTCATCTGGGGGAGAAATTTCTTTCCAGTGCCATGACAACTAGCTGTGCATATAAATTGTACTTTTCATGGCATTTACCAATGCACACATCGACACTAAGACATTTTATTTTAGTGCAAATCTGTACTGGGTTGTGCAACACTGCAGCTTTACAGAGCTCACAATTGGTTTGATGTTTATTAGCTATGGAAAAGTACCATGCTCTTTCATTTTCACCTCCTCCCAAACAAGCACAGAATGTTCCTGGTGGTGAGGAGCCCAAATTTCCCCAAGTAGCTTTTTTCATAACTAATGAGTGAAGCAGATTATAACAAAAGTGATTTGAGATGAAATGCACCTGCCTTCATTGGTCATCTCAACTGAGGAAAATTCCTATTAATAACAAATAATCCTGCTTTCATTAACTGCGGAAGGGTGTGTTGGTTGTTGACAGCTTACAGTAACTCAAAGACAACCAAGAATCTCAAATCCATGAAGCATTTCATCAAATGTATTTATTTCAAAACAGAACCTCGCTCTGTCTGATTCTCAAAGCCATGACAAACTAGAAGATCCAAGTGCCACTGAAGGTTAAGATTCCTGCAGTCAATATTCTGAAACTATGTCCAGTATCTCGAGCACACATCAGATATTATTGTAGCTCTTGATCGCTATTCAACACTGAACAGAAATCCTAAACCAGTCAAACAGTTGCTTCCAAATCAATAGAAAGAACAAAAAAAAAATGTCCACTTGTAAAACTGAATACTGGTGTTGGATACATGGTGCGTTGATGTGTTTACTTTCTAATCACCCTGTATATAAAACGTTAAAATAGTTTAATTTTTGAAAAATCATTCAGGGAAACTGTTTAGTAGGGAAGAGGCCTGAGTGCAGTTAAATGGGAAATAAATCACCTACCCCCACAGCCCCCCTTGCTCTGCATTCCAAGAAAATGGATCCATTTAGAACTTTGCAGAGTGTACAATTACATAACACTCTAAAGTTTTGCTTAGTCTCCAGGGAAACTTGAAATATACAGTACAGACCAGTGTTGAAATAATCTTAAAAACATATGCGATCAAATACAACCCCATAGTGTCTTCAAACTGCTGCAGCCGAGAAAAGCTAATCAAGTTCAGACAGGCACCACGAAAGGAATCTAAATATAAACCCGAGTAGATAGAGAAAAACAAACAAGCTGTAGGGCTTTTATTGAATGAGACCTGTGAGCAGTATCTCAATACCAGTAGATAAAGAAACATGCACTTACTGCTCTGCTGCCTTTCTGCTCAAGCATACAAGTTACACTTAGCCTGCAATCATATTCATTTATTTTATTTCATTGATGCAAATATTATAGAACCAATGAGCACTTTTGCGTATGAGTTGCACATGGTCAAACTCCTGCAGGGATTATGTGCCAGTGTTTTTTTTTGTTCTTGTTTTGCTTTACGAAATGATCAAATGGAAACCGTGGAAGATTTTAGAAAAAAAATAAATAAAAAAGGTCAACGTACATGATTTAGTGCTTTTGAGAAACAGATCCATTAAAGCTGACCACATTTAAAAAATAAAGCCATTCAGGATACAGAGGGTCCTAATCAAATATTAATCATGCAGTAACTGAAAGGTTAAAACTGAACATTGGATCTGATTCTAGCCAAATGTAATCTGAAACGTCTATAGGAGGCTAGCGTTATACAAGTCTGGGAAGGCCTGGTGCAAAATCAAGGCTGTCATGTTCACCATGTGTCACAGTCACACATACAGATCGGTGCGTAAGGGTCCCCTTTTTATAATGTGCCCGCTAAAAAAAGGATACATTTTTCTACAGATCTACCAAGCTTTGAATTTGAAACTGGTTACCCACTGGATGTGAAAATGATCTTCCGGGGAACTTGGTGGTGCAGTATTCTTGCTATCCTTTCAATAGCCTGGGTTGAATGAGTGAAATGAGTTTGGTCTCAACTAAGCAATCTGTGGACATTAGCCAACACCACATCATAAAAGAACAAAAAAAAAAAAAAAAAAAGAAAAAAACTCTTGATTTCAATGCGCCTGTTGTCTGCTATCAACATTGATCTACTTCTTGATGAGAATTTCTGTTGGCGTTTCATAAGAAAAATCGATCCGATCAGATAGCAATTTGATACTTCATTTTTCCGCATGCTGGAAGACTCAGGCTTACAGTATTATCTGAAACTATCAGGCGTGCTGCGGGTACAATTGCTATTGACCGTCAACAGAAATAAAAAAAAACGCTATGTATATTTATATTAAAATAAATAATTTATATTAAAATAATTAATTAATGTCTAAATTCAAGAATGAAGTTGAAAGCAGCATTAAGATTCAGGCCAAGTGCGTTTGCATATATGTTGGAAGAGACAGGTTTAACACACAGAAACTCAGTGGGGAAAGGGAGGGAACATGAAACCATTTGCCTCTTAATTTATATTGCATCCCCACATGAATGGCCACAGAATAACTGTAAGCTAACAGAACTAGGTCAAGCCTCAAAGCATCCGCAATTATAATATGGTGTAACGAAAACCAAAATATGGAGAATTATTTTTTTTTCCCCAGATAACTATGCTGGTGGAAATGATTTGGCAGTCAAATGAATGATTGCCCTGGAGCCAGGCATGACTGTTAAAGTAAAACGGTGCTTGAAACTCGTACTAGCCCTGCACCCAGGCCTGGGGTTGAGGTAGGCTCTACTATTGGAATGACCAGGAGTTTGAACAACCAGGCCCTAGGTAAATCTGCTCTGAAATGGTTGCATTTCTCATCACAGCATGAATAAAGTTGGTAGGTTTATTAAAATGAGTTGATCCTGGAGTTACAGGGGAGGAACTAACAATTGATTTAACATCAAACTCCTGCACCTGATCATTTAAATAAAATACTTAACTGAGGGTAGCTGGAAACCCAGGACTGCATGCAGGGCTAGTGTGACTTTCAAGCCATGTGTGAATATGTACAGTTGACCCCATTTCATCTGAATGTCCCCACATAACATAACACAGATACCACAAGAGACAGGGTCAACTGTACAACTTATTATAATTCTTTAGTTAAAAGAGAAGCAGGAAATACAGATAGTACTGCAAGGTTGAAAATGATTTATGCCTGTACTTTAATTTTTGTCTCATGAAATTGAAGCTCACAAATTGCAAGCCAGACTCATGAATAAGTAAGTCACATGGACCTAGATACTAATTCTCTCAAGAATGTGTGCGAATTAAAGGATATACCAAGTTTCATGAGATTCTCTCTCTGGATCTAAAGGTGTAAACATAACAGTGTACAACATTTTACAGTTATTTTTCCTATCTAACATCTTGTCCCATGATGGCTAACTGGAACACTGCTGCAGCAGGTGATCCTGGTTTCACACCCTGATGGTTTTTTTTTGGGAGGGAGGGCAACAATCTTTCCCTGCACTACTCTCACTGAAAAATAAATACGTACATACATACATGAATGAATGAATACACACAAACACACTGCCATGAGATTTACTGTCTGTATTTTATTTTAAAATAATAAAATCTACAGAAATCTCACATATTAGCATTTCATTTCTATCATTATAAACATTTGTCAATCTTAATGTTTTAATAGGTTTCACAAAGCAATGGATTGTGCATGTCCAATAACTAATATCACTTTTGTTCAAATCTAGTAAAAAAATATATATATATATATATATAAACTCTTTTTTTTTAATATAGCATTTAAAATCTAAAATAATATGTATATGGTAAATAGCAAACTAGGTTAGCAATACTAAAATAAAAGTAAAAAAAAATTACATTACATTTTGCCAGGGAAAGTTTGTCTTGAAATGATTCTAAACAGTAAACCTTTTGTTTTTAAAACATCACAACACAATAAATTACACAACACAATTTTTTTTTTTTTTTTACTAAACTGCTGAATTTAAATGTCCGGTTTGTGTATTAAGAAAGCAGTATCACTTATTTTCTAAATTTACAAAAAACGTATAGAATACCTTAAGTTTAAAAGATTAGTCTGCCTTGCCAGCAGCTCTCAGGCAGCCATTTCTAGGTTTCTTTGTAACCAATAGAAGATCAGCTTCACCCACAGCTAGCCAATCAGGGTGGTACGTATGTCGTTCTAGCAACAGAACTACTTTGTCCGACGAGCAAAGTATAACAGCAAATCTTTTTGTCCCTCACACAAATGTTGTTGTCCCGGATGTCGGGCGATAGGACTTGCACAGCCCTGCTGTGTTACCTGTTTGACAATGTAGGCAATAATGCTTACCCTATCAGTGCACTACAGTGGACATTTTGAAAAGATCTTTGAAACAAATTTTAAAAGTGTAAAAAGTTGTCAGGATGTTAATGAAAAGAAATTACAGGTGCGTTATTTAAACAGTTGTAGCAACACCTGGGGACGTGTAACACTATTTTTTGGAACCCCACTACTTACTCTAAGTAGGAGGTACTAGTTGTTTAACACTAGAACTGCCACGGCAGTCATTGAGACGGTTTTCACTTTTAAATTTTTAATTACTCTGTGTGAAAGATACACGGTTATATGTCCTTGACTTCCTAAATACATTTATTAAATACCCTGACGGTGTTTGAAAGGCATTGGACTCCATTTAACTAATTATGTGACTTCTGAAGGCAATTGGTTGCACCAGAGCTTATTTAGGGGTGTCACAGCAAAGAGGGTGAATACTTATGCAATCAAGACTTTTCAGTTTTTTATTTGTAAATAATTTTGAAAAATATGTAGATTTTTTTCCCCACTTCGACATTATGGACTATTTTGTGTAGATCAGTGACAAAAAATCCTAATTAAATCCATTTTAATTCCAAGTTGTAACACTACAAAATGTGGAAAAGTCCAAGGGGGGTGAATACTTATGCAAGGCACTGTATACCTTAACCGCATTGTGTATTGTGCATGAGTACTGTCCAGTGAATGTTTGAAACCCTCCAAATTAGATACATTTAAATTAATAGGCATGAAATATATAAAAACAAACATTCATTATTTGCGCAAAAGGCTAAGAAACTGCTTGCTACTGAAGCTGTAATGAAATCCACAACTACTGCGGATAAAAAGCTTGTAGTGTCATCGTACATAGTGGCGCAGAAAATTGCTAAAGGAGTTGATAATGCCGTGTGCCAATGACATTTTAAAAGGACATGTTTGGTGAGCAGGCGGCCAAGGAACTGGCAAAAATACCAATGTCAAATGACACTGTCAGAAGACGAATCGCTTTTATGTCAGAAGACATAGTTTCGCTGTCAGAAGACAACTCCCTCAGAACCCAGTTCAGTGAAATGCCAAGGAAGCATTTTGGTGCGAGTGCTCTGATGAATACAGCACTGCTTCTTCTGCAGCACTGGAAGTGTTGGCCCCATTCAGTACAACCTACTTATGCAAAACCAGATTTTCAGCCATGACATAGATGAAAACAAAGTACCGAGCCAGGATGAACATTGCCCATGACATGCGTGTGTGCTTGGCAAAGATACCTCCACAACTTGACAGAATTGTTGCTCAGCACCAGCACATTGAGTTCACATTGAGTAAGTAAAACGAAAACATTTTTATTTATTTATTTATATATATTATATATATATATATATATATATATATATATATATATATATATATATATATATATATATATATATATATATATATATATATATAAAGTAGATGAAGGGCTTTTGCCCGAAATAAACTAATTTTTAACCATTTAAACTGTGTACATTATTTTTATTTTTTAAAATGATCAATCTATATATCTATATATATCTATATATATATATATATATATATATATATATATATATATATATATATATATATATATCTATATCTATCTATCTATCTATATATATGTATCAGCATAGCAGTTTGATCCATTCTTGATTTTAGTGTAATATGAGTCTTATTTCCATCCCTGAGGTGTGTATGGTGTACCATGGAATTTTTATAGCGCGGAGGGGCTCAGAAGCAAAAAGGTTGAGAACACCTGATCTAAACAACCACTCTCCTACTTCTACCTAAACCAGAACAAGGGGGTCTCAATGGCACGAAGTATGCAATCTCTGTTTTAGCTTAGGGAACTATTTGTTTTTGTACAGTGATATAATTTAAGGAGAAACATCTTGGTAAATGTGTGTAACTGTATGAAGCTTTGCACCTTTAAAAATCTCATTTTTTTTGGAACTCCATTTACAGTTCTCAATAGCCATCTGTTCATCTGAGCAATAGATTGTCAAGTTTGGGTCTAAATCTGTAACACCTTATTCTTCGTTTTCAGCATTCTGCACTCCAAGTACCACCGAACAATTTGTCTATCTATCTTTCAAGAACTGAAATAAAACAGTTTCAAAACGGGGACTATTCTGGAAGAAAGAGTAAGCACTGACCGAAAGCCAAAGCTCAAAAAGTAAGAGAGAGGAACTGAAATCTGCGCACATTTTACTTCTATATTCCGTCATAGAACCCTGTGGGGTTGCATCGGTGTCTTAGTTATGTACGTGACTGGATTAAGCAGGCGATGCAAGGAGAGCGAGGCTGTTGACATTGAAATGAAACGCACTAACTAGGACCTAGATTCTGTGCAGACTACCAACATTTTCCACTGACCCAGCAGCAGCCTCAGTTCTAAAACTATTGCAGCAGCAGCTACTGGTATTTTAAAAGACAATGAAAAAAGGCATTAGATGTTTAACGATTAACTAAAGATCTGTTTGCAAGTATGGGGAATGTATTCCAGGAACACACAGTTTTGCTGCAAAGGTACACACTGCGCGCCCCAAAGTAACTGGAGCCAATTCAAACAGTTTAACATGAGTGGCAGCCTCGGCAGCAGCCAGCCCTGTAGCCGATAAATCGTTATTAAATCCTAACGCTGCACAAATGGGTACTGTACCTGTAATTTTAAACATGAATTCAATGGCTGGTTATGCAAGTCACTGTCCCATAAAGAGTAGTGTTTCACACCTTTCTTGGTCCTTGGGGGACTACCAACAAGTGTGTTTCCCCCTCAAAAGCTTCTTTGACCCAATAACTTGAGAGCATCGATTGCGATCTGCAGTATTTGACAGATCGACAGACATTCCTGAAATCATGCTTCAGAGTGGTCTAGGTATTGTGCTATGTTCACAAAGGTTTGCAACACACCCCAGCACCATTATACAGGGACATGATGCAGTTGCACATATTTCCTTTAACAATACTTGAAAACCATACTATTCTTGTGAGAATCTCCAAACTGGATTAATTCTCTGGAGGATTTCTGTGAATCACACTAAGTTTATTCAGCAGTCACTGGGAAAAGGCCTCCAAGGTCTTACTTCAACTTGGTGCCAATGAAATCAATGTTTTAATTGTGCAGTCTTGCAATAAACATACAGAATAATGACCAATGATTAGGTGTCAGGGTGCTGTTTCACATGTATTGGGAAAGGATACAAACAATGGTATAAACCTAGCAAATATTGTAATGTAACAATTGTAAGTCACCCTGGATAAGGGTGTCTGCTAAGAAATAAATAATAATAATAATAATAATAATAATAATAATAATAATAATAATAATAATAATAATAATAAAGGAAGGATTGTTCTTTAGTCAAAGTGGAAATCTAGTCGGGAAATCTAAAGTAACATGAAATCGCCACACCTTGTTTTATTTTTTATGTATTTTTAAAAATATTTGTTATGCTTTCTTCTACTTCAGTGCTCCTGAGCTTAAGGGCACGTGCCTATCTTCCCTCAAATATAAATGCATGACCATTACTGATTGGAAAGTATGTTGGGTCATGAAGGTTTCCTAATACCTGTAACATGGGAAGTGAAGAAGAGAAGGAAACTAGCCAGCCTGCATTAACAGTACTGTGGAGCAGAACAGGAGGGAACATAAACAGAAACACAGTAAAGTTTCTAACAATTCTGCAATGATGATGCAAGAGAAGAACAACGATTAACATGTACCCCTTCACAGCAGGAGTAAAATCCATTAGGGTTTTTTTTGCCTTTCCCTGATGATCATGAAAGAACATACACTGAAATCGTTTTTCAAAGCTCCACAATTCCACATTTCTACATTTCTGTGCTCCTACTGGTCGAAGGCATCAGAACACACTGCATTTCCTGCCCTGCAGTAGCACCACTGCGAATAAGAAAGGACTCTCGCTCGTCTTGGGCCTCTCATATTCCTCTGTATAATACAGGTCTCCAAAGTTCAAAAGAGCACCGCCTGTTACAAGCTCCATGCTGCTGCCAACTTGATACACTATATCAAGGTGCAGATTGTTGCTAATTTCCCAGAGTGATTTTGTAATGCTGCGTTTTCCTCTTTGCCAAGTCTGCATATTAAAGCGTTTAAATGAACCGCACCAAAAAGTGTTTTTAGCTGAGCTTTTTTTGCAGCAGCAGCAGAGGTAATGTCATAAAAGTCACATGTTTCTGTTATTGATTTTTATCATTAGTAAATGTAACTTATTGTGTAAGCCTAAGAACAAAATGTAGCTGTTTCTAATGCTTGTTTTCAGTTCCCCAACATGCATGTTTACTTAGAATCTCAGGTGTTCCTTAAATGTATTACTGCAGAGGTCCTTTTTTTGTTGTTGTTTCTGCAACGTTTACGACTTGGGTCTATTTCTGTCTTTGCTAAATTTGCCCTTGCAATAAAAGTAGCAATTTGTTTAATTTAAATTCTATTTTTAACATTTATAAAGGTTATCTTGCTAAAAATATCTTTATTTCTGTTATGCTGATCAAGCTGGCTATTGGGAAATAAGGCCACTTTTGTTTGTTTAGGAATTGGGCCATACCTGTCATTACTACCAAAAGTCTTTTCATGCACTGTACAGCAGGGGTGAAATTCTGCCGATAAGTCCCGGTACAGAGTACCGGTGAGTATTTTGATGTCGGTACTGGGTACCGGGACTTATTTAATCTGCTTTTCATCCAACGTGGACGCATTCCATCCACTCACACAATGTTTCTCAAATGCACCTTCATTCAGCGCAGTTCATGATGCTTGCATTCTGTTTCCTCATACTGCTTCTATTGGCCACCATTAACATCAGTATAATCACTGCATGTTGATTGGCCGAGCTTTCATTCTGATTAGATTTCATTTTTGTCACAAACCTCTGCCCATTTCGTTTTGTGTCAGTGCTCATTCGTTGATCAACAAGAGAAGACTTTAGCAGTGCAACGTGAAAACAGCGGTATGGAATAATTCTCATTACTATGAAGTAATAATTATTTTCTAATAAATGTTAGAAATAATGATCATAACGCGTTTTGCCTTGCACCAATTTACCACATTGCAAGAATTTGCACAAACTGTTCTAAAATGGCAAGTAATGTGTGGGACAGTAGGGATTAACAATAACATAAAAAACAGGATCAAAGTGCAGCTTCAGATTTCGTAAGCTGGTCAGAATCGGGATACAGATGGAGGCGTGCCTCACACTTTTCAAACACTGTCCCAACATGCAAGGTACATGTTAAGCATAGTGATGGACGTTTTGTTTTGATCCTAGTATTTTCTGTTATGAGGACTGCAATAAACAAAAACCAAAACGGTTAGGTGCTTTTTCTTTGTACAATGCCCCCTTTTCTAAAACATTTTGAAGAGTTTATTTAAGTTAAATGTCAGTTTTCACTTGCATGCACATCTTAAAAAAACAAAACAAGCAGAAGTAAACCACAGTAATGATATTACTTTATGAAAATGTGTTTCTTGTGCAGAAACCACAATACTGGGGATAAAATAAAATAAAAAAAAGTCTACTTTTTACTGTTTCTGCCTGAAAAATCTTTTTCTGGAATAGATCATGGTAATTAATCTACACAGAACATATTATTGTAAGATATGTAACTAAAGCAACTTGGAGAACAACAAAGAAGGCCTTCTAATCAGTTACAGTATTATCGTTCTTATATGGCCATTAATTTTAAGAACCAGCAAACTTTTAATTATGATAAGCATTTGCTGTCTCTTAGTTTTAAAACTATGGTTCACAACATAACACCGTGGTATGATCACAGTATTGCCACGTCAAAAATCTTTAACAATAAACACGAAACGAAAATGCTTTTATTTGCTTTTAAATAATTTCAAACTGGTTAATAGACTAGCAAGCACTAGCAAAATCAGCTCAGTTTTATACAGTGCAAAACGCTTTAACGCTTTGTTTCTGGACTTTGCCATGCCTGCATTAACAGTCGTATCTACAACATACAATATCAATCAACCATTTTGTTACAGACTTTCAACAAGTCTGACACAAACAATGTTGGCTGTTACTTAATTAAACCCTTGTAAAAATAAATAAATAAATAAAATAAAAACACAAAATGCGTAACAAAAAAAAACAAAGTCCTATTACAGCAGCAGGCGCAGTTTACAGTGCCTGTGGGTTTCTGATCGCATCATAAATTCCAGATTTTTTAAATCCATTGATGGAAATGTCAGGTCTACTTATAATGTTTAATAAAATGGGCTTTATCACTGCCACTCATATCCACTTTGACATCTGACACATTATTCCTCTTGTCCAGCACTCCTTTAATCTTGTCTCTATCCCAGTCTGACAGAGGGCGGGATCGCTATGACTACCGTAAGCAACCCTCTGATTGGTGGAAGTATTATTGGCGATCCAATCAAAATAGCCAGTAAGCCAAAATAAAGTATCCGTCCATTACACAGTATAGCCTAGATTAACGTGTGCTGTAATTAAAAAAATAAATAAATCCTGAACCTTCTAATGCCCCCGCAGGATACAGTCCACGCCCCCCAGTTTGAGAACCACTGCCCTAACACAATGGTCTTCAGAGTTAGAGCTTTCAAGTTCAACTCTGGCAGCCATCGATTCCTTCATTTTGTACAAGGAATGCACCGGGGAAAATATCAGTAGTATACCTGTTTTACACACTAGGTTCTTTTATTTTATTATAGTTTTTTATTTTGTGAAGTAGTGCTTTTTATGTGGCAAGTTAGAAAATAAACCGTGTTATGTTTAATTATTCATTTAAATATGACGTTTCTGCTGTGCAGATGTTTGAGATGACATGCTTGAATAAAACTTTTGAGCTGTATCCGACAGTTTGTCTTTCATTTTAATAATGACTGCCGGCGGCGGTTTTAGGTATGAGTATAACCGTGGCGGTTCTAGTGTTAAAAGGCACAGGAAATCAAATGAGTGAATGATTCGGCAGTTCCTGTCTTAGCGCTTGCTTGTTAACAAATCAAGTCACGAAAGGCTGATTCAATCCACACTCCCTCCTTTCGTTCCTCCTGAAGGGGAGGATTTATTTATTTTGGTTTTCATCCATTATTGTGATTGACTGTGCCTTGTGTGTTTGTTTCAAATAAAAGCAAGTGCAGTTAATTTTTATATTTTTGTATGTTTTTTAGGTCGGTCTAGTCTTAAGGGGATTACAGCTCATGTCAGCACTATTAAGACACGAGGGAAACACCCAAAACCTTACCACGTTCCTTGTCAACAAGAAAGAGGTTCTTTATGTGAATTTAGTGCTCAAGAAAAGTGAGACAGTAGTATTTGTCCTTTGTCAGCGATGGTGTGAACCTCAATCATAACCTGAACATGCCCTGCCATTCAGCTTTAGGCTTCTCTCAAGTGCAGAATTTCTGAGGGGTCCCCGAGTGGGCTAATCCAGTTAAAGCGCTGCCACGGGGATCACAGGATGAGTCACACAGCTTTGACAGCACCAGTTCGTGTCCAGGCTGTGCAAAGAGGCTGAACTTTGCTGGCGACCCGAGGGGGCGTCACACTGGCTCCAACGCCCCGGGTGGGGATGGGAAGCTGGCAGGAACTTATTCTCCTCATCACGCAACAGCGAACCCTACTGGCCAGACACCGAGCACATTCAGAGTGGATAAGAAGCAGGGCTGATCTATGTCTTCCGGGATCGGTAGCCCGCCCACTTCTGCTCTGGTTTGCTCGCTGCAAAAACGATTCTGGCTTTAGGCTTGTGAGATCAGAGGATGCTCACACGCTCTCAGAACGTTCATGCTGTGTGGGGACTCGCTGCGTTGAGGAGAAAAAACATAATTGGACATTTCAAATTGGGGGAAAAGAAATAATTGGTCGTTCTAAAATTTAAAAAAAAGACAGCTCCATTTCAACCGGTTTGGGGAATTTGTAGATAAAACATTGTGGTTAAAAAGCCAGAGCATCAATGGCCTAATAACATGCACAGATGTAGTCTATTAAATATAATGCAATTTTGATCCACCCAAATAACCTTGGCAGCTTCCAAGTGAGAGGGCTCTGCTTATGTCAGTAAACTGAATTCTGCAACGCAGCGCATCACATGCAGTACGGTCCTGGGTATCACGTTCCATTTTAATCAGTAATGCATTTCCAAGTGTCGTTCTATCATCAGGAAGGCTACATGTGAAGGAATGTCGAGCCATTCCATCTTCTTAATACAGATCTGCAGTCACTGGGGAAGGATGCACCATTAACTCTCTGCAAGTTACTTGGCATGCAGTAGTATTACACATTTAAGTGAATTTCCTGGCAAGAGGGTCGATGCCAAGGAGGATTTCAGAGAACCAGGATAATTTGACAAGCCACTTAGGAAATACTTATAAATCTAGAATATATAATAGATCTTGAGATTGAACCCAAGGCATGTGCATTATACACAGGGTGTATTAGATTAGAGTAATTTATAAGGAAGTTCATCTCCAAAGTGCAATGGTCTTGTACAGATCAATGCCATGCAAGAGGAACAACACACAGAGTAAGCTTTTTACACCATTTTATAGAAGAGCAAAGTCCCCTTAAGCTTTCAGGTAATACTTACAAAATCCTCACACTGTTGTCAACACTAACAATCCAGACATACAGGAGAAACTGCTCTGCAGATGTAAATACTTGTGCAACAGAACTCATGGTGTTCCTGAACTGATCCCCTCTACTGCAGGGCACAATAAAGAGAATTAAAATGATTGCACCTCTGGACTGAAACAAGCATGCCCAAGGTACAAATTGGTTATTTTAAGAGCTGTCTATTCATTACATACTGCAAGTAGTTGCATTGTTGGTTTAAAACATTACAATTGTTAATGCTTGCTTCAAAATAACGTCCCATAATGAATTACACTAACTCAGTTTGCAAAATCACAACTAGCTTAAACAGATTTGTCCAACTGCTTCTGCACAATTTTGGTGAACGATAACTACAAGAATAGTCCGAGATTATATACAGTGCCTATAGTAAATATTCACCCCACTTGGATGTCTTCACAGTTTGTTGTGTTACAACCTGAAATCTTGATGCATTTAAATTGGATTTTTTTTTCCTTTGATTTACACAACCTACAACACTTTCAATGTGTGAAAAATGGGGTGGGGGGTGAAAAGTCTTCATTAGATAAGTATTCACCCCCTTTGCTATGACACTCCTAAATAAGCTCAGGTGCAAGCAATTGCCTTCCGAATTCACACAATAAGTTAAATGCAGTCCATCTGTGTGCAATAAGTGATTCACATGATTTCAGATTAAATACTTCTGTCTCTGTCAGGTCCCACAGTTGGGCAGTGCATTCAAAGCAAATATACTACCATGAAGACCAAGAAGCTTTCAGAACACCAGGATAAAGTTGTGGAAAGGCACAGATCAGGGGAGGGGTATAAAAAAGATTTCAAAGGCATTGAATATCCCTTAGAGCACAGTCAAGTTGATCATTAAGAAGTGGAAGGTATATGGCACCACCCAGAATCTGCTTAGAGCAGGTCGTCCTTCCAAACTGAGCAGCCGGGTAAGAAGGGCATTGGTCAGAGAAGCCAGCAAGAGGCCAATGACAACTCTGAAAGACCTACAGCGTTCCATGGCTGAGATGGGAGAAACTGTCCATGTGTCAACAATAGCTCAGGTACTCCACAAATCTGGCATGTATGGAAGAGTGGCAAGAAGGAAGCCATTTCAGAAAAAAAGCCCATGTAAAATCCTGCTTGGAATTTGCAAAAAGGCATGTGGGAGACTCTGAAAAGATGTGGCAAGATTCTGTGGTCTGATTAAACAAAAATTGAACTATTTGGCCTAAATGCAAAGTGTTATTTCTGGCTCAAACCCAACACAGCACATCACCCAGGTAACACCATCCCTACTGTGAAGCATGGTGGCAACATCATGCTATGGGAATGCTTTTCATCGGCAGGGACTGGGAAGCTTGTCAGGGTAGAGGGCAAAATCCTTGAGGAAAACCTGCTTCAGTCTGCAAAAGACCCAAGACTGGGACGGAGATTCACCTTTCAGCAGGACAATGACCCCAAGCACACAGCCAAAGCGACACTGGAGTGGCTTAAAAACAGCAAATGTCCTAGAGTGGCCCAGTCAAAGCCCGGACTTGAATCCGATTGAGAATCTGTGGCAAGACTTGAAGATTGCTGTGCACCAACAATCCCCATCCAACTTGACAGAGCTTGAACAATTTTGCCAAGAAGAATGGTTGAATATTGCACGATCCAGATGTGCAAACCTGGTAGAGACTAACCCCAAAAGACTCACAGCTGTAATTGCTGCCAAAGGTGGTTCTACCAAGTATTGACTTGGGGGGTGAATACTTATCTAACCAAGACATTTCATTTTTTTTTTTTTTTCATTAACTTTTGTTTCACAATAAAAATTCTCTTGCCTTTTCAAAGTGTTTAGTAGGTTGTGTAAATCAATGGAAAAAAATCCCATTTAATGCATCAAGATTTCAGGTTGTAACACAACAAACTGTGAAAACGTCCAATGGGGGTAAATACTTATATATATATAAATGAGAGCGCATGTATTCACACTTAATATTTCAATATTTTAAGGATGATTTAATGTGCTGAGAATGACTTATAGTCCCTAAAAGGAAACCCAAAAAGAAAAAAAGAAATAAGCCTTTACAGAGTTGTACTTAGCTTTATGCAAAGCACCCTGCTAAGTGAGAGAAACCACAAAAAGTGGAAACGGCGCAATATTGTTCAAAAGGAAACGGCAGAACACAAATGAAGTGTTTCAGCTCCTTCTTTAATAAAGAAAGACGAGACACAATCACGTTGCCCACAAACAAGCCCTCTTCCATTCTGGTAAATAGTACATCTCATTTCTGGAACTGCTCTGCTTGCACCAACACCTTCTTCAGCATACTGACCTTTTAAAAATATACATTTCACCACGTTGATAAACAGAGACAGGGAGTTATAGTCGGCTAATTCATTCGTTTCACATGGTTCCAATACAGCCCATTTAAAATATAAGTTTGTTGTTTTCAACTTGTCCCTTAATATCACCAATCCCCAATTCAGCACAATCAGTTTTCAGGTCCGGAATGATGTGCTTTGCGAAGAGAAACATGCCCCAGTGGAAGCCAAAGGCAGGCTGTTCTTCTTAACCTCCACTGACACTAATTTCTCAAGCACCAAAAATCAGAGGAAAACAATGAAATACTATGTGATTTTCAAAACCTGCTACTAATACTGTAGACAAACATTTTCAGCTAATTTCTGATAGTTTTGGAAGTTGATAAATTGCTGTCTAATTTACTGTAGCATGCAGCTAAATGAAATGTATCTAGACAGGCAATTCTGTGGAACAGAGCTGTGAGCTTACAAAACGACTGACGTGCCCCTATAGGAATTTTAAGAATTCTGAAGCGCAAACATAAAATATGTGCTTCAAACAGGAGCCTGCATTTCAAAAAGTATTCTCCTGTCCATTGAAAACCAAATGAAAAAGCATTTTGTATTACCTAGTCAATTTAATTCTCAAATCAGCAAGACCCTGGGTTCAATAACAGAGATATTGGCAAATATATGTGCTTTGAATCGTCAAGCATATTTAGCGAACAGTAAGCAAGCAACATGGAAGAAAATGGAATTCAAAGCATTGGTTAGCACTCCTTTCAAACAGCTGTTAATATGTCTATTATTTGAGGGCCAGACATTTGTGCTGGCCCTTCAATAACACACTCCATGGAGAAGGCAAACAAGCTTCAATCTGCAATTTCAATGAGAAACCAATAGATACTGGCTACGTTCTTGTCCCTCGTAGCTATGTGTTGCCTGCCTTGTGACTGACATCACAAACACATAATAGAATTGACATGAGTTGGCATTTCAGCCCATTGAATTGAAGCCGTGATCTGGACTACAAAGCCAGTGTAGTGTTAGAAAGTAGTACATCGTCTGAATGTGGTATGCATACCACAACTTGACTCATGTAATGGCAGAAAGTGGTACGATGTCAGATTGCAAGTTGTGCGCTGTCATATTTTGGTACAAGTGCAATCAATTCGATCTGATGGGTGTTTTCCTATTGTCATAAGAACATAAGAAAGTTCACAAATGAGAGGAGGCCATTCGGCCCATCTTGCTCGTTTGGTTGTTAGTAGCTTATTGATCCCAGAATCTCATCAAGCAGCTTCTTGAAGGATCCTAGGGTGTCAGCTTCAACAACATTACTGGGGAGTTGGTTCCATACCCTCACAATTCTCTGTGTAAAAAAGTGCCTCCTATTTTCTGTTCTGAATGCCCCTTTATCTAATCTCCAGTTGTGACCCCTAGTCCTGGTTTATTTTTTCAGGTCGAAAAAAAGTCCCCTGGGTCGACATTGTCAGTACCTTTTAGAATTTTGAATGCTTGAATCAGATCACCGCGTAGTCTTCTTTGTTCAAGACTGAACAGATTCAATTCTTTGAGCCGGTCTGCATACGACATGTCTTTTAAACCCGGGATAATTCTGGTCGCTCTTCTTTGCACTCTTTCTAGAACAGCAATATCCTTTTTGTAACGAGGTGACCAGAACGGAACACAATATTCTAGGTGAGGTCTTACTAATGCATTGTAAAGTTTTAACATTACTTCCCTTGATTTAAATACAATACTTCTCACAATATATCCAAGCATCTTGTTGGCCTTTTTTATAGCTTCCCCACATTGTCTTGGTGAAGACATTTCTGAGTCAACATAAACTCCTAGGTCTTTTTCATAGATTCCTTCTTCAATTTCAGTATCTCCCATATTATATTTATAATGCACATTTGTATTGCCTGCATGCAGTACCTTACACTTTTCTCTATTAAATGTCATTTGCCATGTGTCTGCCCAGTTCTGAATGCTGCCTAGATCATTTTGAATGACCTTTGCTGCTGCAACAGTGTTTGCCACTCCTATTTTTGTGTCGTCTGCAAATTTAACAAGTTTGTTTACTATACCAGAATCTAAATCATTAATGTAGATTAGAAATAGCAGAGGACCTAATACTGATCTCTGTGTTATACCACTGGTTACCTCGCTCCATTTTGAGGTTTCTCCTCTAAATCAGTACTTTCTGTTTTCTACATGTCAACCACTCCCTAATCCATGTGCACGCATTTCCTTGAATCCCTACTGCGTTCAGTTTGATAATTAATCTTTTATGCGGGACTTTGTCAAAAGCTTTCTGGAAATCTAAATAAACCATGTCATATGCTTCACAGTTATCCATTGTCGATGTTGCAGCCTCAAAAAAATCAAGCAGGTTAGTTAGACACGATCTCCCTTTCCTAAAACCATGCCGACTGTCTCCCAGAATACTGTTACCATATAGGTAATTTTCCATTTTGGATCTTATTATAGTTTCCATAAGTTTACATATAAGTCAGGCTTCTTGGTCTGTAGTTACCTGGTTGGGTTTTGTCTCCCTTTTTTGTTGAACGGTATTACTTTTGCAATATTCTAGTCTGCCGGTACAACCCCTGTGTCAAGAGACTGTTGCATGATCTTGGTTAGAGGTTTCTAAATAACTTCTTTCATTTCTTTGAGTACTGTTGGGAGGATCTCATCCGGCCCAGGGGATTTGTTTAACAAAAGAGGTACATTTACCATTAAAGAGGTACATTCATTCATTCATTCATTCATTCATTCATTCATTCATTCATTTATTATATATATATATATATATATATATATATATATATATATATATATATATATATATATATATATATATATATATATATATATATATATATATATATATATATATATATATATATATATATATATATATATATATATATATATATATATATATATATATATATATATATATATATATATATATATACAGTACTGTGCAAAAATGATGTTGAGATCAGGGCTCTGTGGGGCCATACCATCACTTCCAGGACTCCTTGTTCTTCTTTACGCTGAAGATAGTTCTTAATGACTTTCGCTGTATGTTTGGGGTCGTTGTCATGCTGCAGAATAAATTTGGGCCAATCAGATGCCTCCCTGATGGTATTGCATGATGGATAAGTATCTGCCTGTACTTCTCAGCATTGAGGAGACCATTAATTCTGACCAAATCCCCAACTCCATTTGCAGAAATGCAGCCCCAAACTTGCAAGCAACCTCCACCATGCTTCACTGTTGCCTGCAGACACTCATTCGTGTATGCTCTCCAGCCCTTCGGCGAACAAACTGCCTTCTGCTACAGCCAAATATGAAAATTTTGACTCATCAGTCCAGAGCACCTGCTGCCATTTTTCTGCACCCCAGTTCCTGTGTTTTCATGCATAGTTGAGTCGCTTGGCCTTGTTTCCACGTCGGAGGTATGGCTTTTTGGCATAAGTCTTCCATGAAGGCCACTTCTGACCAGACTTCTCCAGACAGTAGATGGGTGTACCAGGGTCCCACTGTTTTCTGCCAGTTCTCAGCTGATGGCACTGCTGGACATCTTCCGATTGCAAAGGGAAGTAAGCATGATGTGTCTTTCATCTGCTGCAGTAAGTTTCCTTGGCCGACCACTGCGTCTACGGTCCTCAACGTTGCCTGTTTCTTTGTGCTTCTTCAAAAGAGCTTGGACAGCACATCTGGAAACCCCTGTCTGCCTTGAAATTTCTGTCTGGGAGAGACCTTGCTGATGCAGTATAACTACCTTGTGTCTTGTTGCTGTGCTCAGTCTTGCCATGGTGTATGACTTTTGACAGTAAACTGTCTTCAGCAACCTCACCTTGTTAGCTGAGTTTGGCTGTTCCTCACCCAGTTTATTCCTCCTACACAGCTGTTTCTGTTTCAGTTAATGATTGTGTTTCAACCTACATATTGAATATATGATCATTAGCACCTGTTTGGTATAATTGTTTAATCATACACCTGACTATATGCCTACAAAATCCCTGACTTTGTGCAAGTGTACCTAGAAGAATTGATGCTGTTTTGAAGGCAAAGGGTGGTCACACCAAATATGGATCTGATTTAGATTTTTCTTCTGTTCACTCACTTTGCATTTAGTTAATTGATAAATATAATCTATTAACATGTCTATTTTTGAAAGCATTCTTACTTTACAGCATTTTTTCACACCTGCCTAAAACTTTTGCACAGTACTGTATATACACCAGGGCTTGCATTTAAAGTCCATTACAGTATATGTACCCCACTGCCAGGTACATTAATTTCCTGTAAGTGTGACATGTCTAAGGATTTGTATTCCCATTATCAGTCACCAGTTAACTAAAGCAATTTGTGTTGAGAAATGCAAATGTAATGTTAAGTTATTAAAGTTTTAGCTCTCAGCTCCAAATAGTTTCTGAGATATGGTGTATCATAACTTGGGGTTTTCCACCCCGTTTTTGCCTCCCAGATGTTGTGATAAATTGCACACATTGAGGAAAAAACTAGTAACTTTTAAAATATTTATGATAGGGCTAAAACATTTTCAATATTATTAGAGTTTTAGGAATAGATTCCAAAGATCACATCAGAAGCTCTCCAAGTTATACATTTCATGGCTAAATTGAGGTCCAGAGTGAGGTAGTTTCACAGATGCGCAAAAATGAAGATGTGGCTTAGGTGGTATCAAGTTGAGATTTGCTAAGAAATCTTTAACTTTGTTAAGAAATTCATTTTGGGATCTTCTCTATTCCTGTCATATGAAGAATTATATTAAAAAATTTAAAAAAAATAATAAAAAGCTTTTTTGGTAGGTGGAATTGCATTTTCAGGGCATATTCTATTCCAATTTGGGGAAAGTGTAAAAATGTGAAGTCTTTTGACAGATGTTTAGATTGTATGACTGTTGTGTTTAAATATTCCTTATGATTTAAGAGTTAAATAGTGCTAGGTACCACCACTCATATGAATCATAAACCAAGACAAACCCATTAGACCCACCCACCCACCACCCCCCCAAATAAATATTGTAACAATTCACAGCTCCTAGCTTAGGTGCCCCATAGGTTTTAAAATGTATTTACCTGCTCTTTAACTTCACTATCGTGTTTACTTCAAACCAATTACTGTGCAGTTGAAGGCAGAACAATAAAAGACTTTTACTATGTTAGTTCACATTTATGCAAAAACTGCAATTAACATATACATTAACAATTATGGTGACAGAAAAAAGGAAAAAACAGCCTTATTGAATGAAAACTATTTTACAAGGTAATGGAGATTTAACTTGAAGCAATAATTCAAAGTTTTTTTCAGCTTTTTCTATTGTGCTTTCTCAAGATTGTACTGCCTCCCACTGTTACCAGTCATAGTAGGAACAGGAAAACAACACAGGATGTGATCAAAAGGCACATGGCATTCATCAGGCTGAGTTGGCCATGACAGCATGCCAACTGAGGGTTGGCGCATGAACTTTACCAGCACATCACTGTGCTCATCAGACCTTTCTTTAAAAAGACAAAACATTTCCATTTCCTCTTTGCTCAGAGGCACAAACTTGTGACTGTTACCTGTACACGGGTACTAAAGTAATCTTTAGAAAGATGAAACATTTCCAATTCCTCTTTACTCAGGAGGCACAAACTTGTGATGGCTGCGGGCACCTGTGATGGTCTTGGCAACAACAGGCGCTGCTCAAGTATTGTTGAGTGTTGTTTAACAGCTTCAGGGGAAATGTAAAATAATTTCTCTGCCTTGATGTTTTTCTCAGCCCATGTGTACAGTTAATGGGGAGTCAATATTTGATTTAAAGCAGTAGCTTGCAAACTGGCTCTTGCTGCAAGTCGTTTTACTGTTCCAACAATGCCGTCGCAGGGGCTTTTTCCATGACTGGTAGCAAAAAAGTTCCACTCCACTTCAATACCAAAACCCTCCTTGTGGTGGCAGCAGTTTTGCAGGCTCTTGCAGTTCTTGTATTGTGCAGCTGCTCCATCACTGAAGTAATATGCATGCAGAAGGGAAGTTTGACTTCAGGTACTGCATTACTGTGGTAATAAAACAGTATACTGTAGCTGCTCCATAAGCAAATTCATTGCTCACTACACACAAGGCAATGAAGTTTATCATTTTCTTTTTGCTGGTAGTACACTATAAATGGATAAAGTGTTGTTTGGGATGTCTCCCAGTGTAAGCCCTGTACTGCAGCTTGACAGATAAATTAATCATTTTCTGTAAAATCTAGCAGGACAATGAGAGAACTTACAGGAAGTGATATCTTCAAATCCTTCAGATATGCAGCCTGAGCTTTGGCAATAAAGTGGTGCTGTGCTGCCTTGTCCACTGCAGCGCAAGTAGTGCTGATGAATTTGATAGTGTCAGAGATTCTGCAACTTGGTATGTGCATCATGAGTCCACTGCTTGTATTGGATGTCTTTATCATCCATCTCAGCTTCTTCAAAGAGCCCCTGCAGATAGGCTGACAGATTCTCTACCCCAGGGCATTCAAGGCAGCGATGGATCATGCACTGTCTACTCTCTGTGGAGCATGCCAGTTGCAGGAATAGTTCCTTGTAATCTAGTTTGTTTATCTGAAACTAGATTACAAGCACTATAAGTGCTGAAACCAGCAGCCTTAGATCCCATTCACACTTGTGATTTAAGGCGGTCCAGCGATTACCTGTGAATACTAGCAAGTTGCTATTTCCTGCTTTCTAAATACCTCAGTGTTCTTGAGAGAATAATGTGATTGTGGGTGCGGGTAAGCTCAGACCGTCTCCCCGTTACACACCATAACAAAAGTAACAAAAGGTCAAAATAGTCAATGTTTTTTATTTTTTATTTGCTACTGTGCTGCATTGAAAAAAAAATATAAGAAACATCTGCTACAAATCAAGGATTACTGTATATCCCAGTAGCTCTTCAATTCTAATTGCAGGCTAGCGTTCCATTTAAAAAAAAATTAGCCACATTTTAGGCCTGCTTTTCAGTCATGTATGTGAACGTGCAAAGGCACCTTAAACCTCAAATGTGAACAAGGTTGCAGACCTAAATATGCGGCGGCCCTAGGTCACCACAGCAATGTGAATGGGGTCTTAGATTTCGATGAATCTCAGTTATGCAGACACTGTGCATACCACTTGCATCTATAGTCAAGCACCAGGGCATTCACAGCTTGCAGAATTTTTAAAAATTCATTATCCTCACAAAATTCTTTCATTGCACTAACAACTTCAGATGACAGGACATATCCACATTTTTGTGGAAAATCAGGCACTATTCCAAAGGATTTCTTAAGTTTTGGTGATTTATTTACAAACTTTTGAACGTTTTTCAATTGACCAGCTTCATGGGGCAAGAGTTAGCAACTTACATTTTCCTTGTCTTCTAGAAACACAAATTTGATTTTTTTGAGCTTACCCAGAAGTTTTGTTAAATCAGTGCTGCCATCACATGCCTTGCTGGTCTGTCCAACATCAAACTGAGGTATATTCATCACTCTTAACGTTTTCTTCTCTATATTTTATTGGGCTTGACGAAGCTTTCTTTTTCCATAAGTTTTGCGGCAATGGGACGGCACAGCACGTAGTTTCAGGGGTGAACATCCAAGGTTGCTGATGCTGGTAATCAGTTCACCCTGTTCCTCAATATCAAATTCATCTGAAGATTACTTGGTGTTAATGTTATGATCTGATATTACTCTTCCTCTGCAAGATCTGCATAACTTTTGACCAGGCTTTATGTCCTTTCCACAGATTCTTGTCAATTGGCTGGCGAAGTCAATGTTGGTTACTCTCAAGGAAGCCGAGTGGCGTGAAGAAATAATAATAAATGATTAGGAAACTGATTTTTTTTTTGGTTAAGATTACAGATTTTTTTTAATTTAAAATGTATTTTCTTTTAATTATATTTCACTTACTATTTTGTTGTATTGTAATTATTCAAAGCGGTTCTGGTTTATGTCACTTCAGTATTGAGTTATTATTATGCTTTGAGCTTGTTTGGAGAATGTGTTGGAACTAAACAGCTTTCCTCATTCCATTAAAATCAAATGAGACTATGACCTTTCAACTCTGCTAGCCCCACGTATGTTCTCTGTTTATATACTTGTACTGTGGAATTTGAAAGGTCACATGATTAATAGAATGACGAAAGCTCAGGGTGAAAATGGGCGTCTACCTGGTTATGTGTGAATTGAAATAAAATAATGAAACCTGTAAAACACTACCCCCTTACAGCTGTATTGTTCCTGCTTTTTAAAGATCTAGCTGCCGGATCATTTGTGACTTAAGCATCAAATGCAATCTTTCAAGTTGGCCGTTAGTTAGAGTTCGTTATATTGATGCCAGTTTATTTAGCCATTATCTTTTACTCTAACTTATAAATGGACTTGCTGGTTAGTGCTTTAGCTGTACATAACCATTTTATAACAATTATGTGCATATTGTCTAAACTGAGAAGGTAGTGTCCCATCTATGGAACGCTAGGCACAGGTGCATACAGGTTTTTTTGTGATAACTCATAGTGCTGAAGATGTTATTGTCTGGTGCAATACTTGTTGTGTCTGGTTCAAGACCCTAATATTATTGATTACCCACGTACCAGAAAATAAAATTAAATTGAAAATTAAATTGAAAATTGTACAATAGCAAAGGCTTACAAAATAAATAAATACTACAAATGTTCATAAGTTACATCTGCGCACAAGTACACCAAGGTAAACTTTTATAAAAATGTAGGCATGAATGGGTTTTAGTAAAGATTATAATCTAACATTGGAGCAACATAACTTGGAATGATTGCTAACACCAAAGAAAAGGAAGGTACTTGCTCTTCAACTAACTTACAAATCTGATACAGAAAGGCTAAATTAAGTGAATAACGTATAGATTAATTAGTATAAATAACTGATGACAAATAAATATAAAAATATAAAAATCAGTACTCAAGTAAGTTTCAAAACTATGGATAAATAAGTTGAAGTGTTCTGTTTGAATTCTTAATAAATATTTAGTAACTTTGAGCTCTTACCTTTGATCACTGCCTTGTGAACTGAAAAGGGATCACAGCACTTCACCTGATGGGTTGAATATCTCTGTAGAAACACTGCCTTGTGATGATGGCACACAGTTGGATTCATGCTTACACCATGTGTGCCCTGCGTTTCAGATTTCCAGAGCAGCACCTTTTTATTTTCCTCTCCAAGATCATTAATAAACAGCAGATCTGTGGTCCGTGAAAAAATTTATTTTGTGACACTGCTGATTAAGTGTCAGTCAGATAGAACACTTTCTAGCTTCCACTTCAGCCATCCCTACACAATGACTTTAAGCTTATTGTAATGTTGGGACTGAAACAATTGAGTTATTAAATAAGCTCTTAAGTCTAGTTAGACTACCTATTTTATATGGGGGGTGTCACCCCATGCATTCTGTGTTGTGGCACGTTAATAAGCAATAGTGGAAAGATTAAGTTGTACAATTGCTAGTGTAGTCATTATAAAAATAATAAAAGGACAATAAATTTTTAAAAGCTTTAGGCAGGTGTGAAAAAATGCTGTAAAGTAAGAATGCTTTCAAAAATAGACATGTTAATAGATTATATTTATCAATTAACTAAATGCAAAGTGAGTGAACAGAAGAAAAATCTAAATCAAATCCATATTTGGTGTGACCACCTTTTGCCTTCAAAACAGCATCAAGCATCAATTCTTCTAGGTACACTTGCACACAGTTTTTGAAGGAACTTCGGCAGGTAGGTTGGCCCAAACATCTTGGAGAACTAACCACAGTTCTTCTGTGGATTTAGGCAGCCTCAGTTGCTTCTCTCTCTTCATGTAATCCCAGACAGACTTCGATGATGTTGAGATCAGGGCTCTGTGGGGCCATACCATCACTTCCAGGACTCCTTGTTCTTCTTTACGCTGAAGATAGTTCTTAATGACTTTCGCTGTATGTTTGGGGTCGTTGTCATGCTGCAGAATAAATTTGGGGCCAATCAGATGCCTCCCTGATGGTATTGCATGATGGATAAGTATCTGCCTAAACTTCTCAGCATTGAGGAGACCATTAATTCTGACCAAATCCCCAACTCCATTTGCAGAAATGCAGCCCCAAACTTGCAAGGAACCTCCACCATGCTTCACTGTTGCCTGCAGACACTCATTCGTGTACGCTCTCCAGCCCTTCGGCGAACAAACTGCCTTCTGCTACAGCCAAATATGAAAATTTTGACTCATCAGTCCAGAGCACCTGCTGCCATTTTTCTGCACCCCAGTTCCTGTGTTTTCGTGCATAGTTGAGTCGCTTGGCCTTGTTTCCACGTCGGAGGTATGGCTTTTTGGCCGCAAGTCTTCCATGAAGGCCACTTCTGACCAGACTTCTCCGGAATAGAAGATGGGTGTACCAGGGTCCCACTGTTTTCTGCCAGTTCTGAGCTGATGGCACTGCTGGACATCTTCCGATTGCGAAGGGAAGTAAGCATGATGTGTCTTTCATCTGCTGCAGTAAGTTTCCTTGGCCGACCACTGCGTCTCGGTCCTCAACGTTGCCCGTTTCTTTGTGCTTCTTCAAAGAGCTTGGACAGCACATCTGGAAACCCCTGTCTGCCTTAATTTCTGCCTGGGAGAGACCTTGCTGATGCAGTATAACTACCTTGTGTCTTGTTGCTGTGCTCAGTCTTGCCATGGTGTATGACTTTTGACAGTAAACTGTCTTCAGCAACCTCACCTTGTTAGCTGAGTTTGGCTGTTCCTCACCCAGTTTTATTCCTCCTACACAGCTGTTTCTGTTTCAGTTAATGATTGTGTTTCAACCTACATATTGAATTGATGATCATTAGCACCTGTTTGGTATAATTGTTTAATCATACACCTGACTATATGCCTACAAAATCCCTGACTTTGTGCAAGTGTACCTAGAAGAATTGATGCTGTTTTGAAGGCAAAGGGTGGTCACACCAAATATGGATTTGATTTAGATTTTTCTTCTGTTCACTCACTTTGCATTTAGTTAATTGATAAATATAATCTATTAACATGTCTATTTTTGAAAGCATTCTTACTTTACAGCATTTGTTCACACCTGCCTAAAACTTTTGCACAGTACTGTATATATTTTTTTTTTTCTTTTTTTTTTTTTTTCAATGCATGTCCAACTGGCAAAAAGTTTTGTTTTTTATCATGAATATTAGGAATTTTTTTAAAAGATCCCAAAATGAAATTCTACCCAGAGTTAGATCAATGTTATGACTCCCTTGTGTGTAAATCTCAACTTGATACAACCTATGCCATATTTCTGACACTGAATGTTATCAGATCTTCAACCAAAACCTAATATTAGATAAAAGGGACCCTGAGTGAACAAATAACACAAACATTTGATACATATTTCATTTATTTATTAAAGAAAGTGATGTAACATCCAATGCCCTCGTGTGAAAAAGTAATCGCCCCCTTAGACTCAATAACTGGTAACGCCACCTTTAGCAGCAATAACTGCAACCAAATGCTTCCTGTGGTGGCCTTCCTGCCAAAATCTCTCCAAGAGCAAGGCGTAAAATCGTCCAGGAAGTCACAAAGAACCCTAGAACAACATCCAGAGATCAGCAGGCCTCTCTCACCTCGGCTAAGGTCAGTGTTCATGACTCCACCATCAGAAAGACACTGGGCAAAAATGGGATTCATGGCAGAGTAGCAAGGTTGAAAACATTGCTCACTAAGAAGAACATGAATGCTTGTCTAAAGTTTGCCAAAAAGCACCCGGATTATCCTCAATAGTTCTGGAACAATATTCTATGGACAGATGAGTCAAAAGTGGAACTTTTTGGCCGACATGGGCCCTGTTATGTCTGGCGAAAACCAAACACTGCATTCCACAGTAAGAACCTCATACCAACGGTCAAGCATGGTGGTGGTAGTGTCATGGTTTTGGGATGCTTTGCTGCATCAGGACCTGGACGCCTTGCCATAATTGAAGGAACCATGAATTCTGCTCTGTATCAGAGAATTCTACAGGAGAATGTCAGGACATCCGTCCTTGAGCTGAAGCTCAAGCGCAGCTGGGTCATGCAGCAAGACAATGATCCAAAACACACAAACATCAGAATGGTTAAAGAACAAGAAATTTTGGAATGGCCTAGTCAAAGTCCAGACCTAAACCCCATTGAGATGTTGTGGCAGGACCTGAAACAAGCAGTTCATGCTCGAAAACCCACAAATGTCACTGAGTTGAAGCAGTTCTGCATGGAGGAGTGGGCCAAAATTCCTCCACGGCGCTGTGAAGACTAATCAATAACTACAGGAAGCGCTTGGTTGCAGTTATTGCTGCTAAAGGTGGCGTAACCAGTTATTGAGTCTAAGGGGGTGATTACTTTTCACACGGGGTATTGGGTGTTGCATCACTTTCTTTAATAAATAAATGAAATATGTATCAAATGTTGTCAAAAATATGCAAAAATGCAGAAAATCAGACAGGAGGCAAATACTTTTTCACGGCACTGTGTGTAATATATATAATCACCTGTGGACCTAGCAGACTGCTAAAAAAAATCCCTTGATGATCCATTGATCCTCCATTCCTCCATTTAACCATGAAATGTATGAATTTCAGTAGCTGCATCATACTTATTTCAAAAGTTATTGGCTTTTAAAAGCACTGTGTGTGTGTTTGTTCTTTCACAGCATCGGCTACCAGAAAACGGGATGGTACCCCCCTAGGTATAACCTGTCATACCTCAGGCACTATTAGTTGACCACTCAAATTTCAGATCTTTCCATAACATCGCTTTAACTAACTTTGTACCAAGTTTCATCAAAATCAGAGACGTATGGTGACATTTTCACAAAATGTTGGGTCGATTTCACACAGAATGACCCAATAAACAAATAGAATACTTTCTGCTCTCGGCACTTACTGTCACAATTCTACTGAAAATCGTATGGCTTTTCTAGGGACATGTCAGGTTTTTTTAAAACATTTTTTATACCGTTACAACTATCATACATATTTTCAATGAAAAACAGCAGACTTGATTTAGGATTAAATTGTCATTCTTATATTTTACTTGTATGTAAAATACTTCATACAGTATTCAATTACTGTAGTTTACAATGCATCAAGACGCTATTAATGAAAATTAAAGAAAAAGCCTCATAAAAACATAAAGTATTTTTTGGTTCAATGTTTAGTTTAATATTACGACATACTGTATTTTTATTCCGTTTAAACTCCACCACCCTTAAAACAAACACAAAATGCAAGGGTTCGAAATTACAGTAAATGCTAAAAAAATAAGGGGCTCCCGAGTGGCGCATCCAGTAAAGGCGCTCCGTGTGGCGTGCAGGATGTGCCCCATAGTCTGGACGTCGCAAGTGTTGGTACATTTAAATAGAGATAAATTCATTATTAGATCTTATAATACAACTCGTAGATTGAATTTACTATGAAGGTAAATTTTGGTTAAATGTAGGTAGAGAGAGACAAAATCTTTTTGTCTTGAAGTCTGGTCAGAACCTGAAGAGCTGATTAAGATCTTTCAGTTGTTCCTGTTCTTACTCTAAACAAAAGGATGACTATAAGGTAGTTCCAGGACAGGTTATCTCCTGTCCTTGCTTTGACTAAAAGGCTAAATTACCTTCAGGCTTAGGAACAAGTTTGGTTTATGATGGTGTCGTAAAAGCTAGCCCCTTCAGGGAGATCTGGACAGTGTTTGATACTTGGACTGATTAAGAGGTTGTATAACTGTAACCAAAAGAAACTTGTCTTCTTGTGATTGGTTTAAAGAAAAATCATGATGTCACTGAAAGACTGCATTTAAACTGAGAATACTGAAATGTTTTTTGTATTGCTCTGATCCGTGCTTGGAGAGAGGATACCTGCAAACTGTTGTCACCATGTAACCTTTAAGATGTCTGGTTGTAACTTTGCAACTCAGAACTTTTATCATCTTCAATAAACTACACTTATCTGGACTCGAAAGCAAGAAGCCCGCAACTTCTATTTCACTGCTTCTTTTATTGCTTATCACAACAGCGAGCTCGAGTCCAGGCTATTCCTTTGCCGACCGAGGACAGGAGCTTCCAGGGGGCGGCGCTCAATTGGCCGAGCACCGCCCAGGGGGAGGGAGGGTTAGGTCGGCCAGGGTGTCCTTGGCTCACCGTGCACCAGCGACCCCTGTAGTCTGGCCGGGCGCCTGTGGGCTTGCCTGTAAGCTGCCCGAAAGCTGCGTTGTCCTCCGACGCTGTAGCTCTTGGGTGGCTGCATGGTGAGTCCGCAGTGTGAAAAAAAGCGCTTCAGAGGACAGCGTGTGTTTATCTTCACCCTCCCGAGTCGCAGGGGTGGTAGCGGTGAGCCGAGCTATCAAACCTGGACTGAAATATTCAACCTCAAAACTTTATAAAAATAACTATCAAAATAACAACACCTTAAGAAAGATTTAACAATGTTTTTTATTTACATTTTTACTACACTGCAACTATCAAAACACAACATGCTGTGTAGTATCCAATAATTAATTATTTAAAGCGAGTTAAACCTCAAAATCCATTTACACAAACATACAGTAATGGCGAGTGTCAGATTTTGCTTATTGCTGGCGTTTCTTTGTACCTGTGAGTGATACAGTCATAATGCCCACCATGTTTCACAAAGAAGTCTGTCAGTCAGTATTCACACGTTAGATTGAGACACTCGACTTCTTTTAATGCATGACCATTCTGTGGTAAATTCCTCTCGATATTTCTGACAAGCCAACCTCAATCTTTTAGATGGAGTGACATTTTTTGTTTGATTTGTGATTCCTATTTTAATAACTTATAAGTCTGGGATTTTGTCATGGAAATTTGTACTAAAAATCACGGAGCAGTCACAGTAAATTTGTTTAAAATCACGGAGGAAGGGGGAAATGGTGTGTGAAGTTACAGGGACGAAAATTCAACTTTTTCACATCAGGTTCAAGTTTTAATCCTGTAAAATCGGTAAACTTCACAGTATTAGTATTATTTTGTAATAGTATGTGAGCACGGGCAGTTCACAAATTAGTTCACGTGCTGGGATTCAAGTTAATAATTAATTATTAATTGAATCCTGGCACAACTGTATATATAGGTGCACGTTTCACTCACTCAGGGTTGTATGTTTGAAAGTGGAGAACGGGTTGGAGAGAGGGGAGAAATAATTAAAAAAAGAAATAACAATTGCTAAGCGTGCTGGCTTTTAAACCAGCACGATACTTGCTTGTTCGTCCACTGTTTGCTTTTGTTTCATCCGATTTGTCTGTATTTATTTTGGCCAATGCGCCGTTTGTTTTGTTCACAGGGTTCGACAGTAACCATGGACCGGCGGCCCGGGGCCGGTAGACATCTCAGTTTGGCTGGTAGTTACGAAGCACCAGAGGCCCGACTGGGCCGGTTACATTTAACCGAATCCAGGAAAATGGGCCAGTGTGCCAAAAAGCTGAAAACTAATTTACAAACCATTTTTTAAAAACAACTACAAACTAATCCTAACTTTCCCGCCGCACGTCACATTTGTTGTATAGTCAGAATCTGAGACTGTGTACTGAAGTGCTGTGTTGGTACTCGTTCCCGCGACATGGCAAATCTTTTACAAACTGGGTTCTCTACAACGAAGCAACCAATAAGCCAAAAGGAAACGATGAAATCAATAAATCATAAAGAAAGTAATTATGAAAAAAATGAAGATGAACATTTAGAGTGGAGGCTTCACCTGGCTCAATTATGACAGTGAAAAAAAAATAATGTTATGCCTTGTTTGGCGTCAGTTTCCCAGACTTGCAGATAAAACAGCAGCTTTACTTGTTGTGAATTCAACCTTTCGTTTACATCATATCCAGTCTCACAGTAAGATGTCCCGATGGATACCCAGATATGCAATTGAATTGTCTAACTTTTTGATTTGGGATCCGACATCTTCAGGTCAAAAATACCATTCACAATCTTTCCAGGACTCGTTGGTATCGTTGGTAAATTGAATAAAAATAAAACTTTTTAAAAAGATGTGTTTTTAGACATCTTCATTGTCTTCCTTGAGTCCAGCATCTCTCATACCATCTTTAAGGAGGCCTATGTGTATGTTTCTTTTATTAAAGCTATACCACTAAATATGTGTTTTTCTTTTTGTTTGCATGGATACAAAACTTGTATGTAAATATTATATTCTAACACTCTATTTGGACATATATTGTGTGTTTGCTATGACAATTAAAAACAAAATATTGATGTTCTATGATCATTTAAAAGTTAAATTCACCTGTGCAGTAGGATCACAATAATCCTGGTATTTTGGATCAGTAATCCTGATCTCCTCATTTAAAATCTGAAAAACCCAATTGCAACATTTAAATCGTTGTTAAAAGTGCGATCGGATTACCAAAACGAAATCCGGATCACAGTAATCCTGATCGCATTTCGATGTTCTGAAAAAGTCAATTGCACAATATAATCCAGATCAAAACGCAGAAATCTGATTACCAAAGTTTTGAAAAACCGGCCCCAGGGGTTAGAACAATCAGGCCCCTGCCAAATCTGCTCTGAACTGATCACAACTATCACTAGACACATTCATTGGTTGCTTGTTGGGAGTTGTCCTACTACGCAACTGCGCAAGGGAAGAACAAACAAACAAACTTTCTCAAAACACCAAAAGAAATTATCTAAAAGGTGGCAGATTGACAGGTAGTTTTCAGATGACTTAGTGCTACAGATCCCTCTGCAGTGTTGCAACTGCTGTATGCTGTGATGTCCGTATCGTTCTGTTTCCACACTATAGCACTAATTTCAGCATGATGATCACTACGCACTTGTGAAGCAAGCCATACTAAGTCTGGATGGTAATTGGATGGGACCACAACACAGAGTGCAGTGGCTGGCTTAGCCCTGCACACTTGTTAAATTGACACTTCCCTCAAGCCCCCAGATACAGTTGTAACAATTACTGGGATTAGAAAAAGTAAAAAATATATTTTCTTTTCTTGGTACAATGAAACCTCCATTTTAAGCAAATTTGCATGCTGATAGAAGCGCTAAATGTTTAAATAACTTACTGTAGAAAAAAAGCAACCTGATTGAAGACTTTAATGATTTGTCTGACTGCAGCTTTGTGGCTAAATTTCACATCAAAATGCTTCAGTGTGTTTTTTTTTTTTTTTTTTTTTTTAAGACTATTAAAGCACACACTCAAAAATGCAAGACGGCTGTTTACACAAAGACTCCAAAAGAACTGAGAAGACTGATGATTGAACGCTCCTCTCTGCTCTGCCTAAAACTCAACAGTGGTGCTGCAGTTTCAGCACAGATGCCACTTCTCATCCCAGAAGTCCCAACAATTACAGACACAGCCAGATTTGATCTGCAGTTGTCTGGGGGTCTCTCCAGTAAAATCTGTACCTTATAACCAAGACAATAAAACCTATGTGGGGAACATCACATTTACAAAGGAGTCCTGGGGCCAATGCAGCACAAGTTTTGTTATGCTCTATAAAGCTGCTATGAAGCTTAGGCTGTAGTAAAGAGCTGGGTTTCCCAAACCTTTTGATTGGTGACCCAAATGAACACAGGAATAATGAACCACGATCCAAAATTATTCATTATTCGGTATTTTAACTGAAATAACCAATCAAAAAGCAATGTTTACTTTATTTGTAACTACACTACACTATATAAGCATTCAGGCTGTGATGGTTTTACAGGTTGCTAAAATGTTTGCTTTAATCAAAATTAACTTAGTTAAAAAAAAAAAAAAAAAAAAAGGTATTAAACTATAACAACGCGGCACACAAACCTGGGTGGGGGACAGGGACGTGGACAGACACTTAAACATTCTCTTACATGATAGCCAGCCCAGGTTTGAGTTAAGGGTCCCCTTCGCGTGGACAACAGCACTGCAGACGATCACAAACATGAATTCGCAGTAGAGCCCCCATGGGGATTAATGGACTATGTGACAGCATTGTGATAATGGGTGGTGGGACGGGAATGCATGACTGTGATTGGGGGAGCGGGCAAGACGGAGCGTAATGCAAGCCTGGCAGAGGGAGGGAGGGGCTGGGTGAAGAGTGTGGGCTTCGGAGCTGTGGGAGAACCTGCTGTTTTTTTTTAATTACCGAGTCAGACACGCAGAGACTGTTAGCTTTGTGTGTGTTACCTGACTGTTTATTAAACCCTTTTATTTATTGTTTATTGCATTTCAGTGTTGGCTCGTGACTGACAGACGAGGCACACATCACAAAATAGTTATTACCACCCCCACTCAATGGCTAACATACTAAAAGTAAATTAACTTTGTTCAAGTGATTGCATATATGCCTCAGCTGAGAGAATTTTAATGCATTCAAATAACAGATTGCAGTCGCAATGTAAAATATACCCTCACCAACTAAAAAACATTAGCACTGTAAACAACGCACAATATACAGAATTGCGGATACAAGTTTTTATAATCAATGGGCAAATCAAACCTTAAAACCACATCTACAAATTATTATGTGACACCAGCGTGGAACATTTGTATCACAAAATCATTCATTCAAAACAAACAAGGCAGCTTGTCATGTTGTGACAAGAAATTGACAGTTTTACTCCATGGCAACAAGTAGATCAAGGTTTGTGCGTCATGCGGCAGCACTACCTATTTGCTTTCGGGCGTTGTGCTTTCGCTATGGTGAAAGCGAGCTGAGACTTTTAAATAATGTCACTAGCGCTTCTGTGGACTTAAATGTATTTAATATTCTTAAATGTGTTTATATTTCTAAATTAATATGAATACGAATATGCAAAATGTTTTTTTTGCCTTTGGGAATTATTGGTGAGGCCATGCCCCACTTGCCTTGGCTGCTCATTCTTGTAAAATAAACTGTGCATTTGAGACCAGAATACTTGCCTGGATTGCATCCTTTACCTCCACGTTACAATATAAATTTAAAATTGTGTTGCAACATATTGAATACCAGTTTTAATTTTCAATTCAACATCAAGCATTGCAAACATACCAACAGCAGTCAGTTGTGGAGTTTTTTGCAATATGCATTGTAAACAGGAAGGATAATACATTAATCTCCTTCTCTGAGACAGCGATTCATTTTTTAAGAAAGTCTTGCTGTTTAGCTATTTGATCAGCTTTCTTTGAGCTGCAATAGGATTAGACATTTTCTTGTTTTGCATCCACTTTAACAACTGTTTTCAAAATCCCAAGTAACCGCACATAAAATGTCACCTTACACGTTATTTTTTTGGTTCATATTTAAAGCAGAAGACTGTGTAACAGCAGTTTAAAATGCTTTTTTACATCCTGATAGCTGAATATCTCATGTATAACCATCTACTGCTGTAAGTAATGGCATTCGCATGTCTCGCATGATTTTAGTGACTATGGAGGATGTAAACAAACTGGAATATAGATGGGGTCTTGCTTGCTTTCACACAAAAGTCTAAACTGTGAGGACATTTTAGTATTTATAATACTATCCTTGAATTCCATGTATGTACAAATGTTGTTTCAGCATTATTATCAGTTTCTTTTTTTAAAACTCCATCTTATACCTCTTTCACACAGACGAGTTATGATGGCTCAGAACCGGCACTGATGCGGCACTTTGGTCTGTGTGAATTGCCTATATCGTCACTGAGCCGTCATGTTTTATGCCGTCTCTGAACCACATTGCGAGGAGGTTCAGAGACGGCACGGAACCGTCTCAACTCCTGTGTGAATGGCTATGCCGGCACTGAAGCGCTATAGCGCAATTTTTTGTAGCTGTTGACAGTATATGCAATAGGTAGATTTTTTTTTTTGATGGTCGACAAGCCTACATCTTTAAAAACACTGCAGTTGGTATCAGACGGCTGAATGAAAAAATTAATAATGCGTCCCCACAAATATTTTTAGTTCAATTTTCCACATATATATTATTAATAGTAGAGGACAAAGCAAGCAGAGGGAAGTTTACAGTGCACTACAGTTCTCCAGCGCCATTCATTAAAGATAAGAAATTGATATATATAACTTTTTTTTACCCATGTTATTCTGCATATTTATTTACAGTGGTTTCCAGAAGTATTCACCCCCTACCAACAATGTCACATTTTGTTGAATTACAAATAATCTATGCACAGTTTTTCACTTTTTTTATTCAAAGCTGTAGTGGTTAAACTGAACACTGTTATATGAGGAGGAGGTTAAATGTCAGCAAAACTTGCAAAGAAAATGAACAAAATGAAATGTAGTGGTTGCATAAGTATTCAGCCCCTTAAGTCAGTACTTGGTAGAAGCACCTTTTGCAGCAATTACTTAGTCTTTTTGGATAGTTCTCTACTAGCTTTGCACAGCAGGACGGTGAAATTTTTGCCCATTCTTCCCAGGAATATTGCTTGTTCTGAGAAGTTTGTTTGGGATCGTCGATGGAGTGCAATCTTCAAGTCTCGCCATAAATTTGCGATTCAAGTCAGGACTTTGACTGGGCCACTCAAGAACATTAATTATCTTCTTATTCAACCACTCCAGTGTGACTTTGGCTTTGTGCTTCGGGTCATTGTCCTGCTGAAATGGAATTTAGACCGAAAAGTTCAATTTTTGTCTCATCTGACCACAAAACCTTTTTCCACATGTCTGCAGTATCATCTACATGCTTTTTTGCAAACTCCATACGTGCTTTAAGATGAGGCTTTTTAAGTAATGGCTTCTTTCTTGCCACCCATCCATACAGGCCAGCTTTGTGTAGGGACCGGCTTACTGTTGATGTGTGAACACTGACTCCCATATCTCAGACACAGAACTTTGCAGATCTCTCAAGGTCATTGTTGGCTTCAGAGTGACATCCCGAACTAGTTTCCTGTTTGCCCGGCTGCTCAGTTTGGGAGGGCGACCTGATCTGGGTAGTGTCTGGGTGGTATGATGCATCTTCCACTTCTTAATGATGGACTTCACTGTGCTGAGCGGGATAATCCGTGCCTTTGAAATTTTCTTGTACCGTTCTCCTGCTTTGTGCCTCGCTACCACTTTATCCCTGACTTGTTTTGAAAGCTCCTTGGTCTTCATGGTTGCTTTGTTGGATCACTGAGTTGCAGCTTTAAAGTCTTTATATACTTGAGGGAAATTATCTACAAGTTAAACCACTTTGAGTACACACAGGCTGAAACCATTTCACTAATTTTGTGACCTTTCAAACAAATCATTTGCACCTGAGCTGATTTAGGGCTGCAGTAGCAAAGGGGGTTGAATACTTATGCAACTGAGATCAATCTGTTTCTCTGTAAAATCGTACTTATTTATATTCTATATGCATTTTTTTAACTTTATCAATGTGGAGTAGTTTGTGTAGATTCTACACGTAAAGTCTAATTTGAAGTTGTCGTGGAGTACACTCAGGTGCGAACAAAATGTGAAAACTTTGCAGGGGGGTGGATACTTCTGCAAACCACTGTATTTGTTTTGTTTCGGTTGCCATGAAAACGATTTGTTGACTGACAGGTTTGAAAGTTGTACTCACAGGATCCCTTGGGCTGTGTGAAAGGGTTATGACGGTATTATAGCGGCATAGATTGAGCAATTTCGTGCTGTGTGAATGGGTATTTTAAAGAATTTTTTAAACGTCTCCGAGACAGCTCAGTAGCTGCATGTGTGTGTGAAAGTGGTATTATTTAAATTGTTATTTTTTAATATTGTAGGTGCAGCTTGCATAGACTGAAGCCTCACTATTTGAACTTCTCTATACAGTGCAATGAAAATGCACACAAGCAGCTATTTTTCTTACTCAATTTTGTACTTTACATTTCTAGTTCAGAAAAAATTAGCAAATGCTTAATATATTGACAGATGTTATACCGTGCTCCCCCTTTATATCGCTGTAGTCGGGAGCCATAGTTTAGAGACCATGCTATTTGTGTTCCGCCTTATAATGAGAATACTAGTGTTGGTGCAAATGGGAGCCATGACCATACTGCCTTATTACCTGTTCCACAGTATAACGGGCTGCCTTATAAAGAGGGAGCACTGTATATTTATTGAATGCATGTGCCTTTTTGATCACAGTGTGAAAAGCCTGAAATGGCTCAGTCCTATCCATTTTCCCACATTAAACAGTAGCATTAGATCACTGTTTAAAGTGGAGGGAGGGGTCTCTAGGACTTACACAGGCATTACAATTTCAGGTTACCAATGGCAGAAATGAGTAGGGCTGCAACGAAGGGTACATTTTGACCTTCGAAGGTTCAGAACACATTACCGAAGGAATGTTCAAACCTTCGATGGTACTCATTTGCATAATTTACTGGTGACATCACCATAGCTACTTGTTTATTTGACTGAAAAACCTATTATTTTACAGGTAAGCCATATAAATGGATTAAAACATTCATATGTAGTTTAAAAATACATTGTATAGAACAGTAATCCTGTTTTTATAATTTAAATAAAATAGAGGGTTTGAGACATTTCTTTCAATACTGCTTACGCTATACAACGCTTTGCTGTCGAGATGGCGAATGAAGAAATTTGCCTCTGGTTAACACAAACTGGAGGGGGGAGGGAAAGGACAGTGCTCAGTTTTTACAAAATTAAAATTATTAGTGTTAGCGTATACTTTGTATGTTTCAAACATATTCTACCATAGCACTTCTCTTACACGGTCTTGTATACTGTATCCAAACAATTTCCCAAATACGATCTTTAAAACCAGAGAAAGAAAGATTATCAAACTCCATCGACTATGATGGAAACAGTTCCACATCTATGACTTTTTATGCACTTCTTAATTAGAAGTAATTCTGTTAGAAAGCATCTTGCAGCAGGACTAGCAGAGAATTAGTTCACCATGTACCAGGACTGATTTTAATTTGCTTTTATTTTTTTGGGGTGCTTTTCAGAGTTGATGGACAATGTCACCAATACTGTCAGGCAGACTAGCAACACGATAGTTTCCCCTCACAGCTCTGACACCGAGGGACAGTGTGCATCTCAATCCTGGCCATAAGTCTAGAAGAATTGGGCAGGATCAAGTGGTGCTTGGGTACATTAGCCTCATTTGCTTAAAATCTGAGCTAGATCATGTCAACTTCCAGATTTAAAATTGTGGCAATGCTTGGGTTAAATGAAATGAGAGCCTCCTGTTATCCCTCCTACACACACACCCAAACATGCTGTTGAGAGCACAACTATGTGCAAGAAGCTATGTGTTCCAAGAGCAAAAAAAACAGCCCCACCTGGTGATCCTGTCATTGATGATTAATCAGCGTCACTTCATGATTATTCAAACTGACCAGCTTAACAGTTAAGGGCGCCTCTTTAACCGCGCTTAAGTTGAGACTGCGTCAAGAAAAAGAACCTGCCCTCAAGTACCACTCAGTAAACTTCTCATCCCCTCCCCCACCCAAGGACTGACAAACAGTGCCACCTGCCGAGAGAGGTAGGCAGCAGAAGCTGGTCCATCAGTCTGCATACCTATGTACAGTATATGTGTGGATCTCAGGTTTCCTTCCTCCCACACAACTTCCCTTCAACTTCTTGAAACATTCTCATTGACAGCTGGGCCTTAAAATTAGAACACTAAACTGGAGGAGCCAGAGCACTCTGGGGTTGATGTATCTCACTCTAAGCAGGGCTTGAATTTTCATTTGTGAATTTCCCCCCCTATGCTGCAGCCAATGGGGGGGGATTCCAAAATTAAGGGGGAATGGCAAAAGAAAGTCACTTTTGCATATAAAATATATATATATATATATATATATATATATATATATATATATATATATATATATATATACAGTACTGTGCAAAAGTTTTAGGCAGGTGTGAAAAAATGCTGTAAAGTAAGAATGCTTTCAAAAATAGACATGTTAATAGATTATATTTATCAATTAACTAAATGCAAAGTGAGTGAACAGAAGAAAAATCTAAATCAAATCCATATTTGGTGTGACCACCCTTTGCCTTCAAAACAGCATCAATTCTTCTAGGTACACTTGCACAAAGTCAGGATTTTGTAGGCATATAGTCAGGTGTATGATTAAACAATTATACCAAACAGGTTCTAATGATCATCAATTCAATATGTAGGTTGAAACACAATCATTAACTGAAACAGAAACAGCTGTGTAGGAGGAATAAAACTGGGTGAGGAACAGCCAAACTCAGCTAACAAGGTGAGGTTGCTGAAGACAGTTTACTGTCAAATGTCATACACCATGGCAAGACTGAGCACAGCAACAAGACACAAGGTAGTTATACTGCATCAGCAAGGTCTCTCCCAGGCAGAAATTTCAAGGCAGACAGGGGTTTCCAGATGTGCTGTCCAAGCTCTTTTGAAGAAGCACAAAGAAACGGGCAATGTTGAGGACCGTAGACGCAGTGGTCGGCCAAGGAAACTTACTGCAGCAGATGAAAGACACATCATGCTTACTTCCCTTCGCAATCGGAAGATGTCCAGCAGTGCCATCAGCTCAGAACTGGCAGAAAACAGTGGGACCCTGGTACACCCATCTACTGTCCGGAGAAGTCTGGTCAGAAGTGGCCTTCATGGAAGACTTGCGGCCAAAAGCCATACCTCCGACGTGGAAACAAGGCCAAGCGACTCAACTATGCACGAAAACACAGGAACTGGGGTGCAGAAAAATGGCAGCAGGTGCTCTGGACTGATGAGTCAAAATTTGAAATATTTGGCTGTAGCAGAAGGCAGTTTGTTCACGAAGGGCTGGAGAGCATACGAATGAGTGTCTGCAGGCAACAGTGAAGCATGGTGGAAGTTCCTTGCAAGTTTGGGGCTGCATTTCTGCAAATGGAGTTGGGGATTTGGTCAGAATTAATGGTCTCCTCAATGCTGAGAAGTACAGGCATATACTTATCCATCATGCAATACCATCAGGGAGGCATCTGATTGGCCCCAAATTTATTCTGCAGCATGACAACGACCCCAAACATACAGCGAAAGTCATTAAGAACTATCTTCAGCGTAAAGAAGAACAAGGAGTCCTGGAAGTGATGGTATGGCCCCCACAGAGCCCTGATCTCAACATCATCGAGTCTGTCTGGGATTACATGAAGAGAGAGAAGCAACTGAGGCTGCCTAAATCCACAGAAGAACTGTGGTTAGTTCTCCAAGATGTTTGGGCCAACCTACCTGCCGAGTTCCTTCAAAAACTGTATGCAAGTGTACCTAGAAGAATTGATGCTTGATGCTGTTTTGAAGGCAAAGGGTGGTCACACCAAATATGGATTTGATTTAGATTTTTCTTCTGTTCACTCACTTTGCATTTAGTTAATTGATAAATATAATCTATTAACATGTCTATTTTGAAAGCATTCTTACTTTACAGCATTTTTTCACACCTGCCTAAAACTTTTGCACAGTACTGTATATATATATATATATATATATATATATATATATATATATATATATATATATATTTATTTTACTGCATCATCATTCACACTGGTGTTGCTTTAAAATAAGCTGCTTTCAGGAGACCTACAGCTGTTCATCACTGAGACAGAGCACTCTCCATTGCTTTTGCCATTGCCTGACGTGAAGTCTTTGCATTCAGCAGAAGAAAAAGGTGCTTTTCTTTTTAACCAGCGCTCCATTTTTTTTTTTATTAACTCTTTACACTCAGCCCTATTTCCACCTGCTTTTCACTGTTTTCATTTATGTATGTTTAACTACTGGATAGTTTGTACTGCATGCATGTAACACATCACAAAATGTCCTTTAATATTATGTAAGTTGCAACAGGATCAGGCATACTATATGTGGTAGAGATGAGAATAGAGGAAAAAACAAACGTTTTTCCAGAATAATCATGTTTGGTCACTGCTATATACATTGCTATCATAGATGGATCCCCAAAAAAAAAAAAAACTGCACCAATTGAACCTCAATATTAAATGGGGGGAAGCTGTATCTGCACTTAAAATATCCAGCACTACTTGTATGTATGTATTTATTTATTTATTTATTTTAACCAGAACTACCAGAATGCGGCTCATAGTGCTTTCGTCACTGACACCCACTTCCTTAGAGATTGTTGAAGCGTTTCAGACATTCTAAATTGGGTGAAAAATACAGTAGCTTGGTGTCTTAAAATATCTCTGCGGGATTTTACCCGCACTGAAAGTTGCAGATATGTGGGAGCAACTTGGAAAATGCGCGATTCCCGCAATCCCACGCTGAAATTCAAGCCCTGCTAAGCCCTCGTACCTCACCTTTTGTTCTTGATATGGTTTAAGTACACGCACAGTTCGGTTGCAAAAGGCAGCGACAACGGCACTATTTAATCCTGTTCAGAACAAGTAGCAAGTAAAATTATTAATTCATTTTGGTTTGTTAATGCGCAGCAGTTGTATGTGTGTATTAAAACTGCACTATAACAACCTCAGTAGGTGCTCGGTGGATATCTGCGCAACTAATGATCACATCGTTTATCAGACATTTCCATGGGATAAACATGGCTCAAAAAAAAATTATATATATATATATATATATATATATATATATATATATATATATATATATATATATATATATATATATATATACACACACACACTGTACTTTCTTCCAAAAGCATAAATAAAAAAACAGCCTCCGTGCTGGCGCCACACAAACCTAACGAATGTCGTGTAATGGTGGTCTGGTGTTAGTTTCAGGGAGTCACTCACTTCAGTAATGAAAGGTGTGTGTGTACAACAAATAACCGCAGCGAATGCAGTTTGTTAATACGGTTGTTGCGCTAACTGCAGTGTGTGTGTGCGAGGCCTGAGAGTGATATTTCAGGTCCACAAATTAAAGTCACCAAGACAATTGTTAGAAGTTTGACAGGCTGGGATTAGGAATTCTTGCTCTGACTAGGTACCATAACCTTTTCCCTTTGGGTCTACAGTCAGTTTAGTCACTTACTTGCAAGAATATTATCTGTGCATGCATGGATGGAATATATGGCTGTGGTTGTACAACACAGCAGGATGTTGGTGGGAATAAAAATAAGTGTTAAGGGTTAAAAGAAAAAAAGTCCCTCACCTGCAACTCGCACCAAGCCACCTCCACCGTTGTTTCGGTATCCAACCCCTTATAGACAGTTTTGAAGGATCCTTGGCCAATCTCGATGTCAAACTTGAGGAAGCGCCCGTCGGGGGACGTCCCCACCGCCTTGGTCTCCACCTCTTCATTGTCCTCCTGCTGCTGCTTCTTCTCTGCTGCCTCCCGGAGCTCCGCCTCCGTTTTCACTTGCCCTTCCCCTCTGGAAAATCCCAACCCTGCCTCTTTCAGAACTTCCTTCCCTTTGTCCTGTTTCTCAACCGCAACACTGCTGCCGACGACACCGCCATCACCAGCATCAATCTTAGACTCCCTGACATGGTTACAAGCTTCTTTGTCTCTGGCAGGAGCGAACACCACTGACTGCCCATCGCTGACCCCCAGGACAGGCATGCTCGGCTCTTCCGTGTGCCCGCTGGTCTCATTGCACACCTCTGGGGCTACCTCCACTGGAGGCACCTCTGCAGGCTGGGGGGCCAATGCAGGTGGCTCGCTGGGCTCCACAGTGATAGAGGAGAGGGAGCTGTCGGAATCAGGAGGGGAAGACAGGATGCAGGCATTGCTGGGCAGGTCCAGGGCCGTGGCGTTGGAGTCACAAATGACGCTCCGTCGGAAGAAGCGGTGCTCCGCGGCTCTGCTGTCCTTGTCCATGGTGTGCCTGCGCTGAACTCCACCTCTACGTGTCTGATGTTCAGCAGGTTCACCCCAGCCTCTCCCCACAGATGTATCCGAACAGGACCCGTTCTCGTTCTTAGGGGGCGCTAAGAATGTCGATATCTTGTCTGAGTTTTCAGACATTTTAGCTAGCATGTACAAGTCTTAAAAAAAAAAATAATAAGTCCAAACCGCTTCCAGGAAACTCCCCTTTTCAGACTCCTTTTCCAGCCAACAACGCCGTCCCCAAACAGGTGTGTCCTGGTAATTCAGTAGGGACAGTGAATGTAATTACAGTGCAAAGGGTCTGGGCCCTGGACAGGAGGTGTTCTTTTATAGTTCGAAAAGAACAAAATGCAGTCACAGAAAAGGAGTCGCAAACACTGAGAAACCGGGACTGTCCAGACCACACCATCCATTCTACAACGCACCAAAGATAGCCGTCATTGAGCTACAGGGAAAAAAAAAAAAATCTACAATGGCAAGGGTGGGAGGAGAGAGGCGTTCTTGCTTGCTTATTGATGATCAGCAAAAACGTATTTGTAATCCGACACTTGATCCAGGCGGAAAAGGTTTACTGAAAGATTAAAAAAAGAAAGAAAGATTTAAGCTTTGCACATTCACATTTAGATTCTCATTTCCACTAAGCATTACATGGGGTACTTAAATCTGGTATGTGACACTGACCAGGGGTGATTGGAAGTGAATCCCTTGCACCATTATAAACAAATTAAACTATTGATAATTCTCACTTGAATCAGCAGCATCCTATGCAATAGTACATTTCACCCCAACCAGAAACCGGCATAACACTGTAGTATTATCTCTGAGGCTGTTTTCTTCATTCAGCACTTTAATTTTTTTTTAATTTTTTTTTTATAATAAGAATCACTGGAATTGCAATATCTGCAAGCAGCAAACCATTCTCTCATGTTTATATTATGTGCAGTCAACTCCTGGCAATATATGTTTTAATTATCATTATTATTATCATTATTATCATTATGCACAGTCCTTGGCTGAGCATATTTATATTACTACTGAAACAAAACAGGTAACACTCACTATCTATCTCAAACTGACATCATTATAGGAGTCAATCTGCTAACCATGGATTGGGGTCTCAACAGTATATTCACACACCCTAGGTTTACTGCAGGCGATATCTCCAGCAGTTTGTCAGGTAACCCACCTCAATGCATGCACGTGGTGTTCCACAACAAACTAAAAGGTTAGAATTTGTATTTAAAGTTTCTAAAAGACCAACCAGTATTCATACATATCACAGACTGCAGGAGTTGTCTTTGTTACACGTTGAAGTTGCATTGCACAGCTAATGTAATATATAATAATTCCAAAACAATAGCGGCTGTTAATGTTCTTGGAAGAAAAAAAAATCTAAATTTGCCTACCTAGGTCACTTCAATAGGACAACTCACTTTGATTTTGAAAGCTTGAAACCTTCTGCAAAGTAAGCTGCGAAGTAAAGCGCACTTAGACTTCAAGGATAGAGCACAGTGACCCACTGACAAGTAAAGACGCTGTCTACACACCGCCAGTCAGGCACAAACGGCTCAATTCATAATGCAGTATTTTCAGTTATGCCAAAGAACTGGGGCCGCAGCGCTTCTGGTCTCGGATTATTTATTTATTTATTTTTGGCCCGAATGTGTGTGTACGACGGATTTCTGGTTTCCCCGTGTGGGAAATCAAAACGGAAGCTTGTTGGGTACTAAGCTACGCAGGCTCATTTAGCAGCTGCTGCCTCCGATGAGGATGATGGTTATTATTATTATTATTTGGCCTACCTAAAGCAGGATTAGCGGCAGTGTCGTGCTGTCTTGGATTCAGATTAAGAAAATACAGGGAAACAAATTCTGCACAAAAACAGAGAAACAAAGAGTCGTCGTTTCCTGTTGTAGCTGCACAAATCAACCACAAAACATACTGCATCAAACTGCGCCGTATCTTGCACTAAGGCAATCAAGAGCGAAATTGAGATTGCAAATGCGACTAGAGTTTAGATGGAGGTGCCTATATACCCAAATAATGGGGTAGTGGTCTTAAAACTAGAATACACACACACTTGTATGTGCAGGGTTTACACTTTTGTTTGGTGATGTCACGTTTTCACACACAAATGACACGATCATTCTATGCATATAAACCCAAAATTAGCAAAAGGTTAAAAAAAAATGTAAACTTACTTCTCATGCGAGGTTCACTCTGCAAACTCGTTCATCATAAAAGAAACCCTGGCAACAGAACAAAGTATGTCCCCGGACAGGTCGATCTTTGCTATACAGTCGAAGTTATCAAAAGATAACTGTTGTTAATACTGCCAATCCGATTTAGTGTATAGTTCCCATCGCGAGGCACGACACCAGGTATATTTCCAACACAGTCCGGGCAGAAACCCCAGTTCAAATGACAGAATTAAATTTGATCTCTACTGTATTTTTTTTCTTATTGCCAATGCAAACACAGATACTCGTGCGGGTGGAAGGTTTTTCAATGCGCATCCGCCACCTTCTTCCGTGCTCTACTTGTTTAAATATTTCAGTTTAGCGTGTAGTTTCAACAATACAACCACATCTTACATCTGCTGAGAACATCCCCCTGTGATTCGTCTTCCAATCAGCCTTTTTTCTATGAGTTTAATATACCAAGCGCACTTACAAATGGTAGCGATCACAGAGCCGTGTGTCCGTGGATTTTTATTTCATGTATCCATGATCAAGACTCGAAAACTTGCTTGTTTCACAGGCTGTACCTCCCAGGGCCTTCCCCTGGCCTTGATAGTCGGCTGCTCTTCCTTGCTCCAGGGTAAACCTTACTGACTGTGTCACACGGCCAGCTACTGCTGGATACTGAGAAGTCCGGTTAGGGGAGAGAAACCCTTATATCTAAGGAGAGGACAAAAATACCTCCACCCGTTCAAAATACTCTCCCTCCAAATACTGCACTGTAATGTAATTTATCCATAATAATTTAGAAATACAATTCAAATAAGAAAGGAAGAATAATATTAAGCGGTTCTAGTAATGCAGTGGCATTATGTTGCCCACAAATGCAGAAAAAAACGATTCCAATCCATGTAATAAAAAAATAATGAATATCCTTTAAACTAAAAAAAAAACTTGTTATATTATGGCTTTTCTACTATCTCCTGTAATACCCCAGCGCTCCAAAAATGAGTTTGCGTTTTCAATACCTGAAACAAAAAATACGAAAATAAATATTTAAATAATAAAAGAAATACGAACTTAATTGCTCACAATTATCACCAAATGATATGTTATTACTTTATTCGTAATAAAGATGTTACCCCCTATACACGCTTTAGCTCTGTCTAAATACTAAATGGCGACTAAAGCTCCAAAACCGACAAGAGTCAGAACTCTCCCCTCCCCTCAAGCCTAACGCGAGGTCAATGCGCCTGCGCGACTGGTAATTTGCTCATCGGTTTTGTAGTCTTTTTACCTGAAGAACAGCAACTGTTCCTTGCTGTCAGTGGTCAGAATACTACAGTTCCCGTGGTGCATTTCTGAAACACGCGCGGAGACGCCAAAGAACTTCAGAAGATTTTTGGAAACGCCAACGGTCACAAGAAAACAACGAACTACACTTCCCGTGGCTCAGTGCAATTTATTTTAAAACTGAGTGCATCATAGGAGTTGTAGTTTTTAATTATGGGAAACTGCCGTTCCAGACTGAAATGCAAAATATTCGTTGGAAAATCTCTATAGTGTACGTACATTATGTAGTTGACAGGGTCGAATCTTAATCTGCTTTCAATATTTGCACAGTAGTTGCAATATGCTATACTTGTGTTAAATTTCAGACTATATAAATTCCTAGGGTCTGTTTTAATTATTATTCAATTGTATTTGCTTTATATGAAAGCCAATATTGTTGACAAGTCCAGTTTGTTTACGTTCCTCAAATGTATTTATGCTGCAAACATTGAGAATGAGTCAAGAAAAATAGTTACTGCAGACTACAAACATTTAAAAAGAAGCCTTTTTATTGATGTGATGGGCCAACCCCTTTTATTGATGTGATGGGTAACCCCCACACACACACCTTCTTAACATTACATATCTGATACAAAAACACACATACAAAAGAACAATTCAAGAATTAAGTGATAAAAACAAACTATATACAGAAACAGAATAAACAAAAACTGAAGGCTCTGAATATTTTGTGGTACTTGAATGTTAATTAAATACTTCAGGATACTTACATTTAAATATATTGAAAAAATAGCAATAAAAGTATTAAAATAATAACCAATAAACAATCACAATTCACACAACAAGTACTATTTTCATACTAACCACCTCACACCAATAATTTCTCCTTCAACTACACATTGTAGTACAGGAAGAGAGTCACGTTGACCTGCTTGGCCTTCAGTCTTGAGTGTCTCTTTGAAATGAGCTCTCCAGATTTGGAGAACACTCAGCACTAATGTCGCTGGCATAGACAGGTATTTCCACGCCATCTTCATCAGATGGGGGAATCTGACACCATCCGAGTTCCAAAACTGAAGAGGCAATGGAAATAAGCATTGATAATAGTGAAAATCTTACTGCTGATGGTACAGAAATAGCTGTGTCATTTATAGTAAACAGTGTTTGAGTCTTTTTCTAATATAGTACATTACCTCGTGTGAAGTTCTCTATGTTTATTTTCATTTGCTGTACTATATAAAAAAAAACATTAAAATGCAGTGTTGTTTATGTTATTTAAGGATTGTTTGTGGTACTTTGTGGTAACTGGGGTACTTTGTGGTAACTTTGTGGTACTTTTGGGTTACATCTGGGGTACTTTGTGGTAATTAGTAGGACCCCCCAAATGTTTGAAATAATTAAAATATTTATTAAGACATTTAAAACTTAAAAGGGTTACATACCACAGCTGGTTAGGATTTTGGACAGTATAAATCCATCTTCGAATTGCCATACGTCGTCTGAAAGCTCTCCCAATGGGGTCACCATCTCGAGTACTCTGCACGCCAATGCTGAACACGGAGATTACGTCCTCTTAGACTTCCAAGCACATATGTTTCTCAACCGTTGGGTGTATTTTGTAGTATATTAAATCTATAACAAAAACATTGTCAATGTAAAAAAACAAGTTAGAAAAACGCAACAGCCGTTTAAAGGGGTGATATCAAACAAAAAAACCCAAGTTAGGAGAAGCAATTAGGCCAATCTTGCATCAAGCATCAAGCAAATAGGCACAATTGGAAAGGTGCTGGGGCCCAAGATTCACACAATTCTTGCGTCTAACTTGGCGCCTTTCCAATTGTGCCTATTTGCTTGATGCTTGACAAGATTGGCCTAATTGCTTCTCCTAACTTGGGCTTTGTGTTTGATATCACCCTTTAAACGGCTGTTGCGTTTTCTAACTTGTTTTTACATTGACAATGTTTTTGTTATAGATATCACTTCTTTTTACTTCATCAAATAATGAATAAAGCGAGGAAAGATATTCGAGAATGTGTATGGTAAATAGACAGACAGACATTACAAGAGAATAATAAGTAGAGTAATATAAGAGAAATGAGAAAATATTTGAAAGTAAAATAATGGTAGAAGGGACTTTTGGACAGTATTGAAAGTGTAAACATTATATTCTTATAGTTGCATGAGAGGTGAAAACAATATGTCTATTTTAGTAGGTATTGATATATTGATATTTACGTAGGTACAAAACTACAATGGTATAAATGGTTCAAAAGGTACATATGCATGTCCGTGCTAAAGAGTAGTATACTAACACATTTTAATGCTGGAAAAAAAACATTATTCTCCTTGATATAGTGGTGTTTTGAACTTAGGCTAAGGCATTTGTAAAACATTAGTTCTCTTCATAAAAGGCCATATACATTTTGTTTGCATTTCTTGACCATGGTTTGACTTCAATAAGTGCATCATTTGCATGCACCATTTTCCAGTAGCACCCACAGCAAGAACAGACACATAGTGTCCTGAAGTAACATCCTGTCCTTGGTGTATGATAATGAAATCTAATTGGTAATTCCTGTTGTCCACAGTAATTGTGCTCTTCTGCACAGCAGTAAACTTAGCATTGTGTCACTTTCTAACGGTCCCGTCTGGTTTGGTTTCCCAAAGCATAAGTTGGACTGCAATCAGTCTCCCTGCTAATTGAATAAGTTCACGTTTCATGATTGGAGAAATTTTGCATTGCCTACATTTGCTACCAGGAATCATTGCCCATTTGTCATTTCTATAAATGAGTTCTTCCAAACACATGGAATCTGTACCAGCAGGTACATGTAGAGGATAAATATGCAACACCTCTCGGTTTGATGAGCAGTAGTTACATGTAGTACATAGAATGCCGTGACTTATTGTGACAGAAACCATGCAAGATACTTCAGGACAAATTTCACACAATTTGGTGAGAAACTCTGCAACATGTTGCTGCTCACTCTATTGAAAGGTTCTCCTAAGAAGTGACAAATATCCACAGTAGTTAGAGACGCAGTGCATGGCAAGTGATCCTATTTGTGAACAAAGCTCCTGATAGCCTCTTGTTGACTGTGTTTTAATTAATCCTTCAGAGGTTGCAAGTGAAGAAGGCACTGCAATGTTGCATTTGCATAGCATGAGGTGAAACTGGGGTTGCTCAAGCCTCTGAATGGATGTGTAAGTGCAATGTTCTCTTAGAAGACTGAGACTTTTGCTGTTCTTGAACATTAATGATGTTTCGGTGAATGAAATGCGCATGATCTTTTACCTTGTGTCCCTTCTGCGTGTTAGTCTCCTTCAAGCTTTTCAACTTCGGACAATAAATCCCTCTGAGCCGATGGTAGTCTTCAACTGCAGTTTGACATGCATAGATGCAGGTGGGGTCAAAGTTGATAAGGTGGATACCGCTTAAGGAAGTAACTGTAGAAAGTGCAAAGAAACTTTGTCCATAGGAGAAAATGGAGTTACCACGATCCATCATAACTGTTTTTAGAGTCATCCCCTGACATTTGTGAATGGTGATTGTATGAGCACCAATGACTGGGAACTGCTCTCTAACAATGTAGATTCTATCCATGATTTCAAACTTTGAGCATAAATGTTGAAAGGTATGGGTGACTCCATTGTTAATTATTATTTGTTTATTTAGCAGACACCTTTATCCAAGGCGACTTACAGAGACTAGGGTGTGTGAACTATGCATCAGCTGCAGAGTCACTTACAATTATGTCTCACCCGAAAGACGGAGCACAAGGATGTTAAGTGACTTGCTCAGGGTCACACAAGGAGTCAGTGGCTGAGGTGGGATTTGAACCGGGGACCTCTTGGTTACAAGCCCTTTTCTTTAACCACTGGACCATACTGCTACCAGATGTAGCACATAATACAGTCAAATTTAATGTCACTTCTGTTAATGTCACACTGCTTATTCTCATCAAATTGAAATGTCCTGGCCTGAATATAATGCATGCTGTGACTTTGATGTTTTGTTTTTAAAATGTATTAATGATCAATGCATTGCTGAGTTTGTTGCGCTCATGTATCAGGTGGTGTCTGGAATGATCCAAATGCAATTAAAACAGCGGGTGGAGGCGTGAAATAAATATATTTATAACTTCTCTTATGCAATTATTTCATTAGCGATTAATACCCTTTGCGGTCTATTTCAATAAATTAAAAGTAAATCAGCTCATTTTTGCTGTTTAATCTACTATTTGTTATTAATGCAAGTAAAACTTCAAGGAAAAGTTTGAAGTATCTGCTATTGCCAGGCAGTCTTCCATCCAAGTACCAACCAAACACGCATATTATTATTTTAACAGACACACTTATCCAGGCCTACTTACAATTGTGACATACAATTCCCCATTTATACAGTTGGGTTTTTTACTGGAACAATCTAGATAAAGCAGCAATGTGTCCCCCACATGTGCTCTAACCGCTACTCCACAGATGCTGCAAGCGACGGATCACTAGTGTCTCGTTGTATAAGGCCACGGAAAATTCACAATTTCACGTATTTGACTGCCTACCGTGAAAAATGTAAATATTGGTGATTTCTGGCTGAGGTATGAAATCAGATTTCCACAAAAAATGCACGCTGTTTTTTGTCAATTCCACCAAACTCTGTGGATGCAGCACGAGCAGTTTCTGCATATGGACAGATTTTTACACAACAAAGACAAACCACGAGTGTTGAAACTGCAACGAAATGCACAATTATAATTATTTATTTTAGTACAGCAGCAGTGTCCCCCACCTGGGATTGAACCCACGACCCTCCGGTCAAGAGTCCAGAGCCCTAACCACTACTCAACACTGCTGCCCATGCTGGCCTTCAACAAATAACTAGTTTTGTGTGTGTGTCTGTGTGTGAGTGTGTGTGTGAGAGCATGCTTTCGTGCGCCTCATAAAAAATTTAGTGTGTGTAAAGAAAAACGGTTTTGTCACTTGCACTAAACTAAACTAAACCCTGTTTTTAACATTTTATTTTTCAAAGTCAGCATAACGCTATACAACACAGTCCGTTTAATTACTGTATACAACTTTTAAATGTTTACAAAACTCGACAATGTAGCCGAATTTTTCATTAAAACTTGTTTAGTTTTAATCAAACTTGTTTAGTTTTAATCAGCTTGTTACTTTTTTCAGCCAACACATTTAAATGACCCTTGTTTGTTACATTTTAAAAGATTGTTTTAAACGTTACAATGTAAATGTTGACTCAGTAGCTACCATTAAATGTTTCAACCTCGGTGACTTTCTTTGATGCGCTATTAATTTTAGGCAACTTGCAAATGTTTTTTTTTTTTTTTACATGAAACTTGTACTTTTTATATAGGTATTGTAGCGTTTCACGCAGTAGGCAGAACAGGAGACAACACGCTGCTTTTAGGTTCAAAGCTTTATTTAGGATCCCTCTCAGCACCCTACAGAGACCATTGCTCTAGCGACTTGCCCTGGACTGCCCAATGAGCGTGCAACGCCCCCCTTTTATAACTTAGCCCCGCCCCTTTATGCTAATCGGGTGCCAGAGCGAACAGCTATCCCATTTGTCCCCAGCCGTACACTAGGACCAATGGGCACACACAACCAGCAGCAATGACAGGGACCAGGGCGCACCATGCGTGCAGGATAGCTCACAGCCACAGGGACAGAGCGAACCCGCAACTACAGGTAATACAGACGGGGGGAGAGGAACACAATACAGCGGCATTAACAGCACAGACAGTAGAAACAAGAGGGAATACAGTACGCAAACACAATACATGGATCGCTACAGTGTATAAATGTCAATTGCTGTGCATAAACGCATCAGCCAAATCAATTAATATGACATGTAGTTTTCTAACTTGCTATTTATTAATTTATGTATACATTTATAATATAAACATGTATTCATTTCTACATTTATTTATTTAAACATATTTATTTCTAAATGTATTTATTCCTCTATGCATTTATTTAAATCATTTATTTATTTCTACCAAATAAATAATTCCTTTATTTATTTTTAATTAAACGAGGAACTACAATTTATCAGAGATCAGAGATTTAGACAAGGAAGCTACATGCCACTCTTGTGTGCAATTCCTTTCTATGGTATCTACCCTAACAAACAGGAAACCCGAAGTTTTCACAGGAAATCGAAGCTGGTCAGGCTTCGATGTAAGCTTAAAAAATGAATACATTTCAACAACTGTGCAGTGGCGCAGCGGGCTGAGGTCGTGTGCTCTTCAAGAACTTCATGTTGCAAGTTCAAACCACGGTATTTCCCCCCCACCCCTCGCCTGTGATATGTGCTGTTTTAAAACATAAATAATTTGTTAAATATAAATGGTGTGGATATCAAACTGCTTGCACTCCCTGGTATGCTTTGACGTTGACCAACATGTGGAATCACATTATTGGTAGATGTCCAGTTGTTTAGCTTTTCTGTTTGAATAGTCGCTACACACCCTTAAAAAGTAGACGGAAGAAGAAGAAGGAGAATAACAAATTTATCTTAGTTTGACGACTTATATCTCATTGTGTATAAGAGGTATGTACGTTTTTTTCACATTTGAGGTAAGACAGTTTCAGATTTTTGATACTGGTACAGATGGTAATTCTAAGTGATTTCGTTTTGCCGCTGCAACATGGTAAAAACAGCTAAACTCTTTGAGCTGTATAGAGACTCTGGGTAGTTTCAAACAAGTTTTTCTAACTTGTACGAGGAACTACCGTTCCTCTCAATATCTCACGATTCAAATCATGGTTAGAAGTAGCAGAATATAAATGTGGTTGAATTAATGGCTGGATAGTTTTGGCACAAATGGCGCTCCATAACAGCTGTGCCCAAATCGTGTGGAGAAAGAAAGTGCTGTGTATGCAAGTATGTGATTTAGGAGAACACGACCTTCTTTGGTATTATGTGCTGTGGTTACTGTAGACCCATTTTCCTTTATTTATTTATATTACCGTGTTTCAATTATGTCTGTATGAACGCTGTTATGTCTTTTTTTTCGTTTGCATAGTAAGCTTTTGCATGCTTTTTATGTCTATAGGCTACATAAACACATTTATTTTCAATGACCTGTTATTTATTTTGTTTGTACAGTTTTATTTAATCATAATATACCTGTATATAGACGCATTTCTGTTCAAAAGTAGTTTTTCTTTATTTATTTATGTTATGCAGTCGGCTGGTTTATGTGCGTTTTAGTATATAAACGTATTTATTTTAAAATTAGTCATACTTATTTACAGTGTTTCGGATGTGTACAGCTTTAAGACGGGTCTCGGCTCCTAACACCTGCTTTCCGTCAGTGCTGTCTAGCACGCGATTTAAGGTGTGCTTCATGGTTAGCGGAGTTTAGTAAATATCGACCTGAATATCATTAGCCTCGTTAGTGCTCTCATGCCACTTCATTTGAATACATACCCATGTATTTTGCATATTCAGCAGATGCTAATGCAACCATTGTGTTATTTTTAAGGTGTGCGTGCTAACTCAGGTTTTATGCTTTAAATCGCGCTTTATCGTGGTTGATAAATACGGGATTATCTAGCACGCGCACGGGATTATCTAGCACGCGCCTTATCCCTGGATAACACGCGTGTTATCGCATAAGAACCTTTAGTAAATGAGGCCCCTGGTGTGCAATGGATTGACTCACGACTTTTTCGGATGACTGATACTTGATGACAGAACGGATCCAGTGTGCAATGGCCGTAATGCTGCCGCTGCACTACGTGGACAACAACACAATGTCAGAGGACATTTGCGAGATAGAATTTAATGGCCACTCATAAACATATTAAATCTGTCAGTCGAGGCATCACACAACGCTTCATATTCAAGACTCTTGTACTAGCCTACAGATGCCTTGACCAGACTGCACCCAGCTACCTCCAGACCCTCATCTCTCCCTACACCCCCACTCGACCTCTCCGCTCCGCCTGCACTAGAAGACTGGCTCTACCTCCTCTACGCTCCCCTGCCTCCAGAGCCCGCTCCTTCTCCACCCTCGCTCCGCAGTGGTGGAATGACCTACCTACAGATGTCAGGACCGCCCAGTCCCTGACCACATTCCGGCGCCTCCTTAAGACTCACCTCTTCAGACAGCACCTGTAGAACTCCTCTGTTTCTTAGTAAAAATACTAAGCTACATACTTTTAGAGCTGAATTTCCTTAAAAATGCCCTACTTTCAAATAAAGATGCATTGCACTATGGCATTTAAAAAATGTTTTGGAAACAATGAGCAATTTCAAAAGGTAGTAAAAATCTATCAATTTAAATTAATAAGATCATTTGAAACAATAAAATGCTTAGTATAATTTTAAAGTAAGCACTATGAGATTACCTCATACCTACATGCCTTTGGTCTATAATCAATTCTGTCATATCGTTATTACAAATGAGTAGTGAAATCATACACATATATTATTGCCCACCCAGTCCCTGATGTCATGCTAGAGTTGACGCAATGTGCTCTAAAGGAGGCTGTGTGGTCCAGTGGTTAAAGAAATCCCAGCTCACTCACTGTGTGACCTTGATCAAGTCACTTAACTTCCTTGTGCTCTGGCTTTCGTGTGAGACGTTGTTGTAAGTGACTCTGCAGCTGATGCATAGTTCACACACCCTAGTCTCTGTAAGCCGCCTTGGATAAAGGCGTCTGCTAAATAAACAAATAATAATAATGCAATAATGCAGGGGACCAAAAAAAAAAAGTGTTTCCCCTGTACGTTTCCCATAGTAAAATCATAGCACAGTGAAAGCATGGAAAGTACATGTCAACAATGTAAAGCCCAGAGACGTACAGTAAAGCATATTAAAAAACAGGGCAATCTTTATACCCCATGGGAAAACTGCCAAATTAGATAAGAAGTAAGAAAATGAATTTTAGAAACATTACTTTTTTACGTTACCTTTCTTTCTATGTTATTATTTGGTTAATGTTGTTTAATGATTATTACATGTTATTGTGTTGTGCTTTTGTATTACTGTTTGTTCAAGCAGAATAAATAAAAAAATAGGGACTTGCCAGAAGTGATATCATGAATATAAAGTTAGGTGGTCTCCACATCTCCCCGGTCATCCCTCGGTACATTGAGCTGTGTTGCCATGGTGTCACGACTCTAATTTGAATTGAATTGAAAATTGAGCCCAGTTTCGCCTGTGAAAGGAATATTTTGGCATTAGGTTCGCATGCAGAGGGCCCTCACAATCACGTCATAATCGCACAGCACCCGAATTGGTAAAAATGTGTGGATAGTTTTTTTGGGATTATAGCCAAATGCAATCTGAAATGAGGCTAGGAGTGTATGATAAAATTTTGGTGAAGTTTGGCAAAGTCAAGGCAGTTATGTTCATCATGTATAGTGGGGCAGATAGACAGACAGACGGACATGATCAGCGAATAAGGGACTTTTTTTAATAAGAACCCTTATAAGTACTGGTACTTGATGGAAATAAATATGTGATATTTTGCGGTACAGCAAAGTCTTTGCTTAAAGTGAGTGTTTAATGGACACATTTGTATGGGTATGAAATATCGAAGTGGTGTTACTGTTGTTTTGATGTGCTTTGTCACATCCTGGTGACTTTTTAGGACTTTTTAAGCAAAAGCACCCCGGAAGCTTTAAAAGAGCTCTCAGAATCATGTCAAAGTACATCTGAAAAACATGATTGAAAGATGATTACAGAAAAAAACACAGATAAATAACTTTTATTTACAGAAAAAAAAAAAATATAGGCCTAACAAGGAGTAAAACAATAATCTCTCTCTCTCTCTCTCTCTCTCTCTCTCTCTCTCTCTCTCTCTCTCTCTATATATATATATATATATATATATATATATATATATATATATATATATATATATATATATATATAAAGACTAAAACCATCAAACGATAGTATTATTATCAACTAGATTTTAATGTTCTTATTTAATTGTGTATATGCCCACTGTCAGTTAAACAGGAAGTTAAAGAAACATGACTGGCACATGTCTAGGCCACAGACTTCCTGTGCGCAGTATTCTCCTATGGTCTGAGTTCATCTCGACAGGAAGAGCAGACTACCAGCCAGCAGTAAACATGTTGGCTGTGGCACCAGCTCTCAGCCACAAGCCTGCAGAAAGAGTCTGCAGACACACTGCAGCTGCGTGATGCTTCTGATCCTGAGATTGCGCTTCCTTTTCTTTCGCAGTTTGCCATTCGGCGGATTGCATTGACATTGCTAAGAAGACGGACGTGCTGCTGAATCTGAGTAAACCCCAACTACAACCTGAGGAAAGGACACACAAGAAATACAGTTTCACTGTAGTTAATAGACCATTCTAAAAGTTTACCACGATTAGCATTGCATGGTCATTTATCAATTTTTCCATGCTTTTCCCATGGTTATGCTATGCACCATAATTTACCACGGTTTGCCATGTTTTTAAATATACTTTACCATACCTCTCTGCTTACACAATATTGTATTACACTTTGCTTTTACTATGAAAAAAGGCCAATGCACTACTACATGCACTTAGCATCCCTGGTTTGCTAAATATATCCATATTTTGAAGTGTATTCGAAATTTCTTGGAACAATGTATTTACTTGGGTGGAACTTTTATATTAATGATCACTCTTAACAACTACCATGTTTAAATTTGTGTTTCATATGTGTTAATAATTAATGAACACAAGTTTTTAAAATTAAAGAGGTCTTGGAAAAGTAACTCCACTTCAAACAGCAGAGTGCTTAGTGATAAGGGTGGGACCGCAGGGATAATAAAAAAGTAAAGGGCAGCTGTTAGATGTCATTGTCCTCAATTAAGGACAGGCTACTTTTGAATTTGTGGCACATTTTTAACTGGCCTCTACCTGCTATTTCAATGTTTTCATAACAATAGAGTTAATTAACTTACTCTAATTTCGTTAACCGCAAAACTTAAGTCTAAATGTAATGCATCAATGACATAAATACAGCCTGTGTTCTGATTTTTTCAAAGAAAAATGTATTTGGTATTTAATGGGTTAAAATATACCCCACTAAGTTTAGCTCAACAACTGATATGTTTTATTGAACATATGTCTTATTATAATTCTATAACTCATTGTTAGTTATGTCTTAGTGAATTGTATACAAGGCATGTAATCTGTGTACAGATATGGCCAACAGTCTTTCAATTTTTGTCAGTGTTGGTATATGGAAAACTTCAAAGCGGTATGTAATTCAGTATGTTAGTGTAACATTATTCAGCAGGTTTTATGAAGCAAAATGTGTTAATTCTATAGACGTTACAACAGAAACAGACCACACAGGGAAGAAACTGTGAGTGATGCGTTTAATAAAACAGACCCTGTTTCTGTATGGGGACTTGAGTGCTGCAAATGTATTTGATTACTGGAAATGCGATCGTCCCTGAAGAAAAGATAAGCTGACACCAAACTCTATCACAAGGACATCTGCAAGAATCCTACAGATCACTGGTCAATTGGCAGGAGAGCTTCTGTAGTCCATAAAATAATTACAACAAAATCAATTTGTGAACACTCCACCTACCCCTGTTACTCCTTGTGATTTTGATAATATCTTATCTTAAAGGTCAGCAGGTCAAAGTTTAAGTCATTATTTCAGAAGCAATTTGAGCTTCTCACCCTGAAGCTGTTTGGAGTGCAGGGTGAGTCATGCAAGTGGGTGCTTGCTGGTTGGAAATCTGTTTGTGCTGAGTTGACTGGGGACCCACAGTCAGCACTGTGATGGTCTCATGTAGGTAATGGAGGAAAATTGCCTGGGTATAGTTCACCTCATCAGCGCCCCCTACTGGTCAGGTGCCCAGTCAGGCAAGCAGAGTTTTCAGTCTTCCTAAATGGTAGGTAGATTTCAGTGGTGAATCTGTGGAATGTAGTGTCCCTCACTACCTCTCCTCCCCCTACTCTGCCACAATATATATATATATATATATATATATATATATATATATATATATATATATATATATATATATATATATATATATATATATAAACACACACACAGTACCGGCAACAACAAATAATTTACATCAAGACTATGGGTGGGGATTGCATTGCCCACTTCCTCACTCGGGTCCCTGAATTACTAAATACCCTGGTATCTCTTTAAAAATATGCTAAATATTTTAATGAGCCATACACAAGTAGAATGGTACCCCAGAATGTTCTCCTTTTTCTAGGAAAGCAGTACAACTGGGGATGGGAAGCTTGTTGCCGGATAACCTCAGACTACTTTCTCAGTAAATATTTTGGTATTCCTAAATAGAAAATCATCTCCTCTTTAAAAATATGCAAGATATTTTAATAAACACTCTCCCAAGTGCTGTGGTACCCCAAATATGACCCTGTCAAGGACAACACTACATTGAATATTATACCAGTATCAGGAAAATCATGTTTTGGGTAAAATAGAGAATAAATGCTCCACCCAGTCATTCAGCATTGTTAATAAATAAATCATATTTAGGGTACAACTTGTGAGATGGATTGCTCATTAAAATCCTTCGCATATTTTTAAAGAGGAGACAATGATCTATTCCGGGATACCAAAATATTTAGTAAGTAAGGGGTCTGAGTGAGGAAAAATGGGCATTACAACCCCCCCCCCTAGTCTGCTGTAAATCATTTATCGTTGCCATAATTGTGTGCCATTACTGTGTGTGTGTGTGTGTGTGTGTGTGTGTGTGTGTGTGTGTGTGTGTGTGTGTGTGTGTGTGTGTGTGTGTGTGTGTGTGTGTGTGTGTATATATATATATACAGTATATACACTACCGGTCAAAAGTTTTAGAACACCTCCATTTTTCCAGTTTTTATTGAAATTTACACAGTTTAATGTCTCAATGTACTCTGAAATTAAAGCATAGAACAAATAAACAATTGGAGATAAAAAAGAAATCATGGAATCGTTTTGTTTAGCAAAATTTAATCTAAATTTTTGACTCATCAAAGTAGCCACCTTTTGCAGATATAACAGCCGAACACACTCGTGGCATTCTTTCTATAATGGAAATCAAATATTGTTCGGAAAGTTCTTCCCAACACTGTTGCAGAAGTTCCCACAAATGTGTTGCACTTGTAGGTTGCTTTGCTTTCACCCTTCTGTCCAGTTCATCCCAAACCAGCTCGATGGGGTTTAAGTCTGGAGACTGTGCTGGCCATTCCATGATTTAAAGCCTACCGTCTTTTCTTCTAAGGTAGTTCTGACATAGCCTGGAGGTATGTTTTGGGTCATTATCTTGCTGTAGGATGAACCCCTGACCAACTAAGTATACCAGAGGGTATTGCATGGCTGCAAAATGCTGTGGTAGCCGTTTTGGTTCAGGGTGCCACTCACTCTGTGCAAGTCGCCGACTCTGGATCCAGCAAAGAGCCCCAGACCATCACGCTTCCTCCTCCATGTTTGACAGTTGGTGTCACACACCGAGGAACCATCCTTTCGCCTTCTCGACGGCGTACAAAAACCCTGCGTGATGAACCGAAGATTTCAAATTTTGATTCATCGGTCCATAAGACCTTCTTCCAGTCTTCAGTAGTCCACTGGCGGTGCTTCATGGCCCAGGCAAGCCTCTTTTTCTTATTTTGCCATCTTAGCAATGGCTTTCTTACTGCCACTCGACCTGTCAAACTTGCAGCTCGAAGTCTTCACAGTTGAAACTGAGACTTGCTTACTTCGACCAGTGTTAAGCTGTGCTTGAAGCTGTTGTCCTGTGAGCCGCCTATCACGCAAGCTGTTGACTCTCAGAAACTTGTCTTCTGATTCTGTTGTGGCTTTGGGTCTGCCAGACCTCTTCCTGTCAGAGCTTCCTCCAGTTTCCAAGTGCCTTTTGATGGTGTAGGAAACTGTACTCACTGACACCTTGGCTTTCTTTGCAATTTCTCTAAAGGAAAGACCTACACTTTTAAGGGTTATAATGGTCTGTCTGTCTTCCTTTGTTAATTGCCTTTTTCTCGCCATTATGATAGCAATATACTACTTCCTGCAGTACAATACTGTCCAAATAATGCTTAAGAGGGTGTAGTAACACAATACTGTCCAAATAATGCTTAAGAGGGTGTAGTAACACAGTCTGTTCCAACACTGCTTTTATACAGACAGAGGGTTTGTAAGTAATCAACAAAAGTTGGGACACCTGTAGGATTTGTTAGCATCAACTTTCAAGACTTAATTTACTTTCATTGCTGCAGAACAGCTGTAAGTTGTTAACACATTACTTGTTCCCTGAAAAAGGCCTTTTTGTATAACTCTGAAATGTACATTATTTTTCAGTTTTTGGTAACCTAAACTTTTTTTTTAACCTCTGGCAGTTTACCGCTTACCTTTGTACCATTTCAGGTTATTCACTGGACTTGAACTGCTTAAATTTTAATAAAAACTGGAAAAATGGGGGTGTTCTAAAACTTTTGACCGGTAGTGTATATTTCTCTTTCAATTCAAAGACGGCCAACAGGTCAGGTATTCTATATCAAAGCTGCCGATAAGCCCCTCTGTGGAGTGACGTCCTTGGTCCCGCCTCACTGAGGTAATAAATGGTCACTGCGCGGAGATCTCATCCTCTTTTGCTTCTCACAACCAGGTAAGTAAGGTAGTGTGACAGGATGGCTGCAGGGAGGAACTCAGACCAGAACTAGAAACACACAGAGCAGACAGAGACTTGGGGTTTTGGTGAAGCTGAGCGCGTGATGGCGCTCAGCGTTTAATAATCAAACAGAAAATAAAAGGTTTGTACACAAAACAGAAACAGGACACGGCACTTTCGCCAAAATAAATATATAAACAAAACGGACTAAACAGTAACAAACGGTGGACGGACAGACACACAAACACGGTGAGTAAATAAATAAAACAAGTATCGTGCTGGTACTACCAGCACGCGATAGCAATTGTTATAAATATTTCTTTCTCCTCTCTCTCTCTCTCTCTCTCTCACCCGTTCTCCACTCACGAACACCCAACCCCGAGTGAGTGAAAACATGCAGCTTTTATGCAGTTGTACCGAGACTCGATTGCTAGTCAATCATTCAATTGGAATCTCGGTACAACTGCACATGAATTAATTAAAGTGCAATTCCCGTGACCACACATTATATTATAACCAGCACGTGAAGTGATTTGTGCCCTCCTCGTGCCAAATACAAATCTACATTTTTAAATCACACGTGAAACACAGACCCGTTTATATCCCGTGTACCGATGACTATACACCAACATTTACACACAACACGCAACACAAAATACACACAGGGGGGGCACTTTGCCACAGGTAGGTATAACTAACCTCTTCCAGTTGTGTGAGTGACTCTTTTTTGACCTCTACGGTCAGTTCAGATGAACTGTCTGCAGCCTCGGGGGTCCCGGTCTGCCCCCTCCTCCACCTGCCTTCATGCCTGTTGCATAGTATACCCTGTAGACAGACTCCAGCTTGCAGCCACTCAAGCTCTCCAAAGAACAGCAAGCCGTCGAAGCGTTCAAAGCAGGCTAAAGATATTTCAGACCTGAAGAGCCAGATGGCCCAGGTCAGGCAGCAGGCTATTAACCCTGCCCCTGCCCCAGCTCTGCCTCTGGCACTTGCTGCGGAACCAACCCCGTAGCTTGTAGCAGTGATGTTTCAATACACGTCGAGAAAGCTTTTTTGTGTGCAATGTGTTTATATGATGGAGCGCACGCTTGCAGATATTGGCAGCGTGTTGTTGTAGCTTTTAAATGCATTTGATTTAAACAAAGCAAGCTTTATGAATGCAATGCTTACCGGCCGTTTGTTTAAAATAGGCGAAGCAATATTTAAACCGACCTGCTTATCGGCTGTTGGCAATATCAAGAAAGAACGCAAAGTACTGTGACAGAGATATTAAGAAAGCAGAACCAGGGAGGCAGGGACTTCTAGAGTTAAAAAAGAAGCCATCAGTTGCAGGTTACTGTACATTTACCGTTTTGTTTTGTATTTTAGTTTTTTTTTTAAAGGCTTTGTGTGGAGATAGCTTATAGCAATCTGCATAGCAGCACTGTGTATTTGTAGCCAAATTAATTTTATGTTTGCTTACTTTTAAAGCAAAAAAGTCTCCATGTTTAAAGCAGTTTGTGTGTTGTTTTTGTTCACTAACCTATTTATGGATGTGTAAATGCTTTTTCTATAGATGTTCGCAAATCTGACTTTTTCACATATCCGCCTATACGCCAGTCCACAGGGGGTTGGATATGCAACGTTGTACTGTAGTTTACTTTGACAGTGATACTCCTAGCAAGATCTTTTCAAAATGCAATACACCTCCAACCCCATTTCCCTAGCTTTTTCATTTATCAAAAAAAAAAAAAATACTAATACAAAATAAATATACTACAAAAACAAAACACCACAAAGCTACAAGTTCACGAAACATTTTATGATAAAAATAAGCTATTCGGCCCATCAGAGCTCACAAGAAAATCCTGCATATCTGTACTAACTTAATCTGATTGCATAACAGATGATACCAGTAATTAATTTAACTAATCTGGAACAAGTTAGACCGATAATGGGGACTAACCAACTGCTATGGCCAAACGTTTTGCCTCACTCTATAGAATTAACACATTTTGCTTCATAAAGTTAAATGAAACCTGCTGAATAATGTTACGTTAACATAATGAATTACATACCGCTTTGTAGTTTTTCATATATTTAACATAAAACTGACAAATTAAAAAAACTGACATTTTGAAATCTAACATAAAATACTGTACTATTATTGTGGCTTCCGGTAGACTTTTCTTTGATTACATGATGTTAAATAAAAAGTCTAAATTATGATCATATAGCTTTTTTTTATTACTATGTCTCAATTCTAAAATTCTAGGTGTTGCTAATTTGTTCTTTGCTAACACGTACAAAAAGAAATGTCCCTGTACAAAAAGAAAGACACATTTTTATTACATCAAACATATTTAAGTAAAAATAAATGTCATATATTTTTCATGCACATTTCAAACTGGCAGATCATACTTGCCGGCACTGCTGCATTGGCACAGAAAAGTTTAGTTACGTGATAATGGACCATTAGTTGTTTATAGTTAAAGCATATTAACTGAAATTGTATTGCATTAAACTGAAAACGGTATCAAAGGTACATGATTAAAAAGTTTATTTTAAACGTAGGGCCTATATATATTGTGCAAGACTTTATTCTCATGGATCTGACTGCCCGAACGTGAATAAAGTTTTCAGATGTACTAGTCGTTTCAGTGAGGGGCAGCAGTGTGGAGTAGTGTTTAGGGCTCTAGACTCTTGACTGGAGGGTCGTGGGTTCAATCCCAGGTGGGGGACACTGCTGCTATACCCTTGAGCAAGGTACTTTACCTAGATTGCTCCAGTAAAAACCCAACTGTATAAATGGGTAATTGTATGTAAAAATAATATAATTGTATGTAAAAATAATGTGATATCTTGTAACAATTGTAAGTCTGCTAAGAAATAAATAATAATTTCAGAGGGAAAATGCAGCTGTCTGCAAAAGCAAGCAATAAATGCTTAGGACAAGCAAGCGTACTAAGTTAGTCTTCTCCTTCACCATACTAAATTAATCCACTTGAACAGGATCATCACGAATCTGATTTGGCACTCTACAATCGGGATCTTGTTTAGTCTGATTTAGCAGATGATCTATCTGTGATGATTAACTTCTGGTATGCTGCAGTCGGGATTAGAAGGTGTATTAACTGTAGTCCAATTAAGTGGACTAAACCTGCTTAATCCACTAGTTAGACACATCAAGTGGACTAAATTTGGTAAGCTGCAATTGACCCATTGAGTCTGACCTTCAGACACAGTCCTACAAAACTCCCTGTATAGAGGGAACAGGCTATCCCTGCTTTCCCCAAAATTGTACAAGCATAGTTCTCAGTTTTTCTGTTCACTTACAATAGTTTAGTTTTAGCAGCAACTGCTGTTACACCCTCATTTCTTCTCTCGCTTAACAAACCCCACGACTGAGCTTTAATACAGACTGGAATCAGGTGCAGCTGATTCCAATTGCCAATTGAGGTGGTTAGGTGGCGTCACCTGCCCTTACCAAAGATGGAGTGTATACTCCCTATGCCCCGGGTCCTAATACCTGCCCATATACACGGTGTGCAATTCTTGAAAAAGACTTCTTGTCCAAGGGACAAAATGCTAGAAAAATTTACTTGTCCTTCTTAAAAATCTACTTGCCCCTCACCTTCCCACAAAACACACACACACACACAAATAGAATACAACTTTTAGGAGTTTGCTTTTATTAAACAATGAACACAATCAATTATTATTATTTGTTTATTTAGCAGACGCCTTTATCCAAGGTGACTTACAGAGACTAGGGTGTGTGAACTATGCATCAGCTGCAGAGTCACTTACAACAACGTCTCACCCGAAAGACAGAGCACAAGGAGGTTAAGTGACTTGCTTGGGGTCACACAGTGAGTCGGTGAGTGAGCTGGGATTTAAACTGGGGACCTCCTGGTTACAAGCCCTTTTCTTTAACCACTGGACCACACAGCCTCCTAAAGAGTCACTTCTATTGTATTTTTGACAGATTCAAACTACAAAGCGCTGTGAAAATAAGATTTGAGTCCCTGGATTCTAACCCAGTCTCTCAGGGTAAAGAGCATTCAAACACAGTGACCTATCCCACTGCGACACCTAGCAGCTTTTGTGATTTAGTGATTAATGATAATTTTGCTTCATGAAATCACATAAAAAAACCTAATTCAGTCCAAACACACTTGCCAAAACTGAGCCCATCTCATTTTTGTGCATGACACGGCAAAACAAACACAATAATTAAAATAAAATTATTCAAACTACGTCAGACTTCACACACCTTGTATTATGAGGTGCAGCATTTCAGTACCTTATATACTTCTACCTATATACCATGATTTTGGTGTAAAATGAAAACCAAACACTGTATTTATAAAATTTGTTCTGATCCTACTTCCTGAGAGTTGTGGCTACCACTGATACTTTTACAGTTTTTAGGTAGGAGATCACTAAATTACACTTATGTAGACATTTCTAAAGAAAAATACATTTCTGAGTACTTTTTAAAACTTATTCTTTAAATTCAAACTCGGTAATCGTATTCTATATTTCATCATGGAGTGAAAATGTTATTCTCTTGATAATCTTCAGACTCTATGCTGTTTAGAAAGGTATAATACAGTATACTTTCGGTGGATATTTGTCCTGATACACAAGCCGAAAGTCAAGTTATGTCAGTCAGACCTCAAACAGGTAGAATGTTCACTGGAGCAGAAGGGTTTAAGTAGGGGTATTCAATTACATTCACTGGAGGGCCAGATAAGGCAATGTCCAAATCTTGGGGGGGCACAGGGCACTCATGATATGCGTAAGGGGGGTCCACTTACAATGATACGATTTATGATTTCCATTTAATAATACAAATACAAAGCAAATATATTTATCACTGTAATGCTATTAAAACTGCATGCTATTAATCGTTATTAAAACTAATACATTAAAATGGACATCTGAATTCCTTTCTTTTTGTCAAAAATTTTGATACTTGCTGGGTCGAAAAATTGGGGGGCCAGAACAAAATATTGAGGGGGCTACACCACACTTTGTGTGGCACGCATAAATACATTTTAATCATTTTCTGTGTCAGAAGTGGAACAGGAAGCATTTAAACAGCAATCTTAAGGAAAGATAGAAGTTACAGGAGAGGAGTAATTATTTGAAGCAGCTAAATGATAATAATAGTAAACTGTAAAAAAAATATTCAACGTCAGGTTATGGAGTGTAGTGACGCGAATGGGAATGAATGTGCATACAGTGTGTGACTAAACTAAAGTTTATTGATTGAGGGCAGCTTATATACAGAGTGAGTTGTAAACAAGGAAGGAGAAGGGTTATTACCAGATGAAGTGCAGTGAACATTTGTTCCTGTATTATGGCGTGTTCCCAATAAATATCGCTTGTTAGGTGACACAAATGCCCTGTAGATAGCAGTGACCTTTCAACTGTGCATATCTGCAACTAGCATTTGTAATGAAGGACAGCTGACCAGGGCTGCCAACTGCTTTTACAAAAACCTGCCTACTTCTTCCTGAAAAAAAAAACAATAAAAAATAAAACAATTAAAAAGCATGGCCCCAGGACTGAATTTATCACTGCTATGCACTAAGTTCTGTGCAGCTGGATGTCTTTGAGATCGTTGTAGTTTGTGTCATTTACAATGTCTTTGACGATCTCAGACAAGCAATCTACAGTGGAAATGGCGGTGTGATTTGCCACTAGAAACGCTTGTTTCAATTCTGCGCTCTCTTTTTGTCATTAACCTCCAACACGAGCGCTACATGCAAGCAGTTTATTATTTTATTCAATGCAGAATGTGGAGTTGCATTGTTAATATGTTTCATTGTTTTTGCGTGTCTCCTGGATCAGCAATTAGCAATTAGCCACCCCTACTTATTTTCAAATACAATAGAAACTGAAAAATATCATGAATAAAATCTATTTTTTATTTGAAAATAAACCATTTATAAGGGAGTTATTCTTAATCATGCTACATTTTAAGGGGTATTTTTTTCTTAACAAGTAGCTTTCTAATATATTAAATATTTCCTGTTTTTCCTCAATGTTTTCTTCTTCTTAAAATTGGTTTAATGTATGTGTTTTTGTGCATGCAGAATGAAGAAATTGCATGCAAACGAGGGCGCAACATTTTAATAAGCGATTAATCTATAATTTTAATAAATAATAATTGCAGAACATTAATGCGTGTGCTACTCTTACTCAGATTCTGATTGGATGCTATGTTAATCATGGCAGAGATTTCATGTTAAGAAAAAAAACAAACCCTGCAGCATTTTGCTAAAATCACCCAAAAATAGACAATCCATGTAGCAAAACGGAATGAAAAACAGCCCAATTTTGCAGAAAAACTGCTCAGTTGTCAGCACTGCAGCTGACATCCGACGGGCCAGACGAAAGGCTCTCCAATTGAAGAACGCTGGTTTATAGTGTTTTGGTGAAACTGGTAAACAGTTGAGCTGTCTGGTGATAGTTAGTGAAAAAAACAAAAGTTGTTAGTACTCCGTGTGGGAGATAGGTTTTGTTTTGTTTTGTTTTGTGATTGTTTTTTTTTTATTATTATAAATAATAAAAGTGCACAATGGCACTAAACTTTACGCTGGCGTGTTAAAAGGACGAAAACGAGCCTCAGCCGCAAGGGTGTGTTACATATGGTGGCAGCGGTAAAAGCGAGCCCTACGGACCCAATACAAAACTAAAAGAATTAAAAATAAACATGGAAATAGAAGACCTAATAAAGTGATTGGAGGAGTCGACTGCTGCACAGCAGGAAGCCAATCGCCTGCAGCGAGAAGCCAACTGGTCACAGCGACAACAGTTGGGATTGCCAGACCTGGAGGTCTCGAAACCGGAGGTGTCACAGCTGGAGCGGCTGCTGCAGAGAGTGGTGTGGTCGGCACCACAGGAGGTGCCGCCGACGGAGCAAAAGTTGCAGCCGCCACAACTCGAGTTACTGCTGTCACTGCTGCTCTGGGCAGACCCAGAGGGAGAAGCTCCGCGATCTGCAGAGAGTGGAGAAGAGCTACCAGCTACAGAGAAGGGGGAGGTGGTGAAGAGCCCACCTCCACCACAGCCCCAACAACCACCCCTGCGAACCAGTCCAGCGCCAGTGGGTACGGTCCCTTGCCCCGTGCTCCCAGACACCCTGCCGTTGTGTCCGGACCTCGTTTTGCTGGGCCTAGAGACCACCTGGCACAGTCGTTCACCTGGTCCCCTACTCCACTCCCCCTGAAGCCCCAGACGTCACTCCATGGTCGGCAGACGTCACTGGTGTTCCCCCTGCCTTTTACTTCGTTCCCCCTGAGATCAGACGGGGCTTTCACCTCTGCCTCCTGTCACAACCTCCTGGAAACCGTCCTGCACTACAGTTGCCCCTGCCACCCCGTATTCCTACTGTAAATCACTGTTGCCCCTTTAAGTTACCGATGACCCCAAAGGTTTATGGGAGCTCCAATTTGCTGGCAGATAACAGGAATGCACCAGGATACCCTGAGCATGTTGGGATGTTTTTAACATTTGTGAAAAAAAGGTTACATTTAAAACTATGATTGTCTGTGACTGCTGTTGAGCTAACAGGATGTGTGTCGGGTTACCCCAGAAGACCATTACATACTGCAAGGTGGGTTTAGTATTCAGCAGCATTGACCGTGGTTACTATCCCATCACCAGGCAAATGCATCTCCAGCCATATGTTTTTGTTCCCCACAGAATACCAAGGAACCCTTTTTTCTATGACTGTATGGACCATATTTTCAAAGCATTTATTCCAGTCTTAATTTAACTCCATTTTTTTTTTAAGAAGACCATTTAATGTACATGATACAAAACTGATAACCAAATTGCTTTAGAATGCTTCAAAGACCATGAATAGCAGTACTCACATTGTTTGGTTCTAGTTTTGTAAAATCTGCAGCTTTTTTCTCTTTAAAAAAAAAAAAAAATAGGATTCAATTAAAGACTGGAATAAACACTCTGAATGTATAGCCTGTGATGAAGCCCCTCTTGTCAGAAGTCTCAGTCAGTGTATATATTTTAGCGTGGTTTGCACACTTTTATTCCTTGGAACACTAAGTAACACAGTTTTTCTTTAAACAAACCTAAACCTAAGGCAGGGAAGGCTAACTACTTTGACCCTTTTTCTTTTGTTTTTAAGTTTCTGTTCTTCAAACCCACACCATACGTCCATTTACTGGTAGTGTCTACTCCCTTACACAACAACCTCTCCTACACGCTCTCCCATTCAGGCTCGGCCTACTGCCTGCACTGAACCACATCTAAACAAACATTTCCTTTGCTCTTTTAGAAGGTGCGGCCAGCAGGGGAAATTGACTTCAATAATTTAATTCCCACCTGACCACATTCCACACTTTTCTAATGAACTAATAAAGCAATTTATCAATGAAACACTTTAACATGTGGCTGTGTAAACACGGCCATCTTGACCCCAGGCTGTTTCTCTACACCTGAGCCCAAGATGGCTGCCAGCCACAAAACACACATTTTACTTGTGCAGGGCCTCTGCCCTGTCACAAGCCCTATGTATTTACCAGAATGGACCATTCTGTCCTGCACTGATAATCCAAATACATTTTGTACTTGATAAAATGACAATAGTTGTTGAAACAGTAAACAACATCTTAAGTGCTATTCACGAGGGCAGGCAGGCAGGCAGGCAGCCAACAGTTTATGTTGCTGCTGAATTGAAAACATATCCATTACATCGATGCCAGCTCCTTTCACAGTGACCAATATCTATGACATCAAGAATGATGTCATAGATATTTTATACAATATGCAAGTCTGCTATTGCAGTTTTTATACAGGAATCTCTCAAATACTACCAGTGTTTAAAAATAACTAGATCTAATTAACCTGACAAAGATTATTATTATTATTATTATTATTATTATTATTATTATTATTATTATTATTATTATTATTATTAATAATAAAAATATTCTTCTTCTTCTTCTTCTTCCCATATACCCGCATGGACATTTCCCATCATCCTCCTGCTCACATATGTAACTGAGATGGATTTACCAGTGAGCAGGAGGATGATGGGAAATGTAGTTCTGAGAGGTCCATGCAGGTATATGGGAAGCCATCTTGAGGCAGGGAATGCAATCTAAAGTTTAAAAAAGTGGTCAAAATGTAGAAAAATTGTAGCCAGAGTGTGATCGCAGGCAGAGAAAGAGAGACGCAGATATAAGATGGCCGGAGTGTGATCGCAGGCAGAGAAAGAGAGACGCAGATATAAGATGGCCGGAGTGTGATCGCAGGCAGGGAAAGAGAGACGCAGATATAAGATGGCCGGAGTGTGAGTGCAGGCAGGGAAAGAGAGATGCAGATATAAGATGGCCGGAGTGTGATTGCAGGCAGGGAAAGAGAGACGCAGATATAAGATGGCCGGAGTGTGAGCGCAGGCAGAGAAAGAGAGACGCAGATATAAGATGGCCGGAGTGTGAGCGCAGGCAGAGAAAGAGAGACGCAGATATAAGATAGCCGGAGTGTGAGCGCAGGCAGAGAAAGAGAGACGCAGATATAAGATGGCCGGAGTGTGAGTGCAGGCAGGGAAAGAGAGACGCAGATATAAGATAGCCAGAGTGTGATCGCAGGCAGAGAAAGAGAGACGCAGATATAAGATGGCCGGAGTGTGAGTGCAGGCAGGGAAAGAGAGATGCAGGTTTCAGCTCTTGTCAAGGAAAGACACACACACACAAACCGGTTACATAAGCAAGAATTAATAAGCAACAATGACTTGAATTTTCCAACTTCCCCTTAAGTTGTGTTGAGAATATCCCTTTATTTAGTTCAATATTCCGGGATGTACAAAATTATAATACATGTTGTTAAAAGTAAATGGAAATATGGGACAGTTGTAAAGACAGAAAGTGGGATTATAGCATCATTTTTGACTTGACCAAAATAAGCCATTCCTTATCATTAAATTGAAAAATTCTCCCTTTTCTTGTCGCAACAATCTTTACGGGATGCTATTGGATATGTGGATCTGTGGATATGTGGATATGTGGATATGGTGGGGAGGGCTATCAGTTTCTCAGTCACAATTCATATTAATGCTAACACTACACAGAACTGCAAAAAGAAACACCACTTATATTTAGAACAGTTGTTTTGTTATTGGGTTCTTTTTATAAGCCGCTGTAACGAGAGCCATAATTCAAACAGAATCCCAGGGTGCAGTGCTGCATGCTAGTTCTATGCAGTCACAATGGTTTCATTGCAGAAAATGTTGCCTTTGCTTCAAATAAAGCTAAACAAGCCAGACTGCAGCTGCAGAGGCAGCCAGAGACCCTGCCAAGAGAAAGAAAGGGTCATTATGAACTACGCTGCCAGCTGAAGTAGTGACTTGCACTGCCTGTTAGCTGGGGACCGGTTATATTCAGATAGTACCCGGGTGGGATTAGAGAGGTCTGGGGTGATATAACAATGACAAATCTCTCTCTGCATATATCTATCTGAGGTCAGGGTTGAGGTGTGCTTGCTAGGGTGTACATCTGTAACTTCTGCCCCCTTCAACGGTGAGTTAGTATATGGAGAATCTCCATACGGTTTCAGCGGGGACAGAAATTACAGCGGCACACCCTGATGGTCATTATTTTAAACCTCTCATTTCAGAAATTCAGCTTTTAGAAATGGATAAGCACGCACATTTTTGCATGAATAGCTGGCAAAATTACATCAATCTACAGTAAGCCAATCTAGGAGTGTTTTTTTTTTTTATTTTAACTGGTACTCAAGTACCCCTGTCAGTCCAGGTTTTTTGTTAAATCAGCAATGACATCTTTGTTTTCGGCATGCAATGCTTTCCAGTGCACACAAAACAGACAACCTCTAAGTCTTTATACACTAAACTATGGAAAATGCATAGTATAACCACAGGAAAAGCATGGGGAAATGACACGAAATGTGCACATTTACTGTGGTAAACTTTTAGAAGCGTATAAATGGTATAAAGTATCCCTTTAGAACTACATGTTTTGACAGCACGTCTGTGTCAAACTGGGTAACACTACAATCAGGACCTCTAGGTGTAAGAAACTCACTTTTATTAGTAAACCCACTGTTTTGTAAAACCATTTGGGAAGCCACTGTGATGGCCCCCCACACTGTGGACCCACTGTGTGTAATGAACACTGTGCACTGGGAGGGCGTCCCTGCAGTAAATATGATGCAGTCTGCCATGTCCTTGTGACAGAGACTTCATGTTGTGACTGACCTCAATATGGTGACCTATGGATGGGGGCCTGTGGCAAAGTGGCTGAGTGGAAACAGGTGCAGGAGTGATGCAGTGTGTTAAAGAAGCAGACAGAGATCATTGTAATCCGGTTTGGAAATTTATTTTATTTTCCAGGTCTGGCGACCAAACAATAATCACCCGGTAATACATGTTAACCTTTAGGTGTGGTTCAGGGGGAGGTACTAGGCCCATGTGCCCTATCTTCTTCCACTAATTAAATCTATTCTATTTAAACCTCAGTCACTTCCTTCTAGTTGTCTTGTGTTTTTTCGTTTAGGCTTAAACCAAAGCGGATTGCAAGACCCATTGATTTCTTCTAAACCAGTAAATTGCATTAAAATGGAGTTCTTACATCAACTCTCTTCGGACTCTGACGACTCCACGGATTTTGTGTCTATAGCAGCTCATTCTCCTGCAGCTTCAAATCAGGGTCAAATTACCCCTCCATTTCTGTCTCCGTTCAGTGGCTCTGTGAGATCCGAACAGCTGCCTCTCAGCCAAGATTCTCAGGGTCCACCAGCTACCCAAGGAGCTAATCCTCGTCGTTCTAAACGACTCCGGGCTCAGGATGCACCTCCAGAGCGATTATACTGGAAGGACTGGACTTTAAATAAACTTATAAAGTCCCTTCTTAAAAACGGAAACGCGATCCCAGCAGGTAGCCATCAGGAATCTCTATTCATTCTCTTCTTTACTCCTAAAAAAGTTCCTCAGCTGCGCTCAGCCGTTCAGCAGCCCCAACCAGACAGAAGGCAGTCTGCGTCAGAACAATTCCTCCCGACAGCCAGCACTTCAAAACAGCAGGAACCTGCTTCAGCCAAATCAATCCAACAAGAGCTCTCCTTGATTTTTCAAGAGATCAAAGCTTTTATGCAGCCATTTGCCGACTCATTATCCTCGGTCAATACCAAACTGAGTGATTTAGATAAAAGGATGTCTAATATTGAACAAGAGAAGCAAACTTCAGCTCTTTCAGTCTTCTCCTCTATTCCTGCAGTAGCTCCAATCGCAGTTACAGCTACTTCCAGTTCAGCTCTATCATTGGTACCTTCAGAAGATCCTCCCGTCTTCAACCTTGCCACTGCTTCAGCTTTTGGTTCCTCCTCCCCATCCACAGCTAGGCATCATTTAATATCCCCGCAAATTCGGCGCCATATAATTGAAGGCAAGGACATTAATCTCGTTTCCTTACTAATGGCGACATCAGAATTCCTAGATCACAGAGTAGTGGATTGCAGAGATCTGTCAGTTACATTAAAATCCAGAGACCCCAGATTACTCAAAAACCTAACATTGGGTGAATTCGCCCTTGCTTTCTCCATATTTTGAGATGTACTATGCTCTGTATATCCTAACCGCAGAGCTGAACTAGACTCCTATGAATATTACATAGTGGAATTGTCTGTCAGATACGGAGGGACTATGTTCTTCGAGTATCATAAAGCATTCTCGGCAAAAGCAGCAGCAACATTGGCATCTGATAATCATATAATCAATTGGGCTCAACCTGATCCAGATTTGTTTAACAGGATTTTTGGCGGTCTCAGAGCTAACGCATGTGGGGTCTGCGCTTCCACAGTCAATTCAACATCCCTCTGCCCTCAGGCTGTGTGACAGGATGAATGGTGCAGTGCAAAAGACGTGGAATGTCCAGACTATTGTCTCCCAAAAAATAATCCTTTTTAATTGCAAAACAGAAATATCACAAAAGTAATCCAAAATGAAAACAATAATATGCCCCGCTACCAGCAATGGTATTGGGGCAAAACAGCAAAAGGTCCTCAATCAAAAGGTAAACAAAAGACACTCCTGTACTTTGTGGTGAGGGGCGTGCTCTGGGGTTTGTGCTGGCTCTTTGGCTACATCTCCCATCCTCCTGCTCCTCTACGAAAATCTACAGCTCTTCTAATCTTCTGTGGTCCAGTGGTTAAAGCAAAGGGCTTGTAACCAGGAGGTCCCCGGTTCAAATCCCACCTCAGCCACTGACTCATTGTGTGACCCTGAGCAAGTCACTTAACCTCCTTGTGCTCCGTCTTTCGGGTGAGACGTAGTTGTAAGTGACTCTGCAGCTGATGCATAGTTCACACACCCTAGTCTCTGTAAGTCGTCTTGGATAAAGGCGTCTGCTAAATAAACAAATAATAATAATAATAATAATAATAATAATAATAATAATAATAATAATAATAATAATAATAAACAAAACACGTAACAAAGTAGAAAACAAAACACCAGCTCCGGCCGGTCGTCTTTTTAGTTTCTCAGCGCAAGGGGAGGTACTGACGTAGGTGCTTCCCCTTTGTACCCAGAAAACTCCTCCCTGCAATCAACGTGTCGCCATGGTTTCTCCAATAGAGGGCTGCCCCGCAGCTGACTGCAATGGAGTCGTCCTGAGTACTTGCAACTACGCGCCCCTCCTAATATGGTTACCTTCCGGCTTCCACCTACCATCAAGGAGGCACATCTAGGAGGCAGCATACCTTCCCCCTTACACAGCGCCCTTTCTGGTTGGAAGGGAGATTTACAGCATTGACCCTTTCTCTCTCTGTCACAGGCTGTTATAGCATCAACTTCTAAAGCAGCACCTGGTACCACCTCTAATTATTCAAACAGATCCTCCTTTCCCAATCCAATACATTCCTCAGCGCTTCCCAATCAATCCACAAGACAAGACAAATACAGGCGCAAAATCAGATTCGCAGGAGGAAGACAAATTTGCAATAACTTCAACACCGGTTTCTGTTCAAACAGGCAATGTAATTTCATTCACATGTGCAGCACTTGTGGAGATGCTCACGCCAACTCAATCTCCCCTTTAAATCACAAGTGACTTTCTCCGATGCTCGTGCTTACCACTCCCATAAACATTCCGGCATTATATAACAAATTAAAAAATCATCCTGACATTAATTTCAGCAATTACTTAATTGACGGATTAAAAAACGGGTTTTCAACTGGTCTCACTGAAATTCCTTCATCCTCATTTCAAAGTAAAAATCTTCATTCTGCTAATCAAGATCCAGAGTCAGTTCAATTCCTCATCGAAAAAGTAATTAAAAAAGGATTTATAGTCGGCCCTTTTACAGCTCCTCCTTTTCCAGTTTATAGAATGAATCCTATTGGCATAGCAACTCGGAAAATGTCAGGGAAAAAGCGTCTTATTATTGATTTATCAGCGCCACGGGGTTCAAGCATCAGCAGTATCAACTCGCTTATTCCTCAAGATCAATTTTCTCTTCATTACATTACTATTTCAGACGCGATTCACTCAATTAAATTAGCAGGTTGTGGTTCCTGGCTAGCAAAAGCGGATATATCTGATGCATTTAAAGTAATACCAATCCATCCTTCTCTCCGCCACCTGTTTGGTATATGCTGGGATGGAAAGTTTTACTTTGCCACTCAATTAATTTTCGGCTGCCGCAGCAGCCCGAAGATATTCGACACTCTGTCAGAAGCGTTATGCTGGATACTTCTTAATGCCTACCACGTTCCATTTCTGCTTCACCTGCTTGATGATTTTTTGTTGATCTCTCATCCTTCAGATCCGCCAGCAGAAGCAATTACTAATCTTAAGAGTTTGTTTTTAGAAGTTGGCGTTCCGCTCTCAGAGGAAAAAACAATCGGCCCCTTCATTCTCTGGAATTTCTTGGAATCATGCTAGACACGGAACAATTCGAAGCCAGCCTCCCTGAGTCCAAACTCAATCACATTCGATTTCTTATTCAGAACTTTCAGATTAGTAAAACAATTAGAAAACGCGCACTGCTTTCATTGCTGGGTCACTTCAACTTTGCAATTCGCATTATTCCCCAAGGGAGAACATTTATATCTCGTTTACTTGCTCTTGCATCAACAGCAAAAAACTTGGATTCCTACATAAATATTTCATCAGAAGCTAGGAAAGATATTAAAATGTGGTCTGCTCTTATTCAGCACTGGAACGGCTTGTCCATGTTTTATGATGATTTCATCTCAGCACCGCACGACATGGCTTTGTTTACAGATGCATCATCTCTTGGATTCGGAGGGCTTTTTAAAAATGAATGGTTTTCCAGTATATGGCCCCAGGAAATTGAAAATCTATCTCCTCAGCTAAAATCTACAGCTCTTCTTGAGAGCTACCCAATAGTTGCAGCAGCCCAGCTATGGGGTCATCTCTGGTCTAAGAAATTGATCTTATTTTATTGCGATAATTTAGCTACAGTTCATATTATAAATAAAGGACGTTCCAGTTCCCCTTTCATCATGCAATTACTGCGGCGGCTAGTATGGATTTCCGTATCCAACAATTTTCTAATACAAGCTCGCCATCTACTGGGCATATTTAATAATGCAGCTGATGCTCTCTCTCGTTTACAGATATCCAAATTCCACAGCTTGATTCTTACAGCTCTGCCATCCCCAGCAGCAACTCCTCAGTTCAACCAGCTCATTTTCAACTGAATTCAACCATCAATAAGCTACTTAATTCAGCTCAAGATTACATGGCTTCAGCACTTGCCCCTTCTACCAGATCTTCTTACTCTACAGGTTGGGCTTGTTATGTAACCTTTTGCTCTCAAAACAGGATCAATCCTACTTCTTTCAACCAGAATTGGATCATGGCTTTTATAGTTCATGCAAAGGATTTTCTGCATCTGGCACCAGTTACAATTAAATCATATTTGTCAGGAATTCAACACCAATTACGCTTGATGTCTATTTCTTCTCCAACCATACTATCAATTCCAGCCATTCGTCTCCTCCTTAGAGGAATTTTCAAGAGCTCTCCGGCTGCATCTACCACCCGCCTGCCTCTGTTGTCTCTGTTGACATTCTTGGCAACATGATTTCAATTCTCCGACAAGGCTGTTTTTCTACAATCAGTGACCTAACAATGGAAGTATTATGTCTTTTTGCATTTTTTGTTTTTTTGAGATGCTCTGAATATACAGTCCCGTCTATTTCCAGTTTTCCTTCTCTGGGGATTCGCTGCAGTGACCTTATTCATATTCCAGATTCTCATTTTATTCTCTTTCTACACATTTCAAAAACTGATCAGCTTCGGCAAGGACAATGTATTCAACTTTCAAAAATTGACTCTCCTCTATGCCCATATACTTCTATGCTGAAGTACATTTCAGAACACAAATTTCCTTCCGACCCCTGTTCATCAATGCAAGCGGGTCTGTTGTTTCAAGGCATTGGTTTTCTTCTCAGCTCTCCACTTTGGTTTCCAGAGCAGGACTTCCCCCTCAATTCTACACTCCTCATTCATTCAGAATCGGGACTTCAGCAGCAGGAGCAAAGGTTAACCAGCATTTAATAAAAATATGGGACGCTGGACTTCATCAGCAGTCGAAGCTTACATTCGTTCTTCACCAGCTGAAATAGCATCTGCCCATCAGTCCATTGCTAGTATGTCCGGAGTGGGGACGACCTTTTTGCCTGGGCCACCGAAGGTTTCCTCCTTTTAAATAAAATTTTAAAAAAATATATAAAAAAAATAAAAAAAGGGGTTTTTTTCCTTCCCACTGTGCAGGGGGTCTTCACATAGGCTGTAGGATACAGTTACTAACCCCTGTGTCACGTTTTTAACTTTCTTTTGTGTTAAATGTTTTCTCTCTTTTCTTCTTTTCTATATACATTGGCTGTTCTCTTTTTCTTCACATAAACGTCTTCAGCGGGGAGCCGGGGGTCCATCTTTTGGGGGGTTAGTGATTCCACTTTCTCCAACCCTTTGTTTAAGCATCGCTTCATTTACCTCATAGAGGAGGGTTCTCCATGAGGGGACCCCCGGCCAAACCCCTCCTTTAGCATACATGATTGCTTGTCTTTTTCTCTTTCAGGTACTAATGCCTCTGTTTATGTGACGGCCCCAAGCGGCGGAACCCCTCTTGTTTGTCGGGTCTCCTCAAAGACGGTGACCTCTCTCCTGTTTGTCGGGTCTCCTCAGCGACGGAACCCCCCTTCTATTATGTTGGGCTTTGAAAGAGGCGGAACACCCCGCTCTATATGTTCTAACATATACTAACTTGTTTTCTTTCTGATTCGCGAACCTCTTCGTATGTCGGGTAACCTCAAAGACAGTGCCTCTCTTTGTATGTCGGGTCACCTCAAAGACAGTGGCCCCCCTCCTGTTTGTCGGGTCTCCTCAGCGACGGGACCCCCCTACTGCATATGTTGGGCCATTGAAGAGCCGGAACCATTTTTAATGTTAATAATACCAATCAATGTTTTTCTTTCTGGTTCGCGAGCTTCTTCGTTTGTCGGGTCATCTCAGAGACGATGACCCCTCTTTCGTATGTCGGGTTATCTCAGAGAAAGTGACCCCCCTCCTGTTTGTCGGGTTTCCTCAGTGACGGAGCCCCTCTTTATATTCGTAGGGCCTTTGAAGGACAGAGCCTCTCTTTATATGTTATACATTACTAACTTCATGTCTTAAATCATCACAGCAGATGGCCCAGTTCCACCCTTGAAACACCAATGTGTACAGCACGGGGTAAATAACACGGGAAAGACAGTCCCAAATAATAAACAATATCTGCCCCACAATAATACAGACATGGTCACCAGTCCTGGGTGCGTGCAGTAGTGCTCGTGGTGGGTGATACAAGTTTTTATTTGTGACAATGGTGAAGTGTTGTCCGGTTTAGTGCTGGCCATTGGCGACAGCTCCAGATCTGTGTTAGCCATCTAGTAATGCACAAGACAAGACAAGACAAGTACAAGACAAACAAACAAAAACACTCACAATACTTTTTACGTGCAACAGGGTCTCTCACAGTCCTTCTCAGTTTATTTACACAAACCAATGCGAAGGAACAGATTACGATTCTCCATCCCCTTTTATGCTGTCACACATGACCCCTTGGTAAACGAGTGCAACCACCTCTCCAATCTGCGGCTGTCACGTCGTTTCCCTTCCAGGTCAATACTTTATTGCAATGGAGTCTCGCCCCCTTCCTAGCTGGCTGACTTCCCTTGAACCCTGGGAAAGAACTGTCAGGCCAGCCCATCCAGGGAACTCTGTTCTCGCTGCTTAGCACCCTCACAGGTCGAGAGGGAGATTTACAAACAAGAATCATTGTATTTCTGTCACAGGGCCCTATGTGGTAACCCCCCTTCAGCACATACCCTATTAGGCTGTGAGGTTATGAAGCTTACAAATAGTGTCTCTTGTGCATAAATGAGAAGCACCTGCGACTTAACCACCAGCAAAATACACACTATTTACAGTATTAATTTGCATACTGATAATGTGTAGGGTCTTCACCCTGTCACATTTTCATTTCCATATTGGCTAACTGACTAACTTAAATTGCTTTTACAAAACCATCTTGTTTACTTTGTGCTGGAGATAAAGTGAGTAACTCTGTATGTATCAAGGCAATTTGCTGACTTGTCTTGCAATACATACTCTACAGTATGCATTTTTTATTTAGGAACTCATTAAAATGTCTTACATATTGCAGTCGGTTCTTTATTTATTTATTTTTTAATTTTTCTTATCAACACTGAAATAGTGGGTAGTTTTCCTTTAAAATTCTTGTAGTTGCTTGGTCACCCCACGCAACCCCCATCTGTGAATGAATACCACACTTGTTCAGCTGTCCAAGGCTGGTCAGCCTGCCCATTGCCCTTGAGCGTCTTAAGAACTGTCTGGTAGTTGTTGTCTCTGCTTACTGAGCTAACAAACTCCAGCGAGACTAGAAACAGCACTAATATGGGATCGGCAAGAGGTCGCACTGAGATGCAGGTATGCAAAAGAATTTCAAAATGCACAGTTGTTGTTTGACTTTTGTTTCAGAAAAAATGTCTTTCTGCTCTGTGTGTTTTGTACAGTGGGTGTTGAATTTTTCAGGAAGGTTAGAAAATTCAGAACTTGCAGTGGGGCGCAATTACGTTCCCCAGAGGCCAGAGCAATAAACTTTAATGCGTTAATCAAAAATCAATTAGAGCACAGTTGCAAGGAAACAGGGACCCGTAATGTACCCAGACATCAGAGGACAACGTTTACAAAGCACTTCAAGCACCTAATTGTCAAAATGTCAGTAAGACGAGTCTCATTTTAGTGGAACCGTTATTTATATCATGGTGTGTTTGGCTGGGATGGTGTGATAAAGTTGCCTTGCTTGTTATGCATTACCTTGTGCAGTTCTTCTCCTTCTTCTTGGGTCTGTTTATATGTATTTTATTTTGCATCTACAATATACAGTATTTATGTTTTTAAATTTCTTTCTGGAGTTACGACTGTTCCTTAATATAAGTGTGTGTGTGTGTTTATATATATATATATATATGACATCGGGTAGAAGAATTCGGATTCGGAGTTGGTTCTAGGCCTTCTAGGAACTGGGTTACCCGATTCCTGGAAAGGGTTAATTACACCGTTTTGCCCCTAAAGCACTACTGAACTAATGCGCGTGTTTGTGGCTGTAGGCGAAATAATCAAGTTTGAAGGTCGTTTATGCGTCATGGCCGGAGCAGGGGAGAAGGGAAGGGAATGCAAGCCAGCTGACCGCACGCATTTCTGTGTGTTGTTGGAGTTTCCTAATAGCAGGTGAATTTGTATTGTTAATAAAAAAACCCACAAGATTGCTGCCAGTAGATTTGCTACTGGTTCTAATCTATTATTATTATTATTATTATTATTATTATTATTATTATTATTATTATTATTATTTCTCCTGACATTTCGGTATGCTAACAAGCATTTTTCAAGGGTGCATCTGTTTGCTATTAGAATGAATGGCCAATTCAGTTACTATATAATTGAAGAACTGTAATGTATTGTAAAGTAACACAATAACCGCCTGTGTTCTCCATCTACATAGCATCATGCGAGTGCAGGGGATTGCTCTATAGAACACAATGCACAATGCTGGATTGAACAGGGCGCTAACAGGTACTATGACAGCATGTAAGACTTTATGAACTTTGCTTTATTTATATGAAGTACAGACACACACACAGTGCAAGTGGTTATTTGTAGTGCCTGCAGGAATTATAGTTCCCCAATTCAGTATTTATTTGGAGCTACAGTATTTGCCCTAATGGAAAATATTAGATCATGTGTTAATCAGCAACAAAACAACTTTAGGGAAAGAAAAAGTGATTCTCGTTTTTTAAAATCTGTTTTGGTTTCTGAGCTGTAACACCCAGCTCATGTATAGACTAGTACTTTTAATATTTGCATATCCTGAAGTAATGTAAAAATAAAACAAAAAAAAGGAAGTGCAAGAGATAATACATCCATTTGTATCACTGCAGCTAAAACTACGTCTGGGGAACTTTCTCCTCATCTTGCTTCAGCAGATTCTGCTGCCCAGGTGCCTGGTGAGCTCAGGCAGACACATACAGGGCTGGCCTTTGTCCTCCAAAGGCTGTAGCTCGCTGACATCCGCTGTAAAGTTCCTGGGTGTAAAGAGGACATTGGCTTAGTTCTGGGGAATTGCTGTGGTGAGGGAATGTAATTGGACATACATTTTGGAGAAAATCGTAGATAAAATAATAAGCCACTCTAAATTTAAAAAAATAAATAAATACAATTCTATACTGCAAAATGGCATCCCGACTCATTAGGATCAATATTGGTGCTCTACAGCATCACAACAAATAACAGCATCCAAAAATTCTGCTGTATTATCAGTTTGTAAAGGGAAGAAGTCAGAACTAACTAACAACAGTCTGTCTGACTGTGCACCAAGCTTGAGAAGAAGTACACAAACAAAGATAACAAAAATTGAAATTTAAAATAGGTGTTCAAAAATACAATCCTGAATGAATGTCTTGGTTTTAGCTTATCTGGTCATTTCAGTTCCAGAGAGATTATAGAGCCGGCACAAGGTGGTAATCATGTTTTGTTCTGGAATACGTCAACAAGATTTATAAGCCAAGCTGTCACTGCCAGCCTATCATGCTACAGGACATGTATAATTTTACTTTCTGTGGTTTATTTCAGTGCTCCAGGATCTCGCTGCTTCTAGGACCTGATATTGACAGGTTAGGAAGTTAACTGACCTTTATGAAAGTTGAATGCAGTAAGGCGTAGCCAGCTTTGTAATAAAAGTTTTACACGTTTGCAGTGTTTTTTTTACAGTAAGACCACCTATGTTGGAGGTCCACTCATCTATAGAGATGACTCTGATAAAGCCCTCTGTATATACACTGCAGCTGTTGCCTGTTTAACTTGCTTCAATTTGGCGTGCTTTTATAGATAATAGTTTTCAGTGTATAAACACCACAGCCCTTATTTTGAAGCACAAAGACAGTAACATTGCCGCTACTGGGAGCCATGGTAGTCACTCCAGCCAAGTTAGATTAAAAGAAAAACTACCCTGACTACCTTTACAAGGACATCTAGAGTACTGACACACTGATAACTTCAGCTTCAGCCTGTGAGATATTTCTAGTTTGAGAGGTTTGATTTCTTCTTAAAAATAATGAATCTTCTTCAGGTAAAGTCAATCAAAAATATTTTATTCAGGAATGAAAATTCTAACAGGAACAAAGCAAATCAAAAAACACATACAGCATGCGGTAGACCTCAGGAGATGTAGTGCCTGAGCTGGCATCAGTGTAGATGTGAGTTTCTGAGCCCAGCTTTCATGACATCAGAGATGTTAGTTTCTGAGCCGGCATCAGTGTAGATGTTTCTTAGCTGAGCAAAGAAATTACTTCATACAGCACACATATACAGCTAGCTGATGTAATTTCCTTGACCAAATTTGGTCTTATTTCACTAGCATGATGCCTGTTGTGAGACAAAGCACACTGGCGTTTCTTCACTTTACCAATGTCAGCAGAAACCCAGATAAGAAGAAGTTACATTTAAGAACAGTGCTATGAGTTTTGCTCAATTCTCACAGATGGCAAAGTGCCATACCCACGCATCACAAGGTCGAACAACAAGACTGGTGATTGCACACGTCTGATGTGCACCAGCTATGCACAGTTTGATTTTAAGAATTCATTAAACCTGCATTGATTCAGAGCTTACATTAAACACAAGAAAATCACACAATGTTTAATGACAGTTTCAATGATTTCTTTACCATTTAAATGGGAAGCATAAGTAACAGTATTATAATGGAAAAGGAACAAAGGCTGATGAAACAGTAAGGGCTTGTGCAGTTTAACTGGAACAATGTGTACCCTGCCCCACACAAGGTGCGCGGTTATCAGAAAAAACCTACATGTTCCAATTGTCTAGTGTATTATTATGCATTCTGTGACACTTACCTAAAGTTATAGCATGTCACTTTTAATAAAAATAAATGGTTTGTACATAGGCTCAAAACGGTTTATTAAGCAGAAACAATTTATGCGAAAACAAAAGTGTTATCTGTCCCAAGGTCACAGCTGTACTCTGAGTTATGAAAAGCCAGTCACTCCCTACAAGGCCAGGGCAATACATAGGCAAAAATCCTGACATTAGGTTCTGTCTGAACCTCTGAGATCTCTGTAGATTTCACACCCAGTCCATCCAGCCTCCAATCCTGACCCCTCACCTAGGCGCCCTGTCCCACTCCAAAGCAAAACCGTCTGAGAAATTCTCACACGCTCCTGTCAGCTCTGGTCTTCAGTAGGTTTCCAAGGCGGTTGAAACATTCTGAAACGGCCTGTGAAAACTTTCTGAACCCCTCTTGACTCACGTGGTGACCCCTGGGTGCCCTCCTCACGGGACTCATGTAGCACCTCTCTGTGTGGGTGAGCTCTCCATGTAAAGTGGGTTATACAGGAGCTGTCACTAGAGCCGATTCATTTGACTAGAACCATCCCAGGATTTTATAACCCATTTATTAGCTGATTAGAATGACTCTGCACTTGCTGCACCACTGTGAAAGAGCTGGGACTGCAGGTCTGTCTTCAATAGGATCTCACATTATACTATAGATAAATACTACTAATAATAATACATACATAATAATATGCAGACACTGGGGACCAGTCTAGAGACACTCCTTTATAGTATTTGAACATCAGTCGTTTTCAAAGCAAATAATATTGTGTAGCGATCCTGGGCCTGGTAGCTAATTTTAGCAGTGATGGTTATACTGGTCCCTGTAGTTTGTTTCCACACAAGAAGTGACCAGATACCAGGAAGAAACGTTTTTTTTAATCTACTACACTTGAAAAATCTAATTCTCCTGGATTAAAGTTTTTAAAAAAGAAACAAAGCATCTTTGGCCTTAAGAAAAGGGGAAGGGGGAGGCATTGCTAATGCTGCTGATGCTATTAAGAGGGAACACATAAGAACATAAGAGAGGTTACAAACGAGAGGAGGCCATTCAGCCCATCTTGCTCGTTTGGTTGTTAGTAGCTTATTGATCCCAGAATCTCATCAAGCAGCTTCTTGAAGGATCCCAGGGTGTCAGCTTCAACAACATTACTGGGGAGTTGTTTTAGACTTCAACAATTCTCTGTGTAAAAAAGTGCCTCCTATTTTCTGTTTTGAATGCCCCTTTATCTAATCTCCATTTGTGACCCCTGGTCCTTTTTTCTTTTTTCAGGTCAAAAAAAGTCCCCTGGGTCGACATTGTAAATACCTTTGAATGCTTGAATCAGATCGCTGTGTCTTCTTTGTTCAAGTCTCAATAGATTCAATTCTTTCAGTCTGTTTGCATAGGACATGCCTTTTAAACCAGGAATAATTCTGGTTGCTCTCCTTTGAACTCTTTCTATAGCAGCAATAGTAATTTTGGTTTCTAACTTGAACAATCAAGCACAATCAAAATACCAAAAGGGGGTTAAATTAAACTGGTCAGGTAACATTAGAAACCAAAATTACTACAGTGTGATATTTCCAGCAATAAAATGGCATTATGAAACATGTAATCTATGCAGGACACTCTTTATATTTGTGATCATTGTGCTTATAGAATTTAATTCAGGATAAAAAAAATAAAAATAAATCTAGAACTAAACCATATATGGCATACACAGTTCTATAAATGGTTCTAAAATGAACCCACAGGCTCAGAAAGGAACCATTATTATAAGGTTCTACAGGGAACCCCATCAACAAGGTTCTTTGAAGCACCTTAAAAGGTTCCCCCACAGTGGCAACGCCAGGAACCCTTAAAAGGTTCTTATTGGAACTATTTCTTCTTAGAGTGAGTTTGAATTGATAGAGAAAAGCTTCCATGTTTTCAATTATTGCTGAGGAGTTTCAGTACATATTTGTAGTGCTGTCAGAAATAAAGAGAATTGTATTATACTTTTCATTACATCGGTTAACCTATGCCACATTTCCTTTTCTTTTCTTTTCTAGGCAATGAGTCTGGGCTATGCAGGAAGCCCACCAATCATTCTCATCACGTATTTGATTAGCAGCTCCTGCGCTCATGTGTTTTAGCCTTTATAATCCCTGCAGGCAGCAGTTTGTGGGAGCTATAGAGCTACAGACAGAAGCACGGTTGGAGTTTGTTACTCTTCTGAGCTAAGTACAAAGAAATCTATGTGGTTCTGGTGAGAAGCTAGAGGTCCTGTTTCTTTGGTCACTGCTTAGAATGAACCACTGTGCATATGAGGCACAGTTTAAGTTTTTAATTTTTTGCATAGATTGTTCCTATCTCTGGTATACGCTTGGAGTTGGATTCTAGCCAACACCACTCGTTAACTATTTATTGTAGATTGTAACGAACTCCATGCCTCCTTGGCAGTATTTTTTGTTTTGTTGTAAACTGATATCGCTGCCATTTTTATATGTTTTATTATTTTAGCCTGATTTAAACTTTCTGTATATTTACATGTATAAATATCCCCACACAGCCACACAGCCACTTTTAGTTAGACGATTCGTAGGATTAATCAATCAAAAGATCAAAGGGTGACGTCACAGAAATGTTTGAATTAACTGTAGGTCCGCAGGGTAGCTGACATTGGACTGCTATTATGTCTGCTTTATTATTATTATTATTATTATTATTATTATTATTATTATTATTAGTAGTAGTAGTAGCAGTAGTTAGTAGTAGTAGTATTACTGCGACAATTATTTAAATTACATATGGGGCGCAGAGATTTTAAAATTTACCTAACTTGCATTACTAAAATGGGGAGCTGTCTTCAGCACCACAAGTGATAATTATTATTGTTTTTGTCTGGAAGCATAAACATTTATTTAGGAAAACAGACATAATGATCAATGCTGTTGGTATGTAATGTACGGGGAGGGAGTACATTTATGACGATCGGAGCAGTTTTACTGCCTCGCCCGGACAGTTTTGCCTCCGTCAGGCAGAGTTTGTTTTAATAACAATAATAAAAACAAACACTGCACACCCCAGAATGATAATTCCAGTTTGTATGTAATGCGTGGGGAGGGAGTTATACATTGATGTATGATTTACGACGATCTGAGCAGTTTTATCACGGCTTTTACCCACTCCCCTTTTTTCATGTGTCGCGTTGAGTGGTATAGAAATTGAATTGACGCATATATCTCACTCTCTTCAGTGCTGAAAGGGTAACTTAATATACACTTTTTTCAATTTTATTTGAACACGTATCCTACTGTAAAATGCATCTATTCATTTTCAAGTGAGGTTTTATTATAATTATACACAATATGGAATGAAGACAAATGTAAGGCAACGCCTACAATAACAGAGCTTTAAAATTCTAGTTGAAATCTACAGTACAAGAATGCAGCGCTCCTCTTAACTTTGAGGTCTGTACATCTTCTGATCGTGAACGTTGTTCCCTGTGTTTTTTCATTGCATTTGGTAACAGCTAGACCTCAGCTTGATACACAATAAGGACTACATTCTCAGGCCTGTTGCAATTGACAGTTATGGGCTGCAGACCCTGTGTTTAATTCTTTGTTTTCCATATGACGGTAGAAGGTGTGCTCACTCCAACACCCCGGCTCGGTTATGTTCATTGCTGCCGAAGGACTGCACGCATGCCTGTGTTTTCAATTGAGCTGTGAGTGGAAAGTTACAAATGTAAGCGTTATATAATAACTAGGGCGTATGATTTTCGGATGAATTTTTTTTCCAAATTCGGGTGAATGCTTTTTTAAAAAATCGGGTAGAATTATTTAATGAAAAAATCGGGTGAATTCGGGTGGATTTTTAATTTTTTATTTTTATTTTTATATATAATCAATAAAGAATAATAAAGAATAAATATTCGGGTAGAAGTCAGGTTTTATTTAGAAAGAAATAAACAAATGCTTAAGCACAAAGTGTTGACATTTTAAATCCCCAACGCATGTATATTTCCACACATTGGAGCATACAAACTTTTGACGACATTTCTGTGTCTCTCTCTCTCTCACCCTCCCCCTCCCCCTGCCCCACGCACCCACCCGCTCCACACACAAACGCGCTATATGGAGGCATTTCTCCGTTCCATTCAAGTTTTATTTTATAGTGGCTTTGCAAGTATAATTGCACACAGAACATACGGGAAAACTAAACAACTTTACTCCATCCTGTTTTACAAAGAGACGATCGACTGTTACATCTAAATGCTCTTGGCTTAAACACGCTCATAAAACAAATAACTGGGAACGGTTTATAAGGGGTACACCAGGGCTGCCCAGAAGTGTGCTAACTGATTCACTCATCCTTTTCCAAACTACAGTAAGGCTCCTGTTCCTAACTATTCCAGGGGAGTCCCTGGTTTGTGTGGCTGTTGTGTAGATTGTGCCCTTGTGAGGTCAGGAATGCAATTTCATATTTATGGGATTTTAATGGGTTCAGACTTCAAAGGCATTCCTAGCTGCTGTGGTTGATATGACTCACATGTGAAAGCAGATTTTTATTTTTATTTTTTTTTTACTTTACGGGAGAACGTTATTAATTCTGGGTTCGGTCCAGGAGCCTTACCTTGAGGTACGAACTGTGATCATGACGCATTTTTTGTTTTGTTTTACTGCCCCCTTAACCTCCTTTTCTGTTTGTTTTTTACATTTATATACAATCCTGGAACAAGAAGTGAATATATTCTTCAAATTGTATTAAATTACACTTCATAGGAGGAATCATATTGTATGTATATATCCTTGTATACATTATATATAATATAGGTTGTAGCTGACTAGTTTAAGTGATGCGGTCTCTTGGGTGAAACATTGTTTTGAAACCCTCTCTGAAACAGTTGAAAAGGGTTTTCCTGAACTGTAAGCTTGATTGAATTGATCAAGGCTTAAAAATAGTCCTTAACTAATTTAATGACTAATTTAAGGATTTTTTGTGGTTAAAACAGGTCTTTTAAAACTGAAAATAAACTTCTTAACCTTCTCTAAAAAAAAGGTTTTTGAACTTTCATGAACTTGATTTTATTTATCAAAATGAGCTTTAAAAAGCTTAATACAGTTCAATATCTCTGAACCATTTCAAAGGAAAGTGTTTGCAAGTTCTAAAAGGAAACCACAAGTCCCTTCTGCCCATAAAACATCTATTTCAGGTCTAAAAACAGAACAAAACCACAATAAAACATGACAAGCATGATACACAACACAGCTCTCTGTGAAACAATCCTCCAGAAACACTGCGCTGATGAAGGCATCATCTGAAACTCTTATGAAGCAATGCAACCTAACTGTACAGTGAGCTGTTAGGGTTAAAAACAAACATATCCACATAATCACTGTAAGTAATATATGGTTGTTCATTAGGACAGTGGAAAAAAGTGTAATTGAAATGTGTGATGTCGGGTGACAAGATAAATGATCTCAGGATCTCAGCATTTCAAACTGTTATGTCAAAATCACAAGAAAAAAATGATTCAGTTTTCTCAACAAAACATATTTTTCCATGTCCCAAATGAGCCACCGCAGGAATAATTCAGTATTCCTTAAATCTTGTTAATTTCTCTGGAGAAAAATAGGCTTCCAAAATTAGGACTGCCAAGGAAAACTGAAAAGAAGACTACAAAAGCAAAATGATTTTGGTTAATGTAGGTTTGCTGGAGCTGTAGAGCATTTTCCAGTAGCAGGATTGCAGTGCACTGCAGACAGTACCTGAATTGCATCAACCACTTATTTTTATTTTTAGGGATATCCCTTATAAAAGTTTAAACATAGTAACACAGCATAGTGAAAGCATGGCAAAGCATTGTAAAGAATAGCAAGGTATGGTAAAGCATATTAATAAACATGGTAAACTACGATAAATGTATTGCAACGGCAGGTCCCAAGGCGGGCTGGTGAGATGGGTGGGGCCGGCGTGCTGGAGTGAACGGGAGAACTCAGCCTGCACTTTTCCATCCAGTGAGGTTACCTGTGGTCAGGCTGGGGCCCCGCCCCCTTTCATCTAGAGTGTTCCGATCCCCAGACTGAGGCACCCGGGCTGGGGGATTTCCACACAGCTGTCATTCTGGAACCTTCCAGCAGGGTGAGGTGTCCGTTCTGGATTGGCTGGAAAAGGCACCGCCTCCCTCCATCTCTCCTATAAAAGGAGCTCAGAGCTGGATCCCGGGGTCGGACTGAGAAAAGGAGAACAAAGTGAAGAGAGAAAGAGCTAGAGAGAGAAAGAGTTAGAGAGAGAAAGAGCTAAAGAGAAGAGAAAGCCGACTTGTAGAAGCGTGAGCTGTGGCTGGCAGCAGCTTTGTTAAAACGATTAATAAGGCTAAAACAAATAAAAAGTTTAGTCTTGAAACCTTGTCTTGCGTCCTTCTTGACATCGCCACAGTATTGTATAACTGGGAAAAGCATGGTAAAACTGCAAAAATACAATGCAGAAATACTGTGGTAAACTTTTATAATAGATTGCCATTATAACCACGGATAGGTAGTTGATGCAATGCAGGTCAATTCGTCAGTGTTGTAATATGCTCTAAAAAATGGAGCTTGGCTTATCACAGCAGGGTATCGGTTGAACAGATCAGCTGGTTAGTCATGTATTTTTATTGGTAAAATGTATTAATTTAGAAGCAATGACAATCACTGCAGGTGTACCTACAAGGCAAACAGCACTTCATAACTCATAAATAATGAATTGCATTTTAAATTTTTTGAAATTATGTATTTGTGTGACTACTTTTATATAACATATTCATCAGACTGATCATCTGTCAATGTCAATGTCAATTAAGAGCCTGCGTGCGAATCTTTACCTTAGAACGGCAGATGTTTTTTGTTAAAGGGGTGTTTATAATGCAGTGCTTTCACAATGCATGACAAAAACTGGGTCATCAGTATTTTCTAGAAAATACATTTGAAAACAACTAAAAGTACTGCATATATACAACTTTTATTGTAGTTCAAACAAAACAATCAAATTAAAGCAGGAGCTTTTTATTGCTTTAAATATAGATTCATCTAAAAAACAACATGTTGCAACAAATTCTTTATTTTAAATGAGGAAAACAGACAAGGAAGTAGATAATTATGCAGCCTGTATAACCTTGGGAATGAACAGCTGGTGCCAGGTATATTAAAACAATATATACAGTAGTATTAATAATAATTAATAACACTGTAAATTATTAAGACCATGTGGCAATGTGCCCCGCCCCTGTGTGCATTATATGTTGTATGTTGCGTGTGTTAATGTTGGTGTATAGTCATTGGGACACGGGATATAAACGGGTCTGTGTTTCACGTGTATTTAAAGATGTAATTGTATTTAGGCACGGGATTGCACATCACTTCACGTGCAGATAAAATGTGTAATGTGTGGTCACGGGAGTACACTTTATTAATTTACGTACAGTTGTACCGAGACTCCAACTGAATGATTGATTAGCAATCGAGTCTTGGTACAACTGCATAAAAACTGCATGTTTTCACTCACTCGGGGTTGGGTGTTCGTGAGTGGAGAACGGAAGAGAGAGAGAGGAGAAAGAAAGAAAGAAAGAAAGAAAGAAAGAAAGAAAGAAAGAAAGAAAGATTTGCTTCACTCACCGTTTGTCTGTCTGTTTACTGTTTAGTCCGTTTTGTTTATATATTTATTTTGGCGAAAGTGCCGTGTCCTGTTTCTGTTTTGTGTACAAACCTTTTATTTTCTGTTTAATTATTAAATGCTGAGCGCGATCACGCGCTCAGCGTCATCAAAACCCTAAGTCTTTGTTTATTTATTTCCTGGCTCTGGTCTGACGTCACCCACTCTGGCCGTCTTTGTGACACGTGGTGTCAGAACCGGGATCTACAGCGCCTCAGGACTCAGGCCAGAGCAGGAACCGCAATTTGTTGTTTAAAAAAAAAAAAAAAACCCAACAACAACAACAACAACAAAAAAATGAAAAAATAAAAAATGGAAGGCTGGAACTGGAGAGATGGCTGCCAGGATCTGGAGGTCCTCCTCGGTGGTCTAGAGGACCAAGGCTGGTGCCTTGCCTGTGGGGAGTTCGGGCACCCGGTGGTGCGCTGCCCCTACCAAGAGGGAGAGGAGGAACAGGCCCAGGAGAGGAAGGTGAGGAGGAGGCAGAGAAGGGGAAAGGGGAAGAGGAAGGCAGAGCCTCCACCGCCCAAGTCTCCACCAGCAGAGGAAGAATGCCTGCTGGTTTTGTCTCCAGAGCCCAGGAGGGAGGAAACAGAGCCTTTCCCGTCCTCTGAGGAGATGTTAGACTGGGTGTCGGACCCGGAGTGGAGCGGGGAGGACCTCCCACTGGTTGTTGACCTGCTGTGGGCCAGAGATGGGGAACGTTGGGAGCGCTGGGAACAACATTTCTACCCAGTGCCCTTCGTGAACCCGGCAGCAGTGGTGATTAACTACTTGGCTGCCGATATGGGACTGCCCCAGCAGGTTGCATTCCAAGTGGGAGGAGCCACGCCTACCTGCCTCCTCAATGGGCTGAAGGGAGACGACATGCAGCTCCCATCTCCACCAGCAGAGGAAGAATGCCTGCTGGTTTCGCCTCCGGAGCCGGAGGGAGAGGAGCCTGAGCGTCCACAGCCCAAGCGGGAGGAGCCTGAACGTCCACAGCCCAAGCGGGAGGAGCCTGAGCGTCCACAGCCCAAGCGGGAGGAGCCTGAGCGTCCACAGCCCAAGCGGGAGGAGCCTGAGTGTCCACAGCCCAAGCGGGAGGAGCCTGAGTGTCCACAGCCCAAGCGGGAGGAGCCTGAGTGTCCACAGCCCAAGCGGGAGGAGCCTGAGCGTCCACAGCCCAAGCAGGAGGAGCCCGAGCATCCACAGCCCAAGCGGGAGGAGCCCGAACGTCCTACGCCTGAGGGGGGAGCCCAACGTCCACAGCCCAAGAGGGGGAGTCGGTGCATCCACAGCCCAAAAGGGAGGAGTCGGTGCGTCCACGGCCCAAAAGGAAGGAGTCGGTGCGCCCACAGCCCAAAGAGAGGGAAGTCGGGCTTCCACAGCCCTAGGACCCAAGCTGCCAGCAGAGGGAGAATGCCTGCTGGTTCCACCTCCACCAGCAGAGGAAGAATGCCTGCTGTCCCCATCTCCACCAGCAGAGGAAGAATGCCTGCTGGTTTCCCCTTCAGAGGCAGAGCCGCACCAGTCCCCTGCAAGAAAGACAGAGCTGCACCAGTCCCCTGCAAGAGAGGCAGAGCTGCACCAGTCCCCTGCAAGAGAGGCAGAGCAGCACCAGTCCCCTGCAAAGGGGGAGACTACACGCTGCTCCCACCTCCGCCGCCAGGAGACTACACACTGCTCCCACCTCCATCGCCAGGAGACTACACGCTGCTCCCACCTTCGCCGCCAGGAGACTACTCGCTGCTCCCACCTCCACCGCCAGGAGCAGAGCAGCAGGAGCTGTCTCTGTCTCCATCACCATCAGGGGAGAGGAGCAGGAGCTGCCTCTCCCTTCACCAGAAGGACCAGGACTAGATGCTGGCGGTCCTCAGCAGCCCTTGCATAGGCTGCTGAGGGAAGCACGGGAAGAACCGCCCGGCCGCAGAGGCCGGAAGAGGGCCAACCCCGCACCCCAGCTTGTCCTGACTGCCTGCCTCGCTTCGCCCAAGGATGCCTGCCTCGCCGCCCAAGGATGCCTGCCTTGCTTCGCCAAGGATGCCTGCCTCGCTTCGCCCAAGGATGCCTGCCTCGCCGCCCAAGGATGCTTGCCTTGCATCGCCTGGGGTTGCCAGCCACTCCGCATCGCCTGGGTTGCCAGCCGCTCCGCGATCGCCTGGGGCTGCCAGCCGCCCGCACGCCTGGGGCTGCCAGCCGCTCCGCACGCCTGGGGCTGCCAGCCGCTCCGCGACGCCTGGGGCTGCCAGCCGCTCCGCATCGCCTGGGGCTGCCTGTCGCTCCTCATCGCCTGGGGCTGCCTTTTGCTCCACACAGGGTGCAGGGTGCGAGGGAGAAGTGGAGCTCCCGCTGCCGCCTCTATGGCCAGGGGCTCCCCTCCCGAGTTCGCCTCCCGAGGGTCCGCTGCTGCTGCCGCCGCTCCCGAGGGTCCACTGCTGCTGCCGCCTCCCGAGGGTCCGCTGCTGCTGCCATCACCTGGGGTCGCCAGGGATCCTGCTTCGCCTGGGGTCGCCGAGGGTCCTGCTTCGCCTGGGGTCGCCGGGCCTCTGCTTTGCCTTGGGTCGCTACACTGTGGCCGGAGCTCCATGAAGGGGAGCTGCGGCCATGAAGAAAGGGGGAGGTCAGGAGACCAGCTCCCCAGCCGCATTTCGGGTGGCAGGAAACACGGTGGCCGGAGCCCCACGGAGGGGAGCTGGCGGCCACAAAGAAGGGGGAAGGTCAGGAGACCAGCTCCCCGCAGCAGTTTCGCTGCCGAATTGGGTGGCCGGAGCCCCACGGAGGGAACTGCCGGCCATGAAGAAGGGGGAGGTCAGGAGACCAGCTTCCCCGCAGCAGTTTCGCTGCCGGAGATCGTGGGGAGGTCAGGAGACCTGCGCCCACTGCAGCACTTTCGCTGCCGGAGATCGCGCGGGAGGTCAGGAGACCTGTGCCCACTGCAGCACTTTCGCTGCGGAGTACTGTGGCGGAGCCCCGCAAGGGGAGCTGCCGGCTTTGAAGGAGGGGAGGAGGTCCGGAGACCACCAACCCCAGCAGCAGTTTCGCTGCCGGAGAAGGGGGAGGTCCGGAGACCACCCAAGCAGCCTTTCCGCTGCCAGGACTGCCCGCTGAAGGAGTCAGTCTGGGAGCTGTCAGCACGCCTGCTGACAGCATGGCCAGTAGCAGCCTGGCTACTGGCAACATTGCCAGCCATGGGCCCACTGAAGCCTCCTTCCCAGCCCGAGACTTTGTCCTGGACTGCTGGGTTTTAAGGGGGAGGTGGCCGTTGAGGCCATGTGTGCTGCGCACAAGGGGGTATATGTGGCAATGTGCCCCGCCCTGTGTGCATGTGTGTGTTATATGTTGTATGTTGCGTGTGTTAATGTTGGTGTATAGTCATTGGGACACGGGATATAAACGGGTCTGTGTTTCACGGTATTTAAAGATGTAATTGTATTTAGGCACGGATTGCACATCACTTCACGTGCAGATAAAATGTGTAATGTGTGGTCACGGGAGTACACTTTATTAATTCACGTACAGTTGTACCGAGACTCCAATTGAATGATTGATTAGCAATCGAAGTCTTGGTACAACTGCATAAAAACTGCATGTTTTCACTCACTCGGGTTGGGTGTTCGTGGAGTGGAGAACGGAAGAGAGAGGAGAAAGAAAGAAAGAAAGAAAGAAAGAAAGAAAGAAAGAAAGAAAGAAAGAAAGAAAGAAAGATTTGCTTCACTCACCGTTTGTCTGTCTGTTTACTGTTTTTGTGTACAAACCTTTTATTTTCTGTTTAATTATTAAATGCTGAGCGCGATCACGCGCTCAGCGTCATCAAAACCCCAAGTCTTTGTTTATTTATTTCCTGGCTCTGGTCTGACGTCACCCACTCTGGCCGTCTTTGTGACAGACCAACAATGCAGTTTTTCTTTAAACAAAATAACGTTAGGTTACCGTAACCCTGGTTCCCTGAAAGAGGACGACCACCAATGACATTACGTATGGGATATGCCTGCCCATTGGGTAGGTATTGCTGAGCTCTCTATTACCAGAGCTGCCGATAGGCCCCTTCCTGGGATGATGCACTCAGTCCCGCCCACCGAGGGGATAAAACTATAATCCAAAGGAAGCCATTTCTCTTTCTCTTTCAGGGAACCAGGGTTATGGTAAGTAACTTAACGTTCCCTTTCAATTCGAAGACGACCACCAATGACATTACGTATGGGATAATGTATACCAGCATTGTCTAACCCAGAGGTTAGCAGTGTGAACTTTCACCCTCAAGGACCCTTGTGCCTACAGAAGGCAAAGCAGGGTCTACCACATTAAGACAGTAGAACCTGGAGAAAGTATGCGGCGTAGCCCAGTTAGCCGCAGTACAAATATCAGACATTGAGGCACCTCTGAAGAGGGCCCAAGATGTAGCCAACCCTCTAGTGGAGTGTGCGGCTACCCTACCAGGTGGGGGCAAGCCAGCACCATTCAATCTCTCATCCTCCGTTGAAGCAAACGGGGGTGGATGGCTGTGATCACCTTGGGGAGGAAAGCAGGGTTGGTACGCAGAGACACCCTGCTGCCATCCTCCCAATACGCATGCAGGAGCTGTGCACAGAGAGCGCCTGCAGCTCACTGACCCTCTTAGCGGAAGTGATAGCCAAGAGGAAGGCTGTCTTCATAGACAGATTCTTCAGCTCTATGGAGTGTATGGGCTCAAACGGGACCTTCATGAGAGCCTCCAGTACAATATTAAGGCTCAATTTGGGGAGAACAGTCCTCCTGGGAGCGCGTAATCGCCGAGCACCTTTAAGAAAACGGGTAGCCAAAAAATGTGCGCCCGGAGACATTGAATCTACGGGAGTATGGCAAGCAGAGATAGACGCTAAATACACCTTCAAGGTGGAAGGTGACCTACCAGCATCAAGCAGTTCTTGCAGAAACTGTAAGATGACTGGCATAGGGCAAGATATGGGGTCATGGCTTCTTGCCAGACACCAAGCCTGGAAATACCTCCACTTATAGGAGTACAAGGACCTATTGGAGTCTGCCCTAGCACTCTGCAACGTACCCACAAGCGCATCTGATAGCCCTAGGGCTAACCAGCGGTCCCTTTCAGGGGCCAGACCCATAGCTGGAACCTGCCCAGTTCCGGGTGCCAAAGAGAGCCTTTTGCTTGACTGCGGAGATCCATGTGAAATGGAATCTCCCAGGACTCCATGCAACAGCTAGCACAGGGTCGAAAACCAGACTCTCCTGGGCCACTTGGGGGCCACTAGGAGAACTGACGCTTTCTCTAACCAGACTTTTTTGAGAAAGGCCGGGAGCAGCGGTATAGGCGGGAAAGCGTACAAAAACGCTTTGGGCCATTCGTGCGCTAGGGCGTCTACGCTGAGTTGACGACCTAAGCGGTGGAGGGAGTACCATAGGGGGCAATGCCTCGTCTCTGCTGAGGCAAAGAGATCGACCTGTGCCTTCCCGAACCGTTCCCAAATGCACTCCACTATCTGAGGGTGGAGTCGCTACTCTGATGGATGCAGACCGCTCCTGGAGTGGAGGTCCGCTGCCCAGTTCACCACTCCGTCCATAAGCACAGCAAGTTCCTCTGAGCCCATGTCAATAGCCTGAAGGCCATGCGATGACAAACGCCACCACTGTCGTGTTGTCCATCTGGATCAACACATGCGTACCGCTCAGCACCGGGAGGAAGTGGTGGAGCGCAAGGGATACCGCTTGCAGCTCCAGAATGTTTATGTGCAGGGATGTCCAGCGGTCCAGCCTGGATCTCATGCACTCCTCTGCCTTCCCAGACCGCTCCCCAACCCAAGTTGGAGGCATCTGTCACCACCACTTGGTGGTTCAACACTACTCCCATTCACACACCTTCGCTCAGGTGAGAGGACGTCCTCCACCAGCGTAGGTCTGCCGAGCACGTGTGAGACAACCGACGGTGTCTGTCGCGTTTGGCATTGAGGTGGAAAGCATTGAGCCACGCTTGTAGCAGGCGCATGCGAAGCAGACCCAGCTGAATGGCTGATGTGGCTGTGGCCATCAGACCCTTAGTTTCTGGCACAACAGGAGGGTGACCTGCGATCCTTGTTGAAACAGGGAGAGGCAACCCCCGATAGCTGCAACTCGGTCGTCCAACAAGTATGTGCGCATCATAATGGAGTCCAGCCGGAGCTCCAAGTACGTAGTGCCCTGCATCAGTGTAAGCCAACTCTTTGCAACGTTGATGGTAAGGCCCAGCCTCGCCAGATGCTCTGTCACGACTGCCATGTGGGCCACTGCTCCCTCTCGTCACTGGGAACAGATCAACCAGCCATCAAGATAGTTTATTACTCTGATCCCCTGGAATCCAGGATAGGATAGCGTCCATGCACTTTGAAAACGTACAGTGAACTCGAAAATGCTTCCTTGAAAAGAGAAACAGAGATACTTTCTGTGCTCTGGACGAATGGGAATGTGAAAGTACATGTCCCGTAAGTCCACGGTCGTGAACCAGTTGCCCGACCAGATGGACTGGAGGATGTGACGGTGCGTCAGCATTTGGAACCTCCTTTCTTTTAAGAACCCGTTGAGGAGCCTCAGGACTAAGATGGGGTGAAAGCCGCCGTCCTTTTTGGGTACCAGAAAATACCTCGAGTAGTACCTCATACCTTTTTATTTTTGAAAGCTCAGTAATAAAGAGCAAGTAACTTGAAATTTAATTTTCTTAAGCTTTTTTTACCATCCTTTTTTTTATGATGTTTGCAACTGCTCAAATGCTTTTTTGGGGAAAGAATTGACATGACGGTGCTTTCATCTGAATTAGTGAAAACAGTGAGATTAATAATGAGGATTTGCGAGTAAAACAAGTTAGAACTGGTGAAAACAGTAAGATTAATAATGAGGATTCACTAGTAAAACAAGTTAGAACTGGTGAAAACAGTAAGATTAATAATGAGGATTCACTAGTAAAACAAGAACTCCTGCACACCCTCTCCTCTCTCCAACACACCCTCTCCTCTCTCCTACACTCTCTCCCACACACCCTCTCCTCTCTCCTCTCTCCTCTCTCCTCTCTCCTCTCCTCTCCTCTCCTCTCCTCTCCTCTCCTCTCCTCTCCTCTCACCTACATGCTCTCCACAAACAGACCTCTTTTGTTCCCTTTTATACCATGTGGCCAGGGGCTTGATTGATTCAATCAATCATCCCATCACCACCTGGCCACATTCCACACTTTTCCATTCACTTTCAATCACACCATTAACCATTCAATCTAACAATCAAACCATGTGGCTGTGCAAACGGTGGCCATCTTGGTTACAGGCTGTCCCTTCACCAAGATGGCCGCCAGCCACCAAACTCACTCACAGACACACACACCGCCACACACCTGTGCACCCCCATGTGTAGCCTATACTTTGTCATAGAGGGACAATGGCACAGAGTATGCTCAGGCACATTGCTCGTAGCCATGAGGTCTTTCTGACACTGATCAGTCCTCAGCCTCTCTGAAGCAGAGACTGCCAGTTGTGTTGAACTGTGCTGAACTTTGTGGTGCATTTGTGTTGTGGATTAATTGAGACCAGTCAGGATTTAACCCAGGCCTCCAGAGACTGCCTAGCCCACTAGACCAGTGTTTTTGTAACCTTTACTACATAAAAACAAGCTACTGTCTTCTTTATATAAAACACCAAAGGGCTGGTAACAGACTGGAAAGTCAGACAGCAGCCTCCCACCCAGGCCCCCTAGTTTCTGTTATTGTTTCCTAAGATAATCCCGAAGAATGTTCCATCATCCATGTGCTGGGGACGGAGCCGTCAACAGGAAGCTGGAGGGGTGACATCACACGCTCCAGTTGGCTTGCGTTGCCAGGAGGAGCCACAGGAAATGGTGCGTGCCTACATGCCAAATAGGAAGTTACACCTCTCTTTGCAAAATCTCCTGGCTCGGACTATGAAATAAAATAAAAGGACGGCAAGGGGCTAGGCGTCGCATTGACTAACTCACTAGCCTCCCAAGTCACCTCTGGAGGCCTGGCTTCGAATCTGGATGGTTTGTAAGACGACATCACAAAACCACCACATCAAATAATAAGACATTATCCCTCACAGGGGGTGCATATCCCTGTTTGAGGATATAGTGAAGATGGCTGTTTGTATGTATGTATTTATGTATGTATGTATGTATGTATGAATGTATGTATGTATGTATGTCACACTTTGAAATGCTGCTTATATCTAGAGAACTGCTTGTCCAACTGTCATAAAAATTGCAAATTACCTTCTTTAGCACAAGTAATAATAGCATAGTTTTGGGGCATATGTAGGTTGTCTGTCTGTCCATCCAATTGTGTTTCTGAATGTAATTTTAGAGTTTTATTCACTATTTAACACCCAATAATACTACATTTAGAAATACTAAAAGAAAGTCAATCATCCCAGTGGTTTTTTGTGACTTCGTAGACCTACCTACCTGCGATGTATTAAAGTCATTTTCCTGCTGCGATAGTTTAGTTAGGACTTTCGCATGCAAATGTTCGAATTTCATTATATGAAAGTTTTGCGCTTACCCTTGATGTAAAAAAGTACAGCATTTATAGATTTATATGTAGATTCAATTAGCTGTTTGTATGTATAACTTCCTGTTTAAACATTTACAGGCTTTTAGTTACTTTAAAATAAAGCACCTTAAAATATAAAAGAAACCACAAAAAATGTATTTATTAATAGTCTATATTAAATAACAATGGCAATAAAATGCATTTTGCTTTGATTTCTTTTATACGTTAAGGTGTTTTAACATATCACAGGAACAAATCATTGCAGAGTTCATTAATTAAACACAAACTGCAATCTTTTCTTATCAGTAATTAATTATGTAGTGCATAGACAACTGAAATACACCGAAAAGTATTTATTTGCTTAGCCTACTGCATGTACTGTACTTTTTTCCTAAAATGTACATAGACTAACTAATTAACATGCTTTTGGGATATTAATTTGTTAAGTTTGTTCATAGAATGATATTTTCACATTTGTACAGTGCATTTGTACTGCAGGCTAGGTTTTGAGATGTATGAGAGGTGAAAGTAACAAAAAGTAAATACTATAATGCAAATTTATCTATTAGCAAAAAAAAACCTATTAACAACAAAACAGCATATCTTAAAATTAAATTTACCCTAGGTGCGGAAGGTCTTTATTTGAGCTGTGTACAAAAAAACAGCTTCCCTTAAATTGAAATTCACTTTACGCTAGGATGCGCATCTTTATTTGAGCTGTGTACTTTTGCTCCACAGTTTATTGAAATACTTTTTATTTGAACTATGCAAGCACAAAGTGTCAATCATTCCCCTCAGCCTCGCCCACTTCCATCGAGGAAATCGGGGCTTGCTCTTGCTGTCTGCCGACACATTCAGCCAATCACAGCTAACTTTAGTTGGAACCCAAAACTGAGACTCAACAGATGAGTTCTGGAAGGGGGCATCGAGCTTTACAGAAGGACCAGGCTTAAGTTAGTTACTTATTCCCAATTCGGGGGCTGAAGTTAGTTACTTATTCCTGATTCTTGATCACTTATTCTTGATCAGACCGCTCTGAGGAGCTGGGTATGCAGTGTTGTCATTGGACCAGCGATGCACCCGCGCAGAACTGTGGAGTGGGCCGAACAGGAGTGTGTGAGAGTTATATAAGAGCGTGTGAGCGGGTTATTTCTGTGTGTTTTTGACTTCAGCTAAATCCATTTCTAAGAGCTTCCATTTGCTAAAGAGCATCCAAAATAAACAAATGACAATTTTCATTGTCTTCGACCAAAAATCCTGTTGCCGCGTCTTCATTACTCCGCCGCTGAAAACCCTATACGCCGCCGCTACAGTATTTTGGGTAAATAAAATGCACCTTGAAGTCATGAGTACTTTCACTAAATACTGTACATACTCTAATGCTAACCTATGGGGTATGCATGAACTACAGCTTTACATTTTAACTGTAATGTTCCTTTGAACTACTGTACAAAAACTCTGTCTTACAGTAAAAACAACAATTATTCTTATTTGCTTTATTGACCACAAACAATGTGGCTGTGAAGCAAATAAACAGAGAAACAGATTTTTTTTAAATTCCAAAGCTGAAATCCAGAATCCAAAATCAAGAATTCAGTAGTTTATTCACCAATTACAAGTCATGAGTGGATTCAATAGTTTACTGTGCATTTAACCTCAATTTTGTTACATTTTGACTGTACTTACAACTTCAGATTGTTTTCAATCCAATTAAAAGCCTTAAAAGGGTTTTTACAATAGAGCCATATTATGGCGCTCAATGACCATCGGATTATAGGACTCAAGAGCCATCTTTTGGGCATCCCTACTTCAAACAATTCTTAAAGAATTCTCCTTGCATTATGATATTGAGGTCAGCTCCTATCAGCTTGCATTCAAGACAGCATGGTTCAGATTATGGTATCAGTACCTGTGATCAATACTTGTATCAGACCCATTGTGTTACTGGTCATGCTATGGCTTAGTAATGCTTCTGCTAAGAATTCTTCAATTGTAAACCTCAGAACTTTTATCCACCAATCAGGAAACGGCATTGTGGGGCAGGAGCATTACCACACGGTAGTCGACGGCTGAACTTTCAGATAGAACAGCCAGCTTTAAAAAAAGAAATGGAAAAGAAAGCAAAACATTGAAAAGCAAAATAAGCCTGAAGAGTCTACAATGTTTCAAATAACAGTAAAGGCACTGCTTACAACAGGTTTCTGATCACAATAAAACCCAGATTTTCTGACAGAAAGGAATTCATGTGACAAAGAAGTATACTGGTGGCTAGGTTGTAAATCAAACATTCCTTCATTGTCGGCAACCTATGTCGGCAAAAAGATAAAAACAAAAAGCTCCCTGAGAAGAAACGGATAATGCACTTTTATTTTCCATTTGAAACTGTGCTGCCCTTTCCATTATGTGCTTGCTGGCAGAGGTGTAGAATATGAAAACCAGAGCCAGCAGAGCTGCTGAGGTAAGGGCAGGCAGAGTGCAAGTAACAGAAAAATAGGCCTCCAGTTTCTATCCAGACCCACCCGCCCTCTCTCTTAATACCCCTAGAGCATTGACTGGCTTGCATCAGTGTGCATCCAGTGGAGCTGTAGTAATTTTGTAATACAGCATGTGCTGTCTGCCAAGTTAGCTATATGTTAAATTTCACAACCCGACCCCCCAAAAAAAATTTCAATGCTGATCTTCTGTGTTTTGTGAAAACTTCAGAGCCGTTTTATTGATAGTCTTCCGTTTTCAAGCACCGCAAGGTTTTGAATCAATAACACAAGACTCATCATCTCCCCATCCTGCTGTCCTGCTTATCCAGAAAAAGAAGAACACTTCGGGGTACCATGCTGCTTGTGAGATGGCTTGCTCATTAAAATATGCTGCATATTTTTAAAGAGCTGACAATTATCTATTTAGGGATACCAGGATATTTAGTAAGTAAGGAATCTGCGGAATCTGAGGAAAAACGGGCAATCAAATCCCCACACACACTTTTTTTTCTGTAAATCTGTAACTCATTTGTTAATCATATACAGTGCCTTGCATAAGTATTCACCCCCCTTGAACTTTTCCACATTTTGTAGTGTTACAACCTGGAATTAAAATGGATTTAATTAGGATTTTTGTCACTGATCTACACAAAAATAGTCCACAATGTCGAAGTGGGGAAAAAATCTACATATTTTTCAAAATTATTTACAAATAAAAAACTGAAAAGTCTTGATTGCATAAGTATTCACCCCCTTTGCTGTGACACCCCTAAATAAACTCTGGTGCAACCAATTGCCTTCAGAAGTCACATAATTAGTTGAACGGAGTCCACCTGTGTGCAATTAAAGTGTCACATGAACTCAGATTAAATACACCTGTTTCTGGAAGGCCCCAGAGTTTGTTAGAGAGCATATCTAAACAAACAGCATCATGAAGACCAAGGAGCTATCAAAACAAGTCAAAAGAAAGCCATTGCTGAAAAAACCCATATCAAATCCCGTTTGGATTTTGCCAAAAGGCATGTGGGAGACACAGCAAACATGTGGAAAAAGGTTCTCTGGTCTGATGAGACCAAAATTGAACTTTTTGGCCTTAGCATAAAACGCTATGTGTGGCGCAAAGCCAACACTGCTCATCACCCTGAGAACACCATCCCACAGTGAAGCATGGTGGTGGCAGCATCATGTTATGGGGATGCTTTTCATCGGCAGGGACTGGGAAACTGGTCAGGATTGAGGGCAAGATGGATGGAGCCAAATACAGGGAAATTCTAGAGGAAAACCTTTTCAGTCTGCAAGAGACCTAGGACTGGGGGAGGTTCACCTTCCAGCAGGACAATGACCCTAAACACACAGCCAAAGCTACACTGGAGTGGTTTAAAAACAAGAACCTGAATGTCTTAGAATGGCCCAGTCAAAGCCCAGACCTCAATCCGATTGAGAATCTGTGGCAAGACTTGAAAATTGCTGTTCACCAACGGTCCCCATCCAGCTTGACAGAGCTTGAGCAATTTTGCCAAGAAGAATGGGCAAAAATTGCAGGATCCAGATGTGCAAAGCTGGTAGAGACTTACCCAAAAGACTCACAGCTGTAATTGCTGCCAAAGGTGCTTCTATCAAGTATTGACTCAGGGGGGTGAATACTTATGCAACCAACAAATGCCTTTTTTTTTGTTAAATTAATTTTTGTGTCACAATAAAAAATATTTTGCACCTTCAATGTGTTAAGTATGTTGTGTAAATCAAATGGTAAAAATCCCAGTTAAATCCATTTTAATTCCAGGTTGTAACACTACAAAATGTGGAAAAGTCCAAGGGGGGTGAATACTTATGCAAGGCACTGTATATATCATATATATTCTGCTGCACCGGGCAAACTATAAACGTGCCCCCAAAAAAAACAGCATCATTCTCCTGGCCTTTTTTGCTGCAAAGGCATGCAGGGCTTCCTTCAGGTCAAGGTTTTGGGCTACTTCATGTTCAATTGAAATAGTTGCAAGTCCATTCGGCCAATCCTGTTTCATTGTAGACCGCAGATAACTTTTGATAAGTTTCAATTTCGAGAAGCTGCACTCCCCACTTGCAACAGTGACCGGCAGTGTTAATAGAATTCTCAGAGAAATAAATGTGTTTGGAAAAAACAGAAGACATATTGTTCTTGCAACTGACTCATTGTGTGACCCTAAGCAAGTCACTTAACCTCTTTGTGCTCCATCTTTCGGGTGAGATGTATTTGTAAGTGACTCTGCAGATGATGCATAGTTCACACCCCCTAGTCGCTGTAAGTTGCCTCGGATAAAGGCTTCTGATAAATAATAACGCTTAATTTTTTATAATGCCGGTCTGGCGACCGCAAAGAATAATCCCAGGCAATACACTGAAATGTGTATCGCACGGTTTCAAATAACAGGTTACAGTCTTGAAATAATAAACACAGTATAACACACACAACGACACACACACACACGATCACAAGTCTAGAGTGAGTGCTAACATGCAAGACGTGAAATACAATTATTTGTGTACAGTTGTGAAGTGTTGTCCGGGTTGGTGCTGGCCTTTAGCGACAGCTACAGGTATGTATTAGCCGTCTTATAAACAAACAAGTATATAATTAGATACAACAAAACCAACAAACACTAAAAACTCACGGTACAATTTGGTTTTACTTTAGCGGTTTACTCTTAACCATAACAAAGGAACAGATCACCTAGCCACGTCCCCTTTTGTACTTTCAGTCACGCCCCCTTGGTTAGCGAGTGCAACCGTTTCTCCTCCAATCTGCAGTTGCCGCATCTCTTCCCTTCTGGGGCGATGACTTGGTGTACTGTAGCTCCACCCCCTTTCACCAACTTCCACATTTCCCTTGGAATGAATTGTCAGACCATCCAGTCCAGGGCACTCTGTTCCCTTTACACAGCGCCCTCACAAGTCAGGAGGAAGATTTATAACCAAGATTCATTCTTTATCTGCCACACTAGCCCAGACAATTAACACACAACAGATCATGGTCCTATACAGATGCTCAGAATGAGCTGGAGGGGTTAGTGGCACATATGCACTATGCTCCCAACACGCTGGAAAAACAGAAATGTCATAGAAATTTGATTTCATGGCTTGTAAGTACATACTGACTTTAATGAAAATTAGGCACTTGGGAGTTTGTCTCAAAAATACATTGAGCACAACTGGCAACACACGAGAAAAAGCAGACTGGGAAATGCCAGCAACAATTGCAACTGTTTAAAACATGCTTTCAAAAGTTCTTAACAAATTGATGCAATTGTAAGTGTCAGAATTGTTGGCAGCTTTAGTACATCTCATTACAATATTTTTGATCCCTCATTTGCACTTTGCGTTTGTTTAGTACATTTCATGCTACACCTCCGACTGGTTTGCATGTGGTTTGCAACGATTGTGACAGACGCAACACTTTAGTTCATCTACCTCTTAGTATAATATATATACCCGACGGTGCGCTTCAGGTGAACAGTTCTGTGAGCGTCCTTTCGAGGGCTAGGATGAAGGCTAGCACCGCCCTGCAGGTCCAATGCACCTAACAACAGAACTAGGGCTGTCAAGCGATTGAAAAAATGTATCGCGATTTAATCTTCGATTTAAAATGTTAATCTCAGTTAATCTTGGTTTTAATCTCATAGTGATACAATTACTACACCCATCTCATTCAAATGTGTTTTACTACTGATATTATTATTAATATTATTATTATCATCATCCAAAAAACAGCCCATCATAAAAACCCTGTTTTCTTACTTCTGGATTCATATTGTTGGCCCCTCTTTATGGTTTTATATTTATTTACACAGAATTATACAGAAAAGTAGCATTTGCTGTTAAATTGTTTGAACCAACTGCTCAATCACAACAGAGTCAGTTTATTAATCACCTTACTGCATTTCAAATTAAAAAGTATATTTTCTTATCAGTTTCCTTTAAAACGGTATCCGTTATACTCATACTCATGAATTGTTTTTCATAAAAAAAATGTTTTTTTTTAAATAAATGTGTTCATTGAAAACAGCATTGGTACACATCAAAAATAAATAAATAATCCCATGATGGAGCAGCTCAGACATGTACAGGAATCCTTGTTATTATAATTGTCACTCCCAACATTGACATGGACTCAGTGACAACATCTATCTGAAATACTTACAGGGCTACTTAAGTGGGACACCTCCCTGTATCATACTGACATGATGCAGCTTAATTCACAGGCTTACAGAGATCCCGAAATAAATAAAAAAAGGTACTCTGTGGAAACTAACGGGTTTCATTTGTTGTTCTGTGTTGCTGCCTGTAGCAAAAGAACTGCTCCAAAAGAACTGCTACAAGGCGTGTTTACAGCACGCAGGTTGTACAGCAGACTAGATGCATTCTGTGATACTGGAACTAACAGATACAAGTAATAGTCTTTCTATCCAATGAACTGTCAGAAAGTTTAAAAAACAACAACTTCCCATTCATAAGTCCTTCACTTGTAGTGCTGCACTTATTGTGTTGCATTCACCCGAGTATATTAAAATATTAAAAGATTAACGTGCGTTAAGAAATGAATCTAAAAAAAAAGAATGTGTTAATCGCAGAAATTAACTGGGATTAACTGACAGTCCTAAACAGAACATTAACGGAATATAAACAACCAAACACAGAACACTCACACACGCACAAACAGAACACGCAGTCCAGTGGCCACGCCCCCCATGCTTGCGCTGCAGTTCTGAATGAGAGCTCTCAGCTGTCAGTCTTGCATGCACAACACAACACAGATGCTCACTGTTAAAAAATCTTGTCTTTAACCCAGGATTTGCATAGCACAGGAGAGTAGAAGTGAGTAAAATCTGTATCCCTTACATGATAAGTGGGTAAACACAATATTGCCCAAATTACAAGTGGGTAAACGCCATTTACCTGTGTATATCCTCGACTACAGCACTGGTTGTAAACCCTTATCAAAATAAAAAGACAGGGTCAAGGGATTTTTATTTCTGGAATAATAGCACGACAATCATAGCATGCTACCTCTATTTTTCTTGTAAATGTAGCTAGTGTGACTTTGCAACTCTTTTTTTAAGGCTGCAACATCGACAATGGATAATTGCAAAGCATATGACATGGTTTATTTAGATTTCCAGAAAGCTCCCACATAAAAGATTAATTCTCAAACTGAATGCAGTAGGGATTCAAGGAAATGCATGCACACGGATTAGGGAGTGGTTAACATGTAGAAAACAGAAAGTACTGATTAGAGGAGAAACCTCAAAATGGAGCGAGGTAACCAGTGGTGTACCACAGAGATCAGTATTAGATCCTCTGCTATTCCTAATCTACATTAATGACTTAGATTCTGGTATAGTAAACAAACTTGTTCAATTTGCAGACGACACAAAAATAGGAGGAGTGGCAAACACTGATGCAGCAGCAAAGGTCATTCAAAATGATCTAGACAGCATTAAGAACTGGGCAGACACATGGTAAATGATATTTAATAGAGAAAGGTGTAAGGTACTGCATGCAGGCAATAAAAATGTGCATTATAAATACCATATGGGAGATACTGAAATTGAAGAAGGAATCTATGAAAAAGACCTAGTAGTTGACTCAGAAATGTCTTCATCTAGACAATGTGGGGAAGCTATAAAAAAGGCCAACAAGATGCTCAGATATATAGTGAAAAGTGTTGAATTTAAATCAAGGGAAATAATGTTAAACCTTTACAATGCATTAGTAAGACCTCATCTAGAATACTGTGTTCAGTTCTGGTCACCTCGCTATAAGAAGGATATTGCTGCTCTAGAAAGAGTGCAAAGAAGAGCGACCAGAATTATTCTGGGTTTAAAAGGCATGTCATATGCAGGCACAATAAAACAATTGAATCTATTCAGTCTTGAACAAAGACGACTACCGCCGATCTGATTCAAGCATTCAAAATTCTAAAACGTATTGTCAATGTCGACCCAAGGGACTTTTTCAATGTGAAAAAAGAAACAAGGACCAGGGGTCACAAGTGGAGATTAGATAAAGGGGCATTCAGAACAGAAAATAGGAGGCACTTTTTTACACCGAGAATCGTGGGAATTTGGAACCAACTCCCCAGTAATGTTGCTGAAGCTGACACCCTGGTATCCTTCAAGAAGCTGCTTGATGAGATTCTTGGATCAATAAGCTACTAACAACCAGACGAGCAAGATGGGCCGAATGACCTCCTCTCGTTTGTAAAACTTTTTATGTTCTTATGCTCTCTACTCTACATTTACATCACCATACAGTCTAGATATTTAAAAAAAATATCCACAGCTAGTTAATGTGCTGTGTAAAAGCAGTGCCAATAAGCTATCGCTACTAATTCCAATTAATGATAAAAATGATAATAAATAATCAGGGCCGGCCTTAGTCTGTGTGGGGTCCTAGGCGGGGGTCCTAGGCGGGGGCCCTAGATGGTGACGACCCCCTTCCCCAAAAAATATCTGTATATATAAACTGTTTATATATCATTTCTGATTCTTATCCTTTTTATATAAATCTAAAATTATATTTGACTGATTTACTTTTCAAATCCATGTGTAACATTTCACATTTGGATGATGCACATTCAGCTGCAGTTTTGAGTGCTCTTTAATTTTGTTGCTGTGTAAATTACACTAAACAATATGCCCAACAAAACATCATGACATTTTTTTCTGAATATTCTAGCCAAGAAACAGCTTTATTTTATACCACGCTGCATTTACAAGTGTACTTCCAAACATTTAATTTATTGCAGATACCTATTCAGACCGTTGGTGTGGTGGTTTGTCTTACTTTAATACACACAATCTCGATTTCATTATCAATTAATAGTAGCCTACTCTAAGAAAAGTCTCCAGTAAAACTTTAAAAGACGATGCTGCACTGTCCTGCGCCGTGTCTTGGTTTTCTTCGGTGGAATGTAAAGTGGGACAGGCTATTGATTAGCCTATCAGACAGCTAACCCTTAGATGCTGCATTTTTAAATTAAATTTCTTATGATCAAGTACACTCACGTGAGGAAATACGTCCACTTTGTCAGTCAAAGTGCAAATGTGGTAACGTTACATTGGTAAGCAGAAATCAATATTTTGGAGATGATTATTGTGAAGAATCTGAATCGGATTCATTTGCTTCCCGAAGCAGATTTTTATTTGGAGGTTTCTCTGGATACGGCAGCAGAGCTCCTTGTTGCCGCTTGACTTGAATTTCTTTTTTTCATTTTACAATGGCCCGACTTCGTTACTTGCGAGGGACCCGAAATAACACTCGCTAGACTGTTTCAACTCTGAAAGACGTCATACTATTTGTGGCCAGTGGGGTCCCTAAGCGGCCGCCTAGCTCGCCTGGCCCTAAGGCTGGCCCTGTAAATAATAAGTATTGGAGGAGCAATATAAAGTAAAAAAGCAATTACAATGACATTGAAGCTGCTTCCTATTTAACTGATGGTCTCTGCAGAAGACAGTCTGTGATTGCAGGGACAGACTGTGAGGTGGCTCTCTTGATTGTTTTAGAGCCAGCTCAGTCCAGGGGAGATCAGGAAGCTGATTGTTTCAGAGCCAGCTCAGTCCAGGGGAGATCAATAAGCTGATTGATTCAGAGCCAGCTCAGTCCAGGGGAGATCAGGAAGCTGATTGTTTCAGACCCAGCTCAGTCCAGGGGAGATCAGGAAGCTGATTGATTCAGAGCCAGCTCAGTCCAGGGGAGATCAGGAAGCTGATTGTTTCATAGCCAGCTCAGTCCATGCGAGATCAGGAAGCTGATTGTTTCAGAGCCAGCTGTCCAGGGGAGATCAGGAAGCTGTTTCAGAGCCAGCTCAGTCCATGCAAGATCAGGAAGCTGATTGTTTCAGAGCCAGCTCCGTCCAGGGGAGATCAGGAAACTGTTTCACAGCCTCCTCAGTTTGGGGGAGATCAGGAAGCTGTTTCAGAGCCAGCTGTCCAGGGGAGATCAGGAAGCTGTTTCAGAGCCAGCTCAGTTCGGGGGAGATCATTAATGTGTACTGTGTTTTTTTTACAGCAATAAAGATGTTGGCTGAGGTGGAGCAGAGCACTAAAGCCCAGTCTTTCACCACGATGGCTTCTTAATAAAAAAAAAAAATTTAAACAGGGGTCAGTTCATGTCCTCAACCAGGCCTTGTGACTCCAGTTTTGACTGGTATAAAAAACTAGCCAGGATATGAAGGCTATTCAATGATTTTTACTCAGTACAGTAAATATACAGAGTATAGTTCATTTAGTCTGTAGCAAATCACCACCCAGCTCTGGAATACACATGGAACATCTCAGAAACGGGTACAGTATGTCATTGTTAGACATCTCCATCACAGCTTTGAATTCCACCATTGACACCACTATCTACTGCAAACCAACCGATTCTCATTCGTATCTGCAGTGGGACTTCTCACACCCAAAGGCTTGCAAGACAAACTGTACATTGGAGAAACTAAAAGGCGTTTAGCAGACTGCTTTGTGAAACATTTATAAAGCATTTGAATCAATAATACTACATTTCCAGTAGCTCGACATTTCAACAATGATAATCACACTGCTGAAGACATCACTCAGTGCTATGGAACAAATGCTCAGAAACAAAGGGAACATGAGTTTATCTTCAAACTATCAACTTTGGATCCTCTTGGAATGAACAATCTATTCTGATATAATCATGACATCATCCACAGAATTCTTGAAAAATAATACGTTTACTGCACTGTTTACTTTTCATTCTACACATCTCAAGAACGGCTTTTGTCCAAAACGTCCTGAAATAAAATAATTTTAATCATTTAAACCTTTTGTGTACAAGCAAGAGAGATAGAGAGAGTTTTTGAGTTTTAAAATCCCTTTTTTGTATCCAAAAAACGACAAAAAACGTTTTTTTGTTTTGACCTTTATAGGAGCACATTAAGCTCCCCCTCCTTGCTCACATAATAAACCCAGTCCCCAATGCACTAACGGTCTTTAAAACTGTCCAAGTCCTGCACCATTTGATAATAGTAAAAATCAATCTTAATCCTAGAGACCATCAGGATTCTAAAAACACTCACAGCATTACTAAAACCAGTGGCGAACATCTTGTTCTTTCGGGATTTTAAAATGGCCAATTTCACCTGACCCAGTACAAAGTTGACCAGTGAGCTCCTGTTTCTTTGTTTAAAACTATATTTAATGTTAAAAACAAAGAGCTGTTTTGTAAAAACAACTCCCAAGGAAGCCAGCAGGTTCTCTAAAAACACAAAAAAGGGCTGCAGCCGGGGGCAGTCTGAAAACAGATGGAAAACATAAGGGGCACTCATCACTGACCCCCGGCTCCACACGGCTCAAGTACTGGTTTGTAGCTATAATTCCGTGCAGCACTCTCCACTGCGGGACAGAAGGGGCACTGATCACTGACCCCAGGCACCACATGGCTCAAGTACCGGTTTGTAGCTATAATTCCGTGCAGCAGTCTCCACTACAGGTCTCCGGAGCGCTTGAGCAGGGGCAGTTTATATAAAACTCTCCAGACAGGGGATTCATTGTCAGGAGCACTGAGGTAAGCTCTCCACTTAGTGTCCCCCAGGTCCTTCAGTTGTTTATAGTGATGCTTTTTAATGCACATTTCATACAGCTGCTTTTTCTCTGCTGTGTGGAAAGCCACCTCTACCACTTTCTTCAACAGCAGTATTTTGCCAGGTGACTCCTCTGGAACTGAGGGGGAGACCAGCACTGCGGGGAACAGGGGCTCCTGCTCTGGAACCAAGCACTCTGTCGAAAAACTAGTGGGAACTGGGACACAGCTGGAATAAAAGCCTGTAAACCACTCAGGATCTTTTCTACAAATCACATTGATTTGATGTTAAGTTCTGTGGCTAACTCCCTGCTGGCTTTCCATTTAAATAGACTAAAATCAATCAGCTAGCCAAGCTTAATAAAACCTGCTTTATAAAACACTGCATACATATGTGCAGAATTAAAACGCTCACATTTAAAGAAGGGGTTAAAAAACAGGGGCTCCTCAAAAACCCCATTGTGTGCACAGCGACTCCTCTGATGTAGTGTTTTTTTAAAATCCTTCATGCATTAAGCAGGTTTTATAAAAATATCCAGCCTGCTTTCATTGAGCTGCTCAGTGGGTATTAAAACAGGTGCTTGTCGAGCCCCAGCCCTCCGCCCTGTGCAGGAGGCGAGTAAGCCAGGCCTCTCCAGCTCAGCTCTGGGGCATAGAGCAGCTTTTGGGCAGCCTGCAGCCTGAACACTGCCACTCTGCTGGGGATATCAATCAGCGGTGCGGATAAAAGCGCCGCGTCTTTTGTTATTATTTATAATTTAAAAACTCTGTGAGGATGCGTGACTGATCAGCTACTGATTATTTAACTAGCTGACAGTCACGCATGCACTGTGGCCGAGGGGTTATAAGATAATTAACTGCTAGTTAACCTGCAGGGGGGAGTGTAGAGTCTAGAGAGGAGAGTGAGAGAGAGAGAGAGAGAGAGAGAGAGAGAGAGAGAGAGAGAGAGAGAGAGAGAGAGAGAGAGAGAGAGAGAGAGAGAGAGAGAGAGAGAGAGAGAGAGAGAGAGAGGAGAATATAAAAGAACAATTGCTATATTTAAAAATATACTTGTTTCTGTTTGTTTGGCCATCGCGCCTTTTTGTTTTGTGTTTTGTTATTGTTTAAATCTTTTGTTTTTGGTTTGTTTATTTAATAAATCCAGCTGAGTGCCGTAGCATTCAGCTTCACCCGCCCATCCATTGTTTTGATTCAGTTACTTCCTGGTCCGTGACGTCACCACACCTCACCACTGCAAGCCATCCTGTCACATATGGTGTCCTGCGTGGGACAAACAACGCCTCCAGGAGCCGGACCAGGACAGAAAAGTGTGTTTTTTTTTGTTTGTTCGTTTTTTTTTTTCTTCAAATAAATAATGGGAAAAAGTAGCCGGAGGAGAAAGCAGCAGCAACAGCAGCAGGAGGCGCAGCAACAGCAGCGCGGGGCTGGTCGTAAGTCCTGTGGGGTCCTTACCACGCTGGACGTCTGCCTCACCTGCCTGAAGGGTGAGGAGTGGTGCTTTGCGGTTGGTGAGGTCGGGCACGTGGCACCCGACCAACCCCCTCCATGGCAGGAGAGGAAGGAGACTGAGCGTCCAGCAAGGGTGAGAGAGGACCCGCATCCTCCGAGGCGGAAGAATCCTGTCTCCTCTGAGGGGATCTGGGACTGGCTGGCGGAACCTGAGAGGAATATCGTGGACGCCCTCCCTGCTGTGATCAACCTCCTGTGGGCGAGAGATGGGGAGCGCTGGGAGGCCTGGGAACAGAAATACCACCCAGCATCCCTCCCAGACATCGCAGCCATGGTGCTCAACTATCTGGCTGCAGATATGGGAGCGGCCCCGCTGCTGTTTCCAGCGCCAGAAGGAGAGGAGCCATCGCTGCCATCTCCAGCGCCAGAGGTCGAGGAGCCCTCGCCACCGTCTCCAGCGCCAGAGGGAGAGGAGCCGTTGCTGCCGTCTCCAGCGCCAGAGGGAGAGGAGCCGTTGCTGCCGTCTCCAGTGCCAGAGGGTGAGGAGCCCTCGCCACTGTCTCCAGCACTAGGAGCAGAGCAGCAGGAGCTGCCTCTGTCTCCACCACCGCCAGGAGCAGAGCAGCAGGAACTGCCTCTGTCTCCACCACCGCCAGGACCAGAGCAGCAGGAGCTGCCTCTGTCTCCACCACCGCCAGGAGCAGAGCAGCAGGAGCTGCCTCTGTCTCCACCACCGCCAGGAGCAGAGCAGCAGGAGCTGCCTCTGTCTCCACCACCGCTAGGGGCAGAGCAGCAGGAGCTGCCTCTGCCTCCGCCACCTCCACCAGCAGAGGGTGAATACCTGCTGGTTGCGCCTCAACCACCGTGGGAGGACTGCTTGCCACTCCCACCTCCACCAGCAGAGGGTGAATACCTGCTGGTTCCGCCTCAACCGCCGTGGGAGGACTGCTTGCCGCGCCCAGTTCCACCAGCAGAGGGTGAATGCCTGCTGGTTCCGCCTCAGCCGCCGTGGGAGGACTGCTTGCCCCTCCCACCTCCACCAGCAGAGGGTGAATACTTGCTGGTTCCATCTCCACCTCCACCAGCAGAGGGTGAATACCTGCTTCCACATCCACCGTCATGGGAAGGATTGCTCCTGCCCTGCCTCGCACCGCCCAAGGATGCCTGCCTCGCACCGCCCAAGGATGCCTGTCTCGCACTGCCCAAGGTTGCCTGCCTCACACCGCCCAAGGATGCCTGCCTCGCACCGCCCAAGGATGCCTGCCTCGCATCGCCTGGGGCTGCCTGTTGCTCCACATCGCCTGGGGCTGCCTGTTGCTCCGCATCGTCTGGAGAGCCACCAGTTACAGGGTACGAGGGAGAAGTGGAGCTCCCTCTGCCGTCTCCATGGTCAGAGGCTCCCCTCCTGAGTTTGCCTCCCGAGGGTCCGCTGCTGCTGCCATCGCCTCCCGAGGGTCATGTTTTGCCTGGGGTCGCAACCAGTCCTGCCATGCGGCAGGAAATACCATGGCTGGAACCCCATGAAGGGAGCTGCCGGCCACGAAGAAGGGGGGGGGGAGGTCAGGAGACCAGCTCCCCAGTCACACTTTCGCGGCAGGAAATACTGTGGCTGGAGCCCCATGAAGGGCAGCTGCCAGCCATGAAGAAGGGGAGGTCAGGAGACCAGCTCCCCGCAGCAATTTCAGCTGCAGGAGAAAGGGTGGCCGAGCGCCACGGAGGGAGGTGCCGGCCATGAAGAAGGGGGCCACCCCAAATTTTGACCAGAGGAGCCGGCCTGTCGCGGGCCATCGGAACACTACGGCTGTTGGGGTGGGAGGAGGACATCCCATCGTGGCTGCCACCTTTGGCCCGTTGCTGCCCCTGTTCCTGGGCCGGGACTACGAACCGGGACTTTGGGAACTAAGGGGAAGGTGGCCGAAAAGGACATGTGTGCTGCGCAGGGGGCATGTGTGGCGGAGTGTCCCGCCCTATGTATTTATTTATTATTATTTGTATTTGTTTGCGGCGCGGACAAAAGCGCCGCCTTTTGTTATTATTTATAATTTAAAACCCCTGTGAGGATGCGTGACTGATCAGCTACTGATTATTTAACTAGCTGACAGTCACGCATCCTTACCAAACGCTGCAGACTGTGGCCGAGGGTAATAAGATAATTAACAGCTAGTTAACCCCTCGGCCAGAGTATAAGAACCTGCAGCTGTCCGTGCTGTGGGGGTTGAGAGGAGAGTACAGGAGAATACGGTAGAGCGAGCGGGAAAAAAAACAATTGCTATATTTAAAAATATACTTGTTTGTTTGGCCATCGCGCCTTTTTGTTTTGTGTTTTGTTATTGTTTAAATCTTTTAAACAATAACTGAGTACGTTTGCAGAGTATAAAAAATGTTTCTGGTCTGGGAAGAAGGATTTTACCTCTACTCGCCTCCTACCCTTTGTTTTATCAAGGAAAGTGCTGATTTCTTTAACCCTTTGTGATCCTATGTCGGTCCGACATCATCAAAAAGACGTAAAACACAGGTCTCTAGTCTCTAGTCTAGCCGAGAAAATCATTCAATGGCCGAGTGAGACCAATAGGAGCCGAGATAAGCCGGAAAAAAAGGGCGGATCTGAGAAATACACATAGCCCCGGCACCACAGAGATAACACGGACATAACCAAACAAGATAGCTGCTTCTGCATCCAGTGCTCAAAGAATATCACAGACATTTGCAGAGCTTTTTGAGATGTTATAGTAATAAAATAATGACTTGGAAAGCATTATTGAGGAGTTTGGTGATAAAACGAGTGATCAGGAGTCATATCAGTATGCACGACAATGAAGAGGTATGTGAAAAATACAGCGAACAAGGGGTGGGGCGGGGCTGGAGATGCAGTACTGAGTGTCCTGTTGATATGCTGTGCCTTTTAAACCTGTTTTACTGTGAAAAAAAACAGCGCTGAATAAATGGACCGCAAAGGGTTAATAGTATATAATTTGCCCTTACCGGTTTGGCTGGCTGAGATGTCAGAGAGCTGCGAGGTGTCAGAGAAATTTCCATCTTCCTCTACGCACTCCTCGTATAATGACATCTCCTCCTCGTCCACCGATTCCTCTGCCTCTACCGCCACCAGCTCCTTCGCCACTGCTGACCTCCTGGGCTGAGAGGAGCCACCCAGGACAGGATCCCCAGAAGAGCCAGCTTGAACTCCGTGTTCGTCTCTCACGACTCCCCCTGTACAGCTGGGTACCTCCACTGGGGCCGACAGAGATTCACCTCCGCTGACCCCACCCGATACCTGAACCTGAGATGAGGGATCAGTGGGCTGCGAATCACCTTCCCCACCCTCCTCCGTCCGACTGCTCTGTCCCACCGCAGCGCAGGGCTGAGACCCTCCACTACTGCTGTGAGAAACCATAATAGGTCCCCAAATCGACACCCCCCCGCAGTGTCGGCTTCCTCTCCTTCAGCCTCCACTTCTTCCCTGCCACCTTAAACTCTCCCTCTGGTCAGCATCAGCCGATGCTATGGCAGCCTCTGGTTTGGCTGCGGGCTCGCTGCTGGTGAAGTGTTGCTGGGCTGTGTCGCCCGGTTCCAGTCTCTCTGTCTCTTCCACCTGCGCTCTCTGAACCACCCCAGCCCCCTGACCGTTGCCACTGCTATTACCACTCGGACCTGCTTCTGCTTTTAACTAGGGGCATGCATGTTTGAGGTGCCCTTGTTCCCCACAACAAAAACATTTCATTATGTCTGTACTTGCAAACACTACATAGTCCCTGCCTTCAATGTTAAAACGCCATGCAACATTTAAAACAAAATCAGGGTCATTCAGAAGCACAAAAACCTGCCTTCTGAAAGACATTACATGTTTAATTTCTTGTGCCTTGCAACCAAGTTGAATTTGTTTAAAAGGTGACATTGTTTTGCCGTATCAAGAGAGCTCTCTCTCAACTACGGCGTTATCAATAAACGGGGGAATATTTGAAAGAATAACTGTAGTCAAAGGTGTAGATAGGGGCATGACTGAAATTAATGAACCATTTATAACAAACCCTTCTTCCACAATTTTATTGACCAGGTTTTCTTGACTCAGGAAAACATTAGGCCCTGCCCTGGTAGAAAACTATACACTCTGCTGGAGAGAACAGATTAAATATCAAAACAAACTCCACCTCTACAGTCTCAACAGGGAATACACCCTGGCAAAGTATCTCATTATCCAGAGCACAGTGGAGACCCATAGAGGAACGACTGTGTACCCAGTGCCACAGTGGAGAGATTGAGACCTAGACCCAATTCATCCTCCACTGTGAGAGGTACAGAGAGCTGAGAGAGCGATACTCCCTCAGGCTGGTAGACAGAATAGAGGGCTTTCTGCTCCAGAGCCAAGAGGAGAAACTGGGAGAGAGGAGAGAGGGAGCAGTAATAGCTGCAGAGTTTATAGCGTCCTGCCACAGGGCCAGAGACACACAGCAGATGAACCTGACAAATATCATTTCTGTTTATTTCATGGCTGTTCTTTTGTGTTAATGCATTGCTGCACATATTTGGCAATACTTGTTGAACCTGTCATGTCAGTACAATGAGAGAGAGAGAGAGAGACCCACCCATGTACAGTGTGTCCCATAGTCATCTGTTGACTATCTGCACCACATATCAAAATGATCTGAATGTGTTCCTCATGCTTAAAGGCATTTAACACCCAAAAGAAAGGCAGACAACCAGTTTTAACAATTATGCCTGTGATGCCTGACTTATGGGGCACCCTGTATAACACGTCAGAAATGCAGCTTTTAGAAGCCTTTTTTGCTGGAATAGTTAAGCCTAGTAAATAACAATCTAAGCAGGAACAACAATAGAGAATGATAGAGAGCACCCATAATACAATATTACATGTATGAAGTAACTTGCAACTGGGAGATGCAGCTTTTATATATTACAGAACGCATACCATTTACAAAATCAGCACACTTACACAAAAGTGTAATCAGCACACTTACACATAAAGTGTGTACTACATATTGTGGGTGTTTTCATCCCCCCAAGCGCTAATAGAAACAGAACTTATTTTGTAATTTTGTGGGTTGACAATTCCCCTTTCCCAGCCTTTAGTATCTTCTTGATATATTACTTCTCCCAGCAGATTCATAAACTATAGTTTCGGCAAGATGTGAGAAATTGCTTTATATATCACTGCCAGTCACCCAGGGGAACACTATGAGCCCTGTGTTATGCCTGTGTGCGACAGTATTGTTTTAAATACGTCTGTAATTCTTTGACAGAGAAATGTGACATTAATCTGCAGTCAGTTTAGACGTTTTAACTGCCTGTACGCCCTAAGTCGGGAGTCTTTTGTAAACTTGGCTATAAGTGCTGAGTTTGACATTTGTGTGTCAGCTGATTTATTGGAAATGAAGGTTTAGAGACTGCAAATATTTCTCCTTCATATAATCATGTAGCTGGGTCTGCCTGAGGGCCAGAGATGCAAATAAGAGACAGCATGGAACTTCAAAAGAGAATGGAAATGTGGGTTTGTGGGGATCCCACCCAGATACACTTGTGCAAAGCAGAAAAGTGCATTAATCCCCAATCACCCAGGCGACGCACAAAATAAACACACAGTAATCTAAGCTGGACTGCCTCTGCACAAGCAGAAGAAAATACTACAATTAAACAGTTCATTAAGCAACTAAAAGGGAGGGGGAAAAAAAACAGTCAAGACTTTGACTGGGGTTGAAAGTGAACCCACATTCATATTTTTGTATTTATTCGTGTATTTATTTATTTATTGATCAATGGCTCTCTGTTACTTCACCCCTGTTTTTCTATCCAGTTGATCTCCAGGGCTGAAGACCACTGTATGTCATCACTGGCAATGTTTACAGCCTGGAAGTGGTAGGCTAGTGTCAGTTTGGTACGATTAACATCGTTCCATGTTTCAAAATGCATCAGCTTGAAGAATCAGTATCTTTCTCAGCTTACCTATCTCCTGTATTGCCGCTGCAAATCTCACTTATCGCACAACTTCAGAACAAATAACGCAAGGGACAATGAAACTCGGTTAAAAATCCTTGTTCAGTTATTATTTATTTATTAGCAGACACCCTTATCCAGGGCGACTTACAATTGTTACAAGATATCACATTATTGTTACATACAATTACCCATTTATACAGTTGGGTTTTTACTGGAACAATCTAGGTAAAGTACCTTGTTCAAGGGTACAGCAGCAGTGTCCCCCACCTGGGATTGAACCCACGACCCTCCGGTCAAGAGTCCAGAACCCTAACCACTACTCCACGCTGCTGCATGCGTTTGATAAACACTTTGTTCAGGATATTCAGCATGCCTGAAATTCGCCTGGTATTTTGCTGAATGAAATGCAACAGTACAGTGTTGTAATTGAGTCACAAAAATTGGGAGTCAAGTCTTTGACATGCCAAGCTCGAGTCGAGACACAGAGTTTGCTCGATTCGAGTCAATTTGAGTCATTAGTTCTGACAGTTCGAGACAGTTTGATTTAGCGGGTCACAGCGATGAGGCGACATTCCAAGTGGAGCATTTAAAATTGGGTAGAAAAAAAAAATGTTACAAAAAAACTGATTCTAAAAAACAGCAATGCCTTTTCTCTTTTCTATAAATCTGTATTTGGCTTCAATGATCTGGAGCAGCTATTGGTTCAGAGTGTGAGAAACACTTCAAAGGGAAGGAAACCTGTGTGCCTGCAGCTACAACCACCTGCAGGTACAGTAAACAAACTTGAAAGCCATACTGTACTGTCACTGAGGCTGGCTTTTTTCCAGTTGGTGCACAGAAGGGTAACTAAGGAAGGATGTAGTAAACAGTCACTCAGGAATCAGATTGAAGTGTAAACCGAAGCTGCAGGATTGTAGGGCACAGATTTGTAGTGATTCTTTTATGGGTCTTCTGTGAATTAATACTCACTTCTGTAATGTACTTGAAGATGAGTATTCATCAACTGGAGACTAGAAAAACTTTGTGGCACTTCCCTTATAAAGGTTTCCTGTAGTTCAAGCCTAGCAAAGTGTAATAAAACACAGTGAAAGCATTGTAAAGCATAGGTCAACATTTGTAAAGACCACTTCTCAGATTAAAACTCTTGGGCAACATCAGAAAGAAACAGTTATGAAAAATAAAAGCCCAGATAACACAGGTTATCTACAAAAACTGAAACGTTCAAAAAATAACCACCAAAAATGGGAATAACTAAACTCAGAAAAACCAAAGCCCTGAGTACAGCTTATCATTTCCTATATTCCACATGGACAATGCAGCTGCATCCTGTTTGATATATAGCCTAAATGCTCCTTTAACATCCACACTTTCAATAGCACCTGCATATAGAGAATATTATTTAAATCGTTCTGCTCTGCGACTGAGGGAAGGAGACCATTGGGAAGGAGACAATTCTTCACACAGAGAGTGGTAAGGGTATGAATGGGCTACCTAGTTATGTTGTTGAGGCAGAATCACTTGGATCCTTTAAGACCCAGCTTGACAAAGTTTTGAGGTCACTCAGCTGCTAGGAACCGGATGAGCGTAGATGGGCCGAATGGCCTCTTCTTATTCGTCAATGTTCTTATGTTCTGAAGTTAAAGGTTTTGGGGTACAGTAGTAGTCTGATTTATGTGTAGATGTTGATGGACCATTTGCCTCTGGTTAAAGCAACAACATGTATGTGGCTCACATCCTCTCTAACAGAATTATGTTCAGTTCCTCCCTAACGGACAGATAGTGACCCCTACTGGAAAAACAATTTGACTTCAGTTCATGATGATTTCTTCTTTTCATGACGTTTTTTTTATATTGTACTGAATTGGGATGATGAAAGTTTCTGGACTGGCGTTAGCGTTGTTCAACTGCTTTTATACTTTACCAGTGTGCCGTCATTGTCCAGTTCTGTTCACCGCTTTCAGGGCAGTCTTGGCACTTTTCATCATGTGATTAGCTGGTCGTTCCAACCTGCAGGGGGCCAGGATTGTGTTCCATAACTCCAGTCACAGCATTTTGTTGTTGTCGTTTTTCATGCATTTTTATTAAGTGAGCGATGCCCTGCAGTGGGTTGCTATGGTGACTGGCTTTATTTGAGGCCTACTATATGGGACGAGCTATAAAATGAAGAGGAGAGTATGGGACTAGCTATAAAATGAAGAGGAGAGTATGGGACTAGCTATAAAATGAAGAGGAGAGTATGGGACTAGCTATAAAATGAACAGGAAAGTATGGGACTAGCTATAAAATGAACAGGAGAGTATGAACCACATAGGCCGGGGGGAGGTCTGGTCTCATCGTTGCTTTGTTTCCCTTCCTGTATTCAGCCTGTGTCTGACTGACCCCTACTTCCTGTCTTACCCCTTGGGCCTTATTGCCGGCGTCTCCAAAGCACGCTTTCTCATTTCCCAGCACACAGGCCAGCCGCCCACTTCTCCTTTCCTTGCTATTTGTTTTGGAGAGGAGCAATGTTTTTTTTTTCTTTCTTTCTGTTAATGTTGGTCAATGTACAGTAGCACTCATGAAAGCTGAGTGACAATGGTGAACCATATAAAAGCAGCGGCCTCAGATTCTGAATTGATGGTTAGAAATTCTTTGAATTTGGTGCCACCCAAAGGCCATAAACGAGAATGCATCCACATTGGGATTGTTCAAGTTCAGTGGCTGGTGATAAATTCAGCCTGATTTGTTGTCATGCAACAGGTATTTATCATTGATGCCTGTGTTGTTGTTCTTGGCCTGCTAGACATGGTCATAATTTGAGTTTGTCAAAAAAGTTTGTTATGTAATTTACTGTTTTTTTTTATATATATATATATATATATATATATATATATATATATATATATATATACAGTACTGTGCAAAAGTTTCAGGCAGGTGTGAAAAATGCTGTAAAGTAAGAATGCTTTCAAAATAGACATGTTAATAGATTATATTTATCAATTAACTAAATGCAAAGTGAGTGAACAGAAGAAAATCAAAATCAAATCCATATTTGGTGTGACAACCCTTTGCCTTCAAAACAGCATCAATTCTTCTAGGTACACTTGCACAAAGTCAGGATTTTGTAGGCATATAGTCAGGTGTATGATTAAACAATTATACCAAACAGGTGCTAATGATCATCAATTCAATATGTAGGTTGAAACACAATCATTAACTGAAACAGAAACAGCTGTGTAGGAGGAATAAAACTGGGTGAGGAACAGCCAAACTCAGCTAACAAGGTGAGGTTGCTGAAGACAGTTTACTGTCAAAAGTCATACACCATGGCAAGACTGGAGCACAGCAACAAGACACAAGGTAGTTATACTGCATCAGCGAGGTCTCTCCCAGGCAGAAATTTCAAGGCAGACAGGGGTTTCCAGATGTGCTGTCCAAGCTCTTTTGAAGAAGCACAAAGAAACGGGCAACGTTGAGGACCGTAGACGCAGTGGTCGGCCAAGGAAACTTACTGCAGCAGATGAAAGACACATCATGCTTACTTCCCTTCGTAATCGGAAGATGTCCAGCAGTGCCATCAGCTCAGAATTGGCAGAAAACAGTGGGACCCTGGTACACCCATCTACTGTCCGGAGAAGTCTGGTAAGAAGTGGCCTTCATGGAAGACTTGTGGCCAAAAAGCCATACCTCTGACGTGGAAACAAGGCCAAGCGACTCAACTATGCACGAAAACACAGGAACTGGGGTGCAGAAAAATGGCAGCAGGTTCTCTGGACTGATGAGTCAAAATTTGAAATATCTGGCTGTAGCAGAAGGCAGTTTGTTCGCCGAAGGGCTGGAGAGCGTACACGAATGAGTGTCTGCAGGCAACAGTGAAGCATGGTGGAGGTTCCTTGCAAGTTTGGGGCTGCATTTCTGCAAATGGAGTTGGGGATTTGGTCAGAATTAATGGTCTCCTCAATGCTGAGAAGTACAGGCAGATACTTATCCATCATGCAATACCATCAGGGAGGCATCTGATTGGTCCCAAATTTATTCTGCAGCATGACAACGACCCCAAACATACAGCGAAAAGTCATTAAGAACTATCTTCAGCGTAAAGAAGAACAAGGAGTCCTGGAAGTGATGGTATGGCCCCCACAGAGCCCTGATCTCAACATCATCGAGTCTGTCTGGGATTACATGAAGAGAGAGAAGCAACTGAGGCTGCCTAAATCCACAGAAGAACTGTGGTTAGTTCTCCAAGATGTTTGGGCCAACCTACCTGCCGAGTTCCTTCAAAAACTGTGTGCAAGTGTACCTAGAAGAATTGATGCTGTTTTGAAGGCAAAGGGTTGTCACACCAAATATTGATTTGATGTAGATTTTTCTTCTGTTCACTCACTTTGCATTTTGTTAATTGATAAATATAAACTATTAACATGTCTATTTTTGAAAGCATTCTTACTTTACAGCATTTTTTCACACCTGCCTAAAACTTTTGCACAGTACTGTATATATATACAAACAATAACAGAGAATTATATTTAAAAAAATGCAGATGATCTGTTTAAAAGATATAATACCTTGACCTGCATTCAAGGTTATTGAGCTTTTAATCTCATCATGCAACACTGCCTGTTACACTTTACCCTTTAAACTCGGTGATCAGCTGCGACCACTCTCTGCAAGAGCCTGGCTCTAGTTGGTTGGAGACAATCTGATGTTTAAAGGAGGAGCGTGTAAAGGGCAGTGTTGTGTGATGCACTGTGGTTATGGATTCTGCCCCCCATTGATGGGATGAGCTTTAAAACTACTCCTTCAGAGGAGCCTGGCTCTTTTGCGCCATGGTGAAGATGCTCAGTTGTAGTCGGAGCCCAGTTACACCAACCACAGTCTTAGCTCTGCTCTTGTACCTTTTCCACCCAAGGATGAGCGCAGCGGCCCCAGGAGAGACGCGACCCCCCTCAATCTGAACCACTACGCCACCAAGAAGAGCGTGGCGGAGAGCATGCTGGACGTGGCTCTGCTCATGGCCAATGCCTCGCAGCTGAAGGCCGTGATCGAGCAGGGGCCCGGGTTCAAGTATTACATCACCCTCCTTGCCCTCATCAGCCTCTCTCTGCTCTTCCAGGTGATCATCGGAGGCCTCTTCATTGCCATGGGTGAGTAGAGACGGCCCCAGCACCAGTCACACAGATACAGGATACACCATGAACATTCACAGAGTACTGCAGTTATTCCACGGATCAGGAGAGATGATTAATGGTTGTTTACGGCTATCCTCTTGAGTATAGCCAGGCTCTTGCATCGTGGCTGCAGCATGAAAACAATGTGCTTTAACAACTGTAGCAAACTCAAGCTTGTGTCTCACTCTCCAGAAGTGACACTTGAGGCGCCTGCTTGCTATCTCTGATTATGCAACTAACTTAAACATTGGAGATAAAATCTGAGCAAAACAAATTAAAGAAACACAGTAGAGCACTAAGAATGGGTGAATGTTTTGACATTTTCAGAGTGCCTTTTGGAAAGCTGTTATACACTTTGTGCTCAATCCTCTGTCTGTCTGTCTTTGCCAGCTCGGAAGGACCTCAACGATGTGGGGAACCAGCGGAAGCTGAATATCCTGAACAACATGGCGACGGGGCTGGTGTTCGTCACAGCGATCATCAACGTCTTCATCACAGCATTCGGGGTCCAGAAAACAGGGCTCTACCCCAACTGACAACACGCAGGTCAGTCCACACAGCCTAATCAATATGGGTGTCAAACAATGGCGAGACACTGGAAACAATAAAAATAATTTAAGGAAACTTTTTAAAAAAAAGAGCAACAAACTGAAAATACAAGGAAAAAAACACTTGTTAATATAAACCTCAAAAAGTCATATTTCCATTCAGTGGGAGTGTGGCAGCGTATCTCAGTCCCTGTGCGTACTTTATGTTTTGTGTTATTTTGTATTTGTAGTATTATTATTTAAAGGTACTGTCTTTGTTTGAATGTTGTTTTGTTAATTATTTTACAGCATGGATGGGGTTAAAATCCCCCATCCAGCTAAAACATGTGCATAATGTGACCATCTCCAAATGAATTATCAATTTGGAGATGGGTCACATATATATAAAGAGCGGATAAGCATAATACATCTAAAAAGCAATTGCTACCCATGCTGGTTTTACACCAGCACGATACTTGTTGGTTCCGTATCGGTTTTGTCTCTCTGTTTTGGCCACCGTGCCATTTTATTTTGTTTACATCTTTGATGTATAATAAACTGCACATCAGCGCTCCACTCACCCCAGTACTGTGTCCTGTCTACTTCCTTGTCTGACATCACCACAAGCCATCCGGGTCACAGACAGAAACAAGAGATACCTGAAAAAGACTTGTACAGAAACCTTTGAACAATATATTGATTTTTAATGTATTATTTCTTCTCCGTTTCATTGTGTTGTCTGTAGCAAAAGTGATAATGGCGGCGGTTTGTTTTGAAATGTTATTCACTTTTGAATGTTTTAAGAAACATAGCAAATATAAAATAACATATGGGTCAGAAAATATTCTTATCACACAATGCTACATTGTTGGTTTGGTACAGCACCAAAATCAACCAGAGACATATTATTGGTTATGGACAGTATATCGGAAACAGGGTTAGTTAAAGAAGGTGCATCTCAGAATCGCACCCAGTCAAAGCTAAAAAGCAGGTGGAGGCTGGGGAAGGGGAGGCGAATTTTATTTATAGAGCGCTTTTCTCAGACCCAAAGCACTGTACAAGAACAACAATACAAACATACAATATACAAAGGTACAGACAAAATATTAGTTCAATAAAACAAATCAAAAGTTAAAATAAATCAGCAAAAGCTATCTTAAAAAGGATGGTCTTTAAGTGAGATATAAAAATATCCAGACTCAGAATCTCGAATTGATCAGGGCAGCATGCTCCATAGTTGCAGGGCAGCACTACAAAAAGCTCGGTCTAGTCCTAGGTTGAATAAGACACCCGGCATCCATGGATCTTACATTGCATACTGGAATGTACTTTTGCAATAGATCTATCAAATAAACAGGGCCTTATAGGTAAGGAGCAGAATTTTGTAGTCAACCCGATACCTCAGAGGGAGCCAGTGCAGTTTATACAGTACAGGTGTTATGTGATCATAAGAAGAGGTATGAGTTCAAACCTGGGCTGCAGAATTCTGCATACTTAAGCCTATTGAGTACTTTAGCAGAACCCCCAGTCAGAAGAGCTTTGCCAGTAGTAGTCCAATCTTGAGGAGATGAATGCATGAATTAATTTCTCAGCAGAAGATGAGGACAGAAATGATCTTAACCGGCAATGTTACGCAGATGAAAGAATGACACTTTAGTTATATTTCTAACATGAGCTTCAAACGATAAGGTGGAATCAAATACGACACCCAGGTTTTGTACTTGAGGTGAAGCTCTAATGTCAGTGCCTTCCACAGCCAAACTAAAATCAATGACCTTGCTCAGCAGATGTTGGGAGCCAATCAGCATAACCTCAGTCTTGTCACAATTTAACTTTAAGAAATTAAGCTGCATCCAGTGCTTGATATTAAACTGAGTAGAGAAGTGTTCGCCACATCAGTGTTGGGTTAGTGTGTAGGTAGACCTGGGTGTCGTCAGCATAAAACTGAAAGCCAAGACCATGACGTCGAATAATCTGGCCAAATGGAAGCATGTATATACTAAATAACAATGGTCCCAGGACAGAGCCCTGGGGGACACCTTGTGTAACTGGGGCAGTATCAGATTTATAGTTGCCTCGGATAACAAATTGCTTCCTATTAGACAGATATGACCTGAACCAACAAAGAGATGTGCCAGTGATACCCAAAACATTTTCCATGCGCTCCAGCAAAATATCATGAGCAACAGTATCAAAAGTATCAAAACAGTATCAAAATTCAGCAGAAGAAGAATACTGAGAGATCCTGAATCAGCAGCCACCAACAAATCATTTGTTACCTTCACAAGGGCTATTTCAGTACTGTGCTTGCTCTAAACCCAGACTGGAAAGATTCAAACAGCTCATTAGATGTCATATACAGTGCCTTGCATAAGTATTCACCCCCCTTGGACTTTTCCACATTTTGTAGTGTTACAACCTGGAATTAAAATGGATTTAATTGGGATTTTTACCATTTGATTTACACAACATACTTAACACTTTGAAGGTGCAAAATATTTTTTATTGTGACACAAAAGTTAATTAAACAAAAAAAAAGACATTTGTTGGTTGCATAAGTATTCACCCCCCTGAGTCAATACTTGATAGAAGCACCTTTGGCAGCAATTACAGCTGTGAGTCTTTTTGGGTAAGTCTCTACCAGCTTTGCACATCTGGATCCTGCTATTTTTGCCCATTCTTCTTGGCAAAATTGCTCAAGCTCTGTCAAGTTGGATGGGGGACCGTTGGTGAACAGCAATTTTCAAGTCTTGCACAGATTCTCAATCGGATTGAGGTCTGGGCTTTGACTGGGCCAGTGTAGCTTTGACTGTGTGTTTAGGGTCATTGTCCTGCTGGAAGATGAACCTCCGCCCCAGTCCTAGGTCTCTTGCAGACTGAAACAGGTTTTCCTCTAGAATTTCCCTGTATTTGGCTCCATCCATCTTGCCCTCAATCCTGACCAGTTTCCCAGACCCTGCCGATGAAAATCATCCCCATAACATGATGCTGCCACCACCATGCTTCACCGTGGGGATGGTGTTCTTAGGGTGATGAGCAGTGTTGGCTTTTTGCGCTAAAGCCAAAAAGTTCAATTTTGGTCTCATCAGACCAGAGAACCTTTTTCCACATGTTTGCTGTGTCTCCCACATGCCTTTTGGCAAAATCCAAACTGGATTTGATATGGGTTTTTTTCAGCAATGGCTTTCTTCTCGCCACTCTTCCATAAAGCCCAGCTTTATGGAGCGTCTGGGTTTTAGTTGTCCCATGGACGGTTTCTCCCATCTCAGCTGTGGATCTCTCCAGCTCCTTCAGAGTTACCATTGGCCTCTTGGTTGCTTCTCTGACTAATGTCCTCCTTACCTGGTCACTGAGTTTTGGTGGACGGCCTTCTCTAGGCAGAGTCGCGGTTGTGCCATATTCTTTCCATTTTTTAATAATGGATTTAACGGTGCTCCGGGGATGTTCAAAGTTTGGGATATTTTTTTATAACCCAACCCTGATTGGTGCTTCTCCAGAACTTAATCCCGGACTTGTTTTGATAGCTCCTTGGTCTTCATGATGCTGTTTGTTTAGATATGCTCTCTAACAAACTCTGGGGCCTTCCAGAAACAGGTGTATTTAATCTGAGATCATGTGACACTTTAATTGCACACAGGTGGACTCCATTCAACTAATTATGTGACTTCTGAAGGCAATCGGTTGCACCAGAGCTTATTTAGGGGTGTCACAGCAAAGGGGGTGAATACTTATGCAATCAAGACTTTTCAGTTTTTTATTTGTAAATAATTTTGAAAAATATGTAGATTTTTTTCCCCACTTCGACATTGTGGACTATTTTGTGTAGATCAGTGACAAAAAATCCTAATTAAATCCATTTTAATTCCAGGTTGTAACACTACAAAATGTGGAAAAGTCCAAGGGGGGTGAATACTTATGCAAGGCACTGTAGCTCTGTAATAGTGATGTGACCACCCTTGTCAATCATTGGCCGTATCGTTAATAAGAAACTAGCTGAATGATATGTTATTGGAAGTGCCTGAAATAAGCTTGATGTTTACGTGATTTAGTCTGAGGTTAATAGTGAGTTTCCTGCCTGAGCCACTGCTTTGCTTAATAGAACATTGGCTCATGTTCAGTTCAAATGTCTCATATTGTTTTTTTTTAATCTATTCTCTTCTTTCAGATTTCAATGTACATGAAGATCTTCTTAAACAACTTGCATATTCACAGAAGATGACGTTCACCACAGCACCTGTAGAGACTTAACTGCTTCAATAATACCAGCATTAAAGGCATCTGCTAAAATAGACAAACAAGGCCAGTGAGAGAAATTCTGTACGGAACTGGGAATGACAATACGACGCTAACTCATCATAAACAATATCTGCCCTGTGCACTGGAATTGGACACAATACTTAATTATTCCTATGAACTAGCAATAATCTCCATATGATAGCCCTTGAATGGTTGTCCTCCCAAAAATGTGTTACATTCCTTTAACAAAGCAAGCAACCTGAACACTTTGTAACCCCTAAGTGGTCAGGTGGGGTCTATTTGACCCCAGGGCCATGTTTCACTTGTTTATTAGACCCCACCTCACCACTTATGTACAAACTTCTGTGCACCTGCTAAGGTGCACACAAGCACCCAGATCATTTTGTTTGCTGTATTTTTCAGACTTAGAGGCATGAGTGACAAACCCATTCACAGGGCGCAGACGAGAAGACCACGTTTTCATATAGGATGTAGATGTGAAAAGGCAGTTTGCCCTTCACATTTTGTGCCACTTTGCCAAAGATGCTATGAAGAAAGTGATTCAATTGATACTGTACTTATTGTCAGAGCTTGTGTAAAAGGGCTTGTAGATTGTTGAATGAAAACCTTTTTTGAAAAGACCTTTATCTTTATTGATAACGATCAATTCATATATGGGGTCATATTGACCCCACTTCATCAGTTACATGTCACCACTTAAAACATGGAGTTATAACGCTTGCTTGCTGTCGTTCCCTGTATAGCACTTTGTACAGTACAAAGCTTTTTGTGTATATGCTACAGCAGGCATGCAACCAAACGCAAACAGGTTTTTAAAGTTGAAATTCATTTTTAGAAGTAATTCAATTTTGTTAAACAGGTATATTTTTTAGAAACACTTTCACAGTAACAACTAAATATATTGTGCCTTTTCTTTTACTCAGAGTGGCTAATAGTATTATTATAAATCTGTAGATTTTAAAGGGGTTTTTATTAAACAAATACATTTCTCCTCAACTGCTCGTCTTGTGTTTTATTGATAATAATACAAAATGATTTCCCATATCCAGGAGCAGGATATTCCATTGCATGGGCAGAGACACCTCTTGAGATGCCCACTGGACCTGTCGCTTTCTCTTTTTCATCATATCATATAGTTCATGGGTCAGTGCTGAGCAAAGTGTTTTCATTTAATACATTTTAACTGCAGGTAGTAAGGAGTTTCATAGTCAGAGGGGCAACTAATGTCATTAAATGATTTGTTAATTTAAGTGCCATACACAGATTGGGGTCTATTCAAATAATCTCAACAGTGGTGGCAGATCCACCATTGTTTAAAAGTAATACTAGAAGGAATTGTAAGCTGGTGAAAGCAATATCCAAGGCACAATTTCTTCATTCAGTATTATTCAATATTTTCTTAGGCAGAGGTTTTGCAGTTTTAGAATACAGAGCTAAAAGATACATGTTGCAACAAACTCGTGGTACCCCTGTTCTGTTCACTGCCTACCTTTCACTCTGACACTTTGCTTGCCATTAGCTGCACAGTACAAAACAGTACTACTAAGTAATACATTTGCTGCATTAAGAATCATAAAATAATACTTATCAAATACCAACATATATATTTTACATCTGTTTAATTTGTATTATTATTATTATTATTATTATTATTATTATTATTATTAATAATAATAATAATAATAATAATAATAATAATACAAAAATCTGTTTTTATATTTTACTTTACTCAATAGAGCAAATATTATAGACTGGACAAAATATTGGAAAACACATTCCAATATTACTGACTTGTGAACACCATCTCTAGCAATGATGTCAGTTGCCATGCCCACTGTTTAGTTTTGCACCTCCTGAGTTTGATTCCTTCATATCCACCTTCCACTTGGCCTATAATCTATCTACTGCCTCTTCCACTGTGCTGGCCCACAAACCAAGTGGGTTTGAAGCAATGAATGTTCATGCTGTCACGCTGCATCATCATCAATAAACAAATAAATAAATAAATAAATAAAAACATAATTCTTGCGTAGTGGTGGTTTGTCCTGAACTTCTGACTGGGCTAGATTCTCAAAACTATTTATTCTAAATTTAGCTAAAAAATTTTCTGAATGAAAAAAACACAAATTAAATGTCTAAAACAGATAAGAAATAACTGAATACTTCATTCAAGCCCTGAATTAAGAGAGTTTTTTATAGTTTTTTTTTTTTTAATTAGTAAATCACCAATTTTTTAAATTATTTTCTCCCAATTTGGCATATCCAATTATTTTTTAGGCTCAGCTCACCGCTACCACCCCATGCTGACTCGGGAGCGGCGAAGACAAGCACACGCTGTCCTTCGAAGTGTGTGCCATCAGCCGACTGCTTTTTTTTCAACAGGCAGCCACCACAGAGCTACAGCGTCGGAGGACATCGCAGCTCTGGGCAGCTTACAGGCAAGCCTCCAGGCACCCAGCCAGACCACACACACACAGTATACCCTTGCTATAACACCCTTCATTATAACGAAACTTTGGCCTCAACGAATCTGGCCCGTGGACCCCCAAAAAGCACTATGTTTTTTTTTTACTTGTTCAGCAACCAGGAGGCAAAGCTAAATTTATTAAAGAAAAAAAACAACAAACCTTTCATATCAAACTTGGGGTTGATATTGAATAAAAGCTCATTTTGGGATTCTCACGTTAGATTAAGATTTGCTGCACTTTGAAACGATTCATGTCAGATTGATTTTGAATAATAAGTTCAGCTTCAATTCAAAATTTTTGCTTTATGTACTGCGTTTTAATTCTTTAACGAATTGGATAAAGCAAAGGCAGAATACTGCATACATGAGACGAACAGGTACATGTAATTCTACTTTTATTCACAATCTCATCTCATTAACTTACTCCAACAGTGTATCGTTCATTTTGATTGTCCTTTCGCTATAACGAACCCCAAGATATAACAAACAACAGTTCTTTTGAAAGTGCCTTGGTGCTCATGGTTGAGTCTTTGCTTTGAAATGCACTACCCAGCAGAGGGAACCTACAGGAACTGCTGAATTTATCCTGAAATCATGTGAATCACTACAATTTAACACAGGTGGAGGCCACTTAACTTGGTTTGTGATTTTGAAGGCGATTGGTTACACCTGAGCTAATTTAGGATTGCTATTACAAGGGGAGTGGACACTTATCCAACCAAGCTATTTCAGTTTTTATTTTTAATTAATTTTCTACAAATTTCTAGAATATTTTTTCACTTGGAAGTTGTGGGGTAGGATGTGTAGATAAATGAACAAAAAAAAAAAAACGATTTTAATTTAATTCCAGGCTATATGTCAACAAAAGGTGAACATTTTGAAAGTGGTGTAGACTTTCGATAGGCACTGTACATACAATCCCAGGGAACTATATGCATTAAATGCCAGGGAACTATTTTCTGTGTGCATAAAAAGCCAGTGAGTGAAGTATATACATAAAATGTCAGGAAATAGAACTATATTAATCACATGCCAGGGAATAAAAAATCCAGGGAAGTGAACACATTTCTTTATTTTTCAGTTACTGTCATAGACAAGCTAGCTAACATACTAACACTCTGTTAACTCCTCCTCCTCATCATCATCATCTTCAGTTATATTCTTGTTTTCATGGAGTTGGCCAGATGTGGATTTTCAAAATCCAAATAGATTTCACTGTTACTTCAGTTTCTTTGACATTTTATTTAAGTAAGAGTTTTGTGAGGGTCAGACCCTCACTGTAATATTGAATTGCCTGTTATTGTGATTGTTATTCTATTGGCGATAGAGCCGTGGGTTTATTATGTATTGTGCATGCTGTTTGATATATGACAGTGTATTGTTGTAATTAGATTAGGGCGCTAGGCTCATTGCCCACCAGCGACCCTTGTGTTGTCCTCTTACGCTGTAGCTCGAGTGGCTGCATGGTGAGTCCGCAGTGTGAAAACAAGCAGTCGGCAGACGGCACACGCTTCGGAGGACAGTGTGTGTTCGTCTTCGCCCTCCCAAATCAGTGCAGAGGTGGCAGCGGTGAGCCTAAAAATAGTTAGCCATTCCAAATTGGGAGAAAAATAATAAAAATAATTGGCAACGACTAAATTAAAAAAAATAATAATAATAATAAAAAATAGTAGCTGCTACGGCCAAATCGTAACATTTGGCATCTCTGCATTTCATGTGAATGAGGATAGAGCCGTAACTATCTGATGGCTGGAATCGACTCTGATTTGTTTTCATTGATTTGTGACTGTATATAATATTAATGACAGGAAAGAAGGTGTTGAAAGGACAGAGAGAATAACAAATATCACATGTATATTTTGATGCAAGATCAAAATAATTCAGTTCAACAGACTTTCTGAAAGTAAGGCATGCAAGCCGAGTATTGTATCAGGTATCTTTTTTTTTTTTTTTTTTTTTAAATAAAAAACAAAGTTTGTAGAACACCCGAGACCTGTATAGTGAATGGAAATACAACATTTATGGACTGTTTTCCTGAGCGATACCTCTTTAAAAACCCTCCACAGGGATAATTAAACCCCAGCCAAACACAAATTGCTCAAGAAAACCAGACAGAACACTTTCATATTTTCTTTTTTTTTTTTTTTTTTTTAATGTTGCGTTACATACGGAAACCACATTATTCATTTGTAAGCCACACTACAATAAGCCTTGTATTTGTTCTGTATTGAAATGTGAAAGTTCCTGATTGATAGTAAGGTTGTTACATAGATGATATGTGAATCCCATTCATGTAGCTGAGAGTCCATAAATAAAATTCAGCCCGGTACACGATTAGATAACAGTGCATTTTCAAGTCTGGAGCATTCAAGTCACTGGCGTCTTTAACAGCGGGGACTCAGACAATGCAGGGAGCCCTCACTCACCACAGGTGCGTCTCACGGATTTCAGCAATAACCTGACTAGCTCTTTGTAGGGCCTGAAACAAGAGGAGAGAAGGCATTTACACATTACACACACACAGGTTACATATTAGAAACACCTGTCAGAACACCATCAATAAACAGGGAACAGGACCACCATTCAATGTGGTGAGGTGTTTAAACTGATGCCAACAACAGTCCAGAACAAAGCACTCTGGTAGCATAATCAGATCAGATCAAATAGTTTGTGCTTAATGAAGGAAACGTGAAGGATCAGAGTTTCAAAAGCAAGTGAAAAGGTTCATTTCTACTGGACACCATCTGTAACGGAACGTTCTTGAGAGAATCATAGAATGCAGCTTTATCCAGAACTATAAAACACTTACTGGTGCTAAATTTTGAGATACTAAAATACACTAAATAAAGGAAAAGGACAAACATTTATACTAGAAGACTTTTCACACTGTCTTCACCTGAAGGCATTGGATAAGATTTTGAAATCTGTAAACGTTTACAAACCATTCGACAAACAAATTTAGACTAGAAACTGAAAGACTTCATCAAAACGTTTTCTTGCAGTATGTCTATAGAACACAGCTGTAAATAGTGTGTGTGTAGGAATGTAAGGTTGGCAGGGATGGGGTTAAATCTGTCCTTGCCAGCAATCACAGGTGTGGCCATTCCCCAGTTAGGTAATTGATGCTAATTAGGGAGTGACCAAATGTACAGAAGGAAGGAGAAATCCTTTGTCTGGTGGAGGAGTGTTTATTTGTTCCTGTTTTTTGTGGTTGTTTTGTTAAATAAACTGCAGCTTTGTGTCTCCTGCTTCCTGCTGGTAACGGCTTGGGCCATGACGCTACCCTGTCACACACAGCTTGTAAAGCGATGGGTCTTTGTCAATACAAGTTCCCTGCCGCTCTGACCCCACCCAGTACCTTCAACATGTCGGCGGCCTCGTTGCGTCGCTGGGCCATGTCCTCAGACTCTGTTAGCAGGTCCTCCAGCAGCAGGGACTTGTAAAGCTGCCCCACCAGCTCGCTCTGCAGGTTGTCCTTCACGTTGTTCACCAGGAAGTGCATCACAGCCTTTGGGACGCTGCATGACAAAAGCAGGGCACAAAGACATTCATTCCTTTAAAGAATTAACAGCCAGCACCACCTAGTTTGCTGGCACTAAACTGCAGTACACTAGATGGTGCTGGTACATAATATAAAAAGACTCTTTTTATCTTCCAACTTCAGTGGATTACCCTTCCTCTGCCTATGTGTCTATTCCTATCAATTCAAGGTCAATGACTGCCACATGCATAACCAGGTTGTTTCTTCATTTGGAGATTTTGACAATTAAGTGAGGGTTGGAGACCACACCAAACCCTCTGGTATTAATGTGACTCAAATCAATGGACCCCTATGAAAATGTTATTATATCGAGAAACCAATACATTAGTAGGTGTTCTGCATTACAAAGGGTAAAACCTTTTCTACTTTGTTATAAGTGGATGTTAGCCTCGCATTTATTCCATGTGCATTTAGTGCTCCTTTAATTATGCACCTGTCCCTTTATGAACACTTAAACACATACTGGATATAAGGTTTTGCACTGGAGCTTGCAAGCAGCTTAAACTTGTAATGGTCTGAACTTTTTCCTTCATTAGAATTCTGCTGTGTTCAATCGGACATGTGGAGGATTTTACCACACATTCTGTTTCTACAGCTGGTAATTACAAAAGTTCATTGCATCAGTGAAGATGGTATATAAGGACTGATTTAACAGCAAAATACTATACAACATATTTTATTTCACATATGCATCTGTGTTGGACTGATCTGAATGATAGAGATAGATAGATAGATAGATAGATATTATTATTATCTATCTATCTATCTATCTATCTATCTATCTAGTGCGATTAATGAGCTCCGGTTACCATTTGAAGCTGAATTCAGAATAGAAAAAGTTTTTTTTTTGTATTCTGTGTGAAATATACCTATGTGCATATTGAATCTTGGACTGGAAATAGTTGTACATTGATTGCTGCACGTGTGTGAATTGCACTGCATAAAGCAATTGATAACATTCTACTGGTGCGTTCTGTGAGGTTTCATATATACATTTATTGAAGCTAAGAGCATTTAAGTTACACTGAAGCCCTGAACTGATTTCTATAATAAAAGTACCAGTTTAGAAATACTGGTTTATGATAACTTTAATTACATCAAAACTGAACACACTGAGAAAGACTAGTTAAAAAGTCTGTGAACAGAAAATGTGATCATATAATAGTATAGTACTTTCTAAAGAGTTACCTGTCCTGAATATTCTTCCTGACAATTAAGAAATAGGACTTGATGAGCCGTTCGATGACCTCGCAGTCACGCTGCTCCCTGGCTGACAGTTTCCTGGCCACTGGCACTGGCTGAGGAGTGCAGAACACAAGGGGTTAATTGGGGGAGCTGCCCACTGCCCTGCAAAAACCTACAGCTGCTTTACAGGTTCACAAACTAGAAAGAGCATGTACAGCAAGTACTGTTTTTACTGCCAGATTTCATATACATACATTTCACTGAGAGCTGAGAGATTCATGAAAAGTACCTACCACGTCCAGCAGGTTTATGGCATGGCCCTTCTGAGGGCTGGCCGGGAGTGAAGTCATGTACTTGGTCTTCTCTTCGTAAGTGCCATCTTCGGATTTGGACGCTTTCACCATTCCTCTCCAGCCTCCGGTGCCTGCGTCCTGGGTGCCATCGCCTGGGCCTCCCTGGAAGAGGAGCGCTCAGTCACTCAGGGTGGGTTATGGGAGAGGAGGGGGCAGAAGCAAAATGATCAGGGAAAGTCACAGCTGGTGTCATGTGGTATCATGGGGATTACTACACCTCCCCCCACCAGCTTCGATTTGAAGCATAAGAACACACCCACTGGCTTACTGTTGCAGATTACTGTGTACCAAGTATTGATTTTTATAATTATAATTGTGTGCTTACTAAATTTAGTTCTCACGAGAGATCAGGAACAATGTCACTTTGCAAGCGCACATTCAATCCTGACAATTGCACCCCTACCATTCAGTCCTGGGCCTCGCTCAAGCAGAGCACGATAACAGCAGCGTTGTGTGCAGAATTGTGCATCCACTTGTGGCTAAGCATACTCAACTCAATTACCTGAACCCGATTTGAACCCAGGCTTCCTTTTTTCTTAAGCAATCTTACTGGTTTTGATATTTTGTATCCAAAATATGTCCACTTTGTCCTGGGTCTCAAACTGTTTTACCATGGGCATCTGCGTCTTGCACTCACTGTGTCATACATAAGTTCTTTGAAGACAGTTGTAGTGATGGGTATCTAGTTCTTCTCTTACTACGACTGGATTCTTTGCTGATGGTTTTTAAAAATAAATCTGCAACAATATGCAGTAGATAAAAGGCAGCAAAAGTATCAAGGGATGTTCTGTAATTATTTTAGGGTAATTACGCCTATTTTTGGTGATATACAAGTTTCTGAGAAGATTACCAAAACAGAAAGAGAAAAGAAAATGCCTTTGGGAGGGAATTTGCAGGGAATTATTGAGAAGAATAATAGAAGATGGAAAGTTAAGAGGAAACAGGCAGTGCAAGCAGAAATAAAAATGTGAAGTATCCAGCAGATCATACAAGATCCACACAGCATGCTCCCGCCGCGTCATGGCGGATGACAGACCTGGGTGCCCTCGGCCTCAATGGCAGCAGCAGTGGAGGGCTCCAGGGGGGCAGGAGGGAGCCCGCCAGGAACTTTGGAGGACTAGAAGGAGGCGAAAGACGGAGGTCAGAAGAAATCAGCAGCTAGACAGGGGATCATTGAAGACTACCGCTGTGCAGCAGTGTGAGCCATTCCAGGATTCTCCCCCCCCCCCCCGCCTGCCCGCCCACCCCTATTTATTTTTAAATAGGAAGAATAGATTTGAATTGAATGAAATAGGAAACAAAAGATATTGTGAACAGTAATTTCCCCCACACCTTATCACGAGGTACAGAGGGTGGCAGCTCCCTCATTCTGTTACGCCTTTGCTCCTGGAACATATAAAGATGATCAGTAATGTTACTTCATATACACAAGGAACAACATTGACTGTTTGCAAGGTAAATTAATCAGAACTTGGCAGTCATTGTAGCTAACAAAATGATTCCATAAATCCCACCTGTTTCGCATTTCCATTAGCTACAGGCGTCTCAAATATGCAGTTTTAAAGAACTATGTTGTAGCACACATACATTTTATTTATTTATTTTTAAATATGATAATCTGGTACTACAGCTATGGCCAAGTTTTGCATCACCCTATAGAATTAACTAATGAAACCTGCGTAATGTTACATTAATTACATAATGAATTACATATCACTTTGTAGTTTTCCATATACTTAATGAAAAACTGACAATTTAGAAATCTAAAACAAAATACTGTACTACTGTGAGGTCTTGTGGTATACTTCTGTGATATAATTTTGTAGTTTCTTTGATTACATGTTAAATTAAATATCTAAATTATGTTCATACAGTGTATTGTCTCCATCCTAAAATTCTAGGTGATGCTAAACTTTTGGCCAAAGCTGTACATTACGTTAAAGGAAGTTCTCAGTTTCTATGCCTGTTGAGTTGCACTTCCTGGATCATTTCATCCAAGCACCCTACACTCACTTCATATAAAAAAATAAAAATAAAAATAAAAATAAAAAGTCAAGAAAACAAAGGGCTTTAGGTAGCGCCCTCAATAGTGTAAAGGCGCCATCTCAAACAGGTGTACACTGAAGAAGGCACTAGTTGAAATGCGACTTAGTATCTTACAGGTCTTAGCTTGACCTGAAATAAGACTCACCTCTATGTTGCTGTTCATAAGCCCACAGGCATCTGCAAAGTCTGGATGTTTGGTGTTGATGTAGGCCAGTTCAATAGCCACCAAGTTATGCACCTACGGAAATACATTGGCTTCAGTTAACAAAAAGTTTCCTTTTTAATCTCAAATAATTGTTTGGGTTATCATGTCAGTGGCATCCTTGTATCATGTGAAAAAAGGGAAAAAATAAACATGGTTTTAAAGTTTTTGTTTTTTAAAGTCATTAAAGTATTTTTGTGTTCTTTCTACATGTGTGGATAGATTCAGCAGAGAATATGTTTTTCATATTTCATGGAGCATTTTTTATTTCACAGATCTCATCTATCTTGGATTCATTTAAATTCATTTAAATCCTAGATCCCAATGGTTGACGAGTATTCAACTGAATGGAGGTGACAGACCTACCATTTCATTGGTAACTGGTAACCTCTTCCGCAGGAGTGATGTGACAACTTCCACTATAGCATCGTGGAGCTTCGGAAATCTCAGCAGCTCCTGAACAAGACAGAGGCATCTCTATTAAACATGTGCACCACTGCTGCTGCTGTGTAATTTGGAGATGGGACTGTATCTATCAGGATTATCAAGATATTAGGTAAGTAAGTAGATATGAATGGGGTTTAAAAAAAAAAGGGACAAAAGATTACCCAGACTTCTGCATTCACTCATCTGTTGCAATACTTATAGAAGGTAGAGCACAGCCATCTATGCTAGATTTCCTACTGCAAGGCATACATTTCCAGGAATCCATTGTCTATCTACACTACTGGTATTTGTCACACTGCCAGTAGTGTAAATAGACAGTTATCCTTTAATTGCCTCCCATTTATACCCGTGTGCTTTGGGTAACTCCAGTGATGCCCTACTTCCCTTTGAATTATCAGTAGATAATCACCAGTCACACAGAGTGCTATAACTGTTCAGTTTCAGTTACTCAGTCTGTTTGCTACTTTCAGGGACGCAGCCTTACAACTCTTGCTGTGCCGTAAATCTCTTTGCAATGTGTTTTTAACATTATAAACTGTTTTAGAACATTTTAATCTTTAATAAGAATGTTCAATTAGTGTAAAGAGTTAAAAACAATGGTGAACAGGATTTCATTTAATCTTATTTTTTTTCCTGTGATTGTACACAGCAGCGCAGCATGTTGTGTTACTGGCAGCCTCTGTGGTTGTTTGCCTGGACTCAGGAGAACATGCACACAAATAGTTTAGACTGTTTAGTGAATAAAAAATCACCCCCTTTATTTCAAGCACATGCAGATATGCATTGCGATTGAGTTAAGTTACATAATAAATAAATAAATAAATAAATAAATAAATAAATAAACAAACAACAAAACAAAAAAAAACTGCCTGCTGGTCTGATCTGTTCTGTTGCTATTCTTCATTGAAAAGTCATGAAACTGAAGGTGAGAAACTTGGGCAAAGGTAAGGGGAGTGACTTTCAAACCTGGTCCTCAAATACTCACAAGGGGCTATGTTTTTGTTTCAACCAAGACAACACTTACAGACAGACAGTTTCTGCGACTTCACATAGAGTGTAGCTGCAACGATTGCTCTAGAATCTGTGATCATCATCAGACTGCAACACATACTGGACAGCTGCGTGTACTTGAGGACCGCGTTTGAGGCTAGCGTGCTGGAGATGAGATTATAATCCTGGTTCCCTGCCTCTCCGCCCCTCTGGCCCCCTGTACCTGCGTGCTGTAGTTGCTGCAGTGCTGGATGATCCTCTGCATCTCTTCGTGCACCAGCTCCACACAACGCAGGCTCGGCTCCTCCAGCCTCTTCACCTGCCGCTTCACGAGCAGCTCGAAGGAGATTTCAGGGACAAACAGAGCAGGACGGGGCCCCTGAACGAAACCATGCACAACACATTACGATACATACAGAACACATTACAATACATACAGAAATTGGGGCGCACAGGTTCACAACTTGCTTGTCAGTAGGTAGTGCATACCCATCTATCTATTTCAGTTGCAAGGCTTACATTGCCAAGTAGACATTTGTCTACCTACACTACTGGCATTTATCACACCAGTGCTATTCTTTAATTGTTTAACAAAGTGCATTACTCCAAGGACTGATTTTATGATTCTACTGATGACACACACAGATATATACAGTGCCTCCCATTTATACCCGGGTGCTTTAGATAACTCCACTGATGCTCTCCACCCCTTGGTGTATTGGTATATATACCGCTCTCTGCGGTCATGTACAGTACTATGCAAAAGTTTTAGGCAGGTGTGAAAAAATGCTGTAAAGTAAGAATGCTTTCAAAAATAGACATGTTAATAGATTATATTTATCAATTAACTAAATGCAAAGTGAGTGAACAGAAGAAAAATCTAAATCAAATCCATATTTGGTGTGACCACCCTTTGCCTTCAAAACAGCATCAAGCATCAATTCTTCTAGGTACACTTGCACACAGTTTTTGAAGGAACTCGGCAGGTAGGTTGGCCCAAACATCTTGGAGAACTAACCACAGTTCTTCTGTGGATTTAGGCAGCCTCAGTTGCTTCTCTCTCTTCATGTAATCCCAGACAGACTCGATGATGTTGAGATCAGGGCTCTGTGGGGCCATACCATCACTTCCAGGACTCCTTGTTCTTCTTTACGCTGAAGATAGTTCTTAATGACTTTCGCTGTATGTTTGGGGTCGTTGTCATGCGGCACAATAAATTTGGGGCCAATCAGATGCCTCCCTGATGGTATTGCATGATGGATAAGTATCTGCCTGTACTTCTCAGCATTGAGGAGACCATTAATTCTGACCAAATCCCCAACTCCATTTGCAGAAATGCAGCCCCAAACTTGCAAGGAACCTCCACCATGCTTCACTGTTGCCTGCAGACACTCATTCTGCACGCTCTCCAGCCCTTCGGCGAACAAACTGCCTTCTGCTACAGCCAAATATTTCAAATTTTGACTCATCAGTCCAGAGCACCTGCTGCCATTTTTCTGCACCCCAGTTCCTGTGTTTTCGTGCATAGTTGAGTCGCTTGACCTTGTTTCCACGTCGGAGGTATGGCTTTTTGGCCGCAAGTCTTCCATTTAGGCCACTTCTGACCAGACTTCTCCAGACAGTAGATGGGTGTACCAGGGTCCCACTGTTTCCTGCCAGTTCTGAGCTGATGGCACTGCTGGACATCTTTCGATTGCGAAGGGAAGTAAGCATGATGTGTCTTTCATCTGCTGCAGTAAGTTTCTTTGGCCGACCACTGCGTCTACGGTCCTCAACGTTGCCCTTTTCTTTGTGCTTCTTCAAAAGAGCTTGGACAGCACATCTGGAAACCCCTGTCTGCCTTGAAATTTCTGCCTGGGAGAGACCTTGCTGATGCAGTATAACTACCTTGTGTCTTGTTGCTGTGCTCAGTCTTGCCATGGTGTATGACTTTTGACAGTAAACTGTCTTCAGCAACCTCACCTTGTTAGCTGAGTTTGGCTGTTCCTCACCCAGTTTTATTCCTCCTACACAGCTGTTTCTGTTTCAGTTAATGATTGTGTTTCAACCTACATATTGAATTGATGATCATTAGCACCCGTTTGGTATAATTGTTTAATCATACACCTGACTATATGCCTACAAAATCCCTGACTTTGTGCAAGTGTACCTAAAAGAATTGATGCTGTTTTGAAGGCAAAGGGTTGTCACACCAAATATGGATTTGATTTAGATTTTTCTTCTGTTCACTCACTTTGCATTTAGTTAATTGATAAATATAATCTATTAACATGTCTATTTTTGAAAGCATTCTTACTTTACAGCATTTTTTCACACCTGCCTAAAACTTTTGCACAGTACTGTATAGGGAAGTACTGCACAACATCTCTGCACAGATTTGAGAAGCTATGATCGTGTTCTTATAGTGCAGTTCTGCACAGATGCACGTTCTTCGAGGGTTGCTGCGTGACATCACTAAGCTCCACCTGCTGAAAAATGTGCAGATCCTGCACAGCCCAGCGCAGCTCTGAAAAGTTGCTGCAGGAGGCTGGCTGAGGCTGTGAACCAAAGAGACGATGCAGAGATCATGAGTGACCTGCCAATCGTAATTCAAATAGGATGCAATGCAGCATTTCTGTATCTATGGTTGTAGTGTTTACTCGAGATTACCGTAGACCATGGCATCAAAGCACAATTCTTTACCAGAGGGGTTTCTAAATTGTTTTGCAAGACCCAGAACGCTTACTGATCCAAAAGATATACGGTATAAGACATTTTTATGGAAGATGGAATGAATGCCAGAAGGAGAAGAATACCCCCGGAATTACTAACTTCTTCACACTGCTATGAAGATTCTGAAGTAGACAAACCTGTGGACATTCCGGTTTTGCTTGTTTAGTTTTCAATAGATGTTAGTTATGTGAAATAAGCCCTGGTTATAAATAGACCAATGTGTATAAGGATAGTACATTGTCCAATGGTTTAGTGTGTTACGCTTACCATAGTGCATCAGACTTTGCTGTTGTTCGTGTTACCCTTTATTTTATTTATTTACATTTTTGGTTCCTTTTTCATTTTGCCATTTATGAACTTGGTCCAATGTAGTATATTACTTGTATAGCTATTAATTAATTATTATAATTTAATATTTATTTAAATTGAAAATGTGTTGTTTTTTTAAATACTTTACGGACAAAGTGCACTTTAAGTATTTTGCTATAACGAGTTATAGCAAAATGTATGGAATGAAAATGTATCTTGCGACAAAGCTGTTATCTGAATATGGAATGGTAATGTAAGCCTATAGAAAATGTACATTCTAAATGAGTTTTTTTTCAATATGGTCCATATCCATAAAGCATTTTCAACCAAAATCAAAAATAAGAATTTGAACTGCCTATATGGACTGTTAAATTAAGACATGAAGGATGTATTTGGCACTACAACTTCTTTGTGTTGTTTTCCAATAAGGAAAAAAAAGGTCAATGCTTTATAAATATGGCACTACAGTATGTTTTCTCCTGATCTCTTGGAAAGCCTGCGAGTCAAGGACATTTTGTATTATACAGAAAAAGGCAAATGTTTTTTTTTTTTTTTCATAGGTACCACTGATTCAGGCAAGTTGCTTATATATTTATTAACCCTTCTATATGCCTTGTTTTCATCAGGCATTGAGGGTCTATTTAAACATTTACAACTGCAAATTAAATAGTTGAATTATTTTTTCCTCAAGTTAGTTTAATGTAAAAAACTAAATATAGCTTTTGTAAATTGTTAAGTAAAAATCAAGCTGAAATAAACAGCCTGCTTTTCACTACTTGTTTCCAGTATACAGAATCTATTTGACTAGTATTAAAGTCTGTGGAGGGCTGTACAGAAGACCTGGCTAGTAAATGGTAATCTCTGATCAAAACAGGTTTGTGGTTCGCTATCCTAAGGAGTGTAATGTGATGAGGTGTAGAGCCTGGCATTACTCAAGGTATTTTTACCTCGACAGATTTCAAGGTCATCACCACTCTGTTAACTATAATAACTAAATAATAACTAAAATTGTATTTAGTTTAGTGTAATAATAACTATAACTAAAATTAAACCAATAACTATAACTAAAATAAAAAAAAATCATAATTATAACAAAAAAAACATAACTAAAATAAAATCACTGTAAGTCACATAAGCCAATCACTTCTCAAAAAGGTAAAGATGCGCACCTGTCAAACAATTTAGTATAAAATCAAGACCATACATGATATTTAAAAAATGATTTTCCTGCGGTGTGTGGCTACCACTGAACTTTATATATCTTAAGTAGGAGATCATTAAATTACACTTATGAGGACATTTCTAAAGAAAAATTAATTTAAGTAGATTTTTTTTAAACTTTTGTGTCACATTCAAACTAGGTCAGTGTGGGTATATTTGACCATAGAATGAACACATTATGCATTTAGTAATCTGCAGAGCAGCAGCTTTTTAGAAAAGTATGACACTGTATACTTGAAGTAATGTGGTCTGATACATGCTCTAAAGTGAAGTCATCTCAGTCGACCCTCAAAATGTTAGAATTCTCACAGTCTGCAAAGGCTTGAGGTAACACTTTAAAATAAGTGTATGTAATTCCAATGTAACCAACACATGATTTCCTACTGACTTCAAATGAAATTCCTATTGAATTCAAAAGTCACAAGCATGACTTCATAACGCATTAAATAATCATGAACAGACACTTATTTTAAAGTGTTAAAGACGTGTCTGTTCATATGTAATTCATAATGAATTGCAGACAAGGAATTAAATTACTAGAATTAGAAGTGTATTCATCAGGAGTTCCTATTTTATCACGCTGATAAATTAGTTCATATGTAATTCATCATGAATTACAGACACTTATTTTAAAGTGTTACACACATAAATAAATTAATTAAATCGATATAAAATAGTAATTAATAGTAAATTAAACAATGTACTAATCGAGGATAAGTAATGTATAATGTTACAATAAAGTTAATGTTTAACAATTACATCAAACTGACTCTGTATAGTTTGACAATCCAGAAACTAACTATAGGACGTTTAAAAATTAAAACTGTTATAATGGACTGCAAATTAATGCAATCCCCATGGGTGATACATAGTGATAAATTAAATAATTACATGTAATTACATTTCATTATATACATCAAACAAATAGAATAAGTCATTAATTATGCAACTACTAGAGTATAAATAGGTGATTTTACTGCAAACTCTAGGAAGGCGTTTCTCTAGTAGCTGCATGTGGACGTCAAACAGAGCAGCAAGTGCAGCCAGCTCTGGGACACAAGAACACGACATGTTAGGATTGGTTTGTTTTTACCAATGACATGCATTGGTTAAGATGGGTGAGATCCTTACAGTTTTGGTTCAATCTTAGAACAGTCTGCAGGCATTGGAGTGTTTGCTTGCCCCATTGAATGGTGGAACATGTGACAGCGAAATCAGCAATCAAGGAAGAGTACAGCGTTTTTCTTTTTAACCCAGCATTTGGCTTTAATGATGCAATATTATTTTGGCCCAGATTTACTCAGCTTTTGCTCAGGTACCGTGTTTGCTCCCCTTCTTACCACACAGAATAAAACAGCCTCAGATGTAGCTACAATCAACTTGAACTTGAGCTAATACCTCTTTATTCCACTAACAAGAGCAAACTTTGCGTTGAAAGAAAAGTCTAATAAATCTAGCCTATTGAGTTGGATTGTATGCTGAATCTGTACTACCTCGTTATAAAAGGGGGGTAACTGTACACATTTATTTCAGCAGGCCAGGCTCCATAATCAGCCCCAAGTGTTCCCTTGTACCTGGCCAGTTGTGCTGTAAAGCTGCAGCCCTTTAAATGTACATGTTTGTGTTTGAAGTAGCATTGTAATGTAATCATTTCACTTACCGTGGCGTTTCTGATGGCAGTTAGAACGTCTATGGTAGTGAGTCCACCTAGAGGATCCACCGATTCTAATGTGCGGCCGAAAGTCTCGTGAAATATGTAGCAAATCCGAGCGCCACCACACCTGCAATAAAAAAAAAATATATATATATATATATATATGAATCTTCTAAAACAAAGAAACAAAACTGGAACTGAATCATCTGTCATTTCAGGGAGGCACTTTAGTGTTTTATCATCCTTATAATATGGATAAGTACAGGGATATTAAATAGTAAAAACACATTCTGAATGTGCGATGAATACCCAGCAAGCTTATCCACTCAGGCAGCTGAATTTTTCCAAGTTCATGTATTGTCTCGGTCAACCACAAAAAAAGAAAAAAAACATATGACTAACACATGACGTAATACAGCAGCCATGCTAGCTTGGAGGTAAGACGCATTATGTGGACCCATTTCTACAAGATTACTGGAACAGTCCAACAGCACTCACAGGTACAGCTAGAACAATACATATTAATTGTGATATAATTTAAGTTTTGTCTTGATTATTTATTGTGCTGAAAAAATAGTATCAATAATTGTACTCTTATAAATGTTTACCACAGTAAAAGCATAGCAAAGTTGAATGAAGCATAGTGAAGCAAGGCTAAGCATTGTAAAGCACAGATTTATGGTAAAGCATACTTAAAAACATGGCAAACTATGGTAAAAACAACCATGGGAAAAGCATAAGAAAACTGCATATTTACTGTGCAAAAGTCCTGCTTTATGAGGGCTTTAACAACAATAAACCATGATTCACAGTCTTCTAAATCTAAAAAGGATCAGTGCCCCTGCTACCAAGATGTATCTTTTGTTGGAAAAGCTAACAAGCGAAAATGCAGACAATTTTCAGCTGCTGATGGCTGATTGAAAAAGTCAGTGTGGTCCCGCTCCACTCACAGCTCGGAGGTCTCGATGTACTTGGCGGTCCCCTCGATGGTGTTGCAGTACTCGGAAGCGAACTTGGTGATGAGCTGCAGCAGCGTGGCACTCTTGTCCTCCACCGGCTCCCCGTAGCTGTTGAGCAGAGACTGGTACTGGGCAGCCAGCACGTTGATTCTGGTCTTCAGCTCGGGCAAACAGTCGCGGATGTGATGCATTAACAACCTGAAACACACAGGGGTGGCAAATCCTCATAGCCTGTTTTATTACAAACTGTTATTGCTATTATGTCCCGTCCCCCCCCCACAGGACAGAATATCATTTACAATTATATAACCAATATAATAAAAAACAAACAAAATAAATAAATAAAAAAAGCACCCCAGATGAGAGGAAAATGTGCTTCCAATCCACTTTTAAAACTGTGTGGAAGTTAATTGCTTTTGATTGGTATTCCATTGTAAAGGTGACGGAAGGACAGATTTTCTTGTTTTGAAATTAACACATTAAAAAAGACTGAGAATCTAACACATACATTTCAGTATATAAAGCCTTTTGAATAGATCTAAAACAGTGTTAAATCCAAATACAGATACAATAAAAAAATGTCTATATAGTATAAAGAAATAAATGTTCATTACAATTGCATAACTGGTTCTGTAGCTATATTTTAGAAAATGCATGAAGACTGTACCTGTTCAGAGTCCTGGCCAGGTATTTGGTTCCATTCCTGTTGGCTAGAGAAGGATACTTCTTTTGCAGAAAGGCATATTCATCTCGGATGGCTTCTGCCACAATTTTCTTATTATTGATATCCAACTGACTCCTGCAAAGCAATCCAAAACAACAAGCTGAAGACTGTGCTGCTCACGAAGTCACCAAAGCGGCTGAAATGGTGTCTGCTGGTGACCCGCAAAGCAGGTTGGGTTCGGGTCGGAAAATTAACCTTGTCGCGGTCTGCGGTTTATGTGTGGATCAATGTCATTTTTCAGGTCAGACTCGGGTCTGAATTTGAATCGTCAAAAACGTTGTGTCCTTTCAGTGTACTCGTATGTAACCCTTTCCCAGATAACGTATTAGAAGGTAAAAGTACTTCCTGCACCAAAGCAGAAGGCAATTAGGGAGGAGTCAGCTGACTAAGCAGTTCTGTTTGTTTTGCTGCTTGTCTGACACGTCATAAGATCCTTTTATCACATCTGGTTGGTGATATTAAAAATATCTGTAAACAAGGTGAAACAAAAGATAACACAGGGTTTATATCATGTAGTGGATAATTGTGTCGAGAGGTAAATCAGAAGTGTGGAATTCTTTTGGAATCAGAGAATGAAAATAATGAACGTGTGACTGGATTCGTTGCTTGTAAACCCTGTCATCATGTTTTTGTGAACAGCAATAAAACTGAAAACATCTCTGTGAAAGCACAGGTGTAGCTCCCTTTCAACTGGTGGCACAAAAGGAATAAACAGGTATTTTATAGTAAAGTAAGTAAAGGATAGTTAATATGTTACCATGTTAAAATATATCTGGACCACCTGAATTTTCTTTTTGATCTTGGCGGACCACACAATAATCAGTATAGCTGACTGAAAAATAAGCACATAAAAAAACACTATAATACTAAGAATAACCGTAGACTTACCTTTCTTTGTTTTAAGGTGATGTGTGGGCCTGTGAGCAAAGTTATTTTAAAATTGGAGTTTTAAAGAACGGTTCTAGTTTACTTTTCATAACACAAATTTACAGAGAGGGAAAAAAAGATTGTTTTATTTTTAAATTGATAATTACAGCAGAAGTTGATTTGTGTGAATTCATAAATCTGTGAAGTCACATCCATGAGGTCCTAGCACAGTCGGAGCTACGAATCTCCAGCTATAATCTTTATTTATAAAACGGAATGTTTGGATGCTGCACGCCAATTGGCTGTTGAGGATCTTTTACCGTGCAGTTATATAGTACTGTACAATGCATGGCGGAACTTATTTTTGCTGATGCATAGTACAATTAATAAATTATCAATACACAACATATTAAATTCACAATAAATATACACATTGTTGTGAGGGGTCTTTTAAAGTTTTTAAACAATGAGTGACATTCCTTTCGTCACATCTGATCCTTTCGGAGGCATAGAATTTCAAGAAAAAATAAAAAGCGAGAGACACAAAGATTTAACTAGTCAACAACTTCATGAAATCGAAGAAAACAAAAATACTTTGGCAGCTTGTGTTTTTATTGATTTGATAAAACAAAGAAATGGTAAATCGACTTAAAAACAGTTTGTCTTGAAAACCTGAACTGTCTTACGATAATTTATGCTTCAGTGCGCAATTTGACTGATCAAGGGTACTCAATTGCTAAATAAACACATAATAATATTAGCCTCAGTGCTGGTCTCAATCGCTTTGTAAAGAGTGCGGACATAAACTGTAATGATAGACTAGTGACCAAGAATTTAAAAATGCCAATAAAGTATTTTTGTATTAGCTTCTCTTTTGGTATTTTTAAATGCTTGGTCACTAACAGCTAACATTGCGGGGTTATGTCAGCTCTGTTCACGGAGCGATTGAGACCAGCACGGAGGCTTCATTTATTTTAATTATTTACAATAAATAGAAACGTTGAAAACCTCCAGTTTAATGTTGACAAATATGACCTTGTTTGAGGGACTATTTTGCCTCCAAAGCAGAAGGATTGTATATAATAAAATGGTTAGTTCTTTTGAAAAATAGAAACACTTATTTTTTATTGTATCCATTATATAAGCGGGATAACACTTTGTGCCTCCAACCCAACTACAGCTGTATGTTAATGCAACTACAGCTGTATGTTAATGCAACACAACACACACCCTGTCGTGTGTTATCCCTTACTTTACAAGCTGCTGTGTTGAGTGCACGTGAGCGCAATACAGGAAAACGCCCTAGTATAGAATACAATTTAGACACTAACTATATAGGACGGAGAGTTTAGACCTTTTTTTAACTTGGAGATATTCTCCATGTATGCATTTTCTTCCTGCTTCTGTTGCTGAGTTTTTAAGGTCTGACATTTTGGGTTTGCCACGGGATCTATAACTATGCCACCGCTTCCTTTCCGTAATTATGTAACCTTTCCACGGACCACCTGAAGGGAGCCAGCAGACCACCAGTGGTCCACAGACCACAGACTGAGAACCTATTGTATAAACTCACTGTGGAGAATGGTAGAGATACGTGTGTGTGAATGTGAGTCAGTCGACGCAAGCAGTAGGTAAAGGACAAACACTTGCGGGTTGCGAGTTCGGGTCGGGTCCTGTAGTAGTGGGTCGTACAAATCGGACCCGCACAGGACTCTGCCATATGTATCACGATATGCAGGTCGCAATACAATATGTATCACGATATGCAGGTCGCAATACAATATGTATCACGATATGCAGGTCGCAATACAATATGTATCACGATATGCAGGTCGCAATACAATATGTATCACCATATGCAGGTCGCAATACAATATGTATCACCATATGCAGGTCGCAATACACAGTCCCCGAGTTGCAAATATCTCCCAAACTGTTCACTACCAATCAAGTTATACTTAGTTATCAATTCATGGTATGACAAACACCCCATTGTTGTATCAGTCACCCAACACCCGTATTCCCTTATCAAGCCATTGTCGCACCATATGGGTGAGGTAGTCTGTTTAAATTGGGAGAGATTAAACATTTTATGTACTTTTGTCCATATCTCGTTTGAGTGTTTTAAAATTGGGTTAGCACTGTCAATCCCACTCTTTTTTGGGGCTCGTTGCGATAAAACATCAATGGGGAAAAAAGGTGGTGAGTCAGTGACTTTTCTATTTGAACCCATGTATTATGTAGTACTACGTTGGTCCCTACACCTTGGTCCAAATAATCAAATCAAGTAAAATGCTTAAATGTTGAGGGTGGTATGTTTAATGGTAACATTGTGGAAATAGTTAAATTGTGGGGCAACCATCATCTTTCCCCATAGGGTAAGTTTAATTATCTTCCATTTATCCAGACTGGTTTTCATTTTCTGTATTAATGGGGTAATGTTAATATTAATCATTTGATTAAGATCCTGGGAAAGCAGAATTCCCTTTATATTTCATGCCACCTGGGATCCATTTAAATTTCCATGAGGTCACTGTGCTTGATGGACATAATTTGGATATTGCAATGGCTTCAGACTTATGCCAGTTTACTATATCCAGATATTTTGGAAAAAGATTAATCTGTATCCAATAGTGGCACAATGGAAGCAACTGGGTCATCTTTCAATAATAAAACATCATCAGCGTACAGGAGCAACTTGTGCTCCTTGTCACCACCCTGAATTACTTTGATTCCTGGATTTGCTCCAACTGCGGCAGCCATAGGCCCTAAAACAATGTTAAAGAGGGGCCAAAACCAAACCACGAAAGGGCATATGAGACATTTCCACTCAACCCTACAACCCTTTTCTGCATCAAAGGATATTGCAGCAACAGGGGCAGATCTGGACTGACTATTCCACATAAGATGCAGCAATCTTCTCATATTGTCAGCAGACACTCTATTTTAAACAAAGCCAACCAGATCAGCATGTATAATACTTGAAAGGACAGCTTCCAACCTCATAGCAATAGCCTTATCCAGGACCTTGCAATCGACATTAATAAGACCGATAGGTCTATAGTTAGTGCAATCCATGGGTCTTTATCTTTAAGAATGAATGATATTAGAGCGTCATTACATGTGTCAGGTAAAGGACCAGTTTTTAAAGCCTCTGTGTAGACCCATGTCAGAAAGTTTAGATACGCAATGAACTGCTACACTTTTATATAGCGCCTTTCATAGTGGACCACCATCACAAAGCACAATTCAAATAATTCATCTATTAGACTCGGTACAGGACAGCTCTTTCTGATTTGATGTAACCAAGTCAAGTTTGAGTCCCCCCCTCCCCCTCCCAATAAGGTGGGTGGTACGGCAACATACAGTGGACATCCAAATTATTTGCCCTAGGATTGGTTTCTTCCATACCCATACCTCCAAATGCTCCGTCAGGCACTGTGTTTGATGCCAAAAACATGTTACAGCCCATCATTTAATACAGACACATCATCCACCCCACCCCACCCCACCCATTAGGCACAGAGCATCTCAGTAATTTCTTACCTATTGACAACACCTATGATGCCCAGTTTCACTGGAATGACTCTGCCCATGAGCACATCCATGGCATCAGTGCCTGCATCCATCAGGTCCAGTTTGGTGATGACTGCCAGGGTCCTCCTTCCTGGAGAGTGACAGAGACAGAGCCGTGAGATAACACTGGGGCACTATTCACAGCATCTTATTTAGAGAAAGCTTTCTTTTTTTAAATTGATTCAATAATGTTCTGTATATATCAAACAGTTCTACAGTTTTCCAAAAGCCTCATGAATATCAAGCTATATTTAAATGAGTGCTAACAGACACAGCAGTGACATACCGAGTTCTATTCACAATTTCTTATTTCAGAGAGTTTATTGTTTTGATTTCCCCCCTACCCACCCCCTATTAATTTAGGATGTGTAAATATTCTAAAGACAGGCTGTATAAAAACTGCTTCATCCTGGTACCTTTGATAAAGATCACATGGTTTGATTGCAGCTGCACCTTTGGAGTGAGTTTTGAAATACCATATTCCGGTTAATTTTAAATCAACATGTTCGAACTCCCCTAGTAAGTAAGTCATTTCTCTATGACACAGCTCTACTTATCTTTATCTGCCTTTCACTCTCCCACAACAGTTGAGACTTCAATTACATTACATTCATTTCTCTTTTCCCAATTAAAAAGTACATTGAATTATTTAAGAAAGAGAGCGGAACAAAACATCCTGATAAGAGTGGCGCTTATCATTTGTTTAGGTTTAGATGACAGTCAGTATCAAAGTTATCGCCGATAACTCAATTAAGAATGAATTTTTCAGTACAATAAATAATCAAGACACAGAAAATCACTGTACGATTGATGACTGATGCAGCCCTCCTTCTCTCTGTTGCTGACTCACTGGTGTGAGTCTTGTTTTTTAGATTAACCCAGAAGGATTCGCTCACACAACAGTCAGTCAGTTTAAAACTTGCATGCAAATCGAAAAAGGCATTTTATGCATAATGTACCAATTTCAGGGATGACAGACTGTGCAGTCCTCATTCCAACAAAATATTTTCTAAACAAGCCTTTTCATATTCAAGTGGTTACATCACTCTAACAATTCTTTCTTTAACTCTATTCCAGTATACAGTCAGCACTCGGATATACGACACTCAGATACATGTCAGTCGCGTTTTACCATCCTTGTATTAAGAATAAAATCAATCCTCATTATATATATGTAACAAATTAATGCACTTACCTGTCACACTCGGTTTCCGACTGTCACCAGTTTTCTGATACAAAGCCCATCTCTTCAATGTTACAATTGACTTGTTTAACCGTCACAGCCATTTTTTTTACAATGTGCTCACCTACAGACACGTCAAATCAGATGAAATAATCTGATATGCGTCACACTCGTTTAACCGTCACTGTAGTCAAAATATTACAGGGTCGGATACATGAGTGTTGACTGTAGCTTGATATCCTATGGTTCATCTAATAAACAAAACACTCACAGTTCATGCTTTTCACACACACCCTGCTAATATGATAGATCACTACAAAAGATATCAACAGAAGAGTACCAGACACCGACAACCTCCATGTATCATACCCAAATAAGGAATGTGTCCTTATCAGTCACTTCCAACAAGCTTGCCTTTACGTTGAATTTTATACTACAAAACCACATGTTATTTTGTAACATCTCTCACCATCAGGGTCCACCTCCCTGGCCACCTTCAGCGCCTCCGAGGTGGCCATGTCAGTGTTGGCGGCCGTCACAGCCAGGATGATGCTGTTGGGGTTACTGATGTAACGCAGGATCAGATCTCGGATCTGGATTTCAATGTCTTTCGGCTGATCCCCAACAGGAACCTAAACAAAAACAGCGCTTTACAAGCGGCACACCCGTCTAATAGCTTTCCTGCAGACCCAGCACTTGCCCCCTAGACCAGGTCACTACTGCGTACAATGACAGGCAAAAACTGGAGAATGCGAGCGAAATTCTGCAAATGTTTGTGATCGTGTGACATCTCATGTTATCTACTAGGTTTGTGTGCAACTATTCAGCAACAATCATGCGAAAGCAGAAGGATCTCTGAGAATTCACAAGGGGCTTGATAGTGGACTCCTATTCAACCGGCTCACTCCTCAAAGCAGTGACCAACTTATCCATCTAGACAGTCCCCAGGGTGTTGCAGGAATGCCACTTTGTATATATCATTGTTCTGCTTCACTCATCACAACCTGGTGAGTTTTGAGTACAAAGCGGTTCTGGGTTATGGTGCTCCAGTAATGGTATCTGTATTTTGATTCAACTCACTCCATTTCATTTCCGGACCTTACATTTGTTTCTCTGCATCGTGACAAATCTGATAACGAATCGCTCTACCTTTGTAATCCCTGGCAGATCCACCAGAGTCAGGTTCACAACATGAGGAGAGAAGATCTTGAGATGAATGGGCTCGGCACTGATGCCCTGGAAAAAGAAGAACGAGGATTGAATTATCCACAGAGTAATGTACTCAGTTTTAATAAACTTTCTAATCACCAGTGTCTACATCTAGATAGACATAGTAAGTCAGAACTACATTCATAAAAGTTAGGAGTTTGTTATAATAATATATAAAACTTTACTGCCCTAAACCTGAAAATATTTAATAAATTCAATAACTACAAACATATTTAGCTCCTAAATCTAATATCATATGGATTTTTTAACCCTTGTGGCAATCAATTTAGCCATACATTATTTGAGAAGCAATGCAACAAGGTTACAACATGAAGAAAAAAACCCAAAAAAACAGTAAACAACTGAAGAAATCAAGAGCTTAATTAATTATTTCTGTATTGTAATATTAAAAGGGAATTGTCCCTTTTCATAAAAGGGGTATTAATGACACATTGGAGTGAAATAATTTTTGCCCCATTGTTGTACCATCAATACACCAGCACAATCTACTTTTTAGAAAATCCTTTTTTTAGTTTTACAGGAGGGCTTAACACTGCAAGCCAGTATAAAATACAATCATCAGAACAACAAATCTAGTTCCCTTTAAAAATGTAAACCTGTGCAGCGTATTTAGTGTGCAGATACGGGCCAAAGGGTACGAGCAGAAAATCAGCAGGGTTACCTTGTTGTTTCCAGAAATCCTTTCAGTTTCATTTTCTATCTCTTGTCTGATTTCATCAAAATCAGTGTAAATCTGAAACACAGCACAGTAAACTATGAAGCAATTTATCGATGTGTGTTACAGTTTGAATCTTTGCTTTACAACATTTAGTTTAATAGTCTATACATCTTTCACATACAGGCTTCATGGTTGTCCTTTTCAAATGAGTGCCAATCAAAATACAATCCCTTAACTCACTAATAAAAATCGCCAGTGTTTCACTTCATCATAATAACCGTACAACACAGATCTTAACACATTTTAGAACAATGTAACTTGGGTTATAGTACTGTTTATTAAACCTTGGTTTTAAAATCCACCCTGTGATTCGTTAAAACACCATCACGTGACAGAATATAGATTGCACTATGGCTCTGAAGTTCTTAACAGTCTATATTCCTAGAAACAGTACATATTCCCATGGCAACCGCTGACCTTCACATCACAAAGAAAACACACTTCCGCAGTATTTTTTCTTTAGCTGTCTGAAGATAAGCTTCAACAAATTCTAAACGAAAAAGATGCTGAAAACACAAAAGATGTAACAAAAACACAGACTTAGAAGCCGCAGAGAAATACATTGTCTGAAACGCTGTCAGAGAGTTATATACCGATGTCAATAAAACGAATGCAGATAAAACTGTGTTTCAAGGAATAATTAAACGGCCTCTGGAGGTGGGCAACATAATCCCCTCAGACACTACCTCCCCCCTCTGGGACAATAGTTTTCCACTATACGCCTCAACTCCAATTCACATTTGTATAATTTTGTGCAGTGCTTTTGCTACTGTAGGTTAGTGTTCAAGAGATACAAGAGGTATAGCTTATACAAAGGATGTAACCAACGGTTGCTCAGCCTTGCACGTTGTGGATACAGATTATATATTTTTAATCACTTGCTCTGAACAAAAATCATAACTCAGCTGCATGCAAACGAATGAACAGTTGTCACTCTGTTTTACAGAATCCAATTATCAATTACCTTGGACTTCCTCACTTAGACAAGACGCTTGTATCACACTGGAAAAAGTACATTCATAACAACGCTGCAAAAATGTATTCTGATTCGGGTTCATCCCACACTGAGCAGCAGCACTGGAACAGAGATTACCTTGTTTTTTGTGTGCAGAAACTTGCCCCATTCTTCAGATTCAATACCTAGGAAAAAAAAGAAATTTAAATAAAAGATACTCTAGTTGAATGAGGCAGGTGAACTGTTAAAAAATCTGAAACCCAGAAAACAGGGCTGGGGTGCATTGTATAAGCAGTGTGCTCTCTCGTGGCGCCTGTAACATATAAGCATTTATTGAACAGTTTCCCCAACAGTAGACAAGAAATCGCTGTGTATTAAAACAGTTGCTTTAAGCAAGTTTTGTAATTTTTGTATATATTTTTTATGTAATTACTACTTCTGTATTTTTGTAATGTACAGTTACTGACACTTTCTTTGGTTTAGCATCTTGAGACGGGAGTCATATTTGTCACGTTTCCTTTTCTAATATAAAATTGTCACTGTCACATTGATCAGTTTTAAAAAGCCAAAATGACAATAAAAATATTATTTATCATACATGTGTTGGTCATATAAATCCATATTTTAAAAATCCATTCGCAGTGATAATGAAGGTAGGCCATTTTGAACCTCCAGCGAGACAGTTCTGAGCTTGACTCGCTCCCGTTAGGAAGTGCTGGCAGCGTGCATCGTTCAATAGGAGAGCCACGTAACACCCTGGGGCGCTCTGCTCATTGAACACACTCCTGGTCTATCTGCCTGCGTGATGCATGGATAAAGAAATTAACTATTTTACTATTTCTCATCTTTAAATACAGTTGACGCCGCTTTATCGGGATGGCTGTCCAAATTAAACTAGAGGCATTTGAGAGGACCTTACTCACACTTATATTCATAATTTATGACATGCACGAGAGAAGTATTTTTCCTGTTTTATTTCAGTTCTAAATGAAAAAAATCACAATAAAAGTCAACATTTTTAAATTCCTAAACAAAATGAAAATCGCTGAAAAAGAATGAAAATCACATCTTATCATAAGGCGAGACACCTGCAATGTCGACACGGCAACTTTCTTTGCCACAGCAGCCCACTGTGGCAAAGAAAGAACCCACAGGAGACTCCGGCTGTTCAAGAGTTCAATGTGGTTTACGCAAGTCACAGCGTAATCACGTAATCACTGCGCTGCGCTACACAAACCTATCTTGCTCTGAAAAGCAATCTCCATTCATTCGAAAATACTGTATCCCAATTAAACGAAGTGACGTCCCAATTAAATGACATAAATAGCAAGAACCGTCTCCCAGAGTTCTGTCCCATTTAAGCAGAAATCCTGATTATCGGTGTCCCGATTAAGTGGCGCCGACTGTACTCTTATTTCTGTATTCAATTCTGGAACATTCTGATTGAACCACATGGTACTGCACAGCGGGGGTATAAATCAAGGACTCAAATTTATTAAAAGGGGTAAAACAGAACTGATTTCATCCGATGTTCTCCAACTCTGTGTTTGTGCTAAAATTAAGTCAGATAGCCTTCTTTGATTTAACCAGTTATAAAGCGGTATGATTGTGGCTCTCCAGCATGCAGAGCCTTACCAGGTGCACAATGAATGGCGGATGACAGCTGGGTTATGGAGATGGTAAAGTGAAAAACAGAATGTGAAAACTTTAACTCATCTACATTTTAATCAGAGCTCAAGAAATCACGCGAGGACTATACACATGAAGCATTTGTTTTTCTACAGCACAGGCGGCTAGCACTTCATTAAAGCAGATACTGGCATGGAGGAGACACAGTTAACGATAGGAAAACAAAGACATGCGGACAGCACAGACAAGACACAGACAAGGACAAGAAACAAGAGTAAAGAGGAAACCTTTGTAAAGGCGTCCATTTTTCCATGTGTTGGGGTCTGCAGTTGAAGAGAAAACAGCACAGAAAAAGGGTTATGGACAGTCATCTGCACTGGTGAACCCAGAAACCTGTCCATAATTTTGCATTAATATATACTGTAGCAGGCATTCCTGCTAGGCAATTTAACACACCAACAGGAATACCTACTGGGGAGAATATCAATGAAACTATGAACTAGAAAATATTTTTGGGTGTATGAAGACTTTTTTGTAATGGATCGTATCCAACTACTTCAGAAGTCCCCAGTTCAATGACAATTTCTAAAGCGCCAAGAAGAATACTGACAGCTATACTCAGAACTGGATTGGTTTAAAATGTCTAGCACTGCCCTGCTCAGGCAGCAGAACAAAAACAAGACTTTTACAACTCTGCCCTGGTGTTCTGTTGCTACTTCCTGTGCAATTGCTTTCTGGAATAGCTGGAATAGCTGATACTCAAACCACTACAGTGCCAGAAAGCATTCGACAAGGCTGCTTAAAGATCAAACAAAAATACAAGAAGGCATAGTGAAACTGGGTCAGATGTGCAGTCTCAGTGCTGTGTTGTGGACTAAAGCAAGATCAGCTACCACTCACTTCAAAACCTCAGCCAAAAGAGGCAGGTCACAGTAGGGGTATGGTTAGCCAGAACATCAGTTGGTCTTTTTGTAGTGGAGTAGATAGTTAAGTTGCTGCAAGATTAAAAGGAGAGGGCTCTACGACAGAAGTGAAAAACATATGTGTTTACAATTGTGAGAGTGGCTAGCAATCCTACTGGTCAGACTCCCAAACAGTTCTGGTTCAGAAGCTTGGCAACATCCATTGGTTAGGTTTGGCAGGTTGAAAAGAGGCGACTGGTTGGACAGCAAGACTTAGGTCGTCCATTGATCTTCGATCCTTCTTATTGGTAAGTGGGTTGCAGCGGTGAGGCAACGTTGGCCATTTCAAATTGGGCTAGAAAAACCGAGGAATGGGATCTATGTAACTGATTTGAACAGCAGAGGATCAAAGCAAAGACATTGTTTAAAGACAAAGACAGAAATACTGTACACTGAAGACTCACATGCACTTTTCGATGTTTGATTTTCATAACCTTGGAACACAAAGGGCCCCATTTTAATTATCTAAACAGTGGCGTTACCTAGATTCAACAATGTTCATATCAACAGACCCCTTTGGTTTTCTGAAACATTGTAGAAATATGACACAGCACCATAGAAAAAAAACAGATGCTTCCCCAAAACATCACTTCAGCTAAGACCTGACCTCTGATGCCCTTGGAGTCTAAACATGGACACCCAGTTGGATTATGACATCATTAGATATTTCAGATGATCCCAAGGGAGGACTCATTTCCTCTACGAAGAGAAATAGCTGCCTGTCTTCAAACTAATTTCATTACATACAACACTGCAGTGCCAGTGCTGTGGATTCTTGTGGGTTGCAAGATAGTGTACTGAACTAAATCACAAGACTGCATATCCCAGGTAAAAGCTATGCACTGCTGGGAGCCTAGTCTGGGTTTTGTTTCTGTTAAAATATTTCCAACTGGGGGTTCCCAAGTGGTGCATCCGGTAAAGGCACTCGGCGTGGAGTGCAGGATGCACCCTATAGCCTGGAGATCGCTGGTTTGTGTCCAGGCTATTCCACTGCCGACCGTGAATGGGAGTTCCCAGGGGGTGGAGCACAATTGGCTGAGCGCCACCTGGGTGGGGAGGGCTTAGGTCAGCCAGGGTGTCCTAGGCTCACTGTGCACAAGCGACCCCTGTAGACTGGCCAGGCACCTGCGGGCCTGCCTGCAAGTTGCCCAGAGCTGGCTGCATGGCGGGCCTGCAGAGTGAAAAGAAGCGGACGACTGATGGCACACGTTTTGGAGGAGATATATATATATATTTCCAACTGAAAGGGATACTCGACATCTCTAGTATTTGTATTGTTTGATAAAAAGCTGCACAAACTGACTATTTAATCAATCCTGAGCACTCCTCCACTAGGTGAGGGTCAATGGTGTTCATGGGGCTAATTCATCATTCTAACTGAAACAACTGAAGAAGCAGCTTCTTGGATTTATGCTGACTGCTGATCTCCGCAGAGGCTAAGAAAAGATAACAGCTTTGAGGGGAGCAGCAATCTGCAACAATACAGGCAGCGGTTTTTTCAGTTGATTCAATGGGAATGATGAATCCGCCCAAGCCACAGCACCGGGTGCCATCACCTGCTTGCTGAGGAGTGCTCAATCTGAATAATAAAATAATCAGTTTGTGTTGATCTGGTTGCATACTTATATTTTACTTAAGGGCAACATCTGGTGCTTTTATACAGATTTTACACCTATAGATTAATGTAGGATGAGAGAGGATGCGCACTGGTTTGGGGTTTCACAGTTCCCTGATCGGAGGACAGCCACTCATAACATATAATTCAATCATTCCCAAAGGAATTGTCGGATTCAAAGCACAAAACCTGAAATTATTATCTTTCCAACCACTTGAAACCACTTGAAACTAACCAAATGTTTAATTTGGCATCCAAAACAAGCAACTAAAGCTTGGTTCATAATAAACTAAGGCTGGGACCACATGTTAACGATTTTGGTAGCATAAGACTTTCTGGTATGTTTTCTTCACATCCTACAAATTACACGGGACAGTAAAACAAATCCTTCCATTTGGAAACAAGTAACATGTACATTTACTCTTTAACAGAGTGGTAATAACTGATGCTTTAAAAGATGTTTAAAATTATTTTATGTTTTATTACAAAATATTATTCCTCCCCTTGCCATTTATTAAAATGAGCTATTTATTTTTTTAATGTTAAATCTGGGATATACAAATGTTTCAAATACAACGCTGTCGATACTGGACTGTACTCTCACTCTCTCTTTCGCTCTCTCCCACACACCCTTCATAGTAAACTGGAATGCTGCAGCTTGCTTGCCAATATAAACTTGCCTGTACCAACTGGTTTCATCTGTCTAAGGATCTCCTAATAGGATTACACTGCTGTCATAAATAGATTTTAAAATTCTGCTTTACCCCACAGCACAGGGCCACTTTATGTTTTTGATCTGGCCTTTGAAGCTAGACAAACTTGAAAAACAATTTGGTACGTTTGTGAAATATCCCAGTTAGCTTAACTAAATGTGATCTTCTTGTTTTGAATAACCTTGCATTTCATTTTCTATTTCAGTCACCCCACCCTGGTGACTTCTTAAAATTCAGAAGTACATCAGTAAGAAATACTACATTGAACAAATATGCTATTTCTTACATCCACAGGATGCAGAGTGTTGCAGGGGGGGCAGCTTAATGGTTACACTCTGGTGTACCAGCTGAACTCAGAGAGAAGACATGCCTGAGAACTACAGGTGCTTTTAACTCCAGAGTACTGAAACAGAAAATTATATATCCATTACAAAGCAATTGTAAACACCAAGAAGAATACATTTGTTAAGATCAAGCAACTATTTTATACAGGTATCAGGTTGCACTTCAGGGAAGTTGCAGCAGGTACCGTTTTCTTCTCCTGCAGCTTTGCGTCGATCCTCTGGGGACAGGTTCACCAGCTGTAGGATGAGGGGTCTCCGAGTCACCACCCCTGTGCCTCTGGGAAGCAGGTCCTTCCCCACCAAGCTCTCCAAAACTGAGCTCTTTCCACTGCTCTGGAGAGGAAGGAAAATAATACTGTGCATCACTTACACATTATAAATCATGTAACCTGCCAGAAATCCAGTACATCTTATCCCATGCATGTGTACAGATGTCATTCCCTGCACAGACACAAAGTTAAAAACGGTGCACACACTTATGTACAGAGGACCATCATAATCACACAGTGCCTGAAAGGGTACAAATATTTGTATAAAATGAAGCTTATCAGATTATAGCCAAATGCAATCTAGAAAGACAGATTGTGTGTATGATAAGTTGGTGCAATATCAAGGCAGTTGTCGTGCTCACCATGCAGTGTTCAACAGACAGACAAACAGATCAGCACACAAGCAGGATAGCTGCATTTATCCATAAAGCACATTCACAATCCCTTTTTAAAATCCTTTATTTAAATGTGTGGTTCAACGCTGAAGTTATCTTTGGACTTACTGTACAGTATAGGAGACAAAGTAACTATTGTTCAGTCACTTGACTTTGCATATTATCAGCTAATAAAAAGGACAGAAAGCTCTTTTGTGATCCCTTTTGTTCTCATGTGTTTGACTCAGCACCACAAAGTAAGGGGAGACTCACAGGGAATGCCAGAGACACACAGACATATAACTATCCAGTAAAAGAAACAATCCTAATCATGTAATAGAATGGATGATCAAGCCTATTAAAATTATTAACATGTATATTATCTAGAGCTTGTAGTGCAGTCTAGCAGAAAAGCTATCGAACTGATAGACAGACAGACATATACAGTAATGTAAATAGGTCAAAAGCAGGAAGCATTAGGAGATTGCACAGAGAATGTTTCAAATTGCGATCTGTGTAATACCTTGGGAAACATTAAGATTTTACAAACCTGAAATATGAAATGTATAATCCTCTACATAGGGATCTTTATTCATTAACCAGCTATTATGAAGAGCATGCTAAAAGAGGTTTATCATCACACATCATGGGTCACAAATTAACTGGGCAATACATTTCTCAATGTTTACTTGGGGCAAATCACCAGAAGAAAAAAAATATTATTCTAAGGATTGTAGTGTATCCAGATCCTTCTCCCTCCTGCAACAAAGCTGGTTTTCTGTTCCCTCAATACAGAACTCATTTCAATCAGAGCACCAGCATTGTTGCAGGCAGAATGGTTTGAATACACTGATGTTTAAAATCTAGCAAGAGTGGCAGCAGCATTCCTAGTTTCACAGAGAAGGTGTGGCCTCATTGCAGCTGCCCAGACTAATTAGTTTAGTTCTTTTGTAGGATCTCAGCATCTCAGGACCTTCTCCTGCACTTGGAAACATGTGCTGTACCTCCGGATAACATAAAGGCCCCCTCAGTGATGCAGATCCCCGACATGCAGAGGCTGATCAAGGTTGATGAAGACTACCACGTCCTTTAAAAAGGGTTTTCTAACAGTGCTTTTGGGCAGGGTCATCTGAAGATGGGATAACTTAAAAGATGTGTTTGGAAATATAGGGAGGTTAAGAATATACACTTTACAGGAGTACTATGTGAAACATGGGGTGCCGTTAATTGTGCCAATGTGAGTTTAAACTTAAAACTGGGTGGATTAAATGCAGCGGGAAAAATGATGTCAGAGTATAGCGATTTCTAGGAATGCCATAATAGTCATAGGGGGTGGTAAAGACAAAACAAGACACCATGTATTTACCTGATGTACATGTACTTGATTCAATTCTAAACTGCACAAATCCTGTATCTCCTAAGTTGACTAGGGTTACATTTCTGATAACGTTCCTAGTGGATTTATTATTTTTTTAATTTGTGTCTTCCCGCATCGCTGTCCTAGATTATTTCGAATTCACATATGGAAGTACCTGGAAGGGTTTTAGAAGAATCCCAAAATATTAGCTCTCAACTCTCATTATTTTTTTAAGTTATGTTTCAGCTGTAGAACATCCAGGACATACCATTTATAATCCCTGCCCGCTGCCAGTAGTAGCATGCGAATGCAGATATTTGGTTCACAGTAAACTTACATAGCTACATTCAGAATCACAGGAGGAGCATGGGGAACGTATACAAACTAGACTGTCAACACAACCAGCTTTCTGATCAAGAAGGACGCATGTTTAAGACTGCAGTAAACCGGCATCAAGGAAATGTATTTCACTAAACAGAACATAAACTTCTTTCGTTTGCACTGACAGAAACACAGGCAGATACATTCACTTTGTCAAGACATGCTCAATCGAAAGCAAGGTGACTTAACAGTCACGGTTTACAGAGGAGTTCGTCTCTGTATGACCTGAGTGGCATTGACCAGTATGAACTCACAGCATCATTTAGCATCATTATCAGTGCATGTTTCTGTGTCGTTTTCATTGGCTTGCCCTATCTTATTAACCTGTCACTTTCAAAAATCTTCACTGCGTCGCTGCTGTTGCGCACGACGCAGCACAGTCATGATATGTAATTACACACACACACACAATATATATATATATATATATATATATATATATATATATATATATATATATATATATATATAGTACATTAAACAAATATGTTACATGGATTATGTGTATATCGCGTAAAATACATATTCTGGTGAACAATTTAGCACGCACATATTTTATTTAAAAAAAAAAAAATGTTTTGTATCCTCCTAGTACAGTACATGCATTTATCCAAACTGTCAGCACGCATTTTATTTTCATATTTCAGTTCACGTAATACTGCAATGTCGTCTGTTTTCTGTTTTCTATACCGTAATAGACATACCATGTACAATATAATATACAACCACACAAATTCAGCGTTGCTTGTTTTTTTTTTTTTTGTATACCTGTGTTCCTACAACAGCAATCTGCGGCAGCTGGATAACATCAGAGCCCACCGTGTTGAAGACATCCTGAAGTTTGTTTATTACCGGGATAAGAGCCTCCATGGTTCAAGGAAAAGGAGAATTTAGAAAATGAATGAACTACCCTCTTACAGTGAGGCGCTGAAAGTCATCCAATGTCCCTCACAGTTCCACCATTTAACCAACCCGGCCCTCGAAACGACTGCAACACTGTAATCCACGCTGCATTCTGGGACTTGGTGTTCTCAGGGAAGGAAATGCGGTAGCGGTTATCAGCGAAGCAGCGAGGAAAATAAACTACAAATCCCAGCAGCGGTGGAGTACGAGAATCTACGAGACTTCTGGCGCTGTGAAAAATGGGGTTTGTAGTCCTTTAAAGGCAACGATGAAGCTGTCAATGCGATACTGGATCACGTGTCCGAGCCTTAAATCACGTTTCTCTCTGCAAAATAAACATTAAAATTTAAGTTTATAAGATATAAAAAAGCGTTTTCTCGTTGTTTTGAAAGTATAGGTCTTTTTTGTTTAGCAGTGTAACCTCCTTGAAAAGGCATGGGGAATGAATGCGCTGTATAGGTGTTACACAACTGATAAACCGCTCTGTTGATGGGAAAATCAACCATAATTTTTTGGCTTTCCCTTGGCAGTTTATAAATTATTGAACCAGTATAACTACTCTTCAACCAGCGTTGCAGCCTCTTGAACCACCATGACCAGTTAAAACCAGCACAATACCAGCTCTTACCAGAACATAGCAGTTTCACACATTCCAGGTTTTACTAAGAGCTTGATTAGCCACAGTGTGTTGGTAACAAGCTCAGGTGTGTCTTATTAGACTCTAAAACCAGGGATGGATCAAACTGCTAGCAACGGGAGTCTTGTTTATAGCCATGATTGTGGAAAATGAAGAAAAAGACAAAAGCAACTTGAATGAGAGGTAACTCACCAATATTGTTTTCTAGCTTGTTTTGTGCTAATGATTTCACAATGTATCCATGGTGTGCAAATACAGTGATGCTAGGTTAATTCAGAGGTTTAAGAATTATACAAGAACAGTGTATTCCAGTTAATTGCATACATGGTAATTGCATTTTCCTGTTAAATGCACATGCAGTAGATTCCTGTTTTTTGCACATCCCATGTCCCTAACAGTTGTTTGAATGTACACAGAATATGCTATTATAAGGAACTTGCATTTTCATTTTCAGAATATGCTATTATAAGGATTTTACATTTTCATAAGAAATCAGCTTCACAATTGTATGCAATTATCAGGTATACTATTAGGCATGTAAGAAAAGAGTTAATGAAAAGATTATTTTATAAGTATAAAACTATGAGATGAGATGCAGCTATGCTACTATCAGGGAAATTGTGTTTTATTGCCTGAGAAATGGGCAATAAAATGAACAGAACTGACCTCAATGTATGTGATATTCTCGCTATGTATAGGACCCCAAGCTGATGGGGTCGTATTTATTTCGCCTTTTGGTCCTATACACACACACCATAAGTGAGCATATACCGTACAGTGTAGGCTTTTCAGCACGGTAGGCTTTTTATGTAACTAATATGAATTCGCTTTTCCACACGGTAGTGATGGGAAAAGTGAAGCCTTGTGAATCACTGAGCCCTTTGAACCATTGCTTCATGCTCTTTAGTGCCACCTAATAGTAGATTTGCATAACCCATTGTCTTTAAAGTCAAGGCATTAATAAAATGTAAGACAGTGTGAAGATGGAGTCTGTCCTGATTAAAGAGGAGTTCCCTGAATTTGAACTTGTCCTCATTAGAGTGGAGTTCTGTGGGCTGGCTTCCCTTCCCATTAAACAGGAGCTCTGTGAGATGCAGTGTGACAGCAGTAAGCCAGAAATCTCTGTGATTAAACCTGAGCACAATGAATTGGAGATCCCCCAGACAAGAACCTCTTCCTGTTAACAAGAGGTGCCCGAAATTATCGGTATTAAACTGGAGCTCCCTGAAGTAGAGTTTGATCACTTTGAACCAGGGAAGGAAGAATCTCAGGACGTCAAACCAAACATTAATGATCTGGAATCTGTACACCTGCGGGAGTGTAGTGTGGTGCTGGAGAGAATCAGCGTGAGAGAGATAGGGTCTGGAGAGGAATATTCTTCAAACAGCACACAAGGAGGTGGAAAGGAAGATGTGTGGTCATATTCACAATGCAGATAGCAGGTGAGTGACTCAAAGTAGCTGTGATATTGTCATTCTAGATTGCGTCATTCTAGTGTGGTTGAGAGGGAGGAAGGGAGCATATTGGTTAGATTACCTTAAAACCTAATCTGGCATTGCTTGGTACCAGTAAATTGTGTCGGATTAGACAGTGTGCTGGATAGTTACTGTAAAACAATGAACACTGTACCACGGCATTTTTAATGTACATTCTCTCTTAAGTTAGATAAGTTATATCTTTATGTGATTTGTGTTTCTCATAACTGCACAGCTACAAAACTTACCTGCTGTAACAATGTACAATTTTTACACATGTAAATTATCATTTTGAGTTTAGTTTTTGAAACTCTCAAGATGTTATATAAAGTAAGTCATCTTAGTGATTTTTGTTTATTAATTTTTTTTAGGTGAAATGCAGACAGGGTCAAGAATGACAGCTGTAGCAAAGAAAAAGAAACAATATACAAGAGAAGAGACAGAGCAAGCAATAGAAGAGATAAAGGAGGAAGTTAGTGTTCTGTAGCAAAGAAATACAGTATTCCCCACACTACTCTGCAGGACTACAAAAAGCTGAAGTATCGCAACAAGCAGAACACTAACAATGCTCTCACCACCTCTGATGAGGCAGCACTAATCCATTAACCCGTCAAGTCATAAAATGTCTGGCCTTAAATATAATTCAGGCAAGTGGAAGACAAACCCTTGTGAATGTAGAGAAGGTCTGAGTGACAATTTGTGGTCACGCTTCAGGAAGAGCCACCCTGAAATTTCTTCAATGCCAGACCACCTTGAAAGATCAAGAGTCCACGCTGGAACCCCAGAAGCTATAGAAAGTTTCTTCAAAATGTATGAAGACCTGCTCATCAAATGTAATTTTACAGGGAATTTATAACTGTGATGAGACAGGATTTGGTGACAAAGGGATCACATGACAGGACACTGCTGTGCTCGTGCTTCTGACCATTCAATCCCCCCTTCATTATTTTCCCTCGCTGCCTTCCAAGCACAGCATATGCTTTAGAAGGGCCATGGTGTGACAGAAAAGGGGTATCAACGATTCTCATTGAAAGACGTCCACTTGTTGGTACTGTACCTGCATGCAGGATTCAGGCACTTTCTGCTGGGATTCTGGTTTTCTCTGTATTGTTTCTGTGGGCATCTTTTCTTTCCAGAATGTGTGAAACGGTTTGCCGTGTGATTTTATAATTTTGCACAGCTGTTTGTGCTAGTTTTGGTAAAAGTTCAGTTTGATTTCAATACCTGATGCTGAGGATGTCTTTTAGTGGTTTAAAAAAGCCCTTGATCAGAATGAGACATGCATATTGTAAGTGCAGTTTATTTGCAATGTGGCAATACTTTTTAAACGTTAACTTCCAGCTGTATTTCCAATAAAATACTTCTAAATGTATAATACTTTTCATTGTTCTGTAACTGAAATTATGTTTGAAGCAAAGTGTATTTCAGGGGTTCCAAAGTTAAGGTTTGAAATGTTCTCCTCAGTTTAGCTGTCAGCAAAATGGGCTTGAGATAACAATGCCTAGCAAGCATATCTAAAGGAATGTGAGATGGCTAAAGGAGAACGCACTGTACCATACCTAGGACAATAGATGGTTACCAGCACCCGCCGCTACTCCGGCCAAGGCTCCCAAGAAGAATACAGCCGCTCCCAAGTCAAAGAAAACAGGAGCCAGCGTGTCCGAGCTGATCGTGAAGGCTGTGTCTGCCTCCAAGGAGCGCAGCGGGCTCTCCCGGGCCCTGCTGAAGAAGGCTCTGGCAGCCGATGGTTACGATGTGGAGAAGACAATTCCCGGCGCAAGGTTGCAATTAAGAGCCTGGTAAGCAAGGAGACTGGTGCAGACCAAGGGCACCAGCGCTTCGGGGTCCTTCAAGATCAACAAAAAAGGAGAAAGCCGCCAAGAAAAAAGCAGCGCCGAAAGCCAAGAAACAAACCAGCGTTTCTGCAAAGAAACCCAAAAAGCCAGCAGCAAAAAAGCCAGTCGTGGCCAAGAAATCTTCCAAGAAAGCAAAGAAACCAGCAGTGGCAAAGAAAGCAGCCAAGAGCCCGAAGAAAGTTAAAGCTATAAAACCAAAAAAAGGCCATGAAGAGCGTGGTGCTGCTGGTTAAAGGCTGTGATCGGTTTATAAAGGGTAAAGGTGAAACACAATGGGCATTGCAATGTGATTTTCTGTACTGTGATACTGTGATGCATTTCAACTACTTGCACTCTGATTCTGGCAGAAAGTGGGGTGTGCTGTCAGTTTAACTCTGGCTGTCAATGCAAGGAAACTATTACACAACTTATCTGATAGGGGATGTCACGGTATTACATTTTGATGGTATGTTAACCGTCAAGATGAGTAGAACCCGAATGCTGTCTTCTGATTGGTTGCTGCAGAGGGCATTAACTGCCAGGAAATGCCCTCAGAATGTCCACACAATCATCACCAATAAAGTACAGTAAGGAATCAATCAGTCAAAAAGAACATCTAGTAAAATAACGGTCAGCTGTCAGAACCACAACATAAAAATGAATTTACTGACTGCATAGTAAACTGGACTCAAAACCCATGAAATAATGGCTGTAACAGGTCACAAAAACGAGTCCTCTATAAAAAAAAAAAATACTGGGCTCCATATGCAATACTTTGCATCATCCTCAGAAATCTCAGCCACGAACATACCCGCTATGTTTCAAAACTGCACTTTCACAGGAAACCTGCAATTCAACTTGAAATGAATAAACTTTGTTTAATAATACTGTTAGTTATAGAGTCAGTTTGTTATATTTACCTATTTAAAACTGTTGCTGTTCTTTACTAATAGCAGATGAAACACATCTGTCTTTTTTATAAATGTTATCCCTGTCTTAAGTAAATTAAAAACAAAACTTTATTTAGATTTTTTTTATGCTTGGTGTGTTTGTTGAGAAAGAAATTGTTTCCTTCACTGTTCACAGGCGGAATTATGCCGTCGAAGAACCGCTGCAGCAGCACGGGATGAGCGCACTGCAGGACACATAGAAAAAGTAAAAAAAAAGGTTAATAATCTTAATGTTATTGCTGTTAAAAGTTTAAATGGTTTATAATAGCAATAATGACCTGCAGGCAGGGCATTTCCTGGCTGGACATTAACGGCATTAAATATACCACGGGTATCACCATACCATGGTATAATTTATTTTTATTATCAGCTATTAAAACCTGTATAAAGTAGCTATTTGAATAAATAAAATACAAAATAAAACATTAAAACAGCTTTACATAGTTGTATGTGTTTCATCTCCTTCTTCTGGGTTTTAGTTGGAGCATATGTTCCAGTTCTCTCTACAATTACAAAACACAATGAACATCCCAGACAAAAGGACACATTTTAATAAGCTTCCATGACGGTGCAGACTTTGCAAAATTTTTCTAAAAGGAAAAAATAAAGCGTTCAGTGTTTCAAACAGAAATCAGCTTAGTGTTCATTTAAGTGCTCTTGGATAAATGCACCCATGTTTATTCTGACCAGCTTTAAACAGTCATATAATATTATGCAATCTTTGATTGACTAAAAGCTATTGAATGTACATGTTGTCTTCCACATTACACTTGGTGAATGTTTTGTTTAATATATATATATATATATGCTTAAAAAGAAAAGTTGCTACAAATTGTAAAAATGCATACCGGCAGAAAATCGGTCATTAATTTTGACAAAATTAAAATAATGATAAAGGGATATTTTGCACATCTGTATTTGCTTCAGTGATTGCACAGTACTGTAGGGAAGTCATTGACAATATTGGGATTGCAGTGCAGTAGCATGCGTCTAAAAACACTGCTTCTGGTTTCTTTGTGCAGAGATAAGAGCTGGGCTTGAATGGAAGAGCAAAAATAATTTACAATACTTATACAAAAGCCATGTATTAATAGTTGGTTGATTTTTGGGGGAAACCTTTGTAATAATAAAAGGTTAGTTTATTTCTCAAAAATAATAATTCCAATCCTCTTGATGTGATTTTCAATAAAAACAGTTTTAATTCCGGAACAAAAAGGAAATCGAATGATACACAGTATAGAACTAAACCACATGCGAACTGCACAAACAACTACACAAACAAATCTCCAAACAGGACTCTCTATCGATTGAAAAACCTTCAATGCCAGCTTGGATAAAGAGTACAGAAATAGAGGCAAAACCAGCCCCCCCTCCTTCCTCCAGCTGAAGCCCGACACCCAGTGGGAACCTGCATGTCGGATGTGATCATGTTTTTAACACCTATGCCCAAATCCGCTCTATATAGGGGAAATAGCACCTTGAAAACCAGGAACTTCCACTCACGTTCAAAGGGTACTCTGAACTTCAAAGTAACCAGATCTTATCCTGTTTCCCCAGACAGACAGGGTCTTTGGCAGTGTGAGATTAAGGATGTATTCCTTCTTACTATAAGAGAATTGTAAAATGGTCACAATTAATACAATACTTAAAATCTCACACCTTTCTAAAACATTTCAGATCAATCCAGCAAGGCATTCTGAAGTAGTAACGGTTACAAACTAATCGTTCCAAACAAATAAGAAAACTTATAAAAAGCAGTATATGTGCAGCAGGCTTGCACATGTAACAATGTTTTGAGGTTTTTGAGGCCTTGTGACAGGGAGACCCTGTCACTGGTTCTTGATGGAAGCAGCTGGGACGCGCAACAGGAGACGTGTTGCTAAGCAACTAATTGAGCAGCTAGGTGCCCAGTTGATCGGGAGGTCCTGATTGGCCGGGGGTCGGCAGGGGCGGGGCGGGGCGGGGCGGCAAGATGGTGCTCGTGAAGGCATTGCCCAGCTGAGGCCATGTGAAGAGGCAGAAATCACCATGAGAAGGCCGGAACTCCGGGAGCTCAGAAGTAGGTTAGTTTATGGGAGGTTGATCCCAAACAGTGTATAGAGAGGGTTTGCCTAGAGTGGTAGGTTCCTGGAGCGGGATGTTCCTTTTAGATAGATTGGCGCTCTCCATTTGTGTGGCAAACTTTTATTTTTAGATTTGTTTTGTGTTCTTTTATAAATGTGACACTAAGGCTACCACTTGCTGGTTACCCTAGTGTTAGCACTTGTGTGTTATTAAGTGTGGAATTTCAACACTTAGCTGCAGTACAATGCTGCACCTCCTACTGCAGAGATTTGTCTTCCTGACTGCATGGTATTTTAAAGGTATTTTTTTAAAGGTATTTTAAAGCTGGCATTCTTCATATCAGACTTTTTCCACTGTTTCTGACTGTAATCATCCAACAGCATATGTAAAAATCAGACGTGTGATGTACATAAATATATGTGTATATGTGTAATTGCTCTATAACATAATACATGTAGTGTAACTGTAATCATGAAGAAAAAAATAACATCTAAAATGACAGACAATCATTTCAGTTTATTTACACATTTTGTCAATTTTGACAATTTAAAGTGCGTAATTTTTCAAATAATTCTGAAAATCACGGCCATATATGTATATACAATCTATTATTTTACATTCAAAGTTTCTTTTTTTATTTTTTTTTATTTATTTAAACACTCCCCAATAATTAACAGCCTTAAATGAATTGCAAGACAAAAATAAACTATACATATATTTAAATCATTAGTACTGTAATTACATTGGGACTGATGAGATGGAAAAACACCACAAAATACAATAACCAACCACAACAAAAAAATAATAATATGGCATTTATTAATTTATTTGGAATTTATATATTTTTTTAAACAAGTCACATAAACTTGTTCAAGAACCATACAGTCAGTCACATTTCAAAATGTAGCCCATTTCTCATTTCTTTACTGTATAAAAACATAATCAATAACTTAACTTAGAAAAGGAGACTGGCAAGGTTTGCTAATATGCGATTCCACACTGGTATAAATTAGTTCAAATAAAATGGTGTTACAGTATTTAAAAGCACTTCAACATTATTACAATCCAGTTCCATTGTAGGAGTGTGATTGGGGTATGCTCTCCAGTGTGTGCTCCCACTATCTTCAGCTACCTTTGCTCACTTCATATATTCCATTGGCTACACTATTTAAATAATTTTAGAAGTGAACATTTTTATATCTATGGCAACACAGAGTAAGGATAACATTCCGCACAGCCAGTGTACTTTTTCTAAATCAATTCATTTTATTAATTGTTCCCTAACTTGTAGATGGACTGTGGTTCATTTAAAGCAGATTCTGTTTTAAAGTAACTTAAGGACTGGGTAAAGCAATGTACTTCTACATAATGTTCATGTAATGTCAGGAAGACATCCACTCTACGGCTACAGGTAGATATCAATAGTCAGACCGATCAATGAATAAATCAAGGATCTGGTCATCCAAGCTTAAAATCCCCAATCTGAATGTAACGGGAGGTAAGTTGCATTTCAGAGTCGCGTCACATCCTTGCAAGAATTACTTTGCTTCAAGAAAAGCTTTAAAAAAACAGACTTGCAGCACAAAACAAGGACTGCAGATGATTTGAAAGAAGTGTTCAAAGAAACGCCACTGTTTTGCTGTAGAAGCTCTTCTTTGTTCTTGTGCAAGCTTGTGCATTTTTGGAGATTACTGAGATAAGACGAGACACAAATCGCCAGCTGAAGCATCAAGTTATGTGAATAAGAAAATGTCCGAAATACTTTCAGGATGTCATCTCTTCATATTACCGCAAATGCAGTGACAAATGTTCCCAGCTGAAGTTTTTACAATGGTCAGTCTTAGTCACATCCAGAAGCTGGCCCATCCAAACAGCTCTTCTTTTTCCTTCTCATTCCTAGTGTTAAAATATACAAACCTACTAAAATAACTAATTATCGTATCAGTACTCGATCCGATTGTATTGTTGAGAATAGAGGTGGATTTGAAAAAAAACCAAAATCTACCTAGGGAGCAAACAGCAGACAGTGGATTGTATTGAAAGCCCATGCACATTCACAGGACGGTGTGTTTCAGAGACTGTCTGACAGGCTGTCCTGTGAGGCTGCAGGGTCTGCGTCGGGTTCGAGCTCATTGAAGTCCCCTGTCACCGCCAGCTTGATGACCTTCAGCCACTTGTTTTTGAGCTCCTCGCTCTCCGCTGAGAAGCAGTGCACAGACTTGGACTGGGTCAGTCTGAAACTGTGCGGCAGGTCCCCGCTGCGCTGGCTCTCCTCCACCGTGTACCCCAGCAGAGGAATCGTCGCCTGGGCTTTCACATCCTGACGGGGGGGAGAGAGAATGGTTTGCAGAAGTCAAACGGGCACATTGCTGTGTTTGTTATTAGGTTGAGAGAATGATCATTTCTCTTTTTTGACTTTTACCTTACTACTTAGTCCAGAATAGGAAATAAAAGGTAATTAAATAAATAATTATCAAATGGAACAAAATAGAAGTACTGTAGCTTGTACTGACTTAAGCTCCTCCACCAATACATCATGTTATGCTAGATGCCATCATGGGCACACATTGCACAGAGGCACCACTGGAAACAATTATTTTCATGACCCTGATACTTTGTGTTTTTTGTATGATTCACTATTATCAAATAAGCAGAGACAAAAGAGAATCATTCAGAATGCACATGATATGTATTAAAAAGGCAAAAATACAAAATTTGGAAACTATTAAATAAAGTATTCCTTTAATGCTTTTAAGACAGCACTGAACGCTGCATCCTCACACATAAAACTGTACAGGTAAGAGAAAGGATCCAGTTTGAAAATAGGATGGAGATAACAGCAAGTAGGAATAGGTAGAAAGTTGAAGTGAGGCATGAATCACTGTTCTAGACAACACTGCATTCTTTAATGCTTTCTCCGTGCGCTGACTGGGTGGAATGGAATGATGGAGTGCGGAATGTATCACTGTTCTAGACACTGCGCATTGTTTAATGCTTTCTCTGAGCTGACTGGGTGGAATGGAATGATGGAATGTCACGATATGCAATAAGAATACTGCAAAACTAAAGATTTGAAGTGATTTACCTGTTGGGCGCCATATAAATACAAAACCAGTGCTTCGTTTCTGGGAATGACGCACCAAGCTTTCTGCCATGGTTTTGTCTTTTCTAAATACTGCAGGAATCCACAGATAATGCTGTTTCCAGAGACTTCAGCGGCCTCAATCTACAGAACAAATGACAATCATGTCTGTTATTTATTTAGTTTTTTAATATATATGCTGTATATATTTTAAATTTGTATGTGTGTGTGTGTGTGTGTGTGTGTGTGTATATATATATATATATATATATATATATATATATATATATATATATATATATATATATATATAATTATTATTTATTTCTTAGCAGATGCCCTTGTCCAGGGCTTAACTTACAGTCGTAAACAAAATATATTTCAAGAATCACTTTATGAACAATATATATATATATATATATATATATATATATATATATATATATATATATATATATATATATATATATATATTGTTCATAAAGTAAATGCATTTGTCCATTATGTTATACAAATATTATTACTAGAATACATTTTCAAAGTTTGCATTTGAGTGATTCTTGTTCTCATTAACTACCCATGTAACCTACAGTAGACCTGCATATTGTCAGGATACAGTAAACTGGGTCTGAGGGTCCCAGGTTTGGGTTTTGTTATTTTTCTTTCTTTATTTTTTTCTTAGATTTTAAAACACGCTATTTTATTTATTAAATTATTTGCCTTTGTGATGAAAAGGTGCTATAAAAGTGTATGTTTTATTATTATTATTATTATTATTATTATTATTATTATTATTATTATTATTAGCAGCATTTACTAAACACCTCACACACACCCAAAGGATAATATTTAAATCAAAACAAGGTATGGATAATCCATGATGTATTTTAACACACAGTTTTAAATTGGAAGCCCTATTTTAAGTGCAAAGGCACATTTTCTGTACAGGAATAAAACAATGCAAATGTTCTTAATACCACAAAGAAACCACTTTAGGTTGCAGGTGGGATCAGTTAATGTATTATTTTATATCATTACAATGGTTTTATTCCAGGCAATCTAGTGGCCTGAAAATCTCAATGTCTACACAGTCTTGTTCTATGTAGAAATAACACACACACACACATACACACACACACACACACACACACACACACACACACACACACAATGTTCCCATCACTGCTAACCAGATCGCTCTTGCATCTAAGCTGGCTGTTTTTGAAGACCTAAATAGCTTAGCAGTGAGTGTTTTCCAGAGTTCTGCAGCAATATTAAATCATACTTCATACCTCCAAGATGCCTTTCTTCTTACTGTCATTTTTCTCCTCGCTGTCGGAGCGTCCCATTAAAATGAAGTAGCAGTCTTTGCAAACCTTGTTGATTTTATTGTTGTCGTACTCCAACGGAGCTTTGTGGTCTGAGCATTTCCAACACACAACCTGAAATCAAACAAAGCAACGCAGGTCAAAATACATTTACGGTACCCCACTTAGTTTCCCTCCTTAGGCTATTTTTCACTGCTTTAGGTTTAATTATACCCTTTGAAGAGCACTAATAAAATATTAAAGGAATTATGTGTGCAATATTTTTTTTATTTATTTGAAACAATGGGAGTTTTTTCTGGACTTCGAGAATTGAAAATTGACTGCAGATTTTAACAGTGACTAAAAGGTCAGACTGCTTTAACACCCTTTGCATGAGTTGTGTCTAACTAGGCACTGCTGTCTTGGTTTTTTGGGTTTCACAGTACAGTACTCACTAGAAGATCTAGAAGCCTACAGACAGTCAAGGATGAATGTAAAACTCTTAATTGGAATGCCCGTGTGTGACAGAGAGAAAGAATCGATGCTGTAAATCTCCCTCCCGATCAGAAAGGACTCCAGGTTGGTAGTACACTTCCCCATAGACTGGTCGACTAGATGATGGGTGGAAACAGGAAGTCGGCCATCTTGGGGAACATGCGTAACTGCAAGTACTCTAAACAACTCCATTGTGATCAGATATGGGTCAGGCAGCGATTGGATAAACCATGGCAACGGGCTGGTTGCAGGGAGGAGTTTGGTGGTACAAAGGGGATGCAGTTGCGCGAGTACGGCCCCCTTGTGCTGAATACGTAACTTATAGTCGTGTCTGTTTGCTTTGTTTGTTACGTGTTGTCTTTTTGTGTTGTAGAGGAGGAGTAAGGAGCCTGGGGCTGTAGCCACGGAGCCCAACAGTAAATAGCTGCAGAACGAAGGCTCCCACAGCGTAGCGCACACAGTGTAGTAATTTACGTAGTGCTTCACTGACCCTCAACACCCCTACCATGTGACCATAATTCTTCACAAACCTTAGGTTTAGGGTTAGGTTATTGTTGTGTGTATTTAAAGTTATGGCCAATACCCCATGAAGACTGGGAGACTAATACTGTCTAGACATTCAATTTATGTAGCACTCCCCTCGCACTTGACACACCGTGACAGAAAACAACCCCCTGATGCTTGTCTACAAACCCTTTGTGTTGTACTGTACCTGAAACTGGGAAACCCTTTGCATTGTATTGTACCTGAAACTGGGAAACCCTTTGCATTGTATTGTACCTGAAACTGGGAAACCCTTTGCATTGTATTGTACCTGAAACTGGGAAACCCTTTGCATTGTATTGTACCTGAAACTAGGAAACCCTTTGTGTTGTATTGTACCTGAAACTAGGAAACCCTTTGTGTTGTATTGTACCTGAAACTAGGAAACCCTTTGTGTTGTATTGTACCTGAAACTAGGAAACCCTTTGTGTTGTATTGTACCTGAAACTAGGAAACCCTTTGTGTTGTATTGTACCTGAAACTGGGCTAAACGACCTCGTTTGTAACATTCTGGTTCTATAGGAAAAAACTTGGATACATTGATAACACAGATGTTTTTTGGCATCTTTTCTGTTCTAATAGACACTGCTGTTTTCAAACATATAATTAATGTTGAAGCCAGCTACATTTACAATGCTACCTACAGAAGAGAGTTATAAACAAAGACCAAATGATTTCAGTTTTCAGAACTATCATTTTTCAAGCTAGTCATGAGGCAAAGAAGGGTCTTTCTGACTATCCAAACTTCCACCCATAGCCTCTATGGGGAGCAACGGAGATATGGGATTTGAATGACAACACTCTTATAAAAGTTTCTCATAGTAAACAAAGCACAGTGAAAGCATGGTAAAACATTGGTAAGCAATGTCAAGCACAGAGAGGTATGATAAAGCATATTAACAGACCTGGTAAGCTGTGGTAAATACATAGTATAAACATGGGAAAACGTTTGTAAAGGCCCTTGGCGGCGCCGCTGTACTCACGAATCCACATGCTCTACAGTGATGTCTCCTCCTGGTCAGCGCGTTGAAGGGCTCCTTGCACTTCATACACATGGTCACTTCGTTGTCTCGTATCCAGCGCGGGGCTCTTTTCCCCAGCTCTGCAGTCTGAGAAGAAAACACTTTGCCATCAGCTGATTTCAATCTGTAGTTTAACATGTGTTACCAAGAGTCACAAATCAATTGGGCTGACCCGGTACTGCAAAACCAGTTGCATATCTACAAGATGCAACTTTATGCAGGGAACAGTCTTCACTGTTGAAAATAATACATCCGTGAGACTCTTGCAAGCAAAATAAAAGTCCCCTTTTATTTGTAGGTGTTGATCAGAAACAGAAGATGACAACAGTGCAACTTCACAAATATGACAAAGTCAGAGAGAACACAAATAAAGAAAACTATGAATAGTCTGCAGCATGACCGAGTATTGATCCGCTCACTAGCTCAGCTCCTCAATGATTACCCACAACTGGACGCCAAGCCTTGTACTCTATCCGCTACTTGGGTGGAAATATGCAAATTGGCTTAAAATCAAATATTAGATCTTAAAGGTGTAGCTATGCATTAGACAGAGGTTCAATACAGTATCACAATGCATTCTGCCATACTTCTCCATTCCACTGTAAAATACCTGATCAGGAAATCATACTTTTGGTGCATTAAGTTTATTATTAAACCTGTGCAATGAAAAGCAGACAGAAACTGAAGACTTACTGAAACTTCCAGAGGGTGCTCCTCTGGTTCCTTTGCTATGGCCATTTTGAAGGTCTCGTTCTTTTGGTGAAAGATATCTATTGTTTTCTGGATGGCCTGCAAACACAAAGAAATGTGTTTTAATTTTAATATTCAGTAAAGCAGCACAATCTGTATTTGTAGACTGGCACAGGCCTGCAGCGGCGCCTCTTCGTTTAGACAGTGTGTTGATGACAACAAACAAGGCTGGTGTGACTGGTTAACTGATAACTCTTGACTGAGTTTTAATGGAGGCAATAGATAAAAGACAACATTAAAGTACCTACCATTATCCAGTCGATTCTGTCTTGTTCAGAGCTAAAATTGTAAACGAGACATTCATTAATAATCAAGAGACAACAAACACAAATATTACAAATGAACAAACTTAATACTGACACCAATTGAACTTTGAATTGTTTTTGAAAAACTACAAATTCATTATAACCATTAGCTGTCATTCGCTCAGCAGTTACATTGAGTAAGGTTACATTTTCTAACCCATTTTTGTGCCATTTTAAAATGTCTGTGTTCAATAACATATTGCAAGCTCTGTCTTTAGTGAAGTTGTAAACTGTGCAGCTCCTAAAATAGGTTGTTAAGTGTTTATAAAACCTGGTAAGAGACCACTTTCAGGAACATTCCACCAAAGGGACATATTCCAATGCCTTTGGTTTCCACTTATGACCGCTTTAACCCTTTTTTTCCCTGGATATGACTGCAGTGGTAGCTGGGCTTATCTGAGACACTCTTGGTAGTTTTGAACCTTGACTTCCGATTCCCCTTCGGTTGGTTTTAGTATCTGAGTGTTCTGTGAACTTCGACCTTCTACCCAAGTCATGATTCCAACCTCCAATCTAGTGATTTCTTGGATGAAATACACAGATTCAGTTTCTATATCAGATTTTAAACTTCATTTTACATTGAAGTCATTGAGAAAGAGTAACTTTTGTCAGTGAATCTATTAATCTTCTTTGTGTATTTCTAAATTCCTCACTATTGTGTGTTTAATAGTTATGGATGACTGTCCTGCTTCTCACAGCAGCCTCTCGCTAACCTGGACCAATCAGTGATAATGAAATGCATGCAGATAGCAGCTGTACAAAACAAACTTCCATATTGTAATTGTGTATGTACAAAATTGATGCCTCTTTTTTATAGATTTTTGATTGAATATAGCCATGCAAACAAACAGAAAATATAAAGACTAAACAATTCCTTTTTTAGCGCTGTACGGATCAGTACACAGAATAAAATCACAGATCTGAACGTGGTCTGGTCCCAGCTGGTTTGGATTAGCGAGACACTTCTGTAATTTGAAAACCACGCTGTACAGTCCCTTATAAAAGTTTCCCACAGTAAAAGCAGAGCAAAGTGTAATGAAGCACAGTGAAATCATGGTAAAGCATAGGTGAGCATGGTAAAGCCCAGAGCAGTATGGTAAAGAATATTAAAAACATGGCAAACCATGTTAACTATAGTAAATGCATAGGAAAAGCATGGGAAACATGCAAAAATACTGTGGTAAACTTTTATACAGGTTGTCTCTGTCTCCGGTTACTTCTCACCTGGCCTGGAGCTCCAGTGTCCGCTCCTTCCCAGACACCTGGAAGGTGTACGGATAGTCTTCATTCAGGGTCTCCAGCACCTTCATGCCATCAATGCCCAACCTGTTCCGGATGGTGAACTTCTGCCCCACTAAGCTGAACTTTGGCACACAGTACAGCAACATGTTGTTAAACTGCGAGGAGAAAGCAGAAACAAAACCTTTAATAAATTGTCTTAGAAACAGGGTTGGTGATTTTTTGGATTTTTAAATTAAAAAAAAATCAGACTTATTTGATTTAAATCATTTTTTTCTTAATTATGTAATTTTTGTTTTGTAGTACTGTAGTTGTAGCTCTACAGTACCTCCAAACTGTAAATTTAAGGATGTTGGAAGTGGTGGTTTGTGAATAGCTACATACCAAACTAAATTACTCAATCTTAAACGAATACATAAATAAAGAAAATGATTTATCATTGTGGCATCCTCTAAATGTGAACTACAAGAATTTAGCGATGGAGTACGCCAGAGAAAAATCCCCCTCACTCATTCTTTTCTTTTACTTTGCTTTCTTTGATTTCCTCTTTCTGTGTCAGTCCAAACACATGCAGTTACTTAGGACTACTTTGCGTTTTATAGTGTGTTCAAATGTTAAAGTTCCTGATTGCACCACTAAATAAACCTGGTTTCAACGGGTCTTAAACACAGAGCTCAATTGTCTATTTGTCATCAGAATCGCTTCAGTGAATATGTTAATGATGGGGCAGGCACTCTATAATGGGGCAAGACATGTCTTCTTACGTCTTCCGTCCATTATGCGCCACAGAATCAGGGGCAAGCGCTGTTCAGCCAACCCTGCTGAGAAATGGAATGATTTTTCATGATCCTGTTTAAAGTCTCACTTGGCAGAAGCACACAACCTTGGCTTTCTTGAATCCATTAATTAAGCTTCCATGTCTGAGGGCCACAGGTTCACCCTATTTGGAGTTTGCATGCAGCCTGTAGGCCTCTGTTTTCACACCACTGGTTTACTGTAGAGTTATTGAATTTGCCATGCAGCCTTTAACATGATATTGCAATGACCCTTTTCTACCAGCAGATGGATCTCAATTCCATCAGTCATAAATTGTCAATTATAGAAACTGCAGCTCTTCACTTATTTAGAAGATGTGTTCATCTGGTCAAAGCAGAGGGCACAATGAAAAAAACATACATACATCTCTCTCTCTCTCACTCTCTCTCTATCTCATACAGTGCACCCTCGCTATAATGTGGGTCTCAGGGGACACACAATGTGAGCGTTATAACTGAAGAGCGTTATAAACGGGGTAGGGGGTGGGGAGCACCGCGGGACACAACAACACATACCTGACAAAAATACAAAATTAAATAACTCCCTCACTATAATGCACATATAGTGAAGCAAAAATGTAACTTTCCGTGAATTAACCATGCATAAAGCACCATGTAATTAACGCTATATTTTTCACACACACACACACAAAAAAGGTAACATTCCCACTCGTCATTTTAATGAGCAGTTTTTAAACTATAAATAGCCTGGTTAAAAGGCGTCGGGAGTTCAGTTTGAAGCGACAGACAAGCAAACCAAGTGCGAGAAGGAGGGCGGGTCGGGAGAGGGAATGGGCTCACCCCAGGTTCGGCTGCCGGAGCGGGGCTGAAGCGAAGGTGAAGAGTCTCGCAGCAAAAAAGGAAATACATTAGGAAAGATAACCATGTAATAGGCCTAATATTTATTTGGTTATATAACAAATGCTAAATAAGATGTCTGTTATAAAGTGCCAGCGCAGCTTTTCTTCAGTTCAGATATTGTATCAAAAGGGAACGACAGAAACAGAAGTTAGACTGAGAAGTTGTTTACAGTTTTAACAACACCGGTACTGTGTACTTTCTATTATATATATATCATTAATAAGCCGCTAGAATACAAATGTCTAAACGGTGTGGAATAAAAACTGCTAGTAGCAACTTCTGAACTAATACTAATACAAAGAGGGCTGAATTTGGACTACAATTTGTTAATTTCAGTAAACACTTTTCTGCCGTTTCTGCCAAGCCAGGATGCTTGTCTTGATTACAGACTTACCAAGACCAGGTATCGTTCCTGGGCGGAGGTGTTGCGGGCTGCAAGCTTCTGGATCTGTCCTTCTTTAATGAACTCATTGGAAGGGTTCACTATGTCCTCCTCATCACCCAGCATCTCGTACACCTCCACAAGCTTCTTCAGATTCTCCTGTGAGTGAAAGAATATCAGTCCTGGGTGCTCCTCACACTCCCTGTGTCACTCAGGACAGGGGTAAGCCTGGGTGCTCCTCACACTCCCTGTGTCACTCAGGACAGGGGTAAGCCTGGGTGCTCCTCACACTCCCTGTGTCACTCAGGACAGGGGTAAGCCTGGGTGCTCCTCACACTCCCTGTGTCACTCAGGACACGGGTAAGCCTGCGCTTCTACACTCTCACCCCAGGAGGTGATAAGAAAGAACAGGGTGTTTACAAATGTCCATATGCATGCAATTGAATTCTTAAAGGAGAGTAAAGTCGGGGCAAAACACTGAAAATTAGAAGCCCTAGTTATTTAGTACTGATCTGTATTTTTATTCTATCTGGGGTTTTTTTATATAAAAAAAATGCACTCACTGATTTTCGAATTGAGCTATTTGAGTGCGTGGCAGCGGTAGAAATAATTTCAAGCGACTCTGGAAAAGATAAAAAAAAACAGATTTGGTTCAAACATGAGCTAACATTTAAATAACACAAAATGAAGAATTAGAGGTGCAATCAGCAACCAAATTCCTAATCTAATCCTGGAAAGGCAACTAACAACAATTAATGCATTGCAGCAATGGAAATAAGACTCCAGTTGCATAGCAGTTTCACCCATTCCAGGTTTTAACACAAGCTTGATTAGCTACAGTGTAGAGGTAACAAGCTCAGGTGTGTCTTAATAAACTCACAGTAAAACCAGGAATGGAGCAAACTGCTAAATTAACAGGGAGATGCGGAGATGCCAGTTTAAAATGCTCCAGCAAATTACAAAGTAGTTCTTCAAAATGAGGACAATGGCACTTAATGATTTTTTATTTTATTTAGTATAAACCTAAAAAAAAGAATTTGAAATATTTTTGCAGAGAGTATTTCACTTATGACTGAAAATATTTAATTGCCACTTGTTGCAATAACATTTTGAACTGGTCTCACAGACACCGATAATCTTGTTAGCTTAGCTAAAGCAGTTTAATATGGTGTCTGTGAAACCAGACAACACTGCTGCAACTGACTGAACCAACATCCTTTTCAGCACTGCAGAAACTCGTCCCCAGAAATAGTGAGTGAGAGGTCTCTGACAGACTAAAATAAAACAATCCTGCAAGACCTGAGAACCACAGCCAGCCCCATGCGAGAAGAAGCAGAGGCAAGACTGTGAAGATCAGGCACAGCAGAAGCAACACTGTGAAGATCAGGCACCGCAGAGGTAACACTGTGAAGATCAGACACAGCAGGAGGCAGGACTGTGAAGATCAGGCACAGTGGGGCAGGACTGTGAAGATCAGACACAGCGGGGCAGGACTGTGAAGATCAGGCACAGCAGAGGCAACACTGTGAAGATCAGGCACAGCAGAGGCAACACTGTGAAGATCAGGCACAGCAGAGGCATGACTGTAAAGATCAGACACAGCAGAGGCAGGACTGTGAAGATCAGACACAGCAGGGCATGACTGTGAAGATCAGGCACAGCAGAGGCAGGACTGTGAAGATCAGGCACAGCAGGGCAGGACTGTGAAGATCAGGCACAACAGGGCAGGACTGTGAAGATCAGGCACAGCAGGGCAGGACTGTGAAGATCAGGCACAGCAGAGACGGGACTGTGAAGATCAGGCACAGCGGGGCAGGACTGTGAAGATCAGGCACAGCAGGGCAGGACTGTGAAGATCAGGCACAGCAGAGACAGGACTGAAGATCAGGCACAGCAGAGGCAGGACTGTGAAGATCAGGCACAGCAGGGCAGGACTGTGAAGATAAGGCACAGCAGGAGGCAGGACTGAAGATCAGGCACAGTGGGGCAGGACTGTGAAGATCAGACACAGCGGGGCAGGACTGTGAAGATCAGGCACAGCAGAGGCAACACTGAAGATCAGGCACAGCAGAGGCAACACTGTGAAGATCAGACACAGCAGGAGGCAAGACTGTGAAGATCAGACACAGCAGGAGGCAGGACTGTGAAGATCAGGCACAGTGGGGCAGGACTGTGATGATCACACATAGCGGGGCAGGACTGTGAAGATCAGGCACAGCAGAGGCAGGACTGTGAAGATCAGACACAGCAGGAGGCAAGACTGTGAAGATCAGACACAGCAGGAGGCAGGACTGTGAAGATCAGGCACAGTGGGGCAGGACTGTGATGATCAGACACAGCGGGGCAGGACTGTGAAGATCAGGCACAGCAGAGGCAGGACTGTGAAGATCAGGCACAGTGGGGCAGGACTGTGAAGATCAGGCACAGCAGAAGGCACGACTGTGAAGATCAGGCACAGCAGAGGCAGGACTGTGAAGAACAGACACAGCAGAGGCAAGACTGTGAAGATCAGGCACAGCAGAGGCAGGACTGTGAAAATCAGGCACAGCGGGGCAGGACTGTGAAGATCAGGCACAGCGGGGCAGGACTGTGAAGATCAGACACAGCAGGAGGCACGACTGTGAAGATCAGACACAGCGGAGCATGACTGTGAAGATCAGGCACAGTGGGAAAGTACTGTGAAGATCAGGCACAGCAGAGGCAGGACTGTGAAGATCAGGCACAGCAGAGGCAGGACTGTGAAGATCAGACACAGCAGGAGGCAAGACTGTGAAGATCAGACACAGCAGGAGGCAGGACTGTGAAGATCAGGCACAGCACAGGCAGGACTGTGAAGATCAGGCACAGCAGAGGCAGGACTGTGAAGATCAGGCACAGCAGACGCAGGACTGTGAAGATCAGGCACAGCAGAGGCAGGACTGTGAAGATCAGGCACAGCAGAGGCAGGACTGTGAAGATCAGGCACAGCAGAGGCAGGACTGTGAAGATCAGGCACAGCAGAGGCAGGACTGTGAAAATCAGGCACAGCGGGGCAGGACTGTGAAGATCAGGCACAGCGGGGCAGGACTGTGAAGGTCAGACACAGCAGGAGGCACGACTGTGAAGATCAGACACAGCGGAGCATGACTGTGAAGATCAGGCACAGTGGGAAAGTACTGTGAAGATCAGGCACAGCAGAGGCAGGAATGTGAAGATCAGGCACAGCAGAAGGCACGACTGTGAGGATCAGGCACAGCGGGGCAGGACTGTGAAGATCAGGCACAGCAGAGGCAAGACTGTGAAGATCAGGCACAACTCTTTATTGACTGACACCTTGAATAAGCAGCCACAAGTTAATTCAGGTTTTACTGTACGCTAGTTGTCTTCTTATGAATCAGTTCTGTACTGTAATGTGCTGTGCTTGGCTGTGGCTATTGTAATTTGGCCCTATTTCCCCACTGTGCTTTAATGGTAAGGCATGGCTAATTTAATATAGTAAGGTAAAAAAAAATTATGCTAGGATTACAGTTTGTGACCACACTTGTTTTGTATTTTCCTCCTCTTCTTAAGTGACATTCATTTTCTTATTGCAAGCCACTTAAACTGGAATGTTTAATATACACGGGGCGGTATGGTCCACAAAACTTAATAAAATTGAGCACTAAATTTACAATCATTGAAAAAAAAAAAAAGAAAAACCCTCCATTTTACAACTCAACCAAAGTAAAACCAGGATAAACTAAACGGCCTAGGCAATTGTTAAAACTTAATTTTGTTTTGTTGGGTAGGTAAGTATGAAATGCAGCAAACCCTGTGTAATCCAGCCCCTCTACAAACTGGCATTCTAATTCGGCATGATTTTGTGTTCTGGAATCTCTTCTGCCTAAAATCAATATAACTATGACTGTACAATCCAGCACAGGGTCATGTGATTTTTCTTTTATAAGCTGAAGACTAGTATAAAAAAAACTAAATAAAAACAAAAGCAAGACATTGCGTATATATACACTTACATTAATCTAAAAGGTTACAAAAAAAATGCAGGTGTAGGATGAATTCTAACATTTTCACATAGCACTGCTTCAGAATACACAATACCAAAGCCTGAACGATATGCATAAATCACTCTAACACACAGCATAAAACTCACTGCGTATATTCCAATAGCCTAAACAGTGTTGGATATAAATATACTGCCATTGTTGAAATCATTAAAATAAACATCTACTACATTGCATTAGTCTTTTTAGTATATTTCTGTCTTTAAAAGTAACTATACATGTATTGTTTTAATGCTGTTGGCTACTCTTTAGATAAATTGAATGAGTTATTCAATACTATAGTTATAAAACCCTGAGTGAAGGAGCTTGCTAGCACTGTTAGGGTTGTTGGTATTAGTCCTATTTGGATTGTTTCAGTCCTGGTGGTGTTAGGATCTATTCCCTGTGTGGGTAATAAGGAGTGGTATTGGGCTCACTCTCTGCGTCCTTGCGGTCTGAGGACTCCTGCGGCAGCTTCTTCAGGTAGTCCTTGAGCAGCATCTCGTAGCGCGGCACTCTCTGCACCGGCTCCAACATGTGGTGCTGCAGGGTCAGACTCCCACACACCTCCTGCTTCTGCAATACAGCAAAGCAGAGCTGCCGTCAGCACAGGATAAAACACTGGACACCTTCAGACATTACAGGATAAAACACTGGACACCTTCAGACATTACAGGATAAAACACTGGACACCTTCAGACAGCACAGGATAAAACACAGGACACCTTCAGACAGCACAGCACAAAACACTGGACACCTTCAGACATTACAGGATAAAACACTGGACACCTTCAGACAGCACAGCACAAAACACTGGACACCTTCAGACATTACAGGATAAAACACAGGACACTTTCAGCCTGACATGTGTACGATCTTCATCTCGTACAGTAGGGCCTGCCAGCATCAAGCATCAAGGAGGGAGGAAACTTGTGTGTCTGTCTAAATTGTATTTACTGAACTGAAGGTTAATCTACGTAAAAGTCACCCAAGGAAATCATATTACATGACTGTGGCACAGTACAGCTTTTACAGCCCTGTGTATTGGTTGTATAGAGTCATTGTAACAAAAAGGAAGTAGCATTTAATTACATCTTTATTGAGAGGAACGGTAGTTATCAGCTCTCTATACAGCAAGAATAGTTTACTTGTTTTCAGGGTATTGGCACAGCAAAAGTAAATCAGCCAAAAGCACCATTTCACTTTTAATTTGTAGTTCCCAAGACTATTACAGGGCAGCAGTGTGGAGTAGTGGTTTGGGCTCTGGACTCGTGACCTGAGGGTCGTGGGTTCAGTCCTAGGTGGGGGACACTGCTGCTGTACCGTTGAGCAAGGTACTTTACCTAGATTGCTCCAGTAAAAACCCAACTGTATAAATGGGTAATTGTATGTAAAAATAATGTGTAAAAAATAATGTAATTGTATGTAAAAATAATGTGATATCTTGTAACAATTGTAAGTTGCCCTGGATAAGGGCGTCTGCTAAGAAATAAATAATAATAATAATAATATTAGGTGAAATGTAGAAAGTCAATACCTGTCATACAGTAAGAGAAATAAGTCGCCAAAGTAAGGTAAAAATGTCCTTCTCCTTTTTCTCCCAACGTATTTTTTTGCAGACCCCAGGCACTTTTATATATGCATAAGTATATAGAGCTCTGAAAAATGTTGGTTTCCTGTCAGTCTAACGCTCATTGTGGTCCCTATTGGCGCAAGGAAGTACAGTTCCTCTTTATACTGGTTGATGAGAGTAACGCTATTTGTGGTCCCCACTGGACAAAAAGGGATACAAATTTTTCTGAGCATTACCTATGCTGAAGGATAGCCTATATATTTGGTAAAAGTAAATAAATAGTGAAATAAATTAATACATAAATCAATACACAGACATTTCTTTCTTTCTTTATCTATCTTAATATTTATTTATTTATTTTACACTATCGTATAAACACTGCCATTTAATACTGTATGAAATGAAAATAAATACTCAAGAGTTCTTGTTCAATTGTATATTTGTGAAGATTTTTGTACATAAAGGTTGTCATGTTTTCAAATATTTTTACTTTCAAATAAAAAAATATATTGTACCAACCCGGACAATTGCTTTGTTGCAGGACTTGTTGCCTGTTCAGTTTGTCTTTTATATGTTACATGTATTGTAAGGGGAACGGGTCACACCGTTGCTTAACATGGGAAGAGGGAGTGAGTGAATGAGTGGGGAGAATGTGTGTTGTTGTTTTCGGGGGTTGCAGAGCATGTGACTGATTGATGAGCCAGACAGCGGCGGGAAACGACAGGAGGTTTAAAAAGAGGTGGGGGTCAAGGTTGCCCCAATTGTTTCTACTAACTTGGCTTGTGTTTTTCATACGTTCGATCCGCTTTTATTGTGCCTGAAAAACACAAGTCAGCTTAGAAGAAACAATTGGGGCAACCTTGGCTCCCATCGGTTTTACAGTTGTGCCTATTTACTTTGTGCTAGGCAAGGTTGGCCCAATGGTTTCTTGAAACTTGGCTTGGGTTTATGATATCTCCACTTTAAAAGGCTGGGCCCTTTTGATAACTTGGAGTTTTTTCACATTTCCAGTGTGTTTTTGTTTCAGATTATTATTATTCTTTGAGCAGACAGTTACAGTATTCTCCCTGCATAATCCTGTCTGCAGCGGTCACTGTAGCTGAATGTCCTGTATGATGGTTTTGCAGTGGTCTGTCACTGTACCTGAATGTCCTGGATGATGGTTTTGCAGTGGTCTGTCACTGTACCTGAATGTCCTGGATGATGGTTTTGCAGTGGTCTGTCACTGTACCTGAATGTCCTGGATGATGGTTTTGAACTGCGGAGACCTGTCTGTCCAGACCTTCAGCAGCTCCATGGCTTGGTCGAAGTTCTTCACATATTCTCCGTACATCTTCAAAAAGGGGGTCAGCTTCTGAAGGATGTCACCTAGCCGTGGCGTTGAGGTCCTACACATGAATCAGACATGAATATAACAATAACTTAAAGCTGTATTTTTTTCATGTTATCAGAGATTTCATGATTTCTGTGAAATGCACCCATTGCTGTGTAATATGTAGTTCCCTGTGAAAATGGACATTTCTGAAAGAATAGTGTAAATATACTTTTTTTTCACTTAAAAATAAGTACAGCAAACATTTGCCTTTTTGACGCACGACCTGTTACACTGCATTTAGGAACCTGGCAGCCAGTTTAGTTTAATAATTGAGCACACCGCATAGACAAGCACAATTTTTAAAAAAAATTTAAAAAAAAATTTCACGTGTCCGTTGTTATTTTTACATTTATTTATGTTTTTATTTTGTTTGATAATTTTTACTGATGGTTAAAATAGAATATCTTTAAAAGATGGACAAAAAAAAATTCTGAAATATTCTACAAATTTAGCATTTACTGTTTTTCAGGTAAGCATTTAAATATTTAGGAACATTTGTTGTTGTATAATAGCTCTAAGAATGTGACAACACAATTTCTTCTGCTTTCATAAATAATATGTTTAAATCATGAAATATTTTCAAACACCTATTTTTAGACTGTGAAATGCAGTGAAATAAGCCATTTTTACCATGAAAATAATACAGCCCTAACAATAACGTAATGGCATCTATCCTAATGTCTGATGCATATTCTAAACCCTTTCATCTTGGATATATTTACGTATTTCTCTACTGTGGAAAGCACGCCTGTTCTAACACATCTTAGCCCCATCTTGCTGTTTCTGTGATGCTCTCTCTGCAATGCCATGGATCCAGCACATGTTCGATTTCATACTAGACCGCCTTGACCGTGCCAGAGAGGAAAGTAAATGAATACTGAAGCCTGCAGCGCCTGGGATTCCCAGTAGATCTCCCATCCAAGTACTAGCTAGACCAGCCCTGTTTAGCCATGGCTGGAAATAGGACTCCAATTGCATAGCAGTTTGATCCACTCCACGGTTACCTATCGACTGTGGCTCATCAAGTTGTATTAAAACCTGGAATGGGTGAAACCGCTATGCAATAGGAGTCTTATTTCCAGCCCTGTTGGCTTCTGGAGATCAGATCCGTGGAAGTCAAGGCGGTCGAAGGAGTTCACACAGCCCTGGTGGTCTCTCTTACCATTCTCCCATCCGCTTCTCCAGCTCCGGTAACAGGAACCGTCCATGGAAGGCGTTGATGGAGGAGATGTTGGAGAAGATGTTTTTTACCACGTCCACTGGGAACGTACCCTTGTTGGCTTCTTCCATCAGTTTGGCACAAAATACCTGTGAGTGACACAGACGAAACAACATTGATGGGGGTGCCAGGAGGTCTGAACACTTCAAGATAATGACAACCAAGTAATGCGACTGATGCTTTCCAACAGCCGTATGTATAACCACTAGGGATTTTTTCTTTCTGATTGTGTCACTGTGGGTGGGGGTGTTTTCAGTGTGGGGTTTTGTGGTCCAAAAACCCCACAAAAATCATACCTTGTAAGTACAATCAACCCTTTTTGGTATCACTTCAAAAGGGACTGAACTTAAATAGTGACAACACACAAAGTTTATCAGTGCACCAATGCTAAGCAATAAAAGTACGAAATATGCATAGACTAAAATAGTAGAGTCTATTACACTGTACAACACATTGTAATGATTATAAACAACCTAGATTTCTTTGATCTTTTATTTGAATCTCTTTTTGTCAAGATGGTCACTGTGTTATATGGGCTACTCACACATGGAGTAAACATTGTGCTTAACACAGGAAGTTCACAGCCATGTGCAAACTGTTACTCAGACACACCGCTTTCTGGCTCTCGCAGTACTTCTCTACTCCACTTCTTTAAGGAACTTCAGCTTTTAGAAGCATTAACTTCGTCCTTTTTGTATGCAATCATCAAGGAACTATTGGAGTTTTATTGTTTGTGTGTGCGAGTGTGTGTGTGTGTGAGAGTGTGTGTGTGTGTGTGAGAGTGTGTGTGTGTGAGTGAGTGAGTGAGTGTGTGTGTGTGCGCATGTGTGTGTGTGCGTGTTTGTGCAGTACACAGAAATACTCTCTTGCTGTGTGTGTATCGGAGGAGGGTGTATTAAAATCTCGTAGGATTTTCTGCTTTTTTCATCATTTTATTTACATTAAAAACATCTTTTGCTGTTGCACATTTCCCATTTTTTTATTTAAAAAATAATACATTTTCCAAAACAGTCTTCACAGGTGTCCATTTTTAAAGATTCCAGGCATACCTGTTTCTTAGGCGTGTGTCGTAAGGGGCAACACTGCTAAACGTTTAAAGTTAGAAAACAAAAATACCCATCAATATTTAGTTTTTATCTATACTATTCTCTCTCTCTCTCTCTCTCTCTCTCTCTCTATATATATATATATATATATATAAATATATTTTAAAATCATACTACAGCTTTCAAATCATGTTATACTTGGATCGAAAGCCATGTTGTTAAAGACTTGGACTTTGTATTTGTGTTTCATATAAGCAATTTATAGCGTTGTGTAATAAATATTTCTACAGATGCGTTGCAGCCCTTTCCTAAGCACACAGCATTTTAAGCACATGGTATTTTGCAGAAGGTCTTTGTACCCCTTTCAATATAAGTTAAGTTGTGTGAAGGGTCGGGTGTTCCTTATTGTAGAAGAGATATCATCTCGTGCGGTTTGGGTGAGAGATCAATGTAGCGAAGCTGAGCGAAATGATGGCTCTTTTAAGAAGAGACACTCTACGCACAAAGTATTCACTTATTATAAATCATAAAAACACAGATTGTACACATGAACATAAAGTGTCACTGTTTTTTAACTTTAGAATTGTGCTGTTGTGTGGACGGGATGACATCTATATAGAAGATGTACTGAAATGAACAGTGATTGGTTGATTTCTTATACTATACAGTACATACTTTGTATTGCACTACACTTAGACAACGTCAATAGATAGAGTGCTTTGTTTTGAGCACAGTGGCAGCCAAACTCCAACAATAACCATGTTATTACATAATGACCTGGTAATTACCAATAGTTCATAGTCTCACATGGTAACTACCATGTAATTACACGGAAATAGCCTTGAGAAGGACTGCTTGTCTGATGAAATTACATGGCAACTGCACGGTACAGTTCCATGTAATTATACATATATCCACTTGTACTTACTATAGAATGTGAGAGCAGGAACTATTGATCATTACCAGGTTATTATGTGGTTATTTAAGCCCTGTAATCTGATGGATCTCACCTGGTCTAGGAGGTTTACCCGGGTTACGTAAGCTCTTTCCGTTTGTAGAAGTTCCCTGGCTATCTTGTAAATTTTCTGTTCATTTGTTTCCTGAAAAAGAAAAGAAAATCATTATTGGAATCAGAAACCACTCCGCAAGCCCATTTTGATCAATTAATTCATGTTTGCAATTCACCCTAATGTCAGCTTGAAGTACATAATTCAATGTTTGTATCTTCACTATAAAATCAGTGGATGAAGGAGGGGCTTGTGTCAGAGTGTAGCGCTAGGATAGGGCTGTCACTGTGCACTAGGATAGGGCTGTCACTGTGCCCTATGATAGGGCTGTCACTGTGCATTAGATATATTTGTTGCACAATGAGAAATTCAAGGTTAAAGGTGTAAAGCTGAATATCACAGGTTTTTGTTTTTACATCTCATTTTAAGGCTGATGAGAACATGCTGTTAAATGTCACAAAAGTTAAAATAATTGACACATTAAAATGTTGAATTCAGGTGTTTTCCAACAAACAGACACTACTGTAGCAGGCCCTGTAGACACACTGACACATTCCAGTGGGAAGATTTCAGTTCCTGATATCTGTTCCGGTGCAACCAAAACATCTGGGAGTTTAACTCTTTTTACTTTACAGAAAGTCTACCAGATGATAACCAATTAATAGTTCAGTGTTACATTTAATGAACAAAAAGAATGGCCATATACAGTTTAAATATATTACTGTCATTTATAGTAGACCCTGATATTTTTGTGATGAAGCCTCTCTGAGATATCCTTGTATCAACTGGCTTGTATCAGATAGAATTAAAATTCCACTACATATTATAAAAAATACAGTGTAGGGTGCTGTATAATATACAAGCAGCTTTTCACACACTCCAGGTCAGAGCAGCCAGTAAGCTCACTTGTGGTACAACTCTGACCTCTCGAGGGGTGGAGTCCAGCATATACTGAACTCCATTGTCTATTGTGTTTTGCTTCTCAAGACAAAAGCCTACACAGAAATGCTCTTTACAGGACAGATTCCTTTTTTATCATGAGTAACAAAGATAAGAGTAACTGTTATGGTCAGAAGTTAAACTTCTGTTGCAAGACAAAGTATTTCCTCAATGAAATGTATAGAGCGGACGGTGATGTGCTGACGTTACGGATTCTGTTCCCTGTCGATGATATGAGATACAGAGCGGACGGTGATGTGCTGTCGTTATGGATTCTGTTTCCTGTCGATGATATGAGATATAGAGCGGACGGTGATGCGCTGACATTACAGATTCTGTTCCCTGTCGATGATATGAGATATAGAGCGGACGGTGATGCGCTGACATTACGGATTCTGTTCCCTGTCGATGATATGAGATATAGAGCGGACGGTGATGCGCTGTCGTTATGGATTCTGTTCCCTGTCGATGATATGAGATATAGAGCGGACGGTGATGCGCTGACATTACGGATTCTGTTCCCTGTCGATGATATGAGATATAGAGCGGACGGTGATGCGCTGTCGTTATGGATTCTGTTTCCTGTCGATGATATGAGATATAGAGCGGACGGTGATGCGCTGTCATTATGGATTCTGTTCCCTGTCGATGATATGAGATATAGAGCGGACGGTGATGCGCTGTCGTTATGGATTCTGTTCCCTGTCGATGATATGAGATATAGAGCGGACGGTGATGCGCTGACATTACGGATTCTGTTCCCTGTCGATGATACGAGATATAGAGCGGACGGTGATGCGCTGTCGTTACGGATTCTGTTCCCTGTCGATGATATGAGATACAGAGCGGACGGTGATGCGCTGACATTACGGATTCTGTTCCCTGTCGATGATATGAGATATAGAGCGGACGATGATCCGCTGTCGTTACGGATTCTGTTCCCTGTCGATGATATGAGATATAGAGCGGACGGTGATGTGCTGACGTTACGGATTCTGTTCCCTGTCGATGATATGAGATGCTGACTCTTTTGCATAGTGGTTAAGGCTCGCTTGCAGTGTGCGGGGTTGGAGGTTCGCGCCCAGCCCCCACCCTGTAACAACGATATACAATTGTAAAGCCGTTTGTAACTTAGTGCAAGCTGCTTGTAAATAACATCCTTAACAGAATATAGAGGTAGAAACTGACAGCAGAACAGCGCTCTACAGGTTCAGAGACCAGTCTCGTTCGCAGAGTACTTTACAAGCTTCAATCGTGTTGCTCACTTTATTATACAAGTATATCAGTGACACACACCCCACCAAGTCTCTAAATACAAAAATTACAGCTACCAGTAATACGATGAAGTACATCACCATTATGTTTGCACATGTATGGACAGATGGTCGCTTCCATATTCCCCCAGCTTCTAATAATTTGTGCTAAAGAATCTTCCAAACAACTTTCATTACAATTAGACAAGAGGCTTTCAGTATATATTTTAAAGTGAGACATACTGAGAGACAGACAGACAGACATAGACAGAGACAGACAGGCAGAGACATACAGAGAGACAGACAGAGACATACAGAGAGACAAACATACAGACAGACAGCATACTTATACCCATATTTTATGATGATATACTTAATAACATATTCAAAAGAAGGTCCTTGGCAGGTTTCATTACAATTGGACAAGCAGTTCTCTAGAAATGTTAAAATGTCAGTGTTACCTACAGAGCCTTCATACACCCCCAGATTCTGCAATACTCAATAACTTGTGCTTAAGAAGGTAACCAGCAAATGGCATCACTATTGGACAAGTTGTTCTCTAGATAAAGTAAAAATATGTGATATACAGACAAGCGATCCAACAGACAGACCTCAGCTTCTGATACACTTAATAACTCAAATAATATTCTTCTCAAGGAGTATCGTGCTAGATGAGTCACAATATTTTGGAAATCCATGAAAGTACAGTAATTATGTAACAATATTAAAGTCTACTGTACAAAAATTACAACACTTACATGACATCTCCAGAAGACGTGAAACTATTTCCAGAGTATGAAGATGGAATTTGATCATCTTTCTCTCTCTGGTTTTAAAGATCGTATTTGGAATTGTTTAGAACCTACTGCCAATGCTTCTCCTTCAGTCCACATCAACAAATAGAGATGTCCTGTTTATTAGACTCTTTGATCTCTGTATGCTGCTGATTCTATTTGATTTCATTGTGTTGTTTGTACTTTGCAATTGCCCTTTTTCATCAAGGACCCCCCTTGTAAATGAAGCATCGGTCTCAATGGATAAATCTCCTGGTTAAATAAATAAATCAATACATACATACATACATATATAAATAAAATAAACATCAGAAGACTTTACAGTGCTTTTACACCAAAAATCAAATTTCTGTATGATACAGTATCACGGCACACAAAAACAAGCATGTTAATAATTATACCTTACCAGCCATTCAGAAAAAAAAAGCTATGTGTTTTTTCCTCCTGCCTAACAAAAATGTAAAGAAATGTTGCACTAAAAATAAATGACCTTGATGGTACAGTATACAACAGAAGCGATCTATGCATACAGTTCAAAAGCAAGTTGAAAAGTTCCTATAATAAGCCTCGCTGTGACTAGTGGAAAAAATGTGGTAAGTGGTGTCATTCTAAAGCTACGAGCACTACAATCAACCGATAAAATAAAACTCAGTTAAATATGCTGCTGTTGCTATGAAGTTCCACCTGGTAGTATAAATAGCTTCAGGCACCTTTAAGAATGTGATACATAAAATATTTATTGTTTTAATATTATACAATAACTTTGAAATGAGGTCAGTGCTGTTCTGCTTGAATATCATGCTGTCGTTCAATTGCTTCAGCTGTTCTTTGTTATCTCAGATTAACAGGCCACATTATTTTAGTTGCCACGCAGAGCTTAAAAAAACTGTACTTCCTAAAGCAACAATCTGCGAGCAGTCCTGCTCTGTGAAGTGTTGCAGTCTGATCCATATTTAGCCCAGCTGCAGAACTCCACAGCAACAGGGTTGAACAAATGGTTAAAAGCGCCAGCACTTTGGACTGAAATAAAGGCTTACATTTTAATAAACAAGTATATTCATATTCTCCATCAATACTGTAAATATAAAAATAGAGCTACAACTACCATGTAAAATGTGATCATTGTGACCAACAACCACTGACAGTATAAAACAAGTGTGTCATATGGAGATAGGGACTGACCGACACACAGGCAATGTCCAAATACTCTCATATTCATATACTCTCAATAAGTTCAAGAATGTCCTCACCAAGTTTTTTATTTTTTTTAAACGGTAGAGTTTCTGACCAAACTTAAAAACAATACGTGACATTTAAATAAAAACAGGTTTTGTTTATAAAATAATTTGAAATAAGTCAATAGAACAATCTACACTGTACAGCATTTCAACACATCCTTACTGTAAGCACAACAATCATTTCTAAATCAATGACGCGCCATTCAGTACAGAAAGTACCTACAGCAAGAATAATTCAGGGGCAGTGTGCTGCTTTCTCATGGTGAAGATAAACAACTAGTCCGGCAGAACAAAATATGGTGCAGTACTGCCTTTGAGAGATGACTCACACATGGTAGAGTGGATAAAATGACAGCTAAAAATAGGTACCACACTGCTGTTCAGGCCATTCAGGCCACTAAGATTTCAGTTTACAAGAGTTCCCTTATTTTGAAAGCTCAATGTTGACAGGTATGGGGTAGTGTTCTGACATTCTTTACAAAGAAACAAGAAGCATTCCCACAGTAATACAGAGAGGCCCTGCCCCCACCCCGCACACATATAGATATTGGTAGTTTATGCTTTTATGAATCCATAACATCAAAACGCTCAATCAGAATTATAAGGAAAAGCTTATGAGAAACTGAAGCACACCCACAAAACATTTGTCTGCTTTAGCTTCTTATAAGTGTTATGTGTTATGCTTTTATTTATTAAATTGCGTTTTATTAAATTGCGGTCAAACATACAAAAACCACCAAGTCAGACATTTATATCTAATGCCATTGCTCATCAATGAAAAGAGAATTAGCTCGGACAAGTTTTTAGGCAACATACAAATGCATGCAATTGTTTTTTTCCTAGCTTAAATCTGTACCACTTCACATGCAGTATTGCCATTGCAGTCCCTGTAAAAGAGTTACAGTGCATGGAGCAGAACCTGTGCTCACTTCTGAGTTTTAATTCCGCCCTGCAGGCAATACTTCCTAAAAGTTAAGCTCAAGCTTTTAAATGCCATCTCATACAGGGATTTAAGATAACAGACTGCTCAACCATTCTTCTGATGAAATACAGGGAGTTCTAATAGAGCCATAAATACATTACACATGTGGAATATATACAGTATATAAAAAAAATGTTTGACTAAATAGTACCATCTACACTAAGGCACAGTTTGAGTAGTTTTCTGCATCAATATTGACTGTACTTGCTTCTATCAAAGACTACGAACCATCGGATAGCCCTGCAGGAAAATAATTTGACCTGGATGCAGTAATAAAAAGTGATCAGCCCATTCCACTATCCTGTTTGCTAGGAAAGTATGAATATCTTACCTTGATTTCCATGGTATCCTCGTTCTTATTATTTTGCTCATTTTCAGGTTCCTCTGTTTTCTCCAACTCTGGTTCTGAACCATCTGTGCTGGTCCCATCCACACACACTCCCGGTTCTGTATCCAGAGGGGCTACAGCCTGGCTCTCTGGAGTCCTGCTGATGCTATTTTTAGCTTGACCTTTGCAGGCGTCTGTAGTTTGTGTTGATGAGTCCCCTCTGCCTCCGTTCACTAAAGCACTGTCCACTGTGGTGCTGTCTTGCTGAGCTGGTCTCTCGAATGAGGACGGGGGCACATGCTTTTTATCCGTCCCCTCCATCTGCGCTACCACTCCATTGGTAGTGTGTTTCTGTGCTTCCTGGGGCTCTGAGGCTGCATCTGTGCTGTGGTTAGACGTCGCAGGATCTGACTTCTGTCTGTGGCAGTGCGACGAGAGCCAGGAGTTCGGGGTGGTGCTGTGCTGCTTCATGAGACTTACGGGAGTGTTCGCGTCTTGAGTGCCATCTATCCTTGCTTTGCAAGGGCTTGAAATGAGAACGAAGGAAAGAAGGAAAAAAGAAGAGAAATCAGAGTGAAAAGCTGCCTTGTAACCTGAAGGCAGCAACTTCCTCTTCAGTGCTGAAATATTGCTGATGTTGTAACAGAGCAACAAGGAAGCTTTACCACATAAAGTAGAGTCTAAGTACAGAGAAGCACTGCTGCAGTCCCAGGGGGGTGTCTGCCCTATATCTAACAGACAATGTTCAGCTTCACGTTTAAAACACATATAAGACCATTTTGCTGCACGTCTTGGGTCTGTTTGAAGCTCATCCGATGTTACTCTTAATTGTATGACAAGTGGAATCTCTCTGCCATTCACTGTCATTGACATTCTAAATCCTGCTTCACAAAGGCTTCCATTAACAGCAAAACACAACCTGCTGCTCAATCCGTTTCTTTAAATATATACCAAGCTGCTACATCATCCCCCTGCAGTTTCTAACAAGTCTTACTGTAATAACATTTAGCATACCGCTAAAAACAACACTTTACTAAATGTAATGAATACTGTGTAATTTGAACAGCATTATATGTTTTTAGCACTCGTACAAGGCTGTCTGTTTATCAGGTTTTACAGGGAAATGAAACTTCCAAAGGGAAGCTGTGAGTCCCAATAGCAAGCCACACGACTTCTACACACCAGCAATGCTGCAGAAGGCTTTACTGTCATGAAGTTAACCAATTCAGCATTTCAAAGAGACAACCCTACTCTAACTAAAGGAATACTGGTTCCAGTATACTGCTCCGCTGTGTTGAGTGGAGTTATTTTCCATAGACTTCCCTAATAGGCATGTCGTGTTTGAGTGGACTTATTTTTACCTTGCTCTCTTTACAGGTCTCGCAGTGTTAAGAGTTGAGTTACTTAAATATTGTCAGGCTGACGAAGCAAGTAAAAGCATTGCTAAGAAATGCAAAGTACAAATACTACTACTGCTAATAATAACTCAAACCTCGAACCCTAGTAGGTTGCAGTAAGCAGCTCAGCCGTATTGCATTTTTTAACCAAGGTCACATAAAGCCATGTGGCAGTGTCCGTCCCTATTGATTATTTATTCACTCTACATAGTGTCAGATCTAAACCAAAGACAGCACTGGCCCGGACCCCAAGGAGGTCCAGAGTTTCTCATTGACTGGACTGTGAGAGCAACCGTGGCATTGTATACTGTCTTCTAAAAACAGCAGATTGTGATGGGTACTGGATAAGCAATGTTATATATGTAATTAAATGCATGAATGAACCTTTGGACACCATTGTAAACAAGATGATTTCTCAACGGGTCTTCTCCAGGTTACATATTTTAAATAAATAAATAAATAAATAAATAAATAAATAAATAAATGCATAAACAAATACACGTTGGTGTGGTCCGCCAGGTTTTAGGAAGACACTGGTGTCGCTGCTGGCTCTTGCACAGTACCTGCTTCCTTCAAAGCGACTGATGAGGTGGGACACCTTGCCCTTGGGCCCCCCCTGTGGTGGTGACGTCTCCTCCATCCTGCCTCTCTCGCTTAGGGGAGCTTTGCTGCCGCTACTCTGGTTCGTTAGTCCCGTCCCCGGACTCTGGAGAGCAGAGGGCTTTGAAGGCACTGCCGGAAAACAAAAAACAAAACAAATGCAGACCCTTTAGAAGTGTGTAGACTGCAGAAGTTCAGTCTTATTGGTTAAGAGTGGATGCGTGACCCCTGTAAGATAATAAGACTGTTATTTACAGAATGGCTCTGGCAAAACCAGCAGATCAAAATGACGTCCAGATTTGATATTATTTTGATTTAATGAGGGGGAAGAAAAATGTATTCAAAATATAAGGAAACACTACAACCATGAAAATCTCTGAAGGATACCAATACAAATGCGAAAACCATGGAAACTAGTGAAATTCATTTCAAACATTTACAGCCTTATTTTTAAGTACAGTTGGGTTTACATTATTTATATTTATCAGTATCTGATCTGGCTATTTACCAACAAAACACTAAATTACAACAAAAGAGAACCTCAATAAAATTGACAAACAGCTTCTTCAATTAATAAAATACACAAGATGGCACAAGCTGCACTTTCACAGCTTATGACAATGAAAGTTACACCAGAGTATATCCTAAATGTCTTTCTATTTGAATGATAAAACTGCGTTTTCAAAATAGAGGGTATCTTGTGAAAGATACAGGATTCCTTTGTTATGCTCTAATTAAACCTCTTGTGAGTACAGCAGTTGACAACAATACATGCCACCGATCAAAGCATCTTCACTTCCTGGAACATGATTTAGTGCAGCTAATGAATATCCACAAGACACTGTGACAACTGACACTGCCGTAGGTGTAAATAAGTGTCGTTGGGTAACTATTTTGGTACTTCCTTTTACTCCTACAAAGATAACTGTGCACGTATCATGTGGTACGGTGCTGTAAGTAGTGCCTACAGAAATGCATGTGTTAATGCTGAAAACCTTTTTAAAGGAACTATTTCAATAAGACCTCAAAATGACACATTTTGTAAACATTTTATTTAAAATCAGCATGTTGGTTTTCATTGTAATTTTTAGTTTGTCAACTTTATTAGGAACTATTTAGTAATTCAGAGTCATCACAAGGCAAGGTTGTGCCAGCCATGAGATGTGTCACAAGATTGACTGTACAGTATATGAGGCCAAGAACAGTTAGTTGCTAGTCAGTTGGCAGCATAAGAGGAAGAAGCAAAGATTTCTCTGAGTTTGAAAGGGATAGTGGGCAGACCACTAATCTGTATTGCAGACTGCAGCTACAACAGGGAAATTAGTCTCCTCAATGACTTCAACCATGATGCACAATACCCCAAAGCAAAGGGAGTGAGAAAACTGTACCAGGCAGAATTTATAACCCTGTGTACAGTAATTGTATTTATAAATTCATTTATTCATGTATGGTTATGAAACTATAGAGGAATGTGTAGGGCAAAGGGCAATTACAAAAATGATTATATAGCACAAAACACCACAATTAGTGGTACAGTAATCCATTGAGAATCCGTCCGTCACATATCTGCCCTAACTGCTAGTGATGAGCGATCATCACTTTCACAGGTGGATTCGATATTTGAAAATAATCCAGATTGTGATTATCGATTATTCTAATAACATCATTCAGTAGGGGAAAAAGTCAAGGACAAAAAGGTTCCTGATTAATGTTTTTTTTTTTATTATTTATGATTAAAAACTACAATAAAACTTCAATAACTTTTTTCAACAGTACTTTCAAACCTACAAAACATACAGTATGCATTATATTAATATTAATAATAATAATAATAATAATAATAATAATAATAATAATAATAATAATAATAATAATAATAAATACATGGCTGGCAGTTTAGCTCATTAAATATAATGTAATACAAGAAAGAATGGTAACCTGAAACAAAATATTATAAAACATAATTCTAATTAATAATTAATTTCTTAACCTGCCTCGCTGATGAAACTAAAATGAGAAACCGAGTCAACAATAACAGATACATACAAGTGAAAGTCCCAGTAATACAATACAATAACTTTGGGGAGCTCACTTAAATACATATTTATATCAACATCCATGAGCCTTCGGTTTCGAGGGTGATTGATCTGACATGGACTGACCCTATATTTATATCATTTAATATCCGCCGCTTTTCTCTTGCAGAATGTTATTGATAAACGTGTAAAGAACATAACAATAGTTTGTATTTATGAACTTACAGTATTTAAACACTCGCTCACCTTCTTTCTCTGACATGTACACTACCGTTCAAAAGTTTGGGGTCACTTAGAAATTTCCTTGTTTTTGAAAGAAAAGCAAATTTTTTGTCCATTAAAATAACATCAAATTGATCAGAAATACAGTGTAGACATTGTTAATGTTGTAAATGACTATTGTAGCTGGAAACGGCTGATTTGTAATGGAATATCTACATAGGCGTACAGAGGCCCATTATCAGCAACCATCAGTCCTGTGTTCCAATGGCACGTTGTGTTTGCTAATCCAAGTTTATCATTTTAAAAGGCTAATTGATCATTAGAAAACCCTTTTGCAATTATGTTAGCACAGCTGAAAACTGTTGTGCTGATTAAAGAAGCAATAAAACTGGCCTTCTTTAGACTAGTTGAGTATCTGGAGCATCAGCAATTGTGGGTTCGATTACAGGCTCAAAATGGCCAGAAACAAAGAACTTTCTTCTGAAACTCGTCAGTCTATTCTTGTTCTGAGAAATGAAGGCTATTCCATGCAGAAATTGCCAAGAAACTGAAGATCTTGTACAACGCTGTGTACTACTCCCTTCACAGAACAGCGCAAACTGGCCCTAACCAGAATAGAAAGAGGAGTGGGAGGCCCGGTGCACAACTGAGCAAGAGGACAAATACATTAGAGTGTCTAGTTTGAGAAACAGGCGCCTCACAGGTCCTCAACTGGCAGCTTCATTAAATAGTACCCGCAAAACACCAGTCTCAACGTCAACAGTGAAGAGGCGACTCGGGATGCTGGCCTTCTAGGCAGAGTTGCAAAGAAAAACCATATCTCAGACTGGCCAATAAAAAGAAAAAGATTAAGATGGGCAAAAGAACACAGACACTGGACAGAGGAAGATTGGAAAAAAGTGTTATGGACAGACGAATCTAAGTTTGAGGTGTTGGATCACAAAGAAGAACATTAAGTGAGATGCAGACCAAATGAAAAGATGCTGGAGGAGTGCTTGACGCCATCTGTCAAGCATGGTGGAGGCAATGTGATGGTCTGGGGGTGCTTTGGTGGTGGTAAAGTGGGAGATTTGTACAGGGTAAAAGGGATCTTGAAGAAAGAAGGCTATCACTCCATTTTGCAACGCCATGCCATACCCTGTGGACGGCGCTTGATTGGAGCCAATTTCCTTCTACAACAGGACAATGACCCAAAGCACAGCTCCAAACTATGCAAGAACTATTTAGGGAAGAAGCAGTCAGCTGCTATTCTGTCTATAATGGAGTGGCCAGCACAGTCACCGGATCTCAACCCGATTGAGCTGTTGTGGGAGCAGCTTGACCGTATGGTACGTAAGAAGTGCCCATCAAGCCAATCCAACTTGTGGGAGGTGCTTCAGGAAGCATGGGGTGAAATCTTTTCAGATTACCTCAACAAATTGACAACTAGAATGCCAAAGGTCTGCAAGGCTGTAATTGCTGCAAATGGAGGATTCTTTGTGAAAGCAAAGTTTGAAGGACACAATTATTATTTCAATTAAAAATCATTATTTCTAACCTTGTCAATGACTATATTTCCTATTCATTTTGCTATATTTCCTATTCAAACTCATTTCATGTATGTTTTCATGGAAAACAAGGAAATTTCTAAGTGACCCCAAACTTTTGAACGGTAGTGTATATATAATGAAGAGTTCTGATACTACACTCCCTGTATGTTTTTGTTCGTGACGCTGTTTTGTATGCATTATGGGAGCTTTAACAGGAGGACGGTCTCGAGGTTCCCTTGACTACAGATCCCAGAGTGAGAGCAGCTTCAGTGGATGCCTGACGCGAACCGCTGGCATCCATGGCTGGGATGCGGAAGTAACTTTTATAATGAGTGACCATAAAGGATACGTGACTATAGTAATTGTGTGACTATAGTAATTGTTACAGCGGTGTATAAAGGTATTTAAAACAGGATTCATTCATCCAACTTTTTACATATCCGCCCTTACTCTGGTCCCACCGCAGTCGGATACGAGACGTACTGCTGTATTACTAAAAGAAACAAGATAACAATTTCTGTGGGGTATCGGAATCAATGTTTGGCAAGTTTAGTTTTACTGAAGTATGCTGCTGATAAAACGGTAATAAAAATGATGATTTAAACACCACATATTGGGCTCGTACTGATTGATATACATGCTGTAGCCTATGTTGAAAGAGGAAGGGATTTAGTGTAGCGCGATTTGGAAATTGTTGAAAGAAGAACATGCCTTTACGTCACCTGGAATTGCAACAGAAAGCTTCTGGCATGTCAAAAGAGGACAGCAGCCTGTTGCTTTGGTAACGTGTGTCCACATTATACATACAGTTCAAATGAGTCACATTACAGTAAGTCTTCCACACCAGTAACCAGCCTCCCAGCTTGGTTATACAGCATATATCATACAGGGGGGCCCATAATTCAGTCATCTTCGGCAGAACTGTATATTGGTTGTCTTTAAGCAAAGACAAATTCAGATCTTGCTGAGATACAGGGTTGTGGCTGCCCTTTTATTTTTAAACAGAGAACATCCTAACCCTGACAATATAATATTACCTATGATGCTTGACAAATGGGACACCATTGTTTTTTGTGGAAATACTGAGGACTGACTGGGGAAGACAAGATACTCATAAAACAGTAGAAGTTGCGGGATTTCAATTCTTTTTTTGGGGGGGGTTATTGTTGATCATGGTATCTGGGCTATAATAATACAGAATTAAGACATCTTTATTATTTAATCCTTCATCTATAAATAGGTCACCACTTCTACTTTACACGTCAGACAGTGTGTAAGATATATATATATATATAGGCGCCTAACACAGAAGGGGCACGTCCCCCCCTACTTTGAATATGCGGGGGTCAAACTATATATTTTGCCTCTCCAATTTTTTCGTTTATTATTTATGAATTATACCTTGTTGTGTTTGGCATTGGTTTGTTTTAAAATAAAATATAAAAATGTAAAAGTATTCAGAGGATGGGCCACATTTATAAACAATCACAATAAATTCAAACATATTGAATTTATTTTTATTTTTTATAATTTTTCGTTTTATTTTTCACAAACATTGTTTTATTACAGATACACATTAACAAAACAACTAAAATAGATGTATATCTATGTATAATAGATGTATTTTTTTTGACATTTTGACAGACAGTAACAGTAAGAAAAAACGTTGTAAAACTTGGCATGTGGTCAGTTTCAGACCGTTATTAAAAAGTAAATAATGTTGGATTTTAGAATAAAAAATTAGGCTAATGTTGCCGCAGGGCCATGAACAAGTTCAATTCCCACCAAAATCTTTAATTTTTAACTTAGATTAAGCAGTAGTATATATAAAAAGTATCATTTCAAAATCGCACAAGCCTGATTTTACTTTAGTGAAAAAGTTGGCTACAATTATTTTTTCATTCAAAACTAAGCTTACTAAGCTGTACTTACTAATAACCTAAACTCACATTCGTTTAATAACACTGAGGTATATTATGTTCCTGAATGACTGTAAAAAATGTGGAAATAAATGCTGATTGATAAAAAGGGCGATTCGATATTTACCAATACAGCTCATGATATACTGAAATCGCCTAGATTTCAGTATATCATCGACTCCATTGGTAAATGGGGCAGGTAAATTTCACATACTTGGCACATCAATATTTATTTATTTATTTATTTGGGTGCCTAAGGATGTGGGAAGTGGGAGTGCTGTCGGTGTGGCCAAACACAACTGTACTCTTGTTAACGTATGAGCAGTGTATGGCTGATCTGCACTGCCTGTAATATTGTCATGAATCAGCTGTTTAAACTGTGTGAGGGCTGGCATTTAGTGTTTCAACCAATTAGCACTAAGCATTGCCATGTGAGGGCAGGTGCTTATTGTTTCAACCTATCAGCACCAAGCATTGTCCTGTTCTAGCGAGCGTTTACCTTCCGATAGTCTCGTAGCAGCTGGTTTCGCTGTGACAATTGAGCTCAGCAACGTCTGATGCCTCAGCAAAATGTGAAAAACATTCTCTAGCATCCAGCATTACATTTAAAAGAAAGCCGAGCAAGGAATATTTAACTGTTAACATACATATGTCAATATATCTATCAATAAACAAGCCATATTATAACATGTGTTATTGTTTGTATTTGTTTAGCACTTCCCTTTAATAAGCTGCATGTTGGAATTATAGGTACTGTACAGCATTGTGCAGATATGCCACTGGAACTGGTTCTGCCATTTGGTGCTACTTGTGTTTATAATTAATAAATCCTCTGTTAGTAAATATTCAATATTTTGTGCTGAAACACCTGTCCAATTGTGTGGGTTTACTATTACAAAAACAGTAACTTGAAAAAGATTGAACAGTAAAAATGAGCTTTACCAGAGCAAACCTCAACAAATTTTGCCTCGTTCCACTCGGCAGTTCTTCTTTACCTTTGCCCCCACTATTAAACAAACTTAGGCGCCCTGTGTGTGTGTATATATATATATATATATATATATATATATATATATATATATATATATATATATAAAAGAGTCTCTAAGAACTGACTCAATTGAAAGTTAAATGATCTCCAACTCAAGCAGGCACAAGGACAGTTTTCTACAACAAAGAGCCCATGCCATTACCTCCCCATTTAGTATTCATTGCTGTTAAAAGAACAGAGAGAAAGCGAGCAGACACGGTCTGTCAGTGGAGCATTGAAAATGATTCAGGACTTCCTGCTGCTAGTAGGAAACGGATGAGAGTAAACAGTGACTGGTGGACTACATGCTGTAATTCCTAGAAACACATTCAAAATTACTGCAAGATTAAATTTACACTAAAATTCTTTAGTGTATATGTATTATTTTCTTTTGTATTCAAATCATAACCAATGGTAATTTTAAGGTGATAATCCACATTTTAAAATGCTTAAATCCATTTTTCTCACCTCACTAACTTTATTCACATTATCACTGTTTTGCTTTTTACATTCATTTACTGTACAGTGGATTTCATGGTCTGATTGCATTCCATTCGATCAAGTCCTTTAAATGCCAGCATATTCCAAATTGAAGTATATAAAAAACAAGAAAAGTACCAAAAGAATGTAAACAAAAGAAAAGGGGATCAGTGACACTATTGCTCGTGGTCATAGGATAAGGAAGTATGACTTTGAAACCACCCCTTACTTAAACAATCCCTTTAAGAAAACTATTTCAGAATTTCCTTAATTTTGCACTATCAATATTTAACACAAGGTGGTGGTAGAGACATACCCATACAAAGTAGAGTTTCTATGATACATAAGTTAATAAGAACATGTACAAAATTACAGGAGATCAGAAGAGGGCGGTCTCACTAGTGCATTTATTGGGAGGTAAAAAGCTGTTAAATACAGAATGTCTTTTCTGAAAACCACATTTGACATGTCTGGTATTATCAAAGGGAACAATAGCGCAACAGTGAGGTGGTCTCCTGTAAAAACAATATCTCAAATCCTTCCGATGGCAATAAAACCCAGATTATCAGCCAGTACCTGGTCTCTTACTTTCCTGACACGGTAACTACCAGACAATAATGCCCTTTTAATAAGTGCTACATTTATTAATGTTGGAATTTAAATAGCAATTTGATATGGGTATGAAATATTACTGTTCCACATGCTATCCAATGATTTTGGATCATTGGTGGACCACAAATTCTGTTCAATCCTTCAAAACGAACTTGAAAACCCCTATATATAATTTGACCTTTACAATTCCCCAGGCCTGCATCTCTTAATTGTATAGGTGTAGTTCTGTATTCAATGTGTACAGCGCTCTGAGCTGCGTCTCACACTTTGTAAGTCTGTTTGCTGTGGTTGTTGTTGTGATCTTAACTGTATTCTTCCTTTTAGATTCTTCAAAAATCACTTTTTGTCCAGCGTGTCGCCTGTGGTACACCAGGGTTTAACTATTGACCCCCTGCAAAACTCTGTGACCCCAGAGGAAGGTTAATGGTGTCCCTCTTGGTGAACCAGATACAGTGCTCCCCTTTATAAGGCAGCCCCTTTTATACTGCAGAATTGGTTATAAGGCAGCATTGTTCAGGCTCCCATTTGCCCCCTAATGCCATTCCAGTAGCACTCTCATTCTCATTATAAGGTGGAACACAAACAGCACAGTCTTGTAACTATGGGTCTTGACTACAGAGTTATAAAGGGGGAGCCCTGTATGGTATATTGCATTGACACCATAGGAGTGCTTTTAACAGAGTTTAAAAAGTCACTAGTATGTGATGACTGGAACAGAAAAGCATTGAAACACCAAGAAGAATGTTACATTCTGTAAGTGTAATATTCAATACTCGGACTGAGTTGATCTTTTAAGGTATGGTCTTGGTGTGCAGGTTAATTCCCTTTGTAATTAACCTGTCTAATGCATAGCCTACCCTTTTTTTTAAAAATAATTTAGTAGTCGCCAATTGATTTTTACTCTGTTTTCCTTCCAATTTCAAATGGCCAATTATTTTAGGTTCAACTCACCATTACCACCCCCGTGCTGACTTGGGAGCAGTGAAGACTAACACTGTCCTCCGAAGCGTGTGCCGTCAGCCGACCACTTCTTTTCACTCTGGAGGCCCACCATACAGCGTTGGAGGACAACGCAGCTCTGGGCAGCTTACAGGCAAGCCCACAGGCGCCCGGCCAGTCCACAGGGATCGCTGGTGCATGGTGAGCCGAGGACTCCCTGTCCGACCTTAGCCCTTCCCACCTGGGCGACACTCGGCAAATTGTGCGCCGCCCCTTGGGAGCTCTCGTCCATGGTCGGCAGTGGAATAGCCTGGACTTGAACCGGCGACCCCCAAGCTATAGGGTGCATCCTGCACTCCACGGGGAGCGCCTTTACCAGATGCACCACTCAGGAGCCCCCATTCTACCCCTTTAAGGGTTCATAATTGATATTAAGCTCATTTTCATATCTCTACCCAAGCAGCAGATAGATTCTTTTTGTAAGTAAATCAGATTATTTTGTCTAGTTGTTGGTAATCACTGAGGAGGAGAGCTAGTGAGAGGGTCAATACTCTAAGAAAGTATTTTGTATCTCTGTGACTGTCATATTAGCAAAGATGGATTCAGATCGTCTTATACGTGCTGATCAACACCTACAAATAAAAGGGGGCTTTTATTTTACTTGCAAGAGTGTAGTGGAAGTATTATTTTCAACAGTGAAGACTGCAACCTGCATACAGTTCTTCACACATTGAGACTGGAGGAGAATACCAACCTGTAGGCTCGGGGCTGGATGTCTGGCATGCAAGCCTGCAGGCTGGACTTCCTCGATTTATCCCTGAAGCATCTCCGCGGCCGGCACTCTGTGTTATCCACGAGTTTGGGATTGCCGGCTTATGCTCTGGTAAATGAGGTTTCGGACTGCTGCCAACTGCAAGGACAAATATGAGGAACACAGTCAGTACAAGAGCCTCAGTACAGAACTAAGCACACGAGAAGGTAAACTAGAACATACAGTATGAGAACAAACTCGCTCAGTAAATCTGGCATTCAATTTGACTGGGCTTGTAAAGTAAGAGCTCACTTACACTACAAATTCCAACGAAGTAATGTTGTAATATTAGCTTCTAAGACAACCCTATTTTTTGTATAAAAACTTTTAAAAATGTAGGCTTTTAACAGTCACGGATCATTAAATGCAACAGCGGATCCTAGGATATCTATCTTACTTTATATCTTCTTCTTTTAAAATTACAATATTTTTCTGATGTGTCCAATGGGGCCCTTATTGAAAGCTGCAAACTCATTTCAACTGTGTCCTTCAGGAGCTGAAAGACTAGTGAATCAGGACTCACTTAGTGGGAGGTCGATATCAGATTAACAGCTTCCTGCTTGCAATGTCAAGTGGTTTCATCGTCAATGGAGATAATACACAAGTCTACCAGAAGACAACGTGACCAGCAGCAGAAGATGAGCCAAGGGAAAAGTGTGTGAAATAAAATTCACTCTTTAAATCATGCTCAGTTATTTTCATAGCAACTGATATCTATATATCCATGTGGGTTTGTACTTTAAGCAATACTACAAAATAGAGTACAAATCTTAGTGTGACATACAGACAGGCACTGTGTAATAACTAAAGAATAACCAAGTGGCATTACGATTGGATAAGGGCTTCTCCAGATATGTGTTAAAATAGTCTTAAATATGAGCGGATGGACAGACTCCACATGTCCCAGATGCTGGCGCTCCACAGTGTGCGACAGACCTTGTGAAGGGGATGTTCATCCAAAGCAAGGGATAATTATGGTTATTTTATCCAGGATTTGCCAGAACATGCATATAAACTTCCCTTCCTTGTGACTAGCTGGATATAGAGGACAAGCTCACTGCAGTCACAAACATTCTAGCGCATCGTATTTTGCCATAGGGTACTCTTATTCACAGAAAACATTCAACTGTGTGGAATGGAAGAGAGGATCATAAAAGATTCACAATGCTTTACTGTCTAACCGTCATTGGCACACTTGCTTACTTACAGTACATGCATGTGTGTGCTTAAACCTCTCTCTGAGCTCTGTTGACAACCTCCAGCAAAAAGTAAATTATTGATATATGTGGTATTGCAATTCCCAGCCCAGGTCTGAAGCAGTGTTCACAGGTACATAAGTAGGGATCTACTTAAATCGCGGTAAATTTACGTATTTTTCACGGGTATGTTGCGGAATAAAATTAGGATTTCGCGGAAATTTCGCAGACATGTTTAAACCTTAAATAAACCTAAGTAGACAGTATTTCAGAACACTATAAAGCCTAAAAATAGTGGCACTTGCTTCCTTACTAAAACAGAGTGCTGGTATTTGTTAAAGGCGAGTATGCAGCATCCCCCTGCAGTTGACTTGCCCATACATTGAGACTGCACGTCTGCATCCACTGAATTGGTTGGAAGTTAAAGCAAAGCTTTGCCAAGTTATACAGATGTGGAAATCGATTAGAAACAGCCCAAAACTCGGTTACACAAGGGCATCTGGCATACTTTAATGAAGTCAATGTATGCAGCACGTTCGTTGTCATGTTATTTGTCCCATCCAATAATTTATTTTATTAGTACCGAGTCAAAACAAAGAAAACGTGGCTATTCGGGTCTAAAATTCCAACTGTAAGCAGCAGGTTGAAGCGAGGTGGCTGTGCTGGATCGTTTTAGTACTGATTTAACTTGCAGACAGGAATACTTTTGTCTGGGCTGACTTTCCAGTTTGGTTTCTGAAAGATGTTTATTTTACGTTCTGTTCAGCAGCCTCTGTGGTAGCCTTTCGTTTAATGTGTGATTCTGAAGCTAAATAGCGATCGATCGTATTTTCTCCAAATACACATTAAGATATGGAAAACAATTACCTCAGTCTGCATGTAGTTTATTTGGGAAATATCTTGAAACAATCATCAGCGAAATATAGATTGCTTTCTTTGTCGTCCATTTCTACTATTTTACCTCCAATGCTGAAAACCAGATTTTAGCAACCTAAATCAAAACAACAATGCAGCACCAACTTTGTCCCCCCTCCTGCACAGTACAGGTCACATAAAAGCAGTAAAGACGCATTGATAGGCTGATTAAAACTTTGTCATTTGAATAGTAAACAAGAACGTTAACAGCTCTGGAGAAATTCTTTTGTAAATGTTACTTGTGGACATTTTTGTTTGTTTTTTGCTTAAGTGCAATGCACACAGGACGGCTGAAGGAATAAGAATGGGCTATCTACAGAATGAAGATATCGTAGTTTCGCCACTTATGCGTTGTGCAGTAGTTCATTTAAACGCGGTTTCTTTTTTCTTTCCTCTCCGTACTTGTTTGTATGCATTGGCCCCTAAGAGGTGAATTTCGCGGTGACCCCTCAATTTCACGATTTCCGCAAAATCCGCGAAATCGCGAATTAGGTAGGTCCCTATACATAAGACTGTGTCTTGCTAGGATGTGGTTTATGATTGCTACGCTATTTTTACTTCAAAAAGTATTATATCAACCAAATACCCCAACTTATAATTGTCACAAGGAGACAGTTCTTATTGATCTATATCTTGAGTTGGCTGTCCCGGGTTTATTATGTTTAATTATATCATTAACTGCTTTAATTGTTTCAATTAATCCATTTAGAACCAAGTTCAGGCTACAGAAATATTCACTGAATAAATAAAATTAGTGATTCAACAAATTATTCCTTGTCTTGGCATTCTTTCAGCATGTGAACTATAGATAAATATTCACACTACTTAAATGATGTGCATGTTGAAAAAGAATGAATGTTTAACTTTCTTTTCATATTTCTAAATTCAGCACCATTGAGTATTTAGCTGTAGATGAAAACAAATGAAGTGAAGAGCAATCATGCATTATTTAGGTAGTATGAAAAGGGTAATAGCGAACCCCCAAAACATTCAATAAAAAGTTTTACATTCAAGTTACTGTAAGCTTCAAACCATCAGGGCAATACAGCTGCTGTGTGTTAATCATGTCTATCATGATATGCGGTGTTGACTTTTTTGTACTGCATATAGAGTGCATTTTATAATGAAAATCAGTCTGTTTGGTCAGAAACCCAAGACTTTTTTGTGCTTCAGTGGCTGAGCCGAGTTCCGTTCCCCTTCTCATGAAAACCACAGTTTTAAAAGCAGAAAAAGAGCCACCCTATTTCCTTGGAATCTGGAACACGGATGGGTACCACAATAGAAATGGCATGCTGCAGCCACGAATCTGTCAATGTTCATTCCATTTCTAATCCCATTTTGTGAAACTAAAACCCGAATCTTTGTGTGTAGTTATATGAATATAGAAGGCCGGGTCAGGGGGGTAACTTCAAACCATGTTAGCCCAATAGCAGTCACATTGGCATCTGCTCCAGATACCTCTGCTGTGCCTAAAAACAATGGAACCCTCCACACTGTATGCTGAGGGCTTGCAGCTAATGTTCCCTACAGGCTGTGCCAGACCACTTCACAGAAAGAGCCCTGCAACCGCGTCAGAAAATGGCAGCACAGGTCCATGGCTGCGTGACCCAGTCCCTGTGTCAAGATCAGGAACCACTAGCACCGACTTATTGTATTTTTCAAGATAATCACCATCGGACAATGACATGTTTGATTTTAGATGCTGTATTTGTTGTTACACCACCAGGTGTGGTAGGTGTACTGTGCATTAAGCATGCACATTTATTGATGCTCGCCCACATGCTCTGGTATATCTGCTACACATACCAGTTTATAATTTCAAATATCCTTATAGTTTGGGAAGCGGTTTAATTTATAATCCAAGTTACAAAACATGTCTTCAGCTGTGTATATGCAGTCAATCATTAGAATGTAATTCATGCATATTTTAGTTATTTATTGGTTGTAATCTTATGTTTTATTTCTGGTTATTGAGATGCATTGCTGTGTACCTTACTATTTTATTTTGAGTTATTCTGTCTATGCTGCTACTTTAAAAAGTTATTGTTTATACTCAATGGTTTCTCCTGTCTCCATGGGGGAATCTGCCCCCTGACCCTTGGGCACCACCAAAAAAGTTACAAACCTGGCACCTATGGAATTAACTGTAAAACTTGAGTTCCTTGGTAACCTGATAACAAAAAACATATGAAATATAAGAGAACCACATGATTAATTCTGCACTCTCCTCCCTTGGGTTTGTCCCGAATCATTGTATTTAAACAACAGCCCATTTCTATCAACAAGAATGTTCATCGGTTGCTAGGATACAGAAAAGGTAAGGATTTAATAGCAACAAGAAAAACCTGATCAGCTTTCTGGTTGAGAGTGCAGGGCTTTTTCAAACCAAATTAAAATGAAGATTTAAATACTGGTATACCAAGCTTATTCCTGGCTATCAGGGCTTGTATTAATCGAACTTGTACAGGCACTGCCAGCATGCCCCTCACACCATGCTTCCTATAGAGAGGCGTCCCATTCACTGATGTCGTTGTGCGATTATCAGAAACATATTTTTGAAGAAAGCCCCCAGGCCTCGTGCTCTTGCACTCCCTCCTTTGTGCCTGACACAGTATGCAATCTGTCAGCTTGTTTATTGTGGAGCAAAGCTTACTGGAAATATGTAGTCTGATTAGCCCAAGCTATTCCTCAAGGCCACTGGTTTGCTAACACTGGCATGTATTGTTTTTGCCAGAAAGCAGGAATGGATTTCCTTCATGTGATTCTGATAAGTTAAGACTGCTGTGTTCTGCCTTTCAGCCCAAAATGAATCCAGAGAAGTTCTTCCAGGATCTTTTCATACAGTCTGTTAATATCAGATATTGGTTACTATGTTATGTCCTGATTTAATTTTGTATTTAACGCCATTATTCCTTCCCAGTTAAGATTAACTGAATCCTGTTTAAGATCAAGCTTTCTTCTGGTTATGCCTCAGAGACCAGCACTGGGCTGCGATGCCATACAGAAAGCACACATTGCATACTCTTGTGTAGGGATGGAAATAAGACTCCCATTACGTAGCAGTCTGATGTATCCTTGTTTTACTAGGCCTTTAATAAGACACCAGAGCTTTGTTACCTGTACACTGTGGCTAATCAAGCTCATAATAAAGCCTGGAATGTTTGAAACAGCTATTCAATAGGAGTCTTATTTTCAGTCTTATTTGTTTTTTATTTACTTTTGCTCTCTAGGATATAACCCTTGAGAAGAATCGTCTCCTTTACAATGGGGTCCTGGGGGCAGCTAACATACGCACCCTATCCATCCAGTTCCATCTCTCATACTAAACTATACAAACACATTCACACTCACATATAAAAGCACTTGAATATTACAAACACAGTCTGATTTAAACTCATTTTGCTTTTGAATTTCTGCTGTGCTCATTTCTTATACTTTCTGGTAGACCATTACTATCATTATTGTACAGTTAGATGCTCTATATACAAATGACTGCTTTTCACACATTCCTTTCTTATTTTAGGAACATCGTAAGCCTGTGAGAGCTCAAGAAGAGCGTTGACTTAAATAAGCTGGAATTTTGCTGGACACACTTTTAAAGCGAAACAATAGGAGTGAGAGCTTGTCTGACACAAGAGTTCAGCCTAGTCAATCTACTACACAATTCACACTGGTGTGTCCTTTAATGACACTCCCAGCCAATCTACTGCTCTTACTCTTGCATTGCAAGGAAGGTGAACATTAAATTCTATAATTCCAATCTGATTTCACTCAGCCCTGTTCATAAAGCTTAAAAAATATTATTTTAAACAAGAGTTTTTTGTTTTTTTTAACACTGAGGAATATAAAAATGTAAAAAAAAAAGATATTTCATTAAACTGTCCTAGACTGTCATCAAATGAATATGCTGTATAATCACTGTTTTTCATTAATAAGAATCACCCTTTTAAATAACTCATTAGATGATCTGACTAACCTTTAAATATAAAATAATAGAATAAGACCTAACTGGGTCTCAGTAATGGAAATATCATATACAATAAATCGGGATGTGCTAAACCATTTACAAAATCTTATCAATAAGCTGCATGCTAGGTTTTAAGCACCTCTTTGATTAGCGTGTCACTTGGTACCAATCTTTTACACCAGCGTTTGTATAAAATTGAAAATGAAATAAAATTAAAAATGATATAATCTAATCCGAAACAAATATTTTGGACAAGAAATCAGAAGCTTCTGTTTTTATAAATTTCAGTTTCAGAAATCATGCTTTCAGATCCTAACCGCTTATGAATAAGTATATGCATAACAAATTATATTAAGAATCTAAAATGTGTTTTGTACTGTACAGTTAAAAGTGTTAACCCCAGGGTCAGGTAAAGCGCTGTCACTGGGAGCACAGTATGAGTCACACAGCTTGGACGGCACCATTTTTCTTCCGGGCTTTGCAAAGAGGCTGAACTTTGCTGGGGACCCCAAGGGGGGCATCACATTGGCTCGGACCCTGGGGTGGGGGATGGGAAACCGGCAGGGACTCATTATCCTCACCGTGCAACATCGAACCCTACTGGCCAGACACTGAGCACATTCAGAGTGGATAAAAAGCAGGGCTGGTCTCTGTTCTCTGGGATCGGTAGCCTGCCCACCTCTGCTCGGGATTGCTCGGCGTAAAAGCGAATCTGGCTTTAGGCTTGTGAGATCGGAGGACACTCACATGCCCTCAAAACATCTGTGCTGTGTGGGGACTCGCTGCAGTGAGGAGAAAACATAACTGGACAACATAATTGGACATTCCAAATTGGGGGAAAATAAATACAAATATAATTGGTCACTAAAAAGTTTAATATTCACAAAACTGATATATATTATAATAAAATGCTTTAAAAATATATATTTGTTGGCATTTAAACAGGCTCTACTTAATTCCAATGTTTTCCGAAGCAGCATAACAAGAACCGAACTACATATCCATTGTAAACCCTGTTTCATAACACTCGATTACTTCAGACATCATCTCACAAGAGCAGTCTCCCACAAAGACCAAAACAGGACCCCAACTGATCAGAAAAGGGCGGTTTCTTTATTTCTAAAGAGCACCAGACCTGTTACTCTCTTGGTTACACATTGCTAAACAATAATTATTAGCAAAACATTCTTTAAACAGGAATTCTTTAAATTGACAATGGCTTTCATAACACATCTTTTTAAATCCCCTTCTTCGTTTCAACACTTGAATCAAGTGCTCAAGCTCAGGTATGTGGAGTGGTCTGATTCACTGTTTCCAAATGCCAGAAATAAACTACATTGCAACACAATGGTGCAATCAATTGAAGGTTAAGAGGTCATTTGAAATAGAGGATTCCTGTGATGCAACATCATATTTACATTATCTTATGCTAAATAATGTTGTTTCCAAGTTTCATGACAACTGGATAAGCAGTTCTCCAGATGTGTGTAAAATGTAAGTGTGAAATACAGACAGAGGGATGTACAGACAGACACCCCATATGCCTCCACATATTTAAAATGACTTATGCTAAATAATGTTAATGCCAAGTTTCATGACAATTGGACAAGAGGTTCATGCAAAAGTGTGCCATACATACACACTGTACTCCACCATACCCGCTTTGCAGGGGGTTTCATCTCCAGCAGGGGGCAGTAACAGTTGTTTTTTTTGTTTTTTTTAAAGTCAGGGTCTGTCCTGTCTGAGTCCACAAAATCATCTTAGGAAATACCAGCTTGAACACACAGCCTCCAACACTGCAGTCCGGCACTCACACCACTAAGCTACTAACCCTATCACACCCCAGTGAACAACATCCTAAAAGCACCACGTTGTTAGAAAGTATTAAGATGTATACCGTTTATTTGATCAGGTTTAAGATTTACAGCCGTCCACAGCATCATCACCATGTTGTTTTAAATCATGTCTTCAGTAAATGACAGTCCATCATATACCTTGTACTTTGACATTAAAGAGCTAGTAGCTTCTAAAGCCATTTTAATGTGCCTTCCTGTTATTTACAATCATAGTGCTTCTGAGTTCTGTTTCTATAAAATCTGCCTATACACTGAACAGTCTTCCTCATGTAACAACACACACACATATATATAGTGTCCTATCCATTATTGTAGTGCATTCTCTATGGGGTCTATTCCATTGAGCTAAACCAGTGGCTCCCAACATTTCCAGGACGGGGAGCAGCTACAGGCTACTGCCAGCAGCACAGGACCAAGAACACAAGGGTCACTCTATGATGTCATCAGCAAACCAGCAAATCCATACAAATACCGGTCATCACTTCAGAATTATCAGGGTTTTTCAATTAGCCGATCATACTGTAATCCCCCAAATCCCAGTTTGCTAGCTAGATTACTGAGTTTTCAATGAAACCAGACAAGTGTGCATATGCTGAAAAATACCGGTTTAAATGCCAGAATGGTCTTAAGCATGCAGGACCATGATGATTCTGCATAATAAAGTAACTGTCTAAGGCATCTAAATCTTCTGTGGTACACTTTGAGGCTGGATTATGAAATGTGTGTAACTTGCAGGAACAATCCCTGTACACCATCTGATTTGACTCTGTAATGAATGTAAAGATCACAATGGTGTTCCAAAGCACGCTGGCTCGAAAGGATACTAATATCTATATTCACAATGTGCTATTTACAATTCTCAATAAACTGGGCGGCACAGTGGAAATGTCCTCGTTCCTCCACATCTGACACTGGATTGCTGCCAACCCCCCTTTTAATATCGCTTCTAAAGGACTCAGCAAATACGCAGAGTTGACTTTATCAGGGGTTCACCAATATCCACCTGGCATAGCAAGCATTAAAACACAGAAGATGATACAACAAATAAGTGTTTCTTGCTGGGGAACTCAAAATATAAACTGTCAGTATTGCATGGATTACAGTGGTGTTAATTAATAAAAGTGTAGATGTGCAGTCTACTCTAATGCAAATGTACAACACATTGCAATAATTACAAATGTAACAAAGCATGGGGTTTGTTTGTAAACAAAAAGCTATTAAGGGTAGAAATCCGTATGACAGAATGCGAGAAGAATTTGATAACATGATGTGATCAGGAGCTTGTCCCAATTCTCCTATTACATTCTGTTCAGGACATTACCAGGAGTGATATTAAGCAGGTTTGATTGTAAATGTGTTGGGCTATTGCTGAGGGCATAATGGCTGCTGTTGTCACTGTGCCTTGTTGTAAACTGCAAAAAGCTTGCATGAAGAACTAACAGCATGCTTATGTGGTTTCACATGTGCTATAATACATGCATTTCATTTAATAACACATTATGAGAATTCCAAAACAATAAATAAAGAAATACATTTAAAAAAAAAAATACACAGTATGGAGGATAATCTGAGTGCTCAGTCATACTGAAAGCTTCACAGGAAACACTAATACAATGTATTTTGCTCAATTTCCTTCTCTGCCCAGTTTCCTCTCCTATTTCTTTTTGATGCAGTTTCTCAACCACCGTGGCCTTAATACAACATAGGGAAGAGGGGAAAAAAATTAAAAACAGGCAGACCCTAAGCTTCACATACGATAATGATTTTGCAAATATTTTAAGGAACAGCGAACCTATAAAGTTGGCGTCAGTAGTTTTAAAACATTTTCTCACTTCTCATTATCATTACAACCTTCTTGCCAGCCCTGCACTGCTTTTATCTTAAATTTTCCAGTGTTACTACAGCACTATGCCACAGAGGATGGTACTCTTTACTCTCAACGTGAGCTCTCAAAGTGCAGTGGGCTGTGTATTTTTCAGCAGAATGCCTGCAATATTATGGGAGTACTAACGCACTGCAGGTAAAGTACACAGAGCAGCAGGGGCAGCAGACTGCAATCGCCATGAAGCACAAAAACTAAAAATGCTGTGGCCCTTAAAGCTTTGTTTATCCCCCGACTGGCTGATAATCTTCTTGCTCTGCACCAAATTTTGATCCAAATCTATGCTGACATTTCTAAAGATCAAGGGGATGTGTTCTTCCTGGTTTGTAATCCATTCATTTATGAATGCCACAGAGAAAGGGACTGTTAACTGGGTTTAAAACACTAGAATAAAACAATTTTTAAAAAAATGACAAGTATATCAGTGATATACATCCCAGTAAGAATGTGTGACATACAGCCTGATTGATGGACTGACAGCTAAAACTATAACAAAAGTTTAGTAGGCAAATGTTTCGGCGAATTACTTTTTCAGGATGGTACCATATTATGATACTACTAATCACATGTGCTAAAGAAAAAGAATGTGCTTCAGCAAGTTGTATAGCTAATTTGGCTCACAGCAAAACAATACCTTGGAGAATGCAAACAAACTGGAACGTTTGCTTGCACTCTCCATTTGTTTAACCCTTTCAGTCCTGGCCTTATCCTAGCACTGTATGTTAACATATGCTGTCGGAAATCACGTTGGAACCTCACTGCACTCCTAGGTAGTGTAGAAATATATGTAAAAAAAATGCTGTCCTGTTCTCATGAATACTCAATAAAGGAGTTCATTTTTTAATTATGTAACTTAATTTCGATAAAAATAATTCAGAACTGAAAGGGTTAAAATGTTATTTTTCTTCTTCAATAAGCATAATTGACGCTAGGTTTGATGTACTATGTTGCAGCTAAAGGTATTCTCCTGATACATCATACTTCAGTGAGTGCAGTAGTAAGGAAGCCTGGCCCTTGCCTCAATAGTCAATGCGCAAGGATGATTACAGCAGCATTAAGCAGGCTCCAGGGTGCAGGAATGAAATACAAAGCAATTAAACACGGAACAGGCTGCAGAAAGAGGAGATCCATCAAACAGGGGGAGGGGGGAGAGGTAACTGAAAAGAATAAAATAAATTGAAAATTATTGTCCTACAATAATGAAAATGATTGTAGGACAAGGATAAACTACACCAACACTGTAAAAAAAAAACTCACTGGAGAGATTTTATGTACTTGATAGGAATAAATCTATTCTAAAAGTTAGAGAAATTAGCAGATATACGTGAAACTGGAAAGTCTTGAAGCAAGCAGTATTCCTCACCTTCTCCAAGCCAGCATTTGTGAATAACTGTGTAAGTGCTGCCTCTTGAATTGAATCATACCGTAACTACTGTGCTGAAGGGCCAGACACGTTAACCTTATATTGCTACTAGATCCCATAGCCTTGCCTCAAACTGGGGGCTCAGTATGAAAGTGTCCCAAAAGATTTCTGTCTAATACAGCACAGCAGAGAGGAAGAGGAGGTTAGGGGTTACTACTAGTGGTATTTAGCAATGCTGTTACACTATATGAATTTTATAGGATTTTAATAAAAAAAGAAAAGGTAAAGAGCCAGATTTAATGAATGGTAAAGAGAGGAGGTGCATCAGAAGAAGAGCAGATGTGAACTGAACAGCGGAGAGGGTGATGTCACAATTAATAGTAGCCAGCAGTGCCTGTAGTTGGTAAGTCCTGAGTTTCTGAAAGTGAGAAACAAAAGCAGTTGAGGCCTGTGGCGGGCTGGTCACTACTTCTAAGGAATACTCCAAAGAGCAACACGTGCAGAATGACTGGGGGTTACAGTGTGCTTTCATCACATGAAGAATGACTGATTCAAAAAGGAGACATCCTCCAAAGATTCATTTAACCGAACCTTTATTGTGTTTGACAGAAGGACCAAGAGAACATAATATACTTTTTGGCCCCTGGCCTTGTCCAATGAGATCGGACTGAGATAAATAATTATTGCTTGATGACAGCTATTGTCAGCAAGCAGGACAAGTGGCACTTTGGGCGACGTTACCCCCCTTGTGAGCTAGCTGAACTGTGACGTAATGGTTTATGACAGCTATAGCCAGCGGGCAGCGAGAGGCACCCTGGACAAGGCACGCTGCAAGGTGGAGGCACCTTTTCTGCCGTCAGTTCATCATCAGATCTTTCTCACATTGGCTTTAGCACACTGAGGCCCAAATTTATAAAGGGGAAAAACCGACAGCAAAAAGCCACATAATGTGCGTGTTCAGTACGGCCGCACTCAGCATCAATTAGCGGTGGAGAATTACACACCTCTCACAATAAATAGTGGGTTTGGGTCAACCCTGCGTATGTAGGCTACACATTCCAAAAGAAAATGAATGGCACACAAAGACCTCAGCCTGGTACTAGCCATGGTGATGAGGATGCTCGGAAACAAAAACTTCCAATATAGAAGTCGAGATTTTGGTACAAGCAGTACTTTTGGTACAAGCAGCTCGAAATACATCACCTGGATAAAGGAATAAAATATGGAATGTGCGGTGGCTTCTTAATAAACAAATGTACCACTTCAGAGTTTGTAGTAAGAACATAACAAAGTTTACAAACGAGAGGCGGTCAATCGGCCCATCTTGCTCGTTTGGTTTTTAGTAGCTTATTGATCCCAGAATCTCATCAAGCAGCTTCTTGAAAGATCCCAGGGTGTCAGCTTCAACAACATTACTGGGGAGTTGGTTCCAGACCCTCACAATTCTCTGTGTAAAAAAGTGCCTCCTATTTTCTGTTCTGAGAAGGTTGCTTATACATTATGACGCATCATCCAGTTACTGTGGTTCGCAAATTAGTTCAACTTCTTATTTCATATAGAATAATTCCAGGCATATAGACTTTTCAAAGCATTTAATTCAAAAGGTCCAGAAACACAATTTAATGATCAGTAAAAGATGTTTAAATTCTTTAGATTCCAGCAAGAAATATTCATCAGGTTTCATATCAAACTGATTAAAATAATAGTGGAGCCCCAGACTGTGTCTATGTCTCCTGGTTAAAATATGCACTGTGTTACTGTATTTACTGTGGGGACTTCAAAGTGAAACGTCCTTTAGTTACAATAAAGTCTTGAGTCATTACAATATCTTTAAAAGGATAAATCATTCATGCCTGCTAGGCACACGGAGTGGATACATACAAAAATTACCTTCAAATGATTTCATTGCCTATTCAATTTTTTTTTTAAATTAGGCCTTTAAAGAACCATTAAATAATGATTTCCTTCGCTACACACAGACAAGCTGGGAGATCAAAGTCACCTTTACCTGGCTGCCCTGCTGAAAGATTCCACAAGGACTCGTTAAAACGAGAGTGAAGGAGAGCAGCCAAGAACCAACTCCCTCTTCTCCATCAAACCCATTAAAAGCATGCCAGGAACAGTCTGTTTCCAGCTCTACCGAGGGGAAAGTGGAAGTGTTGTTATTTCTTTGTAGAATACGACCGATTCTGCATTCCATTTTACATTATTTACTGACCTTTTTCTATGTAGCTCTCTAAGTGTAGCTGGATGTGTTTATGTATGACAGTTTGGGTTTGTAGCGGATATATGCAAGTCTGGCTTTTGAGGTGTGATATTTGCTGCATATATTGGTCTAGCAGTGAGGATGCAGTGCATTATGTATGCTATTTATAAAACAAGTGTTAAGAGATATAATTGATGCTGCTGATTGTATTTATTTATTTTTTTGTTTTACTGGATGTCACTTTAGAATCTATCTTGCACTCATTCAATTCCAATGGCAGAATGACTGTGAATTGTGCTGTTTGAAATTACACTAAGCAGTAATTACGCTAAGCAGGGCTCGTTGGTTATTCACATGTCCTCAGGAGGCTGTGTTGTCCAGTGGTTAAAGAAAAGGGCTTGTAACCAGGAGGTCCCCGGCTCAAATCCCACCTCAACCACTGACTCATTGTGTGACCCTGAGCAAGTCACTTAACCTCCTTGTGCTCTGTCTTTCGGGTGAGACGTAGTTGTAAGTGACTCTGCAGCTGATAATGGCTTGCACCCTAGTCTCTGTAAGTCGCCTTGGATAAAGGTGTCTGCTAAATAAACAAATAATAATAACCACAGAACTCCAGGAACATTTATGGTGTCTTTTCTATGTATCTAAGTCTAGGGTTCTGGAGTGTAGAAACAATACAAGTCAGTATGATTGCTAAAAACAGTACCTTCTGTTTGCATTACAAAGCTTACCCTGGATGGCCAATACTACAGGGCAATTACACTAACCAAACAGATAGCGAGATCACAAAATCAGAATTCCCTATTCACAGGCAGTCAGGAGATACCACATGATGTATTAACTTTTTATTCAACGTAACTCGTTTTTTGTTTGAATAAAATCGTTTGGCAGCCAACAATAGTAATGTGTATTCAAAAACAAAAGGCTGAACGTCAGTCCGACATTAGGAACATGCAACAGCCATCATCTAAAACTATAAACACTGCAGGCCTAATTTTAAAAAAAAGCCTGTCCTCCCTCTTTTCCATTCTGGTTAGTTTTAGAACATTAAAATAGTTTTGGTCCATTTGAGCAAAAAAACAAAACAAAAAAAAAACAGTGGCACTTACAGAATGGTGCACTGTGTCTGTGTGGGAGTGTGTGAAAACTGCAATGTAAGTTCCTACACCATACACGTGCCATGATTCACTTCGTAATCTAGACACCTTGCCTCATCAAATCACTAAAATAGTCTCCACAATGATGATCTGAAAAATAATGCACACAGTACATGTGATTTTAATGAATTCTGTCTTTACAAAACCATTTCCCTGATGGACCGTCTGTGAAACTGAATATTGAATATGGGATGAATACAGAATGCATAGCTAAATAAAGATACATCACTCCTGCATGTCAACTGCACAAGGGTTAGACTGAAAATTAGAAACATCTGTGTTATTTAGCACAACTCCATCATATACACTGTCTAACCACTGTCACAATGACATGCTCTACCCGGGTCAGGACCCGGTGTCATGAGGGTCGGCTATGCGATTTCACAGTGCTTTTAATAAAGCAGGGTTGACCTGGGTGACAGACGCAAGTACAAATGCGCGTATCAATGCCCCAGAAGCAGCTTGTTACTGACGCTTCCATCCAAGCTTCTCTGGATTGAACCGTCAGCCCAAATGTTGATTACAGCAAATGTTTCTTCATGGTGTGTCTACATGGTGTGCCTCAAGAAAGAAAAATATGTAATAAATATCTCCCTAGTGAAGTCATGGTTTTCAACACAGCAGAGCGGACACATTTTTATAGAGGATTGATTGCAGAAGCTTGGATGACAGGTGCTTCCATAACCAAGCCAAATAACTGGTGAACTGTGAAGACACTATCGCCATTTCATATTCATCAAGTGTGCACCAAAGATGTCTAATTTATCTTCATAGTTTTTTGTGCGTCCTTATTTATATCTAAACCAGCCCTTTGATCCCCTACTCAAATCTGCTGGGCTGCGATTGGTTGGTCTCTGTTAATTAAAGCTGCTCAAGCAATTACGTTCCCTTTTCAATCTGACTTTCATTCTGCCAGAACATTATAGTGTCCTGGTTAGTTCCTGTTTCGTTCTGACAGCACAATGTAGAATGGCCACCATTCATAAAAACAATGACTCCTCTTAACATTTTCCCCCACAATGTGTACGTCCTGGATGTTAATCACCACCCACAAAGTAAACTGCTACAGTTCAACTGAGCAGATGCCCCAATGCTCTAAAAGGACTGTATGGAACAGGCACCAATGACAGATTCATCTTTCTGGGTCTACCTACTGCACAGTGCCATTCATTGATAACTGTTTTAATAATTGGGTTTGGTATTAATAAAATTCAATAGGGGGTTTTTGGGCCCGCTGAGTTCAGAAATGCAAATCTTGTGTTTTTTTTTGTTGTTTTTTTTTAAATTTCCCCTTCAAGCTGTGACCTGGCAAAAGTCAGCCTAAAGTGAAAAAGTGACCCTGACCAGAAAAATCACCATGGGCTCAACTTAGACGATACCATCGTGTGTATCACCTAATTCGACTCGTAATGAATAGGGCTTTTGAGAAAAAAATACCAGGAGCACCAAACTTACTTTTGGTAAGTTGCCAGATGAGGGGTCAGTAACAAGTTTTATTTGAACTTCAGCCCAACCCTTTACCCTGTAGGGGATGCGGGTCCTAAAATGTTAGTATTGCTGTAAGAACCTTAGGGACCACTCTTCCAAATTTTGTGAAGCCCCGGCCACTGGTCATTAACCCCCTCTGGAATTTTTGTTATTTCTACCAAGTTTAGGCTGAAATAACTCATGTGGGGGGGGTCCAAAAAATCACCCAAAGATATTTCTGGATAGATGTTGATGAGATCTTGTCACAAAGACGGCAGCAGTGAGTGACGTCAGACCAGAGACCGGGAGCAACACAGAACAGACAGAGACTTGGGGTTTTGGTGAAGCTGAGCGCGTGATCGCGCTCAGCATTTAATAATTAAACAGCACAGAAAATAAAAGGTTTGAACACAAAACACACAGGACACGGCACATTTGCCAAAACAAAAGAGATAAACAAAACGGACTATCACTAAACAAAACGGTGCACGGAGACAAACAAACATGGTGAGTACAAAACACTTATTATTATTATTATTCCCCTTTATTTTATGTTCTCCTCTCTCACCCATTCTCCACTCTCGAACACCCAACCCCGAGTGAGTGAAACGTGCATCTATATATACTGTTGTGCTGGGATTCAATTACTAATTAATTATTCACTTGAATCCCAGCACGTGAATTAATTACGTGCAACCTCGTGCTCACATATTAAATACTTTAAATGCACGTGAAGTGATGTGCAATCCCGTGCCTAAATACAATTACATCTTAAACACACGTGAAACACAGACCCGCTTATATCCCGTGTCCCAATGACTATACACCAACATTTACACACAACACAAACAAACTACGCACAAGGGCGTGGCCACATTGCCACATATACCCCCTTGTGCGCAGCACATGGCCTCAACGGCCACCTCCCCTTAAAACCCAGCAGTCCAGGACAAAGTCTCGGGCTGGGAAGGGAGGCTTCAGTGGGCCCATGGCTGGCAATGCTGTCAGCACCCCTGCCGGTAGTGGCACGGCTGACAGCATGCTGGTCCACTCCTGCAGCGAAACTGCTGCTGGGGATGCTGGTCTCCTGACCTCTCCCCTTTCTTCGTGGCGGTAGCTCCCTCCTGTGGGGCTCCGCCACAAGAACTCCTGCAGCGAAACTGCTGCTGGGGAAAGTGGTCTCCTGACCTCTCCCCTGTCTTTGTAGCCGGTAGCTCCCCTTTCTGGGGCTCCGCCCCGCACTCCCTGTGGTGGAGGTGCGGGAAGCAGAGACAGCTCCTGCTGTTCTGCTCCTGGCAGTGGCGGAGGCAGAGGCAGCTCCTGCTGCTCTGCTCCTGGAGGTGGCGGAGGCAGAGGCAGCTCCTGCTGCTCTGCTCCTGGTGGTGGTGGAGGCAGAGGCAGCTCCTGCTGCTCTGCTCCTGAAAGTGGCGGAGGCAGAGGCAGCTCCTGCTCCTCTGCCCCGGGCGGTGGCGGAGGCAGAGGCAGCTCCTGCTGCTCTGCTCCTAGTGGAGGAAGCGGTGGAGGTGGCGGAGGCAGAGGCAGCTCCTGCTGCTCTGCTCCTAGTGGCGGAAGTGGTGGAGGTGGTGGAGGCAGAGGCAGCTCCTGCTGCTCTGCTCCTTGCGGTGGAGGCAGAGGCAGCTCCTGCTCCTCTGCTCCGGGCGGTGGCGGAGGCAGCTCCTGCTCCTCTGCTCCGGGCGGTGGCGGAGGCAGAGGCAGCTCCTGCTGCTCTGCTCCTAGTGGAGGAAGCGGTGGAGGTGGGAGCAGCGTGTAGGCTCCTGGCGATGGAGGTGCGAGCAGCGTGTAGTCTCCCTACTGTTGCAGGGGACTGGTGCGGCTCCGCCTCTCTTGCAGGGGACTGGTGCGGCTCTCCCGCTCTTGCAGGGGACTGTGGTGGAGGCAGAGGCAGCTCCTGTTCCTCTCCTCCGGGTGGTGACCGTGGGGGAAGGGATACCAGCAGACGTTCACACTCTGCTGGTGGATGGGAACCCAGCAGGCATTCACCCTCTGCTGGTGGACACGGGGACAGCAGGAATTCTTCCTCTGCTGGTGGACACGGGGACAGCAGGCATTCTTCCTCTGCTGGTGGACATGGGGACAGCAGGCATTCTTCCTCTGCTGGTGGACACGGGGACAGCAGTCATTCTTCCTCTGCTGTTGGAGATGGGGACAGCAGGCATTCTTCCTCTGCTGGTGGACACGGGGACAGCAGGCATTCTTCCTCTGCTGGTGGACATGGGGTCAGCAGGCATTCTTCCTCTGCTGGTGGAGATGGAACCAGCAGGCATTCTCCTCTGCTGGCAGCTTGGGTCCTAGGGCTATGGAAGCACCGACTTCCCCTCTTGGGCTATGGAAGCACCGACTCCCCCTCTTTGGGCTGTGGACGCTTCGACTCCTCCCTTTTGGGCTGTGGACGCATCCGACTCCTCCCTTTTGGGCTGTGGACGCACCGACTCCTCCCTTTTGGGCTGTGGACGCTCCGACTCCCCCTCTTGGGCTAAGGACGTTCGGGCTCCCCCACTCAGGCGTAGGGATGTTCGGGCTCCTCCCACTCAGGCGTGGGGACGTTCGGGCTCCTCCCACTCAGGCGTAGGGACGTTCGGGCTCCTCCCACTCAGGCGTGGGACATTCGGGCTCCTCCCACTCAGGCGTAGGACGCTCGGGCTCCTCCCTTTGGGCGCTAGAGAGGACAACAGCCTTGTAGGTAGCGGTGCAGGGCACCTTTTAACACCGCCTGCAACTGCTGCGCTGATGTTACTCTGGGCCCCCTTGCTTCTCCTGATCCAGCAGCCAGTCGATCACCTCCTCTGACACTGGCCTGCAGGATGGGTGCTGCTGTTGCTTCCTCTCTAGCGCCTTTCCTCCCTCCATTTCTCCAAAAAAAATCCATTTTTTTTTTTTCTCTTTCCAAAAAACTGCGGTTCCCGCTCTGGCCTGAGTCCTGGAGGCTGTAGATCCCACGCAGGACACCACGTGTCACAAAGACGGCAGCAGTGAGTGACGCCAGACCAGAGACCGGAGCAACACAGAACAGACAGAGACTTGGGGTTTTAGGAAGCTGAGCTGTGATCGCGCTCAGCATTTAATAATTAAACAGCACAGAAAATAAAAGGTTTGAACACAAAACACACAGGACACGGCACATTTGCCAAAACAAAAGAGATAAACAAAACGGACTATCACTAAACAAAACGGTGCACGGAGACAAACAAACATGGTGAGTACAAAACACTTATTATTATTATTATTCCCCTTTATTTTATGTTCTCCTCTCTCACCCATTCTCCACTCTCGAACACCCAACCCCAAGTGAGTGAAACGTGCATCTATATATACTGTTGTGCTGGGATTCAATTACTAATTAATTATTCACTTGAATCCCAGCACGTGAATTAATTACGTGCAACCTCGTGCTCACATATTAAATACTTTAAATGCACGTGAAGTGATGTGCAATCCCGTGCCTAAATACAATTACATCTTAAACACACGTGAAACACAGACCCGCTTATATCCCGTGTCCCAATGACTATACACCAACATTTACACACAACACGAAACATATAAACAAACTACGCACAAGGGCGTGGCCACATTGCCACAGATCTACAAGAATCAAGCAACACATTTTGTTATATGTGGATTTTGGATTTTTGAAGTTGCATTTGTCATGCATTCGAGCATTGCTTATGGCCACTTTGGTGAGGCTAAAGTACCACATAGTCCTAACGGAACTGGCGTTACTCTTCAAGTTTGCAAAGTCTGGGGTTAAATCTAAAGTAAAAAGTGTCAGGCTGTGCTTCCAGTGGCGCTAGCTTGGAGCTGAGGGGTTATAAACTTGCATGTGGATCTTAGATTTCTTTGTTACAGTGACACATTTGAAACTACCAAAACCTCAAATTAGGAGCATTTTAAAAACTACAAACTGATAGAAAACACAAACAATAGATTACCATGGTAAACTTAAGGAACTTGAGGGGTTAACAACTTCCGACATCACTCGAATTTCACGTCTACTCTTACTGGAATCAAACCAAAAATCTCAGTTCTTATGACAAGTATATAATTTATTGGATATTTCAAACTTTTTAACAAATAAAAACTGAAAAATTGGGCGTGCAAAATTATTCAGCCCCTTAAGTTAATACTTTGTAGCGCCACCTTTTGCTGCGATTACAGCTGTAAGTCGCTTGGGGTATGTCTCTATCAGTTTTGCACATCGAGAGACTGAAATTTTTGCCCATTCCTCCTTGCAAAACAGCTCGAGCTCAGTGAGGTTGGATGGAGAGCATTTGTGAACAGCAGTTTTCAGTTCTTTCCACAGATTCTCGATTGGATTCAGGTCTGACTTTGACTTGGCCATTCTAACACCTGGATATGTTTATTTGTGAACCATTCCATTGTAGATTTTGCTTTATGTTTTGGATCATTGTCTTGTTGGAAGACAAATCTCCGTCCCAGTCTCAGGTCTTTTGCAGACTCCATCAGGTTTTCTTCCAGAATGGTCCTGTATTTGGCTCCATCCATCTTCCCATCAATTTTAACCATCTTCCCTGTCCCTGCTGAAGAAAAGCAGGCCCAAACCATGATGCTGCCACCACCATGTTTGACAGTGGGGATGGTGTGTTCAGGGTGATGAGCTGTGTTGCTTTTACGCCAAACATAACGCTTTTGCATTGTTGCCAAAAGTTCGATTTTGGTTTCATCTGACCAGAGCACCTTCTTCCACATGTTTGGTGTGTCTCCCAGGTGGCTTGTGGCAAACTGTAAACGACACTTTTATGGATATCTTTAAGAAATGGCTTTCTTCTTGCCACTCTTCCATAAAGGCCAGATTTGTGCAGTATACGACTGATTGTTGTCCTATGGACAGAGTCTCCCACCTCAGCTGTAGATCTCTGCAGTTCATCCAGAGTGATCATGGGCCTCTTGGCTGCATCTCTGATCAGTCTTCTCCTTGTATGAGCTGAAAGTTTAGAGGGACGGCCAGGTCTTGGTAGATTTGCAGTGGTCTGATACTCCTTCCATTTCAATATTATCGCTTGCACAGTGCTCCTTGGGATGTTTAAAGCTACTACGCAAAGAGGAAAGGATCTCAAACATTTTAAAATTTGAATGCAGAATGTGGCTAGTTAACAACTGCTATCGAAACCACACATCACAAAGTTCAGTAATCATCAAATTTAAAATGACTGTGGGCATGAACTGGAACGGGGAGCGTGCTTTTCTTCACAATGTTCTTCTCTTTCCTTGTGGTTTCTCTCCAACAAAAGAAAACTCTTTTTTATAGGGTGTGGTGCCTACCTAGGGGGATAACTGACTGATTGGCCAACCATTCATGAGAAAGCCATTTTCTGCATTCTCATGCTCATCAATGAGTCAATTATGCCTCCTGGGCAGGACTGTTTAGTCTTCAGTGGCAGTACCATGGTAATATGTTTTTTGTGTTTTCTATCAGTTTGTAGTATTTAAAATGCACCTTATTGAGGTTTGGGTAGTTTCAGATGTGTCACTGTAACAAAGAAATCTAAGTTCCACACGCAAGTTCCTAACCCCTCAGCTCCAAGCTAGTGCCACTGGAAGCACACCCTGTCACTTTTTACTCTAGATCTAACCCCAGACAATGCAAACTTGAAGAATAACGCCAGTTCAGTTAGGATGGTGTGGTACTTTAGCCTCACCAAAGTGGCCATAGCAATGCTGTAATCCAAAATCTGCGGATACCAAAATATTTTGCTTGATTCTGTAGATCTCATTAACATCTATCCAAAAATATCTTTGTGTGGTTTTTTGGAGCCCCCCCCACGTGAGTTATTTCAGTCTAAACTTGGTAGAAATACCAAAAATTCAAATTTCAGAGGGGGTTAATAACCAGTGGGGAGGCTTCACAAAATGTGGAAGAGTGGTCCCGAAAGTTCTTACAGCAATACTAACATTTTAGGACCCACATCCCCTACAGGGTAAAGGGTTGAGCTGAAATTTGAATAAAACTCGTCACTTACCCCTCATTTGGCAACTTGCCAAAAGTGAGTTAGGTGCTCCTGGTATTTTTTTCTCGAAAGAGTCGAATGAGGTGTGTGGCGGAGTGTCCCGCCCCTAAGTATTTATTTATTATTATTTGTATTTTTGTTTGCGGCGCGGATAAAAAGCGCCATGCCTTTTGTTATTGTTTTTTATATTATATTTAAAAACCCTGTGAGGATGCGTGGCTGATCAGCTACTGATTATTTAACTAGCTGACAGTCACGCATCCTTACCAAACGTGTGCAGACTGTGGCCGAGGGGTAATAAGATAATTAACAGCTAGTTAACCACTCGGCCAGAGTGTAAGAACCTGCAGCTGTCCGTGCTGCGGGGGTTGAATGTACAGAGGAGAGTACAGGAGAACACGGGAGAGCGAGCGGGAAAAAAAACAATTGCTATATTTAAAAATATACTTGTTTGTTTGGCCATCGCGCCTTTTTGTTTTGTGTTTTGTTATTTGTTTAAATCTTTTGCTTGTATTATTATTTAATTAAATACGCTGACCGCAGTAGCGTTCAGCTTCACCCGCCCATCCATTGTTTTGGTTCAGTTACTTCCTGGTCCGTGACGTCGCCACATCTCACCACTGCAAGCCATCCTGCCACAGGTGCTACACATGATGGTAGCGTCTAAGTTGAGCCCAGGGTGATTTTTCTGGTCAGGGCCACTTTTTCACTTTAGGTTGACCTTTGCCAGGTCACAGCTCGAAGGGACGGTCAGGCAACAGCTCTGGTTGAGTTGGTATGGAATGACCTCTATAGCAACCTAAAATAACCTCAAAAATCTGGTTATGGCTAATGAAACTTTTATAAACCTCAATGTATTGGTCCATAATACATAAAAAAACATCCCATCTCTCCCACTTCTTGTCTAAATATACAGATACATTGAGTATTACTGGGTCTTTCCAGCTCAAGAGGACCATGTTTCCTCCATTAGTGCTGATGACACATAAATCTCAGATGATGGACAAAAATTCAGGGTCGGTGTTGTGTGCATGCAAAAAAAAGATCTTGTACCACACACAGTTAGAACTGGTCTGAAGCTTGCAAAAGTGTTTTGTTTATAACCTTTCAACCTAACTGTGCTGTCTCGTGCAGCTAATATTTAGCAACACTGAGTTCCTGTTCTTGTTGCTGATCTCGTACTCAGCATTCAGTGGTATTTTTCTGTCTGATTATTAAAAGTTTATAAAGACGAGAAATCCCTCAAGCAGAAGGTATTGCCTTTTCTGGCTGAGTGTCATCATGTCATTAATTGACTCTGTGGACACCAGTGACTGGGAAAGCCTGCGATTGAAATACAACCTTCACAATAACTAGTTAAAAAGCATCAGCGTCTCCTATGGAAATACGTCCTAGAAGAATGATTTAGTGATAACCATGCCCGGGTCTAGTTACCTGGTCCCCCGTGTGAGTGGAGTGGGTTTCCTTAGACTGCACTTGCAGGTCTGCAGTGCTGTAGTGGTTTGTATCCTACAGCTGCTCACTATTTTTGTTTTCATCACAACCCCTTGTCTACAGTTCATTCTGGGCCCTCCTGAAAACAAGACATCTCAAAAACTAAAATGTATAAACACACATATATACAGTAAATACAGGTCTAAACAGAATTACGGTACTCTGAAACAATCCTTACAAACTGTACAACTCCCATTAGGAACTACTGCAAAAAAACACAGAGACTTCAGAGGCCAGGTTCATAGAAGAGGACTCTGTGCCAAACTGACTGTTAAAGTACAGCACCCCACTGCAGTTCAAGGTGAGAGGAAAGACAGCATTCAGGCACCAGGTCCCTTGCTAAGTGTTAGAACACAAACCCTGAGCTACGGGCTGTCATTATGGCTCAATAAAATGCAACAGAGCTAGAGTATTATCTCGCTAATCTACTAGCTTATCAGTTACCCAGAACAACATGCTCTGTTAGGAATGCAGCTCATGCAATTAGATCTAAACAAACTCACCAGAAGGTAGGTCATCACACATGGTATATACCCAAGAAGGACCCAGGTCTGCCCTTACTGAAAACGAAAGCCAAACTCAAGAAACTATGATGCAAACGTACAGCGCTCCTGCTTAAAAGCAGATTAGCAATTAGTTCCTATTTCCCACTTTGAATCTTTGAATGTGTTGAAACAACCACGATAACCTCCTCAAAACCAGAAAAGCAACATTTCTCATGACTGCAAACCATGGAGTCTGTGTATCTCTATCTACCTACAATCATGTTCTATTTTACTGTGCACTGAAATATATTTCCTCAGTCACTGCCTGTTTACTACATTCTTCCAAAGTTCAGTGCATTCCAATTTATCAGGAGATTAGATTTTTAGGTCCCTCAAAGGTTTGTTTTCTAAGGATGGAAATAAGACTCCCAATGCATAGCAATTTCATCCATACCTGATTTTACTATGAGTTTAGTATATGTAACAAGCATACAGACTTACATACACACTAATCAAGCTTGTATTAAAACCTGGAATGGGTGAAGCTGCTATGCAACAGGAGTCTTATTTCCATCCCTGGGCCTGTCACACCGTGAGGCTAAAAGGTATGATATCTGACCTCTCCTCCCTCCTCCAGGGCCACAAACCCACCACGTGCACCCTGGACCCCCTCCCCACACATTTTTCAAGCTGCTGCTCCTGCTCTACTCCCATTCATCTCCTCCCTTCTCAACACCTCTCTGGCCTCTTTCCCTCTGCCTTCAAACAAGCCTCACCCCCCTCCTCAAAAAACCTACCCTCGACCCCACCTCCCTCCAGAACTACCGTCCTGTCTCCCTCCTACCCTTCCTATCTAAAACCCTCAAGCGGGCAGAACACCGCCAGCTCTCTGCTTTCCTGTCTAACCACGCTCTGTTCGACCCTCTCCAATCTGGTTTCCTCTCTGCTCACTCCACTGAAACTGCTCTCCTATCTGTCACAAACTCGCTAAACTCTGCCTGTGCTGCCTCTCTCTCCTCTGTCCTAATTCTCCTCGATTTCTCTGCTGCCTTTGACACTGTCAATCACGCTATTCTCCTATCATCTCTTGCTGACCTGGGAATCTCTGGCACTGCTCTGGCCTGGTTCTCCGACCACACCTACCAGGTAACCTGACGCGGCTCAACCTCCGCACCTCACCCTCTCTCAACAGGAGTTCCCCAAGGATCACTCTTGGGTCCTCTCCTGTTCTGTCTCTACACCCGCTCCCAGGGCCCCCTCATCGCATCCTATGGTTTCTCATACCATTTCTATGCTAATGATGCTCAGATCTTCCTCTCCTTCCCCCACCTCTGACCCCACCATCCTCTCCCGTATCTCTACCTGTCTGTCTGCTAACTCCTCCTGGATGCACTCGCATCACCTCAAACTCAACCTCTCTAAATCTGACCTCCTCTTCTTCCCATCCTCATCTTGCCCCTCCTCTGATCTCTCTCTCTGTTCCTCTGGAATCTACCACACTCTCCCTCCTCCTCAGCCAAGAACCTTGGAGTAACCCTGGATCCCTGCCTCTCCTACACCCAGCACATTTACACTCTAGCACGCACCTGCCGATTCTTCCTGAGCAACATACAAAGAATCCGACCCTTCCTCACCAACTACTCCACGCAACTCCTCGTCCAGGCCCTGGTACTCTCCCACCTAGACTACTGCAACTCCCTCCTGGCCGGCCTCCCTGCGTCCACCACCCGTCCGCTCCAGCTCATCCAGAACGCTGCTCGCCTGGTGTTCTCTCTGCCTTGCTTCTCCCACGCTACTCCACTGCTCCACTAGCTCCCAATCACCGCTCGCATCCAGTTCAAGACTCTTGTACTCGCCTACCGATGTCTTGACCAGACTGCACCCAGCTACCTCCAGACCCTCATCTCTCCCTACACCCCCACTCGTTCTCTCCGCTCCTCCTGCACTAGAAGACTGGCTGTACCTCCTCTACGCTCCCCTGCCTCCAGAGCCTGCTCCTTCTCCACCCTCACCCCACAGTGGTGGAATGACCTTCCTATGGATGTCAGGACTGCCCAGTCCCTGACCACCTTCCGGCGCCTCCTCAAGACACACTTCTTTAGACAACACCTGTAAAACTCAACTCTTCCCTTCTGGACAATATAGCACTCTGCCTTTAATGCACTTTAACTTGCACTTATCTGCTCCCTATTTTACTGTATTTAATCCTGCACTTAACCTAATCTGTAGTATTTTGTATTTCACCTGTACTCGTATCTAACCCTGATGTAACTATCAACACTGTTATCTGCTCTTGAACTGCCCCGATATCAAATCGTACTGTGTTTTGTATTTGCTCTTATTAGGACTGAAGTCATTGTATTTTGTATCTTGCTCTTAATTGTACTGTAAATATGTATTTTTTGTATACAACTATAAGTCGCCCTGGGTAAGGGCATCTGCTAATAAATAAATAATAATAATAATAATAATAATAATAATAATAATAATAATAATAATAATAATAATGTCAGGCCACGGTTTGCTGCAGTAAGTTGTATGGATTTCATATTTTGCTACACTGATAATAGTTTACAGAAAATAGCAAGGAGAGCGAGTATTTTCTCAGTTGCCTTTGTGGAATACATCAAATATGTTATTAATGCAGTGAGGCACCACACCTTTTAATAAGGAATATCACTGAATATTTGTAATGCAGGTAAATGATGCATTTTACACGTAACAATCTACTCAAGTACTTATCTCCCTCTTAGTAAGACTAAAGGAATCCTGCAGTTGAAATCACCTAACAGACCTGTTTAACTTTCAGCTGTGCTGAGCCTCACACTGAGCTGGGTTTCAGATCCAGTCTCTCGCTTCTCAGGCCAACCTTTAAAACAAACACAACTTTCTATTTGAATGTTCCCTCCTAAAAGACCAAACACCTCCCTCTTGCCAGTGTATCTGAACCAAATCAAGCACTCAATGAGGAGTCCTCCAAGCCTCACCATCGCAGGCACAACTTGTCACCAACTCTCCTGTGCGCACACCAGTGAAGATACACAGTACCGCTGAGGAATGTTAGCACATTTAATAAAAACAAGAAGCATTATCATTTATGTCTATATGTGTGTGTGGGAAAGACTGCACGTTGAGATTAAATGTAGGGAATTATCTTTGAGAGGTGTGAAGCTCATGTTTGGTAGCTTACACTGATTAGTAATGCTAGACCGATGTGCGAATTGTACTGTTAACATGAAAGATGGGCGTATGTCCCTTTGAAAAAAAATCCAAAAAAACAACACACTATAGATTACTATGGAAATATATAGACATATCTGTAGATCTCTACCGTTTCAATAGATCTGTAGATTTCTATCATTTTCTACAGCTATGTAAAACTGGCGATACATTCTTTTAATTTTCTGTAGATTTCGCTAAATATCTACAGAGGGTTATATTCAAAGAAATACCTAAAACAAGTCTGTGTCTGTACAGTATGTCTGTATGTGTGTCTGTATGCATGCAGCATGTCTGTATGAGTGTATGCATGTACAGTATGTCTGTATGTGTGCCTGTATGCATGCAGCATGTCTGTATGAGTGTATGCATGTACAGTATGTCTGTATGTGTGCCTGTATGCATGCAGCATGTCTGTATGAGTGTATGCATGTACAGTATGTCTGTATGTGTGTCTGTATGCACGCAGCATGTCTGTATGAGTGTATGCATGTACAGTATGTCTGTATGTGTGTCTGTATGCACGCAACATGTCTGTATGAGTGTATGCATGTACAGTATGTCTGTATGTGTGTCTGTATGCACGCAGCATGTCTGTATGAGTGTATGCATGTACAGTATGTCTGTATGTGTGTCTGTATGCATGCAGCATGTCTGTATGAGTGTATGCATGTACAGTATGTCTGTATGTGTGTCTGTATGCATGCAGCATGTCTGTATGAGTGTATGCATGTACAGTATGTCTGTATGTGTGTCTGTATGCATGCAGCATGTCTGTATGAGTGTATGCATGTACAGTATGTCTGTATGTGTGTCTGTATGCATGCAGCATGTCTGTATGAGTGTATGCATGTACAGTATGTGCTCCATCCTCACTGCCTCAGAGAGCCAAGGCAGGGTTCTCTCCCTAGACTGTTTTCTATATGCCTCATGCAGCTATAATGGAAGTAACTGAAAGTGTGAGTCAGCTGTTATCATGATTCTATATACACACTGTAAGAAAATAGCATTGCTTACCCTCACTGGACTGCAACAACACCTGCCTTTCAATCCTGGGCCTCTCTCAAGCACTAGAAATAGGGCTGAATTGTGCAGTGGATTTTGACACAACCCACTTAAGCCGTATTTGAAATAAGGCCTTGCCAAGGCATCAGAGGTTATAGAATGATCCCACTGTGCCACCTATGCTCGCTTTAATAATTTAACAGTGATATGAAGTTGGTTAACACACACACACACAAGCACACATGATATCCAAACCTGGGTACAGAGCTCCAAGCCCCTCCCAGCCTGGCATTCAGCCTGGCCTGGCGTTCTGTACGCATGCTAGGCATCTTTTGCGGGTAGGTATCAAACAAAGGCACAGGACGTTTCATAAGGGAGAAACTGTATCTCTGTCTTTAATTAAATTGAAATCCTAAACTGAATTAAAACAGTGACACAGCAGCAGCTGTGGAACAGGGAAGGCTTATGCTGGTAATCCCTGTGGTGGTTTAGTTTGCATTTGCCGCTCATCTGTATTTCCAATTGGCAGCCAGGGCTCTTTGAGCTCATGGGAGTTGGCATGTGTTCTGTGGCTGGCTCCTGTCTTCCTGTATGAGAAGGTGTCACCCTGCCTGGCAGCATTGCCCTCGGGATCCCACTCCTATTTTTATTAGTCTCCTGCCAGCAGCCAGAGTACATGAAGGGACAGGGAGATCATTTAAAGCTGTAGAAACACCGAAGTACACACTGAAGTGCCCATGCCAGAGTACAATGTGATGGGACATGCTCCTGATAATATTACTGTAGGAGGCTGTGTGGTCCAGTGGTTAAAGAAAAGGGGCTTGTAACCAGGAATCCCACCTCAGCCACTGACTCATTGTGTGACCCTGAGCAAGTCACTTAACCTCCTTGTGCTCCGTCTTTCGGGTGAGACGTAGTTGTAAGTGACTCTGCAGCTGATGCATAGTTCACACACCCTAGTCTCTGTAAGTTGCCTTGGATAAAGGCGTCTGCTAAATAAACAAATTACTCACATTTAACAGGTCATACAGCTGACTTCATATCATTTTGGGAAAATAAAAGCATGAAACCAGAAGATCTACATGTACGTAAGCTGCTGTACAGTATAGAAATGTTCTGGATATAAAGAATGGTAGAGCCACATATTGTGTGAACAAAAACAAAACCATGCCACGTGGTAAAGCAATCCAGAACACATTTACAAATGCACCGCAATGCATGATCCCATTTTCTTTATAAATAATTCATAATGAGTATGGTATTTAAATACAATTCTATCTGGTCACTAACAGTAAACAACACTATTTATGACAAGAATATCAACTGCACACATTCTGTTGTGGGAGATTGAATCTTTAAAAAATAAAACTACTGCAAAATCCCAGTAATAAAGAGACCAGCACTGGATTGAGTTTATTTTCTTTTTCTTTTTTTTGGTGCTAGGGTTGACTATTTACTTGCATTCAGTTTGCTGCAGATTTACTGGGACAAAATGTCTGTGAGGAATGACGTCTTTTCTGATTAAATATTGGTTTAAAAGAAAGCAAATACAGCAATGCGATATTCAAGAGCATAAGGGACTACTCAGAACTGTGATGGCAGATTTAAAATCCACAAACAATATCAGTGGCATCAATTCTGGAATAGAAAGAGTATGGGTGAACTGAAGCTGGCCCCTTACTGAGCTCTACAAAGACGTGGCCTTCACTTATCTTTCATAACACAATACAGTTTGTATCATGAAAACACTGCTATGGCATCAACACAGACAGATCCATTTCACAGGACATTAGTGCTAAACAGTCAAACTGCTGCAGGGTCAATTACAAAAATATCGACTATTGTCCTATTTTACAGCAGTGAGATTAATTACAGTTCAGCACCACATGCCCCGCCCCCCCTCCGCCATTAACCATCATAACTCAGCACTAATGCACAGATAGGCCTATGCATTCTATAGCACGGTCTTTAGTGCAAAAGTACAGATGGGGTGGCTAGGTGGTGCAGCGGTTAATTCACAAGCCTCTCTTGCCTTTTGGTGGTAGTCTCAACCTAGCCCACAGCTACACGACCTTGAATAATTCCCGGGCCCTGTCGGGTCTAGTACACAGCTGGCAGGTGTGAGTGCCCTGAATGATTTCCTTGAGTACTGGGCTGCAGGATGTTTATCAGCCCATCTCCCTCTGGCTCAGAGCAGTTTTATAATTAGATTAGAAGTGGAGGAAGTGCTCAGCACTGCTCTGTGTTCCTTATCCAATATCCTCATGCAACAGGTCAAAAACATTAAAAGGAAGGGACACTTTCTGAGTGCTGCACCACAACACTGCTGGTAAGCTCGTAGGTATACTGTGTGAAATGAATTGCTTTATTGATCAGGATCTAGATAGATGAAAAGCTTAACAGGACCTCGGTATGAAACAAACAGAATTATATTGCCAGGCAGAATGGGTTTCCGTGTATTAATTTCCTAATTACGTTTACCAGGAACAAATCATTTAAAATGCTCAATATGCAGTACAGTGCTCCATCCATGGTTCACGATTCGCTAATTAATGCATTTGGTTAATTCGGTTAGGCCCTGTTAATGAATTGGTACAATTATTACTATTACTGTAAAAGGTCCCTTCACTAATTATATATATATATATATATATATATATATATATATATATATATATATATATATATATATATATATATATATAGTACTGTGCAAAAGTTTTAGGCAGGTGTGAAAAAATGCTGTAAAGTAAGAATGCTTTCAAAAATAGACATGTTAATAGATTATATTTATCAATTAACTAAATGCAAAGTGAGTGAACAGAAGAAATATCTAAATCAAATCCATATTTGGTGTGACCACCCTTTGCCTTCAAAACAACATCAAGCATCAATTCTTCTAGGTACACTTGCACACAGTTTTGAAGGAACTCGGCAGGTAGGTTGGCCCAAACATCTTGGAGAACTAACCACAGTTCTTCTGTGGATTTAGGCAGCCTCAGTTGCTTCTCTCTCTTCATGTAATCCCAGACAGACTCGATGATGTTGAGATCAGGGCTCTGTGGGGCCATACCATCACTTCCAGGACTCCTTGTTCTTCTTTATGCTGAAGATAGTTCTTAATGACTTTCGCTGTATGTTTGGGGTCGTTGTCATGCTGCAGAATAAATTTGGGGCCAATCAGATGCCTCCCTGATGGTATTGCATGATGGATAAGTATCTGCCTGTACTTCTCAGCATTGAGGAGACCATTAATTCTGACCAAATCCCCAACTCCATTTGCAGAAATGCAGCCCCAAACTTGCAAGGAACCTCCACCATGCTTCACTGTTGCCTGCAGACACTCATTCGCACGCTGTCCAGCCCTTGGCTGAACAAACTGCCTTCTGCTACAGCCAAATATTTCAAATTTTGACTCATCAGTCCAGAGCACCTGCTGCCATTTTTCTGCACCCCAGTTCCTGTGTTTCGTGCATAGTTGAGTCACTTGGCCTTGTTTCCACGTCGAGGTATGGCTTTTTGGCCTAAGTCTTCCATGAAGGCCACTTCTGACCAGACTTCTCGGACAGTAGATGGGTGTACCAGGGTCCCACTGTTTTCTGCCAGTTCTGAGCTGATGGCACTGCTGGACATCTTCCGATTGCGAAGGAAGTAAGCATGATGTGTCTTTCCTCTGCTGCAGTAAGTTTCCTTGGCCGACCACTGCGTCTCACGGTCCTCAACGTTGCCCGTTTCTTTGTGCTTCTTCAAAAGAGCTTGGACAGCACATCTGGAAACCCCTGTCTGCCTTGAAATTTCTGCCTGGGAGAGACCTTGCTGATGCAGTATAACTACCTTGGGTCTTGTTGCTGTGCTCAGTCTTGCCATGGTGTATGAATTTTGACAGTAAACTGTCTTCAGCAACCTCACCTTGTTAGCTGAGTTTGGCTGTTCCTCACCCAGTTTTATTCCTCCTACACAGCTGTTTCTGTTTCAGTTAATGATTGTGTTTCAACCTACATATTGAATTGATGATCATTAGCACCTGTTTGGTATAATTGTTTAATCATACACCTGACTATATGCCTACAAAATCCCTGACTTTGTGCAAGTGTACCTAGAAGAATTGATGCTGTTTTGAAGGCAAAGGGTGGTCACACCAAATATGGATTTGATTTAGATTTTTCTTCTGTTCACTCACTTTTGCATTTAGTTAATTGATAAATATCATCTATTAACATGTTTATTTTTGAAAGCATTCTTACTTTTACAGCATTTTTCACACCTGCCTAAAACTTTTGCACAGTATTATATATATATATATATATATATATATATATATATATATATATATATATATATATATATATATATATATATATATATAGATAATTAGAATTAAACCATCTCTTTTGGATGTACACTTTTTTCAGGACGTTACAGAAGAAAACCCTTCATTATAAGGTGGCCCTTTATACCACGAACCCAGCTATAAGACTGTATGGTCATTTGTACAGTGGGACATTTTGAAAAGAGCTTTGAAACAGACTTTAAAGTTATAAAAGTGTAAAAAGTTGTCAGGATGTTAACAATGAAAAGATTACAGGTACGTTATTTAAACAGTTGTAGCAACACATGGGGACGGGTAACGCTATATTCTTCAGAACCCCGCTACTTACTCTTTAACAAAATCAATTTTATGCATGCTGGTTAATGTCTATTCTTCTTGGAGTGTTGTCCCGATTTTGCTTTTCTTAAAACACAGTACAATTTACACCATTTTATTTCAACAGAGAAAGTAGTAGATTTGGATACCTTTTGTTTGAGAGACTTTCAAAACCACACAGGCTCCTTCATCGGGGACCTGGGGATGCGAGCTGAAAGAGTGCTGTTTACCTTTCTCTTCTGAAAAAAAAACCACACACAAAACACAAACAAATCAGTTTTTATTAAACAATTAGGTAAAGTAATCTCATGTAAAAAATGTTGTACTTCCATTACAATGGCAGGTTTTGTTTACCAGGGCAGGAAATATTTTACTATGGGTTTAATGAGACTCACCTGAGCTTGTTATCTAGACACTATGGCTAATCAAGCTTGTAATGCTGTAAAACCTGGAATGGGTGAAACTGCTATGCAATAAGAGTCTTATTTCCATCCCTGAATTTGCACTGACAAAAAACCTTAAAGGCATTCAGTCTTTGGTTATCTAATTGCGAATCCTGTTTAGTTAATTGCAGCCATGGGGTGAGTGAATGGTAAACTGCAAACCGGTAACACAGAACAAGCAATTTGGCATAACGCCTACTTGGATCGAAGATCCTCTGCTTGGCTGTCGGACAAGGCAGGACACCCCATAGAACTCAACTTAGAAATTTAAAGTAGGAGATAGGGGCAGGTGGTGGGTTGCGAAAGAACAACTGTTTTCTCCAATTATATAAGCTCCCAGCTCAGTTCTGAGCTAAAGGTTTACCACCATTAATACAATATACCAAACACATTACAGAACACCGAACAATGTTCAAGCTCTAATGGCTAGACGGGTCTTGCTGTCGGATAGCAAGGGTTAGAAAACCAGTAGTGTGGATTACCACAAACACACACAAGTAGGTCAGAGGATCACTCATCTGTATTGGAAACTGTGTTTCACACAGCAAATAAGTGCTTTAAGGGTGGCAGACCCATTTTAAAGAAGCCATCAAATTTGAATATGAGGTTGCTTTGAAAACCCAGCATAGTCCATACAGCAAAACCTTTGTACAGCACTGTATGATTCGTGTCAGTACATGGAGGCTATCCCCATATGTTCTATCACCTGGTGTGCCAGATTTCCTATCAAAACACATTCTTTCCTTCAATTTCATTTTACAGCTACCCAGCTGTATAAATGTCCACCGAGTCTGTAAAGGACAAGCTGAGGACTGTGCTGGCTATATGAGATTGCAAGTAATGAAGACATCTGTAATCAAGTCACAAATTCAGCTCCCGTGGAGAACTCCACTTGCAATTATTATTGATTCAGTTATACATTGTGTGTTTCTTACAACAAGAGCGTGAAAGAATATGAAACAATGCCATTGGGGCGCTAAAATATAGCCAGTAACAGCAGCAGCATATATTCAAATATAAGCAAATGGAGACAGCTTTACTGGAGAAGTCACTATACATTGCAAAACCTTACCTATGGCACATAAAGCAGTAGAAATGTTCCTGATGACTAAGCAGCAAATTAAAAATAAAAACAATGGAGTTCTTCTTTGTGGGGATTTTCATTTTAATTATGCTTGGCTTCCCCCCCTCCCCCCTATTTTTCTATTTTACAAGGAAGTTAACTGCATTTATATTGTTAATACTTAACCTAACCTAGCCTGGGCTGTGCCTCCAGTTGTTCCAGAAGTACCCTAAAGAGACTTGCATGTTGTGTTTGATAACCATGACACGCAATCAACCCTCTTTTAAACTTACAAATAAAAATCCTCCTCTTTCAGTGCAGATGGATATCCTAGTTCTTGGTCTCTTTGCTCCAGGGTCATGCATTGCACTGTTTTTATTTATTCTTTATTCACAGTACAGTATAACCTACCATATTCAAATCTGTGAGATATGATTCCCTCTATTTGCCGATGGACCTTCAGCATGTGTCATTTTCACATGCTGCTACCAAATGAACAGTATAGATGGAAACTGATCAATACACAGTATTATGGGTCTAAAACAGTCAATTCAGCTCTTAGCAAGACAGAATGGATTCAGTCGCAGATTAAAAAAAGAAAAGAGCACAGGAAGAACTGTTTTTGGATTGCTGTTTTATAAATTGCCAAATATTATATTAGTGCTTTGTTTTGCAATCATTTTCAATGATTTTCTTTGTATAGTATACTCGCAGCACTGCACTTAGTGCCCTAGCGTTAATAAATCAACTGCATCACGACTCCATCAGAGATATTTTCACAATTTTCACATCAGCTGAATAGACCTCACTGTCTGTGTCTATATTCTGGGTCAGCCTAACCTAGGCTCAAGACCCCACCCTAACTGTGCCACCAACTCTAAATCTGGTCAGTTGCACAATAATCAAAACAGCAGAAAAACAGAAACTGAAAGAGTATGAAAGAAAGAGAAGGAAACCCGTGCACGCACATACAGAGGGTCCTCGTAATCACACAGAAACTGAAAGACTATGAAAGAAAGAGAAGGAAACCCGTGCACGCACATACAGAGGGTCCTCGTAATCACACAGAAACTGTAGGAGTATGAAAGAAAGAGAAGGAAACCCGTGCACGCACATACAGAGGGTCCTCGTAATCACACAGAAACTGAAAGACTATGAAAGAAAGAGAAGGAAACCCGTGCACGCACATACAGAGGGTCCTCGTAATCACACAGAAACTGAAAGACTATGAAAGAATGAGAAGGAAACCTGTGCACGCACATACAGAGGGTCCTCGTAATCACACAGAAACTGAAAGACTATGAAAGAATGAGAAGGAAACCCGTGCACGCACATACAGAGGGTCCTCGTAATCACACAGAAACTGAAAGAGTATGAAAGAATGAGAAGGAAACCCGTGCACGCACATACAGAGGGTCCTCGTAATCACACAGAAACTGAAAGAGTATGAAAGAAAGAGAAGGAAACCCGTGCACGCACATACAGAGGGTCCTCGTAATCACACAGAAACTGAAAGACTATGAAAGAATGAGAAGGAAACCCATGCACGCACATACAGAGGGTCCTCGTAATCACACAGAAACTGAAAGACTATGAAAGAATGAGAAGGAAACCTGTGCACGCACATACAGAGGGTCCTCGTAATCACACAGAAACTGTAGGAGTATGAAAGAAAGAGAAGGAAACCCGTGCACGCACATACAGAGGGTCCTCGTAATCACACAGAAACTGAAAGAGTATGAAAGAATGAGAAGGAAACCCATGCACGCACATACAGAGGGTCCTCGTAATCACACAGAAACTGTAGAAGTATGAAAGAATGAGAAGGAAACCCATGCACGCACATACAGAGGGTCCTCGTAATCACACAGAAACTGTAGGAGTATGAAAGAAAGAGAAGGAAACCCATGCACGCACATACAGAGGGTCCTCGTAATCACACAGAAACTGAAAGACTATGAAAGAATGAGAAGGAAACCCATGCACGCACATACAGAGGGTCCTCGTAATCACACAGAAACTGAAAGAGTATGAAAGAATGAGAAGGAAACCCGTGCACGCACATACAGAGGGTCCTCGTAATCACACAGAAACTGAAAGACTATGAAAGAATGAGAAGGAAACCTGTGCACGCACATACAGAGGGTCCTCGTAATCACACAGAAACTGTAGGAGTATGAAAGAATGAGAAGGAAACCCATGCACGCACATACAGAGGGTCCTCGTAATCACACAGAAACTGAAAGACTATGAAAGAATGAGAAGGAAACCTGTGCACGCACATACAGAGGGTCCTCGTAATCACACAGAAACTGAAAGACTATGAAAGAATGAGAAGGAAACCCGTGCACGCACATACAGAGGGTCCTCGTAATCACACAGAAACTGAAAGACTATGAAAGAAAGAGAAGGAAACCTGTGCACGCACATACAGAGGGTCCTCGTAATCACACAGAAACTGAAAGACTATGAAAGAATGAGAAGGAAACCTGTGCACGCACATACAGAGGGTCCTCGTAATCACACAGAAACTGAAAGACTATGAAAGAATGAGAAGGAAACCCATGCACGCACATACAGAGGGTCCTCGTAATCACACAGAAACTGAAAGACTATGAAAGAATGAGAAGGAAACCCGTGCACGCACATACAGAGGGTCCTCGTAATCACACAGAAACTGAAAGACTATGAAAGAATGAGAAGGAAACCCATGCACGCACATACAGAGGGTCCTCGTAATCACACAGAAACTGAAAGACTATGAAAGAATGAGAAGGAAACCTGTGCACGCACATACAGAGGGTCCTCGTAATCACACAGAAACTGAAAGACTATGAAAGAATGAGAAGGAAACCCATGCACGCACATACAGAGGGTCCTCGTAATCACACAGAAACTGAAAGACTATGAAAGAATGAGAAGGAAACCCATGCACGCACATACAGAGGGTCCTCGTAATCACACAGAAACTGAAAGACTATGAAAGAATGAGAAGGAAACCTGTGCACGCACATACAGAGGGTCCTCGTAATCACACAGAAACTGAAAGACTATGAAAGAATGAGAAGGAAACCCATGCACGCACATACAGAGGGTCCTCGTAATCACACAGAAACTGAAAGACTATGAAAGAATGAGAAGGAAACCCATGCACGCACATACAGAGGGTCCTCGTAATCACACAGAAACTGAAAGACTATGAAAGAATGAGAAGGAAACCCGTGCACGCACATACAGAGGGTCCTCGTAATCACACAGAAACTGAAAGAGTATGAAAGAAAGAGAAGGAAACCCGTGCACGCACATACAGAGGGTCCTCGTAATCACACAGAAACTGTAGGAGTATGAAAGAAAGAGAAGGAAACCCATGCACGCACATACAGAGGGTCCTCGTAATCACACAGAAACTGTAGGAGTATGAAAGAAAGAGAAGGAAACCCGTGCACACACATACAGAGGGTCCTCGTAATCACACAGAAACTGTAGGAGTATGAAAGAAAGAGAAGGAAACCCGTGCACGCACATACAGAGGGTCCTCGTAATCACACAGAAACTGTAGGAGTATGAAAGAAAGAGAAGGAAACCCGTGCACGCACATACAAAGGGTCCTCGTAATCGCAAGTAAAATATATCTGTATTAAGCCGAGAGTTTAGTACAGTATAGCCAGATGCAATCTGAAAAGTATAAAGGAGGCTAGGAGTGTAAGATAAACGTTTGTTTGAGATTGATGCCAAATCAAGGCAGTTATAGTGTTCAGTCTGATAAACAGACAGACAGACGGACGGACCCGTACCCCTCTACCACATTTGTATAAAGCAGACAAACTTACTTCCCCTTCAAGTAAAAAAAAAAAAAAAAACACACACACAACAAGAAAATACAGTACCTCAAATATTTTCAGCACAAGGGAAATAGTAACAATGTTGCTACTGTACATTAACAATGGATCTGAAAGTCTTGCCTAGGCCACGGCAACTGAATGATGCTGAAAATTAACTTTTTGAAAGATTCTGAAAGACAAACCTCTTTAAAGCAAAATGTTCAGGGTCTATAAAATCGAATTACAGGATCTCAACCATTGTATTTTACTGCATGTTCAGCAATACTGTTGGCTCAGCAGATTGCTAAAGACCACCAAGGGCATACAGGCAGTACAGTGTAGTAGAAGTAAACATTTCAACACTCAGATTTACACCAGACACACTGTTCTGAAATGAAATTCATTCAGAACATCATCAATACACCCTTTCATTGAGGCTGCAGGCCTAACAATTGAAAGAATGTGGAAAGCTACAGCCCTGACTAAAGATTTGCTTTGTAAGCAAGTTCAAGGTTATGAAAGACGTCCTATGCTGCAGATGCCGATTACAACAATTGCCTTAACACCTGTGTTTCAACAGATGAAAAGTCACCACACCATGCGCTTTCTTTGGAATCAGGAAGATATCAAAATGAGCCAGCAACTAGAATTCTACAGGCAAAGATAGGTCAGGTGGAAAATTCAAATTTGAAGCAACAGAATGGAAAGGAAAGAAAAGGTGAAAAATAGAAACAACATTTGAAGCTACCTACCAATTAAAAACGATAAGCCAACTAAACAAATAGGCAATAGCCTAAATGTTTCACCTCAACATATATAAAACTTGATCCAACCCAGCTAAAAACGTTGATGAAAACCATCCGAAAATTCTAACCACTCAATCACATAACCAATCAGGTGGTGCCTACAGTAGACCAATATGTTTTAGCTGAAACATTTCTTATAGTGTTTACCATTGATGAAAAGCAGCTCCCGATGTTCTGTGCAGACTGGTCTGGTGCACGCTCTTTGTGTACACATGGAGGAGCCCTTGCCTTCCCTGGGTTATTAGCTGTTGCAGCCCCTTCTGTTGCTTGTGTAATTAAAACAGAAGTCCTGCTGGGCCACTGCCAGACAGCTGCAGCTCTGGTCAATTACTGCCAGGGCAAATGCGAATACAATTACCAGCACTGCCATTTTAAAGCTGGAATGAACATCACATGCAATTAATAATAAAAGGGTTTGCATTCAGTCCAAATGGAGAAAGGGAATAACAGTGCTGTATATTTTCAATATACTTAAAATCCTAAAGTTATGCTGACAACTTCATAAGTTACCTGAAAAATTCCATCTGCATTACACCCCCCCTTGTTTTCCCAATGAGTGCCCCCATCTTAACAAAAACACTGTCCAGTGGGTACCTGGACCACAGCTGCTGACCAAGTCCTCCTCGGAATGCTGTGATGTCTACCCTGACGGACAGGCACACTCTTCAAGATGATAATGCAACTCATGCTATGTTCTGGTATTGTCTGTGATTGGACAACACAATCCCTGGATCTCAATCCAACTGAGCATCTGTGGGATGGACTTGAATAATGGAGGGCCGCTATTATCTCCTTTCATTGACCCAGTTGCATGAATAAGTGTGAGACACCTATATTTCTCAGGACCGAAGACTAACAACAGTGTGAATAAACAAGACAGCCCTGTCCACAGTAACAATGACTGATCTTTTCGTCCTTCTATCTTGTGTAGCATAATTCCATTGTATTGACTGTATTTTTTACAGGGGCAAAAGTGTGTGACGAAGTCGGGAAAGACCTTTCTGAATAACTGGTAGCTGGTAGTCTGTGATCTTACACTATCTATGCACTTGTATGAGAACTTCAGGGATGCAAATAAGACTCCTATTGCATAGCAGATTCAGCCATCCCAGTTTTTAATACAAGCTTGATTAGCCTCTGTGTATAGATAACAAGTTCTGCGTGTCTTATTGATCTCATAGTAAAACCAGCAATGGAGCAAACTGCTATGCAATGGGAGTCTTATTTCCATCCCTGGAACTTCATAACAGGATGGGATTTAAAACTCACTCCAAATCATTACAAGATTAGGACTGTACAGCATCTGTATGATTGTACCAAACCCTGCAAGTCAGAGCAAGCCTTGCTGGTTTTAAGACTTTCTGACTCATCACTGTCTAATTAAATAAAAAAAAAACAATTCTAAGAAAGTTTTTTTCTAGCATAGTTGCACTATTTAAGTCTGTACAAAGATCATAGCCGTGGGTTCTTTGATATCACAGCCTTACTTTTCTTTGTGATTCAGTTGGTTTCAAAGTACTCTTTCTATATATATCGTACATTTCAGTGTGTTATAGTTATGGATCATTCAGTTTATAGAAAAGTTATCATTTGGCTTTACCAGCATTCAACAACGAGAGCGTCTTTTACAACCAGAATTTTTTGGATCGCAGCAAAAGACAACAGATCACGGAAAAATGTTCATCATCACTGAACGATGCGGTCACTTAAAAGTGTTTTTATTTTTAAATGTATTTATTAAAATTGTCCCTGTCAAAGCGACATGACACTGGACAGTTATCTCAGATACTCTACATCAGTTATTTACAGCCTTTAAGAATGAATCATTAGAAATAATCCCAGCTCTAAAATCAATTATCTTTTTGTGAGCAGGGGGTTATTTAAACATGTCAAACATGGGTGTGCTTTATAACCGTTTCAGCTGGAATAACCCTACTGCATCATAATGTTGGACAGAAACTGCTGTGCAATGAAAGTTGTATTAAAACATCTAAGGGGGTTAGCACAGATTAAACAGCCAGCAGACTGCTGGAAGCTGCTAATAAAGCCCAGTATAAAGATGCAGCTCATTAGCAGAAGCACAAGAGTCTCACTGTACAACCGGTACAAAAGGTATTTCATTAAGCATGTGTTAAAACTCTGGAAAAAAGCCTCTTTCTGTTTTCCAGCAGTTTCCAATCAGAAGTGAGAATACATCCAGTGTTTAATGCTTATCAGTCACTGCCAAACACAAATACCAAATGCCTGGAAATACACTGCTTTCATTATCACACAGGTTGTGCAAAGCTCAAGCAGTTAAGACATTGATAAGCGGCTTCTGCTTCTTGGCTGTTAAGAAGGCAGGCGAATGCTCAGGATTGTGACCTGCTGTACCCTGCAAAGACACAGTGGCCACTCGAACATTAGCAGCCTGATAGGAGGAAAGGGAAAACGGATTTAAATAGCACAGACCCCTGGATCAAGCCACACAACACACTGAAGCTATATGGGCTCAAAGCAGTGAATGTGGAAAAGGCTACATACCGAACCAACACGCAGAATCTTTTGTATTACATTATATATATATATATATATATATATATATATATATATATATATATATATATATATATATATATATATATATATATATATTTTTTTTTTTAGGACAAGTGATTTTTAAACAAAGCAAAGCCCTTACTGCTTCAGCATCAGCCCCCAGTAAAAATGAGAACATGGTTTAGCTTCTCTGCCACATTCATTTAGACTTTAAACATTACACACATTTTCTACAGCACTCTTGTAGTCATACTAGCCTCTGACCATTTCCGTTCCCCATGTATTAAAACAGACTGCAAGAACCTCTATAATAAAAGACTGGGGTTTCTGTAAACCAGTATCCAGTAAAATCACTTTCCAAAAAGGCAGCACTGACCTCACATAAGCAGCAGTGAGTTCTGTGAAATCCCTGTGCCCTGTGTCTCCTCGAGCCAGCACAACTTCAGCCTTTATTCCAGAGCAGACAACTGGTCTCAGCATGAGACACCCAGCGCTGCAAGGATAATCACATTCCAGCAGACAGCAAGCATATGGGACTTTCAGCAGAAACCATGTCTAGGGCTGAGCGCTGCTGTTGCTGCCGTCTCTGCTTCTGCTACGATTACAATTGCTGCTTTTGTGTGGCCCTTCCCCTCAGCCTGTGCAAGTCTGCAGTGAAGAAACTCCCACCCCTCCCTGCCTGCCACTGGGCATGCCCAGCAGGTCCTATCAGGCCCTTCAGAGTGAGGCAGAGGGATTAACACACACACACACCACAATATACACAGCAGGAAGGGGTGCAGCAGAGGTCAGGGTCTTTAGTGCTCCGAGCTCCTCACAACAAAAGAGAGGAACATTGGTTTAAAGTCCTTCGGGTTTGATAAATGTAGGTTCATCATGACTTGGCTTTATTAAATTGATGTGAACAGTGGCAGTACCACTTCTGTTTTAATGGCTCCTCTCCCTCCTCCCCAGCAAGCCTGGGGACATGGAGAACGCCGCTCTCAGAAGACCAATTGTTAAAGCCCACAGCTGTGACATGCTCTGTCTCTCCCTGAGTGGCTGGTTTCTTGTAGCACTGCTAAAGGTCTCTGACAATAGCCCTGGGGGACAGGGGACACCCGATTTAGTGAGCAAGGGGTTTGGAGAACAGCATGTGCATTATTGATGATGGACCCCACTTCAAGCTAATTATAGCTGGAAGCATGGGACACTGATCTCCCATAGTCCCAGTCCTCCAGGTTTGAACAAAGTGCAGACTATGCTGTCTATTGATATTTATAATATAATGTATCTAAACTTATCAAACAGATGATATATATATATATATATATATATATATATATATATATATACACAGTACTGTGCAAAAGTTTTAGGCAGGTGTGAAAAAATGCTGTAAAGTAAGAATGCTTTCAAAAATAGACATGTTAATAGATTATATTTATCAATTAACTAAATTCAAAGTGAGTGAACAGAAGAAAAATCTAAATCAAATCCATATTTGGTGTGACAACCCTTTGCCTTCAAAACAGCATCAATTCTTCTAGGTACACTTGCACAAAGTCAGGGATTTTGTAGGCATATAGTCAGGTGTATGATTAAACAATTATACCAAACAGGTGCTAATGATTATCAATTCAATATGTAGGTTGAAACACAATCATTAACTGAAACAGAAACAGCTGTGTAGGAGGAATAAAACTGGGTGAGGAACAGCCAAACTCAGCTAACAAGGTGAGGTTGCTGAAGACAGTTTACTGTCAAAAGTCATACACCATGGCAAGATTGAGCACAGCAACAAGACACAAGGTATGCATCAGCAAGGTCTCTCCCAGGCAGAAATTTCAAGGCAGACAGGGGTTTCCAGATGTGCTGTCCAAGCTCTTTTGAAGAAGCACAAAGAAACGGGCAACGTTGAGGACCGTAGACGCAGTGGTCGGCCAAGGAAACTTACTGCAGCAGATGAAAGACACATCATGCTTACTTCCCTTCGCAATCGGAAGATGTCCAGCAGTGCCATCAGCTCAGAATTGGCAGAAAACAGTGGGACCCTGGTACACCCATCTACTGTCCGGAGAAGTCTGGTCAGAAGTGGCCTTCATGGAAGACTTATGCCAAAAGCCATACCTCCGACGTGGAAACAAGGCCAAGCGACTCAACTATGCATGAAAACACAGGAACTGGGGTGCAGAAAAATGGCAGCAGGTGCTCTGGACTGATGAGTCAAAATTTGAAATATTTGGCTGTAGCAGAAGGCAGTTTGTTCGCCGAAGGGCTGGAGAGCGGTACACGAATGAGTGTCTGCAGGCAACAGTGAAGCATGGTGGAGGTTCCTTGCAAGTTTGGGGCTGCATTTCTGCAAATGGAGTTGGGGATTTGGTCAGAATTAATGGTCTCCTCAATGCTGAGAAGTACAGGCAGATACTTATCCATCATGCAATACCATCAGGGAGGCATATTCTGCAGCATGACAACGACCCCAAACATACAGCGAAAGTCATTAAGAACTATCTTCAGCGTAAAGAAGAACAAGGAGTCCTGGAAGTGATGGTATGGACCCCACAGAGCCCTGATCTCAACATCATCGAGTCTGTCTGGGATTACATGAAGAGAGAGAAGCAACTGAGGCTGCCTAAATCCACAGAAGAACTGTGGTTAGTTCTCCAAGATGTTTGGGTCAACCTACCTGCCGAGTTCCTTCAAAAACTGTGTGCAAGTGTACCTAGAAGAATTGATGCTGTTTTGAAGGCAAAGGGTGGTCACACCAAATATTGATTTGATGTAGATTTTTCTTCTGTTCACTCACTTTGCATTTTGTTAATTGATATTAATTGATAAATATAAACTATTAACATGTCTATTTTTGAAAGCATTCTTACATTCTCTTACATTCTCTAAAGAAAAAGTTTTTAAAATGTACACAAAAAGGTTTAAAAGATAAATTTTTAATTTTCTGGACATTTCTGGCAAAAGCCCTTCTTCAGCTGTTTAAAAAGTAAACACAGTGCAGTAAACTTGTTGTTATTCAAGATTTGTAATTATTCCAAAAATTCTTTGGATGGTGTCACGATTATTAGAATATACAATTTGTTGCATTTCTTGCAGATAATGCAGTAGACTATTCCTTTAGAGGTACATGTAAAATGTTCATGAATGTTGAATGAAGATTTAATGCCTCTAATCTCTGTTTCAGAATTAATGTATTTACAGGTATTGCATTGTGGTCTATTACATGGATATGTGCCTTTCAAAGGTTCCCCAGAAGGACAAATATCACTGTGTACCACATATTCTCTTATATTCTTGTCTCTTCTATATGACATCAAGGTGGGAGTTGAAAATATACATTGTAGATTGGGTCTTGTTGTAAAATGTTTAAGTTTCTTTGCACACTGTCTGTTGGTTGGGTGGTAAGTGAGGACCAGAGGGATTCTATCATCTGTGTGTTGTATATTGTTATTATATAAAACACAAACATTTCCTCACTTTTGGCAAAGAAATCTTGATCGTTGCTGCAAATACGTCTTGAGACTTAACAGTTGTGAATAGGGAACCAAGTCATGGCAAGCGTTAGGGTGTGAGGAGTCATACTGCAGATATGAATGAGAATCAGTTGGTTTGTAGTAGACAGTGGTGTTAATGGTGGAATTCATTCAATTGCTCGTTTCTGATATGTTCCATGTGAAATCCAGGGCTGGGTGGAAATTTGTGACTGACTGAATGAACTGTTTTAAATCCTCACTAGAGTTGGTGGAAATTCCAAAGATGTCGTCAATGTACCTAAGATATAGTTTAGGTGTGTTTCCATTGTATTGCTGTAAAAATGTGTTTTCAACCGATCCCACAAAAAGGCAAGCATATGATGGTCCCATTTTAGTTCCCATGCAACACCCCTTACTTTGAAAGGCACATATCCATGTAACAGACCACGATGTAATACCTGTAAATGCATTCATTCTGAAACAGAGATTAGAGGCATTAAATCTTCATTCAACATTCATGAACATGTTACATGTACCTCTAAATAAATAGTCTACTGCAGTGGTTCTCACCTAAATTGAAATCTCAAGCTGTTTAAAACAATTAAAAAGCTCAGATTAGGCAAATTATTAGTTCAGCTAAGGGTTCAATTATGTAATTGAGCGCTTGGTTGGAAAAAACCCCAGCAGGGCAGTGGTCCCCCAGAACCAGGATTGAGAACCACTGGTCTACTGCATTATCTGCAAGAAATGCAACAACTTGTATAATGGGGAAACTAAAAGGCGCATTCACATTAACACCACTGCATTTGCAGTAGCCCGTCACTTCAGCAGTGAGGATCACATTGCTGGAGATGGAGGCCAACACCGTTGATGGTTGCATACATGATCTGGTTTATCTTCTGTTCTTGCAGTTGTGAAAGTTACAGAATGCGCTTCTTACAACACGTGTACAAAATAAAGAAAGTATCAACGAATAGAGCAGTTTAGAGACTGCTATTCGACTGAGTTGTACTACAATAGTTAGAAAACAAAATCAAGCAGCAGAGTGAACTCTGGCCATGTTGAAGGAATTTTCTCCTACACTCCAGTGTCCCTTACAGAAACAGAAACAGGACCTAATTGCAGCTCTGTACTCCACTGATACACAAACGCAAAACTGGAATCAGCAATATAAGTGAACTAAATTCAATATTACGTGTCTTTAACCCTTTCAGGTACAAGGGACATATGTGTCCCACAAATATAAATGAAGATAACTTTCGTAGCCTTGTAATTAAGTGCACAAAACAGGTTTAACATTTACTGAGGTTGGATCTTGTCCTCCAAATTGTCATCTTCCTCCTCGTGATGCTTGAGTCACTCTCAAATGTATTTTAAGAAACCGTTTGAACGACCGCTCAATTCCTTATGTCACTTAGGGGGTTAATAACATAAAGTACATACATAGGCATAGTAAACAGGTGTTATTAATTTGCATTTTAACTTTACCATTGCTATGGCTGAACAGATACAAAATCAGGGGTTCCACATTTTAATGGTTTAAATGACAGCAGTATGAGAACTGCTGCTGTTTCGATTGAGTAGAGCCCATTATCCCTGTGACACTGTATTTCAATTAGCACACAGTGTGCACTACACAGAGTGACTGCTGACTCTGTGGTTTACTTCAACAGATCACTCATTGCTTGTGACCTGTGGTGTCCTCATACGTGCTCGAAAGATGGGGTCACTGCAAAGTCAATTGATCAATTATTTACATCTTTTTTTAAAATGTCATTTAAAAAGTACATTTTTGTATCATTTGTCAACAACCACCGCACTAGCTTACAGTAAATAAGTCAAAGGAAAAACTAACAACTTTGTTCCAACTTCCTCGTTTTTAGAAACCATAGGAGATTCACCATGATGCGGAAATCTTTGAGAGTCCTTAGAAATAGAAAGGTGCCAAAGATTTAACGAACAAAGTTTTTTGTTTTATTTATTTTTGCTAGGTTTATGAACACGGCACTTAATTCGCGAAAGAGGCTGCATGAGGTTCTTCTCCGTGCCTCACAGTCCAGTCCAGATCACATGCTTGACCCAGTTCAGGAAGTAAGCCCATAAAACACAGTTGAAACAGGAATTCAAACAATACAAGTAATTCTGAGGTTGATCAAAATGTTTCAAAGGAAACTCAACCCAAGGACATGAATTTCAAAGTATGCCCTAAATAAAGCTGCTAAAAAACAGTAAATAAAACAGATGAAAATCACACATTTTGCATTTGCAATATTAGACTATACTGAAGTTGAAAACAAAGCATATTTATACTTTTTTAAATTAGGAAAACTATAAAAGGCAGTAGACACGACATACAATCCACTTACCGTTTTGGCACACACACCCTTCTTAAAAGGCTTAAAAGATGCTTGCTACCAGCATTTTCACACGGTTCAGAAAATGTGTCAGTACATTCCCAGATTCTGATACTCTCAGTAACTTTTGGAAAAGACTGATGCAAGCAAGCTGAATCACATTTGGACAATTGGTTCTCTGGATATCATAAAATACATATATTTATATTGTGACAGACTAGGCAGAGGAGGAGGTAAAATTTTTTTTTTTTAAAAAAGTAGTCCAGGAGGGGTTAAAGGACTACATCCCCCAGAATGCCACAGGAGGGAGACAGGATGAGATTCACCTTGTTCTAAGGTATGTCAAGGGGCAGAAATGTTTGTTCAGGGCAGTCTGCAGTCAGTGTGAAGGAAAGCGGCTGTCGGTAGCAAAATAAAAAAGGTTCTGTGTGAAAACTTTGTGCATGGAAGGGTTTTGTGATCGGAAAATGGCTTAGCTGTCCAATATAGTGAGGAACGGGAATGAAAAGAAAGTTTTGATAGTACTCCATGTAGGAATTAGGTTTTGTTTTGTTTATTTTTTGTTTTGCGTAAATAAAAGTGCACGCAAGTGCTAAAGTGCAATTCTGTTGTCTTGGTCGGTGTTTTAAAAGGGCAAAACGAACCTCAGCCGTAAGGCTGTGTTACAATATATGATGTGTGTACAGACACTATAAATGAGGTTTCTAAGTATACAACATAAATCCTATGCAATCCTATGCATACACATTCCTTGCAAGTTTCATTACAACTGGACAAGTGGTTTTCTAGATACATGTAAAAATGTCAGTGTGGCATACATACAGACAGTTGTACTGACATATTCAGATATGTGACATGCTGTGACAGGCTGGCTGCAGGGAGGAACTCAGACCAGAACTAGAAACACACAGAGCAGACAGAGACTTGGGGTTTTGGTGAAGCTGAGCGCGTGATCGCGCTCAGCATTTAATAAACAAAATAACAGAACACAAAAAACAGGACACGGCACTTGCGCCAAAATAAATAGACGAACAAAAACGGACTATCAATTAAACAAACGGTGGACGGACAGACACACAAACACGGTGAGTAAATAAATAAACAAGTATCGTGCTGGTCCTACAGCACGCGATAGCAATTGTTAAATATTACTCTCCTTCTCTCTCCCGTTCTCCACTCAACGAACACACCACCCCGAGTGAGTGAAAACATACAGCTTTTATGCAGTTGTACCGAGACTCGATTGCTAGTCAATCATTCAATTGGAATCTCGGTACAACTGCACGTGAATTAATTAAAGTGCAATTCCCCGTGCTCACATATTATTACTTTTTACTTGCACGTGATGTGATTTGTGCCCTCCTCGTGCCTAAATATAAATCTACATTTTTAAATCACACGTGAAACACAGACCCGTTTATATCCTGTGTACCGATGACTATACACCAACATTTACACACAACACGTAACATATAATACACACAGGGGGGGCACTTTGCCACACATGCATACAGACATTATTATTTGTTTATTTAGCAGACGCCTTTATCCAAGGCGACTTACAGAGACTAGGGTGTGTGAACTATGCATCAGCTGCAGAGTCACTTACAATTACGTCTCACCCGAAAGATGGAGCACAAGGAGGTTAAGTAACTTGCTCAGGGTCACACAATGAATCAGTGGCTGAGGTGGGATTTGAAACCGGGACCTTCTGGTTACAAGCCCTTTTCTTTAACCACTGGACCACACAGCCTCCATTGCGAAGCAAGCCCACCTTCACTATATTCCTGCACTAATATATATATATATATATCAGATTTAATAAGAACAACCCTTTAATACAACATCTACAGAATTCATTGCTGCCTGTTAGTTCAGTGTTATTTGAAATATTATAAATATGTTCTTAGGAAAATTTGAATAAGAACACTAAAACTTCTCACTATACTTTGGGTATTTTTTTAAATTTATTTTTTATTTTTTTTTTAACTACTGTAAAACAGGATTTTTTTGCGGCAACTTAACTACGCTAATGGCCTTCAAGGTCAATTTTTGCTGCAATAAATGTTTATGCTTTTTTTTTCTTTTAATGTACTGCACATGTATGAATAATATATTTCACAGCACATGAATTTTGCAGATTTTTAATAAACGCGAAATTAGTAAACATTTCTTGCTTGCGAAATTTTCTTGTTTTACAGTAGTTGACAAATGCATGTCAGACGCCGGCCAATTGAGCCGCCTCTGGGAGCTCCCGTCCACGGACGGCTGTGGAATAGCCTGGACTCGAACTCGTGACGTCCAGACTATAGAGCGCATCCTGCACTCCACGTGGAGTGCCTTTACTGGATGCGCCACTCGGGAGCCCCTTCCCGTGACAATTCTGAACTGGTTTCATCAATACACTTCTTTACACTAGATGTACCTGCCTCCCGTCACATTTCTGAACTGTTCAGGCTTGTACAGTACAGTATACAAATAACACCACCCTCCAATAACGACAGAATCAATATGAGTCATGTGCTAAAGTTGCAATGGCAAGTTTCTTTTAGTACAAATCTAACCACAAGAGAATGCTATGGTTTATTCTCACACCACAAAGTCATAGGGCATATCAAAACACAACTGCACACTGTCAGAGATGTATAAAATCATATGACTAGTTAAAAAATAGAAATTGCTAGAAACTTTTAATGAACAATAATTGAAAGCTGCTCCATTCCTGCAACCACGATGTTTAATAGTTTTATACCGATGCAACTACTTTATTCATCTCAGAAAAAATACTTTCTTTGCTTTTACTTTGCATTTCCCACAATGCTGGTAATGCATACAGATAACCAGGGCGGAGCAGGGAGTCTGTGTGAGCATTATTGTGGGATGTAAAGAGCATATCAGCGCTGTTTAACAAAACAATTTTTTTTTTTTTTTAATTGCAAAAATGTAAAATACTCCTCTCGTTTTGAGTGATGATTTTTTTTGTTGTTTCATTAAATATTTGTATTAATTTAGGGAAAAGTGCATTATTTTTATTTTATTTATTTTAAATCTTTGTTAGCATTAGTAATGTAATTTACCTAAAAAAATGACATGTAGACTACGCACACAAGTGTGTGCTGGGTATGGAATATGGAAGGCCATCCAGGTCAAAAACGCGTTATTTAGTACACATTTCAAATACTTAGTAAGTGTATTGATTTGGACCTATCAGAATACATAACAAAAATATGCGTTCTAAATAAATGTAAATTAATTGCGCATTTTCTACATTCATTTTCTACAGTCATTTTACAGCAGTACCTAAGTAATGGCTGGTCATTTTACAGTAGTACCTAAGTAGTGGCTGGTCATTTTACAGTAGTCCCTACATAGGGGCTGGTCATTTTACAGTAGTACCTATGTAGGGGCTGGTCATTTTACAGGCATGCAGTGTAATTACAAGAGTAGCCAATCACATTTGGGATAAAACATTGTTGTTAAACATGTTGCTAAGGGGCCGGTTTCCAAACCCGGCTTCACACGCCTCCTGTGCACATTATTTGTATTTCACCACAAGAGCAGTCACTGTGGACTTGTGACCGTGTGTTTGTGTGTGTGATTTATATCGTGTTGTATTATTTCGGGACTGAACCCATTGTTTTGCACGGAGCGATACACATAGCTGTGTAGAGCCTGTGCTTATTATTTAAGTGCTGTCGGCACACAACCCATCCAAATAAAGAGCTGTTTTACCGTGAACTGTCTTGTGTATATTATTCCTGAGCACCGCATCACCACTACACCTGCGCACTGCAAACCACTTTGCCACACATACCTAGATAATTATGCAATGCACACATAATACAACATTAAACAAGACATTTGAAAATGTATATTGTATAAGGTAACCTCTGTGGTTCCTCTAGTCATCTAGTTGGTAGGAATTCACATAGTATACAGTAAATAATACTATCACTGGGCTTACAGCTTTCTTTATGAATGCAATAACATGCCCTATTTAAACACCTTTAACTTGTTGTTTAAAGTCTGCTTTGAGTAGAGTTTTGCATGCATGACACGTTTTTCCATTTTAAGATATTGAAACAATTCTAGACAACATACATACACTTTCTGCAAGCATCCTTCCCCCGTAGTGCTATTATAGATTATAGCTGTGACTGTCATCACCACATTCAGGCTCTGTCAAAGGAAGGGTGTCAAACCAGCATATATTTATAAAAAGAAACCAGAGGCGTGTTTCCTTTTTTTATTTTTCTCTAGAGCTTTCATGTGAAATACAGTACAGAGTCAAGTATCTGGAAGTCTTAAAGATACTGTATACTACCCAGAGCAATTTAAAGAGCCAGTAGCTTCAAATGTCATTGTAATAGTTATTTGTTTTACATTTCCCTTTACTATGTTATGGTGAGTGCGATCATAAGGAGTGGTCCTGGGTTCTGTTCCATCAATACTGAGCTGTTATCATAAGTTTGAATGGAAGGCTGTCCAGTGCTGGCACTTCGTACAATTCTCCAGACAAGCTCAAAGCAGCTCTAAGACAGATAAAGGCAGATTTCGAAACTTAATAAATGCAGTAGTGCTTCTAATACTACACTATTGAGTGTTTTACTATGCCTTGTTTCCACTGCCTGGTGCTACAGGCTTCAGTCTTGGAAATTCTTGCCATGCGTCAAAGGACACTGGTGGATTGTGGGATAGTATTGTGATTAGTTTTAAAGAAACTGCCAGCAACAAATAAATGTAACTATAGGCTCATTGCAAATAAAAAGTGATGTGGTTAAGAACGAGAGCACCGTCAAAAAAACAGCCAGGTTTTGCTGCTGTGTTTATCACGAATAAAAAATAAAAACGAGTTCTCTGCTGTTTGTGAATACAATGAAGTTTAAAGAAAAACAATAAAGAAAATGTCATATGTGCTGTTTACCTATATGAAAGAAAATCAGCCAAAATGGTGGTGATTTCCCTGCTGGGTTCTTCTCTACAAGCACCTCCTGGCTACGTGATGACACACTTCCTTTGTAGTCAGTTTGGCTACATCAGATATGAGATACAAAACCTGCTCAGCAACCCCACTCAGCCGCTTGGGCTACACCCTGTAGAAACACCCTGATTTGTTGCCATGGGCAGCTGTAGCCGGGAGTGCCAGGCAGTGGAAACAGGGCACTAGTTACGCATACAGGCAGGGTTAAACAAAAACAATTACTCAATATTGGATCACTGTAACCCTGAACCAAACACCATAAATGAGTTAGGGGAATTTAAAAGGTACATTCAAATGACATACTATAGAGGTTATAACTGGAAGTGTGGTGTTTTTTTAAGCAATTTAAGCTAGTCGCTTGCAGTAGTGTTCACTCAAACAATATGTCCCTGTTATCTTCAGGGTTTGTATCAATTATCCAGAAAATAAACTGGTCTACTTACACCCCTCCATTTGTGTAACTTCCTGAACTGTAGATTGCTTTTACTAAACAACAACAACAACAACAACAACAACAACAACACTTTAAAATAATGGCCCCCAATTCATAACGAATTCTGACTGAATACCACAGGGATTACACCTGAATATCATCTGCACATCCTCTGAGTAATGAAGTAATTCATTTTGAATTCAGCCCTGTTAATTCGTGTAAATTTAACTACCTGTACTCAATCCATGTTGCTTTGTAAGAAATGATGTTGATCACATTTATAAGGCAGGCATTCATGCCCTCTTACTCACTCACCACGGGACAGAGAAGTGTTAATTCATGAAACTGTTTAAATACGGCAGCTTTCCACAATGAAGTTGCATATTTTTTATGAAACATTGAAGAGCCACTCAGTAAATGGGCCCGCTTGGCATTAAATGCTGAGACTACTGAAGGTTCCTGCCTCCACTTCATACCACTGTGCCCTTGAAACTTACCACAGGCCTGTAAAATCCTCAGAGGTCTGTAAGAATGTGTGGGAGTATCCAAAAAAACAAACACTGTACACAGCAATCGTACTGCCCTGTTTACTTTCACCGGAGGGGCCAATGGCGATCCTGGCCCAGATAATCTGAATCGATGACAACTTTGATCCTTGTTTTTGTAATTAGCAGCTGTCTGCCTCCCAAGTGCTCAGATTTCACCTGTGTTACTGTATTTCAGAGTTAGATACACCTAGCTCCTTGTGAAATATTGAACAGGATATTAGAGCACTGCTTTTAACACAGAAGTGTTAGATTGTTCCAATGAAGAAATACAGTGCACTCTGTTTTTATCACATCCGTCCCGTTTGATCTGATTCTTCTAAGCGGTTGATTCTTAAAAGCGGGCCAATATGATTACCGTGGTGCAGAATCAGTATGTTAGTATGAGAATGTAAGAGCATGTCCCCTACACTGTAGTGGGTTGACCACTAGATGTCACGAGTTCCCGCATGTACTGTATGCACACCTACGAAAAATCCACAGCTGCTTTTCCTTAATGAATTAAGGATAATGGTCAATTGGTTAACTGTCTGCTTGTTAAAGTTAATGGCACCTTGATAAAAAAGGGCTTAGCCGACAGCTTTGTGATGGGGGTATAGAGAAGAAAGAAACAAAGAAAGAAAGAAAGAAAGAAAGAAAGAAAGAAAGAAAGAGAAACCAAACGTCAGTAAGAGAGCTGGTGTTTGTTCCACACAAAGTACTGTTTACTTTGTGCTCCAGCTGACAGCTCGGTTTATTTTGTTTGTTTTATTAGCGGTTGTTTCGCCACTGCAGTGTAAGAAAAATAAAACCAACACCGGTTTAAAATTGTAAATCAAGACTCCAGCCTGATAATTTACACTGTCCTCAGCCACTCTGTCACATTATAAAATTAGCAAAAGTGTGCCATCAGCAGTTTAAATACAGTATACAGATGTCAATGGTGCTCAATCACTGAGGACAATACATCAAAACAATCAAAACAAGTCCTCGTGGGTAAGCAGCTTGTTATATGATCACGATTATGTTTACTCAAGGCTGCAGAATCCTATTTTACTACAGTATACTTGAGAAGCGATTGTCTCGTGAGGGTGCCTAGTTTAGCTGCCATGTTGTGTTAAGTGTAATGGCCTTTGAATTAAAATGACATTACAGTACAGTATTTTACTGTCAGGACTACCACTGCATTTAAGCATCTGTGGCTTACTTATTTTCTGTTGCGATGCAAATCTCACAGTTTTTCACTAAGCGGCGATGCAAAGCTCCACAATCCCCTCCCCCCTCCTCCTCCTCCACATGCATATCACACAATAACACTGCTGTACTCAGTATGTATTCAATGAATGTGTATTCACTTTATTGAAACACATTTTCACTAACAGAGAACACAAAAAAACATACCTGCACAATGCAGTGGCACAGTCACATTTGATTACAAACAATGCAGTGTTTCCTGCATCATTGCACGATCCACTCTGCGTACGTGCCTAATCACGCAAGATGTGATCAAACTCAAAAACAGCTTTATTGGCTGTATTGAAATGATTCTTTTAAGTGGATTCCTTGATTCTTACAAGCAGAATATTTTACATTGGTTAGGATAGGAATAATTTTGTCCCAGTGGTTTTGATTCTTATATTAGTGATTCTTATAAACGGAATGCACTGTAAATAAAATAAACAGCTATACTACTGGTACTGTGTCTATACATTTTGCAATGTCTTATATTACAGTGCTGGATTCATTTTCCTTTAAACACAATATTCTAGATTTTCAAAGCTTTTTACTTAACTTTTTTCAGAATGGCAAAAAGCACCCTTTGTTACCTAAACCAAAAATAAAACAACATTTTATTAGGGATTTGCAAATTGTTTTTACAAGTCGTTTCTTTTAGAATTATCTGGTGTAGTGGGTGGCAGAAGCAGTTATTTTTTCCCACAGAAAATGAATTCAGAATTGAACTGCCAATTTTAGTCTGAGCAGTCTTTGGAAATGTTTCTGTCTTGTGTAAAAAAACTAACCTTAATATTTAAATTGATCATTCTGGGATAATTAGTTCATTGCAAAAATAAAAAGAAAACTTGCCTACCCCTTCAGCTGAACTTCCTGTATTTTGTGTCAGAGAAATGAAACCAGATCTTGGCCCCAGCGAGTGAGTAGTGCTCTGGGACCGCTCTTGTTGCAGCACCACAGCACGTGCATCTTGATCTGAACTATGCTGATTATGAATAATGCTTCCCCTTCAAAAAACACCTAGAGCAATCATGTGCAGTACTGCAACAGTAGACTCTTTTGTGGAAGTGTGATATCTGCTTACTGTTTGCAAATCCCAAACTTGCTAAACAGACAAAAACACTTTGCTTCCTCAATACTTTTGATAAGAAGTGCAAGTCCCCGTCTACAAAAACGTGCACAGTTAGTGTAGGTCTCAAATAAAATACTGGACATCCCCAAATAGTTCTACATGTCTCACAGAATCTAGTTACAAACATATATGCCACACTTTGAAATAAACTGGCACTTTTACTTTTTTTATTATTATTTATTTCTTAGCAGACGCCCTTATCCAGGGCGACTTACAATTGTTACAAGATATCACATTATTTTTACATACAATTACCCATTTATACAGCTGGGTTTTTACTAGAGCAATCTAGGTAAAGTACCTTGCTCAAGGATGTGCTGAATGCTCCCATATAATTACATTTCAGTCACTTAAACATATATTTTTTCTTAGATGGTACAAATAAAACCCTGAAAAAAATTTAAAAAAAATAAAACATGGGGCACCCGAAGTAAGCATTTTTTTTAGGTACTTCAAAATGCTGTGCCTGTCTGTGTACCTGTCTTTAATTTCTCTACTGATGAACAATAGAATTGCTTTGAATTTTCAGAAATCCTCCAAACTTTTATCACAGACTCCAATAGACCTTTTGAATAACATTTTAATGTAATTCGATTACCTGCTGATTTTATACATGTGTTATCTTAATATCTTACTGTTCTTGCACACTTCTTTGTAGATACTTAACCTATAGATGAATGGTGCCTGAGATTAAGAGGACCCTCTACAGCAGGGGTGCTCAACCTTTTTGCTTCAAAGGGCCCCACCCCCCCACTATAAAAGTTCAACGGCCCACCATATATATGTCAAGACGTGGAGGTATCTTCTCCAAGCACACACTCATGATGTCATGATGTGGATTCATCGAGTTGTTTAGCAAAATCATTGTCACGCTGCTGATCAATGCACTGACATAAAAGCGATCCGTCGTTTGACAGTGTCATTTGACATTGGTGTTTTTGCCAGTTCCTTGGCCTTCTGCTCTCCAAACATTTCCTTTACAATTTCATCGGCACACGGCATTATCTGCGCCACTATGTACGATGACACTACAAGCTTTTTATCCGTCGTAGTTGTGGATTTCATTACGGCTTTAGTGCCACGCAGTTCCTTAGCCTTTCGTTCAAAAAATTAATGTTGCTTCTTTTTGATTCATGATTGGTAATTAAATGTCTCTAAATTAGAGGGTTTCAAACATTCATTGGACAGTACAAATTACACACTGCGGTTGAGGTATATCTCCACTTCTTGTAGAAATAAAACCAAAATTCAAGTAGCTGTCTTCGTATTTCCTTCATTTTGCAGGGTTAATAACAGCTTTATGTTTTTAACTCACAACACCACCTCCTCGCTGTTCTTCAGCCCTTACGGTTGAACTTGTTGAGGAAGTTCTGTATCATCATTCTGTGGGTTTTGTTGTTTGCTGATGGTCGAATTAAAAATTTATCCATATCTGGTATTTATTGTGTGTGTTTCTAGTGATTTTTCCTCCGCTTTGTAATCTGTCGTGCTCCTGTTGAAATAGCTCTATTAACCCGAGAACGTGATGTGTAACCCAAGAAAGCGTTCATTTCTGCGCATGCTGAAGTTAATAGGTTTCAGAGTGTCATAAGCATGCACGAAAAATAACACACTCAGGTTTATTTTTGAAGGACCCCTTGAAACCTCCTCAAGGCCCCTGGGGGGCCACGGACCCCCGGTTGAGAACCCCTGCTCCAGCATACGCGTGTGAGCTGTTTTTATAACGACCATGTGAAACTGGACTGGGTGCAGGAGGACAACTTTATTTCCTTGGTTTTCTCAGCACAGGCAGCACAGATTTGCAAAAATACCAACATGTTGTCAAAATGGTGCCAAATAGCCCGACAGTATCAATGTCAGTCACTGTGGAAAGGCAACTTGTGCCAAGACAACTTGCGCCAAGGCCATGTCAAACACAGCTGGTATCTCTAGCATGTAGACCAGGAGAGCAGCAGTGCCACCTGCTGTCAGCTTCACTTTCTAACTGTGAGGAACAGCAGCCAAGCTGAAACTCCACAGCTATGTCTTGACAAGCCTCAGAAAGAGGCAAAAGCTGTGGAGCCAGCTGTCCAACACACCGTAACAAAATCAGCATCTCTGAATGCATCAGACTCTGTGGGCCTTTTACCTCTGCAAGAACCTAACTAGGTATTCAGAGTGTCTCCCATTCTCATTGTTTCTAGGCTATGTATCGCTCTGGGTTTCTGTATTCTGGGAGAAATATAAGACATGACTTCTCAATAATACTCTCAATATTTTGATGGAAAGAATACTGTAACCAGGTTTCACCACAACTGGAAGCACTGTAATGGTGCTATGCCCTCCATAGTAACGTATTTTGGAAGGCACGGAGCAGTAGCTGTAGCATTTTCCCACACCAAGGCCAACACTTACTGTGGGATCTCCAGCCAAGATGGGCAACTTGACACAGCCAGGAGGTAAACCTGCACTCACCTAACTGCATGACTCGCCCTGAACACCACACAACTGTGGGGATCCAGTATGTATGGTTTAATGTACTTATTTTACATAGGGCAGGCCGCACTGCAGTTGTGCTCCAAAGGATTTGGCTTGTGCAGTACTATATATGCAACACATTCATTTAATTCCATTGTTATGTGTGGGTGTATTAACTTGTATAACAAAACACAAAAAAAATAAAATGACCCAAATCTCACAGTTGTGGAAAGCTCAGCAATTTATATGTGTTTCCCTGGAACCTGCCCTGCCCTGTTTCTACTTTCTATAAAGAAGGGAACCTGCGAGTACCACCAGTGTTTCCACTTTCTATAAAAGAAGGGAACTTATCTTCCTAGGCGCTGCCTGGAAGCAACCTCATCATTGCTAAGTAACACACAAACTGAGAGAGAGAGAGAGAGAGAGAGAGAGAGAGAGAAGCAGAAAGAAGTACAATTTAAAAACCGAAGATGTGTTGTAATAAAATGAAGGATGAATTTAGTTAGCAAGTTGAGAAGAAGTCAACCGTGCTTTGACCACTGATGTAAAACTGATCAGTCTATCCTGTTAATAATCAAGTCTTTTATCACCATTAAAAAATTATATTAAAAAACGTTAAATGTGTTAATTAGCCTGCTAATATTTCACTATCCACTTAACTAAAGATGTCTTTTAAGCAGAAAGACTATTATAGAAATTACCAAGTCAGATTTATTATAGTATAAAATAAGCATTTAAGTTACAACCACATTGAAGATAAGGTTTACTTTTGTCTCTCATCTTAAAAGTGGTGCACGTATACACAGCTGAATAGATGTCATAATACAAAGATGGCATCAGTCCATGCACGCTAATGACAGCAGAATACCAATGTGGTTTGGTTTACTTGCACTGTACATAATCTGCACTGTAGAAACACAGGTGAAATTAGCAAACAGTTTTAAAAAACAGCTGTAAAATGTGTGTATCATGCATACTAACACTTTTTCTTGTATTGCCGAATGGTCTGACCAGCCTCATCTCAGGGGTAATTTGCAAGGCTGGTGTTTCATTTGTGGCTACAGTATGTCTGATTTAATATAGAAACCCATTGTGAAGCTGGGACAACGGCAATATAACACATTGACTAAGGATCTGAGTGTCTGTTATATCCCACACTGAAGAAGACAGATCTTTACTGTTCTTTCTCTTTAAAAACCAAAGAGAAGTAAATACCATCACAAGTTTAACATTGGCATTCTGAATCTGATTTACTGTACTACTCACTTCCTTAAAAATAAAAGTGCAGCATTGTTCTCTCTCTCTCTCGCCACACTCTGGCCAGAGCTGAACAAAAAAAAAAAAAAAAAAAAAAACAAGGCTGAGCGCAGCAACTCTTAATTAACTGTTTCTGTATTCTTAATAGGAAGTGTTTTTGTTCACTTTAGCATCGGCTAAGCGTATTCCACAGGAGAATCAATACCACCTTCTGTATAACACGGAACAAATTAATTAGACTCAAGTGTTGGGGTTCATGAGAAATGTATAAATACAATAATTCACCTCCCTATCCCCCAGTTTCATGAAAGAGAGTCCCCAAAGTTTGATGGTAAGAGAGTAAAGAAAAAAAAAACTGAGCCAAAGGTTTCATTTTAAGTATAAAATAAATAAATAAATAAATACATAAAATGAATCAGTTTGAGAGACAGTACTAGGCATCAAGGTCCCATCAAATGAATTGCAGTTTATTAGATGCCAAGTGGAACCTCTCTGCCAGTCACCTTCACTGGGATTCCAAATCCTCTTATAATAACATGATACGGTACAGTATGGATGAACAAACATCATAAAGAGTCCATGGACAGCAAAGCAACAGCACTGTGTCTCCCAATAACAATAATTAAAACCAGGACATTAAAACAAGGAAGGACCAAAGCACGAGTCATTTTAAAGATATAACTAGAAAAACAACCAGTGGAGTCTGGACACACTCCACTGATGGAAAGATTCCCACGGCAGCAGCTTGAGCCATTCCTGGTTTTACTAGCTTTTACTAGATCCATTCCTGGTTAAGACACACCTGAACTTACCTACACACCGTGACTAGTCAAGCTCATAGTAAAACCTTCAATGAGTGAAGTGTTAAGCAATAGGAGCCTTATTTCTATCCCTAGACTTCCTCACTAATATAATACCCTCAACTTTGTATTGGATTTTTTGACTTTTTTCATCACATTGTTGTTTTTTTTTGTGAACAATTATTGTTATTAATTTTCCTTTCTTTTCCCCACCCCTTGGGAAGAGGGGAGAAGGAACTGGGGGAGACAATACAGATCAAAAAAGACCACAACAATACAGAAATACAACATAATATTCAAGACAAAAACAAGAATATTACAACAATAAACTATTACGACTAAAATTAATGTAATGAAAGTTATCCTAGGAGGAAATGCCATAATATGCACTTGATCTTACTCAAACAACGGTGCCTCTTTTAAATCAGCAGCAGTATAGCATGCTGCCATCGTACTAGTGGTGGCTAAGTGCAGCCGAGTCGCAGATCTTTCCAAAAGCATAAAAAATTGAAAGTGCATGACACAGGGGCATGGTCCGAGATTAATATATTTTGGATCTCTGTGGACTTCACAAACCGCAAAATATTACAGGATACTTATGCAATTACCCAGTAATATTTATTTTAAAAACAAGCAAAACCACTTGAAACCAAATGAGCTTCCTGCAAAACATGCAATATCAACCTTTTTTCTTGAAAGTTAATCTAAGCACTGTGCTCTTTTTACAGGATGATTGGCCCCTCACAAATTTCAGGGATTAATGACAACACTACCCATGGTCAAAAATAGAGACAGAGATCAAGTGAACGAGTAAAAAGATATAGCACTCAGAGAGCAAGAAAATATCACATGGAGAAAGATCCCCGACTCAGCACTCAATGCATAGCAATATCCTATAGGACAGCAGCATAGTAATGACAAAAACACAGTAAAATAAACAGAGCATGGTTACAAAAATTTAAAGTGATAAAGAGCCAGAGGGAACACACTACATATAGGAAAGCTCAAGCCACAATTAACATCTGTACTTCCTCTCACTTGCAGATTCCGCTCTCTACCTACCCCCAATCCCCAAATCCCAGCCTTCCCTTCTTTCACCTCTCCAACTCCCCCCCCCCCCCAACCAATCCAACAATTGTCAATGTGAATCAGATTACCCTGAGGGGACTTGCTGTGAGCCAAACTACCTTGTGAATAGGAAAAATGAACCGCAAATTGAACAACCGCACGCAGCATGCATATAACCTAGTAGCCCATGTATTCAATGTTTAGGTAACTAACTAGAGTACAGATTGTCACCAACTATAACATCAGTGTCACAGAAATTAATAAAAGACATAATGACCAGATTCATGTCAAGAAACAGCAAGTGGAAATGTGCAAACCTGAAAAGTCACTGTCAATCATAAAAGAGCAAAATATTCCCATTTCCATACAGTGAAGGTACAAAAAATAGTAATCCGGAGCAAAGTTAGTCCATCGATACCGACCTTCCATCGGGGATAAGGGATGTGAAGCGCAGGGCGCAGAGGGATCAATAGCCCCCATCGTATCCTGAAAATGTTGAGCAAACAAAAAAATCGACCTCTTCAGGAATAGTGAAAAACAGATGCTCCCCTACATGATTAATCTTCAAAACACCTGGATACACCAATAAATTGTCCACTTCCTGGGAGTGAAGCTTCGCTCTCACTTCACCAAAGGCCCTCCTCTTCACAGCGGTGACAGAAGAGTAATCAACATAAAAAGAGAGCTTTTGCCCTGTACGATGACTGAAGCAGATTTTCAAGCAGCCTGGAGAAGTCATTGTCAATCAGTGTAACGAATATCATGGTACGTGGTTCATTGGAAACCCGAGGGCCACCTGCATATATGCGATGCGCTCAACTCCAGAAAAGGGTGGTCATCAGCGGACTTCACGGTTGGATACCAATGCAGAATTTTCTGCTGAGGAAAGTGGATGGGGTCATTGCCTTCAGCCCCTTCAGGAAGCCCCACCAGTCTGACGTTACAGCGATGATTTCTGATCTCAAAGTCCGCCATCTTGTCCTGCATAGCATCAATACAAGCGTTGCATTGATTAATTTTGTCTTTTTGTTGCTGAAGATCAGCTCTGGTGATAGCCTGCCTGGCAGTTACCTGTCTCATAGAGGAAGCAATAGCAAAAACATCCTGTTTAAGAGCCCTGAGGATAGTAGCTGTTTCGGTTACGTTTTGAATCACAGGCCGTAAAGTCGCGTCAATTGCTTCCTGAACTGATCCACAGAAAGTGCGTGTAACCTCTGCCAAGCGGATCTCCCAATCATCAGGGTCAAGTGACCTCTTCATACACTTTCCCTCCTGTGTGGATTGAGGGGAAGCAACGGCCACTGCGTGGAAGTAGCCATCCAAAAAGGTAAGTAAACAATTTTTATATAAAAAAAATATATATATATATATATATATATATATATATATATATATATATATATATATATATAAAGAGCTAAGTTCAATTATAAATGAAATAGCAAAGTGGCGACAGGAGCTCTATCAGCAAGCAGCCATCCTAGTTGTAAGGTCACGTGATCGCCCTTTCATCACATTGTTAAATCGCTTAATTCACTGTGCAAAAAACTAATAAAAAAATAAAATAAAATAAAATCATAAATTACAAATTATAACTCTTATCTTAACGCAGTATTAGAACTGCATGGTACTTGAAATACATAAAAGCTTTTTGAAAATGACCTCATATATCCAGATGTTAGAAAAATAGAGGAAAGCCTGGCACCAAATATTATTCATCTTAAAAGAGTAGCCGGACATTAGTAAATATATTATTAGTTTTAGCGATAAAGGCTGTCTAAAAGACAGATGTTTTAGAGATAATTAAACCTTATGATGCACGAAGCAGGGAAAAAATACCATAAAATATTGGGGTAAACTTGCAGTTTATTCATCAGTTAAGTTTTTATTATTATTATTATTTGTTTATTTAGCAGACGCCTTTATCCAAAGTGACTTACAGAGACTAGGGTGTGTGAACTATGCATCAGCTGCTGAGTCACTTAGAATTACGTCTCACCCGAAAGACGGAGCACAAGGAGGTTATGTGACTTGCTCAGGGTCACACAATGAGTCAGTGGCTGAAGTGGGATTTGAACTGGGGACCTCCTGGTTACAAGCCCTTTTCTTTAACCACTGGACCACACAGCCTCCATAGTAAAACATACTTAGCTGATCCATCCCCTGAAGATCTCTTGTGAAACCGACTGCTGGAGTGTCGTATTCTTTAAATTCAGAATTTTAATTATTGTAGTTCACATCTTGCATTTCTAACCACTGGAGTCCATCAATATTTCTGAAAGCTCACCTTTTTCCAACCGATGGATCGCAGTTAGTTTAAACTCTGTACAGTATGAGTTTATATACCCTCTTTTAATCAGGTTCTTAATTTGAGTGATTTAGTAGGCCTCTTCTATCTGTTCGTCTGTTTATTTTTGTCTTTGGTGTCGCAGCCTTTTTGTCCCCCCAGTGTGTCTCTTTGGATCACGCAATTCACAGTGACCTAGCGTCACACTTAATTGCATCACTATTGGGGGACATGCGTGTTCGGTATATCCAAATGTACGGTACTACGGAGTCTGTATTCTGAAGGGACTACTGTATCCTTTTATTGTTTTATATTTTCTAGTTTGAGGATTGTGAAGGGCATTTTTACCATATTGTAATAATGAATGTTCAGTTTGGTTATTAATTTGAACTCTTAATAAAAGATTGTCCTTACATTATACACTTGGGAAGGTGCATAACAATTGTCAAGATCTGACTCCTAATATGAAAACAATCAATCACACTCTGGTGCAAGTATCACTTTTCCCCCACTTGTGCGATGCAGAATGATAAAGCGCAAGCATGGAGATAACAAGTTTGTACCTCAGAACTGAAAACAAGCTTTTAAACATACGTAAAACCCATTCCCTCGAATAGAACCAGTGGAATGAAGCGCTCATTGTTCTAATTTGATACACAGCTCTACTTAAGAACCACTGCCTATATTTAAAAAAAAAAACCCTCCCACAAGGGACTTCATTGTACTCTTCCAGCAAACCACTCGAGAGACAGAGACAGACATATAGAAACGTACAGCCATCAGAACAAGATTGGCTACATCAGCGCTAAAATAACCAGTAATGGGTTCTCTCATCTGAAATACATATTGAGCCCTTTTCTGAAGCAACTGTGGGATAGCACCATCATTTTGATCGCCAGTGTGTGTATGTATGTATGTATGTATGTATGTATATATATATATATATATATATATATACAGTACTGTGCAAAAGTTTTAGGCAGGTGTGAAAAAATGCTGTAAAGTAAGAATGCTTTCAAAAATAGACATGTTAATAGATTATATTTATCAATTAACTAAATGCAAAGTGAGTGAACAGAAGAAAAATCTAAATCAAATCCATATTTGGTGTGACCACCCTTTGCCTTCAAAACAGCATCAAGCATCAATTCTTCTAGGTACACTTGCACACAGTTTTTGAAGGAACTTCGGCAGGTAGGTTGGCCCAAACATCTTGGAGAACTAACCACAGTTCTTCTGTGGATTTAGGCAGCCTCAGTTGCTTCTCTCTCTCATGTAATCCCAGACAGACTCGATGATGTTGAGATCAGGGCTCTGTGGGGCCATACCATCACTTCCAGGACTCTTTGTTCATCTTTACGCTGAAGATAGTTCTTAATGACTTTCGCTGTATGTTTGGGGTCGTTGTCATGCTGCAGAATAAATTTGGGGCCAATCAGATGCCTCCCTGATGGTATTGCATGATGGATAAGTATCTGCCTGTACTTCTCAGCATTGAGGAGACCATTAATTCTGACCAAATCCCCAACTCCATTTGCAGAAATGCAGCCCCAAACTTGCAAGGAACCTCCACCATGCTTCACTGTTGCCTGCAGACACTCATTCTTGTGCGCTCTCCAGCCCTTCGTGAACAAACTGCCTTCTGCTACAGCCAAATATTTCAAATTTTGACTCATCAGTCCAGAGCACCTGCTGCCATTTTTCTGCACCCCAGTTCCTGTGTTTTCGGGCATAGTTGAGTCGCTTGGCCTTGTTTCCACATCGGAGGTATGGCTTTTTGGCGCCAAGTCTTCCATGAAGGCCACTTCTGACCAGACTTCTCCGGACAGTAGATGGGTGTACCAGGGTCCCACTGTTTTCTGCCAGTTCTGAGCTGATGGCACTGCTGGACATCTTCCGATTATGAAGGAAGTAAGCATGATGTGTCTTTCATCTGCTGCAGTAAGTTTCCTTGGCCGACCACTGCGTCTCACGGTCCTCAACGCGTCCGCTTCTTTGTGCTTCTTCAAAAGAGCTTGACAGCACATCTGGAAACCCCTGTCTGCCTTGAAATTTCTGCCTGGGAGAGACCTTGCTGATGCAGTATAACTACCTTGTGTCTTGTTGCTGTGCTCAGTCTTGCCATGGTGTATGACTTTTGACAGTAAACTGTCTTCAGCAACCTCACCTTGTTAGCTGAGTTTGGCTGTTCCTCACCCAGTTTTATTCCTCCTACACAGCTGTTTCTGTTTCAGTTAATGATTGTGTTTCAACCTACATATTGAATTGATGATCATTAGCACCTGTTTGGTATAATTGTTTAATCATACACCTGACTATAGGCCTACAAAATCCCTGACTTTGTGCAAGTGTACCTAGAAGAATTGTTGCTGTTTTGAAGGCAAAGGGTTGTCACACCAAATATGGATTTGATTTAGATTTTTCTTCTGTTCACTCACTTTGCATTTAGTTAATTGATAAATATAATCTATTAACATGTCTATTTTGAAAGCATTCTTACTTTACAGCATTTTTTCACACCTGCCTAAAACTTTTGCACAGTACTGTATATATATATATATATATATATATATATATATATATATATATATATATATATATATATATATATATTATTATTATTATTATTATTATTTATTTCTTAGCAGACGCCCTTATCCAGGGCGACTTACAATTGTAAGCAAATACATTTCAAGTGTTACAGTACAGGTAATACAATAAGAGCAAGATAAATACAATGACAAGTTCAAGCAAGTACAAGTGTGACAAAATACAATTCAATACAGCAGATAAGTGACAGTGATAGTTACATCAAGATATGATTAAATACCAAATACTACAGTTTAAACATATGGCAGGTTACAGTACTCTGAAGTACAGGATTAAATGCAGTAAAGTAGGGGCAGGTAAGAGTAAGTAAAGCAAATTTAAGGAAGGGTGAAAGTGTCCCAGGGGGAAACAGAGGAGTTCTACAGGTGCTGTCTGAAGAGGTGAGTCTTAAGGAGGCGGAATGTGGTCAGGGACTGGGCGGTCCTGACATCTGTAGGTAGGTCATTCCACCACTGCGGAGCGAGGGTGGAGAAGGAGGGCTCTGGAGGCAGGGGAGCGAGAGGAGGTAGAGCCAGTCTTCTAGTGCAGGCGGAGCGAGAGGTCGAGTGGGGGTGTAGGGAGAGATGAGGGTCTGGAGGTAGCTGGGTGCAGTCTGGTCAAGGCATCTGTAGGCTAGTACAAGAGTCTTGAACTGGATGCGGCGGTGATCGGTAGCCAGTGGAGTGAGCAGAGTAGTGGAGTTACGTGGGAGAAGCGAGGCAGAGAAACACCAGGCGGGCAGCAGAGTTCTGGATGAGCTGGAGCGGACGGGTGGCGGCGCAGGGAGGCCAGCCAGGAGGGAGTTGCAGTAGTCTAGGGCGGAGAGTACCAAGGCCTGGACCAGGAGCTGGGTGGCGATGGTTGGTGAGGAAGGGTCGGATTCTTCGGATGTTGCTCAGGAAGAATCGGCAAGCGTGCCAGAGTGGAGATGTGCTGGGAATAAGAGAGGCAGGGCTCCAGGGTGACTCCGAGGTTCTTAGCGGAGGAAGAGGGAGAGTGTGGTAGATTCCAGAGGAACAGAGATAGAGAGATCAGAGGAGGGGAGGAGGAGGGAAAGAAAAGGAGGTCAGATTTAGAGAGGTTAAGTTTGAGGTGATGCGAGTGCATCCAGGAGGAAATAGCAGACAGACAGGTAGAGATACGGGAGGAGATGGTGGAGTCAGAGGAGGGGAAGGAGAGGAAAATCTGAGCATCATCAGCATAGAAATGGTATGAGAAACCATAGGATGCGATGAGGGGGCCCAGGGAGCGGGTGTAGAGAGAACAGGAGAGGACCCAAGACTGACCCTTGGGGACTCCTGTTAAGAGAGGGTGAGGTGTGGAGGTTGCTCCACACCAGGTTACCTGGTAAGTGCGGTTGGAGAGGTAGGAGGAGAACCAGGCCAGAGCAGTGCCAGAGACTCCCAGGTCAGCGAGAGAGACAGTATATATATATATATATATATATATATATATATATATATATATATATATATATATATATATATATATATATATATATATATATATACAGTACTGTGCAAAAGTTTTAGGCAGGTGTGAAAAATGCTGTAAAGTAAGAATGCTTTCAAAAATAGACATGTTAATAGATTATATTGATCAATTAACTAAATGCAAAGTGAGTGAACAGAAGAAAAATCTAAATCAAATCCATATTTGGTGTCACCACCCTTTGCCTTCAAAACAGCATCAAGCATCAATTCTTCTAGGTACACTTGCACACAGTTTTTGAAGGAACTCGCAGGTAGGTTGGCCCAAACGTCTTGGAGAACTAACCACAGTTCTTCTGTGGATTTAGGCAGCCTCAGTTGCTTCTCTCTCTTCATGTAATCCCAGACAGACTCGATGATGTTGAGATCAGGGCTCTGTGGGGCCATACCATCACTTCCAGGACTCCTTGTTCTTCTTTACGCTGAAGATAGTTCTTAATGACTTTCGCTGTATGTTTGGGGTCGTTGTCATGCGCACAATAAATTTGGGGCCAATCAGATGCCTCCCTGATGGTATTGCATGATGGATAAGTATCTGCCTGTACTTCTCAGCATTGAGGAGACCATTAATTCTGACCAAATCCCCAACTCCATTTGCAGAAATGCAGCCCAAACTTGCAAGGAACCTCCACCATGCTTCACTGTTGACTGCAGACACTCATTCGTGTATGCTCTCCAGCCCTTCGGCGAACAAACTGCCTTCTGCTACAGCCAAATATTTCAAATTTTGACTCATCAGTCCAGAGCACCTGCTGCCATTTTTCTGCACCCCAGTTCCTGTGTTTTTGTGCATAGTTGAGTCGCTGGCCTTGTTTCCACGCCGGAGGTATGGCTTTTTGGCCGCAAGTCTTCCATGAAGGCCACTTCTGACCAGACTTCTCCGGACAGTAGATGGGTGTACCAGGGTCCCACTGTTTTCTGCCAGTTCTGAGCTGATGGCACTGCTGGACATCTTCCGATTGCGAGGGAAGTAAGCATGATGTGTCTTTCATCTGCTGCAGTAAGTTTCTTGGCCGACCACTGCGCCTACAGTCCTCAACGTTGCCCGCTTCTTTGTGCTTCTTCAAAAGAGCTTGGACAGCACATCTGGAAACCCCTGTCTGCCTTGAAATTTCTGCTTGGGAGAGACATTGCTGATGCAGTATAACTACCTTGTGTCTTGTTGCTGTGCTCAGTCTTGCCATGGTGTATGACTTTGACAGTAAACTGTCTTCAGCAACCTCACCTTGTTAGCTGAGTTTGGCTGTTCCTCACCCAGTTTTATTCCTCCTACACAGCTGTTTCTGTTTCAGTTAATGATTGTGTTTCAACCTACATATTGAATTGATGATCATTAGCACCTGTTTGGTATAATTGTTTAATCATACACCTGACTATATGCCTACAAAATCCCTGACTTTGTGCAAGTGTACCTAGAAGAATTGATGCTGTTTTGAAGGCAAAGGGTTGTCACACCAAATATGGATTTGATTTAGATTTTTCTTCTGTTTACTCACTTTGCATTTAATTAATTGATAAATATAATCTATTAACATGTTTATTTTTGAAAGCATTCTTACTTTACAGCATTTTTTCACACCTGCCTAAAACTTTTGCACAGTATATATATATATATATATATATATATATATATATATATATATATATATATATATATAAATGAATGAATCAGTTATTGGAAATCACAGCCTGTGACTGGTTAAAACCTCATCATAGGAGGAAAAATTGATTAAACTATTGCCCTAACATCCTTACACCACCAGTCAATAGTCTCTGTCTGTCATGCGAAAGATCGCCCTCTAGCAGAAAGTACAGATATAGCAGGACTGCTTTGGGTTAACTTTGTCAACTCCTTTTAAGATTTTAAAGACTTGAGTCCTGTCTCCTGATTCAGTTTTCTTCCAGACTAAATCACATGTAAACACAGTACTGAAAATGAGAATGCATTTCATTTAAAATCAAATAATTGATTGCAAAATGTCAGCAGGATTACAAATACCTCCAGAGTCCTCGGATTAATACCACCTACTGATTGTTCAAATGCATAATCCTCCTCCTCCCTCTCAGCAGGATGTTGTGACCAGCATTGGCAGTTTAATATCCCAGCCCTTTCCTTCCTGACAACCCCGGCCCTTCACCCCGATCAGCTGAAAATGAAGTCACTTTCACTGCTACCAAAGAGTACTAGTTTGTGGGTGCCAGCAACTGCTGGAGCCATCAAGGAAGGCTGAACCACCAAAAGGTCTTCACAATAATGCTGTCCTCTTGTAGTGCAGTTGTTCTGTGCAGGGCAAGGCCAGGCTAGGCCATTTGGTCCTTCGAGGTCAGCATCAATCAGACTAAAGCAGTGGTCCTCTATAAAAGGGCAACATCAGTATTTACAAAGTGTTTGAGGGAGGGAGCGGGTGAATAGGAAGTGAGAGGGTAGGGGGGGGTACTCTAAATACAACTGCAAATATGAGAATTTTTGCATCTATCACCAAAAGTCTGAAGTGCCCCAAAAAGGCGAGGCCAAGTGCCAAAAGTCAACAACAACAACAAAATGGATTTAAAATTATAAGAGTTGTCCTGAATGAAACTATAAGCTCTTCACAGTTTCAGATTTCAGATCCTTTAGCAGTCATGTGTGTCACAATTGCGTGAGATTTGTAGGTAGAGCTACACAAGTCGATTATTGATCATTTGTATTGGGCTCTCCATGGTGAGCAGGTGAGTCCCAGGTGAGGGTCAGAGCAGGGGCACCGAACTTTGTTTAATAGTGGGGCGGGGGGGCAAAGGTAAAGAAGAAATGCCGAGCAGAATGAGGCAAATTTAATTTTTTTGCTAAGTATCTCATTTCAAACTTCATTTTGTCTGTTCAATCTTTTTCAAGTTAGTAAATAAATAAATAATTAAATAATTGATGCGCCAAGTATGTGAAATTTACTTGCCCCAGACCAATGGAGTCGATAATATACTGAAATTTAAGAGATTTCAATATATCATGAGCTATATTGGTAAATATTGAGTCGCCCTTTTTATCAATCAGCATTTATGAATACATTTTTTTACAGTCATTCAGGAACATAACATAACTAAATGTTTATTATTAAATGAATGTGAGTTTAGGTTATTAGTAAGTACACACGTTTCGATATGAAAGCTGAACATTAATATCAGCAAAGAACAACTAAGCTACAAGTTTAATGATAAAACAATTGTAGCCAACGTTTTCACTAAAGTAAAATCAGGCTTGTGTGATTTTGATATGCCACTTTTATACATATATTTACTACTGCTTAATCTAAGTTAAAAATAAAAGACTTTAGTGGGAATTGAACTTGAACTGGTTCATGGCCCTGCGGCAACATTATCCAAATTTTTAATTCTAAAACCCAACATTATTTAATTTTTAGTAATGGTCTGATACTCTCTCTTCCTTCAGGTATTTTTGCGATAAATACAAAATATTTACATATTAATATTTCATGCAGTCACCTCTCCTGACCACCTGCCGAGTTCACATTAACGTAACAAAGTTTTTTCTTACTGTTAGCGAACGTAAGCCACGGTGCAGACCTTGGGTCAAACCACTATCTTCATGTGGGGAGAATTTATTGTTATATCAATTGTTTATAAATGTGGCCCATCCTCTGATTACTTTTCCATTTTCATATTTTATTTTAAAGATTTTAAAGCAAACCAATGCCAAACTGTGGCGGAGTGTCCCGCCCCTTTGTATATATTTGTTTTTTTATTATTACTTATTGTTATGATTTATGTAAACATGATCGGTGAAAAGCCTTATTGTTATAAATGTGTATTGTTATTATTTGCGGCACGGACGAAAAGTCACCGCCATTATCTATTATTGTTTTGTATGAAATACCTCGTGAGACTGCGTGACTGATGGCTACTGATTATTTAACTAGCTGATAGTCACGCAGAATTAGTAAACCTCATGCAGACTCTGGCCGAGGGTAATAAAATAATTAATTAATAGCTAGTTAACCCCTCAGCCAGCATATAAAAGACCTGCAGTTTAGCTGTATGAGTGTCACAGGCCAAACGCAAGACGTGAGTCTGAAGAAAGAATGAAATAATTGCTATACATGTATATACTTGTTTAGTATTCCGTGTGCTGTTTTGTTTTGGCCCTTGTGCCATTTGTTTTTGTTTTGTATACATGTAATAAAAGTACTGAGCGTCGTAGCGTCTCAGTTTTGCCCCACCATTCCTTGTTTTGGTTTCATTTCCCTGGTCTGGCGTCACCCCTGCAGCCATCCTTATCACACAAACACGACAAGGTATAATACATAAATAACGAATAAAAAAAAGTGTTGTTTTTTTGTTCATTATAGTTTGACCATTATAGTTTGACCCACCCATATTCAAAGTGGGGGGGACACATGCACCTTCTGCCCCATGGGTTACGAGCCTATGGGTCAGGGATGCTGTGGGGGTGCCGAGTGGTTGAATAATCAGTTCGAACTGCTTGGTTTTAGCTTTGGCAAATTAGACAAGAAAAATGAAGCCTTCTGAATACTGTACAAGTCAGGGTGCTACATGATTGCTGTGAACCCTGAAAGGAAAAAGAGTAGCTACGTGTGGACACAGGGTTCACTGTGCAGGGTCTGTCATGTGAACAGCTAAAGAAAAGTCACATCACGGACCTGTGTGGTTGTGTCGTTCGTGCAAGTAACCACTGCTAGGCCATTAGCAGAGCCCAATGTTTGTAATGATGTTTTATTTCAGTTTGTTTGGTTTATTGTCTAAAGTAGAGCTTAGTATTTCAGATTAGGATGTGGTTATCTTGATCAACCTTCCTCTGTCTTTTTGTTTGTCGTCAGTAGAGAAGGTTGCATGCTGATTTTTTAAACTGTTTCATCAGTATTGTAACCAGGGATTCGAACAGGATTCTTTTTGCGCCCGGTTTGGCTCGAATCAAACCGGAATTTTTGGCTCAGGTTCTGAAAGTTCTGAACGGCTGATTTTGTTCCGGTTTGAACGAAACGAAATACCGGTTCAATTTTTTTCTAGCCAAGTAGGCGATTGTATTGGTGCTCATAGGTCTTCATTTTCTCGAATTAAATATTAAAAGCATTAAATACAGTAAACTCCAAGAGAAAGTGGTGTGACAAGTTATCCGTCTGTATCAATAAATGCACTTACTTCCTTTCTTTTGCCTAAGTTCGAGTTTACAACTTGTTCTTTCCCCCAACAATCTTGTGTGTTAACGTTCTTACATTCAATGTAATAACTTAATCAATGTTTGTCTGAAATAAACTCTGCAGCTAATCCAGATCATGGCTCCATCAAATATGCCGTTCTGTTCCACCTTTCAACTTTGTGGTTTTAACTTAATAAAAAAAAAAAAAAGAAAGGTTTTTTTTCCAGGGCTCTACACATCTGCCGTATATTTGAAAGGTAATACCAAAAAAAAAACATTTTTCTGACAAACATCTCTTCAAAGCATTATATGTTTATTATTGCATAGCTATTCTGTTTTAAACAGAAGATATGCAGAAAAAATCCTCTCAAGTAATCAATTACATATGATCACTATTATTAAGCACTAAGGGGAACATTGTTATCATCGGAATGCACATTTCACAGTAAGAGATACAACAAATGTAACATGTATACACGTGCAACTTTTCTACATAATTGTTTTGGACAATAAAAATGAAACACTTAATTAAATCTGAATCGTTAAATGATTGAGAATACAACAAAATAAATTTGTTATACAATAAACATTGCTGTTTTCTCAAGTCGACAGTAATATCCAGGAATATAACTAGCAAACCTCTGAATAACAGATCACTTCACTTGCCACACATACTTTTATAGCTTGTTTTCTGTGTACATAACTTATTAAGTTAATAACAGTACCTGTGTATTTTGATTGAATACAAGACTGATCACGTAGTGTGGATCCAGCACGCAGCTGACCTCAAGGTAGAAGCCTGAACTGAAGGCAAATTAAATATAGTGTGATTTGATTCGCTGGCTGCTCCGAAAAAGCAAGCTAAATGTAATGTTGAATTTCATTAGCTGACTGTGACGTAATGCTTTGTCGTTGACCACTGAGGTGTAAGACCGTGGGAAGAGCGCTTCTTTCAAATTAACGTATGTTTGAAAACAATGGAAAGAGAAAGTGAGAATGGATTGAAAAGGGAACGGAAAAAAGTGTTATTAACCGATAATCAAAACCTTGAATATCGTTTTCGTTCCAGAACGTAATTAATTAATTTCGTTTTTTGTTTCTGTTCCATGAAAGATTTCGTTTTTTTCGTTTATCGTTCCGGTTCTGTTTCGAATCCCTGGTTGTAACATTGCTTCCATCTGATCCAAGCTGTGTGAACCAGCCCACCTGATATAGGTCCATTTCTGATGGTTATGTATTCCACCGATATCGATGACAACAATAAAGTATATTATACAGCAACAAGTGCAAGGGCAAAGGCACTTCAATACCACCATTGAGAAACATATTAGTCACGGGTAGAAGCAGATCAACTATATTTCTAAGTAGTTCTTGCTAGTTTTCATTATAATGTAATGCTTTCATACCATTAAAATCTGCTTTTTCCCTTGCACTGGTTTTGGCTGTGGGATCGGAGGATGCCCACTGAACTTTCAGTTCTCCTAAGCTGTAGAATTGCTGTGGTGACGGAACATAAAATTGGACATTCTAAATTGGGGAGAAAATTGGGGGTAAAATAACTGGACACTCAATTCAAATAAATAAATAAATACATCTTACAAAATATGCACATGCTAAAAAGAAGAATCCAGGTCAAATGAAACCAAGCTAAATGAGACTTCCTCTTAAAATGCTATGTTAATGATTCTGTCCAGTCCTGTTATGACGCAGATAAGAAACCGTGTTTAACACATTGTGTACGTGACCCAACAGGCAGAATGCAGTGCCCAGGACGAGAATCAAACTGTAAATCAAATGGGGAAATGAAAACCTGTAATGCTTTCTGAGAGTGTCATTTGGTGATTCCAGTTCTGTTAGTTTAGGAACACATTCATCTCATGAAACATACAGACCCTTTACAGGAAATGCTACTGAAAATGTATATAACAGATGGACAATTTTAACAGCTAATTATAAAAAGATAACTAGGCATTCAAATTAAATTTTAGTTTCTTCGGGTTAGTGCGGGGTGGAAATCTGCAGCGAATGGATGGTAGAGTCATCTTTTTAAGAGATCATTTGTTTGTGACACACTGAAAGTGATTTGCAACAGGGTGATGCAGCTTGTATATATTCCAGAACACTTGTTAAGGATGCCGTTTGAATAACACATCAATCAGTCACTCAGCTGAGGGTCAGGAAAGCTACACAGCAGGGCAGAGGTTCATTCTCTTTTCTTTTTATGAAAAGTCAGAACCAAAGCCTTAGATGCCGTACCAAAAAACAGAACCACTTGTACTGCACTCATGCTGGGCTCCTGTCAAAACACAAATTAGTAACGGCAGTGTGCTGGGCTGTGCCTGTGATTTTATATTATTATTATTATTATTATTATTTTTATTATTTAAGCAATAAGTACACCCAATTCCGAGACTTATATGTAGAGTAGGATATAGTACAGTATGTTATATGTAGAGTAGGGTGTGGTACAGTATGTTATATGTAGAGTAGGGTGTGGTACAGTATATTAGATCTACACTAGGGTGTGGTACAGTATCTTTGTTATAATTAGTTGTCTCTAGTTTCTCCGGTTCCACGCTTCATACAGAATTTGTATATCGCTGAAACTTTTTTCATTTTAGCAACTTGAATTTTTCTTCCTCCTCACGTATCAAAACACTTTGAAATCTGTCCATCAGTGAAGACGTTTGCGTTACTACCTACAGAGGACACAAGAAGTCTTATTATTATCTTACTGGGCTTACACCTAACAACTGGAAATAGGAAGGCTGAAAACACCTGTAGTTTATACAGATGTAATTATTAACTTATATATATATATATATATATATATATATATATATATATATATATATATATATATATATATATATATATATATAATGACATGCAACTAAACAATATGATTTAACTTGATTAACAAAACTTCACAGCTCCCTGATCCAAGTCTATTCATTACAAGTACCCATTAACAATATAGTGTTTTGAACAGAATCTTCCATGCCAATAATACAAATTATCGCTGTGTCCCCATTTAGAGTGAGGTCATATTTTGACAACAAATGTACAATGAAAATCTGATATACTGTATAGGAAAAGATTTTAATTTGATTTTCTGAAGCGTTATCTTACAGTGTGCAGCATTCAAAAACCAAACCTAGAAATTACTCACAGTGGAAAATGCATTACATAACACAACTAGGAGGATATCCTCCACAAAGGCTTTTCTTCATTTTTCAACCCCTTTACGAAAGTAAGCTACACTATACACATTTCCCAAATTCCCAGAATTATGCATTAAGAAAACGCACAAATTTAAACACAGTGCATTGTTGCAAAGCATTACAGATTAAGGACTCTCTACTGGACCTAAGAGAAAACGATTTAGCACGACTGGAAAAAGCTAAAAACACAACACATAGGTGTCAATCAATTGATCCAAAAGGTGGCAATCTAAATACTCTATAGTTTAAATAATACATTTAAAAGGACAGTGATTATAGAGTTGTAGATGTTTACAATTGAAAACATCCCATACTCTTTCATATATCAATACTGAGAAACACAGGCACTACATAAGACACACAAATACATTTAAAAAAAGAACTATAAACCAAAGAAAATGGATTAGTCATACTATAAACCCAATGGAGAACAGCTTGTCATCCACCACTAAGACTCTTTGTACACTAAACCCAAAAGGACTACTGTGTGTCTCTTTACACTGTCATGAACAGAAACCTCCTATTTTATTATATTTTTATTTAACCAGGAAAGTCCAGTTGAGATTAAAATCTCTTTTTCAAGGAAGACCTGGTCAAGAAGGTGTCTATAATACAAAAAAAAACCCACCACAAATTCAAATGAGCACAACCTGTACAAACAAGTGTATCAAATTACAAGAGACAATTTAGGTGCACCGGCCAGAACAAAAGCATGTCTCGGCTACATAGATGTCAGTTTTTAGTTTGAACTTCTTTAAAAGGGATCAAGACAGTAAGGTTCAGTTCTCCCCAGAAGTTTACTTCAAGATCAGGGAGCAAGAAAACTGAATGCCTCCTAAAAACTGAAAAAAGAACAGCCATGGCATGCACAATGAAATGAATTACCTTTATGTTTCCAAAACCAATACTTGCGACGCCGGTTCATTTTCAGGATCCAAAACCAGCTTCAGAATATTCTCTACAGTGTAAAACCTGACTCCAGCCTGCCTTAGCTCTGAGGGATTTAACATTTCTTCAGTGGGCGCAGGTTTGCTAAAAGCATCAAGGTTTCTCGTCACCTACCAGTGAAGATGACCCGAGGCGCTTTGGAGAACGTCGGGAGATCCATTTTTGGTTCACCGGCCAGAGATGTTTATAGTCAGCTTTATGAAACAGGAGGTCTGCGTCTGAAGAAACCATCACTTCCTGTTCACAGCAATACAAAGCCTCGAGAACTGGAACACAAATAGGACTCGCCCCCACCCCACCTTCTTCACAATGGACCTAATTAAAAATATATATACTAATAACAACCCAAGCTGTATTTTCAGAACTGCTGCAGAATTACTAAACACAGCAACACTGTGTAATGATACAAGCTTACTGAAACACATAAAGAAAGTCATCGACTAATGTGTATCAACAATTAAAGCAGTCACACAATTATGAATGCTTTACACAACTAATTGCAGAGAGATGAAGTGGAGTACTGGCCATATTTTCCAAGGTAAGGCATATCTTATTTAGGTCAGTACATTCCATATTTTATTGTTACTCTTCAATACAATATTTACTGTTATTTACATAAACATGTGTGTGAACAGGATGGCTTTGCAGGGGTGACGTCAAACCAGAAACACAAATTCAACACAAGGAATGGCGGGGCAAAACTGAAGCGCAACGGTGCTCAGCGCGTTTATTAAATAATAAAACAAAAGATTTAAACAAACACAAGAGACACAAAACAAACAAGGCGCGTTGGCCAAACGAATAAACAAATAACAAATAAGCATCGTGCTGGTGTATAAAACAGCACACTTAGCAATTGTTATATTCTCCTTGCCTCCTGTCTCTACTCTCATTCTCGACTCCGAACACCCTTCCAATAATGAGCTTGGAGTGGGTCTTTTATATATCTGTGCCTGGAGCCTTATTGACCTATTAAACAATGACCTTATTAAGGCTCCAGCCACATTCCCACGAGCTTTACTAGGATGGGGATTCAACCCCACCCACATCAGCTACACTTTGAGACCGGCTTTTTCGCCAGTCTGAAATAGTAAATAATGACAGATGTCTTTCGTCTGTCCGCACAAAACACTATATATATATATATATATATATATATATATATATATATATATATATATATATATATATATATATATATATACACACACAGACACTACTACAAATAATAATAATAATAATAATAATAATAATAATAATAATAATAATAATAATAATAATAATACAATACAAATAAAAATAGTGCACCATATATACGTAAGTGCGGGGCTCCCCGTCAAAATGTGCTTTAAATTAGATATTTAAGTAAAATTGGGTCAATTATGTTCCTTCGCAACAGCAACTCCCCACAGCAGCCCAGGAGAACTGAACATCAGTGAAATGTCTTTTTTTTGTATTTTTAAATCCAGGAGCTTGACAGCAGATATCAGTGAGCTATCAGCTCCTCTGGAGGTCAAATGCCAGCCTTGAAGGTAAATGAAGAAAAGAAAAAAAAAAACATATGAAGGTTATTTATACAAGGTTTTTGTATTGAAAGTGGTAGCCATAAAGTTTTGTTAAGGCTTTTGAAATCTTAATAAAAATGTTTACTGATCATATTTGTGCTTTATGTACAATACGTTAATTACATGGATCATGTGGCATATTGCTTGGTGCAGAATAACCAGAAAGAATTGCAATACAATAATTACAATAAGGCACCTCCATACGGCTGGTATAAAATCCTGGAACAGATGAATAAATGCACTTGTCACCCAGTTTACCCTTCCTCATTAAGTAGCATTAATTAGATACTGGATTCTATAGAAATGGGTCTGAAGCAAGAGAAGTTGAAGGGAAGGGAAAGATCTGTTTGGAAAACATTCCTGAAATCAGAAGCTTTAAATTCACGGAAGCATATCCCACAATGGAAAGCTTCAGACAATGCACAGTCCCTCCCCAGAACTACTTTACTGTAAATGCATTCACATGTTAAAATTAGAAGTGGTTTCTCTCCTTGCACTGTTCTTAAGCTGTAAACAGGATGCAACAGCTATAGTTCTTTTGAAACTAATTAGGTTTGCTTTTTAAAAAGAAAAGCCAGTACAGTATCTTCAAATCAACTTTTCAGTTAGTTTTTTTAAGGTTGTACCAAACAAGTTTTTGTAATTGAATATTTTAGACGACTTGTTTTTCTTTACCTTTTTTTAAATATCAGTTTATTAAACCAGCTATGTCAAACAGTGAAATGTCACGAATGATTTTATATACTTACTTTTAGATAGATATTAATATGATTTGCCCAACATTAACATGCTTCAAAAGCAAACCAACAATAATTGATGCTCATTATAGACTCATCAATACAGATTCCTAATCTGTAATTAAGAGCTACAGCAATAACTACGTAAAACTTGAATAAATATAAATGCATACAAAAGTGTTCTTTTTTCTAAGTAAAAGCTGTTCTAGGTAAAAGCTTAGGCAAAAAAGCCTGTAACAAAATCATTACAAAATGTAAAATCGAAACGTGGAACCACCAAGAGAACAAAAGACAGCGTGCTGTGTGTAAAACATCAGATATTTGTAACAGTCTTATATTCACTTTGTCGTGAACAACTTTGCATTTTTAGTTCTGTAACAAAAACAGATGTCACAGAAGGTGAGAGTTGCATGTCTACATTTTCTGGCTACAGTAGCTCATCATAAAAGGCTACAGTAGCTCATCAGACAGTCTTGCACACTTGCAGACTTTTTTAAAATACGCTCACGTCACTTTAAAAATCAGCAACAGATAGAAGAATGAGTATAACACCTACAACATTTCCGAGACTTGAACACATTAATCCATCATGCAATGCAACAATGCAACCAAGCCAATGCAACTTACGTATCAACGTGCTACTGTATGTCCTTTACCATTTTAAATATGAAGCTATTATATTTTCCAGATTAAGATCAACTGAATCCCTCTTAAAACCAATCCCATTACTCATAAAAGCCAGAGATCAACTTTTATTGTGGAAAATGACTTTTTGAAGAAGACTTGACTGTTTTATTTGTTTATTTATGCATTTGGCGACACTACTAACTAAGTATGGCTGGGCCAACTAAATACATTAAGTAAACTTTTTGGAAAAACATATACAGTACCATTTTACTTAATGGATCTGCAAAAGCTGTGGGATGTCAGACATACATGACACAGGATAGATCAGCAAAGTGATATTTGGGACTTTTGCTCTGTGTCTGCATTACAATTATTCAGTGATGACCCATGCAGGGAACATCCTCCTGTTACAGACCCGTCCTCACCTCTCGAATACACTGCTTGCACTGTAGTTGAATGGTAAGACATTCGTTTTTGAACCGTGTGGTTTTCAGTTCATGGTTTTCCATTCAATTCAACGGGCTGAGATACCAATTCATTACAAGATCATGTCTAATTGATGATCATACAGCATGAAGGCAATGCACAAATCGCCACCTGTGGCCACGACAGCAGAGTTACTGCAGGATGGGGATGTGTGTTTAATTCAAAAGACGTGGTCACATATTACATCTCCAACCGCTGCTTAATAGGAGGGGTCCAATCCAATCATAAATACTGAACAATTAAAAAGGATAACATTTTTTAAAAAAGTGTTAAACAAAGAACAAAAAACATATTTTGTAAAAAGACAAACATTTTAAAAAAGGCATTAAATCCCATCTACTGGGTCAAAACAATTACTTCAATACTTAACCACAGACATGCCATTTACAAACTGTTACATACCAACAGATTCTACATGCAAGCAAACATCATAAACCACTGCATTTGACTAACAAATTCATCAGGGACCGAGATCAGTTGTGTTTGCATTTGTGCCTTTAATGTTCTGAATGCTGGATAATAAACCAAACAGGTCCTCTGATTCAGAAGTTGAGTCAACGTAACTCAGTTTATAATACAGCATACAAAAGCACTGGGACTATGGGAATGTAATAAAATGAGACTGTAAACTCCAGTCGACGTTTGAAAAGAAGAGAAGGAGTTTCTGGAATAAACTATTCCATATATCCATGGCTGTATTTGAGGACCACAGGACTGGGGAGGTGCAGTTGAAGGTAGGGGTCGGAATACGTTTCCAATTCCACTGTAAGCAGGAATTTACAGCTCTAATGGGACAATAACAGAGAAGACTATACATAACAGTCACAATATGCAGGTCACAATCCAATATGAATCATTGCATGATATGCAAGACAATATAATAATTAGTAGTGATATATTTTTTTAAAAGGCCACACATAAATTAGATTCACACCAACTATAAATCCCTACCTGCTGGATCAGTGGCTGTATAGAGCAGGCCTCAGAACAGCCTCGCTGACGTGTGCTTGCGCAAAAAACGAAATGCTTATTAAGAAAATAAAGTGTTTTTATACTCAGTCTTGAAAAGCAGTCTTTTCTTTGCACTCTAACGTTCAGTAAGTCTAAACTGGTACAAATGGCTTTTGTCCATAAATATTCTAACATAATGTACTCATTATTAAGACCCATTTGCTACACTACAAGTGGCTTCTGTAAGTATCTCGCTTCATTGATATGCTAGCAATGGTTTCACCCTAAATAACTATATGAAAACACTTCTGCCCAATAATATGAGGATACTAGTAATCACTTGTAATCACTGGGGCACAGCCAATGTTTAGAAAAATTAAAATAATTAGGGCTCTTTTGTGTGCTAAGTTTATGAAAAATCAAAAAACAGTGCTCTTTAGAATGTTTTGTAATATGTAAAATGCCAGGAGGGAACTTATTTGAATGCTTTTAAAACTCGGTTTGCTCAATTAAAAAGTGGTCAATGTAAAATATTGTACGAAGCATGATTTTAAAAAAATCTGTCACAACAGGTCAACAACAGCACACATCCTTATGTATCTTTTTTCTGTGATTGCACAGTAGATCTCAAGTTGTAAGCACTGCTAAACAAATGACCTTCAAAACAGCAAAGATGAAAAATGCTCAATCTGCAGTAGCATTCCGCAGAACTATCACTGTTACACTACGGTGGCACACACATTGGCAATACACACGACTACAACGATTTTGAGTTTTGCTTCAGAGACATTAATTCAGTTGACCTGTGCTTCTTCACCAATGAACATGCTGCCCTATAGCGCCACCTGCTGGCAAAGGAGTGAAACAGCTGGACTATTTAAAGGAGTGAAACAGCTGGACTATTTAATTGCTGGTTTAACAGAGGTAGGTATTTCCAATCCAGTGGGAACTGCAAGTTTATATTGGATGCTGCACAGAATCGATTTAGTGGTGTTAAAGATTAAGTAGATTTAAATGGAATTCTTAGTTTTGATGATAGGCAACTGGAACTCAAGAGCAACACCTCCACACAGACACAAGGAGAGACTGGCGAGCTGCGGAAGCACAAGAAGAACCTGACACCAATATCTAGGGGAAGCAGTGAAAGCTGCGAGGAGGGAAGAGGAAATGAACCAAGGACTGGCTGGCTGATATCTTTTCACTTCATTTGTATAGTTTACAATAATTGAATTGTGGAGTGAAGCACATCTGGATTTCAGAGAGGAAGGACAGAGATGAGCAGCTAACAGCGTCCTTGAATGGTTGGACTTCTAAACGTCAAAAGAGTCATTAAAAACTCAGAAGGCAAAATAACACAACTGTAGACTTTAATAGACAGAGACTGGATGGCTCCATGTCAAAAATGTGATCATCAGGTCACATCATAATACTTTAAATTAACATTTTCCTATTCATTTTCCGAGGGCACGATTCGATACTTTTCTTATTTGGTTCATTCAGTTTGGCCATGTTGACAGTAAATTGTAATTTTACTGCATGGAGCCCTCACTGATTCAGTTTTCAATATTTCACATTTTGTTTATGTGTACGTCAGACAGCAGCAGCATAGGATGGGATGCAAAGCTCATATCTCTTTATCATTCAACTGGGTTCTGCTGGGCCCCTTTCTCAAAAGCGTATCCCTCAAGTTTGAAATAAACAAAGAAATAAAAATGCAGCTTAATATTCATTCTGTCACATCCCCATTGGAGCCTATCAGCAGCAACCACACTTCACTGACAATGCAGATCACACTCAGAATGTCAGTGACAAAGAACTTTAAAACATTTATACCATTACATACACAGATTAAATATGCTAATACCTGCTTTTTGTCTTTTTTATTTAGTGTTTCTCTTTCTAAACACAACAGAATAAATGTGCCCTGTATCACTGTGATGATTGACAGCAGCCACTAAAGGCACACTTCAGGAGGCAGGGGATGACAGGAAAGGAAATGAACCAGTAGGACAACATATTTGTTCAAACAAAACAGGTTGAACAAAATGAAAAACACTTTATACAAAATAGTTGTCAAAGTCAAAACAATTCCTGCTTTGTGCTGTTGCAATAGTCAGGACAAGTATTTAACTTGTTTGGGGTGTGTTTCAAACACTGTGTAAACTCTACACACAAACTTCCAGCACATCTCCTTCTAAAGCCCGGGACAGACAGGTGCGGCATGGCACGCGAGGCATTTTCCTGCCTGTATTGCTGCCATTGCTTTCATATGTTGGACAGATCAACGTGGGACAATACCGCTAGTTCCACAGTGCCGCTAAGCGGCACCGCTCAAATCGAAAGCAGAGCGATTTTATTTTTGGCTGCCGCATGGTACAGTTGGTGGATTAACCAATCACAGCCAAGTGCTGAAAACACGTGTTTGCCAGGAAAAATCATGAATGAAACTGTTGTCTACTTGAGACGGGTAGTGCTGCAGAACGAAGGCTCACACAGCGTAGCTCTCGCAGGGAGCTCACACAGGGCAATGCTGCAGAACGAAGGCTCGCGCAGGGTAGCTCACACAGGGCAATGCTGCAGAACGAAGGCTTCCACAGCGTAGCTCTCGCAGGGAGCCCACACAGGGTAGTGCCGCAGAACGAAGGCTTCCACAGCGTAGCTCTCACAGGGCAGCTCACTCGCTGGAGTTAAATGGCCAAGAGCTTGTGAGAAAACTGCGTGAGACACAGTAAACACAGATCTCTGCTTTGCGTTGGAAAGCAGAAGTGGAACAGTTGAAAAGAAGCTGGATAAATTTGGGGACATCATCTACGCATATGGAAGCGAGAGGTTTGGAGTTGAAAAAAGGAAGGAAAAAGTACAAACTATTCCTGGAAAGTCTAGACGGCAGCAGGAGACTGAACGCTTAGTTAGAGAAAGGAGACAGCTGAGGAAGCAATGGAGAAGAGCAGAAGAAAGTCAGAAGGAGGGACTCAATCTCTTACAAAGGGTCATAAAAGATAAGCTTGCAACATTGAGCAGAGCTCAGCGCCTCTGAGCGCTACCAAAAGGAGGAGCGTGCGAGAACTAACCTTTATAAAGACCCATTCAAATTTGTAAAGAAGTTATTCAACAGTGAGAAGAATGGCACACTAAAAGCATCTAAGTTTGAGCTGGAGAGATATTTGGAGGAAACACATACCGATTCAAAAAGGCAGGAGCCTATGTCAGTTCCTTCAAACATCCCACCTACCAATCCACCAGAACACCAAATGGAGGACTGTGCTAAGTGGAAAGAAGTAGAGCGAGCTGTGAAAAAAGCAAGGGCTTCGTCATCTCCAGGGCCTAGTGGAGTTCCGTACAGAGTGTACAAGAGTGCTTCAGGAGTTCTACGAATCCTGTGGAAATTGATGAAAGTGGCATGGAAAAAACAGGTTGTACCAAGAGCATGGCGCCGAGCAGGAGGAGTCTTTATACCTAAAGAAAAAGATTCTACAAGCATCAGTCAGTTTCGCCCTATTTCCCTATTAAACGTAGAAGGCAAGATTTTCTTTAGCATTATTGCTCAGAGATTGTCAACTTACCTTTTAAAAAACTGCTTCATTGACACTTCAATACAAAAAGCGGACATTCCAGGTTTCCCAGGATGCTTAGAACACATCAATGTGATCTGGCAGCAAATTCAATCAGCTAAAAAGGATAGGAAGGAGCTCCATGTGACATTCCTGGATTTGGCTAATGCATATGGTTCAGTGCCACATGAACTTCTTTGGGCAGCCTTTGATTTTTTCAGTGTACCGATGACAATAACAAATTTAGTGAAAGCCTACTTTGGAGATTTGCAATTTAGTTTTTCAACTTCAGAATTCAGCACTACATGGCAATGCCTAGAAGTTGGAATAATGGCAGGATGCACCATTTCTCCACTGGCTTTTACCATGGCAATGGAAGTAATCATTAGGGCATCAAAATGGGTAGTGGGAGGAGAGCGCTTGGCTTCTGGAATGCAACTACCACCAATTCGAGCAAACATGGATGACATGACAACCATGACTACAACAGTAGCCTGCACAAATCGGTTATTGGGCAAATTAACCAATAACATTGAATGGGCACGAATGCAATTCAAGCCCACTAAATCAAGGAGCATCTCTATAATTAAAGGTAAAGTAATAGATAAAACATTCTTCATTAATGGTGAGGCAATACCAACAGTGTCTGAGAAGCCAGTGAAAAGTCTTGGGAGATGGTACGACGGGGATCTAAAGGACACAGTTCATGTGGGAGAAGTTAGACAACAAGCAGTGGAAGGGTTGAAGAGCATAGACATCAGCGCTTTACCAGGCAAACTAAAACTCTGGTGCTTTCAGTTTGGTCTACTGCCGAGGTTGCTGTGGCCACTGACTGTGTACAAGGTGTCTTTGACAACAGTAGAGAAGCGGGAAGCTTTAATCAGTTCATACATCAGGAAATGGTTGGGAGTTCCACGCTGCCTCAGCAGAGTGGGCCTCTATGGTAAAGGAATACTGCAGCTACCAGTCTCCGCTCTAACCAAGGAGTTTAAGTGCGCCAAGGTCCGACTGGAAATGACATTAGTAGAGTCACGCGACATATGTGTAAGGGAGGCAGCACCTGTGTTGAAAACTGGAAGAAAGTGGGCGGCACAAAAAGCTGTGGAAGATGCAAAGGCTGCCCTTCGAATTGGTGATATCATGGGGCAAGTTCAGCATGGAAGAAGGGGTCTTGGTCTCAGTTCAGCTCCTCCTAGATGGCACAAGGCAGCCCCAGCTCAACAGAGGAAGCTGGTAGTCAACGAGGTGCAAAAGCAGGAGGAGAGGATGAGGTGCGTAAAGGCCATTTCCCAAGCCAAGCAGGGAGAATGGATGAGATGGGAGAATGTGGAACAACGCAAGATTGGCTGGCAAGACCTATGGTCAATGGAACAGAGCAGGATCAGTTTCCTCATCAGGTCAACATATGATGTTCTCCCATCACCACAGAACCTAAACCTCTGCTAGAGACTGGAAAATGCTGGCAGACGTTGGTCAACGGCTTATTTTTCCACCTAAGATTGCCACCACTAACCTTCGACCAGATATTGTGCCATGGGAGGATGCTGTAGATGAGGCGTATGAGAGGAAGAAACTCTGGTATTTTGAAGTGGAACAGCGAGGATGGAGAGTCCGGGTTTACCCAGTGGAGGTGGGTTGTCGAGGATTTGCGCCACACTGTACAACCCGGTTTCTCAGAGACGTCGGATTCAGTGGCCAAGAGTTGCGTTTGCACAGTGAAGAACTTATCTGAAGCAGCAGAGAGGAGCAGCAACTGGCTGTGGTTGAGACGGAAATATTCTGGCTGGGGATCTCAAGCACAATAGAAAGAAAGAAACGCTGATGTACAGATAAGTAAGCTGGGCTGAGTTGAGTGGGGGACAGAGGGGGGTGATACTGGGACGCCAGAATCACCGTCAAGCCCTCTTGAGGTGTCGTGGGCTAGTCGACGAAACACAGAGGATGGAAGGTGCCCACTTGAAGACCCCAGAGAGGTACCCTACTTAGCTCAATCCAGACGGTTGTCATGCTGATGCGCTGGGGAGACCGCACTGTGGTTGATCCCCGGAGCCAGCATCGCAGCCGTTGTGTGTGCTGATGCGCTAGGGAGGCAAATAAGCTGATCCCTGGAGCCAGCATTACACTTCAGCCATCAACACCAGGCAGAAGGATATCTACATCATCATATGGAAGGAAATGCAAATGGATGGAGACACAGATGGATCACATTAGTTTACTGTAGAGCTACGTCTTAGTTGGTGCTTATCTTGGCGAGAGCCGAGTTCAAATCAGCATGAAGTTTTAACATCTACTCTCGTGTAATGGAAGTCGTGTGTTTCTTTGCTAAGCTCAAATCGCTCAGATCGCTAAGCTCAGATAGCTCATTTCATACACCTCCATATAGATGACAGAAAAACAACGTTGAAAAACAAACCAAGGTTTTTATTTAGTAGATTGTATGGGGGCATTACAGCTATGGCCAAAAGTTTTGCATCACACTCTAAAGATCCCTATCAGGGGCGATGTATAAAATACTGACATGCCTGTCCTTTTATGAAATATGGGAGGGATCAAACACTTCAGGGTGCTTGGACACCTCCGTAGACAACAGTTTCATTCATGAATTTTCCTATCAAGCACGTGTTGTCAGCACTTGGCTGTGATTGGTTAATCCACCAATGGTACCGCGCGGTAGTTAGAAAAAATCGGTCTGGATTCGATTTGAGCTGTACCGCTCAGTGTCACTGCATCCTGCAGACTGCTGGGCACTGGGGCTGAAACTTTGGATTTTTTCTCCCATTTTTCATGGATAATGTACCGATGGTGAAGAGGTTGTAGCAGTGCACATCTTACAAAGAAACAAGTATAGAATATTTTAAAATCAACTGCCTCATTCTGGCCACGTGGGTTTCGTTTTGATCTTGTTGGGGAGTTGACCAGGTTAGAGGCGGGTTTGTAACTCAGGTGTGCAGGGTAGCTGCTAGGACTCATCTGAGGATTATTTTACAGCGAACTACTTTGGAAATTACCTACAACAGGAATTATAACCCTTTTCAAAAAAAAAAAAAAGAAACCACATTATTTTTCCTTTTTTTCTGTTGAGCTCCTTTAGCAGAAATGACAGCCTCTCCAGTACAGCTACCACAGTACAGAATAGCATATGATTTGCACTGTGCAGCTGGATTGGGTGTGCTGCTCGTTGCTTGTGTTCTTTTCAGAACTGCTGTTCTGGTTCATTTGTCATGAGTTTCTCACCAGGAACACCCTTGATAACACGATATAGGTCTCTGCATCGCTGCACAAGCAAAGCTAGAAAGGGGAGCGTGCAAAATAGTTTACTTCAAAATAGGTACACTTGCACACAGTTTTTGAAGGAACTCGGCAGGTAGGTTGGCCCAAACATCTTGGAGAACTAACCACAGTTCTTCTGTGGATTTAGGCAGCCTCAGTTGCTTCTCTCTCTTCATGTAATCCCAGACAGATTCGATGATGTTGAGATCAGGGCTCTGTGGGGGCCATACCATCACTTCCAGGACTCCTTGTTCTTCTTTACGCTAAAGATAGTTCTTAATGACTTTCACTGTATGTTTGAGGTCGTTGTCATGCTGCAGAATAAATTTGGGGCAATCAGATGCCTCCCTGATGGTATTGCATGATGGATAAGTATCTGCCTGTACTTCTCAGCATTGAGGAGACCATTAATTCTGACCAAATCCCCAACTCCATTTGCAGAAATGCAGCCCCAAACTTGCAAGGAACCTCCACCATGCTTCACTGTTGCCTGCAGACACTCATTCGTGTACCGCTCTCCAGCCCTTCGGCGAACAAACTGCCTTCTGCTACAGCCAAATATTTCAAATTTTGACTCATCAGTCCAGAGCACCTGCTGCCATTTTCTGCACCCCAGTTCCTGTGTTTTCGTGCATAGTTGAGTCGCTTGGCCTTGTTTCCACGTCGGAGGTATGGCTTTTGGCCGCAAGTCTTCCATGAAGGCCACTTCTGACCAGACTTCTCCGGACAGTAGATGGGTGTACCAGGGTCCCACTGTTTTCTGCCAGTTCTGAGCTGATGGCACTGCTGGACATCTTCCGATTGCGAAGGGAAGTAAGCATGATGTGTCTTTCATCTGCTGCAGTAAGTTTCCTTGGCCAACCACTGTGTCTACGGTCCTCAACGTTGCCCGTTTCTTTGTGCTTCTTCAAAAGAACAACACGCACTGCCGCTACAATATGCTGAAATGAAGTACCACTTTTACACCCTAATGCCCATTACAACAGGGCCTCTGTTTCTACACAAATGACAACAAAGTCTCTGCATAAATTATGTCTTTTCACATACAGGATATTATGCACATCTATACACATTTAATTTTAGTTGGAGTGCAAATTTGATAGGTTAGTTAACAATTTTAAAAAACAAGGTTGGGTATTATGACAGCATGCACTTGTTGTAAGATCTTATTTTTTAAAACATTTTTTTGATTATTTTTCTTTTCCCCCAAATCATACGGGTTAATGTTTGAAAAATAAGTTCCGAAAAATTCACAGATAATTTTACTACTGTAGTAATAAAAAAAAACGAAAATGCGGAACACTACGAATACTAATGCTATACTGTGACATTTACTTTGTACACTCATGCTAGCCTACATATTAAGGAGGCTGTGTGGTCCGGTGGTTAAAGAGATGGGCTAGTAACCAGGAGATCCCCGGTTCAAATCCCACCTCAGCCACTGACTCCCTGTGTGACCCTGAGCAAGTCACTTAACCTCCTTGTGCTCCGTCTTTCGGGTGAGACGTAGTTGTAAGTGACTCTGCAGCTGATGCATAGTTCACACACCCTAGTCTGTGTAAGTCGCCTTGGATAAAGGCGTCTGCTAAATAAACTAATAATAATAATAATAATAATAATATTACCAAACAAAATACCGTTGGTGCTGTCGAAAGAAAACTGATGACCCAGCTGGAATGTATTAACATTTAACCATGTTTTATTAATTTAATTAAAACGCTACCGAGAATTATAAATGCTTAACTTCTTTAAGATTTTATTAAATAATGTTATAACAATATAGACGTTAGGCGATATCACGGTTGTTTGGCCAAAAATAAAAACAAGAAAACAAAAATCTGTCCGCCACTAGATGTCACTATTGACCATCACTCGCAAGACCCACTTGTTCTCTCTTTCTTTCCATGCTCTTTAAGCCTGATATCTGCTATTAGCTGCTGTGTTGCTGCTACTATTTCATGTATTATGCTACTATCATGTATTATGCACTTTCCGCTGTATTTAATGTATTATGCATTTTGGTTTTACTGCATCTTGTAAAGCGCTTTGTGATGGCGGTCCACTATGAAAGGCGCTATATAAAATAGATAGATTGATTGATTGATTGATCTTCATATTAGAACACTTTTCATTTAAGCACTGGTCCTGTACATATTTATTTTAACTTACTTTTATAACAAAGTTTATGTGTATATTCAAAATTAAAATATTCACTAAATGCTTATTCCCTAGAAATAAAATCAAATGGAAATAAGTGAAACAAATATCAATAATTAACACGTAATAACATTAATAACAACAACAATAACTATTTAGACAAAATCGTTTGTACTGTAGACCCAAATGTGCCTATTGCACAGTATAATGACATTTGTTTAGCATCAGTATATAAGCTACATAAGTATTGTGTAAACATATTTTCTGTATTTCAATAAATATACAGCTTTGTATGTTTTGAAAAGGAGGGTCGTGGGTTCGATCCCAGATGGGGGACACTGCTGCTGTACCCTTGAGCATGGTACTTTACCTAGATTGCTCCAGTAAAAACCCAACTGTATAAATGGGTAAATGTATGTTAAAATAATATGTAAAAAAAAAAATGTAATTGTATGTAAAAATAATGTGATGGCTTGTAACAATTGTAAGTCGCCCTGGATAAGGGCGTCTGCTAAGAAATAAATAATAATAATACCACAAAATAAGCTTGTCCTCGTAGTTAAAACACAGATTGCCTGTAAACCACTGGTTTACATTTTCATTTTTACATTTTTAATTTTTAATTAAAAAAAGGTTCTCCCAGATAGCAGGGGTTTGACATCTTTTGACACTACATTATCTGAAAACCAAATTGATGTCAGTCCAGAATGATTTAGATTACTTTCATCCCTCACCACTACTTTCTCTAATTATGTGAGGCTTCATTGTTTCATTTTTATATTTAATATTCTGAAATGTTATGTTTTTTACAGTTAACATACTTCAGTGTCGTAACATTGGCGACTATCAGGAGGCTCATGGCAAAATTTAGGGAGGAGTGTATGTGATTTTATACCAGGTAGTGTGGTTATTTGAATAAAAGGTTGATTTGCAATTTGTAATTGTATCAGGGAGGGTGGTTAATTAACTTGAATAGAGTTGTTTGCATTTGGATTGGTCTCCACACAGCCTCCTGTAGTGGTGTGATCCCTTTTGAAGTGTGTGAAATTATTGTCTGTAGAGCAGTTAGCAGCTGTGCCAGTTCCCTTGCAAAGTGAGGTGGAACCTATTTAAGGGTGGGTATATAATAGTGGTCAGTCTACAGGAACCAGGGACTGAGGCAGATGGGTAGTTCCTGCTTCAAGTAATTTTAAATTAACTACATTTGGTAACTTTGTAAGGTGGTGTTTGAATTAGCTGAGTTAGTGTGTGATTAGTACCAGGTGAGTGGTTAAATTGAATAGAAGATGATTTGCTATTTGATTGGTTTCCACACAGTTTAGTTGGTTCTTTTGCCACACAGTTGTTATATTAATTAGGCAGACTATTTCCGCGCCAGCAAACAGAAGAGCCTCAACAAAAGAGCCGGGAGTCTAGCTGTGGGAGTCAAGCTGTGGGAGTCAAGCTGTGGGAGTCAAGCTGTGGGAGTCAAGCTGTGGGAGTCAAGCTGTGGGAGTCTAGATGTGGGAGTCTAGCTGTGGGAGTCCAGCGAGGGGAGGCCTGCGCCGAGACGCTGTTTGAATAGATCCCAACCTAACAGCGCTCTGGAACAAGCCATCTACTAGTCAGGTCTGTACCCTCTGCCCCACCGCTCCCACTGTACCTATTTGCCTCGCCTGTCCTGCTATGACTATCTCTCACATCCCTGTTCTGTCCTCTCGCCCTCATCCTCTGCCCTCTCGTCGCCGCTGCTCCTCCAACCCCTCTAACCTCATCCCTCTGCCTCTCCCCCCCCTCCCGCACACTCTCTGGTGCACTCTGGAACTGTCACTCTTCTGCTAACAAAGCTGATTTCATCTCTGCCTTTGCCTCCCACCTCTCTCTCAATTTCCTTGCTCTCACTGAAACCTGGCTGTCCCCTGATAACGCTGTAACTCCTGCTGCCCTGTCCTCTCTGTACATCCTGTCCCATACCCCGCGTCTCACTGGACGGGGAGGTGGGACTGGTCTTCTCCTCTCTCCCTCCTTATTCTTTTCTGTCCCCTCCGACCTCTCATCACTCTCTGTTAATACCTTTGAATTTCATGCAGTCCAACTAACCTCTCCCTGTCAACTCCTGCTAATTGTACTGTACCATCCCCCTGGGCCTCTTGCTTACTTTCTGGATGAACTCGACTATCTACTCTCCTCCCTCCCCTCTCTGTCTACCCCAACTGTCCTGTTAGGTGACTTCAATATCCATCTCTCCAACCCCAGCCACTGCCGGATTCCTCCCTCTCCTTCACTCCTTCGACTTCTGTCTCTCTCCATCCCCTCCTACCCACAAGGCTGGCCGTCAACTGGACCTCACCTTCTCCAGGGCCTGCTGCTCTCCTTTTCTCTGTCTCTCCCCTCTCTCCCTGCTCCTCCTACCCCCACTGTCATCTCTCACCATAACCTCCGCTCTCTCTCCCCCTCTGTCCTTGCCTCCACTGCTCTCTCTCACCTCCCTCCTATCGACTCCTTCTCACAACTCTCTGTAGACTCTGCTACCTCCACCCTCTTCTCCTCCCTCACCTCCTCCCTCGACTCCCTCTGTCCCCTCACCTTCCAACCTGCTCGCCCCTCCCCTCCCCAACCCTGGCTCTCCTCTGCGCTCCGCTCAGCAAGAATCACACTGAGATCTGCTGAAAAGGAGGTCCCGGGTTCAAATCCCACCTCAGCCACTGACTCATTGTGTGACCCTGAGCAAGTCACTTAACCTCCTTGTGCTCCGTCTTTCGGGTGAGACGTAATTGTAAGTGACTCTGCAGCTGATGCATAGTTCACACACACTAGTCTCTGTAAGTCACCTCGGATAAAGGCGTCTGCTAAATAAACTAATAATAATAATGAAAAGAAATGGAAGAGAACCAAACTCCCTGCTGCCTTAGACCTTTACCGCACTCTCCTCTCCTCCTTCTCCTCTACTCTCTCCTTTGCTAAATGTACTTATTTCCAATCTGTAATCCAAGCCTCCACTAACAACCCACAAAAACTATTCTCTACCTTCTCCTCCCTCCTAACCCCCCTCCTCTATCTCCCCTGATGACTTTGCCTCCTTCTTCTCTTCTAAAATCTGTATCAAACTCTTTAACACCTCTCCTCCCCTGCACCCCTCCTACTCCAACCCCTACACCCACTGCATCCCCTACTAACTCACCCTCCTTCTCCACCTTCTAAGCCCCTCTCAGACTCTGACCTCTCCTCCCTGCTCCAGGGTCACAAACCCACCACGTGTGCCCTGGACCCCCTCCCCACTCACCTCTTTCAAGCTGCTGCTCCTGCTCTACTTCCCTTCATCGCCTCCCTTCCCAGAAAAGCCTCTATCATTCCCCTCCTCAAAAAACCTACCCTCGACCCCACCTCCCTCCAAAGCTACCTTCCTGTCTCCCTCCTACCCTTCCTCTCCAAAATGCTTGAGCGGACTGTACACCGCCAGCTCTCTGCTTTCCTGTTCAACCACTCTCTGCTCGACCCTCTCCAATCCTCAAACTCAATCTCTCTAAATCTGACCTCCTTTTCTTTCCCTCCTCCTCCTCCTCTGATCTCTCTATCTCTGTTCCTCTGGAATCTACCACACTGTCTCCCTCTTCCTCCACTAAGAACCTCGGAGACACCCTGGACCCCTGCATCTCTTATTCCCAGCACTCCTGCACGCACTTGCCGATTCTTCCTGAGCAACATCCGAATAATCCGACCCTTCCTCACCAACTATGCCACCCAGCTCCTGGTCCAGGCCTTGGTACTCTCCCGTCTAGACTACTGCAACTCCCTCCTGGCTGGCCTCCCTGCCGCCGCCACCCGTCCGCTCCAGCTCATCCAGAACTCTGCTGCTCGCCTGGTGTTCTCTCTGCCTCGCTTCTCCCACACAACTCCACTACTCCGCTCACTCCACTGGCTCCCGATCACCGTTCGCATCCAGTTCAAGACTCTTGTACTAGCCTACAGATGCCTTGACCAGACTGCAACCAGCTACCTCCAGACCCTCATCTCTCCCTACACCCCCACTCGACCTCTCCGCTCCGCCTGCACTAGAAGACTGGCTCTACCTCCTCTACGCTCCCCTGCCTCCAGAGCCCGCTCCTTCTCCACCCTCACCCCACAGTGGTGGAATGACCTTCCTACGGATGTCAGGACTGCCCAGTCCCTGACCACATTCTGGCACCTCCTGAAGACTCACCTCTTCAGAAAACACCTGTAGAACAACTCTGTTTTTCCCCCGGTTCACTTATCACCCTTCCTTAAATGCGCTTTACTTGCTCTTATCTGCCCCCTATTTTACTGCATTTAATCCTGTACTTCAGAGTACTGTAATCTGCCAAGTGTTTAATCTGTAGTATTTTGTATTTAATTATATCCTGATGTAACTATCACTGGCACTGTTATCTGCTGTATTATTGAATTGTATTTTGTCACACTTGTACTTTTGCTTGAACCAAAGTCATTGTATTTATCATTGTATTTATCTTGCTCTTAATTGTATTATTACTTGCACTGTGATTCTTGAAATGTATTTGTTTACGACTGTAAGTCGCCCTGGATAAGGGCGTCTGCTAAGAAACAAATAATAATAATAATAATAATCAGTAATCTGTGGTTGAAGTACAGTCTCAGGGGAAAGAAGGGCAAGATGGCTTCCATAGAGCATCCCGTCTGCCACGTTGTGATCAGTAAGTACATATAGACTAGTTATAAAACAGCACACATCTTGTCACTGAAAGTATAGGTAAGATTACATGATTGTTTAGCTTAATTTCCTGGATTATTTGTTTAAAAAAGGTATAGATACATAGACTATAAGTAAAGATACCTATCTTTTGAAAGAAAACTAGCAATGCAAGGATACTGTGCAAGCCCAGCCAAGTCTATAGCAGGAGGAACAGATCAAAAGTTATATAGGTGCAGTATAAACAGGTGAGTTTTGAAGAAATGGCAAAAGGCAGTATACGACGGAATAGTCCTCAGATGCTCTGGCAGCTGGTTCCACCAGAGGTGAAAAGAAGAAATGAGCCTGAGTGAATGGAGAGTAATGAGAAGGCATGACCAGCAGTCAGGCGGTAGAAGAAGACCAGAGAGGGTAAAGGGGCATGGGTAAGCAGGACTGTAAGGAGACACAATAGATTTGAGATAGGAGGGGGAAATGTGGTGAAAACAGTAGTAGGCAAGAACACAGAATTAAATCGCTGGGGCAGGAAACCCATGGAGAGTGCAGAACAAAGGTGTGGCATGAATGAAGCTGGACATGGGTTTGTGCTAGAATGACCGGTTTTATTTTTATTCATTTATTGTCCATTATAAAAAAAAAAGTGTGCTGATTTGAAAGTAGCCTATTTTTTAAATATATTTTTTGGATTTCAAAACTTGAAAGTAAATGATCACGAAAGTTTTCTAATGAGTAATGTGAGAATGAATTAATGTTTTGGCTCTGTGCCTCGTGCTGTTATGTCTAGAATAAACACGAGTCGTGTAAATTATATTAATGCACAATGTATTAGATATAATGTTACTGTTTTCAGATACTTGTTTTTATATTTATTTTATATACAGTACACACACAACACACACACAAGATTGATATTGGGTGTATATACAGTAAGAAGCACAGGGGATACCAAATTGCTGTCACCTGGACACCAGACCAAACAATGGACACACACGCACACACACAAGACTGTGAGGTAAAGCGCTAGTTCATGGATTTATTACAAAATAAAATATTTAAACAAAACACTTTTCAAAACAAATAAACAGACAATAAACAAACACCGCTAACATTTTTTCCCCCCCAATTTGGAATAGCCAATCATTTTGCCCCTCACAGCAGCAGCAACTCCCTGCACAGCTCGGGAGAACTGAAGGTTCAGTGGGCATCCTCCAATCCCACGACTGAGCCAGCTTCCTCTTTTTCACCCAGGAACTCGAGATCTGATGTCAGGGTGCTACCAGCCTCAGGAGGACACCTCTGCCAGCCCTGCAGGTATATGCTCTGAGCTCACTGGGCACCTGCCTAGCAGGATTCGCTGTAGCACGATGAGGAGAAACAGTCCCTTCCGGTTTTGCCTCCCTAACCCATGATGCGCCAGAGCCAATGCCACGCTCCCTCTGGAATCCCCAGTAAAGACTGGCTATTTCGCACAGCCAGGACTCACCCTGCACACCACGTGGCTGTGCTTTTACCAGGTGAGCCACTGGGGGAAATTGTGCTTTATTTTTTTTTTTTACTAAAAAACTTTTCCTTATTTATTATTAATCTAAAAGCACCCAGGTAGAGGTTAATGATAACCAGGGATCCTAGTAATCTGTTTGCTGCGGAATAATACAGAAAAACGCAAAATTTCTGTTTTCAGAGATTTTTTAGTTTTACACTTGGGGAGTGGCAAAAAACATGCAAGACTTTTTTTGTTTGTTTGATAATAACCAAATCAATACACATATAATATGAACATTAACACAGGCAACTCTGCTTTAAATTTACGCAAACATACATGTCTAATAAAACTGCTTCCGGTATTCAAGTTCAGTTTACTTCAGTATTCAGAGCGGTTCAAAGATGCCGAAAACAATCAAAATCACCCCTAAAGATCAGGTCAACGAGTTTGGTAAGGACGAATTTCACGTCGATGGTAATGTGCTGTTACACTTGTAGGGGAACCATTGAAGAACACATGGGAAGCGCTGAAAATAAATTGAATGCAAGGAAACGTAAACAAGATGAGGCCGAAACAACAGGGCCATCGAAAACACTTAGTCTTACAACTTACAAAGAACAGTGTGAAACTGCTGTTTCAGATTTTGTCAAAATGTGTGTGTGGCAAAGTGCCCACCCCTTGTGTCCTTATTATTATTAAAGGAGACTGGCAAAAAAGCCGGTCTCATAATGCGTGGTTGGCGTGGATGGGAAATCTTGTGGGAATGTGGCTGGAGCCTTAAGGTAATTATTGTTTAATAAGTTAATTAAGGCTCCAGCCACAGCATAAGACCCACTCCGGGCTCATTAAGCTGGAGAGTGTCAGAGATGAACGACGAGAGTCTGAATAAACCGAGATAAATCAATTGCTTTAGTAATATAGACTTGATTACACCGCTTTGTACCGTGTTTGTGTATTTTGTTTTGGCCCATGTGCCCTTTTCTTTTGTGTTTTATAACAGTGTTTTTTGTTATTATTTAATAAAAGTACTGCTACGGCAGTTTAGTACCGTACCTTTTGTTTTTGCACTTCTTCCTGGTCTGTGATGTTATCTCACACACCACTCAAGCCCATCTTTGTGTAAAACGACATTCCTCTACAAAGTGGATCAACTGGCAGTTTGTGATTTTTTTCAGCAAGCACATTAGGGAGGTGGTGCCATTCCAAAGTCAGACCAATTGTAGCTGGAATGCTGCAGCTCTATTTGAACAATAGCCATCCGGATGATGAAGACTAACTCGGAGTTGAACTAACAAGAATTTTCTTTTTTTTTTTTTACAACAGGGAACTATTTGTAATATTTGAAGTAAAAAAAAAAAAAACTAAAAAAAAACTTTTGTTTATTGATTAGTGGCGCTGGTAAGCTTGTAACTTAGGATTTGAAAGTGTAACCATTTTTGTTTTATTTATTTAGCAGACACATTTATCCAAAAGCGACTTACATTTCAAGATTAGATATTATATGACCAGGGGCACACAGTACCTGTAAAAGGACCAGAGGGACAGCCTGTGTGTTATTTAAAGCTAAGGATTTCCAGGAAGGGGTTGTGTTTCCTTTGACCAAACACATTTTGTGTTGCATTTTAACAAAAGCGTTCCTATTGCATTTTAAATACCAAGCACACACATAATAAATAATAAAAACATTAAAAAGTGTATTTGTTTACTGGTCTGCTGTTTGTGTCTCCAGCCTGCAGTTCCAAGCAGAGCTACGGTATCTGTTCCTTACAGATGTGTAGTGTTGAAAGAGTTAAAGGAGGAAACAGAGCACACCAGCACAAATTGACCATGTGCCTGTAGTATTGCTCAGGTTTGACTGACAAGATGAGCATTTCAAGAACAAGTGCCTGACTGGTGTTTGATACGCTAGGAAAGTCTCTTGTCCTGAACATTTGCAGGACAGGGGTGTGGAGAACGGAGACAGCTGTCTAAGGGAACCATTTCTTTCCTGGTTTCTTCAGCGACAACAAATCCTTTGTTCAGACTGGCTGATATATCATTTCAAATATTCAAAGGAAACCAGCCAGAGAGACTTCAACAGCACATGAAGCAGTCATCAGTGTAGAATCATCTTGTCTGGAGCAACGACAGGAAATGTGATAACATGGCTGCTATGGAAGCACTGAAACAACAGCAAGAACGAGCACTGATTTCTATGTAGCCTTTCCATTACGGCATGACAGTAACACATCTAGAAGTTAACAAAGCGATGTCGAAGCGTCCTGTGGAACTGGTTTCTATTTAGGTTTCATGTACAGCAAGTGTGGAACTTAATATTATAAATCCTCAGAATGCCACTTGTTTATCTAAGAGCATTCAAATACTGGAGTGGAAATTCTGATACTAACAGCCACTATGAAAAAGTACTGCAAAAAAAACACACTAGTACTTGGCAAAATAATTATAATAGACTAACTATTGTTAGACTTAGACATTAAAACACTTGAGGTAATAAGCAACAAAAAGATACACCCTTACAGTGAATTCTATATCTAGATATTATTTATATCAGAAAGTGTGGGGTACACAGTTCCTTACTTGTAAAGTGCAGCAGAATTGTCTGGTTCATGCAGTTCCTGGGACCGGTATGCACAGAACAACAGCATCTCTTAAATACATGAGCATAATTTCATCAAAGTTAATTGTCACTGATTGGTACTCAATAGTAAATGTGAGGGAAGGACAGCTTTTCCTGTTTTGAAATCAACACATTCATGAATGGATTTATTTAATACCCTCCGATAAATACTCCTGGCTCAGGTTCGTTTGCCCCTTTAAAATCAGCAGACCCAGACACAGAACGGTAATTTTTAGTACTTTTATTATTTACAGAAATAAAAGAAACAAAAACAAAAACCTAACTCCATCAAGGAGTGCTAAACTAAACTTTGATCATGATCCCTATTCTATAAACCAGTCGGCTAAGCCGTTTAGCGGTTGCAAAAACACAATTTTCACACGCAGTTTTTCCAATTCTATAGTTTTAGTTTCAGTTTCAGGATACATAAGTTGCATGCCAAATTGTCAATGATGTTAAGATAATATTAAGAGTTCAGACATTTTACCGTCGATTTGAGAAAACAGCAATGTTTATTGTATAACTAATTTATTTTGTTGTATTCTCAATCATTTAACGATTCATGACTTAATTGTTTCATTTTTTTTTATTCGTTTCATTTTCATTGTCCAAAAGTATGTCTTGGTATTGCAAGTATGTCTTACTGTGAAATGTGCATTCCGATGATAACAATGTTCCCCTTAGTGATTAAAACCACGAAGTTGAAAGGTGGAACAGAACGGCATATTTGATGGAGCCATGATCTCGATTAGCTGCAGAGTTTTTTTCAGCATTAAGTTATTACGTTGAATGTTAGGACTGCTGTTATTTTCTTTTAAGGCTGCATCATAGGCATTGTTGTTTCTATAGACAGGAAGTAACTGCATTTATTGATACAGACGGATAACTTGTCACACCATTTTTCCTTTCAGTGCAGAGTTATCTGGAGTTTACTTTATTTAATGCTTTTTTGTTTGATTTTGAGAAAATGAAAACCTATGAACACCAATACACTAGCCTACCTGGCTAGGAAAAAAAAAATGGAACCAGCATTTCATTTCGTTCGAACCTGAAAAGAACGAAATAAGCCATTCGGAACCGAAGCTGAAAATTCTGGTTCGGTTTGGAGCCGAACCAGAACGGAAAAATAATCCGGTTTGAATCCCTGCTTTTTACCTCTCCTTAAGATCAAATGCAAAACGGGCTTATAATTCTTAGAGAGTGCAGATAGGGTCATGGTTACTATGGAACACATATAGGAAACCATATGCACTCTATCCAAAAATGACCTTGCCTCTGACCTTTGACTTCTCCTTAAGTTCACTCGTAGGTAGACCATTGTTGAACACATGGCAAGCGCTAAACATAAATTGAATACAAGGAAACGTAAACAAGATGAGGCTGAAACAGCAGTGCCATCGAAAACACTGAAACAGCAAAACTGGCTTATAACTGCTTAGAGAGTGCAGATAGGGCCATGGTGACTATGGAACACATATAGGAAACCATATGGGCTCTATCCAAAAACCTTAACATTGGCCTTTGACCTATGAAGTTTGTTAAAAGTAAAGTTGCTGCGTCAAAAAACATGGAGGACACGAGCAACTTAAATTTTAGTATATATTGTACAATTAATCTATGGTAGAATATAGCACAGACTACAAAGTTTAAAGACCAGTAGAGGCCAATGGACTGCTATGCCACATGGGGAAATATGGTCATAGGTCACATTGTCTTGCAGAGGGATAAACTAGGTCATTGATAGCCAGTTAATTCCTCTGCCACAATATAACAACCCACAGCTTTGGCTGAACGTTGAGGGTGTTCAGATGTGGAACGAGATGTGAGCGAAAGAGAAACTAAAAGCTTAAACATACTGTAACAATTGCTACGCATGCTGATTATACACCAGCACAATAGTGTTTCGTGTCTGTTTTTGTATCTGTCTGTTTGTTTTGAGTTCAGTGTTTGTTTCTGTTTTGTTTAAACATTTTATTTTTCAATAAATCTGCACACCAGTACTAAAACAATTACAGCATAAAACTTAGCATAAAATGGAATAAACACAGAGATGGAAATAAGACTCCTATTGCATAGTAGTGATTTCTAATTCCTGGTTTTACTATGAGTTTAAAAAGACACATATGAGCTTGTTACCCATACACTGGGGCTAAATCAAGCTTGTAGTAACACCTGGCATGGGTAAAAAGTGCTATGCAATAAAGTCTTATTTTCATCCCTCAAACAGGAGAAAACAAATGCATGTCAGCCTGGTAAACGCACGCACACACACACACACACACACACACACACACACACACACACACACACACACATTTTGAGGTTGTTGGGTGACCTAAGCTTTCCAGAAGCTTTTTTCTGTAACATTCTAAAGGTAGCCTGCTCTCTCAAGGTGAAACAATGGAGTAGGAGCTGCCAGTGAAAGAGTCTGGGAACCAGGAGTGAAACAGTTAAATATGAAATCCATTAAAAAAACACTAACTTTGTTGCAGCAACTCCAACTGGGACACGGTACTATCTATAGACAAACCTGAGCAACTGCTCACAGACAAATGGTAAACAAGGGAGTCTACAACTCAGGTTTATTATTGTCTTGGAGATGGATCCTCATGCCCCACCACCGACAAGCTGAAGGTAATTTCCCTTCATGTGAATTACTGTCTAACAGGGGACATGAGGCAGACACAGAGCATTGGTGTTGACAGACTGCACAGGCATTCAGATTTATTTACAACATGCTTGCTGACACTAGGGTACCAGTAATGGTAGCCCTTGTGTCACATTTAATAAAGAAAAGAAAACAAAGCTCAAAGTAAAAGTTTGCCACACGATGGGGTGGTTTAATCAAGCTTGTTATTACCAAGCGTAAAACAAAAAGCAAATTGAAAACATTTGTGAGAAAAAGACAGGCAGTGCAAACTTGAAGAAAATACTACAGAACCCACAGCACCAGTTCATCCACACATCATTAGCAGCCACAAATCCTTACGAAAGAACATGCACGCTATATCCTAAATACTATCGCAAACACATGGAAGCAGATCAATCTGGTACCCCTAACACCAATCTAGTTAGATATCATGACATCAATTAATTACACCTTAATAAATGGTTAAAATCCAAAACACATATAAACTTAAAGTTTTTAACTTACCTAAAGCCTCCCCAACTATCCATTCAAAATGATCAACTGTGAGAATGCTGGAATGACAAGCAATATGGGCTGCCAGCTTTCACATATTTTAACGATTGTCAACTTGTACCTGACTAAATCCTGTGTCAAATAAAGTTTGCGCATTTGAAAAGGGAGAGGCTTTTCTTACATGCTTCTCAGTTTTACTGAGTTACCAGATCACTGACGTGCTCGGAGTTCACGTTTGAAGTATCTTCAAGCCGCTTCGCCTCATCACCAGGTACACTCCTAATCCATTCTTTAAAATCTTTTTTTCCCCCAGTCTTTGCAGTATTTCTTTCCATATTCTGTCGACTTGCCCAGTGGCATCTCTGTGGTGTATCGCGTTGATAATAAAAACCTGTTAACAGATACTTTTTCCCTCTCCTTAACGGCACACTGTTGATAGAAACAGCTCTGTGAGCGGTTTCAAACTGTTGCTTAAAATGGCTCCATGATCTCTGTCCTGATTCGCGTGGTCATGCGCATTGCGCAGTTAACCTCTGTCCTGACTCCCATGGGCATGCGCACTGCATAGTAGGATGTTCCTGGACGTCATCCCCCTGCCCTGTTAACAGTGACTGAGTTACCCTAAAGCTTGATTACCTGTGACCCCATAAATATTTCCCGTGGCTCTCTTTTCCAAGTCGCCCAATTCCGTGAGAAAACCGCAGACCTGGCAACTCAGGTGTAGTAGTTCTTGCAAAGCGGATGCTCTCCTCCTTGATGTAAATAAACACGCTTCCGCTCAGCGCCTGTCTGTATAGCAATGGCCTTGCAGTAGTCTCGAACTGTGGCGCAGAAGCTTTTTGAGCTCCGCGCAGCATCCCCGGGCACGCCTCCCAGCCAATCCAGACCTCCCGATCCACTCAGCGCTGGGTGAGCCTAACTGCCCAATTGGTTGCCCAGCAACGCGTCTCAGCTGCACACACTTGCGTAGGAACCAGCGACAGGATTCCCTGTCACATGACAGATGTTGCTGGCTTGTCGCCTCATGTGACCACCCTGGTAAACACGCCGGCGACACACCTGTGACGTGTCTCCCACTTAGGACGATGTTCTATTTTTCAGGCGACAGAAGGGCACCATTTTCAATGCCAGCCAATCATATCTGATAGTAGTGTCATATGATAATAAGGATATAGACCATAAAGTCAGACAGACAGCATATGGTATATTCCGATTCCTGCATTTCATCCAATGGCTTATATGTAGGCTATAGATATGCAATAGTGTGTATGTGGATAAGCAAATATTAATGTCCACGATTACAATAACATATTTAAGCTATGAATAAAATTCTTACAATAATAAAATACACCTGTAGCGCATTTAAAATATGTTTTATTTTAAATTAATTTGCTGTGTATGCAGTATGCATGACATTACATCTTTGATTTTAATAGTAAACGAAGTGAAAAAAAATCTCAGGTCTGCCTTCTTGCTCTCAAAAGCCTAGAATTAAAAGTACAGTACTGAAAACATTGTTTAGGATAATGAATAGCGATATATTTATTATGTTTGGCATATTAAATATGTAGACCTACTACTAATGTAGACCTTTTTATTTAATTAAGAAGGAACTACAGGTTTGTGAATGTAATTAGTAATGGTCCTGTTCTCATGTATACTTGATAGAGGAGTTTGAATTATACAACTACATTTGCATTCATCAGCTGAACAAAAATAAATCAGAACTGAAAGGATTAAAGGGAAAAAAATAAATAAATAAAGATTTGTTTTTATACAATACTGAAACAATGTGGTTATGAACAGTGTTAAAAGGCTTCGGGCCATCTACCTTTGTAGGTCAATAACTGTCAGTCAAGGGCTTTAAGAATTGTTGCATTTATTCCTGTACTGCTTCTTTAGTATATTTATTTGCTTTTATTGCTTACCATTATATTGTAGAATACTTTTTTTATTAAACATAAAAAAGCTGCAAACTTACAAATTAATTTCTGTGTTCTGTTTGCTGTATGCCGCAACACAAACATAGCTTTACTCAGAACTTGGATGAGAGCCTGCAGTTTGCTGTAGGGTAAGTGGTATGAGCTTGTGACAGCTAGCGAATGAGTCCTAGGTGAGGGCGCTGTGTAATAGGAACAGAGTGCCTCGTACTGGTTGGTCTGGCAGTTCATTCCAGGGTCAGTCGGAAGCCAGCCAACCAGGAAGAGGGCGGAGTCACAATGCTTGAAGTCCCGTTGGGTAGAGTCAGCATTTATTATTTCACGGTCTCAAACCAAGGAAAAAAAAGAAAATAAAAGAACTGTTTCGAACTGTAACTTTGTGTCTGTCCTTGTTGGAGCACCTGTTTCACGTAATCACCTGAATACTGCAAACCACACTTTCACAGAGCTACAGTTAATAATGTAGGAATGCACCAGAATCTGTGGCTTCAGGGTCTGTTTTTGTAACCAAAAATAAACCAAAGACCATTGTGACTATAATGAATCCCAGGCTGCAAAGAAGACCAGGGGAGAGTAGGCAGAGGTCTATCAGCAGTGTGGATTCAATTCAGTCACCATTAATATTAGGATTGCATCAACCACTGATTCATGGTTATCCCAGGATTATGCCTACATACAAGTGATTGACGCAACCCAGGGGGTTCCCTGGTGCTGTAAAATGCCCCCAAAATCCAGCTATGGTTTATCCTGAATAGTTTCAGCTGATTCACAAGTTTTCATTAAAACTGATTATCCTTCTTGCTGAGATCCAGTAATAGGAGTTTTAAGCCAGTGGTTCTCAAACTGGGGTCCGGAGACCGAGGGGCCCCAGAGATGCCCCAGAGATGCCCCCAGGATATTCTCGAAACTTCCTATTTGCAAAACAGCATATGTATATATAATGAACATAAAACAATATATTTCACTGTAGCAGTGAGAAACAGACATTGATACCTCCAGGCAATATAATGCATTAAACATCTGCTTTCACTGCAGTGCAATGTTTCTTACTTGTTGGTGATTTACCTTCTCTGTTCTGGACAACTAGCCATAACAAAGATTAATATGTGTGGACTTAAAGAACAATACTGAATGATACAGTCTGATTTCTGACAGATTATCATCATAAGGTCTTGCTTGTTAAAAATAAAGGGAAATTGCATTTTCCTTCTAATGAGAAAATGTGCTATTTTTGTCAGTCAATCTTGTCTAAGATAATTAGCATAGGTCACTATTGGAATTGATAACAGAAGGCTCAGATAACATGGGAGTTTGATACTGATGTCTTTAGAATACTGAAGACAAACCAGAACTTGCTGGGAAGGTGACTATATGAGACAAGAATGAAATTCAGGGAAATGGTCAAAATCAGTCCCCCGGGTCCCCCCAATGATGTTTACAGGTAAGTTTACAGTACAGGGCAGGGTTTTTTTTACAGTTTTTTTTTTAGGTTAAATACTGTGAATTATCCTTTTACAGCTTAATGAGCTTTCTTTCCATTTGCTATTAATAAATAAATAAATCAATCAATAAACAAATACATTTTTTGTTGTTGCTGCATGGGCACCCTCTACCATCCCTGAAACCGATTATATAGTATATAGGACGAGTCAGGGACCACATAAATGTGACCCATTGTAGACCAAGGCATTCTCAATTTTGTTACCCAGTCAGTGCATACACAGTTTATTTCTCAAGCAACAAATCAATACAAATATTCACAGCTGTTACTCTGTGTAATCAGATCAGAGATTGGATTGGAGCTGAGACTCGGGTCTGATTATATTTGGCCCAGAATCAGAAATTGGTCAGTCTATCATTCCTTTTTACTTGCAAGTATTTCAACAAGCAAACACCACACTCCGTGTGTTACTTTGCAGCCAGTTTATTTTGACAGCACACATGATCTGCAAGTTTCAGAATGACAGATCACAAGCATCAGATTATGCATTCATTTGGAACACCCGTCAAAGACTGTTAATTCTCTCTCTCATATATATATACAGTACTGTGCAAAAGTTTTAGGCAGGTGTGAAAAAATGCTGTAAAGTAAGAATGCTTTCAAAAATAGACATGTTAATAGATTATATTGATCAATTAACTAAATGCAAAGTGAGTGAACAGAAGAAAAATCTAAATCAAATCCATATTTGGTGTGACAACCCTTTGCCTTCAAAACAGCATCAATTCTTCTAGGTACACTTGCACAAAGTCAGGGATTTTGTAGGCATATAGTCAGGTGTATGATTAAACAATTATACCAAACAGGTGCTAATGATCATCAATTCAATATGTAGGTTGAAACACAATCATTAACTGAAACAGAAACAGCTGTGGAGGAGGAATAAAACTGGGTGAGGAGCAGCCAAACTCAGCTAACAAGGTGAGGTTGCTGAAGACAGTTTACTTGCAAAAGTCATACACCATGGCAAGACTGAGCACAGCAACAAGACACAAGGTAGTTATACTGCATCAGCAAGGTCTCTCCCAGGCAGAAATTTCAAGGCAGACAGGGGTTTCCAGATGTGCTGTCCAAGCTCTTTTGAAGAAGCACAAAGAAACGGGCAACGTTGAGGACCGTAGACGCAGTGGTCGGCCAAGGAAACTTACTGCAGCAGATGAAAGACACATCATGCTTACTTCCCTTCACAATCGGAAGATGTCCAGCAGTGCCATCAGCTCAGAACTGGCAGAAAGCAGTGGGACCCTGGTACACCCATCTACTGTCCGGAGAAGTCTGGTCAGAAGTGGCCTTCATGGAAGACTTGCGCCAAAAGCCATACCTCCGACGTGGAAACAAGGCCAAGCGACTCAACTATGCACGAAAACACAGGAACTGGGGTGCAGAAAAATGGCAGCAGGTGCTCTGGACTGATGAGTCAAAATTTGAAATATTTGGCTGTAGCAGAAGGCAGTTTGTTTGCCGAAGGGCTGGAGAGCGCATTACCTAATGAGTGTCTGCAGGCAACAGTGAAGCATGGTGGAGGTTCCTTGCAAGTTTGGGGCTGCATTTCTGCAAATGGAGTTGGGGATTTGGTCAGAATTAATGGTCTCCTCAATGCTGAGAAGTACAGGCAGATACTTATCCATCATGCAATACCATCAGGGAGGCATCTGATTGGCCCCAAATTTATTCTGCAGCATGACAACGACCCCAAACATACAGCGAAAGTCATTAAGAACTATCTTCAGCGTAAAGAAGAACAAGGAGTCCTGGAAGTGATGGTATGGCCCCCACAGAGCCCTGATCTCAACATCATCGAAGTCTGTCTGGGATTACATGAAAAGAGAGAAGCAACTGAGGTCAGCCTAAATCCACAGAAGAACTGTGGTTAGTTCTCCAAGATGTTTGAGCCAACCTACCTGCCGAAGTTCCTTCAAAGACTGTGTGCAAGTGTACCTAGAAGAATTGATGCTTGATGCTGTTTTGAAGGCAAAGGGTGGTCACACCAAACATGGATTTGATTTAGATTTTTCTTCTGTTCACTCACTTTGCATTTAGTTAATTGATCAATATAATCTATTAACATGTCTATTTTGAAAGCATTCTTACTTTTACAGCATTTTTTCACACCTGCCTAAAACTTTTGCACAGTACTGTATATATATATATATATATATATATATATATATATATATATATATATATATATATATATAATCTTTGACAGGGTGGTTCTAAATGAAAGCATAATCTGACGGAGGCCATACCAAAAACAGCAGCAAGGATCGAAATAATAAGGATAGACATACTATTGACAAGTATTTAAATTGGTTTGGGGTGTGATTCAGACACTTTACACCCACAAACTTTTAACACAAAAAAAGAAATAAGACTCCCATTGCACAGCAGTTTGATCCATTCCTGGTTTCATTATGGGCTTAATAACACACCTGAGCTTGTTACCTATACACTGTGGCTAATCAAGCTCCTATTAAAACCTGGAAAGGGTGAAACTGCTAGGAGTCTTATTTCTATCCCTGCAGCAGTGTAAATCAGACCTCAGCGAAATACTAAAAAAGTACACTGCACCAACATACACAGCCTACAGCACAAATACCTGAATGCTGATCATTCAGAGACAGAAAAAAGGAATGTACAGCAGACCTCATTCATATGGTTTTGAAATATAAATAAGTCCCAGTGCTAAGCAGAGCAGAAAGAAAAAAAAAGAAAAAAAACTATCATATCTCCAGCCTGCTAATTGCAATATTTTTGTGTAATTGTGCAATTTTAACAAAGATACAAAAAAATAACCATGTCATCTGAAGACTTAAGTCCCCCTTGCATTGCAAGTTGGTTTTTTACTAGCTACAATTTTACTTTATTTTTTGGGGGGGCGGGCATTGTTTCCTATATAAACTTCACCAAAAATGAACTTTGGCATTTTTGAGGTTAAGGCTCTCAGTTGAATTACCAGTACAGGCATGTCAGCCATTCCCTGAAATTTAAAAAGACAAAACAATGTTGCATGGCCTTTGGAAGTTGTACAGGATTCCACATTGTTTTACATAAGAACATAAGAAGAAGAACATAAGAACATAAGAAAGTTTACAAACGAGAGGAGGCCATTCATCTCGTCTTGCTCGTTTGGTTGTTAGTAGCTTATTGATCCCACAATCTCATCAAGCAGCTTCTTGAAGGATCCCAGGGTGTCAGCTTCAACAACATTACGTGTGAATTACTTGCATGTTCACTATGATACAGCTACAACAGCACTTACTATGATTTATATTAGACTATGCATTGATTCAGGAACGGGAAATACAAACAAATCAACTGCCTACCTTCTTGAAAATATGAAATATGAACATTATACTGTATTACAAAATCAACGGGTGTTTTTTTTTTTGCTTATTTACTTGCACGATTGAGCAGCGGAGATAAACAATTAAAACACCAACATATCGTGAAAAACATGAAATCACTCCACACACCAAACAAACTGCAGTATGTACATGTATCACTAGGTATTTGCAGGCACTTTTCGTGTTCTGGTTATTCTGTTAAAGCTATTTGACCAAAGTAACAAGATCCTGTATAATCAGCTTTACATAATACAAAGTCATGATACATTACAGATATGTGACACGTCACAGTAACATCCTAACGTTATTTATTTTAGTTTTTTTTTCATCATTGCTAAACAAGCAATCAATGCAATTTGGGGCATACCTGGTTCCATCACAAAAGACGCAAGACTACCGAACGGTTTGGTTACTAAGACCACGAAGTAATATCAATATCATACAGGTGCTGACACTTACCCAACACGCTCTCCTCCGAATGTTCCCTTCCTGGCAAAACATTTTGGCAATGTTGCGCACAGGTATTACTCTTTCTTCTGAATGCAACCCTTCTGAAGTCACCCATACTTTTAAAAACTCGCTTTTCTTTTCCCAATCTCACCCAGCGACATGTTAACCCACCGCCCTTCTGTGCTGCAAGCAGATATCGCCTCCCTCAGTTGAGTTCTCCACTCAAGTTGTTCATCTGACTAATTTAAACTCCCTCTTGTTTGGGAAACACAGATATAAATCCCACCGGCTACGCTCTACTAGCCGTGTTACGGAGCTCGCTTCTTCAGTATTCCATAGCTTAGTTCTCCCCATACAGGTAAGAAAAACAACAAGAGCAGAAACCCCGAGGACAGGCTACTACAATAACTTTTGTTGTGGTTTCAACCCCATCTCTTATCGGTCGAGCTTCCTGCATGACTATTGGCTTTCTACTCGTGTTGCATTGCGTCAAGCGATCCGCTGCACTGACACCGCGCTATTCCTCAATGCACTGTTCTGTTTCTTCTGTACTTATTCATGAATTGACATTTATTGCCCTCCTCACTCGAACTTCTCCTCCATGTCTTGATAGCAGTCCTGTTGCAGTCACCTTGGATGTCTAAGATCCACCCCCTTGCAATCTAATGGGCTCTCTGGAATTGTCGTGTATTGTTCAGGTTATACCGGGCGGTGCAGGTATTATAAGGGAAGCATGGCATTAATTGAGATTGAGAGGAACGGTAGTTCCTCGAGCCAAGTTATTAGCGAAGCATGAGAACTGCCAGACTCTCGTACAGCAAGTATAGTCAGTGTTGCCAGATCCTCCGCAAAATAATCTCTAGATGAATGCAAGACAACCTTTAGAACTGCCCCTAACACCTCTAGGAAAAAAAAAAAAAAATCGTATGAAGGCTCAAGTTCCTGTTTGTCAAGTTGAAAACACAAATAATTAGGCTGGTGAAATGTTCAATATATATTGAATTTATTAAGAGACACTGAAATTCAACTTTAAATAATTCCAGAAGCACATCATATTAAGTCCTATTACAGTAGATTCTTGTAATTAACAGGAATCTACTGCATGTGCATTTTCATAGGAAATGTGCTTCACTTTTTTAAAGTTAACAGGAATATGCAATTATCATGTATGTAATTCATTGGAATGCACTGTACTTGTATAATTCTTAAATCTTAAACCTCCAGTAATATTATATTGGCACACCATGGCTACATTGTAAAAATGTGGTTTTTTCTTCATTTTCCAGAATATATATTCACTGACTGGCACAACACTTAAACACGGCTCTTACAAGTAAATGAATTTCCTCTGCAACAAGTATTAGGGCCCCACCTGTGCCTCTCACTCAAATTCTATGCAGAATAGACTATTGTGCCTAGTGTCCCTAATATGTGCTGCATATGAAGTGATCTTATACTGGGCAGTCAAAGTAAATCGAACGTCTGGAGAAATTCTCTAAAAATCAGAGGTTGCAGCTGCCAACATGTCACAGCCAGTGGTGTAGTGGTAAATAAAAAAGTGGGTAAACGCCACTGTTTGGTGGAGCTGAACAGATAGATTGAACAGATAAACATAAACAGATACATTGTTATTGGCCCTCAGCCAACCAGAGCCACCCATACAGTCCTTTACCGTTTCAGGTGCTGTTCACGTGAACAGTCACAGAGCCCACGGTGCGCTTCACTGAACAGTTCTGTGAGCGTCCTTTCAAGGGCTAGGATGAAGACTAGCACCGCCCTGCAGGTCCAGTGTGCCTCAGCAACCTCAACCTCAGCAGCCCCAGCAGGGCCCTTGACAGGCTTGCAGCCTCAGACCCCGTTTTGAGCACACCAGCTGTTTACTGGCGCGCTTGCACAACGGTTACGCACTTCAGTTCCGCTTGGGACCTCCTCCCTTTTGAGGAATCACAAATACTTTCGTGACAGACCTTCTCCAGGCCTCAGTACTTCAGAAGGAAGTAGCCGCCTTGCTGTGCAAGCGAGCCATTTGTCTCGTAGACCCCACCTCCCACGAAGAGGGGTACTACTTGAGGTACTTTTTGGTGCCCAAAAAAGATGACGGCTTTCGCCCCATCCTAGTCCTGAGGCTTCTCAATGGGTTCTTAAAAGAAAGGAGGTTCCAGATGCTGATTCACCGTCACATTCTCCAGTCAGTCCGGCCAGGGGACTGGTTCACCACAGTGGACTTATGGGACACGTATTTTCACGTTCCCATTCGCCCAGAGCACAGGAAGTATGTCCGCTTCGCCTTTCAGGGAAGCGTTTATGAGTTCACTGTGCTGCCGTTCGGCCTCTCCCTAACTCCTCGTACATTTTCAAAGTGCGTAGATGCTATCCTGGCCCCCTTGAGGGTGCAGGGGATCAGAGTAATGAACTATGTTGATGACTGGTTGATCTGTTCCCAGTCGCGAGAGGGAGCAGTGGTCCACACGGCGGTCATGACAGGAAAGGTCTGGCATGCCTGAGATTTGATGAAACTATAACCTTCAGTTTGCAAGCATGTTGTGTTAACTGTGAGTGCTACATGATTACTTGAGACAAGCAGTTTTTTGAAAGATGAAGTCAGCCAGGTGAGAATTCTCAGGAATGTTAGATTTTGGAAATTTTTTGAGTCATCATTCATCGTCATCATCATTCTGAGATTTTGATCTTGAGCTCTGAAAAATGTTGGTTTTCTGTCAGTTTAACACTCATTGTGGTGCATGAGCCTGGGGACTGGAGACAGTCCAGCGCTGAACTTGAATGAGAAACTGTGGGTGCGACTGAGTGAGCGTGTGAGCTGTGACCAGAGAGAATATGCAGTGAAAGTGCCAAGACTAAAACGCAGGGTTATTATTTTGGTGCCGTGAATTCCGGCCCCTGACAGAAATTCTCTGTAGTTTAAAATAAAACGAACATGTTGACAATTCAACACCGTCTCCCTGAATACTACTTCCTAAAACATGAAAACATTACAATATACTATATGAACGGATCAAGCTTATTATGATAGTTTGCAAAATCATGTGAAAGCTTTCAATACAATCAGGATAATACATAATCATTATTTACAAAATCTTGTTCGTCTCGTTACTTGTTAAAAACTGTAGCTTTACTGCTATACTATTTGCAAATGTTGTGCAATGGAAGTACAAACTTTGTGGCGTGAAAGCTACAGCGTCTCCACTACAAGCTGCAGTGGAGCATGTCTTGGGTTTGATTCCCACACAGGTTTTATATTGCAAACTTTTTAAAAAAATGAAATGTATTGTATTTATGTGTAACAAACACATTTTTAATGTAGATATTTTTGCACACATAACTTTTACATTATATATATATATATATATATATATATATATATATATATATATATATATAAGGCAGGATTTGAACCCTAACTAGTCATACTTTCACTACATAACCTCTATGCTACACAGATTCAAATCTTAACCCTTTCAACAGACAAGGCTACTATTTACATTTACCCTATCCAAACGGCAATACATTGCCTCAATATAAGTTGAACAATTGTGCTATTCCCGTAATGTGTGTGTGTGTGTGTGTGTGTGTGTTTTTCCCATTAAGTGAAAAAAGAAGTGATATCTGAAACAAAAACACATTGGAAATGTGAAAAAAGTGCAAGTTATCAACTAACTTGGCTTGTGTTTTTCAGGCACAATAAAAGCGGATCAAACTTGCATCAAAAACACAAGTAGAAACAATTGGGGCAACCTTGACCCCCCACCGCTTTTACAGTTCTGCCTATTTGCTTTGTGCTGGGCAATGTTGCCCCAATGGTTTCTTGAAACTTGGCTTGTGTTTTTGATATCTCCACTTAAAACAGCTGGACACTTTTGCTAACTTGCCGTTTTTTTCACATATCAATGATCCAATGTGTTTGTTTCAGATATAGGATTACCCGCCACCATGAAAAACAGCGATATTGCAGTACATGGGGACAAATAATTCAGCCAACCTGCAGTTCAATGTGCTGTAAGTAAATGTTGATTGTAATATTGTAATGCTAAGGGCTCTCCCATATTTAAGACTGCTGTTACCTTAAAAGACTGTGTAGAAAAATAGCAGAGCTATTGGAGTCTATAAGGAAATGCCATTTGGCAAAAAGAGGCTCCTTTTTTTCCTTTGCTTTCTGATGTGAATTAATATGTACTTTTTAGCCCCCTGCTGCTGTAAGTATTAGCAGGAACACGTTTGTAACATGTTTCAAATACAGATAAAAATACATTGTGATAAAAACAAAACTGGATAGTAAACAACAAGATTCTGGCTCAATAAGAACAATGATAAACAGACACAACAGAACTGCATTCCACTGAATTCTGAATGTGATTGTGCAGCAGTGTAGCTGAGAGTGCCTTACTCATACATGTCACATTTAGGAACTGTTTGGCGTCAGTCTTACTCTTTCACAAATCCCACTCCTATTTGCTTCAGATCTTGCTCATTTGGATGCCCTTCTCCTGGGTTCTACTGGATTGTACTGTGTTTAAATGACTCTGTTATATGGAAATAGTATTGCAGCTCTTGTAAAGTTGTATGGTTGGCTCTGGGTACATGTGTGATATTCACTGTACCCTCTTGTTACACCTCATGCAGTATACGTAGTGTTCCGCATTTTCGGTTTTTATCTTTTAAAAAAATCTGGGAATTTTTCCTATATTAAAATAGAGATCAAATCTGTAAAAACAAAAAAAAAATAATTGAAAAATCGGGGGGAGGGGGGAAATCTCATTATTCACAATTTATATGTGGAATATGATGCGTAGCAGTTCTGGTTTCTGATTAAGTTTAATGCCCCTGGCATGTATGATGAAGCAGAATCTGTGCAAATCGAGACCACATTTTCCCAAGTTAGCTGGTACTTTGCGACCGTTTGGGCAATCGCTGTGCTGACGAAAATAGTATCAACAGAAGGTATGAACATGACATCAGCACAAAACAAGCTTGGTTTATTCGCCTTGAAATCATAAAAAGAAAGGGAAATTGACAGAACTGGGTGATGCAAGCCATCGGGAGACGCGCCAAAAATCACACTGGACATTTCCATCAATGCGTTCCATATAAGTTTACCAACTAAATCATCACCATCTTCTGTCAAACATTTAAGACTGTCGGCATTAGGCAGTTTTTTAGCTGAGGACAGTACTGTCGCATGAAGTCACCGATACATACCTCTCTGCAATAAACAGTGGCAGTCCAGCAAAGCACAGCACTCTGATAAACTCATTAACACAGTCGTTCTGTGCTCTCTTTTTAGTAAAACATGTGTAAAAGCTGCATAAATGGATTGCTTGTCTCTCAGTTCACTTTATTGTTTTAGTTTTAACATGCTGCTTATATTTCAGTATTTTATTTTATTGTCAGCGTGAACATGTACCTCAATGCAGCAGTATTTGCATCGGTATGCATCCTCTGCCTCATCTGACCCACTTCTGCTATTTTTGCTTTTTGTATACTTTGAAACATTCCTTTTCTTTTGAATATTCATAAACTGATTTACGTTTTCTCCCCATTCCTCATCCGCTAAAAATATTATATTTTCGTGTAAGTATTACAATTTAATTTTTGATCTAGCTAGTAGTTACTAAGTCCACCGATTGCTACAATAATCAGACTTTGATTGGCCAACATAATCCAGTGTGAGCTGGATGGCGAGCGTCCAGTTGAACTGCTCAACCATACCGTCACTCTGGGGGTGGAGGAGGGTGGTGCAGGTCTTATAGATGCCCAGCCTCTTGCACAACTCCACAAAAACTTGCGACTCAAAGTTATGGCACAGGTCAGGCATTCCGAATTGGCAGAACATGGAAGTACTGTACGTCTCTACGTCCCTCCGGCAGTGTCCCCAATAGCAGAAAGCCCTCAGCCTCTGAAAGGTCTTGGGCACCCCGAAGTGTCCCGCTGCCGGGGTCCAATGCATGGCCTGCAACACTCGCTTCCTCAGGACCGTGGGGACCACCACCTGCCAGAGGTCCACAGATGCTGCCAGGTGGCGCCACAGGAGGCAGAGCTTCCTGTCGTGCAGGCAGAGCTTGTTCGATTGCCCTACAAAGCCCTTTACTTCCTTGGAGAGGGGTGCCATCTCTTCCAACACCGACCCTCAATCAGTCTTGCCATGACGGGGCCCAATTCTAGGTCAGCTGCCTGCGGAAGTCCCGCAGGGCCTCCTTCCGGAGCTGGACTCTCTCCTGTTCCACTCTGGCATCCTCCTGGGCCCATGTTAGTTCACCAACCTGATGTATGGCCATTCGGGGCAGAGGGTTGGCCTGAGGGCGGACACGGTAGATGGCAGACTGGTCTGCGGGCAGAAAAGCGGTGGGGCTGCGCAGCAGGTTGGCTTGTGGGCGGGCAGGGTAGCTGGCAGACGAGTGTGTCCGCGGGCAGGTGGTAGGTTGGGATGGGGAGCTGGTCTGTGAGCTGGCATGGTAGCTGGCAGTCTGGTCTGTAGGCGGACAAGCGGCTGGGCTGCGTGGCAGGCTGGGTTTGTGGGCAGCGAGTGTGCCGGTGGGCAGGTGGCAGGTTGGGGTGGGGTGGGGTGTTGGCTGGCAAGTGTTGTAGCCTGAAGGGAGGCCATGCTGGCTGACGGATGTTGGGTGGTGGGGCTGTCTTGTAGACTGATAGTCTGGTTGGCGGTCTCTCCTCCTTTCCCACGGCTCCCTTCCAGTCAAAACCAGAGTGTGCAGGCCCCCTTTGTGGTCCACAACACGCCCTCTTCCAGGTCCAGGATGACGCCAAAGGCAGACAGAACATAAGCCCCCAGGATGCACTGCAGGCCCCAGGTAGACGGAGAGGGTCTGTGGTCCTTTCATGGGGGCGAACTGTCTGGATACAGTTCTCAGGCATGGGTGGGATCCCAGGTTTCCTCGCTGGCTGCTCCCCGCCATGGCAGCACCACCGGCCGTAAGAGAGTAACAGTGGCTCCGGTATCTACCAGGGCCAGACACTCCCTCCTGCTAACGGTGCAGGGCCCGTACACGGCTCCTATCCATCCCACGGTTACAATGTTAGGTTCAGGAGGGGGAGAGGGGCCAGGCCTTTGTCAAGACTCGCTAATTGCGGTGCCCAGGTTGGTTGCAATGCCAGCACAACCGCTGGTCGGGGTAGGTGGTGTACCGCTGTGCCTGGTATCGCAGGACAGAACCCCCCACCGCTTTTACAGTATCGCAGGACTGGTGGCCACTCCCAGATTGGTGCCCGCTGATGCAACGAGGTCCCGGAGGGGGCGGAACGAGTGGTCTCCAAGATCTGCTCCAGCTGGCGGCCATCAGTAACAGGTGCTCTCTCGGCAGGGGGGTCACAGCCCCTATAAAAGCTTCCCTCTCGGCCTGGTCGCAGACAATCGGGGTGCACATCGTTCACACAGGGCCTCGATGTAATTCCCCAGCATCTCCCCCTCAGCTGATCCAGAACAGCAGCCTGTGCCACTGCAATGGTCCTCTAATGTGGGGAGAGGGCTAGCATGCAGTTGCGGGCCTTGCCACCCAGGGCTGCAACAAGCTGGGCCTCCTTCTCAGGCCCCATCCACCCATTTGCCTCAAACACACAGTAGAACATCTCCTAGCTGTCCGTATCATCCCCACTTTCACTCTGGGCAGCCCATGGAAGCCTCCAAGTCGCGGCCTGTGACTGCACTGCCTCTCTCTCTAGGGCCGGGAGCTTCTCCAAGCCCTCGTTGGGGGTTGGGCTGACGTCGATGCCCCATAGGTCGGCATCGTGAGGCCTGGGCCTCTGGGCCTGTGGTTGCCCCCTGGCGGCCTCCCCATGCTCGCACCAGGCCCACCTCCATTATTGACATCCCTTGGGTCAGCCTAGCTCGTCACGTCCCTGGCTCCGTCAACACATCCCTCCGTATCACATCCTCACTACCTGGCTTCTCTTACCGCTGCGGTCTTACCCGTTCCCAACTCACCTCCCCGGCCTCCCATACATTCCCCCCATGTCCACATCCAATTTGACTTCTTTTACTGCAAGAGCGGACATAATCGCTGATAATTCAGATTGGGCGCTCAGGTCGCCATGAGAACGGTGAGTTGAATCAGCCATTTTGTGAGCTCCACACGGTCCCCTTGATGCGTTGGCCATTTTGCGAGCTCCAGACGGTCCTTGTGGCGCATGAGCTATTTTGTGTGCTCCTGTCTGCACATGCCTCCCCTCTATTACCTCCCTCTTCATCGTCTCGAGTCAGGCTGGCTCGCGTTTCACCCTGACCTTCCTCCGGGCGGTCCCGTCACCTCCTCTGTTCCTCGGCGCGATTGTATTTCCATCCGACTCCATAAGATCACTTCTGGCACCAGTGTAGTGTTTATTCGGGTGGAATCAGACTGTTTATTCGGGTGGACTGTTTGATTCGGGTGTTACTCCCTTTTCTCTAGGGAAAGGGAGTAACAGCCCATGTTTTTTTAGAATAATAAATAGGTGAAAGAGCACAGGGTAAATAGGGTGGGGGAAGAATCACACACACACACACAGACACTCCGGCTGCTATCCCTCTGGCTCGTCTACTCGGACTCCAGTCTGGTCTCCCTTCTCTCTCTCCCACGCTTCCCTCAGCGGAGGCTCCAGGGGGTCTTGCAGCCGTGTATAAGTGGCCTGTGCAGCAACTTGGTCATAATAAAGGTGGTTACTGGGTGGTTCTCTCTTTCTGTGTTATTCTCTCCTCACTGATCAGTTCGCCTGTCGTGTCCTCGTCCTCCTTCACACAGCCTGCAGCCCTTGTATAATGTCCCGCCCCCCTCTCGCTTCCGAGAATCTGGTTGGCGGGAACCTTCCAGTAGCCCTCGCCTCTCGTCCAATCAGCACTCCCGCCAGCTGTCAATCAAGGTCGTTACAATATGTACTTATACCGGCAAAAAAAATCCAACATGGCTCTGGCTTCTCTGTATGTCACTGCTCTTGTGTTTTTTATTTTTATTTTGAATTAACCAGCCACCGATCCATTGTAACAGAGCAAACAACACTGCAAATTAAAGTTTACTGATTGTGACCAACGCTTCCTAACGTGCACACAACGTACGCTGATAAACAACATGCATTACCAGATGGCAGCGGACTTCATCCAAAAATATGCAAGCTTAAAAAGCACCAGTCAGATGCACAGTGCCATCTACAAACTTTGACATGCCTGGAGGTGTCAGCAGAAAGATTTGTTTTAAGTTAATATATACCGTTTAACAGGAAATTATGGCAGGTATTAAATTCAGTGCATTTGCTACCTTTTTTGATGGTTTTTGAATTGCCATTTTCACTTGGCAAGTTCACAAAGAAAAATGCCACACACATTCAAATAAATGGCTACTTAATTAAACATGTCTGCTATCTCTGTTTTAAAACGTAGCTATGGTTCACAACATAACACAGTGGAGATCGCAGTATCATCTAGTAATTGTAGGACAGTATTGCCACATCTGAAAACTTTAACAATAAAGCCAAAATTAAAATGCTTTAATTTGCTTCGAAATATTTTTTAACTGGTTAATCGACTAGCAAGCACTTCAAAATCAGCTCAGTTTTATATGGTGCAGAACTAATTTATTTTCACGTTTTGTTTTGTTTATGGACTTTGCGTTACCTGCACGGTGGGTGTCTTCAGTAATAGTCGTATTTACAACGTACCGACAATAACAATCAACCATTTTGTTACAGACTTTCTAACAAGTCTGGCACAAACAATTTTGGCTGTTACTTAATTAAACCCTTATATAAAAAACACACACAAAAATGCTTAACATAAAAAAGAAGAGTCCTACTACAGTAGCAGGCACTGTTTACACAGCCTCTGGGTTTCTAATAGCAATTCCAGATTTTTAAAATCCATTGATGTTTAAATCATTGATGTTTAAATCCTTTAATGTTTTCAAGCAAATTGGCTTCATCACTGCCACTCTCATATCCACTTTGATATCTGACACATTCTGTCCCTTGTCCAGTGCTTCTTTAACCTGTTCTGCAAACCAGTCTGCCAGAGGGCAGGATCGCTACGAGCACTGTATGCAAACCTCTGATTGGTGGAAGTATTATTGGCGATCCAATCAAAACCGCCAATAAAGCCAAAATAAATTCTCCGCCAGTTATACAGCACTATAGGTTAATATGTCCGCTATAATAAAAAACAAATCCTGAACCTTCTAACGCCCTCCCCAGGACACATTCCGCACCCCCCAGTTTGAGAACCACTGAAATACATGACAAACTAGTATTACCACATTAATAACCATCTTGCTTTGAATCAGATCCCTGGGTTAGACCTTGTTTTATTGTGACCAATGAGAACTGATCTCAAGAGGCCTGTCTGTGTACAATACTGTTTCTTTTTAAACAGATGTGCCACTTCAGAATGGGAAATTATTTTCATGGTGTTCTTTGTATGCTATTTATGCCATTTATAAAATGTGAAACTACACTTTTGTTTGCATTCACAGTGGCTGCAACGCTCTAGCTCACCCTTGTGGCGTCTCTCTGCTAGTACAGTATTTATTTCCAAGGAAACTGCTTTTGTATTTTTTTTTTGTTTTACTTCATTCAGTAAACTTCTTTTGTTTATGTCATGTTGAAGTTCTGAGAATATTGGTGTTTACCTGCGCTGAAGTGTGATTGTTTTACAGAAATTCCTGATATTGTCGTCGAGTCTCAATGGTTATATATATAAGCTTGTTTACAAAGCAAACTACACCTAGGTGAGCTTGGATCATGAACAGGATAGCTCTGGAAGTTAAGAAAGTTTAGGCCTGGTCAGTACTTGGATGGGTAACTTCAATGGAAAATCCAGTTTTCAGAATGTGTTGTTGGAGGTGTCAAGCAATTCCAAGCAGTGTATTGGTATTGGGGCAGACCATCTCTATAATCAGGATGTTTTGCACTTGAGTGGATATTTTGGGATAGAAATAAGACTATGAATGCATAGCACTTTGATCCATTCCTGGTTTCACAATGAGTTTAATAAGACACACCTGAGCTAATCAAGCTTGTAACAAAACCTGGAATGGGTGAATCTGCCAAGATTTCTGAGTTCTATTGCTGCAGTATTGAGTTATCTCAATGTTTCTTTAAATCTGCCTGTACTTGGCATTGAGCTTGTTTGGAGCCCCCTAAGTGCCGGGACTGAACAGCCACTCTCATTCCATACAAGTCATGTGACCTGCCAACCCCACCTACTCTAAGTTGAAAGGCCACCTTGTCACGTGATTTGAATGGAATGAGGATCTCGAACTGAAGCTCAAAGCAAAATGATCAGAACTCAATATCATAGCAACAGAACCCAGAACCAATTTAAAAACACAATTAAATGACATTTGAAACAATGCTGAATTACTTCTTGTGTATTTATCTTTGCTTTATTGCATACATTTAAAGGGGTAATCTCATCACGTCAAATTAGTGCTGTAAGGGATAGCGGCAGGGGTTTCTAATATTTTGACCTGCATCTATACATTTTTCCAGTCTTCTATGAAAGAAACAAAGACACACAGACAAACAAATAATTCCAATAATAGTCAAATGATTTTCCATTTATTTAATCAGGAAACAGGTATGCATAACACTGTTGTAAATTTAAGAAGAAATAAAAATGTAAAACCCAGTACAGTATATTGCCATCTATTTTTTCTTTTCTTTTGTGTCCTGTTTCTCCGTAGTGGTGGTGACTCCATTTCCACCCAACAGGATCTTTACTTGTGCAAACAACCAGATATTTAATGCTTAACAAACAACATGAAGAAACAGTCCATTCACTTGGATATAACTATCACACAAACGGCAGCCGTTTTGCTCAATCTTCATTTTCTTGATGTGTAGTAAAAAGCAACCACCATTTCTATCTTTTTTATACATTCTCCTTAAGGGAAAGACTTCCTTTGACAAAATATGGTTATTTTGTGTCAAGCTTTCTTGAACACCTGACATTTTCAAAATGCTTCACCATGGAGAATGCAGCTCTAAATAAAAGGAATCTCAAAAAGGCATATTTCCTTCCTTTCTTAACACTCCCATATATAGTATTACACTTACAATTTAAGAAAAAATACATCAGTAGCAATTGGATGGCTAATCAAGTAAAAACATCTTCATGCAACTTAAAAGTCATTCAACTTATGTTACTTAAAATGACATTAAAAAAACCTTTCAAGATGGTGATTGCAATACAATCTACCATCTAAGATGTATCCTCCATTCAGCCCCCTACTCAAACCCAACACTTGAGAACAATGGCAGACATTTCTTATTTCCTGCTTTATGAGGATTGAACTAACAGGCTTGGGACAGAGAAGGAGAATTTTACCAACCAATTGCAGACAGTCCTTTTCAAACAGGCCCCTCTTCAGTTTACAGACATACCAAGTTTCTGACTGTATTCTAATATGGCTTCAACTGAATGGGGTTCAGTTATAAATAAAACATTCACAAAAAGCACCGGGAAGGGCTGGAAATGAGAACTGTTTGGGCAACTGGTCATGTTAAAAATACTGCTGAGTAATTCAAAACTTCATGCAAACAACATTGCTTTTTTATGAATTTGTCACACGGGTCTTTTTTTTTTTTACATAACAAGTTGGTAAAATATTTCTTTGGCGACTGCAATTAAAAACAACAAGCAAATGTGCAAAAGAATGAAAAAAACCCCACAACAGATTCATTCATTACTGTCTTTCTTTGACAGTGTGGTGCATTTCAAACTTCCACTATACTGGAGTACAATGGCTTTTGCCAAGGTGGTAGGGTGTATACATTTAACTGCATTACCTACATATGATATGATTTCGATTTGCCAAAACTAAAGGGAAATGGTTTGATGGTTTGATCACTGTGTGTCCGTATTGTCCATATATATATATATAAATGCGCAACTCAAAAATAAAATAAAAAATCCTTACTGAATAATTACAGTTTTTGACTGTCTGCCATGTGTATCGTTTCTGCCTCTGACAAGAATTCCTGTTGATTATACTCCCATTCTGCCCTGGCTACAAACTGCTTTTCCAGGTTCAATAGGCACATTTTGGACAAAGAGCCCATCTGAGCGTGTTTACCCAGGTATATTAATGCATAGCTGTAGGTTTGTATCCATGTTATGTCCCTCTTTGTGCTTGGTAAGAATGGTTCTTTAATGAATGTCTCTGTTGAAACAAATCCATCATAATGGTTTTTTTTTAGCTTGCTTGCTGCAAATGTATTTGTTTATATAACCATGCTGGTTTTTAAACAACCTTGAATTGTCAGATACCAAGCTAACTCTCCAGCTTCTATGTTTTTGCAATGGGAAAGATGAAGGCACCTGTTTTATCCAACAGCAGTAAACTCTTACTTCTCAGTCAGTTTGGCAGGGTACAAATAAACTTGCAGATGTGTTAACAACAGTAACAGTCTCTCTTTGTTAGTTAAGACCGTGAAATTGTATTTTGGAGGGTCACTTTTTACGTTATCATCGTCTAAAACCAAGAATGTTGTGCACATTGCCACCTCTCAAAAATAAGCACCTTTTGGGGGGATTGCCCTAACAAACTTAATTTACAGTAAAGACATTGAAATAGTGAACAACATACACAGGCTGGCCACTTTATTAGGACATGTCTGCCCCATTGGTTTTTGGCTCTGGTGTGGGGTTTGTTCTCTAGGTATACCTTGGATTGCTTTGGAAGGCTAACAGTTTACCTCGGCATCATTGCAGATCAAGTCCACTCAACTTGATGGTGATGGCTGCTTCCCAGATGATAGCACACTCATCCACCCGGCCAGAACTGTGTGTGAATGGTTTGAGTCGTGGGACAGGGACCACAATTCCCACATTGATTATGAAAACATGCATTCACCTCATTGCATAAATTAACATCCATCAAGCACCATGTGGAGTCTATGCAAGCAGGGGCCCAACCCAATATTAGGTACAGGTCCTAATAAAGTGGCCGAGCGGTGTATAGTTTATATACAGCATATATATATATATATATATATATATATATATATATATATATATATATATATATATATATATATATATATATATACACTACCGTTCAAAAGTTTGGGGTCACTTAGAAATTTCCTTGTTTTCCATGAAAACATACATGAAATGAGTCTGAATAGGAAATATAGCAAAATGAATAGGAATGAGTTAGAAATAATGATTTTTAATTGAAATAATAATTGCGTCCTTCAAACTTTGCTTTCGTCAAAGAATCCTCCATTTGCAGCAATTACAGCCTTGCAGACCTTTGGCATTCTAGTTGTCAATTTGTTGAGGTAATCTGAAAAGATTTCACCCCATGCTTCCTGAAGCACCTCCCACAAGTTGGATTGGCTTGATGGGCACTTCTTACGTACCATACGGTCAAGCTGCTCCCACAACAGCTCAATCGGGTTGAGATCCGTGACTGTGCTGGCCACTCCATTATAGACAGAATACCAGCTGACTGCTTCTTCCCTAAATAGTTCTTGCATAGTTTGGAGCTGTGCTTTGGGTCATTGTCCTGTTGTAGGAGGAAATTGGCTCCAATCAAGCGCCGTCCACAGGGTATGGCATGGCGTTGCAAAATGGAGTGATAGCCTTCCTTCTTCAAGATCCCTTTACCCTGTACAAATCTCCCACTTTACCACCACCAAAGCACCCCAGACCATCACATTGCCTCCACCATGCTTGACAGATGGCGTCAAGCACTCCCTTTCATTTGGTCTGCGTCTCACTAATGTTCTTCTTTGTGATCCGAACACCTCAAACTTAGATTCGCCTGTCCATAACACTTTTTTCCAATCTTCCTCTGTCCAGTGTCTGTGTTCTTTTGCCCATCTTAATCTTTTCTTTTTATTGGCCAGTCTGAGATATGGCTTTTCTTTGCAACTCTGCCTAGAAGGCCAGCATCCCGGAGTCGCCTCTTCACTGTTGACGTTGAGACTGGTGTTTTGCGGGTACTATTTAATGAAGCTGCCAGTTGAGGACCTGTGAGGCGCCTGTTTCTCAAACTAGACACTCTAATGTATTTGTCCTCTTGCTCAGTTGTGCACCGGGCCTCCCACTCCTCTTTCTATTCTGGTTAGAGCCAGTTTGCTGTTCTGTGAAGGGAGTAGTACACAGCGTTGTGCGAGATCTTCAGTTTCTTGGCAATTTCTCGCATGGAATAGCCTTCATTTCTCAGAACAAGAATAGACTGACGAAGTTTCAGAAGAAAGTTCTTTGTTTCTGGCCATTTTGAGCCTGTAATCGAACCCACAATTGCTGATGCTCCAGATACTCAACTAGTCTAAAGAAGGCCAGTTTTATTGCTTCTTTAATCAGCACAACAGTTTTCAGCTGTGCTAACATAATTGCAAAAGGGTTTTCTAATGATCAATTAGCCTTTTAAAATGATAAACTTGGATTAGCAAACACAACGTGCCATTGGAACACAGGACTGATGGTTGCTGATAATGGGCCTCTGTACGCCTATGTAGATATTCCATTACAAATCAGCCGTTTCCAGCTACAATAGTCATTTACAACATTAACAATGTCTACACTGTATTTCTGATCAATTTGATGTTATTTTAATGGACAAAAATTTGCTTTTCTTTCGAAAACAAGGAAATTTCTAAGTGACCCCAAACTTTTGAACGGTAGTGTATATATATATATATATATATATATATATATATATATATATATATATATATATGTATATACACATATACACAGGGTGATTAGAAAGTAATCGTTGATGTGGTGCATTCATGTGGTAAACTTACTTTCTAATCACCCTGTATATGCTATTTTACCATAATTGGATAACACTGGTAATGTTAACGGCTTGCTGGTATGTTAACAACAGTGTTAGAATGACAGAAAGACCCTACAATTGCATGAATGTTTGCATGAAATGATGTACCTATTAAATAGCTATTCATAGCACCTTTTCTTTATATATATATATATATATATATATATATATATATATATATATATATATATATATATATATATATATATAAATTATTGAGTTTTATAAATAACTGTTGCTTACACCTAGTTGTTACAACCAAAAAAACAGCTATACTATATTAAACTGATTTTCATTTTAAAAAGGCATCAACGTAACACATTTGCTAGAAGTCAGTAGAAAAGAAATGCAGGTATTTTAAGTGACTAGAAAATACACTCCATTTCCAACCATTTTTTTTTGTGCAATAAAAACGACCACACTCCGGCCTACCACTGTTTCCACTACACCAACCAGTCCTCACCGCTGTATTCTTTCTTTACTACATAAAAAAGAAAAATGAAACACAAAATATACTTCAACGGAATATATGATCCTATTAATAATAGTAAAAAAAAAAACACTAACGTAACAAAAAAATATATATTAAAAAACACTGTATTTCAATTCCTTTATCCCCACATGAATATCATTATGTGGCATTTTGGTTAGTATTAAATGCATACTCAAATCCTCCTTCCAGAAATAAGGCTGAGATATATATATATTTTTTTTTTTAGTAGAGAAGCAACTGAGTTTAAATAAATACATGTTTGTGGAAGATATTCCATCCATAGATTAATCTGATGTACATAAACCATGTAAGAGGCAAAAGTACATAACTCTGTAACATTGCAAATAAAGTAACACTGTCTAACTCCCCCTGCTGCACTTTCTTTTTCAATTTCCCAAAAGAGGTCAATTTAGAAATGCTAAAAGAAACCTAAAAAAATCAACGACAAACGTTTTTAAACAAGTCTACCAGACTGATAGTCGAAACACTTGTCATTGAGTTTGCAAAGAGTCTGCACAATGAAGGTAGACCTCACATTGTTCCGCTATGAAATTGGGACGTTTAAACCCTGGTTGCAGTTTGGATTGTAAACATCAAAGATTTCATGTATGTCAAAATAAATCTGTGTAATATACAGACCTTTACACAGTTAATCATAATTCCTTCTACGCAGCAAGGTCTGGTTGGAAGTGGCTATGGAGTAATTACAAACATCGACCCGTTTGTTGGAGAGATCCAAAATCTGATTTAGGTGGAGATTGTTTTGTTCCCCGTTTGAACAACTAAATGAACAATCGAGGGAGAGACAAGTGCGTGGATTGCCGGTTTTAAACCATAACCTATCTGAGAATACAAGATCCTACCCAGGTTTGTTGTTGAATTAATACCTAATTCATGGAATAACAAGTCATTGAACAGTTTATTTACACAGAACCCTGCTGTGTGAAAGGTTTTATAGGCAATAACAACATGGGCCTAAATCAAATCAAAGTTTATGGCGCTGTCATAGCAATACTTTATAATGGCAATGGCGCTGCCTTAATTTTGATTTAATCCGAGCCTTATTTCTGGTGACAGATGGAAACACCCCTACTGCGTAATTGGACCCATAAGCTTCATAAACACTTCTTTCACCTTGCATGCCTGATTCAAGTTCTGACCGAAGTCCCTTACTGCAGCTCAGATCAAGGAGGGAAGGTCTGGTCTGGGTTTCTCCACGCGTTTCTATTGAAGGTCAGAAATAAATAGATAGATAAATAATAAATAAATCAATAAATCAATAAACAGGTTATTTCAAATAAAGTCTTCCTGGGCTGCCCCTGTGCATGTGTCCTTTTGGCTTCTCGTACAGCTATAGTCTTTAGGTTGGCAGGTAGTCTGAGCTCGACGTCACTATGCAATGGAGCACGGAAGCCCTTCTGGCTGGTCAGTGGCACAGCCCTCCTCATGGGGCTCCTGGGTGCTGTTCTCTGGCTGAGCTGTTGCACAGGGCTAGGGGTGGGGAGGAGGCTTAGACAGGCAGTTGAGAGGTACACACGGGGAGCTGGGATGCGCCTGTTCTTCCTGAAGAGCTACCGGTACACTAGGACTGCAAGTTTCAAGAAGAAAAACAAAACAAATAAGAAATATAGGCTCTGTGCACGCCACGCTGTAATGAAGTAAGTTAGCACTGTAACAGTGGGTAGTAATAGTGTGAAACACATGGCAGGAGAAGACTGTACTGTACATAAAACAGAATAACTGGCCTTAATGAGGACAGTGCATTCGTTTGTTAGTGATGGCAAAGGAAATTACAATGTGTTAAAAGTACCACTTTACAGTAAGAGTCCTTAAGTACAATGTAATAATACATACACATAGTGTATGTAATTACACTGTAATAACATGCTTAATTACACACTGACTGCATTGTAAATACGCATGTGGTTGTACATATACTATGTAGTTACTATGTAACCACACATGCAATTAGTGTAATTACCATGTAGTGAAAGACACTTATTGTAAAGCACTGTCAGCCATAGCTGTAACAGCAATAACGTACAACTAATAATATAATAATATAAGGAAAGGGGCTTATATATAGTGTATTTTTAAGGCGCATATACAATATAGACAAGTATAGGCGGTATAGGGAGTTGTCGGTTGTTCTCCTAAATGAATGATGTGACATGGGAATGATTCAATGACCAACTCTACAGTGATTATGAATTATGTAAGGGAGAGGAGATAACTGCTGCCACTCAACTCACAATGACTATACTGTACTTTATTTTAATTGGGTTGTCTGGACAACCCTATTCCAAGGGCTAAACTACACAATGAAATAAAACCGTACAGCCCCTGAGCTCACTGCAACAAACATCTACAGGAGACCAGAGACACTGCAAGTTGAAGCCATTCCTGGGTGCTTGAGGTCGAAGCGGGAGACCAGCGCGTCGTTACCAGTGAGGTGCCCATTCAGCTTGCTCAGCTTTTTTCTATACGATCAGGGATAGCCGTCTCCTTATGATATTATTGTACTTTTTATGCAAATTGTTTTGAGATGCTGACTGGTAACACTTTTAATAGGATACGACTGTATCTTTAAATAGGTATTATAAAGTGCATGCAAATGTTTCTGGTCATTCAGAACTTAACATATGGAAAGTGTTCATCAGCATTCCCCAACTGCGTAACCCATGCAAATAACAACATCAACTGCGATAATGCTGAAAAACAAATAAGGTACAAAAGGTCAGAAAATGAGGTTGTTGTAAACTTTGTATTTATTTCAGTAAACCATTGTCCAATAGCAATGTCCTCTATGGAGTGCTTACTAGCCAGAACCATTCAAATGTCTCTTATACTGTATATTATAATAAGGGAAACGGGTATTGGGGGTAGAGGAAATACAGGGTGTGATTAAGAGTGGGATACACTGGCTGTGTGCTATGGATCTTTGGAGTTCTGTGCGTGGTTGTTCCATGCAACACTGAATCGGCGTGCTAGGAGTGAATGCAGGTTGGTGCTAGGACTGAACGCAGGCTGGTTGATACTTGTTCTATGAACACCACATGCGGTTGAGTGGGTAGTTATGACTAGTCAACTAAAAGATTACCTGGCTGTTTGAGATTTCGGCCCTCGCCTTAGTTGTGGGGAGAGTGGCAATACTGAGGCAGCAGGCTGCTGACAATCTACAAGAAACTGATACATTAGACAGATATACAGAGAGGTGACAGTATAGGGTTAATAGAGAAGACAACTGCTGTTCTGAACACCATGAGATTAAATGAGGAATGGCCTGGGAGTGTGTCTCTGCTGGATTTCTTCACAAGAGCTCTTCACTTGGGGAAAGCTTTATGGTAAAATGAGAGCCACAACCGTGCTGCCTTATAACCAGATCTGTGTGTTACATTGTAAAATGGCTTGGGTGAACAGAGCACTCTGATTGGTTGAGCAATATTCCAGTGATGATGTTCGACAGCAGAGCACTGGTTATTTCTCTTTAGCCAGGTGCTTAGCAACGCACCTAGTCGTGCGGTAATTTCACAACAACGCAAACATTCCCGTGTGTGATTGCTTAAGCGTACTGTTATACAAAAACAATGCATTACGTTTAGGACTCAGGAGTTTTCCTTAGCAAGTAAATACTCAAAAACAAAGTACATTTGAGCCTCAAAAAAAAGTTTACTTCTGATGTTAGAACAGGCATCAATCAAGTCAAAAGCGACACAATTGCAAAGGTACGGATGAGTACCACTTTGTTTTGCATAATACACACTTTAATGTCCTTCCTTTTGACCACTGACCTACAGAAGAAAAGGATGGGCCATAAAGCAATACTAGACAGGTGCCATACAGCAATACTAGACTAGCAATGTGGGGAAGAGAGTGGCACTGCTGTCACTTTAAGGTATTTAACATGTAAGAAATGAAATGGTAGGTTTTATTTGGAATTTACTCAGATTTTAGGTCTGGCAATTAGCAATATATTGTTTTTTTTTGTTTATTTTTTTTACTGTACCAAGAAAGGTAAAATCATGAAAAAAAACAACAGCATGCCAGATTCTAATATAAATAAACAATGAATGTTAAACGTTTTTTATAAAAGCAACAACACACTGCAGGGGTGTGGTAGGCAGTGGTCAAAAAGCATTCATTCCAGATTATTTGAATTAGTGTATTCAATTTGGATTTAATATGAATGCCACAGAGATTCTTTTGACGAAACAGGTAAAGCTTGACAAATCAATAATGAATGAATTCATCATATGTTTACTGAAAATGAATGCTTAAATTATCCACTTTGAATCTTATTTTGCAATGAAATCCATTTGATAATGAATCTTGAATCCACAAAGGATAAAAAATCACAAAGGGCAAGAATTATCAGAAACACTTTAGTTTAGGGATCCATTATAAGTAGTTTTTTTTATGATCAATAAACACAGTATTCATTTTGCTAATAAATGTACATTATAATTAGAAATAATATCACAGAATGGCAAAGCAATATACAATTGAAATTAGGTATATAAATATATAAACCCACTTATAACAAAACTAAAGTGTAACTGATTTGCCAGGGTCTTGTGAAATTCTGAAATTAAATAAAACAAGCGTTTGAGTCTTTAAATTAACCTTTTGAATTGTTACTGGTGTTTGTAAAATGAACATCTATTGTGTCACAAAAGGTACAAAAATGAATTTTAAATTCAAAACGTAATTCCTATTTGGTTAAAGTAATTCCAGGTTTTTCATATTTGTGAGATGTAACTAGTAATGCCTTTCTATCATTTCTATTTTGACATTGTTTCGCAGTCTTTAGCTGCACCTCCAGTACATGGACTCTGTTGAGAATCTGAGTCTCTAATGTCTGCTGAAGCTCTTTATACAGCCATATGCCAGGATTCAGGGATCTTCTGCATGTTTTCACTTGTTTTGATGGAAAATCACCATCCTCAGCTGCTATATATGATCCATATACCTACACCATAGTTCTCTCCTTTCCCACGTCATGTCTCAGTCCAAGGATAGCATTCTATGACAAGTCTTCCCCTCGTTATTCGGGATTCAAATGAAAGTTCTCCTAGTTACCAACATTGACTTCCCTTTCTAACCAAATATGTGTCCTATAAACGGCCATACTGTAAAGGGTGCCCCCTGCATTGTGTCTGGTGCTGTGGTGTCAGCACATTAGTGTTTAAAATCATTACCTATAATATGTATGGAACTGGCTAGAATCTTGGAAGTGTTTGAAATATGACAGTTATCTTAACTAATGAATTTTGCATCATTTTGCATTTCAGTCGACACATCCTGGGGACTTTTAAACCCTGGATGTATAAAGCACTCATGTGGCCAGCTCTCAGAATCATGTTTGAACTCCAGATGCAATAAAAGTATTGTATAGTATGTGTACAATTTACTGTCAACATGGTCTAAATGTGAATTAGCAGAATATTAGAATTATTGTATAGTTATAATAGTACCTTTCTAAAATAGATAGCTAGAATAGTACTATCATTAATATATTATGAGCCTAACTATAGTCAAAAGAAAAGCTGTACATTAGAAATCATTAGTGCTAGAGGTTTGTAAGCAACTGGCTATCAGGTCAAAATGATTCTGATTGTGGAATCAATGGATTTAAATGGGCCTCCGACTTAGTGAATGTTAAACACCTACAGATTCTTCTTCTTTTTTTTTTTTAATAAAGGGCAATGGGCCCTTTCACAAAACTTTAAGGACTGTTTTAAGAAAAAAAATGTTTTAAGAGTGTTTATAAACATTAAAGGGCATGACAGTGGGAATTAACTTCTAGCCCTCTCTCTAACAGTTGAATAAAAGTGTCGTGAATTGAAAGCTTGATTTAATGACGTTGTATTGCTAAGGCCCCTTATCTATGCTTTGTCATGTTTTCTCTGTGTTTCACTACACTTAGGTGTTACCTGGGTACTACTCTATATAGTGCAGTTAAATTAAGATGAGATTTTAATATCTACTATTCTGACGCGCTATTTTGACATCAGTTTGAATCCCCTTCTTATAAGAACGTATTGCCTTATAGCAAGATCTGATAAATGCAAGAACAAGTAAAGCCTGCACTCAAATTCCAAGTTCAATTTTCCAGAAAAATATTATTTTTATTTATTTACAAGTCAGTGGTGAGGTGGATACAAACGCATTCATGTTACAGAACAAAAGTGAAACAAAATGTAAAATCTAGAAACTGTGTCCCGAAGTTAAAGGGGCAACAACCAAGGGTGTGAAAAAAACATTTTCTCATAATACTAATGAGCAGCTGGACTAGGTAATATTTCAAGAACATAGGACCTAAGAATAGTCTTTAAAACATCAGCAAAAATCATAACCAGGTAACACAACTTAAAGATAATGCATGCTTATATAACATAACATCATGCAAATGCAAAGGCACTAAAAAAGTTTAACCAAGAAACCGTATAGATTATAAGATGGGAGCAAAGAGATAAATACTTTGATGGGATTTTTATCTAACAGTATTCAACTGCTTCTCCAAACCCTTGATGTACAGTGGTTAAAAATGATCATTCACAGCGATTTGAAAAAAATAAATACAATGAAGGTGCTTAAGAAATAAGAGCACAATGGCAAGCTATTCCTCATTCAATCCCATGACAATGCTGACAACATGTTTGTACATTTAACAAAGGAGGTAATGAACAAACACACTTGTGTACTGTAAGTCTCAAAATGTATTATTTCCTTTGCATATTACACAGAGACAACACAGATACATCCACTATGCACACATATATACAAACACAATGTACATTTAAACAGCTACGTAACAGTAGATTGCTACTACAGTATCGGATCTCCTAGTTGATTCTGTTTTTACAAAATCATTGTTTTCCATTTTCCTACTGTACAGTCACTTCCCTGTCTAGTCCTTCATAGAAAAAAATACATATGCTGTACCACAATCATCATTATACCACAGGATTCATGTTTTAACAAACTTGAGAGCTGTTTAGCTGAAGGGAAAGTGCATTCATAATCTGGGATAAAATATAGTTAGACAGCATCTGTGCAAGTGTGTGCCAGTGATGGATGTTTACATGGGGGTGGAGGCACAGTTTGACACATTCATAAAGCAGAGACTGCGGTTACAGGTTGGGAGGGCAGTTGAGCTGCAGCCAGTAAAACGAGGAAACATTCCTAGTTTATTAAAGCCATCGTTACTGCAGATACAATGATCAGCAATCCATATGGATTCTAAATTGTGGCTACAATGAATTACAAAAAAATTCTTAAATGGAATGTAATTTGAGATCGTATCAACGATTTCAGGCCTGGGGTAACATTTCAAGATGTTCTTTTTTTGGAGGGTGTTACCTTTAGGAGTGGCAGAGGGAGAAGAGCAGGGATCTCTACAGTCAACTGGTTTTAATGTTATTCTGCTCAAATCAATCGGAACTTGAAGAAATGCACATTTCATTTTGAGTAAAATGATTGTATTTTACTACTATGATAAAAATTAACGTTTATTTAAACAATGTACATATATATTTGTATCAATAATAAAATAATAATAAACATGAAAAAGCATGTAAGCAGGTATCCCGTTTTCCACTGTTTCTTATAAATACAAGCACATTTACACTGCCTTCCTAATGCACAGGATAACGGTCCAGTATTATGACTCACAAAACATACCAGCTACCTTTCTCTCCTTGGTTTTTTAAATAATGATCACTAACCCTTTTATTATTGTTCGTGAAGGAACTACAAACTCTAAAAGGCAGTGTCCGACTGTACATGTTCTTCGGTCACACGATTTCACTTAATAAATGGCATGGAAAAATAAGTGTTAGTTTTGATGAGTGAAATCTAACTTTTGTTAAAGATAACATTTTATGAATTCATCAAACCAATGCTTTACTATCCCTTTTCTTAACTCTTATTTGGTTTATTAACATTATTACTGGCCCCTCTTTTTTATTGTGCTAAGAAGCATTTGTTTCTTCAGCGTTCATTTGGGATATGCAAGTATTTCAAACTGCAAGACTATAGATAAACTGCTACACCCTATCGCTTTGCTGTACAGCACACAGCCTGATTGCAGCTCCACTTTTGGAGTGAGTTTTAACTGCAGCACAGGTACCAGGAAGCAGCAGCAATCTACAGCACTGCATTTACAAACTCTGCATTACACACACTATAAATTATAACATAAAAGCAAAGAATGACAAGATCTTAAACAGAAAAGGGGGGCTCTGCAGCACAATACTTTCTTATTGTAAATATATATATATATATATATATATATATATATATATATATATATATATATATATATATATATGTGTATAGTGGGTTATATCTTATTGTTTAATTGTACAAATATGGACTGTACTTGATTTATAGTGGGAAATCTAATATATAATCTACAACACATTGCATTGATAATTAATATGTAAATAGCCTATGTTCACAGCACCTTGTTTTCTAATATTATTATGATCTTAATGGAACACAAACCTGTTTTTAATGAAACGCTAATATCATAAAGCTGTCTAGATCTAAATAGTAGCAGATCTTAATAACGCTGCCCTAAAATGTATAAACCTGTTTTTCTGCAGTCTTCATTTCATTGTATTTTTATTGAATGTAGTAACCTTAATGAATTCACCTCTGGGGGAAACCCCAGCAGAGATTAAGAAAGCCTAGCAGGATTAATATCGAGCTAAAGAGCGACATTATTAAAAGATCTGACACAGATTATTATATTAATAAGATTATTACAATTTTACCAAATTACATCTGTAACTGTATGTATTATTCATATTTTACATTTGTATAAAATAATAGCAATAATCCCTGCTAAAATCTTGTAATGCCTGAGTCAATCAAACAATACATCTTCCTTGTTCTATTACGATATCCAGAGATGCAGTAAAGTATCCCCATGTAATGAAACCCTTATTGCAACAGTAGAGGCTGTGTAAGAAAAGATAACATTGGTAGTTACAGTTATTACCTTGTTCTTACATGGTTTTGTATGCCCCATAGTATATATACACGTTTTAAACTAGGCAGTCATTCATGTTAACAAAAGATTTTGACCTTTTTGTTTGGCGCATGTCTATCTATGACTGGAAGACTGATTGAAAATGAATTTCACAGGCCATCATAAAGCTGCGCTGTATTCTTCTTTAAATGTGGATTAACCTGTGCTTTACAGTTTTTCCACTATAACCCAAAGCACAGCAGTCCATGTCTGTTTATTTTATATATATTATGCCCTTCCAAATAGAGAAAACAAGTTTGGAAGTCAAACTTGTATGGTAAAACTCACACAGCAGTTTGTTAAGATTCTCCGCAGAGTATTTTTCGAAGTCTTCTAATCTCAGCGCTCTTACCTGTAGGAATTCCAGAAACACTGTTAATGACTTTTCTCTAAACACGCTAATTAACAGAACCCTGGTTTGAAGGATCTGGCAAAAAGAGACTTTGAGCTTGTTGGTATGGGTACGACTGTGGTCTGAGTAGAGCTCTCAGAATCATGTCTAAACTCCAGAGCACACTAGAGTGCACCCATTAACCTGTCCCGCTGGAACTCTGCTAGTAGGTGTAAGTACTACTTCATTTAAAGCAAGCGTTGTATGTGTTACATTCACTAGGGGCAGTGTTGCGGGAGGACAGGGTAATGGTTACACTGTGGTGTTTCTGATGAACGTAGAGTCCAGACATGCTGCTGAGAGCAGGTCACATGAGTGCTTTAAACTTTCAGGATGTGATGACTGAAACACAAAGTGAATCTAAACACGAAGAACAATTCGTTAAGATACATGTAATATTTCAGACCCCTACCAAATTGCTCTTTAAGGTTAGTGTCTTGGTTGTGTCTGTTTTGTGTTTTCCACACTCTGCTTTTAACATGAGCTTGTCAGCAGGCTGAGGTATTCTGAGTTCTAAAAAGCTGTTCTGATAGCGTAATCTTTTCTGACAATGAGCACATTATACTTGTCTTGCTTATATGCAACTTTGTAACTAATCTACAGCGAGTACTGCCCATCGTGATTAACAGGGCTACAAAAATAATAATGTTCAGTATATTAAAGAAGATGGGTGCAGCGACATAAAAAACATTCATAGAAAAAACAGCATATATATGCACCGTATAATCCAGGAAATTCTCCTGCATAAAATGAAAGGCAACATGTTGTAAAACAATCCTAGTAAAACTGTAAACACTATATCTTTTTATTGGTGTATCCACTTACCTAAAGGTGTCTTCTAAGTAGTGACTGTTGGGGAAGTTGTAGTCTAATTGATAGTATAAAGGTTTTTTATTTGTGTCATCTCTGCCATTTGTGGCAAGGCTGTCCCAGAATCTGTAGCTACTGTAGGTGTGCAATGTCCAGATGTGCTTGAAATTATTTTAAATGGAAAGAGGGGGAAATTCCATGAAGGTATTATTATTATTATTATTATTATTATTATTATTATTATTATTATTAATTAGTCATTTAGTAGACACTTTTATCCAAAGCGATTTACAGACTAGGTGGTGAACTATGCATCACAACTTTACAAATAGGACCTCAGTTTGACGTCTCATCCGAAGGACGGAGTACAAGGATGTTAAGTGCCTTGCTCAAGGTCACGCACAGTGAGCTGGGATTGAACTGGGAACCTCCTGGTAACAAGCCCCTTTCTCTAACCACTGGTAAAATTGCAAACATGAATTTACAAAGATATGTACAGCATAAATGTAAAATCAATAAAATCTTCCCAGGGTATTAGTAAAACTATTCTTCACTAAACTTGCTTTTGTGTGTTACCATATTGATGATTTGTATATATCAAGCTGTTAACTAATTTAACACAGTTTAAACGCTGTAGTTCTGTAATGCCCTGCATAGTGTTACATATTGTAACACTGTACCCGCACAATCACAATTTACAATATGTTTTACTTATCCCCGATTCCCCATACATTTTAGTGAGGGCACTCAGTGAGGGTAATTCATCTGCAAAACACAGAACTAAAACTGTTGTACTGTAGTGCCTATGAGTGCCTATGTAATGATACTGAGGTGTGGACCCTGCGGGATTCAGTTGAATGTGTTGGGTTATAGTAATCATTAAAGTTTGATGCCAATGTAATTTGTTTAAACCTTTATCTCAATATAATCTCAAAATACTGTATTTGATCTAGATTTGTCTGCGTTGTCTCTAAAACTAAAGATGTCTATACCATTCACTGTCCGTCACAAGAGATTTCTTACAGATTATTTTAGAAGTGAAAAGAAAAGGCTCCTATGTTAAGGATAAGCCGCAGATAATTTACCTTATCTTTCTTTAAGTGTCAAGAACCTAACTGTCTGTCAACTGTCTAGCAGTTAATGGCGGCTTCGTTGCTGCACAGCTTGTTTGCATGTTACCAAGCTTCTTGTACTTTGCTGGTTCCCTACATGCGGTAGCTTGAGAATTGATCATAGAAATGGCGGGACAGCTACCTGTAGCCTGTCTGGGAATTGCCAGAAACACGTGACCAATAAGTTCGGGTTTTCATAAAAAAATATAAAAAAAACGTCCAGTTGAATCCACTCACTTGAAATGCCCGTTTGTGACTGGTGAATAAGCGACTGGATTCTGGATCCTTAACCTCAACCTAACCTAACAATTTGCCTATTTGTCAACTGCATTTTTGGAAGGTAAATCAGCAACACTTTATATTAAGGTGCTGCTTATTAATGTTTTATAAAAAATACAATAGATGCTTAATAACTATGTTACAGAGTGTTAATAAAGCATTATAGATGGTTTATAAACATGCACTAGCCTAATTACGTTTAAACATCCCAAAGTACAATAGGTGGCTAAAAACTGTCCTTTATAAAAACGTAATTCCGTCTATGGCTATTGCATGGTTACCTATAATGCTTTATTAATACCATATACCATAGTTATTAAGTATCTATTATATATTTATAAAACATTTATAAAACATTAATAAGCAGCACATTAATATAAATCTATACAATAAATACAGTAGTCTATATTGGGAGTCGGGATGCTTTATATTGTTATAGCAAAGCGGTCAATAAGGAATACAAGATTATCATTTCTTTATTTACATTAGTGCAGTATTGGTAGTTTTTAAAATATTAGAAAAGCAGGCCTTTTCTAAAGTTTATTCCATCTGCAGTGTTGGAATAAGAATCTGTTTCTGTGTTTATTTGCGTCACAGCCATTTTGTTTGTGGTCAATAAAGCAAATAAAATAATTGTTGTTTTTGTTTTTATTGTAAGACAAGTTTTTTGTACAGTAGTTGAAAGTAACATTACATTAATAAAAATATATACAATCCTTGACTGGCTGGGTTTTTCACGGTTTCCATGATATTTACCCATCGCCGTGTAATATGTAGTTCCCTTTGAAATTCCCATTTCACTGTGTGAAATTATTTCTGTTAAAATGAAAATGAACCCACAAACAGTGTATTCATTTATCTGGCATGTCAGAAATGAGGATCGAACTTTGGAATGACTGTTAAACATTAAAAAGTGTTATTTTCTAGAACTTTAGAACTGTGCTGTGTGTTCCATGTACGGGATGACATCTGCACAGCTTTAGAACTCTGCTGTGTGTTCCATGTACGGGATGACATCTGCACACCTTTAGAACTCTGCTGTGTGTTCCATGTACGGGATGACATCTGCACAGCTTTAGAACTCTGCTGTGTGTTCCGTGTACGGGATGACATCTGCACACCTTTAGAACTCTGCTGTGTGTTCCATGTACGGGATGACATCTGCACAGCTTTAGAACTCTGCTGTGTGTTCCATGTACAGGATGACATCTGCACACAGGATGAGATGCACTGGAAATTTGACAGATCCCAACAGTGATTGGTTGATTTTTCATATGTGATTTATAATTGTAAATCTGACCTATATGTATTTCTGGTTTAGTAACTTTATTGTGTGTGCTTTTCTTTTCTGCTTATAAAGATTGGAATATAAAGATTTTGTTAGAAAAAATAATATAAAATAAGTTACTCATGTAATAAAAATCGAATGAATCTAGTTTGTATGATGACAACATGATTGTTAAAGTTTCCATTTGAAAGACCATAAAAAAAATACAATGGTTTAAATGTTTTTCCACATTGAATATTTGTAATTATGATTCAGAGGGTTTTAAGGTCACACATTGTGAGATTTTGTTTCTTTTTACTGAAACATTTCATTTAGCACTTCATGCAATAGAACAGAGCTGTTTAACAGTCTATGTAAACAGAAATCTCCAAGCACTGCATTGCATTTAGAGATCAGAGTTACAGTTCTAAGGTAATTTAAGGTCTCAAAACCTTTTTAATATGTTTTTGATTCTCTGCTCCCTGTTGCTTCCATCAATTTCCATTTGAGTTGCACAAAACGAATACAGTAATTTAGTAAACTTACTGGCAGTGCTATTTGCTATGTTTGTCTCAAACAACTGGTTATGAAGAACCACTTTTCATGAAATGTATTCTTTATACGGGGAACTGTTTTTATATTGCCCTTTGCTCTGCCTGCATGCCTTCTTGTTGGAATCATAGGGGAATCACACATGACATCACATGACGTGATTCGTTCCCAAGCTGTGCAGACACTTGGGTTTTAAGTAACATCCTTTAACATGTTTTCAGTCATCAGGTAATAATTTTAACTAAGGCTGTATTTTTTCACATTTTCCATGATATTTACCCATCGCCGTGTAATATGTAGTTCCCTTTGAAATTCCCATTTCTGAAAGAATAGTGTAAATATCCATTTTTGTAGCACTTAAAAATAAACACAGCAAACATTTGCTTTCCTGCCACACTGTCACATTTATGAACCTGGCAGCCGGTTTAGTTTGCTTCTGGTAAATGACTGAACACATTGCAGAGAGCTGCACGATTTCACAAAAATGTCTTTAACAAAAAAGACACAAGCTACATCAAAGGTAGCTAATATTTCTGCTAAAGATCGCTCTGTTTAGTACAAGAAGGGGACATTTCACACATCTGTTGTTATTTTTATTCATGTTTTTATTTTATTTTATTTGATAATTCACTGATGGTGAAAATAGAATGTGTTTCAAATGTGGACATAAAAAACGACATACTGTGTTCTGCAATTTCGCATTAATTGTTGTTCATTCACAATGTGTGGCAGTGTGGCAGAGTGAAAGCCCTGCCGGTGTACGTGTGTGTGTGGGGTGGGGGGTGGGGGGGGGATATTAGGTTGGCAGGGAGGCGGTCACATTTCTTCCTGTCAAAACACGTGGCTGGAGCCAACAATTGAATAAACGATGAAGTCATTAATTAGGCTCCAGCCACAGGTGTATAAAATAGGTGTTCAAGGGTGTTAGGAGGAAGGCTATAATTCATGTTGGTGATAAACGTGAAGGTATGTGTTTGGTGTTCTGTGCTGTCTCGTCCTGTATTGTTGTGAAGTGCGCATTTTGCTTGAAACTGCAGCTTCTGTGTTCTGAGTCTCTCTTCCTGTCGGCTACCCTGTCACACAATGCCAGAAGACTTTTTGATTGTTTTTATTGACAGGTACTTAATGTGTAGATTGCAAATGATGGAGAAAGCATTGTTTAGTGTTTTCACAATGAACACATTTATTTTTTTTCTGTTTAAATTAATACCTGCCGACATATGTTAAAGGGAATTACTTGGAATATTGGGAGTAGTTGCACATGCCAATGCTTCCATAACCCACAAACTGTGATGAACATAGGATAGCACAGGATTCAAGTGAAGATTTACTACATTAATATATTAGCTTGTACTATCCACCGTAAATAAGGTGACCTGCAGGACCTGCATTCTCTTATTCCTTTCTCTCTAAAACCATCAGCCCAATCTGCGCCCTATTAGTTATTATTAGATATTACATATCTTTGTGCCTACCTACTTGCTTATAAATGATTAAAGCTATGGGCTGACATCTAACTTACTTTCACACTGACATACAAGTGCTAGCATAAATGAAGACAACCAATTCAGCCATTTTATGGTTTTGGACAAAAGTTCTTTAAAAAGAAAAAAAAAAAACAGTACTGTATGAGGCACTGCAGTGCATTATGTTTGCATAAAAAAACCTGGTTATATTACAATTGTCGTAACATAGGGCTTCTCCACATTAACGCTCGAAAAAAAAAAATCTAATCAAAAATTCAAATCAAAGTTGAAACACTCTCCAGATTCCTGCTTGTTTTGATTTCTTTTTCTAACCCTGAGGAAGTCGGATTGGTTAACAATCTAAAGTCATAAAGGCGAATCCAGGTTTGGTCCAGCTGGGAATATAAATGCATTCCACTGTCCTCTCAGCACCACTGTCTCTCCCCCAGATTGTGTCACTGCTGTGAGCCCTGAGTCTGTATGGTGGAGGCACCTGGGGTGGATGGAGGAGTAACTAAGGAAGATGGTGGTGGGTCTACAAAAGACCGGCCTAGGGTAGATGGTCTGAGGCCTAGGATAGGCGACCTAGGGTATGGAGAAGATGGGCGAGTGAATGGGTGGATGTCTGCAGGAGATAGTCTTGTGTTTACAGTGAACTCTTTGGTCAATGCTCGAGTATCTACAGTAAACGGCTGAGTGCCTAAGCTCCACAGCGGACTGCCTGCATTGATCGGTTCAGTACCTGTAGTCCACTGTGGAATGTCTAGGAGGGAAGGTGGGGTGCCTGTGATAGCTGGCGGGCTGCCTACGGTGTCAGGCGCCGGTACGCTGCCGGCTGCCTTGCGACTTACTTTGGGAGTGCTGCTCTTGATCTTGGTGGCCTTTCCCTTGGTGCGGCTCGACTGCTCGTGGTCAAACTCCAGGTCCTCCAGCCGCTGGGTCAGGGCCAGTTTCTGCTGAATGGCCATGCGGAGCAGAGAGTTCAGGGTCTTCTTCTCATCCTCCGCTGCGGCCAGCTGCCTCTGCATCTCATCCAGCTGGGTGACGTACTCATCACACCTGTGAGAGAGAGACGAACAGGAGAATCCATTACACCATCGACCGACGCGCCGTTTGTTAATTGTTATTTAGCCATGCATCATGCATGTGAAGACACAGAGGGTGGAAGCAATGTGTTCGATGAAATGCCAAGGCACAGATGGACCATTTTGAGATGGACCAAAAAAGGAACACCTGATCCATGGCTATCAAAGAGAATGGGATTTAACTGCAACTTTCGTCAGCTCTTAAAACTAAGCAAAGTGGGGCCTGGTCAATACTTGAATGGGTGGCTGCAGTGTATACAGTGATGCTGGAGGTTACCCATTGCCCCAGCACTGTGCTACAGAAGGTGCAGCCCTGCAGATCAGCAAGGTCCTGTCTACTGAGTGGACATTAGAGATCCCATGACAGACAGGTCAAACTAAGCTTAAAGAAGTCAATCAAACTAAGATTTGCAGGTCAGCAAACATAAGATCATTTGAACAAGTCCTTAGTCCCCTCAAAACGAGAAAGTCCATCAGCATTTTGTAATAAATTGGTTTGTGCAAGTGTATGCTTTGTGACTGATTCGTGATTACATATGCAGTGAGAGACTGACCTCTATTGCAATCATGTTTGAGATAAAGAGAGCCCAATTTTAGTTTCACCTGTGTGAAGTCTGCCTCCATTTTGTGAAACGCAGAACAATGCTGTAAAGCTTGTAAAGCTGGAAGGACTAGTATTTTACTGCTTACTATATATCTAAACCCACGTTGTTTCTAAATAGTTTTGTATAATTTGTTTTTTCTCATTGAGGCAAACTATGCACTGGTGCTAAAAGAACACACATCTGATTTAAATAGTTTGTATTTCACCTGTTTCAATTGACAAACGGAATTCAAAACTTTACAGCGAGTCGGCTATCACATTCTATGTAACCGCTGAAGTTTAAACGGAAACATTCTCAGTTTTCGAGTAGGATTAAAAGAAAAGATGATGTTCTTGTCACTGGGATTAGTTCATTGTTAGAGAGTCTTGTCACTGGGATTAGTTCATTGTGAAAAAGTCTTGTCATGGGCAGAAAAGTGTGACCCCTGTTTATTTATTTATTTTTTAACAAATGGTATTTTCAATTTAAACTAGATGGTAACTTTACAAGTAAAGTTGTGGGGCTTGCTTTATTGGGAAAGTGGTCAAAGTAGCTGATTTGTGTCAAAAGTCACATTGTTTACTAATTGTCTCATGCTTAGAATGTACTATAATTTGAAATTTCTCAAAGTTCTACGACAGTTAATTCAACAGTGGGAAGTAGCCTACTGAAAGAAGTTGATGTGGTTACTAAAATAGCTGTACCTCTTGATTGGTAGACGCCATTCCTGTTTTGATTTCATATTTGAATAGCTGAGAAGTAGAGGAAGATTTCATTTACTCTAAGTATTTGTCTACCTTGTTGGGAAAGTTGTCAAAACGGCAGTTATTTCTAAAAGTTCACAGAAAACGTAGTTGGTGCGGTTACTAAAACAGTTGTACCTCTTGATTGGTAAAAGCTATTTCTGTTTTGATTTCACATTTGAATGGCAGAAAAGTAGAGAAACATGTCATACCATCTAACTTTTTGTCTAGCTTGTTGGAAAAGTGGTCAAAATTTCAGTTGTTTATAAAAAGTTAGAGAAAATTTAGTTGATGTGGTTACTAAAACAGCTGTACCTCTTGATTGGTAAAAGTTATTTCTGTTTTGATTTCAGATTTGAATAGCAGAGAAGTAGAGGAAAATTCCATATATGCTAACTTTTTGTTTTGTCTTGTTGGGAAAGTGGTCAAAGTAGCTGATTTGTGTCAAAAGTTACATCGTTTACAGTAAATAGAATGTTGGAAGTCTGGGAGTTTTTAAACAATGGGGAGCTTTAGAATGTTGAAAAAAGTCTCATTAAAGTGAATGAAGATGGACAAAAAAGGACAAAAAGCTTAATAGTTTAAAAAGTATAAAATATATCAAAAGGTTGTATACAAGCACACTATTCCAGAATGGTCTACATGTTTTAAAGTTTGAACAGCGTTTCTAGCTTAAACGGTGTAAGAGGAGTAGCGTGCCAAAGAATAAGAAGAAGAAGTATGTCGAAGATTTAAAGTGGGGACTCTTACTTCGCAAGCCCCACTAATAAAGATTTGAATAAAACAGCATCAATCAAACTCACATAGTCAGCAAACCCATACATGGAGCAATAGTGGCACCAAGTGGCTAGATCTCATGTGTAATCTTTAGTTTTTTTAGTGCCTTTCAATCTCTATGTCTGATAACACTTCATGCACATTTGGGTACTCTATTTTCCTAGCTGGTAGTCAAACTCCATTCCATTTGATCACCCGGAGCCCATATAAACAATAGCCACATACTGAAGTTTAAATGAATGTGCATCACATGCTTTGCTGCCATTGCCCCAGTCTTCCTTCCACGAATACGAATGCTGTCACTGCACATCACCACCACTGCACCGTTACCGAGTTTTAAACACATGATCTAGAGACCCTACTGATATGTACCATGCTTTTTGGTTCGTCATGATCAGCAAAATTTCAAAACCGATGCCAATTTTCGATCGCCCCTCCAACCCGGAAAATTCGCTGTTTTGAAAAAACACAAACCAAACAAACAAAAAGAATGGTCACAGGACATATTCGAATCACTATACATTGACAAATCGGAGGACTTTTTACTGAACGTGTGGAAGTGGCTCACTGAAACACATTATGTAAAAAGTACAACACAGTTAACAAATGACTCTACATTAATGTACCCATCAGCTGCAGTTGTTTTTAAAGAGGTAGGAAGTTAAAATTTAAATTGGAAGCAGCAAAATACGATAACGCAACAGTGATATTTCTAAAAGGAAAAAAAAAGAAAAGAAAAAAGGTTTCATACATTGAACCCAATTGGTCAAAGAAGTTTGGTTTTCTAAATTACAATTTCCCCATTTTTTATATTAAGTTTCTTCTCATTATTTTTGTAACATTTTATTTATTGCGCATTCTGCAGTGGAGTAAACACTTAAACATGCTCACATAGGTGAGATTTATCAAGGTTTACACAAAAGTGTGAAAATGACAACGAAACTGGTAATATTACAAAAGGGTTGACTGCAGGGCTCAAAAGTGTGTTACTGGGACTGTATCCATAAATTTAAAGCAGTTGATAGTAGTACATTTACAAATATCAAACGTCTTGTCATAGAATTTTACATTTTGCATCTGTTTTAGTATTTCTATGTTACTGGTGCTAGTTTTGTACAACATCCGTAATACAATTAACATTACTGTTTATTCCTCTAAGAAAAACGCATTATTTTTTTTTTTTACTGTAGCTTTGTATGTGTTTGCAATCACTGTGAGCGGTATTCTTACTGCAATTACTCAAAGTCTATGTTACGTTGCCTTCACCTGAGTTCAGGAGCTGCTCTTCAGATCTAGTTCCCTGTAACACTAAATCAGCCAGTGTCTTCACAGATTAGTAAGAGCTAGCGCCATCTAGTGACCTAGTGGATCAAGTTTCATTTTGCTTTGCTGGCAATACATGTGGCTGTCTCTTACTAATATAAAGACACCTTAACAATTAACAAAGACGTATCGAAAAAGAAATGATGAATGCAAAAGGGACCACTCAGAATGGCTGTCATTTGAAGTTACTTGTTTGATCAATCTCTCCCCATGTAATAATAAACCAAGGCCAGCATACACTGGATTCTTGGACAAGAACTTGATCTGCACATTGGGGTCTTTAACACCATAGCACTGGGCAGGCTGTGTTTCTTACTGGTGAGCTGAGAATTGAGAATAGGTAGGTGACATTCAACACACGAACACAGATGAAGAGCAGTGTAAAAAAAATAAAAAAATAAAGAAAACATGCAAAGCTGTAGTGACATGCAATTCATCCACTTCCTGGTAAAATCCGATCCTGCTGACCCTTATCGATTTGGGGTGATTAATTATGTATAAAACTGAAGGTCACAGATATAGTGTAAAGGTGTTATATGATATCACTTACCCAACTGCTGTACTATTGTCTCGTAATAGTAGCCCTCACCTCCTCTAATATCAGACGCAAACTAAATTAATCCTGTTACTGGAGACGGAAGATCTGGATTCCAAAGAATATTCTTATACTGTATGTCTACGTGTGCTGCTTTAAAGCATTACAGAACACCCAGTTTTAACACTTTTTACTAAATCCAGTGTACTAGTATGTATTATTTTGGGTTATAATCAAGTATTGTGACATTATTGATAATAGTCATTTATTGTGCAGAAAAAATCTTATCGATGATCGTATTGTCAGTGATAATCTGACAGTCATTAGAGCTAAATATGATCAGTGCCACTGCTACCGAGACACTCCTTTCTCTTCCTGTAAACATGTGTCCATAAAGAGATACTGCGGGTGGGGTGTTAAGTGCCATTTAATGGAATTGGGCATTGAAAAAAATATACTTTAATTCAGTCCCCCTCTATTGTGGAAGGGAACAGTGGTGTGGCTATATTTTATAAAGCCAACAAGTGAAAAGCAGACTGAGAAAAAAAGAAAAAGAGTGTAAGAGAGAGGAAGAACAACTAACTAGGGAGAAGGTCTCAATTAAAACATGGTTTAAGACAATCGTGATATTTCAAGCATCTCGCTCCCCTGCTGTGTTTATTAAATGGCTTGGACTTTATCGAAAGCCAGTCCCTAATGAAATGGCTCTTGGAAACTCTTTAGTGTAATAATAATAATAATAATAATAATAATAATAATAATAATAATAATAATAATAATAAACTCTGCTGTGCTTTTCACCTGGTGGCAAACATGGCTCTCAGGGAGGAGAAGGTGGCTGCGTCTTCTTTCAAGGCCTTCAGCTCGTTTCGGAGTTTCATCATGGTTTCCGTCACCATTGACTTCTCATTTTCATATTTGCTTTTCAGGTTGGCGAGAGCAACTTCAGCTGTCTGAAATAATTAATGCACAGGATTGTTGGCAGCATATTATATCTTATTTAGTGCAAGCTGGTGAGCCTGTACAGTACCATCAAGTAACACTTGCTAAATTGGTTCAGTTAAGTACAGTTGCCATTTATACTGCAGAACCAGTTATAAGGCTGTACTGTCTTGGCTCCCTGTTGTCCCATAATACCATTCTACAAGCACATGCAAAAACTGTACAATATTAATCTTTTTCATATTTGTAAGCCATCCAACACGTTTGAGTGTTAAATCATGATCATATTCTTAATTATCACAACCCTTACCTGTTTGTTGGCTTTCAGGACTAAGCGCAGCGTGGCTATCTGCTCCCGCTTGGTGCTGAGCAGCGATTTTAATTTGAGGATCTCCTCCATCACCGCCTCCTTGTCTTTATCAATCATGGGGCCAGCTCCTCGCTGCTGCTGCTGTCTGGAGAGCAGGAGGGACCGGTCCACTGCTTTCTGCAGGTGCTTGATCTGGTCTCGGATGATGGCATTGAGGTTGTAAATGTTCATGGGCTCCTTGCGGAGGTCGCTGGATTCTGTGACGGGAGAGGAGGGCGGGGCAGTTATCACGGGAGAAACTATGGGGGTTCGAGTGGGACGCTGGCTTTGCTCCTTGCTGACTTCGCTGGCGTCCTTTGGAGCTTGTTCCGCTGGGCTCCTGTGTTCTGACGGGGTCACCATGGCCCGGCGTGCCAGTCGCGGAGATAAGAGTCCCCTGGGGTCATCAGACCCCTTTAGGCTCCCGCTGCGGGTCACTCGGCTCTGCCTGTAATAGTCCAGCATCACCCGGTTGGGCGTCTCATTGTTGCAGAGGCAGACGTGGTGGTAGAGCTGGGCCAGCTCCTCGCTGAAGGTCACCAGCTCATCTTGGGCTGTGTTGAGGGTGTTGTGGTTCTCGTTGGCCATCCCAGTCACCATCTGCAATTCTCTCTCGAGGCAGGAGATCTGCTCCCCGCACTCCTTGTGGGTCTTCTCCAGCCTGGCCACGTGCTCGTCCAGCACCTGGATCTTGCTCTCCCCCTTGGTCTTCTCGTCCGTGTAGCTCTCCAAGCACTTGTTGTATTTCTCCTTCAGGGCTTTGATCTCAGCCTTGAGGTCGATGACCTCAGTGACAGCCAGCTTGTACTTGCACTCCAGGATCTCCAGCCCGTTGATGTCAACTTCGTAGTCGTGGCCCTCCTGGGAGGCTTCGCGGGCCGATTTCTCTGTCTCCAGGTCCATCGGGAGCTCCTTGTTAATATGCAGCCTCTTCATGGAGTTGACGTGCTCGGTCAAGCGGTGTATGCGCTCGTGCTGCTCCGTCAGAGCCCCCTTGGTGTGCTCCAGCTGCGTTTGAGACTCCTGGAGGTTGGACAGGAGGTTGGCTTTCTCTCGCTCCACCTAATAGAAGGGAATGAACCGCAGCCTTTATTTCTGATACTTTGTACAGTACTATGTAAGTATTGTTGCCAGATTACAATATTATTAATTAATATAATTAATTTAATTCTCCTGTACCGGACAGTACATGCACAAATTGCAGGATTGTCCTTTCAGTTTCATGTTACTTTATGTCAGAACATTTAAATGCTGTAAAACTCTGATTGATATTAAGTGTGATAAAAACCATAGCTAGCAGGAGCCCCCAATCTACTCCAGTTCTAGTATTTCAATGTGATAAAAAGCAGAGTCCAAGGGTGACAGGAGAGGGCATGATCCCTTTAGCAACCTTGGTGGCTTTTAAAAGACTGTTTAGATCATTAAACAGGGTCAATGGTCCTTAAAAAGATAATGAGGATTCAGCTTTATGACAGATGGGCTAATTATTTTCTGCATTTTTAACATTTAACATTTAAAATGCTACGAAAATGATACTGGCTTGGCGCTAAATGCAAAGTAATTTAGTCTAAAAGCATTAAAGATATATTTCCAATCTAATAGCTGCTGACGCTTTATTCTTTGCATCTTTTTGGATATACTTTTTCCTGGTTTGAGGAAACTATCTATGAAATAACAATCAATAGGGGATATTTTCAAGCAGTTCTCATCAAGTGGCTCAAGTAAAGCCTGTTTGAGTGTTTCATTTTTTATTAGGTTTTTGAATTGCGTTGATCGTACATTATTTAGGTTTCTCTCATCATCCTCTCCATCATGAACCACATAGCAGTGTATAATGGACGCTGTAAAAGGAACTGGATTTATTGGTTTTGTCACAGACGGTTCTGGTACATCCCTTTTGTGCTATAAGTCATTAGATCCTTTTGCATGGAAGGCCTCGGTTGCAAGGGTGTGCGGTTCTATGATGGACCCAGATTCAGTTAAAATGTGTTTGCACACTGACGATGGGAAGGAGAATGTAGAGATGGGAGCCCAGCTAACAAGATTGAAGTTTTTGCAGGTATCAGGCTTTTAAAGACTGTCACCCACACCTGTGAGCAGAAACTGACTCACAGAGCAGAAACTGAACCAAGACTGCCACAGCTACTGGAAGCAGGCTGATCTTTGTGATACACATTTGTGAAACTGCAACAAATACTGTAATGACTGTAATGATTTTTAAAGAATTTAAAACCAGTAGAACATTTTATTAGCAGATCTGTGTAAGGCCTGTGAGAAGGAGTTCACTGCATTGAAGGTCAGACTGGCCTGCTGAAAGTTCAAAACCTCCCTTATCAGCAAACGCATCTTTTTAAATTAGACTCAGTCTCAAAACATTCTGATCCAGCAAGAGCAGAATGGCAGAATCTATGGAGCACAGTTAATATGCTAGAAGCAATCGAACTAGGTTTGATTATAGTAAGAAAAAACAAAAGTATTTAAATAAATAAAAAACCTAATATAATAACATTAAGTAAATGTATGAGCAGTCCTAAGTTTTAATATTCAAGGTTGCATTTGCTGCTAATTAAAAATTAGCCTCTTGCCTTCTGTGTATATCAATGAAGTAAAATAGAATTGCAGTTTTGGAAAATGCTTACAAAAGTGTTTTAAATCAACCCTAAAATTGGCAAAAAGCAGAGGCTGACTTAAAACCTGCTTTAACTGGATTTTGTATGAACAGTGAAGAAGGTCAGACTTAATTCAGTCACTATAACACTGTGGCATTCTAATGCATTAATGATGGCCTGTATTTAGATATAAATAACTGGAACTTCCATTAAAAGCTTAAAAGATTTATCAATGGAGTAAAATAATATTACAATTTCTAGGAGCAACTGTTATACTGAAGTAACTTAATTAGAAATACATCTTATAATGCTATTTAAAGTTAAACTGTTGAAAGAGCATATTAAAAGTTTATTATAACAGAAGCATGGCACTGACAATATTGTAAACATAATGTTAAGACACATTTGAAATAATGTCCATTTAATTTAATTAATTTAAGAATTACTTCAGTTTCTCCAACTAAACAAAAAGTCTTTTAGACATTACAATATCAATTAAACTAAAGAATATAAATGTTTAGCTTATATAAAGGTTTTACTGCAGTAATAAACAAAGGTATTTATTTACAGGGAAATGTAGAGTTTAAAAGTGAAAGAATTAAATGTTTGTCTCAGACACACAGTAGAAATCTGGAAGGGCATTAGACCTTCAAAAAATAAAGCTTAGTCTTTGGCATCTCAAAGCAGGATTCGGTGTTGGCTCTTGAAAGCGGGATTTGCAAACCCTGAATGATAAATAATGGAAGGTGCTTTAAGAAAGACAGGATAATGTATCTCATTATATTATAAGAAAATAATGAGAGCTGAGTTATAAAAAATTAGGATGTAAGCTTTTTTTTATTATCGAAAATATACCGGTCCAGGTGTCTCTTCAATCGGTCAAAAAATGACTTAATGCAGTGAATTTGGAAAAGTGCATAAAGTAGAGTTTCATATTATTATTATTATTTATTTATTTCTTAGCATACGCCCTTATCCAGGGCGACTTACAATTGTTACATGATATCACATTATTTTTACATACAATTACCCATTTATACAGTTGGGTTTTTACTGGAGCAATCTGGGTAAAGTACCTTACTCAAGGGTACAGCAGCAGTGTCCCCCACCTGGGATTGAACCCACGACCCTCCGGTCAAGAATCCAGAGCCCTAACGACTACTCCACACTGCTGCCCAAAACACTAGCCTTGGCAAGTAAACAGGGTGTCTGGAACCTGCTTGTGCAGGCAACTTTTAGAAACAGAGAGGTCAGGCATAGTCCGAGAATGGCACAGTTAAATAAGGCCATTATACTTAACATGTTCATTATAGTTTAAAATTTAAATGAAAATAACTGAACTGACCACTGTATGCTTATTCAAAGGTAGTCTTTGTCCCATACTTTGTTAACACACATTTGTATATGAAGTTAAACTGGCCCATTGACAACACATTGAAAAGGTAACATAATATATTTGGCTAGGAGGGACATATCATTTTGACCCAGGTTAATATAAACAAATACAGCTGGTGTTTCATATTAAAAACATCTCTCATATATACACATATACTTGTATTATATTATAGAATGGATTCTGTGAACTTTGGTCCACCTGACTTTTTAGAAAAAGGAGGAGTTGGAAAAAGAGAGCGATGAAATCATGTACCAATATTTTTTGGCAAGAAGTTATATCCAATCAGCTTTGAAAAAGGAGTTGACCTGATCCTTCTAGAAAGTATCATTAACTTGAAGATAAGAACCGTCAAGGCCGAGTTTAATCGGGACTCCTGTATTCAATGGAGGGAAAATCCTATATAAGCCCAGAGCAAGACCCCATTCGATACCATTGAACTTGATCTTGCAAGCTGACATGGTCCATGCTCTGGTCCATGCTTTGAAGACAGTTCTTATTTTTCCTGTCCTTATATTATATTCTACACTTCCATATATTTTGGAAGGGAAGAACTATTTTGAATGTATGTCTCTTTTATATTGCTGCATTGCTATAAGGTATATAAATTATGTTTTAGTCTAAGAGAGTTATATATATACATATGAATGTTCTAGAATTTAGTGGTGGGCGTTGTTAGCTTTATGCATGCATAGCCTGAAGGCTAAATACATAATAACCATATTCGTATTACTGTATTGAAGTACTAATGCTGTTAAACCTGTAAAGGCAGTGGAAACGCCCAGGCTGCCTGTTAGCAATGATCCAAAGTGGCTTGCAACCACTTGATCCATTTTTAAAGCATTTAATAAACTGAAAAGAGCACTGTTACTGCTCTGATTCGTTAAAAATTCAAATTAAATGAGTCTGTGTCATTTTCTTGATTTTTAAAGTCATGTGGATACGTTGCAAGCCCAGTGCACGAACAGTCCACTTACAGGAGTCCGAAACATAATGTCCTCCTGAACGTCCTGCTGTGCTTAGAGTATATATAATATACTGTATATATAAATAAAAATAGTATGTGCGAAATTTGACAGTTTGAAGATCTGATTACTATTAATACAGCTCTGCACAGCTTTTGGGTTTTGTGTGAATAATACAGCAAACAAAGCCTTTCAAACAAAGCCTGGCAGATTTGTGATACAGAAGCAGCAATAAGAATGAGTTACCTCCTGCATTTATGAATTCATAAATATTGAAGAATGTGCAAGTGAGTGCCTCTACAAAATGGAGAATGCATTACACTAATGCAAGTACACTTACTACTGCTATAGACGTGTTGCTCCAATTAAAGCATGTGACAATACAGTCCAATCAGCTCATCATAATAATCTTTAGCCGATAAGTGCTAATAGAAAATACAATTACGATCCACTCTAGCAGGACTGGTTATCTGTGGCGATATCCCACAACGACACACCTGTGCCATACTGATTATAATATGGCTATGAGTTCATTTGAAATTTGAAATAACTAACAACCATAGGTTTAAAAGAGAACAGAATGTCATAGCCATGGTGATATCTCAGGACACCGACACGGTTATGACATCACATAGGCCATTGAAATGAATAGCAGGACGATCCTTGATAATCTATTGTAACTTTTTCCAATACTAGTGGTACCTAGCTTCATTATGCATTTTTGCTTCATTTCATCTACAAGATGATCAGTTACAGTAAATATGGAATAATCAATTAGCAGTGCCTTGGTACCGAGGGAATACATACACATGTACAAAAATACTGAGAACAAGTTGAAGCCAAAGCATGCTGAACAAATACAATCAATCCTGAGGTTACTGGGTGATGCTGCTTGATTCGTGGATTTCTGCATTGTATATTCAACTTTGCGGTTCCCTCTGTCTGTGGTTCCTTCTATCAGATGCAGTGATCTCAGTGGCTGCTAGTGGATAGGGTACTTTAGTAACAATATCAAGCTGTGCTGTGTTTGAAATGAACCATGGAACATACATTGTGTCAAATTCAGTTGTAATGCACGCTTCATCTGGGACTGTAGTGAAATAGCTTTAATTACACACTTAGCAGTACAACTGCATGAGGTATACTGGTACATGGCTTGGGTTAAATTTGTGCTGCTGCTGTGTAATGGCTGGCTATTTGTCCTCCGATTGGCTATATCGAAATAGACTGAAATTCCAAATAACGTTTTTTTGTCTGACTGTATAAAAACTGTAAGCAAACAGTATAGATTAGATACATTAGTGACTGTGTGGCTTTTCTTGAGGAAATGAAAGTCTGGTGACTGAAATAAATAATAAAAAATACACATATGTGGGATAGAGTATAGTAAAGTGAAAGCAGGCAGGCAGACATGATGTGAAGTCACATGACTAGTGCCAGCATGCTGTTAATAATTCAAAACAAAAACCACAGGGGAGCTGCAGTATTTAAGTGCAGAAATGCTCATGGTAAGATTGCTTTAAAAAAAAATAAACATGAGATGTTTTTACAAATAGGCTTGTTCATTTCCGTGAACAAATATTCATAACTAAGAAATTATTTCTGCTCTCGGCTACTAGTAGAATCCAACATTGTCTCCTATTGGTGTACAATAGCCAGTAGGACTGTGCCTTTATTGCATGCTATAGATGAATCTAGTAATTGCCTAATAACTCTTCCTGACAAGGCAAGCAGATGTGCTTGTGTCAGTGGCTGCCTTTCTATACAGCTCTGGCCAAAAGTTTTGTGTCACCTAGAATTTTAGGGTTGAGACATAATTAAAAAATATATATATATATATGAACATAATTTAGATCTTTTATTTAACATTATGTAGTAAAATAAGCTACAAAATGATATTGCAAAGTCTACCAAAAGCCATAATAGTAGTACAGTATTTCATGTTAAATTTTGAAATGTCACATTTTTCCATTTTTGTACTGTACTGTATTCCTTCAAATTTAAGACGCAGCCCAAATTTCCCACCCTCAATTTGAGGAAAAAATATAACGTCAAATAAATATGCATTTACAAAGATACAACCTCAGTTACACATATGGAGGCAGTTTGCGTCTGTCTGCTATCACACAGAGCATTACAGTTATGTGCTGCTTCTTATTTCCAGTCATCATTACTCACATCTGTTTTTCTCCCTTTTTGTTTGGCATGTCAAAAAATTGTTTAAAAAGTGTGTCTTAAATTCAAAGGAATACGGTATATGGAAAACTACAAACTGGTATGTAATTTAACATAATGCAGCAGGTTTCGTTCGACTTTACAAAGCACAATTAGTTAATTCTAAAGAGCGATGCTAAACATTTGGCCACAGCTGTACCTAATGAATGCAGACAGTGCCACTACAATGGCAGTAGTTCTGTACTATGGGTAAATAGTATCTCAAATACAGCTAACAATTGCTAGAATGGTATCAATTATTTTACCTATGTTATTTTCCCCCAACTTGAAATTTCTAATTAGGATATAGCCTCTTGAAGACAGTCTAGTCGAAATGTTTATCATTGGACTTACTGAGTTTCTTTTAGTATTTCGAAATCAAGAGGACTGAAAATAAGTTTTTGACCTCTGTCCCTCTGTTCTGACTTGTTATAACCTGCCAAACCTACTCAATGGATATTATCAGGCTACTAAACCATGGAGGTGAGCCACAGTCTGGCTAGTCTAAGCTCGGCCACTAAGGGTCACTGAAGCGGGACAATTGTTCTCCCTAAATGGCGAGAATGCAACTTGGCATAACCGCTTGCATGACTCACTCCCCTAGGTAGTGCTTTTTACAAGGTGAGACACAGGGGACTTCAGAATAACACACTGGGATCGTATTAATTAATCTAAATTCCACCCTACTGGTTACATTGGATTCATCAGCACCTACTGTAATTGAACATACTTGCCGCCTCAATAAAGAATAGCCAATCATAAATATTTAATATACATTGAATCACAGTACTTAATAAGGAATCAGAACTATGCAATGGATTGGAACATGAGATTAATTAATGCTTCAGGGTGTTTTGAGGCTCGCGAGTTCAAGGAGTTCATAGAGAGGATGTAATTACCAGCCTGGAGGAGGGCTGGGATTCAGTACATTAAATGTAACTCTATTCTGTCAGTTATGATTAATATTTATGTATTAATGAAATGTGTTGTTTTTCTTTCCCAGGATACTTGTTTTCAGCAAAAATCAAATTCCACAAAAAGAAATGCAAAGTTTTTGATTAGATGTCATCCTTGGCATATTTGACTGTTCAAGAATCTCCCAGACAGAAATACGGATACACAATGATTCCATGTGGATAACGCAAAAACAATCAATCAGCGAGATAGAAACACAGAGCTGTTTTTAGAGATTATTGTTTTGTTCACAAAGAACCACTGTGTTTTCTGTTGATCCCACACGTAATTAACAATTTACATATGATGAGAGATTAATTGTTGTCGTTGCTGTGGGTAGCTCTGAATTCAAAGCTTGGCAGCCCTATTTTGATTGGAACAAGATTAGATTGTTTTTTAACGATAATTATAAATAAATAGGATAATTTAATCAGACCGTTTATTTAAGTTTAGCAAGGTTTATGGTAAAGCATATTAATAAACGTGGCAAACCAGGGTAAACTATGGTAAATGCATTGTATAACCATGGGGAAATGCATGGGAAAACTGAAAAAATTTTATTGCTGTCATTCTATTCATAACTTCAGCACAAGAGCATTAAACATGAAATGGATTAAGCTTTTACCCCAGGCAGCAGCAGTGGGAATTACCAGTGTAAGGGAACCACTTGTCTTATTGCCTGGGCAGTAAAGAATGCCTGATCCTTACACTGCTGCGCACAGTACTGCATGCTGTGTGGGTCGATAGGAGAAGGTAAAAGAATAGGGAGTGTCAAGTAATGCTGAACTGTTAGTTTTCTTCTCCATCACAGAAAGAGGTTTGTTCTCCAGGGGAAGATCATGTAACACATACAGTCCAAGGGTAATCATGAATCGTGGATTTTCAAGCAAGTCAGCTGAGGATTTTTTTTGTTTTTAAAGAAAGGTACTTAGTTATTCTGTACTGTTTTATTATTTTTATTTAACACATGACTGTATAATTATTCAGAAAAACAACCTCCCTGATTCTACCGTTGAGTCACCTACAGTTATAGAGGGTGTTTCAATCACACAAACCATTGTTCTTTAACCTTTCATTTTGTCTGTGCTAAAATACAGAAGAGTAAGTAGCTTCAAATTGAATTGTTTTAGGTTTTTTTGCAATTTTTTTGCAATTATTCTGCATGGTTCTATTTGTAATTAGTCAAGCTCTGTGTTTTTATTATTTATTGACGTCTGTGTTCAGGTGCTTTGTCCCAAGTTCAGATGCTGTTCTAGAGTCCTAATGGCATGCAATAAATATCTGTAAGTGCAACAGGGTCAGCGTACCATCACTAGCAGTCTTGAAAAGGAATAGACAGGATTTTGTAAGGATGGTGTGTGAGGATACACCCCTGCAGTGGGATCTCCCTTTCTAGTGGGATCAGCGCAAAGCCACCTTACACTTACACTTCCCTACAGTGCACTGTTTAGCAGGACTACTTGATAATGGGATTGTAATCTCCTAGGTAACCAGGCTTCTTTCAATCTCCTAGGTAACCAGGCTTCTTTCAAATGTTCTGTTGTAAGTTGCTTTACTGCACGTGGCCTTTTTGGTTTTATTGATTGATTTAGTGGTCTCTTAATTAGATAATTGCCTTGTTTATTTAAATTGTTTCTTTGTGTGAGTCGGGAAGGGATGGTAGGTGCGGGACTAGGTATTCTGTGTCCTTCTCCTCTCATCTGGTTTAAAAAGGGGAAAGTCTTTTTATTTTTCGCTGGCCAGCAGTTGTGGGTGGGGGAGGCATTCTTGTTTGTCAAAGCAGGTCAGTCAGTTTGGGGCTTGCCCTCAGCGCACCGTAAAGGTAATTGGTTATTTCTTTTTTATTATTATTGTGGTTGTTATTTTGTAAACACTATAGTTGGTTAAGTGATAGTTTGGTATTTTGCAACGTTTTTTCTTTTAGTTTTGAGTGCACTAGTATTTTATGATTTTTGTTGTGTTTCGATTTATATTATTACAATTGCTGTGGTTTTGCATATAAAAGGTGGGGGTTACTAACCGGTGTGGGTGAGGACAATAGCCACCTAACTGACCTGCTAGTTAGGTAATAATCTTTTTTTTGTTTGTTTTTTCTGTTTAATATTGAAGTCCTGCCAGTCTAACATTTAATTAACCCTTAATCCTTGGGGACCCCTGTATATTGCTGCTGACTTTTCTAATTCAGTTGCCCCCCTGTGTGTTCACCATTTGGTTTTGCTGTAGAATCCTTGCTGGGGAGATCTGTTTCTATCTCCACCATCCCTCAGTGAGAAGTGCACTCGCTGCTAGGCCCTGGTCTAAGGACCCTTCCTGTTAAATAGTGTATTTTTAGCTGCCTTTTATTTATTTAACTGCCTTTCTCTTATTAAAACTGTGATAGATTTTATTGGTTATTTGAACCCACTTTATGTAACTTTGAGACTATTGTAATAAAACTTTTTGGACTTGTATTCTGCCTCTGCCACTCTGTTGCTATCTCTGGTCATTTTACCGCTATTCAACGAACCTGCTGATTTGGTTTTGTTAGTATATTGAGTATTTACAAATTTAGTTAAGTAGTGCCCCTAGTGGTGGTGTTGGGACCTCTTGGTGGGTGCTCCTGGGTGGCTGCTACACACTGTACCACTGCGATCTGTCCTGCTCGATCCTGTGGTCGGAGTCCATTGCTGGTACCTGCAACTACAGCACACATAATTGTAAAAGAAAAGAATCCTGGGCCTCTGTGTGCTGTTGCAAAGTCAGTTACTGGGTCTCTCCCATTCTGTCAGTGGATACCCACAACTCTCCTTTCACAGTAACATAGATTACACCTGCCACTTTGCAAACAACTTCCTTTTAGTTTTTCTGGCAATACGCCACTTATGGTCAAAGCACCTTAAATATTTATTGGAAAAAAAAAAACATACACACACACAATTTGAAAGTACTAAGAATGTTTGCAAACATCATAACGAGACAAGGGACAGTAAAATAATTCAAAGCTACTTACTTACTCTTAAAAGATGTCCCACATTCATGTTCCATCTAAAAATAGACGTGGTGTCTGTTCACCACATCCTTCAATCATCCAGCCTTCCATGCAGCTGGTTTATTTATGCTGGAATCCCTATAGATGGTTCTAGCTGTAGGAACACAAGCTTCCTCCGATACTAATTTACCACAACACCGCCCTGGCAATGTGCACATGACTACATATAGATTACAAATGACATCTTCAAGCTGTTTTGTTAGTGTAATACAGTGCATGTGTAAGTATGTGTGTGTGTCTGGCAGAACAATGAAGAGGGAACAGGCTTTTATCTGCTACGAACCAAAACTACAAAACTCTACTCCTTGGTTAATTTGGGATGCTGATGTATGCACCTGCATCATGCAGTTCAAATCATGTGTGAAAAATTGATGCTATCAGATTCCTGAACAAAATGTATCATGGTGATTTAAATGTTCTCTTTTATTACTACTCAGTAACACTAAATATAAAATGAAAATGTAATAAATGCAATGGTAAAGGTTTCGACCAGAAGTCTTTTTCAATGACTTTTTATTTTGACTTTAAACAGGAGCCTTAAAAAGCAGAGGTCTCTGTCTCTCTCTGTCTATTTTTGTCTGTCTCTTTTCATTTTATTTGCTATTTGTCTATGATTTTCTTATAATTTGTGCTTTTAAAAAGAAACCAGTTTATACTACGTGTGTGGGAGTTCCAAAGTGTATTCATATTTCAACAGCCAGCTTGTAGCAGTGTTGACTTTACAATAACGGCTTTGCCAAGCTTTGAATTCAGAGCAATGGCAATGCTTAGTCCACAAAAGGATAAAACTACTTAATCAAATCTATCATCATAAGAAAAGGCTTAATGATGTATGGTATAAACAGAAAACACAATGGTTCTTGGTGGATAACTAAAAAAATAATACATTTGTGGAGTAATGACATAAACAACTTCTCCCTCTGTGTTTGCACCTGCCCTCTGTAACGGGCAGTGTGCCGTTATGGATTCTGTCCCATATTGTTGAGATGAGATGAGGTTAAAAGCTCTATAACTACAAATCTAGACAACCTCTTTTGCATTGTGGTTAAGATGCTCGCTTACAATGTGCAGTGTCACTGGCTCACGTCCAGCCTTCACCCTGTTACATTGATGCAGTGACCCAACTCTCATAGACTGGCTGCAGCTGATCACCGTGGTTAAAGTGGGGGAAGAGTGTAACGGGCAGTGTTGTGTGATGCAGCTCTTTTGCTTTGTAGATAAGACGTTTGCTTGCGGTGCGCAGGACTGCCGTTTCACGCACAGCCTCTGCCCTGTTACCTCTCACTCATTGATTATATTTTCAATACCCACTTTGTGTATGCGTGGCCAAGTCCCATTGCTACAGCGACTAAACACCCATGTCTGTGCAGACCTACCTGTAGCAGCTGCTGTTTGAGCTTCTGCATCTCGGAGAGGTTGAGTTCGCTGAAGAGATCGGAGACGGGGTGCAGCGCCTCTCCTTTCCGGGAGGTGGAGCCCCGGTAGTCTCCGTTGAGCTTGACCAGCGGGCAGTGGACGTGCCCGTTGCACTTGTCCTCGTTGTTGGGCGTGCCGTTGTTGGCTTCCTCGTTGAACTTGAGCCCGTCGACGGAGATGCTGAGGTGGGTGCTGTACATGCTGTCGCTCATGCTGATGTACTGCGATAGCTCCTTGCGCAGGTTGTTCTTCTGCTCACGCTCGTTCTTCAGGGTGTCCAGGGCCTCCTCCAGCTGACTCTCCGAGATCTCCTTCAGGCGCAGCGCGTCTTCCAGCTGGCTGTTGAGAAGGACCGTCTCCTCCTCCAGGCATTTGATCTCGTGCTTCAGCCCTTCGTACTCTACCTACATAGGGCGCACAAGAGCAAAGGTAGAGTTTGTGTAAAAGCTTTTACACTATATATTACCATGAACATTCCCTACACCTACATTTTATCTGTACTTTTTTTTTTTTACCAATTATGTTTCTCCAAGAACAATTACTGGATACCAGTTAATGATTTAATGATTATTGATTGTTTGTCTTCCCTTTCTTTAATCCTTTTGATATAAAATTATTTTGATTTCAATTTTTAACTGTTTACTCAGAAATGCACCATATCTACAGAAAGATTTAACCTTGACAAATAAATTAATATCCCAGGCTGCACAGTGGTGCATGTAGCTCTTAAGGTAGGTCACATATACGTGGCAAATCAGTTGCTTTTTTGCTAGTTTCAGCTTTCATTGTCATTTTGCAGCCTTGGTACGAAGTAAAAATGTCAGCGCCCCTGTGAAATACAACTTCATGTAGCAACATAGCTTTTATAAACTGCCTCAAGACCCCACCTCCCCTTTGCCCTTTAGTACCTTTAAGGGTGATGTGCATGTTAGCTCTGCCCATTTAAAACGCTTATAATGCAACTCCAGTGATGTTCTGAGAAGTGCAACGTGAATGCAGTGTGTAGTGTGGGCCTGACCTGGTTCTGCTTGAGGGTGGAGACCAGTTTCTGCAGCATGATGTTCTCCTCCTCTAGCTCTGTGTAGTCCTGCAGGAGCCTAGCCTCCCGGAACTTGTACTCTCGAATCTCATCCTTCATACGAGTCCTCTGCAGCTCGAGCACCTCGTTATTCTGAAAAACAGAGAACACAGCGGCTCAGTCTCTCTGCAGCTCGAGCACCTCGTCATTCTGAAACACAGAGAACACAGCGGCTCAGTCTCTCTGCAGCTCGAGCACCTCATTATTCTGAAACACAGAGAACACAGCAGCTCAGTCTCTCTGCAGCTTCACAGACAATGTTATTCTGAAATACAGAGAGCACAGCGACTCAGTCTCTCTGCAGCTTCATAGACAATGTTATTCTGAAACACAGAGTACACAGTGACTCAGTCTCTCTGCAGCTTCATAGACAATGTTATTCTGAAACACAGAGAACACAGCGGCTCAGTCTCTCTGCAGCTTCATAGACAATGTTATTCTGAAACACAGAGAGCACAGCGGCTCAGTCTCTCTGCAGCTTCATAGACAATGTTATTCTGAAACACAGAGAACACAGCAGCTCAGTCTCTCTGCAGCTTCATAGACAATGTTATTCTGAAACACAGAGAACACAGCGGCTCAGTCTCTCTGCAGCTTCATAGACAATGTTATTCTGAAACACAGAGAGCACAGCGGCTCAGTCTCTCTGCAGCTTCATAGACAATGTTATTCTGAAACACAGAGAACACAGCGGCTCAGTCTCTCTGCAGCTTCATAGACAATGTTATTCTGAAACACAGAGAACACAGCGGCTCAGTCTCTCAGCTTCATAGACAATGTTATTCTGAAACACAGAGAGCACAGCGGCTCAGTCTCTCTGCAGCTTCATAAACAATGTTATTCTGAAACACAGAGAACACAGCAGCTCAGTCTCTCTGCAGCTTCATAGACAATGTTATTCTGAAACACAGAGAACACAGCGGCTCAGTCTCTCAGCTTCATAGACAATGTTACTCTGAAACACAGAGAGCACAGCAGCTCAGTCTCTCTGCAGCTTCATAGACAATGTTATTCTGAAACACAGAGAACACAGCGACTCAGTCTCTCTGCTTCATAGACAATGTTATTCTGAAACAAAGAGAACACAGCGACTCAGTCTCTCTGCTTCATAGACAATGTTATTCTGAAACACAGAGAACACAGCGGCTCAGTCTCTCAGCTTCATAGGCAATGTTACTCAAACACAGAGAGCACAGCGGCTCAGTCTCTCTGCAGCTTCATAGACAATGTTATTCTGAAACACAGAGAGCACAACGACTCAGTCTCTCTGCAGCTTCATAGACAATGTTATTCTGAAACACAAAGAATACAGCGGCTCAGTCTCTCTGCAGCTTCATAGACAATGTTATTCTGAAACACAGAAAGCACAGTGACTCAGTCTCTCTGCAGCTTCATAGACAATGTTATTCTGAAACACAGAGAACACAGCAGCTCAGTCTCTCTGCAGCTTCATAGACAATGTTATTCTGAAACACAGAGAACACAGTGGCTCAGTATCTCTGAAGCTTCATAGACAATGTTATTCTGAAACACAGAGAACACAGCGGCTCAGTCTCTCTGCTTCATAGACAATGTTATTCTGAAACACAGAGAGCACAGCAGCTCAGTCTCTCTGCAGCTTCATAGACAATGTTACTCTGAAACACAGAGAGCACAGCGACTCAGTCTCTCTGCTTCATAGACAATGTTATTCTGAAACACAGAGAACACAGCGGCTCAGTCTCTCTGCTTCATAGACAATGTTATTCTGAAACACAGAGAACACAGCGGCTCAGTCTCTTTGCTTCATAGACAATGTTATTCTGAAACACAGAGAACACAGCGGCTCAGTCTCTCTTTGCTTCATAGACAATGTTATTCTGAAACACAGAGAACACAGCGACTCAGTCTCTCTGCTTCATAGACAAAGTTATTCTGAAACACAGAGAACACAGCGGCTCAGTCTTTCTGCTTCATAGAGAATGTTATTCTGAAACACAGAGAACACAGCGGCTCAGTCTCTCTGCAGCTTCATAGACAATGGCATTTACAATTGGTCTAAACAGTGGCAGGCCTTAATAATGTTTATACCATTTTAATATTAAAAATAGGAACAAACTTGCCAGTTAATTATTTTAAAAGATAAAAACACACTAATGTATTGAAGTTAAATAAACACAAAAACTACTGTCACTTTCCTGTTACAATCACATGTTGCACAATTCCCAGCTAAATCTAACAAAAGTATCTAATGATTTGCCATGCTGTTATATCATAAAACAACACTGTATGTAAAACTGTAATATTCAAAAGCATTACTTTGCCTGTCACTCAGTGAAGTTATAGATTTTTCTTGTGTGTATTTTAGACAGACATCATGTTTTATTTTTATTTTTTAATTTCTGCCTTGTAGTTTCGTCGCAATAATAAAGTAGCCAAAGACACATTTTCATAAAGTAATAGCATCACTGAGGTTTACTTATGTCTTTTTTTCAGCTGTACACCCAACTGAAAACTGTTTTCATTTAAACAGACTCTTCAAAAAAATAAATGTGGAAAAGGGGGCGTTGTACGTTTTGCAGCTGTAATTGCTGCCAAAGGTGCTTCTACCAAGTATTAACTCAGGGGGGTGGAGACTTATCCAATTATGATCTTTCAGTTTTGTATTTTTAATATATAATTTTTTTCTCAATAAAAACTTTTTTCCCCTTAACATTGTGGAGTATGGTGTGTAGATAAGTGGAAAAAAATCCTCATTTAAATGCATGAAACTCTCAGGCACTGACACAACAAAATGTGAAAAAGTTCAAGGGGGTCTAGACATTCTATAGGCACTATATATATATATATATATATATATATATATATATATATATATATATATATATATATATATATTATATATATAAAGTTTCTAAGTTGCAAACTACAATTCAAATATTTAATTTTGCCTGATTCAAAATGAATAACTTGAAGAATAGCACCCCCCTTAAGATTGTCTCGTGGAATGTTAAAGGTTTTAACAATCCAATTAAACGTCTATCCTGGTTACAAGCCCCTTTCTTTAACCACTGGACCGCACAGCCTCCTAGCTCACCAGGGAACTATAGAGTTTGCTATAATACTTTTTAAATTCTTTATTAATAATGTCTGGTTGCCAGTTTTATCCCCATGCTCGTGGTATTTTCTTTTCAATCTGTTTAACAAAAACACTTTTTTATCAGTAATCGATTATTTAATTTAAATGTAGTACATGTCAACTCTATATAATTTGAAGAGGTGGGATCAAGTCTAAATTTGATCAAATCCCACCTCAACCACTGACTCGTTGTGTGACCCTGAGCAAGTCACTTAACCTCCTTGTGCTCCGTCTTTCGGGTGAGACGTAATTGTAAGTGACTCTGCAGATGATGCATAGTTCACACACCCTATCTTTGTAAGTTGCCTTGGATAAAGACGTCTGCTAAATAAACTAATAATAAATTATGATAAACTTAAAGATTTTTTAGTGATCTTAAATTGAATAAATTGAAAATGATAGATAAGGAAATATTGGATGCACCTGTTACAATTGAAAAGATAAAAATACAATAAATGTATTGCCCTCTGGAAAAACCCCTGGTGAAGCTGGTTTCCCCCGAGTTCTACAAAATCAATATGGATATTCTTACGCCCCTACTAAAAGAAACATCTGATTTTTCACTTACTCAACAAACTACCACCTTCCATGAATCTACCCTCCTTAACTCTTATTCCTAAACCAGACAAAGACTTACTAGACTGTGCCAACTACAGACCAATTTCACTTATTCAGAGCGATTGTAAGATTCTAGCAAAGATCCTGGCTACCAGGTTACAAACTGTAATAGATACATTAATTCATAATGATCAAAAAGGTTATGTAAAGGGAAGATATTTCTCTGACAATATTCAGCATTTATTAAATCTTATATACATTTCCAGAGACAGCCCCGATCCATCCTTAGTTTTATCCTCAGATGCAATGAAAGCATTTGATCAAGTTGACTGGAAGTTCTTATTCTATACATTACAGCATATGGGTTTTGGAGAGCAGTTTATTAAATTAATAAAGATTTTATACGCTCAGCCTTCTGCTTCAATTTACACGGGGACCCATGTCTCCAAGCCATTCAAGCTCTTTCGAGGAACATGTCAAGGAAGTCCCCTTTCTCCACTGCTGTTTAACATAGAACCTCTCCAAAATACGCCAGTCAGTTGGTGTCCAGGGACTTGGCCAGCATAGTCAGTTTAAGTTGATGCTCTATGCAGATGATATTTTAGTTACAATTAAAAATCCCCAAACCTCTTTACCACAGTTATTTTCTATTCTAGAAGAATATAGTGCTATTTCTGGATACCAAGTTAATTGGGTTAAATCAGAGGCAATGCAACTTTCTAAAAATTGCTTTACATCAGAATATTTGGAATTTCCTTTTAAATGGCCTATGAAGGACATCAAATACTTGGGTATTATCATTCCTAGATTTGCCGAAAATATGGTAAAGAGTAGGGCTGCAACAAAGGGTAGATTTTGACCTTCGAAGGTTCGGAACACATTACCAAAGGAAAGTTCGAAGCTTCGATGGTACTCATTTGCATAATTTACTGGTGAAGCCACAGCTACTTGTTTACATTTGATTGAAAATCCTGTTATTTTACAGGTAATCCACATAAATGGAACAAAGCATTCACATGTATTTTAAAAATACGTTATGTAGAACAGTAACTATGTTTTTATAATTTAAATAAAAATAAAAATACACATTGTTTATTTACACGTAAAGATGTTTGTGATACGCACATTAAGCACAACTGCACCGCACTGAGGCAAAACAAAGCTTTATTTAACAGTCCCTGTTCCAAGCAGGTTATCAGTCACATTTTACTACGACTAATAATATTAATACTACGACTAATAATATGAACTTACGTTTGTGAAGTGACCCCGGAGATTGGTTATACCTCCATGATATGAGTTGCTTGCACAGTTTGCATTCAACTTTTTTTTGGTCGTCTGGGCATTTAACAAAAAAATCCCAAACAGCAGAGGGGTTTCGAGACATTTCTATCAATACAGATTACGCTATGCAACGCTTTGCTGTTGAGATAGTAAATGAAGAAATTAAAGGTTTGCTTCTGGACAACACGAGCTGGAGGGAGGATTTAAATTATTAGTGTTATCGTATACTTTGCATGTTTCAAACATATTCTACCATAGCACTTCTCTTACACTGTCTTGTACACTAGGTATTCAGGACATATTTTACTGAAGCACTACAACCGTACCGCCCCAGTGCTTCGGATACAATACCTGCTCCATACACGGCAGCGACACCATAGAGTTGCTACGTATAACGATTTGGTAGCAGATTTTAATACAACAACCTTTGTTTACGTAATATGCATTATGCAAATCAAAAGATCGAATTTTGCATGTGAGTGACATTTAATGTGTCATTTATAGTATTCATATATTGTGAAACAGTTTCTGTTAACAGGAAAAAAAAAAAAAAAACAGTGCGTCAATGGCGTTTGATGAACCTTCAAAGGTTTAAAACAACCTTCGAATCCCTGGCTAACGGAAGAACCTTCAAACACAGCCCTAGTAAAGAGTAACTTTAACCCTCAATTAAGTAAAGTTAAACTCAAATTAGAACTCTGGAATAAACTTCCTTTATCTCTGAAGGGCAGGACTGAGACCATCAAAATGGCTATCATGCTTCAGTTACTACAAAAATGATTCTTTCTTCTTTGTTAGTAGTCAAAAAAAGTAATTTTGTTGTCATGGAAAAATAACAGCTCCCTAATACCAAACTTGTGGAAAAACCTATTATTTGATAATATTAATTTGGAAAAAGTCTCCTACTCCTTTAATAATAATATGGACGAATATAAAAACATTTGGCATAAAGGGTCAACTTACTTTACCTCCCTAGATTTGTTAGACTGAAATCAAAGCCTATTGTACGTAGGTGGGCAGCAATGTGGAGTAGTGGTTAGGGCTCTGGTCTCTTGACCGGAGGGTTATGGGTTCAATCCCAGGTGGGGGACAATGCTGCTGTACTATTGAGCAAGGTACTTTACCTAGATTGCTCCAGTAAAAAACCCAACTGTATAAATGGGTACTTGTATGTAAAAAAAATAATGTGATATCTGTATACTGTGAAATAATGTATAATGTGATATCTTGTAACAATTGTAAATCGCCCTGGATAAGGGTGTCAGCTAAGAAATCAATAATAATCATGGCTTGGGTGTAGGTATGTGTTGTAAAGTACATTTCAAACTGTATGTTTGCATAGCCATTCAATGAATTTGTGCCTTTTTATTATTGTTATTACTGCATTATTGTGAACTAATCTTATATATGTTTTTCTCTGTTTTCTTTAAAAACCCAATAAAAATTTAATGGCAAAAAACAAATGGAAAACATTTGTTAAAATAAGATTGATCACAAACTACTGTACGACGCAGAGAGAAAGAGTCATTAATTTTGTAGACAGCTCAGGGACTTTCTTGGCTTCTGTTTCCTCTTGAGTAAGTGCTAGCTATTGCGATGTCAACAAACAAACAAAAAACAGGCTAGTTTTGCTTTAATTGGACTGCAGATTTATGTGTGGTTAAGAAGAGGCAACATTAGCCTCCTCCAAGCCTCTAACTACTGTAGTCAAAGATAAAGCAGCCTTGTACTCCCGTCTCATGTTGGTTACTAACACAGTGTTTTATCTGCTGTCTCGTCTTGTACATTAGTCAATACAATGAACTGCCATTCCTTAAGATGTGGCACACAGTCACTTTTGATTACTCATCTGGGATAAAACATACACTGGACCACATTTTGAAGGCAGCATTTTCTGCGCAGAATAAAACAATTGTAAAAGCCTATTTAACAGCCAACTAACTAACTGCTCAAGGCCTTACACATGGCACCGTAGATCATGTGGCTCATGTGCATGCTGTCTTTCATAATACTGTAGTTCCTAATAAAAAGGCCATGCACTGCATTTAGATTGCAGTTGTGCTGTTATTAAACCAAGACTTGGTTATTCAGGGCAGTTCAGTGAGAATGTTGTTCGTTACACTTGTCAGTCCTGGATGTCAAACTAATGGCAAGTGCACTTGTGGTGGTGGCAGGGTTTACCTGTGGTAAAGTGGCGTGCGGTCAAGGCTTTTCAACGGCAGGAATAGCAAACCCAGAGACAGTTACTGTGATTCCATGGGGCAGTGTGTGATGCCCGCTCACAAAGATTGTTTTGCGACGCGAAATCCTCCATTGAGATGTGACAATCACATTGGGCAGTGTGTACCGGGTTTTACTGTTAAGGCAGGGTAACACCTTCACTGAGCTCTCTCTACAGCACACTCTCCAAACAAACAAACAAACAAACAAACAAACATTTATAACATGTGGCCAGGGTTAATTGACAATCAATAGACCAATCAACACCTGGCCACACTCCACACTTTTATTAAACTAATTAAACATGAATTAACGTTTCACCATTAAACATTACCAAACCAGTTAATTAATTATTAGGTGGCTGTGTAAAGACTGCAGGTTGTTTCCCCCCCACCAAGATGGCTGCCAGCCAAAAAACACACAAAGCCGCTGCTCTACCACCCTACCCTAATATATAGAAGAGTGACCATCACAATCTCTTGAGCTTGCCAGTAGCCTGATATCCATGAATTATGCAATGTAACACACATTATATGTGCACTAAATAACCAGGCAGTTTAAGCTCTGCTTGTCAGCGATAGAATTCTACAGAATTGCGTGGTCACCTCCTCAGCAGTAATGAAAGGTATGTAAAATCACATTGCTCTTCAGTCAATGGAAAGAAATCCATATTCTCAAGCAAAGAAAAGCATCATTCTCTGAACATTAGAGAGCACTGTCACAGTCCATCATCGGTGTTGTTGTGTAACAGGGTTAGGGTTAGATCAGTCACATACCTGCAGGCCTGGAGTAGTGCTTCAAGCTTTAGTCGTTTGTCAAATTCACCAGGAGTCGGCACTTCTAGCTTTTGAAGAGCTAATATGGCTGTGATGGCGGTTTTGTTTCTAAGCAGTCAAAGTCATTCTGAAATGGCGCACAAGCTTCCTACATTTCGCCAGTATGTTTTCAAACCCGCCATTGCTGCGCGCCACTGTAATCAACCTTTGAAGACTGTGTGCGATGCACGGCATGTGTTCAAATGGCATAAGACTGACTGCTACTATCATATTGCGTGCATTGTCGGTACCGATTGTTGTTTCCTTGCCTGGTATATCCCACTCTTTCGTAACTTCCAAGAAACGCTCTGCGGTGTCCATGCAGCATTAATCAGGTGTGCAGTGACTCCAAGACAGCTGTGATTGCTCACGGATGTCCAGTGATCACCAGTCAAAGCAACAGCTGTTGCGTTTTTCAGAAGCTCCCACTTTGTAGTCTTCTTGTTATATAAATTGTGCATTTGTGATGCAATCGTTCCTCTGGAAGGCAATGTATAGGACTGATTGGAAGATGCTATCTGAATACAGGGCTAAAAGTAATCTCTTAGTCCTGTATCATTTACAATGTTGAGCGGTCTGCAGTCGGTAGTGATCTACTTTGTAGTTAAATGCTGGTACTTCGTTTGACTCATGGGCGTGCAGCGATCGTGACCTTCTAAAAGAGTACTGTGACGAAACTGACGGGTTTGATTTGTTGTCATTTGGCTACCTGTCATAGAATTGCTGGGAAGCTCATTTTCAGTAGCGAAGGCATGTTTAGCACGGAGCTGGTACTGCAGTCTTGATGTTCTTCGATGATAATGAAACTCAGCCTGGCAGTAGATACAGTTAACCGTCTTTTTATCAAAAGAACCATCTGGAAATTTTTTTAAAAATAAACTTCCTATTCAAAGCTCCGACACATTTGGTGATTTTCTCCATCATCGGTATTTTTTTCTTCTGATCTCGCTTATCTCTCTTCCACTCATACAGTATTGGTACGACTTTAAGAGAGACTGCACTGTGTTAAGAGGATCGAATTTCCCGCGTGGGTATACACGCACCGTTCTCACATCGTTTAAGAGAGATGCCACTTTATTCTAGCGAGCTGGCACTATGTTTAAGAGGTAGTTTGCGCGCATCGATTTAACTGTAGAATTTACAACATTAAACAATCAACAATAAACTGTTTCAGCGCTGTATTCCAATTACAAAATTTCAAATTTGAAATCGAATTACGACAATGGTGCTGCGGCAGACAATGAAGTACAGGAAGTTAAGAGGATCGTGTTATTAGGTTTTTTAGTTAATCGCAGAAGTTAACTGTGATTAATTGACAGCCCTACTAATTATATTACAGTATAATATGTTTCGACCAATTAACCCTGTACTGCCATGTACTTCCACTTGCTGTGGAATGCTCTCGTCATAATAATAACTGATAGAACAGTCAACACATTTCAGAATTGATTAGTGCAGCACTATTTTACATGACCACACTATTTTAAATCACGTCTAAAAGTAACTCTTAAAGTGTTACACAACACCTTGCAGTGTTGACAAGAAACACATTATGATACATTTGTTGTGTCCCACATCACACACAAATCAACATTTCTCATCACTTACTCAGGATGGTTCGCCAGAATAACGATAATTTCACTTATAATGACTGCAGTGTATCCAGATCACACACCCTCCTGCATCAATGGTGGTTTTCTGCTCCCACAATACGCCACTCATTTCAATCAGAGCACCAGCATTGTTGCAGGAGGAAGAATGGTCTGGATACACTGCAATGTTTGGAAGAAAAAAATATCTTTCTCTTGGCAAATGTTCCTGAGTAAAAGTTCATAAAGCAAATCCCTTGTTGATTTACCTGTTTGAACACAAGCACCGTCTCTCAAGTGTCCCCATTGTGGCATATCTACAAAGCTCTAACTCAAGAAGCATTGAAAGAATGTTTGAAAGAGTATACATACATTTTTGTACTTGTTAAACTGTTTTAGACTGTTGATAAAGAAGGCTACAATACTCCAGAACAGTCTCATGACATAAACATTTATTTTATTCATAAAATTGAACAAAAACCTTCTTTAACTTAAAGCTTTAAGTTAAATCTTTGTGAATAGGATCCATTCTCTGGAATAATAATTTAGAAAGTTAAAAAATGCCCCAACAAATCTACAGACTGACTAGATAAAGAGAAAGACTCAGCAGGAATACTGTATTCCTGACACTTATAATCTAATAATAAACTGGTATTGAAAGTGTGCAATTAGCATATCTATATATAACTAGCGTTGAAAGAAAATTCCCTTGCGAAAATGTGCCTTGTAGTGCTGTAATATTGAAAACAAAATTAACTGGTCTAATTGTGAGGCTGAACATAGGCTGTGAATAAATTATACTGTAGAGAAAATATAATTCATAAACAGCAAGTAGGCAATATGTGATAGTGTACATACAGGTGATCACTGACTCTTGTGTAATGTCCGTTTGCAGATTGGCTAGCAGACTGCAGATGGAACTGACAACAGCCCTTTTTTGATATTGGAACAAGCTGAGATTGGGTTTTACACACTGGCTTCATGGTGCAGTTGGAAATGTGGTTGCGGGACAGTTCAGGTTTTATAGTCACACCGCAATGCTAGTCTGGAATCTCTTAAACAAAAGACAATGATAGAAGGAAGTGCTGCCCCAAACTGACACGGTGAACTTAGAGCCATGAGATCATCCCACATCCAGCTAACAAGATTAATAATTTCAGGGCTATACTGTTAAAACAGTACAGTAATGACCTCAAACCGCGCATATATCATCAGCTTCTGTGTTTCAATAGAGACATCATATCACAAAGCAAAGTCTTTCTCGCTAGTTTACTAAGCATACTGCTGACCCTCCTGTGTCACCAATTGAGGTACAGACTTCATATTTTCAGTGTTATGGAAACTCCTTGACAAAATGTAGCAACACACTTTGCCTTGACCAAGGACCCAATATGTCAAAAGACAAGCGTTTCGGCTGGTGACTTTTTTTGGTCTTTGGATGACAAAGACCAAACGCTTCAAGATAGTGGCTTCGCATTTGGGTCACAGCTGTTTTTAATGGCTCTATAATATTATTAAATAGTGCACTGTCAAAACTTTGAGAGACCACTGAGATGGCCCATTCCACATTACAGTTTGGAGCACACCCTGATTGTAATGTAGGCTGGAAACTTGGTGTCCTATAGAACACTTTCTTGATTTCGATTAAAAAAAAAAAAACTCATAAGGAGTGATTTTCAGAGTCTTGAATGTTGCTGTAACACACAGAACGTGGAATGGGCTAGAAACAGTCTTCATATTTGCAGGGTTACATAAACACTGCGTGTAAATGTGTCAAACGTTTGACCTCTGGCCTCTGACTCATGGCAGCCATTTTCTAATATCTAACATCCTTATTTGTATCCTTGTTCTTCCGTGATGTTTTCTGAATGTATGTTCTACGAGAATGGCTGGCGAGCAGTACAGAAAGTCCAGTCCATAGCCAATGTTATTTTATTACATTATCGCCCACTATTCTTCACTTTGCACCACTGGGAGAAGAAACTAAAAGTCCTTAGAAAAACAATTGCCTTACTGTGTACTTCGCATGACCCTACAGATTTCAAATGTGTTAACAGTATGATATTAATATAGATCTGATTAAGAAAAAGAAAAGTGCACTTCTGTGGCAATTTAGTTTTGCTAGATGTTATCCCATATTTAATGCTGGAAATAGCAGCAGGTTTTATTAGATAACTTAATATGGAAGAGCCTATTGCTTTCACCATAAATATAATTAGTTAATGGAGGAAAGATAATACAAAGCACCCGAGTCTTAAGAGTGCAAATCTTATAGTCTAATGCAATTGTTATACAATTTTGCTTTAAAAAAACTGTTATTGTACATAAATTTTAATAACTATTTCAAACGTCAGGTACATCAGTGTGTCTAAAAGTACGATACTGCACGTATACTATACAAAGAAAATCAGTCAAAATGAATGCAAAGCAAAGCACTATAGTGAACTATAGTGTATGGAAATGTGCAAAACAGAATTCCAAAACCAGTTCTTACCGTGCTTTCTCAGTCTATGCCAAAGTAATGTGTTTTGTATTCACCATAAGTGCGTGTTAACCTGAGACAGAAATGGAGTTTATAAAAACAACAACAGCATCAACAAAAACAGCGCACACACCAACACAAACTGGCTTCGGAGCTCAACTAAAAACCTTGTTTCAGCTTTTAAAGGTACAGTAATTATAGGAATCTCTTACTTTCTTATTTCTGTTATTGAACATGGTTAAACTGCAGTATGTTAACGTGAAGTGGCAGCATGTAAAAAGTTAAACTGCATTCCCAAACATACTGGCTTTCCTTGCGTCTAGCTTTTATCTGCAACTGAATCCATTCTGTCCTGCTAAGAGCTGAATTTACTGTTTTAGACTTGAATTTACTGCCTTGATCAGTTTCCATCTGAATTTACTGCCTTAATCAGTTTCCATCTGCTCAATTGGTCACAGCATGTGCAAATGACACACGCCAGAGGTCCATCGGTTAATAGAGGGAATGCTTTTTATACTCTTAACAATTTTACCCTGACAATTTTAGGATGGTAAAAAACACAGTGGAAGGAACTGTTTGGAAAGTGTTCAGTTCCAGGATGTAAATTCTGATGATCCACTGAGGTGAAAACGACTGTAATAGGTGAGCCAAAGAAAAGCGACTCCAGCAGCATAGTCTTGAATAATGCTCCTACATCGGCAGTACTGTAAATCAGTTTTGGATAACTAGCTCATACCTCTCGTACTGCTTGATAACTTATAGCTAAAAATCATATCTAACAAAGAGAACGAGAGCCATGTCATACAACACTGAGATCACCAAGAGATTTTTTTTTAATGTTATTATTATTTGTTTATTTAGCAGACACCTTTATCCAAGGCGACTTACAGAGACTAGGGTGTGTGAACTATGCATCAGCCGCAGAGTCACTTACAATTACGTCTCACCCGAAAGACGGAGCCCAAGGTTAAGTGACTTGCTCAGGGTCACACAATGAGTCAGTGGCTGAGGTGGGATTTGAACCGGGGACCTCCTGGTTACAAGCCCTTTTCTTTAACCACTGGACCACACTGTCTGTTACCTATAGAAAAACATCACTGGATGTGAGCTGGATGAATGGGATGCCTGAGCTCCTTATTCTTTTGGGATTCCTTCTGTGAAACTTTCTTTCTCCCTAACTCTGCCCATCAATGGGAACCCCATCATAATGTCTTTCAAGAATATAAACCAAATTACATAAATGTACATATATAAAATACTTCCTGTGTTATAAACAGGAAAGCTCATTCCAGGCCATTAGGTACAATATTTATCTAATTCACTTCCTCATTTGTTATCCTATACTGACATTTTAATCAATAAAGATTCTGATGGTACAATTAAAAGTGCTTTGTTTCTTGTAAGAAAGTTAGTTTCACTCTTTACAGCTTCAATGAATCTATAACCTTACGCATCCCTGCTGCAGTATACTCCATCTTCAGGAATATCTTAAATGACTGTCTGCCCGACAACACAGGAAAGACATTAAACACCTCTGTGACCCAGGTGCATTGCTTCTGGCTGCTCTGATTCATCAGCCCTTTTTCTATCTATCTATCTATCTATCTATCTATCTATCTATCTATCTATCTATCTATCTATCTCTCTCTCTCTATCTATCTCTCTATTCATTTCTAGTTCAGTAATTTTTTACAAAACAGGTCAGCTTGTTCTTTAAAGTCGTGACTGAACATAACCAACTTCCGTAACAAAAAAAAAGCCAATGTGAATTGTGTATAGTTAAGGGTTTTACACAATACAGCCTGATCTAAGATGGTGTAAAAAAAATAATACATTGAGTTAAGATCCCTTCATTAATGTCATATAGCTATTGTAAATCAATATACTTTCTTAACTAGTCTTTTTTTTGTAAAATAAGAAAAGGTATTGGATATTGAAATATACCGTTTCTGGTGCTTTACTTTTTAAGAGTATGACTATACATTAACCCGTATAATAATCAAAACCCTTAAATAGTTGTGAATACTTATTTCATTTTTGAGCTGGAATAATAAACAAGAGGCAAGTTTCACATCTTCATTGCCATATACTGGATCTGTCCTTGTCAATGCACATACAGACAGACAGCCAGGCAGGCAGGAATAGCACATGTTATTTAAAGCTCAACACCCTATATAAGAATAGAGCCTGCCATTACAGACCTTTGGTAAAATGAAGAACAAGCATCACACCCAGTCATTTAGCATTAGTTGTAAATCATCCCCTGTTTAAGTAAGACTAACTAACGTACTCTTCCTGTTGTTTAGATTTACAGTTTGTTTTCTGTTAAGTCATTGTGATTTCTATTTTTAAACTCAGAAGTTTAAAGCACTACTGTGGCCTCAATAGAACTGTCAAATCTGCAGCTGGTACAACAGAGTGGAACCATTAAACTGGCCCCTGGATGTGATTACTTAAACAGAACAATATATAGAAAGAGAATTAAAACAGCCACCGGAACGCAGTCGCTAAGATTACTTTGATTTCTCACACAAGTTCATTAACAATTAAATTGTAGCTCACAAAATAGTACCATACATTTTCTCCACCATTCAGTCGATTCATTATAAAGGTCTCAAATGTGCAGTTTTGAAAGAAACACGTTTTAGCAAACATGTATTTTCATTTTAAAACATGATGGGGGTTATTCATAAAAATAGACGGTATTATTAAATGATTCTGTGGCAGTATGGATTGTGGAAGTAAAAACAATCAGAGAGAAAGGCAAAGAAAGCCCAAATTCTCGACTGATGAATTAATATTCCAAGAGAAGAGGTTGTGACAAATGCACAATAAGATTATGGCTTCTATAAAATAGAGAAAAAAATGTGGGCAAAGATAATAGAGCATGTTTGTACAACGACGCAGCTTGGTTTGTCAAAAGAGGTGGCAGGACGAAAGACGTGAGGTTAAACAAAAGTAGCTCACCTCCATAGAGAAGCTGTCGGAACTGGTGGCTGTTCCACTGGCATTTTACCACCAGCAGAGGAGGCTGTATAAAACAGTGGATTGGGAGGACACGACACATCTGTCAAATCAATGCTTAAAGTTAATAAAAACATGATTTAACTTGCAGGTATAAATTATAATACTGACATTCTATTAATTTTATTTCAGATTCCAGCAGCACTCTGGAAATGCAAGAAATATGCGCTGAAAAGCACACCACTAACTGTCTAAACGAGGGAGGATCGGTAGAGCACACCCATACAGATCAGGGACCACCTCTGCAACTCACCACCCTGAAAGAGAACCCTCCAATGTTAAATGGTGAACAAAACAGGTAATACATAGGGGGTTTCCCGAGTGGCGCATCCAGTAAAGGCGCTCCGCATGGAGTGCAGGACGCGCTCTATAGTCTGGACGTCGCGAGTTCGAGTCCAGGCTATTCCACAGCTGACCGTGGATGGGAGCTCCCAGGGGGCAGCGCACAATTGGCCGAGCGTCGCCCGTGGGGGGAGGGAGGGCTATGTCCGCCAGGGTGTCCTTGGCTCACTGTGCACCAGCGACCCCTGTAGTCTGGCCAGGCGCCTGCGGGCTTGCCTGTAAGCTGCCCGAGAGCTGCATTGTCCTCCGACGCTGTAGCTCTTGGGTGGCTGCATGGTGAGTCCGCAGTGTGAAAAAAAGTGGTCGGCTGACGGCACACGCTTCGGAGGACAGTGTGTGTTCGTCTTCGCCCTCAGCACAGGGGTGGTAGCGGTGAGCTGAGCTTAAAAAATAATTGGACATTCTAAATTGGGAGAAAATAATAAAAATAATTGGCAATGACTAAATTTATTTAAAAAAAAACAACACAGGTAATACATTAACAAAAATACACCAATGTGCAATTACAAATCATGAACACCACTTTAAAGAAAATAGCTACAGTAGGGAAACAAATACATAACACTAAAGGTGTAATTGTAAGCAGCATTACAAAACTCATCAATAACATAGAAAAAGGACAAGATGCAATAACCAAGTCAGAAAATGATGGACAGAGCAGTGGCCAACGCAATTATTGAAAGCAACAGAAATGTTACATCATCCATAACTCTATTAACTGAACCCATACAATCAGCGCAGAATCAGTCTCTCAGACTACTGTCACACTACAGGCTTCCACAGCCACTACTGCAGTACAGTGCAAAGAGTCCGAAACCCAGACGAGACCAAGACCAGGCGACCCCGAGGTGGACAAGGGACTTGAAATAAGAGAGCAGAAGTCCAAGGAGGAAGAAGTAATTGCTGTTTCAAGTTAAGATTAACTTACATTTTTATGGAAAAAACATTTGCAACGATTCTGTTCCTAACAGCCCGACCTGTTCCTCAGGTTCATGCTCTTCTTCAGTGTCAGTATCTTGCAGTCCTTGCTCATATTCTGTCTGTTCCTCAGGTTCATGGTCTTCTTCAGTGTCAGTGTCTTGCAGTCCTTGCTCATATTCTGTTTGTTCCTCAGGTTCATGGTCTTCTTCAGTGTCAGTATCTTGCAGTCTTTGCTCATATTCTGTCTGTTCCTCAGGTTCATGGTCTTCTTCAGTGTCAGTATCTTGCAGTCCTTGCTCATATTCTGTCTGTTCCTCAGGTTCATGGTCTTCTTCAGTGTCAGTATCTTGCAGTCCTTGCTCATATTCTGTCTGTTCCTCAGCTTCATGGTCTTCTTCAGTGTCAGTATCTTGCAGTCTTTGCTCATATTCTGTCTGTTCCTCAGCTTCATGGTCTTCTTCAGGGTCAGTATCTTGCAGTCTTTGCTCATATTCTGTCTGTTCCTCAGCTTCATGGTCTTCTTCAGGGTCAGTATCTTGCAATTCGTCGTCGTGATTGGGATGCCATCTCGCAATGCCATGTTATGCGGAATGCAACACACAACAATAAGATCGCATACACCCAAATTGCTATTTCTGAGTAATAACAGCCTCTACCACCACAGAAAAACAGACGGTACGCTTACTGAACAACCCCCGATATCTGGTACTACTCTAAGCTAAAGAAAATTGTTTGGACTTTGGTCTTGGACTTTGGTCTTGGACTTCCTGGGTCATCTCATCTGGAGGGTAACATTGTCCCCACCCCTTCGCAGGATTCCTTCCTGCCAATAACCAACCAGCTGCTTCCCCCATTGACTGACATACTTTTAACCTGTAACATGCTTTGACCCAGAAGACACTGCTGAGTTGAAATGACCCAGGAAGTGCAAGTGCAGAGATATAACCCAAGAATAAGGCATAGAAACTGAGAGCATCCTTTAATCTAAATGAAAATACATGTGTTTCTTACAAAACTGCACATTTGAGACCTATTTAGCTAATGGAAGTGCAAAACCGGTAATATGTATTAAATTATTTTGTTAGCTGCAATTACTTTAATCAAAAATACACAGTAAAAGGGTGCCACTATTTAGGTCTGCCTTTGTTTTTATCATTGAAAGGGAAGCATGAGGCTGATGTTAATTTATACCAGTAAATCACAAGACCCAGTTATACCCAGTTTGAAAGTGCAGATTTGGAGCTTTCCAATGATGTATCGTATGTCCTGAACACACGTTCGTAAGCGAAACTACAGCAAACCGAAACTAAGGCTTGAGTCATGTGACACGAGTCAGCTCCTAAGTTTTGTTTGTTGCCTATTACTCGGTCGCTTCAACAGATAGCGTTCCATTTTCAATGTTATTTAAAAGCACAGGCTTTGCGCTTTCCATTGATGTCAGGCATGCTCATATGCATACTTTTTACCACCCCCTCATTCAGTGATCCAGTGCAGTGATGCACAGCAAATCTGTAGGTGTGTTCAAGTGCTTGTAACTCAAAAACGAACACAGTCAATACAGCAAATGAAAGAGGAGGCTTGGGGCTTTCCAATGATATCTCACATGCTCAGATGACATGTTCCTAGAATAAACTACAGTGTCCAGAACACAGTGGTGCCTTCACTTGCTAGGAGACAGCTGTGTGCATTGGGCATCTTATCCATTTTGCATAGGATGAACAACACATTATACCAAACGATGGCTAGAAGTAAAGTAAAAGCAAAATAAAGTGTTCATATACACATTATCATTCATTCATTTACTCCAGTTGTTAGTTATATGTAAGGCCCTCTGCAAATCGCAATTTCAAATACTACACACTGTAAACAAGAAAATGGATTTCTCTAAAAAGGCTAAAAATGTGTCTGCAGCAGATCAGGTAAAGCAGTATCCAGCAGGAGTTTTACACAGCGATGGAGGTAAGCTCTTCTGTACGTCCTGCAACGTTACTGTAGATCACTACTGAGAACCAACTGTTGACAGGCATTTAGATTCACGTATTCACCGAAAGAGAAATGCGGAAATCCAGTGCAGTACTGCGACTGCTTTACTTGCAAAGAAACAAAAAACGATGACTTCCATGTTCCAAAAGTCCACTGAAAACCGCGAAGCACGAAACACATTCAGTTTTGACCTGACAGAGGAGTTTGTGCAAATATCCCTCTTGAAAAATTGGACAACCAAAAGTTACATAAATTCTTCAGACTGAGTGTAGCAAATGGTGGAGTGATTCCTTCATCAGCCCAGCTGAGACTTGAATACTTATCTAAAGTTGCTGAGTATCACAAGCAGGAGATTATGGAATTGGTAAAACAGTCTGGTTGCTTGTCAGTAGTCACCGACGAGTCGACTGATACCCAAGATCAGTATGGGTTACACATTGTATTTGTTTTACAAGACGATGCACCTGACGTACTAGAACTGAAAGCTGTCCTTGCAGATGCACTTTACCTACAGGCTGTTAATTACAACACCGTTTCACAAGCTATTGTAAAGTGCTTGAATAACTTGATTGATTTTGATAATGTCAGTGCATTTATCTCTATATTATAAAAAAATAATAACAATCTGTACACATAATTTATAATAGTCCAGTGACATTCCACAAAATACGATACTTTACCCGTGACACTGCCGTGAATTTTAAAGAAAAGTTCAGAGATTTTCACAGGGCCTTAGTTATATGTTGTTTTATTGCTGGGTCCGGTTGGACCCCAGGTTACTAGGAAAGTCAGTTTTCTTACATGTCCTTATGAGGGTCAGTGAAGCTGTACCAGGATGCCCTGTCATGCTGGTTTGCATTGAATCTTCAGGGATGTTTGGAAGCGATCACTGTGGTGCTTACTGAATATTTCTAGCACCCCCTTGCACACAGCATTGTTAATGACAGACTGGGTCGGTAAATGGGTCTCTCTTCAAAAAAATGACCTATTTGTAAATACCTACTGTAGTGCCGCTAAGAATACCTTCTTTGTTTTAGGTAATGATCCTCCTGCAGACAGGATGACTACTTTAACAGTCGTTTTTAGAGACCCGATTACCACTAATCTTGGAGGATCAAATGTTACCTTAGGTAAGGTAGTCCAAAACTAGTGCTAATCATAGTGTGAATAAACGTGAGCTTGCGTGCCCCGTCCCTTGTGTTCTAATCGCTGGTCAGGTAGCCAGGGTTCCAGTGGCTAGGCGGGAGAACATGTGAAGAGATTGAGTAATTATGAGCTTAGTGGGACCTGAGGTGTAAAAGCTTATCTGATACTGTAATTATATATATATATATATATATATATATATATATATATATATATATATATATATATATATATATATATATATATATATATATATATATATATATATATTATTTAATTATTTAGCAGGCGCTTTTATCCAAAGCGACTTACAGAAAATTAAACAAAATATAAAAGTATATAAATTACAGGCAATAAAAAAGCAAAACAAACACATATATACAATACATACAAAATAATTATAAATAAAGAAAATATATAAATAGGAAGAGAAGACGGCGAAAAGCAGTAAAAGACTGAATAGTCCTCAGGATAACCGGTAGCTGGTTCCACCACAGGGGGACAAGGGAAGAGAAGGAGCGAGTATGGGAGTTAAGAGAGTGAAGAGAAGGTATAACAAGTCGGCCAGTAGAGGATGAGCGGAGAGGGCGAGAGGGAATATAAGGAGACACGAGGGATTGGAGATAGAGGAAGGGGCAGTATGATGAATACAGCGATAGGCAAGAGCAAGGGTCTTAAATTAGATGCGAGCAGAGATAGGTATCCAGTGGAGAGTGTGAAGCAGAGGGGTAGCATGAGAGTAGCGGGTTGGGAAAATACCAGACAAGCAGCAGAATTTTGAATAAGTTGAAGAGGGCGAATAGCTGAAGCAGGGAGACCAGCGAGGGGAGAGTTACAATAAGCCAGTCTAGAAAGAACAAAAGCTTGGACCAGTTGAGTGGAATAAGTAGATAGAAAAGAGCGAATTCTATAGATGTTGCTAAGAAAGAAACGACAAGTATGTGTTAGTGAGGGAATGTGAAGGAGGTTGGATTTAGAAAAGTTTGAGGCGATGTGAATGTGTCCAAGATGAGATTGCCAAGAGACAATCTGAAATGCAAGAGAAGATATGGGAGTCAAAGGAAGGAAAAAAGAGAAAGATCTGTGCATCGTCAGCATATAGGTGATATGAGAAACCAAAAGAGATGAGTACCTAGTGAGCGGGTATAGAGTGAGAATAGAAGGGGACCTAGGACAGATCCTAGAGGTACACCTGTAGAGAGAGGATGAGAAGAGAGAGAGCCATGCCAAGAAACCTCAAAAGAACGGTTAGAAAGATAGGAGGAAAACCAGGCAAAAGCAGTGCCTGAGATTCCTAGATCAGAGAGAGAGGAAAGGAGAAAAGCATGATTGACAGTGTCAAAGGCAGAGGAGAGGTCAAGGAGAATTATAAAGGAAGAGAGGGAAGCAGCACAAGCAGAGAGGACAGAGTTACTAACAGAGAGGAGGGAGTTAGTAACAGAGAGGAGAGAGTTAGTAACAGAGAGGAGAGAGTTAGTTACAGAGGAGAGAGTTAGTAACAGAGAGGAGAGAGTTAGTTACAGAGGAGAGAGTTAGTAACAGAGAGGAGAGAGTTAGTTGCAGAGGAGGGAGTTAGTAACAGAGAGGAGAGAGTTAGTAACAGAGAGGAGAGAGTTAGTTACAGAGGAGAGAGTTAGTAACAGAGAGGAGAGCGTTAGTTACAGAGAGGAGAGAGTTAGTAACAGAGAGGAGAGAGTTAGTTACAGATGAGAGAGTTAGTAACAGAGAGGAGAGAGTTAGTTACAGAGGAGAGAGTTAGTAACAGAGAGGAGAGAGTTAGTTACAGAGGAGAGAGTTAGTTACAGAGGAGAGAGTTAGTAACAGAGAGGAGAGAGTTAGTTACAGAGGAGAGAGTTAGTTACAGAGGAGAGAGCGTTAGTTACAGAGGAGAGAGTTAGTAACAGAGAGGAGAGAGTTAGTTGCAGAGGAGGGAGTTAGTAACAGAGATGAGAGAGTTAGTAACAGAGAGGAGAGAGTTAGTTACAGAGGAGAGAGTTAGTAACAGAGAGGAGAGCGTTAGTTACAGAGAGGAGAGAGTTAGTAACAGAGAGGAGAGAGTTAGTTACAGATGAGAGAGTTAGTAACAGAGAGGAGAGAGTTAGTTACAGAGGAGAGAGTTAGTAACAGAGAGGAGAGAGTTAGTTACAGAGGAGAGAGTTAGTTACAGAGGAGAGAGTTAGTAACAGAGAGGAGAGAGTTAGTTACAGAGGAGAGAGTTAGTTACAGAGGAGAGAGTTAGTTACAGGGAGGAGGGGGTTAGTTACAGGGAGGAGGGGGTTAGTTACAGAGAGGAGGGTGGTTTCTGTGGAATGCGTAGGACGGAACCTGGATTGAAGCAGATCAAGCAAAGAATGTTTGGTAAGGAAGGAAGCCAGCTGACGATGCACAGCCAGGGTGATAGTTCTGGGCAGAAGAAGGGTCAATAGGCGTGATATGAGCAACTTTGAAGGCAGAGGGAAAAGACCCAGAGAGCAGAGAAGTGTTAATGAGGGAGGAGATAAAAGGAAGAAGAGCCAGGGTAATAGAATAGATTATATATATATACAGTAAAGTCTGCTATTGGAAAGTGAATCAACTCTGAATCAGTTGTAGCAACACATAAAAAGGGCCTTTGTACCCTTTAATTTATGGGCATTAGCTGATTAATCGTTAGATTAATCCGTGCACATTTTTAGCGGCTGTCCTGCATAGTAATACTAAAAAGCATTATAATTATTTTTACTTTAGTAAATGTAACATATTTTCACAGAACATTGGTTGTTTACATAGCTACATACTTGGCTTCCTTCGTGTACTTCTGATCTAGCAGAACCTGAGACACCGAAGAGATTAAGCCATTCGGAATCTTGTTACAGGAACCCGACAACACTGTGGCTATTGACAAGTGATTGCTTAACATGCTGTCGTAGTCAGAAATCAGAAAAAGTAATTTCACATAATTACCTCTGTTTGAAAAATTGGTGCCTTCATCAGTTCAGGTATTTCTGGGTTATACCTCAATTGTTTCTGAGAAAGTTCTTGAAAATTGATTCCTAACCAAATCAACTACAATGTCTTCTTTGTCGTATGACATTTTTTTTTTAATTTGTAAAAAGCAATTCGAAAATGTTACTTCGAAGTTCTCAATATAATTCTCAATAACTGTCTCTATAATAAGCAATATTGGGTGAAATTTAGCTATGCTTACACCCTACCTTAACATATTTACGTCCCTCCTCTCTTCACTAATGATTGGACAGCTGTAAAACCAGGGCAGATCTTTGACTTTCCCATTGGTTAAACTCCCAATTATATTCAGCCTCTACTCAAAAAAAAAAAATAGTGATGGGCAGATTTTTGACTTTCCCATTGGTTAAAATCCCAATTATGTCCTGCCAAAATTACCATGCAAAATTACTGTAGTAAACATTTAGAAGTCATCCATAACTCAATAGTGGTAAATTTATAAATACTAAACAAACTTTGTAAAATTGGGTGACAAACATTTTGAAAATATACAGTAAGTCTTTCTAAATGTGTTGAATGTCTGAAGACAGTGAGAAAGACATACATGTATACAGCCATCAAGTTTCTTGCAATTGCAGACCTCTGAAATTGCAGGCAGTATCAGTGGTGTTAAACTGCAGTCAGAGCATACAGTGTGTTAAAACTGCAGTGGCATTGCTGTTCACCTGGACTCCTGGGATCTGTCTCGTTTTAAATGCACTTCCACTGTAGTGCTTTGCCACAGGCAGCTTCTCCTCTAGTCTGCTCCTGTTATTAGTGACTTATTCTCTTCTCTTTATTTTGCAAACCCTAAACCTGCTTTCTCTCTTTCCAGTCCTCTTGCTTCATAAATAATTAAGATGAAACACTGATTTTCTGCCTGTATAAAGACACAAATCAATACAGTAAAACCTACATATTAAGGCCAGGCCAGGGACCAACAAAATGTGGCCTTAATAGGGGAGTGGCCTTACTACTGAATGGACATAGAATGTCTTGTAACAAATGAATAGGGTTTTGACATAGAGCGGTCTATTCATAAAGGGTTAACGCCTGTCGAAATGAGAAAACAGGAGTACATGATCAGATTTCATCCATAGCCGTCTGTTTAACAGCAGTTGCTCTTCATAAGAGATAATTCAGCTGCATCGTTAAGCCCCAATGATTTTCATCTATGAAGGCATGTTTTTAACGAATTGAGAGAAAGGTTAACGATGACCTCATTAGCATAAAGTTTTCATCAGTCCTGAGCGTCAACCTGCTATTCATAAGAGTGAACGACAGCAAAATGCTGTTGATAACTAGAAGTTATTGAACGCTTTCTACAGTCAAGTCTAAACTAACGACAGCCTCGGCAGACTATTTTTTTTAAGACATATTTTATTACTACACTTGCTCTGTTATACAGTTTGACATACCCGTGATTAACACTGCCTATTTAAAAAAAAAAAAAAAAATCTAGCTTTATATGAAGAAAAATGTTTAATATAAATATATACTCCCACAAGAACATATTCTCTGTCATAATCATTTTGCACTGTGAAGCGGAGAGCAAGTGAGAGACTGAGATTAGAATATTTTATTATTATTATTTCTTTTCCATGATCCGCGGCTGACAGCGGTCCTTTTCTTTTTATTTATTTTACCTGTTTTCACAATAAACAGTTTAATATTCTTACTGTATATTTTAAAGGATGAGTTTTAAAAACACCTTCCCCCATATAACTACTGTTTGCCTGGCCAAGTTTCAAGTACAAATGTAGAGAAATTAGCTTTTTCCAGCACTATTTGTCTTGTTGCTTATGAATTGTATTGACTGTGTCCCAATACCGGAGGGTAGTGTAGTTACAAACACCTGCAATCTGTAGCACATACTTTGTGTAAAAGGGCTGTTGCTGGAATTTCTGTTCTATATAAAACATACATCTTCCTGTTGTAGGTCACTTTCAGTCATGATGGGCAAGACAGCAGATCGGACTGACATTAAAGAGTAAGTAGCGGGGTTCTGAAAAATATAGCGTTACACATCCCCACGTGTTTCTACAACTGTTTAAATAAAGTACCTGTAATTTGTATTTTCATTGTAATAACCTTACAACTTTTTACACTTATAACTTTAAAGTCTGTTTCAAAGCTCTTTTCAAAACGTCCACTCTAGTGCACTGTTAGTGTAAGGATTATTGTCAAACAGGTAACACATCAATAATGATCCATGATGTGGTATTGGAACAGGAAAGCCAGAGTACTTGTGTTTTTTTTTTCTCTCCCTGCAGTGATTTAGGGCAGGGTTTCCCAATCCTGGTCCTGGGGACCCACTGTGTCTGCTGGTTTTCATTCCAACTGTGTTCTCAATTACTTAATTAAACCCTTAACTGAATTGATAAGTTACTTAATTAGACTTGTTTTCAGCTCTTAAACAGCTGCAGAGTTCAAGTTAGCTATAACATTTTATAAGTAACTGAAAACAATTAAAAAGGTCTAATTAAGCAAATTATCATTTGAATTAAGGGTCTAGTTAAGTAATTGAGAGCTCAGTTGGAATGAAAACCAGCAGACACAGGGGGTCTCCAGGACCAGGATTGGGAGACCCTGATTTAGACGACACATCTCAAACCCCAGGGCACTAGAGCAGCCATTTTGAAAAGAGCTTTGAAACAGACTTTAAAGTTATAAGTGTAGTAAGTTGTCAGGATGTTATCAATGAAAAGAAAAATTACATGTACATTATTTAAACAGTTGTAGCAACATGTGGAGACGTATAATGCTATATTTTTCGGAACCCTATTACTTTTTAATAGTGGGCTGATAGCTGACAGCTGGCAGGTGCTTCAGTACCACGACGAACACAGTCTCAAAGGAGATTGCTACAAGTGTCATTCGGGATGCTGAAATGAACTCTGCATCCCTCAACTTCCCTTTAAAGCAGGGTCTCCAACCCTGGTCCTGGAGAGCTACTGGTTTTCGTTTCAACCAATCTCTCAGTTACGTAATTGAACCAATTATTGGCTTAATTAGTCAAGATTAACAGGTGTTCCAGATCTTTAGCCACTGATGATGTAAAGACACCTATAAAACCTGCTGGATAGGGGCTCTCCAAGACCAGGGTTGGAGACCCCTGATTTAAAGAAATACAAGGCCGTTTTCCGCTTCAACAATTTCAAACACCTTGCAGGCTGGTCACGTCCAATCAGTGCCCTGCTGGCTGCTCACGGTGACCCTATACTTGGTGGTTCTGTTTCTATACAAACCCACTTGGTGGTCCTGGTCCTATACACACACTCTTGGTGGTCCTGGTCCTATACACACACTCTTGGTGGTCCTGGTCCTATACACACACTCTTGGTGGTTCAATTGTTTTGTCCAGCACCTGTTTAGCAAGACCTAGCAAGACAAAACTACTTTGAGGCTGAAGGCTGAGGATTTTGTTCCCATGTTCTTGTTTTACTGCCTTTACTGTAACTAACCTTTACTTTTAAAACATGCTGAGTTCTTGGATATGTCAGCAGCATATGGCTTTAATGCTGATGCAGGTGCACAGCCCAGTGTGATATGGAAACTGGGGCATGGAAACTGATTAGGCTTGTAATAACGACGGCCACGCTGGGCATCACTGCTGGCAAATGAGGGAAGATTTGAAAAACTGGCTAAATATGTTTTTTTTTTATCTCAGAGTTTTGCTTGTGTGGGTATCGCTTAATAGTAATTTTTTTTTGGTTTTTTTGTGGATGTGTGCACGATTTCCACTTCATAATACACACACGCACACACATTTGGCTAAAATGTATTGATCTTGAAAAAAAAAAGTAAGCATGTTTCAGAAATGGTTATGCTTGTTACACACAAAAATAAATGCTGATGAACTTAGTGTGGCAGTCAAGTGAAAATAAAAATCAATCAACTATTAACGCTAAGGCCTAATTTTCCAACATACTCATTTAGGGATTTTATAGTGATCAGAAAATATACAGTACTGTGCAAAAGTTTTAGGCAGGTGTGAAAAAATGCTGTAAAGTAAGAATGCTTTCAAAAATAGACATGTTAATAGATTATATTTATCAATTAACTAAATGCAAAGTGAGTGAACAGAAGAAAAATCTAAATCAAATCCATATTTGGCGTGACCACACTTTGCCTTCAAAACAGCATCAATTCTTCTAGGTACACTTGCACAAAGTCAGGGATTTTGTAAACATATAGTCAGGTGTATGATTAAACAATTATACCAAACAGGTGCTAATGATCATCAACTCAATATGTAGGTTGAAACACAATCATTAACTGAAACAGAAACAGCTGTGTAGGAGGAATAAAACTGGGTGAGGAACAGCCAAACTCAGCTAACAAGGTGAGGTTGCTGAAGACAGTTTACTGTCAAAAGTCATACACCATGGCAAGACTGAGCACAGCAACAAGACACAAGGTAGTTATACTGCATCAGCAAGGTCTCTCCCAGGCAGAAATTTCAAGGCAGACAGGGGTTTCCAGATGTGCTGTCCAAGCTCTTTGAAGAAGCACAAAGAAACGGGCAACGTTGAGGACCGAGACGCAGTGGTCGGCCAAGGAAACTTACTGCAGCAGATGAAAGACACATCATGCTTACTTCCCTTCGCAATCGGAAGATGTCCAGCAGTGCTATCAGCTCAGAACTGGCAGAAAACAGTGGGACCCTGGTACACCCATCTACTGTCCGGAGAAGTCTGGTCAGAAGTGGCCTTCATGGAAGACTTATGCCAAAAAGCCATACCTCCGTCGTGGAAACAAGGCCGTTTACTCAACTATGTACGAAAACACAGGAACTGGGGTGCAGAAAAATGGCAGCAGGTGCTCTGGACTGATGAGTCAAAATTTGAAATATTTGGCTGTAGCAGAAGGCAGTTTGTTCGCCGAAGGGCTGGAGAGCGGTACACGAATGAGTGTCTGCAGGCAACAGTGAAGCATGGTGGAGGTTCCTTGCAAGTTTGGGGCTGCATTTCTGCAAATGGAGTTGGGGATTTGGTCAGAATTAATGGTCTCCTCAATGCTGAGAAGTACAGGCAGATACTTATCTATCATGCAATACCATCAGGGGGGCATCTGATTGGCCCCAAATTTATTCTGCAGCATGACAACGACCCCAAACATACAGCAAAAGTCATTAAGAACTATCTTCAGCGTAAAGAAGAACAAGGAGTCCTGGAAGTGATGGTATAGCCCCCACAGAGCCCTGATCTCAACATCATCGAGTCTGTCTGGGATTACATGAAGAGAGAGAAGCAACTGAGGCTGCCTAAATCCACAGAAGAACTGTGGTTAGTTCTCCAAGATGTTTGGGCCAACCTACCTGCCGAGTTCCTTCAAAAACTGTGTGCAAGTGTACCTAGAAGAATTGATGCTGTTTTGGAGGCAAAGGGTGGTCACATCAAATATTGATTTGATGTAGATTTTTCTTCTGTTCACTCACTTTGCATTTTGTTAATTGATAAATATAAACTATTAACATGTCTATTTTTGAAAGCATTCTTACTTTATAGCATTTTTTCACACCTGCCTAAAACTTTTGCACAGTACTGTATGTCTGCAAATTTGGAACCGTACATGTTTGGGTAAAGGGTCCACAGCATACCAATCCACTGCAAAGGTCTCTATTCAGCCAACCTCATCCAATTCAATTTGTAGTGGAAAAAATACAGTATAAAACGAGTTATTTTTCTGCCTGCTATATTCTGCTTATGCTTTCATCCACATGAAGCTGCTATTCAATTGAAAATAGAGGCTGAGGAAGATACTGGGTATGGTTTCCCTGTGCATAACATTCTTCTCCAAGTAAATGTAATGAACTATGTTGTCAATAGCCCTTATAGAAATAAGCACAGTATTTTTGCAGTTGTCTGTTGCTTCTCCCATGGCAATACTATTGTTTTTATCATATTGTAGTTTTTTAATGTAGTATTTTATTGTTTGAATGTAATATTTACACAGAAAGTAAATGCATTAGTTCATTATGTTATACAAAAAGTATTATTATAATAAATGTTTATATTTGAGTGTATATAACATAGCTGCCTTCTCACAGTAATGTAAGGTCATAGTACCTCACTGATTAAATCCTTTGGCCCCTCCCTTATTCCTAAATCATATCTGTACCTCTTTGGGCTTAACACAGCTTACCTAGGCTTGACCATTATTTCAGTATGCTTTATTATACTGTACTTTGTTATAGTTGTATAAGGGAGGAAATTCAAATAATAAATCCATGCAGAACTATTTCAACAAATCCTATGCAGAACTATTTCAACACCTGTCCATCCAGGCATCTATTATTTGTGGCACAAGAGTTTATAATCCACTTGACTGGCACTATGGTACTGGTGTGACACTTTTTCATATCATCCTATTAAAATCTTTGTAAAGCATTTTACAGACACACAGCCCACATTGTTTATACAATCTAAGACGAAACACTCTGGTGTGGTGATATTGATTTTTCTTATGTAGATCCTCAAATGATCCACTGCTTCTGTATTTTAAACCTGCCTCCACTAAACCTGGTGGACTACGAATTTTCTACTTCTCAATGAGATCAAAATGGGACCCCACGTGGCCAGACAGAAGCAGTGGTGTCCAAGTATGGTCCTGGAGGGTTATTCCACTCCAGGTTTAACAGGTACAATGATAGAATGAACTACATTAGGGTCTGGTGGACTTTAATTTGTTCAATTAAACAATGTAGAACAGGATTGGCACAAAGACCAGGAGTGGAAGGGCCACCGTTGGCCTATATTATCCCCTGTGAGCAAATCACAGGCAAATTGCTCCCTCCTTATAATTATATCATGGGCAAGTTGTCCACAAGGAACATCAGGCCCGGTGTGTTTCAAAGAGACCATGCTTTTTTTTGCTATTTTTTGGAGGTTGCACATTGTTAAAACCTTTATGTTTAACAATATATTTATGACGGAACTACTTGTCATAGTGTGTTAGGAGACACAGTAAAATTCAATGTAAATGGATGCATTCTCTAAAACATACAACAGATGAAAGAATCCTAGGTAAGTGTTGAGAAAGTTATAAAAGTAAATGGTTTTTCACCATCGTTGTAACATAATGTATTGGCTATTATAGATCACATATGAGAAATCAACCCATCACCATTCTTATCCTGGGTACAAGTGTGATTCCATGAACATACAGCACAATTCCTAAAGACATGGTTACTCTTTCATAATATAGTACTAAATCCATTTTTGTAATTATAATAAAGTTAATTTTGTGCGTCCGGTATCTCTTAGTATAGATGCTCTTTCACAACCAGAATCAGGAGGTGGCATACAATAAGAACGCTACACTTTTTCATTTACAAACTAAGCTTCAAAAACTGCAGATGTCACCAAGATAAATGGGACAAAAGCTTAGTGTAATCCACAAGATATTGGCTTTTTTAGATTTAACGCAAACTCTGTTTCTAAGATCCTGGTTCTCTATAACAAATCTTTGTTAAAAATGAAGGCTCAATTTATTATATCTTCTGGTTCCAAATAGATGACAGTAATTACAGTTTAATTGACTGAAAAGATGAATGAGACGGGGTAAGACAGCTTTGTGTCCTGTGGGCCTCTCAGTACATACAGCAGTCAGATGGAACCATTTAATGATAAGCATCAAAAAGCTTCTGCCAAACCAAGGAGGGCAATCTAATACAATAAAATTAATTTGTATTTGTTTGGAACACAGATGGGAATATCAACAGTGTGTTTTTTCTGCAATATACACTATTGGTTGTAATTGGAATTAGTATACACTTATAATGAACAGCAAATGTTTCAATTGTATAACCTACAGACATTTACAGCCTTGTTATCAGTGTTATAATTGTTAACGAAACCAGAAACTGAAACAGGTAAAAACTGGAAATATATGATTCCATTAACAATGACAGAAACTGAAACCGAATTTTAAAAAAAAGAAAACAAAATTAAAATGTAAATTAACAACAAAAACAAAAGAGAAATAATAGTAATAATAATAATAATAATAATAATAATAATAATAATAATAATAATAATAATAATAATAATAATGAATGGGTTTTCCGTTGCTGGCAAGCAGGGAATAAATTATTCTTTTAATATCGCCTTTTCTCATTGGGTGATTCATACGTCAGTGAACATAATATATGATTTGTCCGTACTACAAGACCATATGGTGCGGGTTCACTTGGGAGTTGTACCGAACTTGTCAAGTTACACATTTAAAGAAATAGTCATCTGCTCTACAATGAGTTTGCATTCCACACCGACAACGAGCGCAGGACGAAAGCACTGCATTGTGGTTTTCATAGAAGTCATAGAAAAAAGCTACAGAAACACTAATGATTGATAAAGTGAAATATATGAAACTGAAACTGATATTAATGAAACTACAATAGAAAGTATCATTAAAACAGAAAGTGTAATAGGTAATAATAAACTGAAACTCAAATTGAATTTGTTATTATAAAATGGAATAGAAATAGAAACCAAAATAAAATAAAAATCACAACTGAAATAACAGTGCTTATTCTTTACTGTAGTCGCACAAATTTTACCAAATAAAATACACTCTACAGACTGCAATTCCTGCGCTCTTGTGATCAGTCGCCAAAAGCCCTAAGAACCACTGTCTCTATAATAAAGACTAAACAAAAAGGTGCAACTGGGTTATGTGAAAGCCATTTTACAGTAGGTCTTGTAGGAAGCCTGTGCACCATCAGGCAGCGCTGTGTCCCTGAAGTCAGCATTGTGCTCTGCAACCACTACATTTACTGCTGAACACATTTTATCTTAACATATGCAGATCTGATTCACTGCCTTTTAGTTTGTACTCTGGTAGGCTGCTTCAAATTACTAAATGTTCTCTTTCTACAGCTCTTTTAGGAGCAATGCAGAGTGAACAAAAACACAGCTTTCTCAGGGACATTCTGTACTGTAAGGGGAACGCCATCGCAAATCAAATGGATTGTAAACATGATGTAAAATGGATATACCCATTTTTAAAAAGCCTGTACAATTGATAATTTTAATGTGGTAGTGCAACAGTTAATACCGGACAGCACCAGTAATGGAAGCTGAATGACAGAATCATAGAATACAGCTAAGTATCAAATGTGAACAGTCTATCTCAAAAGTGTATGGTCTGCATTCCTGCCATGGCCAATATGGCCACTTTACTGAACAGAATCATAGAATACAGCTGTGAACCAATTGAGGAGATGGCAGCCATATTAGTCAATATCAAGGATACACATTTAGCATTCCGTTTTCATATACCCTGCAGTAGTCAGTACCTCAAATAGTCTCTCCGATAAGATGCTTTGACAGGCGCGGCCGGACTGACTCGCCGTTGCCACCTATTGGTGGAGCGGGTGCCGTGCCCGGAGAGATGCTGCCATGCTAATGAAGCAACAGAGGATGCTGGGAAAGGGAAATGTTATGGGTTATTGTTGGGTGGTGCTAGCTGCTGTTTGGCTGACTAATAAATTGCATTGTACCTGCAAGAACTGTTGTGTGTGTCCATTGGATCCCGTGCTCGCTACACATAATATTCTACGTTTATATTATACTACTGCAGAGAGTATGGGGCTTTTTCAGGTAAAAGCAAAGAACCAAAGACAGTTTAAATCAATGTTTTATATGGAATAAGGAGATAGTCTTAGCCTTCTGGCAATTCTTAACAACTGTTAATTAAACAATTAATGGACTGTGATTAATTCAGTCTAGTGGTAGATAAACGAGTCTGAGAATGAATGCTGTTGGAGCCTGAAACTCTATAATTACTATAATGTAAAATAGGCTCTGGGAACAAGGGGGCAGATTACATCTAAAGCTAAGACAGCATGTGAGTTCTGAGAAGCTGTGAGAATTGTGTGCCTATGTAAAATTTATAAAAATCGTCAGTATTTCTGTACAGTTACTACATTATTTTTGAGAACAGCTTGTCCACTCGTTACAAAACCTGCTTAGGAACATAATCTTGTGTTATAAGGAGGCTACTTGTCAGTCTGTCTGACTGGTTTTATGAGTTTTGCTTGTATCTCAAAAACTTCAGTTGTCATTAAACTTGCTAAGGAAATTCTTTAGCTCAAGATCTGGTGATATATTGAGGCTGTCTGTCTATCCGTCCAATGTCTGTATGAAACTTGAAAATGAATACTGTTGATAGTATTAAAATCAAGTGATGGAAATAAGACTCCCATTGCATAGCAGTTTAATCCATAACTGATTTTAAAAAGACACATCTGAGCTTGGTACCTATACACTGTAGCTAATCCAGCTCTTAGTAAAACCTGGAATGGGTGAAACTGCTATACAATAGGGGTCGTATTTCCATCCCTGAAATCTGTGCATAATGGTGGATATAGGTCATGTTGGCCTGCTTTTGCATCCTTTTGATGGCTCTGATTTAGAATGTAACGCTATGGGGGAATGTCTGTTTAATTCACCAAGCACAACGACAAAAAAATGCACAGTGTAGAAAAAAGGACGCTACGGCTTATGAACCAATAGAAACAATTGAAACCATTAATAAACCTATCGTATCTTATTTTAGGGCACAAACACTACAGAAAGAAATGGACAGCAATTATCTAGTGCAGTATAGTGATTGATTGTAAGAGTATCGGTTCAGTAGAACTGTTGGTTCATTACCCCCATCCGGCTGTAGAAATGTGAATTCAGGTAATGGCTTTCATTGAATTCCTTACGATGAAAAGTGCATGCGTTCATGCAATTTGTGGACTAATACGAGGAACAGACAGGTAATGGGGCTAGTCCTCATTGACTGCGACAGTGATATGGTGTAAATGCAGGGCTATTGATAAGACATGAATACATAACGGCAAGGAAAAGGAAGGTCATTCTTCAGCAGCGCATGAATAAACCTGCTCTTAACCCTCTGTCAGCTGGGAGCCACTTCCTGGATGTGATTCTGATGCAGAACATTAGCCAAGGAAAAACAAATCTTTTTACATTATCAAACATTTGGTCATTTCTCCAATTAAAGGGAACCGACAAACAATTACTTCCCAGTGTCATTTTCAAAATGATAATATTTTTCATGATATTAATAACAGATAAAAGCGTCTACAGCTGGGGGTGCGCAGGTCTGCGCCTGGCTGTGCGTGTGTTCCCTGTGGATTCCGGAGAGAGCCACGCATTGACTGTGGCGCTCCGGCGGGTTTGGGAGGCAAAACTTACACTGTTTCTACTTATCGTGCTACAGCGGACCCTACCGACCAGGCGCCCATTTGACAAATGCATAGATGTATGGACAGGCACCTCCTTATATCTCATGATTCTGACACTGTCAATATTTTGAGCTAAAGAATGTTCTATCAATGTTCATCACAAATGGATATGCAGTACTCTAGTTGTATGTGAAACTCTGACATGTGTTTGTACACACGGTGCCTCAGCTATATCCCAGTCACTGGGTATATTTATCCCTGACTGGGGACAATACAGAACAAACTCACTACATCACCACATGCAGAGGTGAAAGCTGAAAGTCATAAAAGCTCAGCAAGGAGCTGGAGTGGGGGTTCGATTCCCAGCTGCCATTACAATGCACTGTCATAAAGTTTTTCATGGAAGCTAATGGACATAAAGCTGCGTTGCTATGGAGATTGTAGGCCATACCAGCAATAAAAAGGGGTTACTGCCTAAATAAACACCTTGGAAAAACAAGCAGTTGGCTTTTATCAGTATTGTTTTGTTTTTTAAATAATAATTTTAAAAAAAGTTTGATGGTGACATTGTTTGGATTAAATAAAATACAGCCCAAAACACTGTAAGGCTGTAAGCAAAAGCAGACACGTAGTCCCCCTCTGCATGTGCAGACATCAGGGCATTTCTATCATTCAGAAGCTTTACACTGGATTTGGTCACCACAATGGGACTCTGTTTGCATCGTCTGACCCCTGCCTGACACACTGCCCTTTCCTGACTGCTGAATCGCGCTCAGCATTGTGAATGAACTCTCCTGCCTACCAGCTCCAAATGTCACCGCTCCAAAAAACATCATGTGACCCCGTCCTGTCAATACAAGCTATCACATAACTGCAAGCAGTGGCTGGCTAATTTTCCGGATCATAAACACTTCTCTGCTGTAATGACGGATTGGGTCAGCGATGAAAAATTCAACTCGGTGCATTATTGACGGATGTTCACTAACCTTTGCAATTAGCGTTTTTGTGAACTGTATTCTCCCCAACAGCAGTGTAGGGTCAGGTAAATGATGTCACCCCCATAGACACTAACTGTATATAAACTAGACTGAGCGAGTTTGTCGATGAGACCACATATAAGAAACAATATATACCTGATTATAGTTTAAATCACTTAAATAACAAAACAAATATATTAATTAAGGATCCCCATTTTTTAATGAAAACCCTATAAAGATTCAAAGGTTAATTTATATACATATATCATTTTAAATTAGGAGTGAGATTTGTCCTGTCCTTTCTTTCAGGAATTCCAAAAGTCTGGCAACTGGTTTCACAGACCCTGATTAGTACTAGTCTTGGACTACCTTGCTAAATTTAGGGTGACCACCCGTTTGTCTCGAATTCGTAGACACAGTGCAATCTTACAGTTTAGCGCCACAGTCAAACCACAGCATATCTGCTTATAGCGCATCATAGCACCGCTGCACCACTCGCCAGTTAAAACAATTTAAAAAATGTATGTATATATCCAGACATGCCCCCAGAAACCTTTCACATGGTACGCACAACTGAACCACACCGACATCTCTTCTCACTCTGCACCAACATGCTGTAAAGTGTTTCAGCCAATCAGAGTGCTGCATTTCTGGTCTTTCCTGAGTTTCCCTTTTTCAAAATGAATAAACCCAGCGCGCTGCCATCGAGACAGAACAGCAACTACAGTGACAGCCAAATAGTTCAACAATAAAAGCTACAAATAAACCTAATTTATTTAGACTTAAAGGAAAAACTAGCTCACAAATCTTTTATGCTGGTTTCATTTCTAATCATTTTACTCTCTCACAATCATTTACTAATCATTACTCCCCCTCCTTTGAGGGAAACAATAAAAAAAAAGTTTAAAAAAAGATGTAAATATACCCCAGCATAAGAAATGGCAGGTGTCCCGTATTTGCATTTTGAAAAGGTGGTCACCCTACCTAAATTAACATAAAGTAGTCCAAGATTAGTGCTAATCTGGCCAGCCCTGGGATTGACTGTGTCTACATTTTTTGATAAAAAGGCCATATTAGCCAGGGCAAGAGATAATTGACGAGCAGTGTTCTGTTCAGTAGCTATGCAATGTACAGCAACCACAGTTCAGCTGCTGATGTTGTTCCTACAGAAGCTATCCCAGAGGAGATCTTATCTGGAAATATCAGTCATTCGGATGACATTGACTCCTGTAACCCGAGCATTTCTGAGGTGATTCAATGCTCATTTCCATATTTCAAATGATTATTCCTGTAGGTAATTCACTTTGTAGGCTATGCAAAAAAAAAAAAAAATAACAAAGTGAAAGTGAAACTTTTTTTTTTTATCAATGTGTAAAAATAATAAAAATGGTGCAAATAATGAAGTTACCTGTGTTGGTGAAACAGCAGTTGTGCGGCTGATAAATGTGAATTATATTAAGAGAGACAAAAAACATAATGATATTATCAGGAGCTTGTCCCTATTGACTCCCGATGTGTTGATAATAATTCAGGTTTCATTCTGGCAAGTACATAAATACAAAAGAAACAAAATAATTAAGATGCTATTGTTTCAATGGTCCTTCACACTTTAACACTTTAGCACCAGTGATATCAGCTAAAAAATGACTTCTTGTTGAAATGTTTCTCAGTTAATTAATCAAGGTTATTTTAGTATTTCTCTATGTAGTACTGTCAAGTGTTTTTTTGTAGTTCCATATGAATTCTGGAAAATTACTTCATTACCTTTCTGAGGTCCTAGTGATATCAAGTGGGATGAAAATCAATTGTAAGGAAGATACATGTGATTGATAGTAAATGGAATGAGACAATAATGTCCCCATTGACTCCTGTTATATTCAGGTCTTTTTATTTTTTTATTCTGGCAAGTTGTTTAGTTACCTCCCGGAGGTCCTGCAGCACTGCGTTGAGCCGCTCGTTCTCAGCCCGCACGTTAGACATGATGCTCTTGTTCTGTTTCATTTCAGTTTGCAGCTCCAGGATCTTGCTCATGTAGTAGGCCTCTTTAGAGGCAGACTCCTGCAGCAGGTTCTCCTCGAGGGTCTCCCCATCCTCCGCCACCTTCCTCTGGATCGAATAGGCCTGGCCAAATGCCTGAGGAGATCAGACGAAAGAAAAGACAAATGGATTATGCTTTTTCACAAAAAAACCTGCTTCCAACCCTGCACCAGGTTTTAAAGAGTTCACCTGAAAATGGAAGACAATTAAGGGCTGGATTCTGAATTAGTGCATTTTTTTCTGGAAGGAAAGAAACAATTAGAATTCTAAAACAGTACAAAACAACTTCAGGCTACTTACAAGCCATATACAAGTTTACCGCAGTACACTTGCTGAGTCATTTTGCAGTTTTCCCATGCTTTTACCATAATTTACCATGGTTTGCCATGTTTTTAAATATGGTTTACCATACCTCGCTGGGCTTTACAATGCTTACTTATGCTTTACCATGGTTTCACTGTGCTTTATTACACTTTGCTATGCTTTTACTATGGTAAACCTTCATAAAGGAAGCCCCAAAAAGAAAACTATGTTGTTTCTGACTTGGTAACTTTTATGGGTGTGTTTTTTCTTTCTGATAAAACTGTGAGAACAGCGTTTTGGAGTAAATAATGTAGCTTTGAGAATGTAGCCCTTATTGACAGCCCCTTTGCACAACAGTATGTACTACATATTGTAGGTCTTTCTAATTTATTGACCAACCCCTGCACAGAATATTGAGGGGGGAAATTCCAGTATCTGTGAAAGTGCTTACAAAAAGATACAGAACTTAAGAAGCTGAAGTAATATACAGAAACTGATGTAACCAGCCCTCGTTGAATTCAGCAGTGCAGTTTGATCGTCCAATTTGTTTTGCACAAAAAAAGCACCGCTGGTGTAGTTCTATGGCAATGTCTGGCATATCTCAAGGGACTTGCTTGAAAATAAAACAACACACCAGTATATCAGTGAGGATGCCTAGTTAATGGACAGCTTGGCTTTCCTTTAAATGCCAACAGGGTTATGTAAAACACATCCTAACGTGATGAGGCAGTTGTTTACACCCTTTCATTCAATTCCATTACAAGCTGCTGTCAGGCTGATAAAATCAGATTCCGGACCAATGCCATGCCAGATTTAGCTTTTGAGTTCTAACAGGTTCCCAATTGATGACAATGAGCTAAACATTTTAAAAAGAACTCTTTGAAATGATGCTTAAAAGGATACTTTATCTGAACGCAACAGACATAAAAGCTAGCTAAGCTGAAGTTAATTAAATACAAACCATTGCTTTCTGTTGAAAAATGCTGTTGTGTCCCATCTCAACTGTAAAACTGACATAACATCCTCTTCCCCAATCTGGAATATTATATTGTTTTTATGACAATGCAATGTGCATACAGCTAATATATATATATATATATATATATATATATATATATATATATATATATATATATATATATATATATATATATATATATATATAGTACTGTGCAAAGGTTTTAGGCAGGTGTGAAAAAATGCTGTAAAGAAAGAATGCTTTCAAAAATAGACATGTTAATAGATTATATTTATCAATTAACTAAATGCAAAGTGAGTGAACAGAAGAAAAATCTAAATCAAATCCATATTTGGTGTGACCACCCTTTGCCTTCAAAACAGTATCAATTCTTCTAGGTACACTTCCACAAAGTCAGGGATTTTGTAGGCATATAGTCAGGTGTATGATTAAACAATTATACCAAACAGGTGCTAATGATCATCAATTCAATATGTAGGTTGAAACACAATCATTAACTGAAACAGAAACAGCTGTGTAGGAGGAATAAAACTGGGTGAGTGTGGCAAAGTGCCCCCCCTGTGTGTATTTTGTGTTACGTATTGTGTGTAAATGTTGGTGTATAGTCATTGGTACACGGGATATAAGCGGGTCTGTGTTTCACGTGTATTTAAAAATGTAGATTTGTATTTAGGCACGAGGATGGCACAAATCACTTCACGTACTGGTTAAAATGTAATGTGTGGTCACGGGAGTGCACTTAATTAATTCACGTGCAGTTGTACCGAGATTCCAATTGAATGATTGACTAGCAATCGAAGTCTCGTACAACTGCATAAAAGTTGCATGTTTTCACTCACTCGGGTTGGGTGTTCGGTGAGTGGAGAACGGGTTTGGAGACGGAGGTGATCATTGGAAAAGTATTAATGAAAGTATCTGCTCACCGTGTTTGTCTGTATAGTTCGTTTTGTTTGCCTCTTTATTTTGGCTCAAGTGCCGTGTCCTGTTTTGTGTTCTGTTACAACCGTTTATTTTCTGTCTGTTTATTTATTAAATGCTGAGCGAAAGCATTCACTCAGCTCCACCAAACTCCACCTCTCTCTGTTGTTTTTGTTCCTGCTTCTGCCGTGACGTCACCGCCCAGTCATCTTGTCACAGTGAGGAATAGCCAAACTCAGCTAACAAGGTGAGGTTGCTGAAGACAGTTTACTGTCAAAAGTCATACACCATGGCAAGACTGAGCACAGCAACAAGACACAAGGTAGTTATACTGCATCAGCAAGGTCTCTCCCAGGCAGAAATTTCAAGGCAGACAGGGGTTTCCAGATGTGCTGTCCAAGCTCTTTTGAAGAAGCACAAAGAAACGGGCAACGTTGAGGACCGTAGACGCAGTGGTCGGCCAAGGAAACTTACTGCAGCAGATGAAAGACACATCATGCTTACTTCCCTTCGCAATCGGAAGATGTCCAGCAGTGCCATCAGCTCAGAACTGGCAGAAAACAGTGGGACCCTGGTACACCCATCTACTGTCCGGAGAAGTCTGGTCAGAAGTGGCCTTCATGGAAGACTTGTGGCCAAAAAGCCATACCTCCGACATGGAAACAAGGCCAAGCGACTCAACTATGCACAAAACACAGGAACTGGGGTGCAGAAAAATGGCAGCAGGTGCTCTGGACTGATGAGTCAAAATTTGAAATATTTGGCTGTAGCAGAAGGCAGTTTGTTCGCCAAGGGCTGGAGAGCGCATACGAATGAGTGTCTGCAGGCAACAGTGAAGCATGGTGGAGGTTCCTTGCAAGTTTGGGGCTGCATTTCTGCAAATGGAGTTGGGGATTTGGTCAGAATTAATGGTCTCCTCAATGCTGAGAAGTACAGGCAGATACTTATCCATCATGCAATACCATCAGGGAGGCATCTGATTGGCCCCAAATTTATTCTGCAGCATGACAACAACCCCAAACATACAGCGAAAGTCATTAAGAACTATCTTCAGCGTAAAGAAGAACAAGGAGTCCTGGAAGTGATGGTATGGCCCCACAGAGCCCTGATCTCAACATCATCGAGTCTGTCTGGGATTACATGAAGAGAGAGAAGCAACTGAGGCTGCCTAAATCCACAGAAGAACTGTGGTTAGTTCTCCAAGATGTTTGGGCCAACCTACCTGCCGAAGTTCCTTCAAAAACTGTGTGCAAGTGTACCTAGAAGAATTGATGCTGTTTTGAAGGCAAGGGTGGTCACACCAAATATGGATTTGATGTAGATTTTTCTTCTGTTCACTCACTTTGCATTTTGTTAATTGATAAATATAAACTATTAACATGTCTATTTTTGAAAGCATTCTTACTTTTCAGCATTTTTTCACACCTGCCTAAAACTTTTGCACAGTACTGTATATATATATATATATATATATATATATATATATATATATATATATATATATATATAAAGTAGGGGAGGTTAAAAGAGAAATGTAGTCTTGGGGTTTAAAATGAGTAGCAGGACTACATCCCCCAGAATACCTCAGGGCTTGGAATTGGAGCTGGGATGATTAGCACCTGGTACTAATGTAATGAGGGACAACTGAGGGCCTGAAATCTAGCACACAGATATAAACAGCACTGAAACTAGCTATTGGGGTACGTAGGTCTGTGTGATGGCTAAGGCCTGCGGGAAGACTCCATAACTACCACAATAAGGTAATATGCACTGTGTGTGTTATTACTTATGTTTAAAACAATGTGTTTTGTTGAACTGGCAAATGGTTTAGCCGTCCAGTTGAGAGTCAGGGATCAATCAAATGTTTGCGAGTGTTCCAACTCAGTTAGGCTTTTGTTTGTTTGTTTTGTTTTATGAATAAACCTACAGGTACTGCCCTGTTTGTTTACAAAGACAGTGAAAAAGATCCTGAACTGTGTTCAAAGTTACACGCCAAGGTAATTCAGGATCTTTTTCACGGTGCACGATATCGATATAAAATGTTCATATCGTTACCCACCACAACTTAAAATCAGGCATTTCCATCAAGATCAGCCCCAGTTAGGATTGCAGCCTGGGCAGCAAAACTAGATCTCTCCAACTTACAAATGGTGGAAATTCCCACGACAGGCGGTTTTTAAACCTCTGACTGCAGAAAAAAAAATGATGTTGGCTGAACACGAACTATGTGAATATATTATACTGTCAGGGAAATGCTGGAGGTTAGAGAATAAATTGCAGATGGAACTGGGGACAGCCCCAGTTTGATATTAGAATGAGATTGAGTTTTAGATTGGTTTTATGCTGCAGTTGGAACTACAGTGCATGGAAATACAGCTTTTACAAACCATTCTTAGAAGTAGAATAAAGATGCCAGTTTTAAGGGAAGGCTGGGTAATATCAGCCACTGTCAGAACAAAGCAAGGTCAGGGAGATATGATTGCTTCCTGCTGGTCTGCTGTCAATGTACTGAAGCTGCTTGAGAGAGCTGACCTCACTACCCAGGGAAAGCTGTTCTGAGGTTCAGCCCAGGGTTAGTGTTGCTGTGGCTAAAGAACAGGGTTCAAAGGAATGTGTGACAAAATACTATTACATAATCCTACAATGAAACATGGGCAATAACTACTCGGTTCACCTGCTGGACCAGACCACAGTGCAGCAGGCTTTCTCTAATCCAAAACCTGATAGCCTGGACTGACCTATAATCTGGACCACTCTACCAGAATGAAATGCATGATGACAGCAGCTGTATAAACTCTAATTCCACTGTATAGTACTGTGCAGGTCATCAGTTAAACAAGAAACGGGAAGAGCGAATTAAAATGACACAAATATACACAGCTTTTTATTTTATTTTTAATTTTGAGTGTTATTATTTTCCCCCGTTTTTCTCCCGATTCTAGAATCTCTAATTCCATTCCCTCACCGCAGACACACCCAGGAGCTCGACAGGGGATGCCACCGGCTCCTGGAGGACAAAGGCCAGCCTTGCAGGTGTCTGCTTGAGCTCACAAATCCTCAGCAAAGATCAACAACTTGGCACAGCCAGGATGCAAACTTGCACTCCCCTGACTGCATGACTTAACCAGGGAAGCAACATTGGGGACATCACACTCTTTTTTTATGTTTTTATGTTATTTACTTCTTTCTTCCCTTTTAAAAGTTTACCACAGTAAATTTGCATGGTAATGTGGCAGTTTTCCCATCCTGTTCCCATACTATTCATATAGCATAGTTTACCGTGGTTTGCCATGCTTTATCATACCTCTCTGGGCTTTACAATGCTTACCTAGGCTTTACAATGTTTTTACTATGCTAATTATTAAGGCTGAGGCGATGCATTGATTTTGTGTAAAGAGTTTAAGCAAAGGAAAGTTTTTATTTTTTATTAAATTTGGAATCTGCAATTATTTTTTGCATTAAGCACAGAGCTTCTCTGCTCCCCTCAGGTCTGACTCTCTGAATCTGCATGCGATTGAGCTCACCTTCTCCCCCCTGCCCCGCCCCCTCTGAGTGTTTACTGATGGGATTGGATCTGTGCAGGAGTCTTCAAAGTAACAGAGCAAGTTAAGATGGTTGTGCTAGAATTACAAATACTGCATCGACCGAGCTACAAATACAATGCCTTCTGATGTTTGGTAATTATTTTCAAAAGTAAGACGGCAAGAAAGTAAAGTAAAGAAAGTGATGTTTGGGATACTCCGGTAACACAACTAATCTGCGTGACCATTTAATGAGGTGGCACTCTACTAAACTTCAAACAAAATCTGCATTTATTCATTTGAACTACCCCAGAGTAAAAATGAAGAAAAACTATCAAGATCGTTCCAAAAGTTGTATCTTTGGTCAGAAGTATTAAGCATCCCGGCAACTGCAGTCCCTAGTGAGCAGGTATTCAGTAATGTTGGGCAGATTGTAAGCAAGTGCCAGTCGTCGCTTAAAATTAAAACATGTCCCTTTTTTTTTTTTTCTCTCTTGATTGGTTGTTACTGTGACCTTGTTATGGATTTAAACAACTTTTTTTTTTTTTTTTTTGGATTTTGCTTTGACCCCCAACTGGTACAAAGCAACACGAATAAGGTATATTAAAAAAAATTAAAAAAAATATATATATATTGTAGCAGGGCGATTGCCCTGCACGTGTGTATTTAGTGTTGGTATAATTTGTATGGGGAAATGGGTTTATTGTGTGCCGTTTTGGAGTTGATTTGTTTAATTACATTATTGTTTACAGACGGGCGCTCAATTGAAACTTGCTGCCTGCTATAGCGTTTTGCGCTAAGGCCAAAAAGTTCAATTTTGGTCTCATCAGACCAGAGAACCTTTTTCCACATATTTGCTGTGTCTCCCACATGCCTTTTGGCAAAATCCAAACAGGATTGGTTTTTTCAGCAATGGCTTTCTTCTCGCCACTCTTCCATAAAGCTCAGCTTTGTGGAGCGTCCGGGTTATAGTTGTCCCATGGACGGTTTCTCCCATCTCAGCTGTGGATCTCTCCAGCTCCTTCAGAGTTACCATTGGCCTCTTGGTTGCTTCTCTGACCAATGCCCTCCTTACCTGGTCACTGAGTTTTGGTGGACGGCCTTCTCTAGGCAGAGTCGCGGTTGTGCCATATTCTTTCCATTTTTTAATAATGGATTTAACGGTGCTCCAGGGGATGTTCAAAGTTTGGGATATTTTTTTATAACCCAACCCTGATTGGTGCTTCTCCAGAACTTTATCCCGGACTTGTTTTGATAGCTCCTTGGTCTTCATGATGCTGTTTGTTTAGATATGCTCTCTAACAAACTCTGGGGCCTTCCAGAAACAGGTGTATTTAATCTGAGATCATGCGACACTTTAATTGCACACAGATGGACTCCATTCAACTAATTATGTGACTTCTGAAGGCAATTGGTTGCACCAGAGTTTATTTAGGGGTGTCACAGCAAAGGGGGTGAATACTTATACAATCAAGACACTTCAGTTTTTTATTTGTAAATAATTTTGAAAAATATGTAGGTTTTTTTCCCCACTTCGACATTATGGACTATTTTGTGTAGATCAGTGACAAAAAATCCTAATTAAATCCATTTTAATTCCAGGTTGTAACACTACAAAATGTGGAAAAGTCCAAGGGGGGTGAATACTTATGCAAGGCACTGTATATATATATATATATATATATATATATATATATATATATATATATATATATATATATATATATATATACAGTATATTTTAATTACTATATGCATAAACAGATGTAATCAATTTTAATATGCATAGTAGTTTTTAAAGCGTCACTAGTAATGTTACAAGGTAATCCACGGTTCCACATGTATTACTGCGTTTTTTTTTACAAATCGATGCATCTGCTTTTTTGGAGAACGACCTCGATAGTGAAAAATTAGGCATCGCCCCAGCCTTATTAATTACACTTTGCTATGCTTTTATAATGGGAAACCTTCATAAGGTTTGCTCTGGCTACACCTTCTATAATGAGCATTCGCTTTAGGTTACAGCAGTTTCTTAAAAGAAACTCATGTTATAGAAAACATACATTTTCAATTATAAAAGTAAACATATCTGGTACCAGATAGTATATTATACATTTGGCCTCTCTATCCCAGTCCGTTAAAAAAAGCTGCAATCATAACCTTGTTATACACAGTGGATGCCTTATAGTCCACTGTATTAATCTATGTGATTGTGGTGTTTGTATAAAGAAAGCACTTCAACAATTAAAGAACTCACAAGAAAATGATTCTGCAAAGTGCAGGACACTCTAAGTGAGGCCTTGTGGGCACTACAAGCCAGTACATTCTTCCTCTGTATGACAATACAACAGCAAATTATGACAACTGCCAGCCATCCGCAGTACAATGGACCTCTTTAATCAAACCATGAGTTACTTTGCTCTGTATTTAATCAATAGCAGATTTGATTCTGTACACAGCTTTGAAACACCACACTTTTTAAACAAGCTTGCCGAATAAATGAATGTACATGCAGGATGCTATTCATTATGGTGTCGCTATCCTTAACTGTGAAAACAATACTAAAAATACCAAAACTGTGATAAAAAATAACTGGGTGTTTTCATCAAGTTTACTCTTTCCAAAATTGCTTCTGTGAAGAGGACAGCTATTCTAAAGACATTGGATGTATTTTGTTTTTTTGTATTGCAAGAACATTTTCCAAAAAACCAGCAATGTTTACTGCAATTTAAATAATTAAAGCAACTGATTATTCAACGTTAGTGATGCAGCCGCACTGTGGAATGTAGTGGGTGGGGTATTAAACTGCAGGCACACATTGGCTACTGAATGGACTACAAAACTGTTATGTGTAAAATGACAAGGATGCACAACATCACTAAATGTACTTTGTCTTACGTTCAAGTACAGTACAGGCTTACAGTACAAAGCTCCCCGGAGTTTCTATTCTGTCCCTACGGGGAGTAGCTCAAGTGCCCTTTATTGAATCAAGCACTTTAAGGATGCCATCGGGTCTTGCATTGATGGAAAAGAAGCCTGTTTTAATTATCATGTTTTTAGTGGATAGTGGAAAGTCATGTTAATGGAGTGAATTTGAGATTTTATCAGATTTACCCTTAAAGTACAGCCTTTCCAGGAAACTGACTGAGATCAGGCCGTTAGCTAGGATTGTTCAGCAAAGCACATAAAGAATACACAAATAAAAAGATAAACAGTAGACCCCGATATTGATGTGATACAGCCAGCTGAAATGTCTTTGTATCAGACAGTTTGCATCAGATAGAAATTACATCACATTAGCTACACTTTTGAATGACTCATATGTAACTATATATTATATAGAATGTAGTATAAAAGAAAATATAAGCAGATTTTCACACACTCAAGGTCAGAGTGGCCAGTAAGCCCACTCGGGGGTAGCTGCACTGCCCTCTCATGGGTGGGTATCAGTAAAATCACAAATAACTAATGATTCAAAAAGCAGGAGCTATTAGTACCTGCCATTTGATCAGAAAGACATAAACGCTGCAGTGGCATCTATTATAGATGCTTCAGGAGGCTATTGAAACAGTGTTCCCAGAAGGCATCCCAGATATTGCAGACCAAAGGGAAAATAAAAACCTAATTAGTTAGAATAGGTCTTTTACATTAACAGGGATCACTGTACTTGTGCATGGGACACTTATGTACTTCTGGAGGGAAGGCTTTTTTTTATCTTGTTATTTAAATTGTGTCCGACCACTTTAAATGGTAAACTGTGATATTTCTTGCGTCCACAAGGTGCAGAGCGTTGCAGGTTAGAGGTTAGTGGTACTGGTGTACTTAATAGTTCAGACATAATTCGGAGAGCTCTATTGAGGTCACATGGGTGTGACCTCAATAGAGCTCATATATATATATATATATATATATATATATATATATATATATATATATATATATATATATATATATATATTTTTTTTTTTTAAAGCACATATCTTACATCTTTGGGTTATTTTTTTTTAAAAAGATGAATACATTAGTTAAGATAACGTGGATATTTCATACCTATATCATGTAGTACATTCATTGTAAGCTGTAAAAGAACAAAATAACCCAAAGATGTAAGATATATGCTTATTTTAGTCACAGACAAACACTTGAAAATACACCCATCAGTTTCTGGAATACCCACGGTTGCCTTAATTTGAGATTTTATGACATTTGCATCTGCAGAGCCTTTATCTGCAAGCCCATGGAACCAATTTAATCACTGTATATACTGTATATATATATATATATATATATATATATATATATATATATATATATATATATATATACACACACACACACACACACACACACACACACACTTTTAATTAAAACCACTTCACATGGCAAAGATTATCATGCTGTGTACACTGAAGCATTAGTATGTCTTATTAGAAATGAAGGGGATTCAAACAATGACACATCCGTTCTGTGCCTGTAATGACAAAGACATTCAACAACTGCAGACTGCTGTGATTATCTCCTTACTCGGACACACACACACACACAACACTGACAATGTGTAGACACATCATTGTCTAAATAGTTTTAAATGACTAATTCATTTGTAATACATAAAAGCTGCATCTTCAACTTGTATGTTTGCACTAGAACGGGGACATTTTTAGAAAGGTACAGTTGACATCTGTATACAAGACATATATGATTTCCAAAACCAGACAACCAGACCCATTTACTTTATTTTTCCTGGGCTACTAATGGTTAATTGTGGTTAATTACCATGTCCGTGTCTTAGGAATCCTGTTTGTAAAAAGCTTACTCTAAATTCTTACTGTACTGTATTGTATTCAACTAGCAAATTTACTGATATGCCATAATACATTCAGCCGACCATTTCAGCTAAATTAACAAGATAATTCAAAGACAATTTCACTGGAGGAATATTACTCTATGTGCAAAATCTAACTTACTTCTATATAGATAATTCTTTTCTATAGGGTTCCAAACATTTGTCCAACTGTCTGTCTCAATAACATGCAAACAGATTTTAATTACGGAAACACAATTTTGGATTTTTGCATTAGTAGAATGAAATGTAAAAAAATGAAGTGCATATGCTGTAGATTGATTGAATGCTCAGAATGAATTCACTTTTATTGGTCATTCCATGTGAATTTTCATTCTAGTCAATAAAGTGCAAGTGACTTGAATTTCTCACTTTGAATGTCTGTAGGAGTTTCTCTTACTATGCACATCTGTTTCCCTGGACAGTGGACACAGGCTGCACCATTATTTCACAGAGAGATTTGTTTATTCCTTGGTGTCAAGAACAATTAAAACTGGACTATAAGACATCTTCACCAGGAAAACAAAGGTAACATTAGGAACCGTTCTTCACTCACGAATAGAAAGTCTAAAATACGACAAAAAGAAGAAATATTACTCTGTGCCTTCATTAGCACAGGAAATTAAGATACTCTGTCTGGCATAACAAGCCTTTGCCTTAGCTGCTAATTCCATCTGTGTCTGCACTCTGCTCTTAGCACTTAAGTGATTTAAAACAAAAGGCAGCAGAGCCAAGGAAATTAGTTAGAGGAAGAGGAGGCAGGTTCAAACAGAATGGAAGAGGGAAGATGACCACTAGCAGCAATATGTAAAGAATACGTTAAGGCCGTACAATACAATACAGAAAAAAAATCAAAATCTTCATTTATGTTTCTGTGGCAGGGTGGCTAAGCGGTGACGTCAGACAGAAGCAGGAACGTAAATAAACTGACACCAGGTACTGCAGTTTTCAAATGAAAGAATCGGCTGGCTGCCTTTTTATTTTAATACAAAAATAAATCAAAGTTTTAAACAAAAACAAACTGTGCTCACAGAGCAAAATAAATAGTTAAACAGAACAAAATCACGAACACAAAAGTAATAAACAAAACCCAGGTCAGGCTGGGCAATCGCCTTCACTGAACCTACGGTAAGTCTAATTTCGTTTTAGTTCTTTTTCGCTACTCGCTCTCTCCTCTCTACACCCACCACGAGTGCCGAGAGCTGCAGGCTTTTATATTCAGGTGACCATCTCCCGATTAGCAACAAAATTAATCACTTAATCGGGAGATGGCCACCTTCTGCACGAGTTTATTAATTATTCCTGGCAGAGGACGAGCACCAATCTCGCCTCTGCCAAAATACGTTTTAAAAATAAACAAAACAATAACACGGCGGTACGCCGTCATACAAATACATAAATAAAATCAAACAAAACAAATACAAAATACACTGCACAGGGGGAGACCCCGATCTAAAAATAAATAAATAAATGTACAGGGCTCACTACCGCCCTGCTACAGTTTCATAAACATATAAACATACAAATTGGAATTGGAACCGCAATTCAAGGGGAGAGGCTCAGTCCGCTATGCTAAACCTATTGGCTACCCAATACTATACAGACCAAGCCCACCTTTTCACTAACTGTTCTTAAGGTCTTTCCGTGTGCTTCGGTGTGCTGTTCTATGCATGGGAGGACACCTCAACACAGGATAAGATGTTCTGGAATGTTGGCAAATACTTCACTGTGATTGGTTGTGATTCATAATGCAGAATTCAAGCACTGCCTGATTAAAGAAGGAGGGTAACTGTCATGGTAATAAGCGGATCTCCAAGACATACTATGTGTATCAGACTCTCTAAACCCTTCCCAATCAAACCCAGCTTTATCCTCAATTAGTCACTTACTAAGACCTGCAGCGACGACAGTGATCTGGGAGGCTGGCTTTTCATTTTACACATGCCTTCCACTCTGTTATTTAGCGTGACAACATAAAAAAAAAAAATACTCCAGAGTGGTTAACATTCTTGTTTACTGTTCATATGACAACGATGTTTTAATCAGCCTGTGTCTGTACTGGCTTTTCTGTGACCTGTACTCTACAATAGGAAGTGGGACAAAGTCAGTGTTGCATTGTTATTTTGACTTAGGTTGCTAAAATCTAGTTTTCAGCATTGGAGGTAAAATACCAAAAATGGACGACAAAGCAAAAAAAGTAAAGTATATTTATGCAGAGGGAGGTAAATTATTTTGCACATCTTGTAATGTGACTTTGGAGAAAATACAATCGATTGTCGCTATTTAGCTTCAGAGTCACCATTAAACGAAAGGCTGCTAAACAAAATGTAAAACAAATAACAGCTTTCAGAAAACAAACTGGAAAGTCAGTGCAGACAAAAAGTATTCCTGTCAGTTGTAGCCTAGTTAAATGAGTCCTAGAGGTACAATCTAGCACAGCCACCTCCCTTCAAACAACCTGCTGCTTACTTTTTAAACGCAGTTAGAATTTTAGACCTGAATAGATCATGTTCCCTTTCAATTCGAAGATGATCACCAACAATACTTTTGGGATATGCCTACCACAGGTCAGGTATTCACTAAACATTTTTTAGTTGCTGATAGGCCCCTCCGGGGAGTGAAGTCCTTGGTCCCGCCTCCCGATGGAACAAATAGTCACTCCACGGAGCTCATTTCCTCTTTTGCTTCTCACTGCGGTAAGGTACTAGCCTGTCCAGTTGCTGTGATTGAGTCTGTATGAAAGGGCTCTCACTCGAGTTTACTGCAGTTCCCCTGCTTTATTTTAAGAAAATATTGCTGGAAGTCAGCTTGCCACTTTCCTGGAATCAGTAACTCAGCTTCTGTGAACTGAGCTTTAATCGTTACGCAACTGCGCATTAAATCTTTCTTTCTTTCACCAGTCTGCATCGCTTTGTGTCACAGACTGCTTTCTAACCCATCTGCTGTTGTGTGTGTTTTTCTCCTGCTATTTGCAGCAAAAAAAAAGAGTCCAGGGACCGCTGTTGAGTCGACTCCACCAGTTGTCTTGGCCTGCCCGCTCGGTGCGCTTGGCCTTTTTCTTAACTGTCTCTTAGCAGTCCAGCCCACCTTCCAGTGTACACTGCGCACTGCCCTGGTTGTGTGACTGCATGCGGTTAAGGCTAGGCGCCTGTCCCCAGTACCCTCGGTGTTTGCGCCCCAGGCACTTCAGTAGTCAGACGTTAGGTGCCCCCGGTGCTTCAGCGCCCACGGGACCTCGGACCCTCGGTGCCCTGGGTGCTTCTGCACCCCTGGTGCCCCAGTGTTACACGCCCTCAGAGCCTCGGCACTTCGGGACCTCAGTGCTCCAAATTTTAAACGCCCTCGGTACTCGCCTCCCCTCAGTACTTCGGCACCCTCGGGGCCTCAGAGCCTCGGTGCACATGGTGCCCTCGGTCTTTGCCCCATCTTGGACCTGAGACACCTCAACGGGTTCTTGAGGGAGAGGAGGTTCCAGCTGGGCGACTGGTTTACCACCATGGACTTAAAGGATGTGTATTTTCACGTCCCTATTCATCCTGTGCACAGGAAGTATCTCTGCTTCGCCTTTCAAGGAAGTGTCTTCGAGTTTTCCGTGCCGCCATTCGGCCTCTCCTTAGTCCCCCGCACGTTCTCAAAGTGCATGGAGGCCATCCTGGCCCCCTTGTGGCTGCAAGGGACCAGGTTGTTGAACTACCTAGACGACTGGTTGATCTGTACCCAGTCGTAGGAAGGAGCAGTAGCCCACATGGTGATCATGACGTGACAGCGGAAACGACTCACTGCCCCCTATGGTTCCCCTCTGCCGCTTCAGTCCGGTTAGAGAAGGCGACAGTTCTGCTGGTGGATCCCCCCCCCACCGATGGCCCAGGAGAATCTGGTTTTCGACCTTCTGTCACCAACTGCAAGGCCAGCCCTGGGAGATCCTGCTATGCCTGGATCTCCTCAGTCAGGTGAGAGGCACTCTCTGGCACCCAGAACCAGGCAGACTCCAATTATGGGTCTGGCCCCTGAACGGGACCGTCTGTCCACTTTAGGGCTCTCAGACACAGTTATAGGTACACTGCAAAACGCTAGGGCCTCCTCCACAAGGTCGTTGTACGCCTACAAATGGAGGTATTTTCAAGATTGGTGTCTGATCCAGGGTCATGACCCTAACTCTTGCCCTATAGCAACTATTCTGCAATTCCTGCAGGAACTGCTGGAAGCGGGTAAATCCTCCTCTATGCTAAACATGTACCTGGCAGCCATATCTGCATGCCCCCGTTTACTCAGTGTCCCCAGGTGCCGATTTCCCGGCGACCCGCTTTCTGAAGGGCGCTCTGCAGTTATGTCCACCTACAAGGGCCATCCTCCTCGAGTAGTTTAGATGATGTACTGGAGGCTCTCAATAAGGCCCAGTTTGAGCCTGTACATTCCATAGAGTTGAAATACCTCTCTATGAAGACAGCCTTTTTGTTAGCCATCACCTCCGCCAAGCGGGTCAGTGAGCTACAGGCTCTGTCGGTGCACAGCTCCTGTATGCATGTCTGGGACTACAGAAACGGTATTGTTATGCACGAACCCCACATTCCTCCCTAAGGTGATTGTGGCTTTCCACTTGAATCAGTCAGTGGAGCTAGATGCTTTCCATCCCCTTCCTTTTTCTTCGGAGGAGGATCAAAGACTAAACTCCCACTGCCCGGTTCGGGCATTGAGATGTGTGTTGACAGGACGAGAGCTCTGCGTCAGTCTGGCTATCTCTTCGTCTGTCGTGGTGTAAGGACCCTGGGTCAGGCCCTCTCAAAGCAGCAGCTGTCTCACTGGACTCATGTCCAGAGGGTTGTGGGGTCAATCCCAGGTTGGGGACACTGCTGCTGTACCCTTGAGCAAGGTACTTTACCTAGATTGCTCCAGTAAAAACCCAACTGTATAAATGGGTAATTGTATGTAAAAAAAAATTAATAATAATGTGATATCTTGTAACAATTGTAAGTCGCCCTGGATAAGGGCATCTGCTAAGAAATAAATAATGATAATAATACAGTAAGTACCTCAACCTCACCTTTGAGATCCTACAGGAACAACCTAGAATAGTACTATGGCCAGCTTTGCTATCTTGTGGCTTTAGTACTTGAGTGTATGGCAGGATCCCAATGTACATTGATATATATTACCAAAAGTACATTGAAAATTGGGAGAACTTTACAGTCCTTTGCAGTACGTAATAAATATTAATTGTGTTCATAAAAAATAACGGTGATGTTGTTTATAGTTCAGCCTGCCAGTTCCAACTAGAAGAATTGGAGGTTTTATCTCATTCTGCCTGCAGATTAGTTCTTCCAAGTGAATTTAGATCATACATCAATCCAACATGTTTATGAAGCTTAATTGGATGTCACTGCTGGATAGAAGGCTCAGTCATCTTATATAGTTATAATTGTCTGCCAGGGGATGTTCTGCAAGGTTTGTGATTGAGTCAGAATATTCTCCCAGATCTATTCCAGTAACTTTGCTGTAAGAGCAGCTGCAGCAGGTACTTGTTTAGACAGTATACTGGAATTCTCTACCAGTGTTAGAAATGTTAAATATAATGTATTAGAAATGTTAAGTACACTTTCTAAATTGGATTAAGGCATCTGCCAAATAAATACAATAATGATAATGAATGTTTTTAATCACTTTGGGGTCAATTTTAATGATCTAAACAGTGGCGGGTCTGAATAGCTCCGCTCTTCACATCTGTATTAATCCCCCAGGGTTGACTCACTTATTAACATGGATACGTACAATATATTTACAGTAACATGACACCCACAAAAAATCAGGATGTTAGGATGCCGGTATTAAAAGACGTTACGTTTTAGATCAGGGCTGTCCAACTGCTTTGTCTAGAAGAGCCATACCGATTACCAGAGACTTTGTATAGGCATACAAAAAATTGTACATATAGGAACTACAGCTATGGCCAACAGTTTTGCATCACCCTATGGAATTAACACATTTTCTAATGAAACCTGCTGAATAATGTTACATTAACATAACATAATTAACAAAAAACTGTAAAAAGATGAAAAATATTGACATTTCAAAATCTAACATAAAATACTGTACTACTACGATGGCTTCCAGTAGATTTTGCAATATCATTTTGCAGTTTCTTTGATTACATGATGTTAAATAAAATATCTAAATTATGTTCATGCAGTTTTTTTTTTTAATTATGTCTCAATCCTAAAATTCTGGGTGATGCTAAACTTTTGTCCAGAGCTGTACAGAGCAGACATTGCTTCAGCAGCTTTCTGTTCAATAAACATGATACATGCTTGAAGCTCAACATCAGTATGCTGCATTCTCACTGTACTTGCTTCCCACCTAACACTATATTTTGTCCTTGCTGTCTTTTCAAACCCACTCTTAAACACGACACTTCAAAAGAGATATTGTGGAGTTCTGTATATGGCTCAAGAGCCGTGCGTTGGTCAGTAATGATTAAAACAGACCACTGTCGGAATGTGTTTTGTTGCAACATGTGACTGACATGTGACTGACATGTGACTGCAGCAAGTACTCCAGGACCATGGACAGCGGCATTTGAGCAGCACACTTCTGCTCAGACATGGGCCTCTATTTAACACAGCTTTAACTTGTGTTACTTGAACCATTTTATTTCAAATTCAGATTTTTCTTAAATGGTATTGGACTATTGGCAGTTTCATTAACAACAAAATAACAGTTTTGTGAATATCAAACTTTATTTTATTCATAAAAACAGACATTCGTTGTCATTTATTAACAACTCATGATTTAAAGCCAAAACGAAAATCTCAAGGCTATTTACTGCTATTATCAAGATATTTTAAGTAAAAAACACCAATTATAATTCTAAAACTTGTAACAACCTCTATAAAACACAATGTTCAAGAATTAATCAAAAAGTTTTATGGACCAGATTATTAACACATTTTACAATTTAGTTCACTGTAATGTTTATTTTGGTAAAAGTGTTACCAAAATAAACATTACACTAGTATATTAATACAATGTGTTTGAAATCTGTTGAATTCTTAAACACTTGATTTACATTGTACAGTGTATTACTGGTTCGGTAACTTACATTTCTAATAGTCTGTTGACTTTAGCACAGTGACTGGCACTCCCAGATAAGACTTGTAACTACAGTATAAATATTGTGGTTTCATTATGTCACTGGAAGCAATATTGGAATCAGTGTTGAATTGTTTTGGGAAATGATGTTTGCCATTAGGACCGCTTATCTAAACCATCCAGTAACAGTACAGGTAATAAAAAGATCGACCGTGCTTGAATTCATTTTCAATTATCTATATATTTATGTAACCTCTTTTTTAATTTTAGCTACGTCCTACTGTTTTCATTGGAGGTGCCAACCACTTAGTATTCATCAAACAGTATTGACCAAACTACTAAACTCAACGCCAAAGACAGCATCAGCCAATACTTTTTTTTTTAGCAGTAAAGGAGCCAAAACATCACATTTTGCACCTATATTTTATATTAAATGTTGACATGTACCAATACCAGCCCTACATAATTGACTGCTATCAAGATTTGCTGAATTAAAGTGATAGCCTTCCTTGGTTGGGAGATTTTGCTTGCAGAAATAACTTTACCCTTTCTTCTAAGGATACTGAACATTGCATAAAATGCCCAAACCATCTCTTACCACAGTCGATCTGGTCATTTTTAACCTCTTTATTTTCTTTAATTATGGAGTCTATTCATTAGAAGGGGTTGTCTGTTGTACAAGGGGATTTGGGTTTGAATTCAGCACAATGTATTACATGTCCTTTGTTATACCGGTGACCCTCCTACCTCCTAATTGAACTTCCTAATAAAAACAAGAACACAAAACAATATCAAGATTGACATTTTTTCTTTTGCTATCGGTGATTTATGCGGCGACATGTATGACCAGAAAACTGGGGCCTACTTCTTGATTGTCTGCCCCATGCTTTTCGATAGGCAGTTATTGTCCAGGATTACTTTGAAGTGAACAATGGGCTGACACTGCAGGATTAGATACATTTTTATAGCAATCCAAGAGTATGGTTACAGTAAGAACCTGACCTTTCAGGGCCCTGGCGAGAAAAGCTAGAGATTTTTCTTTGCCTTGTCTGGCACATCTTCTAACCTGATTGCAATGTGCTGAAAACACACACATACAGACAACAACTGATACAACAGCAGCTTTAAAACACATTTGTCAGAATTGCACTGCAGAGCAACACAGCAAGATTCTTTAAAATGACAAATTAAGGTGCTGTCAGGAAAACAGAGCCCTAATTCAATTGGCCCTATTCACAGAAATGTAAGGACTGTTTTAAGGGCTGTTTTTAAGGACTGTTAATTAACTTAATTAATACAAACTAATAAACCCTCTTTAAAACAGCTGAAAATTGTTACATAAACTGCTGACTTGATTTAATTAAACCAATGCATCCACATATAGAGGGTCCTCATAATTACATAATAAATCACACAGTATATTTGCTATAAAATCAAGTGTTTGTCAGATTTGAGTCAAATGCAAATTGAAATGCCCATAGGAGCCTAGGTGAGTATGATAAAAGTTTGCTGTTTGCTAGCAGATCAAGGCAGTTATCGGGTTCAGCTTTTGGAGTATAACAGACAGACACGTTCAGAGCATAAGGGTCCACATTTTTTTAACCAGTCCTAACAAAACGTTCCTTAAAACAGTTTTGTTACTATACACCAATAAAGCAATTGTAACAACATCAAGATAGCAAGAAACAGCTCTTTACTCACATATTGTTATCAGAACAATTTTTCACGAAGGAAAAACTCAAAAAAGCTACCAAACCAGCTACCAAACCAGAGATAAATAACTGAGACATTTCATTTAGGGGCTTGCAAGTACTTCTGAGTTGTAATTTGTGTTAATAATGACATTTAGAGTAAAATCCTTTCAAAATCTGTTCCTAAGTTGAAGGATGAAGCAGTTAAATTATAGTCTTTCTAATTTTATACGGTTAAATATGGGCTATTAACTTTAACAAATACCATATCCTTCAGAATTTTGGAAACACTAACTGGGAGAAAGCGTTGTTTTTACAAGCAAAACACAAAATGATCCTGGATTCCACGTTAGAGCTAGAAAAACAGCACTCTCACTTATCTGCGCAGCAATGTGCTGCATTATAAATCCTCGGGAGGCTATTTTTAGCTTGTGCTATTAAATTACCTGTTATGGTAGGCTGCAAACTTAGACAGCCTCAATATCATCGATCAGGGAATGGTGAGATAATAAAACACGCTTCCCTGACCATCTCTGGAAATTTGAATGTGTTCGTAAGTAGTATCAGTAGCATTAGAGCAAACACTGGTGCAGTGGATGAAATTATCATATTAGGGCATAGACTAGCGTAATGTGCAATGGGATTCCCAACTGAAAAGCACAAATATGAAGTCAGCATCTGAAACTCTCTGAGATATGAGCAGTTAAAGAAGCGGATAAATTCTTCTTGCCTCAAACAAATAATTCTACACATTTATTCACAATACTAATGTTATGGCAAGTAAACACAGGGATATGTTGATGTTCACTCAGAAGGGTCACACGGCTGACAGATGTAAAACTGTACATTGGATTTAAAAGCATTACAGGCACTTGAAACGCCATCTAAGTAATTTAAATGCTAAGGCGCTATGAATCAGACAGGGATTTAACAAGTGCAGTACATCTCCAACAAACCATGATATAAATCCTGTTAGGGAGGCTGTGCATGGTGATAGTCTGAACAATGGATAAATATGACTGTATTGTTGGGACATTAATTATTGTTTGATCATACATGATTCAATGTTGGCCATCACTTGTACAGTATCATGCTACATTTACACAACGCTGGGCACAGCTAGCCATTCATTCATTTACTGAGCAGCAACAGCCCAGTACATACCTCAACCATGCAGTTATGCAGACATAAGTGTAGCCATAGCTATGAAGCTGTACAACAGCCCCAGATGAAACCTCCATCACAATAGAATTTGATGCTATTTTTGTGAAAATGTTCAGTGCAAACAGCACATCTCGGTTTCATAACTACAGTTCCATATTTGCCGTGGTGCCACCTTTTTCAAATTGAGTTGGCTCTTGTACCTGTGCTGGACAAGCCACAGATGCGTTTGTAACAACATCTGTCCAACACAGATAGAAGAACGGTAAACTGTGATATCAAAATGCGTTGGATAAATGAAATAATGCAGCTGGCCGCGTGTAAGTATCCCCTTGGTAGAGCAGTGACTTGATTATTCCTTATATTGTTTTGTGTCTATAGCGTGTCATTACATTTCCACAAGGTGTGACCACGTTGATTGTATCTACTATACAGACTGACAGTGGGTTTGTGAGAGGGGAGGGATCTGGACTGGCCGTCAGGCGCATGCGTGAACTTGTAGGGGATTCGGACACCCTGTGTATTCCCAGGCTGTCAGGCAATGTCTTATTGACAGGAGTCAGCTGGGAATGAATCGGCTGACGCTCTGTCATTGGTTGGGGGGTGGGACTATATGGGGTGAATGAGTAATAAAAAGGCACTGTTTTGTATCCTCTCTGGCTCATACAGGAAGTATATTTGATCGTGACTTCACAGCGGAATCCAGATACTTGGGAATCAAAAACTGGAAACTCTGGAGAAGCGAGTCGGCAGACAAAGCGGCAACTCCAGCGTGAGACAGACCCGGAGGTGCAAGTAAGACACGCACTGGTTATTTTCTTTTATACTATCTTAGACAGTTAGTTTAGCGAGACTGAGCTGTCCCGCAGTATATAAGACAGGATACTGAGCAGGGCCTGATCCTCGGGGCTTCCACCGCTACAGGGAGCAACGAGCCGCGGTTAAAAACCTGCACACTTTATTTTGTAGTTTTTCCTTAAAGTGTTTTGTTTTCCTTTTTCCTTTCGCCTTTTGCTTATTCTTTTTGGGTTACGCACCTGCGTGTGTGATTTATGAAGACGGGGCACAATACCATTTCTGGCAGAGTGCCACCGAACTGTCACAGAAGCACCTGCCAACTGAGCATGGAATAATAAATCTGGGCGCCTGTGCTGGCGTTTCATATTCGAATCTTGTGTATGCCTTGTGCTTTCCCACACCCTTCCACAGGGTTCATAACCAGTGGGAGCATCTGTATTACAGACAGCAATAGCAACTGGACATACAAGGTGAATTATGTCACAAAGAAAGGTACAGAAACTTCTGATAGGCCTAAAAGGCTGTCAATAGTGTCTGAATTGAGGTGTAGTAAATTCAAAAGCGCTAAAACATGGGTTGGAAAAAGAGAAAATATATTGTAACCAGCACTTTATAGTTGTAACCAGCACTTTATAGTATAGTGTGTGCTGAACCCAGACCCCTCAAAATGATTAACGGAAACACAGGACTTACTGTGGGTGTGTGAGCAGTTAATTGAAAAAAGTAAACAAACAAACACGTAATAAGTCGACAAAATTTTAGATTGCTCAGATGCAGTTTGCATTGAATGCCACTGCTTTTTAACTACATATTCACATACATAGGTTGGTTTATTGACCCACTTATTAACATTACAACATACAATAAAAATACAGTGAAATGAGGTCCCTGAAAATAATCAAGTTTTAAGTTAGTGGTATTACGATCTGCCTCTATTTAGATCATTAAAATAGACCCAAAGGTCTCAAATAATACAGGCATTCAGGTCTCTTTGGACATCCTCTGTCACCATCTTAATAATGTAAGCCTAAACTTCAACACAAACAACATGGGATGTGTAGCACAGTCCAAATACCATTAGTCTTCAAGAACCAATGTGTAACATGCATACAAAGTACTATTTTGTGTATTGTGTGTGTGCCTATGAATATTAGTGGTGCAATCGGCACCCTAATTTTGTATTCGATTATCTTATAGGCATTTATCGATGATAATCGATGCAGTGACGTTTTATTTTTCAAACTAAAGAACATTCGGGTTTTTTTAAACAGAAGATACAATAAATAAAAACACTGTTGTGCATAATAGTTAAACAAAAAGGCACAACTTACATTCAAATTACAACACATCTGATTATAAAAAAAGAAATACAAAGGACTTGAGTTTAACAACTGAAAAGAATATGCGTGCGTCCAGATCAGATGTTCCTTTAACATTGTAATAATGATAAAAAAATACTATATTTTAACAGAAGTCATTTCTATCTGAACAATGGTTGTTAATTACTGTGAACATTTTATGTCCAAAAGCAAAGCAAAACATTTGAATTAATCTCACAAATCCTCCTGACTAATATCGTACTAGAACTATCGTACTAAATTCAGCTTCTTTTTATATAATATTGCCATATAATCCAAACAAACAAACAAACAAACAAAAAAAACGTATCGCCTTAATTATTAAATCAAGAAAACGTGAATACAATAGGCCTACTTCTGATTTGGCTTGTCCAACGCGAATGTAGTGGCCTAAAGTGTGTATCCTAGCAACGCACTAATCTACCATACTAGCAATAAAAGAACCACTCAAGGTTTTAATGCAAACCGGCAACAGGAGACTTCAAACTGGGTTCTAATTTGATGCATCGATTCACCAATATGTAATCAAAGCTCGGGAAAGTTAAGGACAGATGATCAATAATCGATGTTGCACCCCTAATGAATACTCAGATTAAATGCGTTGTGGAATTGGAACAGGAAACAGGAAAAGTCTGCTAGTGAAGCATTTCTGTCTGTTTGGAGGAAGGCCTTGTAGAATCAGTCCCATCACACTCCTTTCTGAACAGTGTGCCGCTGGATCCCTTCCCCCAGTCTGTCAATCCAGACACAGCCAGAAGGCCTTTCCTCAGTGAACACTGCATGAAGTCTGTGTCTCTCAGATCTTACAAGGTTCAATAATGCACTTGGCATGACTTGGTTAGAGAATGGAGATGAGCCCTGCTGCTGTGTGAACCTGCTCCAGGCACGTAATCTCATCAGAGCCGTGTCTGGAATACTTACAGCAGTGTTAGTTTTACAATGACATCTTTCAAATGTGCATGGCACAGTAGCACTTTCTATGCATACACAAACCGTTCAGGAAGGGTATATTCCTATTGCGACCCTAACCTCAGTATATCTGGCATATATACAATAATACAGCAAAGCTGTGTTCCAGCAAGGGATTCTAATGACATCAAAGACTACCAGAGCAGATCTCTTATTTTATATAATGAAGAAATATTGTTCATGAAAATATGAACCCCTTCAGCTCACATCAGGTGCACATCAGGTACCAGATTTCAAATCATTTTAATTGCTATTTCTCCCCCTGAAATTGCTATAAAATATTATTACAAAGAAAATAAAACATAAATCAATGATATATATAACATTTCCAGTAACCATTTAAGCCTGTGTGCCAATAAAACAGTCAAATAAGTAAGACACACACATTTGATATGTACTTTTTATTTTTTATGAATTAAAAAATGTTTTTGAGAAGAATATGTCATCATACACAATAAAAAACACAATGTTTCTTGTAAATGTATGCAATGAACAATAAAATAAACTATTTATTTGTAAACAGTATAATACATACAAAGCACAAGATTTCTGAAGAATAAGAGTTTTTATAAACAAGAAAACATATATAAGATTTGTGATGAAGAAAAAAAAAACGTTCTGTAAACAATAACATGAACATTATTACTCTATGACGCTGTGACAAGGCAGAAGCCCTGCATGTGTAGATAGTGTATTTTTATTTGGTTGTGTGAATAAAGATTATATATTTTTTTATTTAAATTTGTCAGGGATGGGGTTAAAATCTCATCAATGCCCATTCCATGTGCAGAATGTGATTTGGTCCTAATTGGTTAACTGATGATTGATTAAGCCGAGGCACATGCTTTAACCGCCACAAAATCATTTTGATGGTTTGAGGTTGTCAAATTTAAATTACTCTGCGTGTCTGAAACCCAAACACAAATGCTGTGAATATCCAAATGTCAACCAGTTTGCTCGCAGTATGATTACAATTTTTGCAAGCACTATTTGAGCAAACATCAACGTTGCGTTCAAGAATGACAGACGATCACCTCCATGCAGTGCTTAGGATAGAAGTTTCTAATCTCCAACCAGACATCGGAAAATTGGCCAGTGAGATGCAAGCACAGGGGTAACATCGACCTGCCCTACTGGCCCCCAAAGGTGAGTCCATTTTTTAATATGGCTCTCCATTCAAAAAGGTTGTGGAGCCCTGGTCTACAGGAAGAGAGAGGAATCTCGGTAGCAGTAATGCTGATGCTTTTGAACTTTAGATGACTGTCAGAAACATTAAATCGGTGATAGTAAAATAGCTAATTAATTAATCGATAAATTATCGATAATGGATTATGGTCCTTGTGAATCCTAGCTGACAACTCCAGTACTGCTTCAATCCCTTAGTCGAGGATGTGCTGAAGACTCTCACTGCTCAGCAGGTTTATGAATCGAGCCCCTGCTAGCTGTGGGAGGGATCAGCAGGTTCATGAATCGAGCCCCGTTAGCTGCGGGAGGGATCAGCAGGTTCGTGAATCCAACCCCCCTGCTAGCTTGGGAGGGATCAGCAGGTTCATGAATCCGAGCCCCCTGCTAGCTTGGGAGGGATCAGCAGGTTCATGAATCCGAGCCCCCTGCTAGCTTGGGAGGGATCAGCAGGTTCATGAATCCGAGCCCCCTGCTAGCTTGGGAGGGATCAGCAGGTTCATGAATCCGAGCCCCCTGCTAGCTTGGGAGGGATCAGCAGGTTCATGAATCCGAGCCCCCTGCTAGCTTGGGAGGGATCAGCAGGTTCATGAATCCGAGCCCCCTGCTAGCATGGGAGGGATCAGCAGGTTCGTGAATCGGAGCCCCCTGCTATCTGCGGGACGGATCAGCAGGTTTGTGAATCCGAGCCCCCTGCTAGCTGTGGGAGGGATCAGCAGGTTTGTGAATCCGAGCCCCCTGCTAGCTGCGCGAGGGATCAGCAGGTTTGTGAATCCGAACCCCCTGCTAGTTGCGGGAGGGATCAGCAGGTTCGTGAATCCGAGCTCCCTGCTAGCTGCGGGAGCGATCAGCAGGTTTGTGAATCCGAATCCCCTGCTAGCTGCGGGAGGGATCAGCAGGTTCGTGAATCCAACCCCCCTGCTAGCTGCGGGAGGGATCAGCAGGTTCATGAATCCGAGCTCCCTGCTAGCTGCGGGAGGGATCAGCAGGTTTGTGAATCCGAATCCCCTGCTAGTTGCGGGAGGGATTCACAAATTGCTGGGAGACTTTAATGAACTCAGCGGGTCACCACACTTCACTTGTGAGCATTTCAACTTGCAGGGATATTTTCTAACTGAAGGACGCTCATGGCTGGGGTAAGAATCCTTTCACACCTGTTTATTAGACCCTGCATCTGCTGACAAACAGCTTCCCCTTGGCATGTCCTACGTTATCCTTGACTTAAATGACTCTAAAAAGCAGTCAATACAACAGATGTGTGACCTTGGACTCCCAGCGAGGGTATGTTTTAAGAGGGATGATGGACTGTGTTGAGTTTTCTAAAAGCATAATTATAAAATAGTTCATGGAAGTGTTGGTGATAAAGCATTTTCAATTAAAGTTATAAAGCATAGCTGCTTACTGTATAGGAGTCCATGTTAGACGCTAACTGCCCTAATTCTTACAAGGTTAAGCTTGTACAACTTCTGAGTTCAATGGCATACTGCCATTGATATAGTACCAAGTATGATGTTATAAAAAGTATAATTTAATGTTAAACCTATTTACAGTAAACACTGACATTTTAACCCTGAATTCAATAAAAAAATTTAAAAAAACACCTGTGTTACCTGTATTTTTGACACACAAAAACACAGCCTACACCTACAAATACAATTATCATCATAAATAGAATTTATGCTTATAAAATATAAATGAATGCTGTTGCTGTGGGGAGCCATCTCAGGCCTCAAGACACTTATTCTCAGGTTCACCTAAGCTCGTCTGGTTCCTAGTAGCTGCTTGACCTCAGGACTTCAAGTCAAGTTGCGTCTTATAAAGGATCCAAGTGATTCTGCATCAAAAACATGACTAGGTAGCCTGTTCCATACCCTCACCACTCTCCTTCCCTGTCTATCCACTTATTTTCCAACCGTGTCTTCTGGTGCTGGTTTCTGTGCTGCACTTTAAGTATTGGTTCGGATTAACTTTGTCAACTCCTTTTAAGATTTTAAAGACTTCAATCATGTCCCCTCTAATTCTTTTTTGTTCCAGTCGAAATCGATTCAGTTCGTTCAGCAGTGTTTAAACTCTGGGATTAGTCTGGTTGCTCTTCACTGGAGTCTCTCCAGGGCCATAATGTCCCTTTGGTGCTGAGGTGACCAGAACTGAACACTCTAAGTACTCTAAGTGCGGTCTCACCAGTATATTATACAGCCTCATCATAACCTGCCTGGATTTGTACTCTACACTTCTGGATATATACCTAAGCATTCTTGGGTATATAGCCAAATATGTCACTTGAAAAAGAAAGTTTATAAAATACTTTTGCTTCAAACAAATGTTTATAGATGGGACTTTATGGTTTGTTACCTTTACAAGCAACACAATCCTTTAATTTCTGTTTTGCTTCCTGATCTATAACAGATACTGAAGATTGATAACCCCCTACTGCTGTAAGTGGTATAAGGCGCATGCTATTTGGCAGTGGTGAGCAGATTGTAGAATATAATTGAACATTCTGGGATACAGCAGCTTAAAGAAGAAAAACACCATTCCCTAAATGCTTCAGTCTCAAAACAATGATAATAAAAACTCCTATTAACAATAATTTAGACATGATGTAACACTTGAAAGAGCTAAACCTATGCTACAGCTACAAAATGGTGTTGTAGACTCACTTAGTGCTAATTATTGTCATTCACGTCCCACCCACAGTGTAAGAGAAGATGCACTTTCAGTTTGGAGAATAAAATGTTAAATCATGCTGTCACACTAGAAAATGGGTCTTCAAAATGACAGGGTGGGACTAAACAAACCTTTTCTTGGTTTAAAGAGGGAGGGTAGTTCTAGGCACCTAGAGTGAACTGAGCTATTTGTTCAAACCTCACACTGTGCCTGTCCACTGTCTCCAGTATTGATATGATTCTGGTTTGTCAACAACAAGCCCCAAGGAGGGAAGATCTGTAAGCAGTGTGAAGGGTTTAACAGGCCCTGATTGAGACATAAAACTGGCTGGCAAGGGGCCTAACAGCAACCGTATCTCGTGATCTTCACAGCTAACTTACAACACTCTGCCTTGTTCAAACCTCACTGAACATTGTTCAAGAAGTGTTGGTGTCGAGGGAGTACCTGCAATAAAATGCATAGTGTTTTTGAAAGCACTAAGCAAGAAAAGGCATTTATATTCAAATGTTAAGGCCATAGTCCACAGTTCTCAATATGAAAATGAAGTTCCTTTTGTATAATGTATGACTTTAGTGATTGTAGCTAACAAAATAATTCCATAAATCATATCTGTTGTGCACTTCTATTATATAGGTCTAAATGTGCAGTTTAAAAAAACACACTCAAAAAAAGAAACGCTTTATGTATTAAAACACTTGGTTAAATAATAAATTTCAGTTTGTGTCTGAAATTGGCCCCACCCTGCAATGTCTTCCTTCCTGACAATGCCCAATCAGCTGCTTTAAGCTAACATGCTTTGACCCAGAAGGCATTGCTGAGGTGAAATAACCCAGGAAATACAAATGTATCATATATCCTGTGAATAAGGGTTAGAAACCGAGAATGGTCGACCTGAAGTAGTGCCAAATATCATGTTTTAAAATGAAGCAGCATGTTTCTTTGAAAACTGCACATTTAAGACTTTTATACAGCAGCCAACAAAACCGTAAAACAGATACGATTTATGGAATTATGTTGTTAGGTACAATTACTTTAAAAGCTGTATTCAAATTGGTAAATTGTTTTGATATACATGTTACTGATTCAAAGAGGAACAACAATAAGTCATCTTACCTTTTGAATGGCATCTTTCCCCTTATAAAAGTTTGCCACAGTACTTTTGCAGTTTTTCCACGGTTATACTATGCATTTACTATAGTTTAACCTGGTCTGCCATGTCTAAGAACTGTACCAGGGAATGATCTGCTGGTATGATTCATCAGCAGGGTAAAGTTTGTACTGGTGTTGATTACATCAGCAGCACAGCGATCTGGGGCTTGAATCATGTTTCATTTCTGTGCATTTGCTTACATGCAGAATCATCATCTGCAGATGCTTTTGTTTCGCAGATTTCAATCGCTAGTGTTTCAAACGTCACTTACTGGAAAGACAAACCAATGGAACGGTGTACAACTTCAGGGATCCCGGAATGTTGCAGTGAATGTCATATCTTTGCCAAAACAGCAGCTATAGTATTATGCTTTGAAGTTGATTTACACTTCAATTATTTCACTAGAAGGAAATAATTTAAGAAGGAAAAGAAACAAACAACAAAAGATAACACAGCTAACAGCAGTTAGTCCTTTCGGATGATTAAAATAGGAGCACAATGCCATAGATTTTACCAGACTATTCCCAGTTCTCAATTTTTACCCAATACACACTAACTAAATAATGTATGATCATCATGTGTAGAAAACATGATCGTGAATGAAGGGAATGGCAATCACGTGATTTCACTGGGTGTTGACCTCATAATATTTAAGTAGCAATGACAGGGTATCTTTTTCAGCTGGTTTCACAGAGCCTGGTTGTCACCACTCTTACGAAAGATAGTCCAAGATTAGTGCTAATTAGGGTCTCTCTGCAAACAAATATGAGTGTCTGCTGAACTACAGAACATTCTGGAATGTTCTGTAGACAGTAAACACTAATTGCCTTATAAATGTTTCCCATAGTAAAACATAGCAAAGTGTAATAAAGCATAGTGAAAAAATGGTAGTTTCCCATAGTAAAAACATCAAAGTGTAATAAAGCATAGTTAAAACATGGGTAAGCATTGTAAAGCACAGTGAGGTATGTTATACATTAAAAAAAAAAACATCCTATAGTATTGTAAATGCATTGAATATTGTACCCAGCGCTCCAGATAATCTGCATTCTGGGTGTTTTAAGTATTGAAAAAATATGAATTACATAGGAATTACATATACATTTCGCTGAGTTTGCATATTATCAAGCCTCACGTATTTTGTTGCTTCCCCGCAGTACCATTCTACTTGTGAGAGCTCTTGCTCATTAAAATATTTAGCATATTTTTAAAGAGGAGACGATTATCTATTCTGAGCATGAATTTTCTCTTTAGTTTTCGAACAACCTAAAACGGTTTAATACTGACAGTACTATTATTAACTATGATCATTATGCAGTTGTGCCGTTTAATGGCTTTTTCTTAAATCGATATAACTGATTTTTTATATATTTTTTTACATGAGTTTTCAACTCTTAAGTCTAATACTACTGTAATTATTACTGCTGCTCTAATTTTTTTTTGTGTGTGTGTGTGGCAGTACTGTTTAAAAAAAAGAAAATCTGGTGTTGAACAAGGCTAGCGTGTAGACGACTCCTCCCCTTTCTCCACTTCAGTCGCTTTAAAATGTAAAACCCGAACTTAAAATATGTGGAATATCTTTTTTTTTCTCAAAAAACATAAAAATGACAAATATAGAAATAAATAATAAAAATAGGTTTAGAATATACCCGCATCCACCACAGCGAGCCGTTAAGCATTTTGAAAGTGAACGCTCTGAGAATCCAGCTCTGAAGCTGGAGCGGCCAGAGTGTGCTCTGAGCACTTCAAAATTCATCTCCTCTGAGTTTTTGAAAGACACCACAGAGCACTCCAGGAGTTTACAAATGGTCAGAGTGCGCGCTGACACTCTGAGATTGAGTTTATGAACGCACCCAATGGTTACAGTCTGGTGCACCGTCCCAGCCCTCTTATTAAGAGTAGGACACACACTGTCAGACCCATGTTATTAATGCTAATTATAATTATAAGCAAAACTGTAGACAGTAAACACTAATTGGCATACAAGATGATTATGTGGTAACATGGAGACGCATTTATATACAGTAGCAATAGAAGATTTATTTAAATATTATTGTACTGTTTAAATTGTTTGTATTGAGGGCTCCAGTGGTGCATCCGGTAAAAGAGCTCACGAGGAGTGCAGGATGCTCCCTATAGCCTGGAGGTCGCTGGTTCAGGTCCAGGCTATTCCACTGCCGACCGTGAATGGGAGTTCCCAGGGGGTGGCGCACAGTTGGCCGAGCGCCGCCAGGGTGGGGAGGGTCTAGGTCAGCCAGGGTGTCCTCAGCTCACCTCACACCAGTGACCCCTGTAGACTGGCCGGGCGCCTGCGGGCCCTGCCTGTAAGCTACTTCGAGTTGCATGGTCCTCCGACGCTGTAGCTCTGAGGTGGTTGCATGGCAGGGTCGCAGAGTGAAAAAAAGCGGACGGCTGACGACACACGTTTCCATCTTCGTCAGCGCGAGGGGAGGCAGCGGGTTGAAATCAAAATAATTGGACATTTCAAATTGGGGAGAAAATAAGAAAAATATTTGCTGATTCCAAATTTATATTTAAAAAAAAGTTGATTTGCCAAAATTCCAAATCTGGAATGACATAACAGGAAGTTGACCATGAGCCAAGGTGCAAAACAAAATATATCCCTGTTCAAACAAGAGCAAGACACTTGGCCTTGGCCCAAGTAAGACGTACTGGATTGCTATGAATACAGCATTAATAACATGGGTCTGACAGTGTGTGTCCTACTCTTAATAAGAGGGCTGGGACGGTGCACCAGACTGTAACCATTGGGTGCGTTCATAAACTCAATCTCAGAGTGTCAGCGCGCACTCTGACCATTTGTAAACTCCTGGAGTGCTCTGTGGTGTCTTTCGAAAACTCAGAGGAGATGAATTTTGAAGTGCTCAGAGCACACTCTGGCCGCTCCAGCTTCAGAGCTGGATTCTCAGAGCGTTCACTTTCAAAATGCTTAACGCTCGCTGTGGTGGATCTTGGTATATTCTAAACCTATTTTTATTATTTATTTCTATATTTGTCATTTTATGTTTTTGAGAAAAAAAAGATATTCCACATATTTTAAGTTCGGGTTTTACATTTTGAAGCGACTGAAGTGGAGAAAGGGGAGGAGTCGTCTACACGCTAGCCTTGTTCAACACCAGATTTTCTTTTTTTTAAACAGTACCGCCACACACACACACAAAAAAAAATTAGAGCAGCAGTAATAATTACAGTAGTATTAGACTTAAGAATTGAAAACTCATGTAAAAAATATATATAAATAAAAAAATCGGTTATATCGATTTAAGAAAAAGCCATTAAACGGCACAACTGCATAATGATCATAGTTAATAATAGTACTGTCAGTATTAAACCGTTTTAGGTTGTTCGAAAACTAAAGAGAAAATTCATGCTCAGAATAGATAATCGTCTCCTCTTTAAAAATATGCTAAATATTTTAATGAGCAAGAGCTCTCACAAGTAGAATGGTACTGCGGGGAAGCACCGAAATACGTGAGGCTTGATAATATGCAAACTCAGCGAAATGTATATGTAATTCCTATGTAATTCATATTTTTTCAATACTTAAAACACCCAGAATGCAGATTATCTGGAGCGCTGGGTACAATATTCAATGCATTTACAATACTATAGGATGTTTTCTTTTAATATATAACATACCTCACTGTGCTTTACAATGCTTACCCATGTTTTAACTATGCTTTATTACACTTTGATGTTTTTACTATGGGAAACTACCATTCTTTCACTATGCTTTATTACACTTTGCTATGTTTTACTATGGGAAACATTTATAAGGGACTGTCCTATCAGAAACGCCATACTGTACTATATAAAATAGCCTACCTTAACAGTGCAATCTGTAAACACATTATTCTAAAATTGTGCTTTATAGTTCTAGTCCAAATATTAGGGAATTATCTGTGACTCGTTTGAAAATGTATGACTCATAAAATAGCTGATCACAGAACTAATCTACGAATACCATTTGCCGTCAATGAGAAAAGCATGTGTTCTATTACAGTATTTTTTCCTTTGCTTTACAACAATAATTATGTAGAGATACAGATACATAAAATGCCATTGGAAGACTTGCAGATGTTCTTTAGTTGCTAACAAGGTGATCTTTGATTGAAATATTCCAATTCGAAAGGCTATTATCCTTTGCTATTCCTCAGCCGGTCTGCATGTCACACATGGCAAGTCAGCTAATGATCCCAGGGAGACCAGGCAGCATGGAAACTGCCAGATGAAAAAATAACAACCATCTTTGGAAGCTTAATGGTGGTAGATAACAAAATAACTATTCATTATTATTTGTTTATTTAGCAGACACCTTTATCCAAGGCAACTTACAGAGACTAGGGCGTATGAATTATGCATCAGCTGCAGTCACTTACAACAACGTCTCACCCGAAAGATGGAGCCCACGGAGGTTAAGTAACTTGTTCAGGATCACACAATGAGTCAGTGAGTGAGCTAGGATTTGAACCGGGGACCTCCTGGTTACAAGCAAGTTTCTTTAACCACTGGACCACACAGCCTCTTCCTCTTACCAGTGGTGCACTTCCATTTACTATGTAGTTCTCAAATGTGCAATTCTGAAAAAAACGTTTTAACGAACAATATATCTGCAACTGTCCTAGATTAAAGACATTTATGTTTTGGTGACTTACTTTCTGGTAGACCTGCTCTCCTTGTTCGTTTCAGTTAAATGGAAAGCTGAAAACTGTTATGCATGTTCATTTCTGGTAATGTTGCAACACAATTAACAGCTTCCATATGTTTTATGCCTAATAAAGAAGATATAAAAAGTATTGATATATTTATTTAAAAAATCTACTTTATATACAAGTAGTTCAAAGTGCTTTTGTTCCATTAATAAAGAGCTGATTGTTTTGTAAATGTTAATTGTTTAAAAGCTACAATGGCCTTTTAGCAAAACATTTTGGGAATACACACACTTTTGCCTTAACGACAACTTTACACCCCCTGGGCATTGACTCGGCAGAATCCGGTAAAAAAAAGTTCAATCCTACGCAGAAACATTCCAGAGAAGCCCTAATTACCATCAGAGTTATTAGCAAGACAAGAGCCCCATGGTACTCCTTCACTCCCTATGATTGTTATCATCAAGGCGCTTGGTTTGACAAAGAGAAAGACCCTACGCTGTGCTGGTGGCGGGCCAGTGAGTGATTAACACGTTATTGCAATGCTGCTTTTTATTGAGAAAGAAAAGACACTTCCTGTTTTTTATAAGGAAAGCCCACTAATGCAGTACAGTAGAACTTTGGAGTCACACCTTCGGAATGGAGGCTGTTTGTAAATCTGAAATTAGTTTTCAATGGTTTTAATAAATGTGTAGACTTGCTATCTACACCCTCAATCCAGTGAATAATACAATGACACAGCACAGTAATGCAATACTCATATTGTTATGATTCTAAAGTCTTCAAAACAGTACTGTAAATGAAAAAAGGCTAAATTTAAAGAGTAAGTAGTGGGGTTCTGAAATATATAGTGTTACACGTCCCCATGTGTTGCTACAACTGTTTAAATGAACGTACCTGTAATTTTTCTTTTCATTGTTAACATCCTGTCTGATTCAAAGCTCTTTTCAAAATGCCCGCTCTAGTGCACTGGGGTTTAAGAGCTGTCTTCTAAATCACAGCAGGAAGAGCGATTCATTTTCTGTTCCGTACCACATCATGGATCGTTATTGCTGTGCTACCTGTTTGACAATATGGGCAATAATCCTTACACTATCAGTGCACTAGAGCGGACAGTTTGAAAAGAGCTTTGAAACAGACTTTAAAGTTATAAGTGTAAAATGTTGTCAGGATGTTAACAATGAAAATAAAAATTACAGGTACGTTATTTAAACAGTTGTAGCAGCACGTGGGGGACGGGTAACGCTGTATTTAAACAGTTGTAGCAGCACGTGTGGACGGGTAACGCTGTATTGGAACCCTGCTACTTACTCTTTAAGTTACCATTGAAATCATAGCTGTAGCAAAAACACAGATTTAAACGTCCAGGAAAAACCTAGGTTAACAAAGTGCTTGTTTCTAAACAAAATGCAATTGTGCAGTTTACTCAGTCATTCAGCCTCCTTTGGCTTGAAAAAAAAAACTGTGCTTTGTTTAAAACTAAAATGTTCCAAGTAAAATTGCCCTTACGTGCTTTAAAATCTGCCTCACCTTTCTGGATACATTTGTTGGTACAGTAATGTTGCCTTCTCCATGATACTTATAGAAGCGCATATGTGGTTGCTTGCACGCATGGTTGAGTGACTGCATACTTCCGGTTCAAAGTGGGGTGTTCTGCTGTGGGGGGTTCTACTGTACTTGGCCTATGTCTGTAACAGACCTGCCCAAGCTGTACATGGAATTAAAACTTGTATTGTATCAAGAACTAAAGCAGCATGCCCCCTAATGGGTCTCTTTTTTTTACTGCAGATTTCATTAAAAGTTATATATAACTATCATTTTTATAACAGTAAGCTATACACCACACACACCACCATAAAAAGGTTACCAACACATTTATAGAAAACACTATGTCAAAATCCGATATTATAGAATTATAAGGGATATTACAATATGCAATAGACTTTGCGTAAGCTGAAGGAAAACACAGGATCCGTTTTACAAAAAACAATACAGACCTGCTCGAAAGGGATACAGAATGCATTGAAGTGCATATGAATCAGGGAATTGGATTTCTGTTTTGTGGTAATCCAAATGGGATTTTCTGACTCAATTTAAAACTGTGATCCCCTTGGCTCATGTTATCGTTCTATTGCAGCTATCCTTTAATTGTTGCCTGTGCTGACATTTGCAGTTTTGAATATCTTTAAATTGTACAGGAGGTTGAGGTGCTGCTGCAAAATATTTTAAAGAGTCTAAACCAATGTTTTAAAATCAATTCCTTGGATCTGTTTTTTTTTCCTACAGTATTTCTGATATTGCATTGTGCCGAGATTCTGGTTCTTCCATTGTTTGTGTTTGTTAATTCAGGATATTAATCCAGATCAACTACATCCTGGTACTTTTGTTGCAGTTTACATGGTTTGATTACAGCTGGACCATTGCAGTGAATTTTAACAATAACACAAGAATGGAAGTAGCATTTTTCTATATGGTTTTTGCTTTGAAATATCTGCAACACAAGCAAAACACCAAAAGATCTTCAACAGAAAAAAAACAGTGATAATGTTGTTGGTACTAATAAGAGATAAGGAAATAAATTTTAACACCGTGTTGAGGGTGCAATCAGGAAAGATGATCTCATCATGACTAATAGCAAAAAAGCGTGCTGGCATCATTTTCTATTTTATTCAATGTCAGGATCATGACTTCTTGTTTTAAGTATGGGTGATTTAGTGATTATTGATTATTTAGCTGCTGGTCCTGCCTCTCAAGGGGTAAAGGAAGCCACTACCCTCTGAAATATGAACTCGTGTACAGGGTGGACTGTGACAAAGCCACGCACTTCCCCCCATGAATAGGGCTGCCTGCAGTAAAGTGGAGGTTGGGGAGCTGGAGGAGAGAGTTGCAGTGGGGATTGCATCGGCAACAGCCAGGTGAGTTTACCCGAGGCTTAAATAACAAGGGGGGAGTAATCGAAGAAGGGAGCAAGCATAATCCCTCCCCCGAATCTCAGCCTAGGCTTCTGAATTCGGTCAATCCAAGTGAAAAAACAGAGACAATATTATTGACTTCTGCAAAGTACTATGGCATGATTAAAACATCAAGGGCGATATTTTCAAAGCATTTCCTCCATTCTTTAACGAATTCCTATTTTTTTAAACGGAGAAAACATCATGGTAATGTGGCAAAATGAAAAAGAAAACACCTTGAAAGTGCTTAAGAGAACGTTCAATTCATAACTTAGTTCTGTTTTACTTTTGTATAATGAATAGGTGTTTGATCTCAAAAAAAAATTAGGATTTCATAAAGACCGGCGTCAACGCTTTGAAAATTGGACCCAAATGTGTTGCTGTTTTACCTCAGTGGGGTCATCCACTTCTGCCTTGTTTTCCTTTCCTACGATACAGTCGATATTTGAGATGAATAGTTGTGATAATATTATATCAGATATTTAAGCAATTTTAGGGTAGAAAAAAAAACCCATCAGTCACTCTGGTCACACAGCGGTCATGATTGTGAAAAGCAACAGACAACAGCTACAGTGGCCCAAATCAGAGAAACAGAATCCTCGATAGAAGCAGTGCTGCTTTAAACTTGTTAGGATGGGATGATCGAAACAAAAAATGATATTCAAAGTACATGTAGAGCAGCAAGGGAAATATACTGATGCACAATGAAAACGCATCAGTCTAAGTTTTACATCAACAGCTCATTGGGCACATACATATGTTATTTACATTTTAAATAGTGAGCAGATAGGTTTGTTGATTTTTTGAGTAGTATAGGGATAACAAAATACTGAGCTCAAGTCATGTGTTTTCATAAAAACACCAGGTGCTCAGTGTTTGGTATTTCAGTTGAGTTAAAATTGCCAAAGTGAACTGATTAAGAATCTGTATAAATAGCCATTCGAAAAGACATGATTTGAATTAACGGAACAGTGAAAGATACGACCATGCCCCACTTGTGTAATGAAGATCGTCTGGTTGCTATCAACATGATTGAAGGCGGCCTGTCTGTGAGAGAAGTTGCCCGGAGAATGAGATGTTCTGTTTCAACAATCAGCAGACTAGTCCAGAGAAACCAGGAAACTGGCTCTGTGAGGGACAGGCTACGTCTTAGAAGGCAGAGGGTCACCACACTGGCTCAGGACCGTTCAACTGTTGCATTGTTCAAGCCAACCGGTGGGGTGGTGTAAGTGTGATAATGTGGGGAGGAATCTCCTTCAACATAAGAACACCTTTGGTGCAAATTGAGGGCAACCTTACTGCTCAGCGATACTTTGATGAAGTCCTTGAGGCAACAGTTTTTCCGTTCCTGCAAGCCAATCCGGAAGTGTCGATTTTCCAGAAGGACAATGCAAGACCACACAATGCTAGGATTACAATTGCACGACTTCAAGAAAACAATGTTGAGGTCTTGCCATGGCCAGCTTTTTCTCCTGACCTGAGTCCAATAGAACATCTGTGGGACCAAATCGCCAGTGCCATCCACAGGAGACAACCGCGACCAGCCCTTTTGCCAGCTGGCTGCAGCTGCACAGCAGTCTGTCCAGAGGCTGATCAGGTCTATGCGTCAACGCTGCCAGAATTGTGTTAATGCTCAGGGTGGTCATACCCGATACTAACTTTATAGCGTTTTCATTTTGACAGTTTGTCACGTTTCATCCTGAAAACTTATCATAATTCTTTGATCACATTTTCTGTGATTTTGTTTGATATTTACTGTATGTTTAAAATATTTGATTAAATCCATTAGACCTGAGTGTTGTGTTTCTTTTGTGCATCAGTATATATTCCTTAAGATATTTCATACCAAGCTGATCTTTAAGCAGTGCTGTACCATTATATAAACGGGGGGAGTTGCCATGGCCCGATTAAACACCAGCAAGCTGCTACTTAAAGTGGTTGTAGCCAGTGTTTATAAATCTTACTTGCCTTGCACTTCTATCCACTATATAGTCTTAAATCAGCATGTATTTTAAACTGTTTGCTTGCCTTGCTATCCAGGAAATCTGTTACACTTTGACTTTGGTAATTTTAGCTTAGCAGTGTCTTTGTGGTCAAGCATCTTACTGGCTGCATAGAATGTCAGTTATTAGGGGAAGCAGTTGGTTGGTTACTGACATGAAAGGCCCCGAAGGGGTGGGGATAATTTCACTCTCCAGCTGAAATAAACATGAATGTGCAAAATAATCGGAAAGCAAGGCCTGCAAACAGAGATTTCTAATCCCTAGTGTAGTACCAGATAGCATGTCTCAAAATGTAAAAAATAATGCTTGCTAAAACATAGACTTCTTTCAAAACTACACATCTGAGAAATATATAGAGAATTGATGTGCAAGGTGTGCAAAATGTATGGAATTATTTAAATACAATCACTTTAAATAAAAAAGGATATTTGTACTGTGTCTACATTCCTTGAAAAGAGACATAAGGAGACATGAGTTCCATTAAAAGAAATGACTGTTCAGGGCTAAATTATTAAATTATATTATGGGCCTGGCATTTTTCATGTGCTAAAAGACCTCATTTGAATACTTCATTTTCTTCCCTATTCATTTCTGTGATTTACTTTCCTTACATTAGCAAAAATTAAACACTAATTCCATGGGCAAATCACTGCACTGAAATACATTTGTAAAAGTAATTAAACAATGGAATGGGAAGCACCACCACTTATTCTAAAGTTCACCATTTGATTGAAGTCTTTAAAATCTTTGAAGGAGCTGACATAGTTAACCCTAACCAATACTTTAAGCACAGTACAGAAACCAGTACCAGAGGACAGTTGGAAATTAAGTGGAGATAGACTTGGGACAGAGGGACTTATTCTCACAGAGTGGTGAGGACAACGCTCCAGATAAGGTTTTGGGTCATTGAGTAATGTACTCTCCAATTTAAACACTATGAAGCTGATGTAAGTCTAGTGCAAACAATTGCAGCTGCAAAATCAAAATTGCCTAGTGGCCAGGCAATTATTTTGCACTGCGGCATTTGTAAGCTTAAGAGCAATGCAAATTACTCAACGTGCACAAATAATGAGCTGCAATCATGATAATGAGGGTCGCAATGAGCACCGCCTGTGCATCAGGGTTTTTAGCGGCCGCACTTACAGCCCAGAGGTGAGGTGAGTTAGGAGTACAGAGAGCAGTAGGCGCTGTATGAGATTTGTGGAGCACGAAAATCAAACCAAACAAAAAGAATGTCAGAGGATGGGCAGTAAAGTCCTCTTGGGGCACGGAAAAGAAAAGACGTTTTCTGAGGAGGAGCTGAGAGTCCTTACGGTATAGTACAGCCTCAGCCAACATCAGGTATGGTTCCAAAGAGGCCAAATGATCCTCTATAGTGGAGAACGTCAATGCTGTGGGTGTTACCAGGGGGACAGTCAACCAGGTGATGAAAAGGTGAAATTCAGCTATTAGATCTATGATGACCTGACGATGATGAGACGATAACGCCTTTCCACCGCATCGTCCAGCATCCCAAACAATGTGACTCTGGGTTTGATTATGCAGGGTCTTCTCCATCTTGCCCTTCTCCGTAGGTTTTCCTGCTTGTCCTCAACAAGACCCAAGTGTCGCCGCATCAGGTAGTGTACCACAGCAGCTCTGAAGGTGTGTGCTTTTATACAGCTCTTAGTTACTCTCTTCTACAATGGGTTGCACCTTGTAAAAGGAGGTGCCCAAGTGCTAGGCAGAATCCTTACATCTCATTAGAATGTTGGTGCCCGCTTAGTATTCCAGATCCCCAATTCCATGCTCTTTTCTTCATTTACATACATTTCAATATCACTTAAATGGATTATTGATGGCAAAGTGCTAATTTGCAGAACGCCAGGTGAAAACCATTCTTTATATACGCCGTATTTTTAGTGGCCGCTAAAGTCCCACTTTACAACCGCTAAACATTGCGCGTGCAAAACTCTGATTTTGGCCTCAATATGGGTGTTTTGCAGCCGTATCCTTACATCAGCCCCTATGTGTGTAAACTGTATTTTGGGAAAGGTATTAATAAAATGGAAAAAGGAATATGCAATGTTGCATTAAAATGATGTAGCATTACACACAGCCCAGTGGACAGGCACAGGAGCACAAGAGCATATTAATAATGGCTTGTACTGTTTTCATATGAAGACAAGATAAAAATAACTACATCAACATTCATTAGGTTAAGCAGCAAAAGGTTTGCAGCCGTGGTGTAAGACTGCAGAACAAGCAATATTACTCGACACATAAAACACAGTGCTCTTACAGACCATCAGCAAGGTTATATAGGCAAATATCAAAGACAAGCACAGCAGGTTTATAGCATTTGTCCAGTGAATGGGCCTCATCAACTAAAATGGCTGTAAATAACTAATCTACTTAGGGTCTGTCGCCACCCCGCGCAGCACCCAACCCTTTTACAACGCATCAGCATGCAGTCCCATATGGTTGATGGAGATATATGTTAATTAAAAATTGATGTTGACTACTTCTGTTACCCTTCTGAAAAAATAATACTGTACACCCTCTTTATTTCATACTGTACACCCCTCTGCATTTCATTTGTGCTCATTTTTATTCCTTTTCATAACTTTAAATGTCATGTTATGTATTTGTTCCACCTCGTTTCATGATTATTGTTGTCACTGAGAGTGGTTCTGGGTTATGTTTCTCGATATCTTTCTTTACCTGGCTGTGAACTTGCTTTGAGCTTGTCTGGAGAATCCTAGCTGCCTGCACTGAACAGCCATCCTCATTCCATTCTGACCATTTGACAAAATGTCCTTTCAACTCTGCTGGCACAACCCACTCTTTAGTTTTACAGAGGGTGAGTAGGAGGGACCAGTCAAATTGAAAGGACATTTTGTCAAATGCTTTGAAGTCATTCATTCATTCCTAGGAAGAATTTTCCAGATAAGGTAAAGACAGAAAGAGAAGTATTGGATCAACAGAACTTGGAACCACTGTAAATGTTTGCAAACACCATTAAAAGGAAAGGGAAAGGTTAAATATTTTTTAAAACTACTTGCTCTTTAAATTCAAGAACAGGTTATAATAGATGTAACTACAGGGCACATCAAGTGTTTCAGATTGTACCCACTCAAAAGCCTCATCTCTCCTAGCATACTCAATGTGTCCTGTAGTAGTATTGCTTAAATATACATCACAATGCCAACATTATCACTGCATTGTCAGTAGCTGACACTGGAAATCCTTTGTTTTACTGTATGTGTTTGTGAACCCGTAGACAGGCGATCGTGTTGGAATCATGTTGGTGGGCAGCTACATCTCTATTGGCAATGCGAGAATCCCTAATTGCTACACAGTCGTTTAGTGTTCCGTATCTCAGCACAGCGTAGGCAGCTAGCTGTAAAATCACCATGGCGCACCAGTTGTCACACAGCACATCACTGAGTCCAGGTTTTGGACTCAACTAAAGCAGCAGCCTGTCACACTTCATGCCTTGGCTTAAATCCAGCCCTTGAGGAATTGTACGAATATTATTCCATCTGACTGTGCATGTCTCCAGAGGGAGAGGATTTGGGCAGCCTCACTCAGTCTCCTATTGTGTTGTCAGCACGCGGGCACAGGCCTGCCTTCCAGATGCCTCGGCACACTTGGCAGCCCCTGTACAAAGCATTGGAAAAACCAGGCTATAAAACACATTGCCCTGGGATCCTTGCTGAGAATTGGAAGCGTTTTAAAGAGAGATTCAAGCTGCATTTGGGCACAGAGGGGGGGTGCGGATAAAGATGACGAGAAACACAGTCCTCAGTATTTGCTGGACATGCTGAATATCACAAAACAAGAACAACACATATGCTGTAAAGCACTGAGAAGGGAAATCTTCAGATGGAGCACTGCATGAGATTTACACAACGCCTCGGTGTGGCAAACTTGTATTTTTAGATTTGTTTTGTTTTGTTTTCTTTATTAAACCCGACACTAGGATTACCATTGTTGGTACCTGAGTGTCGGGCCGGAGTTGTTTATTAAATCTGCGGGACTCTGCGGCGTGTCAACACCCACTGCTCTGTGTCTGATTCAGTATTATTCAGTGACGACCCACGTATGTAACATGGAAACTATATGAAATGTGATGCATAGAGGAGATCTTTGACCTTTGTGTAACTCAAGTTTTCCAAAATAAAAGCATAGCAAGGTGTAATAAAGCACAGTGCAAGCATGGTAAAAGCATGATATAACCATGGGAATAGCATGGGAAAACTACAAAATGATTGGGAAAATGTAGTTTGGTAAACTTGTATAAGGGAATCTCCAGATGCATATTGGATATTGGAATGAGAATTAGTTGTATACAAAAGTTTCATGGTGCAGGTGCAATTGTTGCAGGAGCTGGTCTTAACACCGTCAACGCATTTAGCTGATGCACTATTGCACTAACTTGCTGTAATCATAACTTGTTGCATCCTATTTCATATTGTGTTTTAGTAGTATTATTTGCACTTACTGTAAACTACACTGCATTTAAATATGAATCTTGCATTCTAACCCTGTACTGTCCTGTAGCACCTGTAAGTCGCCTTGGATAAAGGTGTCTGCCACAGAAATAAATAATAATAATAATAATAATAATAATAATAATAATAATAATAATAATAATAATAATAATAATAATAATCTGCTATTTCACAGACCTCCCTGTTTCTTAATGATGTTATTAAGGGAGTGTCACCCTTGTGTGGGAGAACACCAGCAGAATTAACACACAGTTAAAGAGTGTCTGTATTTATTTCCTCCATTACTAAGATAATGAATATAGATCCCAGTATCTGACTTCTTCATTAGATTTTCAACTCTTTAATAAGTGTCAGTACCTCCATAGGCAAGGCCAGAGAGGATGTCCTTTGTATGCATCATCCTTAGGACAGACTTGTGAAATCTGAAAAAGAAGAAGTCTTTGGAATTTTTATTCCCTGCTTAAAAAAAACGTTCCACCGGAAAAAATAAGTACTCGATCAACAGAACAGAAAGCTGTGATGAAATATCCAATTATAGACTCCAGGGGTTTTAAATGCTTTATCCATTATTTGCGGCTGAATCTTTTTGTTAATTTCCTGTCTGATACCATTAAAACTGCCCCATACTGCACAGTCACGCCATTTAATGGCTATTAAAACACATCAGAATAGCCTCCTATAAGGTCAATATGATCAGTAATGAGTAATTTTCCTTTTGTGATTTCAACCATGGAATGAAAATTAATCTGAACCACTGGAGCCCAGGGCATGTTGTATTTAAATGGGGTTGGAGCAAGCACATAATATTAACTGCTTTCACCTTCTGTTAGTTAATAGAAACAATTAGGGGGAACACAAATCCTGACAGAAAAATAATTAAAAGATTAAGGCAAATCAGCACTTTATCTTAACTGACAATATACATATCAGTCATTAAACTGGATACTAAAACTGTACCATTATCAGACATCAACATTTTGAATTTTGGAGCATGTTTACAAAGATGTAATGAGTATAAATCCCAGTTTTTAACTGGGTTTAAACAAGAAAGTGTACTACATTTATTTTATCCCAAAAAAACGCCACATACAGTAGGAGATTTCAAAATTATATGGAATAAAAAAATACATACACTACCGTTCAAAAGTTTGGGGTCACTTAGAAATTTCCTTGTTTTTGAAAGAAAAGCAAATTTTTTGTCCATTAAAATAACATCAAATTGATCAGAAATACAGTGTAGACATTGTTAATGTTGTAAATGACTATTGTAGCTGGAAACGGCTGATTTGTAATGGAATATCTACATAGGCGTAAGGAGGCCCATTATCAGCAACCATCAGTCCTATGTTCCAATGGCACATTGTGTTTGCTAATCCAAGTTTATCATTTTAAAAGGCTAATTGATCATTAGAAAACCCTTTTGCAATTATGTTAGCACAGCTGAAAACTGTTGTGCTGATTAAAGAAGCAATAAAACTGGCCTTCTTTAGACTAGTTGAGTATCTGGAGCATCAGCAATTGTGGGTTCGATTACAGGCTCAAAATGGCCAGAAACAAAGAACTTTCTTCTGAAACTCGTCGGTCTATTCTTGTTCTGAGAAATGAAGGCTATTCCATGCGAGAAATTGCCAAGAAACTGAAGATCTCGTACAACACTGTGTACTACTCCCTTCACAGAACAGCGCAAACTGGCTCTAACCAGAATAGAAAGAGGAGTGTGAGGCCCCGGTGCACAACTGAGCAAGAGGACAAATACATTAGAGTGTCTAGTTTGAGAAACAGACGCCTCACAGGTCCTCAACTGGCAGCTTCATTAAATAGTACCCGCAAAAAACACCAGTCTCAACGTCAACAGTGAAGAGGCGACTCCGGGATGCTGGCCTTCTAGGCAGAGTTGCAAAGAAAAAGCCATATCTCAGACTGGCCAATAAAAAGAAAAGATTAAGATGGGCAAAAGAACACAGACACTGGACAGAGGAAGATTGGAAAAAAGTGTTATGGACAGACGAATCTAAGTTTGAGGTGTTCGGATCACAAAGAAGAACATTCGTGAGACGCAGACCAAATGAAAAGATGCTGGAGGAGTGCTTGATGCCATCTGTCAAGCATGTTGGAGGCAATGTGATGTTCTGGGGGTGCTTTGGTGGTGGTAAAGTGGGAGATTTGTACAGGGTAAAAGGGATCTTAAAGAAGGAAGGCTATCACTCCATTTTGCAATGCCATGCCATACCCTGTGGACGGCGCTTGATTGGAGCCAATTTCCTCCTACAACAGGACAATGACCCAAAGCACAGCTCCAAACTATGCAAGAACTATTTAGGGAAGAAGCAGTCAGCTGGTATTCTGTCTATAATGGAGTGGCCAGCACAGTCACCAGATCTCAACCCTATTGAGCTGTTGTGGGAGCAGCTTGACCGTATGGTGCGTAAGAAGTGCCCATCAAGCCAATCCAACTTGTGGGAGGTGCTTCAGGAAGCATGGGGTGAAATCTTTTCAGATTACCTCAACAAATTGACAACTAGAATGCCAAAGGTCTGCAAGGCTGTAATTGCTGCAAATGGAGGATTCTTTGATGAAAGCAAAGTTTGAAGGACACAATTATTATTTCAATTAAAAATCATTATTTCTAACCTTGTCAATGACTATATTTCCTATTCATTTTGCTATATTTCCTATTCAAACTCATTTCATGTATGTTTTCATGGAAAACAAGGAAATTTCTAAGTGACCCCAAACTTTTGAACGGTAGTGTATATATGTATACTTTTTTTACTGCACCAGCGAATGTAATGCCCAGAAAAGAAACAGAATTGCGGAGGTGCTACACAGAGCAGGGAAATGGGTATCTAAAGAGATATTGATTATTTCCCCATAACTACTTTCAGATATGAAGGCTTGGAGAAAAAACATGTAATGCATCTCTGACTGTGCCAATGTATACAATTTTTCAATACTTATGTTGCATTTATAAACACTATAGATCAAATTGTAATATATTATATAATATGCATGCCCACTAGGACCATTTTTAATGCCTACACAGTATTTCTCTCAAGATAAACCAATCTTGACCTCCACCTTCGCACATTCAGAGGATCAAAGATTGTAGGCAATGCCTCAAATTAGAGAAAGAGAATACTCCATGAATGCTCATAGAGTACTGTAGGCAGTCCATGAATGAGGATGGCCATGAGTGAAAACACCCACAATACCATAACAAGTGCAATGTATGGAAAAGAAAGTATGTTCAAACCTAAATTAAACAGCTCAATTCAGAGAATTACTTTCCTTAGATAAAGCTCCGGATCTGCTTAGCAACACAGAGTCAATTGGAACCGCCCGATTTATAATTCTATATTCTGAATAAAAGCATTCCAAAATGAGATCTGGTTAAATAATAATAATAATAATACTAATAATAATAATAATAATAATAATAATAATAATAATAATAATAATAATAATAATAATAATAAAATCTTAACAGTGTCGAACAGTTATTCAATGTTGTATAAAATAAAAAATATACACTCCAGGATACACATAAAATGCTATACTTTACACAAATACCAGCTTACCATTTTACTCATGCACTCATGTATTAACAAAAGCTTCTCAACTGCTGGATTCTTGTATTCCTTTCGTTTTGATCTGATTGATGTTCCAGTCTACTGGAAGGCTTGAGAGAGTCATTTAGAGATCAGGGTTGATCCGAGTACTCAGATTATAATGGAGTATCCATTACGATGTTCTCCTCTAGTGTACATAACTGCATTAGGGCCCTTCACTAATTTAATATTTCAGCGAAGGTCCGACAGCGAAATAATCAGGGTGAGCTTCACTACATTTTTATAGTTGTTTTGAGGGTTCCCCTTTAACTTAATTTGGTCTCCTACTAAGACAGAAATATAGCCAATCAAAAGGCATGCAATAATATTTTATTCTGCCTTGGATTATGGAGACTGAACTGCAACAAGTGAACTTTAGTTAACTGGACGTCTTCTATATTAAACTGGACAGTTTTATACTCAGATGTGAAAAGAGGGCTCTTCATGTCACAATGGATATGTCTTTGCCTGATTGATGGTCCTACATCTGATGTGTCTTGTTTGTTTCTGAGTGACTGGCAATAAATCATTCTCCATTTTACCCAACAACTCTGTTAACATACAGGTAAGAGATATTCAACAGCTTCTCTGTGTAAAAGTGATAATAGTATTGCTGTGGTGTGTTCCTCAGTAATGTCATCATCCCTTAGTTAACATTTCACAAAAAACACAGTATTCATTGCATTCTGGCCTAAACCCTTAATAAACTTGTCCCAATATGTTTCTGTGGCATAGAAGAGTTTGAAAACAGTATGGGTCATGGCTACCAGTGTGCTGAGTCACTAAACACTGGCTGATGAAGCTTAATGTTTATAGAAAGCTTTTTTTTTTAAAGACTGCTGTGATCTAGGCTTGGATTTATCCACTTCACCAGCTACAGTAATACGAGGCAGCAAAATGGTCACGGTGCTTGATATCTGGCAGCATGCTCACTGCTATGGAACAAATGAGTGTTATGTGCATATCTATAGACTAGGCTGCAGCAAAACAGAAAAGCACAGGCTGGGATATACAGTCAGTAGTGGTCATGAATTGTGATCACGGCACCTCACTCAGTAACTCTTAACAATTATGAACATGTCTTTAGTACCTGTGCACATTTCATGAATCTTAAATTGTGACAAAGATTAGAATAGGTTAGAACTAGGAAAAAAAAGATCTTAACATCATGTACATCAAGCATATAAAGGGTTAACTACGATTTGTAGTTCAGGGGTGTATCAAAGACGAGTTGCATGTTTTTTTGTGTTTACATGATGGGACACACACTGGGTTTGTACCTAAAATCAACAAAAAGAAAAGCTTGCAGCAGGAGCTTGGGTTATTAAAACCCTCGAGCCCACTTGTGCAGTCTGCACCACATCTGACTCGAACATGGTCTCACTTGTTAAACAGCTGTAATGTCTGCAGACCTATCTGGACATGCTGCTATTGGCTTTGCAGGCCAAAACTGGCCGTTTATTGGGGTATATGCAAATAAAAGGAACTACATAATATTCCTTTGCTTGGAACACATCATATATAAACATTTCACTCTGTAATCCCTGGTAATACAATACACCACTACTTAACCTGTCCATTTTTGTTTTTCTTCAAGGATGAAAACTAATACAAATTTCAGCTCATCTATTACTATATTAGGTATGTGTCAGTGGCGCGTCCTTGGAGCTCAGCCAAGCAACTGCTTGTACAATGTTGGAAATGACTCATATCTCACGCACGCATCTCCACTTTGTTCATTATTGCTGTTGCTCGAGACTGACATTACCAAAACCACAACTCAGTGTGAAATCAGCTACAGCTCCCTTAATATCCAATGCTATACCAGAACCTAAGAACTGGCAACAGGGTTCTAAATGGATATTGATTGGTTCTTTAGTTCTGAGGAAACAGAAGATGGCACAGCATACTGTGCTTAATATGGAAACATAGAAATCTCAGCTATATAACCAACAATAAGAAATAAGAAATGGCTGTTTGGTAGAATCAAGGTTAGTCCCAGTGCAGGATCTAATTGTTTCTTCAAGTATCCTGTTGTTTCAGCTCTTACAACTTCAGCTAATAAACTATATCATCACATAAAAAGCAGTGGAATTGGTTGGTGAAATCAACACTGATAATGCCTTCACCAGTAATTGATAAACATTCATATTTTCGAGTGCAAGTTCTTTCAGTGAGAATGCTGCAGCCTAAATGTGTTAATAACAATCATGTCCCTTCTGTGATAACCATCTTTATAAATAATATTGTAGGTGATTTATTTCAACTTTACATAAAATAGCACAGTAGGGAATGATGGATTTCTAGTTTGTCATTATCAATAATCATTTGTGTAACCGATCATGAATAGACAATTCTGATCACCACACCGATAGAAAGAGATTCCTACTTCAATTCTGACATTACTTTCACAATAGACTTCCCCTTTTACATTTAGGATCTTATGAACTGTAATAAAAACCTTCACCATATTCCTGTATTTCCTCCACAGTAGCCCGAAGGAATGTAATTTAGTCATTCAAATTATTGAGTCCTGGGATTAAATTACTGAGATGACTTGACATAAACCACAGAAGATATATAAATCTGTGCAACTGCATTCTCAATACAATTTTGAACCCTAAAATATGCAGATCAGTCCAGTTTTGTTGTACACATGTAGGTGGTAAATTATTCTATTAAGATAATTAAAAAAATTAATGACTTTCTTTTCCAAATTCCCTGAATATCTTTATTCTCAGTAATACGCTTTATCCCCAGAGTAATACATTTAGAACTCTCTATTGAATTCAAATAAAAAATATAATTGAAGATCTGCTACTGTTTCATTAAGGATAAATGTATTTTCTTTGAACCTTTATGAACAATAATTAAATGACGAAGTGAAGATATCAGGATGGGTTTGTATGCAGGTCCTGCCTCTGTGCTGGATTAGGAAAGTTAATCTTCCAGTTGGACACTGACCAGAACACCAACAACCTTCCCTGATTTTCAATGAGAACTGTCACACGACTTGGCCAGCCTCAGGAAAAGAGTATACTGTACATGTGATTTTTGTTAAACTTACATACACTATTCCTTTTTTAGGGTCCTCATTCAAGCAATACGCTGCTCGTGTCTGTCCATGCTGTGTGTCAGTCACATTTTACATGAACACAATAACTGCCTTGTTTTACATCAATCTTCAGCAGGCTCCTATCATACACTCCTTGTCTCCTGTAGACGTGTTTGATTGCATTTGGCTATAATCTGATAAACTCTCCATTTCAAATATTTTTAGCCTTTTAGGTACTGTGAGATTATGAACACCCTCTGTAGGTGCATCCATTGCTTTCCTTTTAAAATGCTGGAGCTTGCTAATCAACTCATGGAAAGTATAAGACAACTACAGTCCCCTGAACGCTGTTGTGCTCTATACAATGTATAGAAACTGCACATCACATAGGACAGTTTCAGGTTTAACAGGGATGCAACTTCACTTGATTCCTAATATGCTCTGCAACACCTTGTACCCGACATACACATTTGTTTGTTAACCTGGAAATATGGAAAACGCACACACACTGTACATACAGCTTTTTAATACTATAGCACAGGGGCATCAGCAGGATTTTAAAAGTGAGGGGGCACATGCTCCCATCAGTGACTTTTACCAAAAGAAGGGAATTTGGTGATACTCAAACTGCACACAAAGCACCTTTTCTCACTCGCCACAACAGAAAGAATAATAAATCACACATCACATCGGAGGGACTCGGGCTCTCCTCTTGTTGGTGGCTCTGGAAAAGACCGGGGGTGCACCAGCCTAAACTTATCCACAATCCTAATTTCCACATTATTAAAAACGACTGCTACACTGAGTAACCTACTGTTCTCACAGGCAATGACTCTGCTATGATATGCCTCTGTTAAGAGCATGATCTCATTAAATCATATTTAATCATATCTTGATGTAACTATCACTGTCACTTTTATCTGCTGTATTATTGAATTGTATTTTGTCACACTTGTACTTGCTTGAACTAGTCATTGTATTTATCTTGCTCCTATTGTATTATTACTTGTACTGTAACACTTGAAATGTATTTGCTTACGATTGTAAGTCGCCCTGGATAAGGGCGTCTGCTAAGAAATAAATAATAATAATAATAATAAACTGTGACAGGTTTCCACCACCATTCCCTTTAAAATGCCTAGGGGCAACCGCGAAATTTAGTTGATTTCTCACAAGACCTCAGCTGCTTAGTAAACAAGTCAACCAGATTTTTATATTTCAAATATTTCAAATCCCACCTCAGCCACTGACTCATTGTGTGACCCTGAGCAAGTCACTTAACCTTCTTGTGCTCCGTCATTCGGGTGAGACGTAATTGTAAGTGACTCTACAGCCTATGCATAGTTCACTCACCCTAATCTCTGTAAGTCGCCTTGGATAAAGGCGTCTGCTAAATAAACAAATAATAATAATAATAATATATAGTTACACCCCAAAATTGCCTACAGACTAGAAAATTGGAACAAACTCATTTTATCCTTAACAGTAACATCCATAGGCACTACCTATCCTCCATAAACTATAGACCTTACCAACATGCAGTTTAGTAAACTAAGCAGTGTTATAGTGGAGGTGTGTCTTCATGAGCTTTGGGGGCCTCAAAATATCTATCAAAACGAGGAGGGAACTTTGGGTTCTTCCTGTAACCCATTGGCAGCAATGCAGTTATGTCTCATCCATTGATTAAAATCTCCATCCCTTCAAGTTTAGGCTATTGATTTTAAAAGCAGGCCTATTGAGTTTCATCTACTCTTTGCAGACTGTCTACCAGTGTTGTTTATGCGTGACTGAGTGCACATGACGAATGCTGGCTAACATACATGTCTCAATGTATTGTATTCTGAGTGGTTGCCACCATAGGTAGCAAACCTCTGATTAGCTGAACAGACTGTTAAGAGTGTGTGAAGGCTTGTTGGGAGTAAACTGGAGTAAATGCTTCAAAAATATACAATATATTTGTCTCTTACGTCTCATTTATTTTACAGTAAATGTGCATGACTTCAGCTTCACCTTAATTATCCTTCACTCAAGTTTGTTGTAATCCCATTGTATCCCTCTGCATTGTAGTGTGGTATGACCACAGCTTGACTATCCTTGCTTTGATTGTAAACATGGAAATAAGTCAAGTCAGCTGAGAAGTACCTTTAATCTAGCTATATCTAAAGACACACAGACTCCATTCACCCTCAGATTCTGACACACTCAATGGTGTCTATTCAACTGCTCCAAACAAAGACGTGACTAAATACGGTCGTCATTTAAATTTTTAAATGGTTGGATACTGACACAACTAAAGAAAAAACTTTCTGTAAAAAGCAGCAAAACATATGATATTTAAGACTTGACAACCACACAAACGATGCTCGGCAGCTCTCCTAATCCAGCAGAAATGAAGATCTAAAGTGTCTAAATGAAGTGTCTAAATTGGCACCTTTTGTAAAATGGATCATTGTATTAACGTCACTATTTCTTTAAATTTTGATAAACCTGACACTAGCTTCTCAGAAGAAAATCTTAATAAAAAAGCACTTTTGTTTTTAATAAATAATGCCTACATGCATTATTCATGGTCTGTGGCAGTAGAGCAGACTGGGTCTTTGTCGACTGGTGTACTATCGAAATGTACCCAGGGTAGATTCCAATATATATCGACGTGTACCCTGGTTTAGCCTCCTCGGTCCTTTTATTCAGTATACCGAATATTTTTCATTTGAAATTGCCCACGCTACCGTCAGCTAGAGAGCCCTTGGGTACGCACTTCACAAATGGAACGCAAATGCCGCGTTCCATAGCCGAATTTCGTTTTCTCTTACCAAACCTGGAGGGGAAGTTTCTTGCATATTGCCATTTGAAGATGTAAGAGATTTTGCAGTCACAAAAAGAGTGTATCACTTTTGAATGCATTCACTTTTATTATAAATACAATAATAAAAGTATGCATTTCTCTTGATATTGGAGCAAGGTTACAGCCGCCATTTGTATTTTTTTTTTTCGACAGAATGTTAATTGCTTTAATGTGCAGTATTTTGGAATGCAGAGTATTTATGCTTAACAAGAGGTCTACACCTAATGTAACTACACCAATTTTCCTTTGTTTTAAAAATCTCCACAGGGTATAATGGTACTCACTGTAGATGCACTTGCCATGGCCTCCACATTTACAGGGGCCGTTTCCTGCCGTTACCCACCAGGGTATCGTGGGTTACCCACACACTCTGTCTCCTGTTGGGGTTATCATCCCAGTGGGTGAATACTCTATGTCACGTAGATCCAAGGTACTGTCTGGTCTGGTTGGCGGTACTGTCTGGTATCTTGTTTACAGTGACATATTCTACCTTAATCTCTCACCATCTCGGCCACCGCATATGTCTGAATACTCATGAGATAATCAAGCAATTTGCCCTGAGGCACACTAGTTTGATCTGCAGCGGCCATGTTGGGAGCTGTAATGCGCATTTCATGTCTGAGCAGAAATGAACGGTTTCCAGCAATTGCTATTTCTCAGTTTGAAAAGCAGGGTGCATTTGTAACATGCCGAGATACCAAACGATAGCTCACCTAAACCAGAATTTACTGCTACAGATTGGGTATTTGTCGACCGGGTACTATCGATAGTAGATTCTGAACTATTTCACAACCGGAGAAAGAGGAGGGTTAAAAGTTATTGTTTTACAAAAATCGAAATGTTTTTCATTTTAAATCTATTCCTGAGTGCAATCTTCATTTGTGTGATTTATAGAAGTTAATACAGTAATCGGTCGTGTATCTGACTGCGGTGGGATCAGATTAAGGGCAGATATGTAAAAAGTTGGATGAATGAATCCTGTTTTAAATACCATTATACACCGCTGTAACAATTACTATATTCACACAATTATTGTTTTGATATTCAGCTTTAATTAGGGAGCTCCTCTAAATCCCTTGTTTAGCAAAATACAAGGTACGACTGCTTGTGACAGGGTAGCTGTCTGCCGCGTGGGTGTGTGCATTTGCTCCTGAGTGACAGGCAGGAGATCGAGACGGAGGTTGAAGTTGATACGCCCCCCGCAGGCGAACAGGATTTATTTACATATCAACACACTGAACAACTCATGTGACACTACCAGCAATGGTAGCGCACAGAGTACATACAATACAGTGTATGAAAACTTTGGTAGGATCTACAATCTCTGAACTAATCTTCTCTGTTTGTGAAGGGTGTCTCTTATTGTAAAACTGAACTGCACGAGATGACGTAACAGACACCCTCCACTCTTCTGTAAAGAGTGTCATCTTGTGCACAAAAAAAACTAAATAAAATGTACCTTACTGGTAACATAAATGCAAACAGGAGAATAAAAACAGCTAACTAGTTAATTATCCTGATTCGTTTAGCAAGAACAGCTTGAGTCAAGAACAGTAACCTGTACGTAAAACATATGATACCAAGAGGCAGCTCTGTTTATGTTGTTGTAATTCTAATTATTACATGTACTAATCTGACCAATCAAATCACTGAGAACCATGCATTTAAATAAAATAGTAAGTGTAATAAATGATTTAATTAAAAGTCATCTTACATCTGCCATTCCCACCCAGTTCATGGTGGTATATGGACTTGGCATTGGGTAAAGTCTAGTGAAAGACGGATAGACCCGGACCCTCCGAGATGAGCATGAACCGGCGGTTTCAGAGCCTTAGAAAGCGCTTTAATTCAGTGGTAACCCCACTGTAACTAACATTTAATTTTAAACAAGTGCTGAAAGATCTGACATTTAATCTAATATTAGCTGTGGTAACTCAACATTTTAGTCTAAAACTAAAATAAACATAATTAGAAAATAAAAAAAAATGATTGTGTACTAGAGACATTAGGACGGGACTCCCGTGGCATTCCCACGGTAGGGGAATACATTTCTCTTTATGTTTGCTTGAATGGATGGAAACGGAAATTACACTTGCAGGAACGGGTGGGACCGGGAATAAAGAGCTTTAAATCTCACGGGAATGTGTGGGAGCAAAACTAAAGGCTGCGGGAAGAGCAGTACAGAACCAAACTTTCGTTTGTCAGACGAGCTACAAGAACTTTAGATGTTGTAATATTAAACCAATCAGTATGAGATGTTGTAAAATTGTGTACTTCTGGGTAGCTAAATATTTACCAAGACAGACACTATAATCCTCCTATCAACGACACTCATTTTAATTGACACACCCATTTAGTGATGTCACTAGCCCACTGTAACAGGGCGAGGTGCCCTGTACATTGTTTTGTTTATTTATTTTAGATCGGGGTCTTCTCCTCCGCCCCTGTGTTTATTTTGTATTGTTTATTTATTTTTATTGTATTATTTTAGATGACGGCGAGCGCCGTATAATTTGTTTAGTGACGGCGTTGCCGTTTGTTTGTTTATGTTTTGTTTAGTTACGTGGATGGGAAGCCCCATCCACGTAGTAATTAATAAACTCGTGCAGATTGTGGCCGAGGGGTAATAGAATAATTAATTGCAAGTTAGTTAAACCCCTCGGCCACAATATAAAAAGGCTGCAGCTCTCTAGCTCGTGGTGGTTGTTGTGAGAGCGAGAGCAACGTGAAAGAACATAGGAACAGTGAAGGCAATCTGCCCAGCCTGACCTTTGTCGTCGTATATTTTGTGTTCATGATTTTGTTTTGTTTACCTGTTTTATTTTCGCTCTGTGAGCAAGTTTCTTTTTGTTAAAACCTTTTATTTATTTTTTGTTATTTGAAAATAAAACGGCACAAGCGCCTTTTAACTGCAGTACCTGCCCTGGTGTCAGTGTTTGTCCGTCCCTGCTTCTGCCGTGACGTCACCGTTCAGTCACCCTGTCACACGTGGTGTCAGAAGTGGGATTACCAGCGCCTCCTGGACTCAGGCAGAAGAGGGTACTGCAGTTTGTTTGTTTTTTCATTCGTTTTTTTCGTTTTTTTTATCACTTGTGGAGAGTGAGGAGGAGGGTGAGGAAGAAGGATGGGAGGAAAGAGGATGGGAGGAAGGAAGAGCTGCAGAAAGCAGCAAAAGCGGCAGCAACAGCAACAGTTGCCACCAGGGGATGTTGGCCCTATCTACCTGATAGATGAGTGGTGCCCTGGTTGTGGGGAGTTTGGGCACACTGTGGCCATCTGCCCCACCCAATACCAGGGAGAGGAGTGGGCTGCCAAAGCAAGCCAGGACCAGGTACCCGGGGAGACCCCAGAAGCGGGAGCTACCAGTTGCGGCCACAAAGCGGGAGAGCAGCTGGGATGCTATCATCCGAGGCGGTCATGGAGGACTGCTGGTGCCCCATCTGCGGTGAGCAGGGGCATTCCCCACTCAACTGTCCTCTCCTGTCAGAGGGGTGCCTGCTGCGCCCATTCCCACCAGCAGAGGGAGAGTGCCTGCTGGTCCCGACCCCATCACCTCCACAGGCCAAGGGAGAAAAGGTGAGGAGGAGGAGGCAGAGAGGAAAAGTGGAGCGAGAGGAAGAGGAGTGGTGCACCAACTGCATGAGGTGCGGGCATGAGGAGCACCACTGCCTGGAGGTCTTCCAAGACACGGACCTGGAGTGGGAGGAGCCCGAACATCCTGCGCCTGAAAGGGAGGAGCCCGAACGTCCTGCGCCTGAAAGGGAGGAGCCCGAACGTCCTGCGCCTAAAAGGGAGGAGCCCGAACGTCCTGCGCCTAAAAGGGAGGAGCCCGAACGTCCACAGCCCAAGAGGGGGGAGTCGGTGCGTCCACAGCCCAAGAGGGGGGAGTCGGTGCGTCCACAGCCCAAGAGGGGGGAGTCGGTGCGTCCACAGCCCAAGAGGGGGGAGTCGGTGCGTCCACAGCCCAGGTACCTGCCAGCAGAGGGAGAGTTCCTGCTGGTTCCACCTCCACCGCCCTGGGAGGACTGTGTGTCGCTCCCACCTCCGCCAGCAGAGGGAGAGTTCCTGCTGGTTCCACCTCCACCGCCCTGGGAGGACTGGGTGTCGCTCCCACCTCCGCCAGCAGAGGGAGAGTTTCTGCTGGTTCCACCTCCACTGCCCTGGGAGGACTGTGTGTCGCTCCCACCTCCGCCAGCAGAGGGAGAGTTCCTGCTGGTTCCACCTCCACTGCCCTGGGAGGACTGTGTGTCGCTCCCACCTCCGCCAGCAGAGGGAGAGTTCCTGCTGGTTCCACCTCCACCGCCCTGGGAGGACTGTGTGTCGCTCCCACCTCCGCCAGCAGAGGGTGAGTTCCTGCTGGTGTCACCTCCACCTCCATGGGAGGACGACGTGTCGCTCCCACCACCACCAGCAGAGGGAGCATGCCTGCTGGTTCTGCCTCCATCGCCGCAACCAGCAGAGGGAGCATGCCTGCTGGTTTCACAGCTGCAGCCTGAAGGGGAGGAGCCCCTGCCGCCTTCGCAGCCTGACGGGGAGGAGCCCCTGCCGCCTTCGCAGCCTGACGGGGAGGAGCCCCTGCCGCCTTCGCAGCCTGACGGGGAGGAGCCCCTGCCGCCTTAGCAGCCTGAAGGGGAGGAGCTCCTGCCGCCCGCAGCCTGAAGAGGAGGAGCCCCTGCCGCCGCAGCCTGAAGGGAGGAGCCCCTGCCGCCGCAGCCTGAAGGGGAGGAGCCCCTGCCGCCGCAGCCTGAAGGGGAGGAGCCCCTGCCGCCCGCAGCCTGAAGGGGAGGAGCCCCTGCCGCCCGCAGCCTGAGGGGGAGGAGCCCCTGCCGCCTTCGCAGCCTGAAGGGGAGGAGCCCCTGCCGCCTTCGCAGCCTGAAGGGGAGGAGCCCCTGCCGCCTTGGCCGCCAGAAGGGGAGGAGCTGCCTCTGCCTCCACCACCACCACCTGAGGGAGAGGAGCAGGAGCTGCCTCTGCCTCCACCACCACCACCTGAGGGAGAGGAGCAGGAGCTGCCTCTGCCTCCACCACCACCACCGCCCAAGGATGCCAGCCTCGCACCGCCCAAGGATGCCAGCCTCGCACCGCCCAGGGATGCCATGCCCGCTCCACTCAGGGATGCCACGCCTGGATCGCCTGGGGCTGCCTGTTGCTCCGCGCTCGCCTGGGGCTGCCTGGTGCTCCGCATCGCCTGGGGCTGCCTGGTGCTCCGCATCGCCTGGGGCTGCCTGGTGCTCCGCGACGCCTGGGGCTGCCTGGGGCTCCGCACGCCTGGGGCTGCCTTTGCTTTGCACAGGGTGCAGGGTACGAGGAGAAGTGGAGCTCCGCTGCCGCCTCTATGGCCAGGGGCTCCCCTCCCGAGTTCACCTCCCAGGGTCGCTGCTGCCGCCGTCGCCTCCCGAGGGTCCGCTGCTGCCGCCGTCGCCTCCCGAGGTCCGCTGCTGCCGCCGTCGCCTCCCGAGGGTCCGCTGCTGCCGCCGTCGCCTCCCGAGGGTCCGCTGCTGCCGCCGCCGCCTCCCGAGGGTCGCTGCTGCCGCGCGCCTGGGGTCGCCGGGGATCCTGCCGCCTGGGGTCGCCAGGGATCCTGCCGCCTGGGGTCGCCAGGGATCCTGCTTCGCCTGGGGTCGCCGGGGATCCTGCTTCGCCTGGGGTCGCCGGGGATCCTGCTTCGCCTGGGGTCGCCGAGGGTCCTGCTTAGCCTGGGGTCGCCGAGGGTCCTGCTTCGCCTGGGGTCGCCAGGGATCCTGCTTAGCCTGGGGTCGCCAGGGATCCTGCTTCGCCTGGGGTCGCCAGGGATCCTGCTTCGCCTGGGGTGGCCGGGCTCTGCTTCACCTGGGGTTGCTACACTGTGGCCGGAGACCCATGAAGGGAGCTGCCGGCCATGAAGAAAGGGGGAGGTCAGGAGACCAGCTCCCCCAGCCGCATTTCCGTGGCAGGAAACGCTGTGGCCAGAGCCTCACGGACGGGAGCTGCCGGCCACAAAGGGGAGGTCAGGAGACCAGCTTCCCCCGCAGCAGTTTCGCTGCTGGAAATTGGGTGGCCGGAGCCCCACGGAGGGGAACTGCCGGCCACAAAGGAGGGGGAGGTCAGGAGACCAGCTCCCCTCGCAGCAGTTTCGCTGCCGGAAATCGTGTGGTCGGAGCCCCACGGAGGGGAAATGCCGGCCATGAAGAAGGGGGGGGAGGTCAGGAGACCAGCTTCCCCCGCAGCAGTTTCGCTGCTGGAAATTGGGTGGCCGGAGCCCCACGGAGGGGAACTGCCGGCCATGAAGAAGGGGGGGGAGGTCAGGAGACCAGCTCCCCCAGCCGCACTTTCGCGCAGGATAGGGTGTGGCAGGAGCCCGGAAGAGGGAGCTGCCGCCACAAAGAGTTGGGGTGCCAGAGATTCCACCCCCAGAAACAACTTGCTTCCCCTCTTCCGGGACTTTGAGACTGAGGGGGAGGTGGCCGTTAGGGCCATGTGTGCGTTGCACAAGGGGATATGTAACAGGGCGAGGTGCCCTGTACATTGTTTTGTTTATTTATTTTAGATCGGGGTCTCCTCCTCCGCCCTGTGTTTATTTTGTATTGTTTATTTATTTTTATTGTATTATTTTAGATGACGGCAGCCGTATAATTTGTTTAGTGACGGCGTTGCCGTTTGTTTGTTTATGTTTTGTTTAGTTACGTGGATGGGAAGCCCCATCCACGTAGTAATTAATAAACTCGTGCAGATTGTGGCGAGGGGTAATAGAATAATTAATTGCAAGTTAGTTAAACCCTCGCCACAATATAAAAGGCTGCAGCTCTCTAGCTCGCGGTGGTTGTTGTGAGAGCGAGAGCAACGTGAAAGAACATAGGAACAGTGAAGGCAATCTGCCCAGCCTGACCTTTGTCGTCGTATATTTTGTGTTCATGATTTTGTTTTGTTTACCTGTTTTATTTTCGCTCTGTGAGCAAGTTTCTTTTGTTAAAACCTTTTATTTATTTTTTGTTATTTGAAAATAAAACGGCACAAGCGCCTTTTAACTGCAGTACCTGCCCTGGTGTCAGTGTTTGTCCGTCCCTGCTTCTGCCGTGACGTCACCGTTCAGTCACCCTGTCACACCCACCCATTCAATTCAACCCCACTGCATCTTGATATCGTTGATTGCAACTAACATGCAGTAAAACTGTAAAATACCTAATTTTAAATATGTCAACCTCAGCAAATAATTGGATTAATTCAACTTATTGGGCGTTCAAGTTGGAGTGAAACTCAAAAGACTGTGGACCTTGAGTTTTTTTTGTTTTTTTTTGTTATCAACACTTTGTGGTTGGCGTTATTCTTGTAATAGGTAATATGACTGTAGTGAATGACATCAAAAAAATTCAACTGGGAACAGGATGAAAATGAAAAACACAAGAAAAAAGGGTAACCCAAAAAAATAGCCTGCCTGAAAGGTATGTCATACAGCAAGAGGCTAAATTAAATCAGTCTCTTTCTTAAATATCACGGGACAGGATAGGACAGGACATTTTTTGACAAGATGGGAATGAAAAAAATGTACAGAACAGTACAGGATTGGAAAGATTGTGGTGGGACAGGATGGGAACAAAAATGACATTGAAACATTTTTCACGTGATGGGATGGGACAGGAAAATTTATGATGGGACAGAACTCAAGTTTCATTCCCATGTCACTCTCTATTGTGCACATTGCTAATACAAACAGAACCATGTTATGTTTGTCTGTCTCAAGAAGTTGACAGCACTCTCTCGCCGCCATGATTTGCAATTTTCTTGATTCTTTTTAAGCGTATTTCATGTCTGAAGTTAAAAAGATGTTATCCCGAAGGTGATTGGCTACTCTTGTAATTACGCTGCATGACTGTAAAATGACCAGTCCCTACATAGGTACTACTGTAAAATGACCAGCCCCAACGTAGAAAATGTGTAGTTCATTTACATTTATTTAGAGCACATTGCATTTTGTGTATTTTGATAGGTCCCAATCAATACTGTACTAAATATTTGAAACACGTACTAAATAACGCGTGTTTGACCCGGGCGACTTTCTGCAGATGTATACACACATACAAAGGGTCTTCATAAACGCGTAATAATTGCACAGTACCGAAAGGTTAACAAAATGTGTATAAAAAAGTGGATTATAGCCAAATGCAATCAAAAACGTATGGTGCTTTTTTTAATCAGCAACCCAAAAATAGGAGCATACTTGTCGGGTGAATGGCATATTACGTGGCGCTCATCGGTGTTCTGGGTGCTCCGTTTCTCCTGGGTCAGTCCCCGGAATATTTTTAGTTTCTAGGGGATGTCGGGTTGTTACAAATAAAAGCCAGGGAGTAAATCACTCTAATCTAAGGCCAATACAACAGATTTCTGAAATACCAGCTTGGAATGTTAGGACAGAAACTCTCTTCTGTCTGTTTTGGTCTTCTAAATGCACAATCTATTGTTAACAAATCGCTGCTAATTGCGGATCAAATTTTAGAATCTAAATTTGACGTACTCCGTGTAACAGAAAACTGGCTGGGCAAAAATAATACCATTGCATTAATTGAAATCTGCCTGTCTGAGTTTGCATCAATACACAACCCCCGGGAGTGTAGACGTGGGGGGGAGTGGCTACTCTGTCACATTCCAGACTTGCTATTCACAAATTAGATAGTATATGCTATACATCGTTTGAGCATATGTTATTTGCTCTATGTTATAGGTCTCTTTGTCTCACCCTTGTCTCATGTCATCCTAGACTTTTGGTTTTGGGGGATTTTAATATGTTGACAACCCTGCTGATGGTCTATCAAAAAATGTCTCTGTTCTTTTGGAATCTTTAAATTTGACACAGTATATTTCTCTTCCAACACACAGTAAAGGACATACCCTAGATTTAGTCATGGCTCTAGGCTTATCCCCTTGCAACATCCTTTTAACTCCACTTAGTTTTCCAGATCACTTTTTGATTTCTTTTAAAATTGATCTACCTTTTCCTGCTGCCACGGTGCAGACTGTTGTATTTCGACCTAGACGTCTTCTAGATCCATTTAAGTTATCTAGTATGGTTACTGACTCTGCACTGTATGTTGTTTTGTCATCATCAATTGACAAGATAGTTGATTTATACAATTCCACCCTTTCCAATATAATTCAGGCAGTAGCACCACTTCACACCCGTACCATTCTCTCCAAACACCTCTCTCCTTGGTATACTAAAGATCTTAAAATTAAGGGACATTGTTTGGAGGAGAAGTGGAAAACATCTGGGCTCTGCATTGACTTTGATATTTGGAAATCACATATCAAACAATATCAGACAGCACTGACTAATGCTAAATATCTTATTTTTTGGGTATTGTCTGCAATATTCTTTGAGCGCTGGATGCGGAAGCAGCTATCTTGTTTGTTTATGTCCGTGTTATGTCTGTGGTGCAGGGTCTATGCGTATTGCTCAGATCCGCCTGCATTTTTTTTTCAGCTTCTCCCGGTTTCTATCGGCCTCACTCGGCCATTGAAAGCTTTTCTCGTCTTTTTCCGGAGAAAAACGACCAGGGACCTGTGCTTGACGTCTTTTTGATGATGTCGAACAGGGTCCGACATCGGGCCGCAAAGGGAAAATTGTAATGTCGGACTTGGTCCGACATAGGACCGGAGGCTGTGTGGTCCAGTGGTTAAAGAAAAGGGCTTGTAACAAGGAGGTCCCCGGTTCAAATCCCACCTCGGCCACTGACTCATTGTGTGACCCTGAGCAAGTCACTTAACCTCCTTGTGCTCCATCTTTCGGGTGAGACGTAATTGTAAGTGTCTCTGCAGCTGATGCATAGTTCACACACCCTAGTCTCTGTAAGTCGCCTTGGATAAAGGCATCTGCTAAATAAACAAATAATAATAATAATAGTAAAGGGTTAAAACTGATACTGTAGACCACAGAATCTTACTGGAGAGAATGCATAATCTTACTGGAATTGGAGGCATTGCCTTGGAGTGGCTTTGCTCATATTTATCACACCGGCACCCATTTGTTTCTTTGGGTCATTCATTTTCTGAAACTGGTGATGTGAAGTACGGAGTTCCACAAGGCTCTGTTTCTCGTATATATGCTCCCCCTTGCATCCATCATTGCTAAATACAACCTTGGATTTCACTGCTATGCTGATGACACACAAATACACTGTTCATTTCCCACTAAATCAGAAATGGCAGTTGCTGTTCTGTCTCAGTGTTTGAGTGATCTCCAAGCATGGGTGACTGTTAATTATCTGAAAATTAATCCACAAAAGACAGAGGTGCTGTTGGTTGGCTCCAGGCACAGTTCGGCTAAATCGCCTTGTATTAATATTCCTTTTGATGGTCATTTTTTAATCCCTCCAAGAGTGTAAAAAATTTGGGAGTTATTATGGATTCTGAATTGTGTCTGGATGCCCACATTAGTTCAGTAGTTAAGATGTCTTACTTTCAGCTGCGTAATACAGCTAAATTGAGACCAATCTTGTCTGACAAAGATGCTGAAATGTTGGTGCATGCTTTTGTGATGTCTAGCTTGGCTCTGTTTTCTGGCCTACCGGACTCTACATTACAGAGTGCTTACTAACACGCATCGCTCACAGCACATCACTCCTGTTCTCAAGTCATTGCACTGGCTTCCTATTAAATTCAAATTTTAAGATCCTGGTTACTTACTTATAAAGCCCTTCATGAATCTGGGCCTTTGTATCTGCAGGATCTGATTGTACCTTATACTCCCAGTCGCACTCTACGGTCAACAAGTGCTAATCTTGTGCTGATTCCTCGCAGTCACTTAAATTCAAGAGGAGGAAGAGCTTTTAGTTGTTGCGAGCCTTGTCTCTGAAACTCTATTCCAAGTGATATCAGAGGTGCAGCTACAATTGAATCTTTTCAGTCAGGTTTAAAGACCTATCTGTTTTCACGTGCTTACTGTCAGGCTGGGCTGTTAGCCATTTGTTTTTGGGTCTTGTTGTAAAGCACCCTGGGATGCTTCGCATGAAGAGCGCTATATAAGAGCAAATTCTATTGTATTGTATTGTATTTTTTTTTATTAAAGCTGATCTGCCTAGGGGTTGCTGTACTGCTTTTTCATCTAACCTGAATAAAACATGCAACAAACAGATCTTCCAGTTAGACGCTACAATTTCGAAGTTAGAAACGGAACAAAAATGCAACTTCTTGGAGAGTAAAGAAAAACACCTAGCCACTTTAAAGAGTGTGTATAAAAATCTTACCAGCATTAGGGCAGAATTCCTGGTACACAACACAAAACAGCTCTATTATGAGCATGCAGAACCACCTAGCAGATTACTTGCATTACGATTAAAACAATCCGAACACCTACTGTAGCTTCAATTGAGGCAATCAGGGACAGCAATAATGTTCTACTTTCTAAACCACAGCAGGTTAACAAAGTCTTTCAGGAATTTTATTCACAACTTTACACCTCTGAAGCTGGTGTAGACTTGGCTAAAATTGAGGAATTTCTAAACCCATTGGAATTGCCTCATTTAACTGCAGAACAGGCTGAGCTCTTGAATACTCCTTTATCTTTGCATGAGTTGGAGGCAGCAGCTCGAACTATGCAGAAGCGAAAGTCCTCTGGGTTGGATGGCTTTCCTCCTGAGCTGTTGCTGGCAGTATGGGATCAAGCTGGATCATTAATCCTCAACTCCATACATTTTTCATTGCAAAATGGCTCTTTACATAGAGATCAGAAATCGGCATTGATTTCGTTGCTTGTTAAAAAAGGAAAAGACCCTTTAGAATGTGCTAGCTACAGGCCCCTTTCACTTTTAAACTCAGACCTAAAATTATTTGCAAAGGCTCTCTCTAGGCAGTTGGAGAAATGCATAGGTAACCTAATACATCTTGATCAGACAGGTTTTTTGAGGGGCTGCCTTGCTTCAGACAACATGCGGCGTCTTTCATATTTTAGACCAAGCCCCGCATCAATTTGTCTCTTGCGCTATATTCTCTCTGGATGCTGAGAAGGCATTTGATCACCTAGAATGGAATTACCTGTGGGCAGTTCTAGAACGATTTGGCTTTGGTCATTCCTTTATCAATATGATCCGCACCTCATACAACAACCCTACTGCATGCATGCAGACCGGGTCAGTGTTATCCCCCCAGTTTGCACTTGGCAGAGGTACTCAACAGGGATGTCCTTTGTCACCATTATTATTTGTCCTTTCATTAGAACTGCTGGGACAAGCTATTAGACAAAGTACCAATATAGCTCCCATCACTATACAGAGCTCCAAGCATCATATATCACTCTATGCTGATGATATACTTTTGTTCCTATCTGATATTTCCAATTCAGTCCCCAATGCATTAAATGTATTTAATAATTTTGGTATACTCTCTGGATATAAAATAAATTGGTCCAAATCTATTTTTATGCCTTTGAACCCTATCGCTACAAGAACAGGTCTCACATATTTGGGCATTAAGATATCTCCTAAAATCACAGCAGATTTGACTAGATGGTCTCCATTGCAGGTTACATTACACGGAAGGATCTCCATTATAAAAATGAATGTACTTCCTCATATTCATTTCCTATTTTATATGATCCCCATTTCACTCCCAAAAATGTACCTGGAACAAATCAATAGAATTATAACAGGTTTTATTTAGAAGGGTAGGCGGCCAAGAGTTCGGTTGACTACTTTACAAGGCTCTAAAAGATTGGGCAGCCTGGCTGTACCCAATTTAAAATATTACTACTGGGCTTTTCAATGAAGGGTATTTAAAACATGGTTGGACTCAGGGGCATCAGATTCATGGTGACCAACTGAGGAATCCTTAGTTAAGCCAATCAGACTTCAGGATCTTTTATTTTCAGCTCCTAAGGGCAGGACTATCTCTCTTCGAATGAGCCCAATCATTCCTTCCAGATTAGATATCTGGAAGAAAGTTAACTGATTTCTTGGCAACTCCCCAAAATGTCATAAGTTCTCACCTATTTGGAATAATCCCTTTTTATTGACAGGATCCCAGCCTTTTACTTATCCAGGTCCACCAGAAATATACATGTTCTTAGCGATGTCTTTGATGATAATGGTCTTTGTATGTTCCAGGACCTCAAGGACACTTACTCGCTCCCTGGTTTTTCCTATTTCATGTATCTCAGACTCCGCTAAGCCCTCCATGTCTATGGGGTGCCATTGGACACTGCGTTACCTGTCCACCTGGTAGCTGATATTCTTGCCTCAATAGTCACCACAAGAGGCTTAGGCCCTGTTCACACTATGCCTTTAAACCGTATTAGTTGCATTTAAGCCGGCTTAAAAGTGCTAAATACGGTTTGCGTCCACACTACGCAGCATTTAATACCGTGCTTTCGAGAGCGGACTCGAGACCACCTCAGGAGGTAGTCTCGAGTCCGGTTCTAATTAGATCGCATCAGGTAGTGCGGTTTATCAGAAGTGTGGACGCTGTAATACCAAACTACATTTTTTTGTGTATCCTCCAATATCCCAAAATGCTTTGTGGTATGTTTGGCGAAATACTCAGAGCAGGCGCCTGAAGGACTTGCTATCAGTGTACACTCCGCACTAGGAATTCATTTTTATGCTTCAAAAAATCTGTCAGGACATCTCTGTTAAACTAGTGGGGAAAATAACAAAAACACAACGTTAAATTAGGCGACTGCAAAAATGAAATGCGAGTTAAAAGTAGGATCGGTGATGAACAAATTACGTAATTTGTCAGCTCTGCTTGAAATAAAATTAAGAGGACCAGAATTAGGCTCAGGCAAGATATGAAGGTAAAAACAAAGATTGTTTTGTAATTAACAGCTTTTTCTGAGTTTAATTATTAAACAGAATCAGCTCAACTTGTTTTAAAGGGACTTCACCTGATTAAAAATAAAACCTGAAAACTTCAAGTCCTACTTGTGTGTGTATGTTCGGATTTACTTTTTCCGCAATACTTGTTATATTTCATTTATGCAATATGGACCTCTGTTAATATGGGGCTGTGGCGGAGTGTCCCGCCCGTATATATTTATTTATTATTATTTATATTATTGTTTGCGGCGCGGATAACAGCGCTGCGTATTGTTTTTATATTTGAAACCCCATGAGGATGCGTGGCTGATCAGCTACTGATTATTTAACTAGCTGACAGTCACGCATCCTTACCAAGCGATGCAGACTGTGGCGAGGGGTAATAAGATAATTAACAGCTAGTTAACCCTCGGCCAGAGTATAAGAACCTGCAGCTGTCCGTGCTGCGGGGTTGAGTGTAGAGAGGAGAGTACGGGGAGCGGAGAGAGAGAGCGAGGAGAATATAACAAACAATGGCTATAATAAGATATACTTGTTTCTGTTTATTCGTTTGGCCCTTGTGTCCTTTGGTTTCTGTTTTGTTGTTTGTTTAAATCTTTTATTTTGTTTTGTTTATTAATAAATGCGCTGACCGCAGTTGCGTTCAGTTTTCACCCGCCATCCATTGTTTTGGTTCAGTTACTTCCTGGTCCGTGACGTCACCACACCTCACCACTGCAAGCCATCCTGCCACAGGGGCATAACACATTATTTTAAAATAAAATACAGTGCCTAGTGAGATACTATCGTATTAACTAACATGACTAAACATGAAACGGTACTTCAGTGTGGACGCTTTGAGCTGTATTAATTAGAGCGGTTTAGAGTGCGGTTATGTAGTGTGGACAGGGCCTTAGTATCCTCTCTATATAATTTTTTTCTTTCATCCAATACCAGCCCCCTTCCAGTTGCCACCATATGGGACAGAGAGCTAGATAACTGGGTGGCAGTCCTGATTGGGATGCAGTTATGATTTCCATTACATGAGAGTAGATGTTAAAACTTCATGCTGATTTGAACTTGGCTCTCGCCAAGATAAGCACCACCTAAGACGTAGCTTCACAGTAAACTAATGTGATCCATGTGTCTCCATCCATTTGCGCTTCCTTCCATATGATGATGTAGATATCCTTCTGTCTGGTGTTGATGGCTGAAGTGTAATGTTGGCTCCAGGGATCAGCTTATTGCCTCCCTAGCGCATCAGCACACACAACGGCTGCGATGCTGGCTCCGGGGATCAACCATAGTGCGGTCTCCCCAGCGCATCAGCATGACAACCGTCTGGATTGAGCTAAGTAGGGTACCTCTCTGGGGTCTTCAAGTGGGCACCTTCCATCCTCGGTGTTTCGTCGACTAGCCCACGACACCTCAAGAGGGCTTGACGGTGATTCTGGCGTCCCAGCATCACCCTCTCCGTCCCCACTCAACTCAGCCCAGCTTACTTACCTGTACATCAGCGTTTCTTTCTTTCTATTGTGCTTGAGATCCCCAGCCAGAATCTTTCCGTCTCAACCACAGCCAGTTGCTGCTCCTCTCTGCTGCTTCAGATAAGTTCTTCACTGTGCGACGCAACTCTTGGCCGTTGAATCCTACATCTCTGAGAAACCGGGTTGTAGAGTGTGCCACAAATCCTTGACAACCCACTTCCACTGGGTAAACCCAGACTCTCCATCCTCGCTGTTCCGCTTCAGTGGCTAGTTGAGCATACCGCAGTTTCTTCCTCTCATACGCCTCATCTACAGCATCCTCCCATGGCACTGTTAACTCTACCAGGTGAACAAGGCGTGCTGATCCAGACCACAAGACAATATCTGGTCGAGGGTTAGTGGTGGCAATCTCAGGTGGAAAAATAAGCCGTTGACCAACATCTGCCAGCATTTTCCAGTCTCTAGCAGCTTCCAGTTGTCCTGGGCGAGGACTGGTTTTAACACCTTTTCTTGGTGGTTGCTCTCCTGGGCGGAGGAATGTTGTTTTTTGTGTGTAATGTTTTGATGGAACAGGTGGCAACTTATTGGTCATGTTACGCTTGTCTTCCAATGCTAAGGCCAAACATCGCAGCACCTGGTCATGGCGCCAAGTAAACCGTCCTTGGCTAAGAGCCACCTTACATCCTGTCAAAATGTGCCTTAATGTTGCAGGTGATGAACACAAAGGACATGAGGGATCCTCTCCTACCCAGAGGTTTAGGGTCTGTGGTGATGGGAGAACATCATATGTTGACCTTATAAGGAAACTGATCCTGCTCTGTTCCATTGACCATAGGTCTTGCCAGCCAATCTTGTGTTGTTCCACACTCTCCCATCTCATCCATTTTCCCTGCTTGGCCTGGGAAATGGCCTTTATACACCTCATCCTCTCCTCCTGCTTTTGCACCTCGTTGACTACCAGCTTCCTCCGTTGAGCTGGGGCTGCCTTGTGCCATGTAGGAGGAGCTGAACTGAGACCAAGACCCCCTCTTCCATGCTGAACTTGCCCCATGATATCACCAATTCGAAGGGCAGCCTTTGCATCCTCCACAGCTTTCTTTGCCGCCCACTTTCTTCCAGTTTTCAACACAGGTGCTGCCTCCCTTACGCATTTGTTGCGTGACTCTACTAATGTCATTTCCAGTCGGACCAGTATGGGACAATGTCTTTTCGTCCTCAAAAAATCTAGCACATTAGTTAATTCACTTTAAATTAGTGCATAGAATATATGCAACACCATACCAGTGATACCAGATGAAGATCGCTCAAGACCCTCTCTGTCATAAATGCACTTAGGATGTGACCGGAACATATTTACATGTGTTCTGAAATCGGATGCTTCTGGATATATGTGGCTAATGTGCTTTCTGACGTGACTGGTGTGAAAGTGCCGCTGAGTCCCCGACTGCTCCTTCTCAGTGACGACTCCCAAATTAACGTTAACCGTCAGAATCGTCGAATTTTGTTGGCAGGCCTAACAGCAGCTAAAAAGTCAATCTTACGAGGTTGGATGGAGATTGAGATACTCTTAGATCGCACTTGGTTGTTTTTATTTACAAATATTGTGCTACACCATGCCAGTGTAAAAACTGTAACTGCATGGTCAGATGCTTTTTCTTACCTCAGAAATGTGCTCAATTAGCCCCCCCCTTTTTTATAATATACATGTATGCATACATATAATATATGATTATTATTATTTTGGATTATTTATTAATTTTGTATTCCTGTTACTGTATTACTTTGTACATTTTAGAGCTCCCACTAATTGTTTGCATCTATTTGAAAAAAAACTGATCTGCCTTTTCCTGCTGAAACTTTGCATTGTTTCTCATGTTTATCTGATGTATTGATGCAAGAAAGTAACTCTAACTATTTTAATATTATGAGTTTGTCTGTGGCAGTGTCTGGCACACATGCAGTTTTTATTCATGGATTAGACTTTCTTGAATCGTCATACATTTTTATTTTTATTTCAGTATTTAATCCAGTACCTCTTTAGTTTTCATTAAAATACGTATGTTAAACATGTATATATTTTTGTATAGTGTATATACAGACAGAAGTGTACTATATAAGGTCATTTATTTGAAGTATTTTCCATTTACACAAATGTTTTTCACAGTCTCATGCACATTAATGTAGTCACAAAAAGCAACTGCGCTCTTCAAAATGACCTGTCTGATTGGAAACAAATATTCCCAATATATTTAACAATTTTACATGTTTGTGTTACCCTTGTGTGCTCTTTCTTGGACATAATACCCACTTAATAAGAGGTTAGAACTGACTAAGAATGTTTCAGGACCATTGTGGGAATAGGGACTAAATTTGTTCAAATTTATAGAGGCCCCACAGCCATTATGAAGCATAGTCATGACGGTGCTATAAATTTGATTTAATCTAGGCCTAAGACTAAAAAATGATTATATGGTTGATCTTTTTAAAGACTTATTGCTTTGATTAATTAAATGCAGTCTGACATGAACAAACCTTTTATGGACTGTTGTTAAAGCACCTGTTTAAAAACAGCATGGAAAGCCACCATATTTCTGTGAAATTTCTACATAAAAATTAATGTTAGATCTTTTCCCTTTTAATTAAAAAAAAAACATTCTGATTGCTACAGCTGGCAAACAAAACTGACATTTTTGTTTTTATTATTCTTCACAATAAAAATTGTAAACAGACTGAAATCATTAACTTTAACAAAAAACACTTGGGTATTTCGGATCACAGTATTAGTTTTTACTGAAACATAAGTTATATTTTTAAACAGGACTGTGGCAATTGTTTGGATTTTGTTGATTATGATGTTTGATTTTTTTAAATAGCTTTATTTACACATAATCGCAAACTTCTTATACTGTTAGAACGATTATATGTTCAGGAACATAGATAAAACATTATTTTTGAATAATATTAAGGGATTGAAGAGATTTTTAACCGATTGGAATGCAGTGTTTTTAAGGATAGGCCTCCCATGATGCTTTGCAGGGAGAGTATATAAAGGGAGTGGCTGATGTGCTTGTTTTAGTTCAGTGTGTATTTGAAATTGAAAGAGAACAGAAGGATTGAGTGGACAGATTAGTTAGTGTGATTTTGTACTTGTTTTTAAGAGAAGCTAGTAAAAATCTATTTTAATAAAGGGAAGTTGTTTTTATACATAGTTATGTGGTACAAAACATTTCAAATATACAAGGTTTTTTTCTAAAACACATTGCAGGACTTGTTTCTGTGCTGTTGATTGTATAACAGAATGACTTCAAATTTTTGTTTCATATGTTCAATCATTTTAATCAAGTGAAACAGTTTTGTAAACGCTGCCAAATACTACATCGTTCTCAAATTTAAAAAATTTAACTACGCTCCTGGACTGCTCTTGCTACACCAAGAAATTCAGAAAATGTTTAAACCTTTGACGTAAAACCTACACTTCTTGGGGACACTTGGCATACCAACCATAATTCAGCAATTATAATAATTGAGACTTCAACAATTACTTTAAAAATTGATGCATGATCCTGGGGGAAAATGCTCCCTTAACAGTTAGAACTCTTATGGTGACTATTTTAGAAATGACTCATTCTCCAAGAAGTTCTTGTCACTGTTTTGATGATTTCTCTGAAACCCCACCCTTATTCAAAGCACTGTGCTTGCCTTTTAGTTTTTATCAGATAACGATTTGGAGCCCTGACCTTAAAAGAATAAAACGTGTTTTTATTCCACATTAACACATCATGAAAATGTCAGAATAGAACCCCTGTCGTGGCTTTAAATTAGAAAAAAGTGCTAACAATCTAAATGCTAACAATCAGCTATGTACAGAACAGTATGGAATTGTACATCTATGAATGGGTATACATGCACCTTCATCAGTGGTCTCTCCAGCTGAGGCATAAATTAAATTAAAAAATAAATAAATAAATAAAATGTTAATTTTCATTGTTTGGCTCCTTTTTGCAGTTGTGAACTCAGTCTTCAGAGAACAGGAGGGGTGTTTCGCAGCCACTCTAGGACAAATAAAATCCCAATGTTCAAATAGAAAATATGTTTCTAGTATGGAGACAACAGACATCTGAAGTGATATCACAATTGAGAAATTTCACAGTGAAAAATAAATGGTTATTTTTAATATCTGGCTCTGCTCTCTGCTTAAGATCGCCCACACTGCATTCCATGCCAATGGTGCCTCATTTGATTAGGGTTTCTGCTAGGCCCTAGTGGAGACAGCTATACTAACTAGCAGTGGTGTACGGTGGGTTTTCTAGTAGGGCATGCAGTAATATATGAATGTAACTCTAGAATTTAGAAAAAAAAATGATATACAGGTAGTGGACAAAAAAATGGAAAAACCAATGTAAAGTCACTTAATAGGTCATTGGGCTACTATGGTATCCCGCTCTGTGGAGTTTTCGGCGGACCGTTTTTGATGAAACTGGCTGCTCGCACCCCAGGTTGAAATTTGCAGTCAATTGATCTGCAGTTGCTTGCCTGTTTTGCCTTGCACTTCGAATTAATGTACAGATATCATGATCCTGGAGTATGCGCTTTCGCCCACTGTTGCCCTTTGCTGATGATGTCTTTCCCTCGGAGTTCTATGCTGACATCACCTTAGACACCGTTGCTTGTGAAACATCAGCAAGTTGAGCTGTCTTGGTCACTGAAGCGCCTGCCAAACGCGCCCCAACAATCACCCCTCTTTCAAAATCACTGAGGTCTCCTCTTGCAGCCATGCTAGCCATAATTATAGGCAACCAGGCCTGTCCAGCATTTTTATACATGACTCTAAGCATGCTGGGATGTTTACTTCCTTAACGCATGAGCCACACCTGTGTGGAAGCCCTTGCCTTCAATATACTTGGTGTCCCTCATTTACCCAGGTGTCTCCATTTTTTGTCCACTACCTGTAGGTTTACTCACCCTATTTTACAGACGAAATCCAGCATAAGTTCTTTCCTTACAAATTCTTCTATAACAGTGTCAAAAAAGCTCTCCCGACTTTTTAGCTTGCCAAGTGGTGTGTGTTTTCTCCACCACCCCCCCCAAATTGACATAACGGCCAGTCCTGACAGAGGTGATTTGATATTTAAAAGTGCAACACCAAGGTTGTTAACGTTGAACTAGTACGCATGCTATTCTCACGCAGCATCACTTGGGCTGTATTATCCTCGCGTTGCTGTGACATCACTCCAGTGAGCAGTTCCTATTCAAAGTGATAGACGAGTCATGCAAAGCGATTAATACACATTAAATACACATACATTATATATATGAATAAAGAATGTGTGCACCAAGCCTAATCATTGGATAAGTGGATAATAAGGTACAGAGACCCCTCCCCATACATTCCCACAATCTGATACTCCCAATAACATGGACTACATAATGTTGGTAACAACTTTCACAATTGAACAACTGTTTTTTCCCCAGACAGTCGTCCATCTCGTATCCGCCTGCGGTGGGACCAGAGTAAGGGTGTATATGTGAAAAGTCGGATAAATGTAATCCTGTTTTAAATACTACTTATACACAGCTGTAACAATTAATATAAATCACATAAGCTTTTGTTATGGAGCTCCCCTAAATCCCTTGCTTAGAAGGATACAGGGTATTAGTGCTGTATACACTTACATTCGTTTCTGCTAATTTACATAGTAGCACAATGCACAGGTTTAGGGGAAAAAACTGCAAGTAGTGTCCATTTGCTCAAAAAAATGTGCAGTACTGTACTTTACATGTGTTGGAACAAAAAAGTCTTGAATGCGGGTTTGTTTGAAGCTTCCCTTTTTAGCTGCCGTGGGTGTGGGTGACATTGCTGAAGAGCTTGATCATGGCAGATACACAACGGATAACTATTTGGAAAAATGTCACGGGTGACATACGGACCTCCACTGTTTCATCCCCTGCAACGGATTAGTATCAAAAGTTCCAATCAAGTGCTGGCAAAATGAATATGTTCAAACTAAATGATGCAGCCAATGGCTGTATATATTCTCTATGGCTGACAAATAACAATCGTCTATTGATTTGATTTGGGTCCAGATCAAGGAGTGAATTGTGCCTGGATTTACTAGGGTGGGCGAAGCAGGCATCTGGCACTTTTTTATTGTATGGTATGGTATGGTATGGTATGGTATGTATGTATGTATGTATGTATGTATGTATGTATGTATGTATTTTTTCTGCCTATGGAGAGTTCTGTTTAGAGTGCTCTGTGCTGCTCATGAACTTTTTATTTATTTATTGTTATTTATTTATTTATTCACCTCTTTTACAAGGGTGTCCTGGCTAGATAACCACCGAACAGTAGCAGTAAATACAGCATACATTTTACAAAACCAAGCAAGTGTCTACAAGGCATACTTCAGTGATTCACATAAAACACAACTTTAAAAATAATAAAACATCAACAACATGTCAATGAGGCATCAGAAACATTTACAAATTTGCTAATTTGTGATATCTACCCTTTTAAAATAGACATAACTTTAGCCATTATTCTATGTTTTATCTGGTAAATTTTGGCTACCAATTAGAGGCAAACTCATATCCATAATTGTCCAACTCATTCCATTCCAGAGGCGCACTATAGCTGAAGGCAGTTTGACCAACACAAGACCGTCTCCCTGTTACTGGATAATTAAGTGTAAGGCTGTATCTTAAATTATACTTGGCTATATTTGCCTGTAGCATCAAATCAAGATATCCTGGTGACAAGCCTATTCCAGTTTTACACACCAATAGTATCCAGTGAAGCTGTCTTCTGTAATCCAATGAAATCCACTTTAAGGATGCAAGTAACTGACCAGTGATGAGTCTGAGGTTGACACCCTAATACAAATCTGGCTGCTTTATTCATTAATTGTTCAACACAGGCATGCAAGTACAAGGTATCACCATAATCAAACAAAGGAAAAATACAGCTCTTAATAACTCGGTTTACACTTTTTTAAGCTTAAAGTTTTTTTTGCTGTCGATAAAGAAACCCAAGTTTTTTTGTGCAATTTTCTTTTGAAGTAGTGGAAATATGCAAATCAAACTTTTTAGCAATGGATCTAACCATATCCCCAAATATATGTCCACCCCACCTCAAGAGTCTCCCCAGTCAGTGGTTTTGAATACTTCATTCATGTTTCAGACTTGAGTTTAGATCCAAAGAACATTACCTTAGTAATTGGTTGGTTGGTTTGTGGTGGGGTTGTGTGTGGGTTATTTTTTTTTTTTTTTTTTTGTATTAAGAAGTAGCTTTAGCTTGCCAAGTGAAGTTTTTCTACTACATCTGTGCCAGAGCATCCAAACACATAAAGCACTGTTATCTGCATAAAGATGACAATGAACTCCAATCCCCTGACAGACATTATCAATATACAATGAGAATAATGTTGGGCCCAAAACAGAGCCCTGCGGTACACCTTTTTCAATCTCTAAAATTGAAAATAATTTACCCCCTCCCTTAAGTGTTGTTTCCTATCATTGAAGTAACCACAGAACCAATTTACAGCTTTATCAGATAGCCCCAATTCCCCCAGTCTCTCACATAATAACAAGTGGTCTACAGTGTTGAAGGCTTTAGACTAGTCAATAAAGACAGCAACTGCCACCTGCTTCCTATCCAAGGCACTTGCGATGAACCACTTTGGTCACTGCTGTTATTGTCCCATGACCAGATCTAACAGGTTATTTGATAAACACTTTGACCCAGTATAACTTTCTCCAAGCATTTTACCAATACAGACAGCAACAATATTGGTCTATAATTAAGATCCATCTTTATGTACTGGCACAACATGTGCCAGTTTCCATAGTGTAGATAAAGGACCTGTATTTAGGGATAAAGTAAACAAATGTGCCAAAGGATAGGAGATAATATTTCAAGTAGTATGGTTCCAGTTGGTCTGCTCCACAGCCCTTCAAAGTATCCCATCTTTTTAATAGCTCTCAAACAGTTGAAGGTAAGACCATTACAGAAATCAAACATATTAGTACCAAGTGCTGCTGCACCATTAGAAGAAGACGTAGAGGTTAGATTATCAAGAAGGTCACCCTTACAAGCATCTTTATAAGACTGTATACGTTCCGTTTTACTAACATCAATATTTTCATTATTAAAAAGCTCACAGTTAAATGCAGTACTGGCTTGGATGAAGTACCAGTTAAAAGCATGAACATTTCCTAGGCCCTGAACTTGTTCAGCTTCAGTATTAAGGTCTTTTGGTATGCTGCCTGTAGGACCCACACCACCAAGATCCCGAACCGCAGACCAGAACTTCTTTTGGATGTTTTCTAAAAGGTTATTAAAATCAATAGCCTTGCTACTTTTTTAGTTAACGAGGTACACTGGTTTCTAAGTTGCTTAAAAAGAACCCAGTCCTTTTGCTGACCACTTAGTTATGCCCTCTTCCATGCCTGATCTCTATTCTCATACAGAGTAAGTAACTCTGATGATCCATGGAGAGCGCTGACCACGCACCAGACATTTAAGTGGTGCATGTTTTGTTAACAACCTCAATAAACATACTGTGAAACAAACCTCAGTCCTCCTCTACTGAGGGGACAAGCTCAGTTATATTCCGGCTTAGCATATTCAGATCTTGCAGGAAAGTCTGTTCACTGAAATGCTTAAGTTGTCTCCTCTCAATTATTCTAGGTTTCAGTTTCTGAGCTTTTAAGCTTTCTGGCACAATTACCTCATGATCACTCAACTGGCCAGATACCAAGCCTGCTAACCAGACCTTTCTTGGGGTGTTTGTGAATATTAAATCAACAGCTGTTGCTTTTCTAGGATCTTTAGAATTACACCTAGTAGGTATGTTTTATGAGTTGACTTTAGCCATGTTCTTCACTCAGTGTTTTAAACTGTGTACTTTTCCCTGACCAATCCAAGTTAAAATGCCCAATGATAAATAACTCATGTTTTAAACTGAGAGATTGACTGGGCATTAGCAGCAGGGTGGCGATAACAAGCAGCAAAAGCAGTGTGTGTTTTGGCTTGTTCAGCAACCATGCGGCAAAGCAAAATTAATCAAAAAAAAAAAACGAAAAGAAAAAAAAAAACTTGAGGATCTGAGGTCAAACTTTCCATGTCAGGCTGATGTGGAATAAAATCTCAGTTTGGGATTTCCACATGTTGGATTAAGATTTGGTGCACTTTGAAACGATTCATGTCAGATTGATTTTGAATAAAAATTTAGCTTCAAGTCGTGATTTGTGCTTTCTGTACTGCGTTTAAATTATTTAATGAATAGGATAAAGCAAAGGCAGAATACTGCATACATGAGACGAACAGGTACACGCAATTCTACTTTTATATTCAAAACCATGATTTTATTCTTGCATGATATAATGGTGTTCTATATATTGTGACATCCTTTTTACTTCTATGTTTAAATCCTGTATTCAAATTAACATTAGTTTATGTAAAGTAATATTTTATAGGTATTAGTTTAGTGGATATGTGTTATGTTTAATTTATATTTTTACTTTTGGCCATGTATTTACACACTTCACATGTACTATTGCAAATATTTGTAGAACCTATTCTGTCAATTTTATTTTATAGTTTTGTGAACTAAAATGTCACCTAAATTAGCTACAACTGGGGCCTTTAAATACTTTTCAATTTTTCTGAATCATGTAGAATCCTCAAGTGTTTCCAAACTATTTTTGAAATATTAGGCAAAAGTTTAGAGTAAGTCATTACTAATGGGAGTCTCTTTTTTTTATCCACTTTTCTTAACTCAGATTTAACTTAAGATTTGTTTAATTCATTTCTTTGTTTTACATAGTAACTTTCTATTGAGCATATTCTTCGTATTCTTATTGCTAGACCCTTTGGGATTGCCCTTTTTTAAGATGATTACTTTCATTTTTATTTTTGCATTTGAGTCGTTCTGCATACCCCCTGTGACCCTTAGAGATACCCCCAGTTGAAAACTCCTGTTCTATATTGATCTCAAAACGTCTGTGATGGCGCAAAATGGGCTTTTGCAGCGGGTCCATGGCACAGGTTTTTTTTTTAGTGCTACTCTTTTTCAGACTTTGCTTTCCTTTGTCTTTCTGTCGCCCTTTTAGATTTCATGTTTGTATAATCAATGAAAAGTAGACAGTCTAAGCTTTCTGACAGTGTAGGCCCTACTACTTGGACATACAGAAAGGTGGAAAAACCTAAGATTTTCAAAACCTAAACCAATCAGGGCCGACGCCAGACTTACAGTATTTGCTATTGAAGGTGTTTATAATGCATCGTCATTTAAACCAAGAGCTAATCGTGCTTGGTTAGATATTAGAGCAGTAATATTATACACGCTTTGAAAATCATCAAGCTCGTCATTTTGGAATAGTGAAGTAGGGAGGGCAGAGCAAGCTTCACCCTGGGGCTTTTTAACCTCCAAAATATGTAGTCAATTATTGCAGCACAGGGATAATATTTTCTTTTATAGACCAATGCACCACACTTTAAACAAGCCTTTAATAATTTTCAATTTATATAGTAAACAAAGCCCATGCATTTAAGTGGCACATACGCATTTATCTGCAATACAGAGTTAGAACATAAGAAAGTTTACAAATGAGAGGAGGCCATTCAGCCCATCTTCCTCGTTTTGGTTGTTAGTAGCTTATTGATCCCAGAATCTCATCGAGCAGCTTCTTGAAGGGTGTCCGCTTCAACAACATTACTGGGGAGTTGGTTCCAGACCCTCACAATTCTGTGTAAAAAAGTGCCTCCTATTTTCTGTTCTGAATGCCCCTTTATCTAATCTCCATTTGTGACCCCTGCACTGCCAGAACTGCTGTGCCAATGCCATGCCAACCTGCCAGTTTGCTCACCAGTGAGAGGTGTGTTTTAAGAGGCTTGCTTGTATGTGTAAAACTTTGACCTTTTCAATTTTAAAACCACAATCTAGCTTGGAAGAATTTCTTCATTGGTACAGTGTTTTGTATATTTTATTATTTTTAATTATGAAGGCTCAAAGTCAGTAGAGGACAAAACTCAAATCCAAGATGTCCACCAGGATAAAATTGTTTAACCATGCTAAATCTACTAAGTCTCAACCAAGATGGATAGCAATTTAGGACACTGCAGTGATTTCATAGAAGACATTCTAGATCAGAGACTCAAAGGAATGTTATGCTTTCGAATTCACGTAGTCTCGAGTCCCTCATTTATATCCTGTACAGGTGAACAGCTTCCCAATACCTGGCACACACAGGTTAAGACAAAACATACTGTAAAGACCAACTGTCATGCCTAAATTGCGTCATTTTTCCGAAATAAGAAACGTTTCTATTTTAATTTGACAGAATAAGCATTGGTTTATTGAACATGCCCAGAAAAAATGCTGCTTGCCAATAAAACACAGATGGTCATCACAATTACACACTGCTTGAAAGGTTAAAAAAAAAAAAAAAAAAAAATCAAGTGTTTTATTGGATTATCGCCTAATGCAATCTGAAACGTCAACAGGAGGCTATGATAAACGATGAAGCTTAGTGCAAAATCAAGTTAGTTATCGTGTTCAACGTGTAATGTCTCAAACTGATACAATCTGTGCATAACAGCCCCACCTTTTTGCAACAAAGACCCTAAAAACCTCAAATATAGAATTAAAACAAGCTGTATTATCCTCTTTATACCACCAATCACAGAACAATTCTAGGTGGGTCAATGACAGACCCAAAGAAGGTGATGACAATCCTGTTATCAGTCCTGATAAAGACCCTGTCTCTCAGCCCTTCATTTGCATACAATCTGATAATCTCTCTCTATTACAGCGAGCTCTATTGCACGAAAGTTTGTAATAAATATTCCACTGTACGGAAGTTTAAATTCAGCAAATGAATGCAATGCAATTCCTTGTACCATAAGAGACATCTATTCCTTTCCTTTTAAGAAAGGAAACTTTAAAATGAATCCATTGCAAAGACAGTGCACGGGAGGGAAGACAACAGTCTTGTTATGGCTGCTTTGGGCCTCTTTATGCTCAAGTTTTAATTGACATCAGAAAATGGCAACACCTGCTTCTCTGAAATAATCTTTTGTCCAAGCACCCACATTAAGTCTAGCGAAGGGCTGTTATTTTATCAAAGAACAAAGCAAGGTCACTGCATAGTGAAATAAAGCCATTATGCCAGTCCTCTGGCAGACTTCACACTGAGCTGAAGTGTATCAAGTAATCTCCCTCAAGCGTTTATAACCAGGGGAAAGCAGCTGGACAAGATAGGGAGTCGTTTAACAAGTATCTGGGGAAGCAGAACACTGAAGCAGGAGAAGGGACTTCCAAACTGATCGGGTGTGATAGCTCGCTCCTTCAGACCACTTTTCTTAAAGCAATTGTACAAGTGTAGCAAATAAATCTACTTATTTTGCACTTGCATTGGATACATTGAAAGAAACACATGTTAACACAAAAGCACATTTTCATTTTAAAACCTGATGTGTTACTAGTTTAGGTTGAAGGAAGTTTCAGTTATGTGCCTTTTAACAGGAAATGTTAGACTTGCACTTGAGTCTAGGTCATTTCACCTTGACAGTCTTCTGGGTCGTGGCATGTCACTGGCTGAAATCATTTTAAGCAATAGGGGATGTAACTAATTGGTTATTGACAGGAGAGAGGTGCAAAACAGTTCATTATTTTAGTTAGCTACAATCACTTTAGCACACTGCCTTTTCTTGTGATACACCAGTGTGTTACGCATACAGTACATCCATCGACATGTTGTGTCACTGGATGGCTCTGCATATAAGACATTGTTTTGGGGGGTTACTGATTTGGCTTATGGAATAGACCCAAAACTACTGGCAACTGCCAGAATAATAAAAAAAAAACACTGAATCTCTTCATATTTATACTAAAGGCAACATGTGAACATGTTTTGTTGTTTTTAAGGTTGCGTTTATTATCTAAAGCAATAATTTAACAGATTTTTGTAAAAATACTGTTGTCACTGTTTCTCTAACAAATCCAAGCATGTGAATTTGAGTGTTCACAATTAGCAGCATTGTCATGTAATTGATCTGTCTACACCACATGCCTCCAGCACCGAAGGAAGGTTCTTCAGCACCCCCTCTCTTTCTACACTTCCATATGCACCATGACACCAGTCTGCAAAACTCAATCTCCTCTCGTTCCAAAATATCAACCTGGGGCTGCAGCCAGTTCAATCTGGACATTAAACAAAAATCCTGATATCACATTTTTGTATCATTGCTATTTATAAATGTAATATTTCCCCATAATTACGCCCTTGCCGTTCAGCCTGCAATATTTGCTTCTCTGCAGTCTGAGATTTAAGCCTGCCTCCTGCATCCTTTGCGTCAGATGCTCATTGGGTAACTTCCACCATCAGGGTCAGTTGAGAGAGTTCTGCCAGTTCATGGTTTACCGTGTGTGTGTGTGTGTGTGTGTGTGTGTTTTATTTTATTTATATAATTTGCCATACCTCCTCTAGGCTTTAAAATGCTTAGCTATCTATGCTTTACCACACTTTGCTATGCTTTTAGTATTTACATGCTCCTTTGTCATATAAAATAAATGCATTATATAACCATTCCTCCTAAAATGTACTTGTTCCACTGCTGCATCTTCTACTAAAGCAGTGTTGTGTGGTGTGTGTGGTGTTTTTTTTTTGTTGTTTTTCCCAACCCTGTCCAGATTTTGGGGTCCTAATTCAGAATGGGGACCCTTATACACTGATCATGTCTGTCTAGGTGTCGGTCATTCAATTCTGCCTTGACTTTTTCAACCGATCTTCACCAAACCTGTATCATACACTCATAGCCTCCAATAGCCGTTTTCGTATTGCATTTGGCTGTAATCTTCATATATATATATGATTTTTATTTTTTTTTAATATATACAGATTTTAAAACTTTTCAGGTATAGTGTGATTTTTTTATTTTGCAGACTGGTACTAAACGGACTCTAGAGCAATCAGTGTTGTGGAGGATGTGTTAGTACAGCAGCATGTGCCCTAGAAAACAATGCAAGCAACAAAAACAAATGGACAGTTCAGGTGTACTTGGATCAGGGTTGAAAACCGTTGATTTATAAAGCACTTGGACTAATGCAATGTTTTAACATCCAAGTTTGGCAGTTTACTATTAAAATGTATTGCTTCTAAATAGATACTGAGGTAAACTGGTAAAGGCATAGGAAAGTCAATTGTAAAGCACATGTGTACAGTAAAGCATTGTAATAACCCAGGTAAACTGCAATATTAATATACACATTTAGGGTCGCCGCAGACCACTGTTCACAATGAGGATGGCAAGGGGAAAGTCAGCGGGCGGTCTGTTACATCACGGCTGCATGTACAGGGACTTTTGGTTGCCAAGCAACAAACAGTTTGTCTGGTTTGCTAATATATATATATATATATATATATATATATATATATATATATATAGTGAATGAACTCACTCACTCGGGTTCGTTGCCCCTTTAAAAATACGACCCAACACACTGGAATGGATTTTATGCGCTGATGCGCTATTTTTAATACACAAAAATCAAACAAACACCAAATAAACACCTAGCTCTTTCAGAGCACTAACTCAAATTTTCAGGAACACCCTGACTACAAGTAGGATGGCTAAGCCGTTTCCCCACCAAACAATAAACAAAAACCACACAGGTTTAATACAGCACTTTTTACCTCACGACTGCCAGGAAGCAGAGCACTCCTTTCTGCCTCCTTCTCCTCAGCAGCCCCTAACAGACTGGCTGCTTTCTTTAAATACCCTGCACCTGGCTCTAATTTAATAATAAGCACCAGGTGCAGGGAATGATTCATAATAAAACAATTAACAAAACTGATTAACAAAACACAATTAAACAATAAACCAACGTGCATTTTCATATGTTTTTTTTTTCTTCTTCAGGGAGGCTTTAACCCCTCCCTGCTATCTCACATATATATATATATATATATATATATATATATATATATATATATATATATATGATTTGTTTATTTAGCAGATGCCTATATCCAAGGCGACTTACAGAGACTAGGGTGTGTGAACTATGCATCAGCTGCAGAGTCACTTACAACTACGTCTCACCCGAAAGACGGAGCACAAGGAGGTTAAGTGACTTGCTCAAGGTCAAACAGTGAGTCAGTGGCTGAGGTGGGATTTGAACCGGGACCTCCTGGTTACAAGCCCTTTTCTTTAACCACTGGACCACACAACCTACCTATATATATATATATATATATATATATATATATATATATTTTTTTTTTTATATATATATATATATATTTATATTTTTTTATTTATTATTTATTTATTATTTATTTATTTATTTTTTAAACGAATTAACACCCCCACACCATCGTAATCCCCCCTCAATTACTTCCAGGTCCAACTGTGTGTTTGTTTTTAAAATAAAATAAAAACATGTTGCTTTTAAAAATGGAGATAGTTTCTTTGATTTGTGAGATTTGTCTGGTTTACTAATAACAGGTACACATATATTTAATATTCACTTACCCGATAATCCCATCTGGACACTCACAGCCGTCCAAGCAGTGGCTTTTCTGTTAACATCTCTCCTATATATGTATAGTTGTATTATACAACTCTGTGAATTGACTGTTAAAATCAATCATCTTCCTACCAAAGGAACCTCCTACTTTCCCGATTGGTTGTTGGCGTTATGTCACAAAGCCGCGTGGCAAAAGTTGAAAATATTTCATCTCCTGCGTGCTCCACTCTGAGTGCCGCTTTCCTCTGCTGCTGCCCGTGTGACCACATTTTTCAGCCGCGCGGCACTGCCACATCGCGTTCAGTGTGAACGCCCCTTTTACTGTTGCAAACTTCTCTCACCTGAGTTATGCTACACACAACACTGAATAAGTCCTAAGGAAGGATAGGATGACAAAGCAAGGTCTCCCTGGCTTACTGAGTCATCTAGTCGAGAGAGGTCAGTCTCGTCTGACACTCCGAGGCCGCATGGAGAGCCTCGCGATCTACGCAGGGAGAACAAAAGCGCTGGAATAGAGAATAAGAAATAAACACAGAGGGCCAGGGGTCCGCCCCCCACCTATAAGAGCCACCTTCAATAAGTTGAGTCAAATGACTTTGCTCTCCAAAGGGGGAGACTGGCACAGGTGCAAATGAATAGCAGGAGAATGGAAAACAAAATATAGTTATTTAGGCGGGGGTCCCCTCTGGCCAGCGGAAACCTTCCTCTCGGAGGGCGATGCAACGTTGTTGCCCCCTGAGGGGACCGTTGCAGAGATGATGCAGCAAGTGGAGGAGGAATGGAGGATGGAGGAAACTGAAAATCAAGATGAGAATTAGGAAGCTGGCTACGGTTTAAATAGGGTGATTGACAGGTAATTAAAGGTTGACTGACAGTCATGTTTTAGCAGGATAATACAGGGGAGGAGTCCCGGCTCCAGCCCACCGAAATACACCAGGTTTCTACTAAACGAAAAAGCAGCAAAAAAAATACTAATGAAGAAAAAATGTAATTCTAATGCAAAAAGTACAATTTAGATTAAGTTTATTTTTAGTGTTATAAGTTTAAATATTTTTTTTTTCATTTGTAATTTTTCTAAGTACTAACAGTGGGCCTGCACTGCCGAATGCAGCTAAATGGGCCTCGGGTAAAAAAAAAAAAAGTTTGGGAACCCCTGACCTATAGCATTAAAAATACATAGCACTAAATGATATGCAGCATTCGAACCAGACCCACAGTCTGTGGAATGATAAATAATTCAGATGTTGTTTTATCACTATGAATTACCCATCTTCTATTTTAAATCCCAGTAGTTTATGGATCATGAATTGTTGAGCCCAACAGACAGCAATACGCATTGATGCTGTAATTTGACCTTTTGGTTATCACATTTGAGACCGCATACATAAAGCATGCTTACATTCCAATTCACAAAATCACGTGCTTTATTAAAAACCACTATGAGAATGTATTTTGCAGTAAAACAATGTTGCTCACTTTTACATGCAGTGCTAATTGACCCTCACACAAACTTGGAAAATCCGATCACTTTCTTTACCATCACAACACTATTATACAGCAACGATTACCGATGAACAAGTACTTTAAAACCCATTTCAAAGTGTAACAAAATACTGTTGGAGAATATCAAGCAATCAATCCCATTTTCATTTGTTCTAATAGTAGCTATTTTATATTGGTTGCTGAGTGATTGACAAGCTATTCAGAACAATCACGCGTGTTTGAAACTTGCATTTCTGCACGTTCAGACAACTGGGTGCCACTGCCTAAACCAACCACTCCATTAAGACAATTCCTGAAAACTGTTACCAATATGTTCTCCCCTGTACGAAATGCAGTATTGAATAAAGCCGTGAGGAGAGATGAAATAACTACAATAACCTCTTACAATAACCAACACCTAATAGGAGAGCATAGAATCTTGAATCAGACTTTCAAATAAGCATTCATATACATCACTACTGACATCATTATTCATAGTCTTAAATGTTTACATCACTCTGCCTGTCTCGTTGCCATGGTGTCGCCGCCAGGTAAAACACAGGTACCCCAAAAATGTAGCAGCAACCGTACCCCATAAAACAAACTGCAGATCTACCCGACACCTTGTGTGTATGTTGCATGTTTTTCACTTTGTAAATACATTTATGTTAGTGTACATGCACACCGATTTGAAAGAGAGCCCGCATTCTTTGCTAAAGGACACCGCAGGCTGTCGTGCTGCCGCTGGTACCCTACCACCCCGCAGTTGCTCAAGTTACCTGTGTAGTTACCTCTTTGAGCTGCTCCAGCTCTTGTTTGAGGGTGTCATAATCCGCTTCCAGGTCCGTATACTGCTGCTTTAGGGTTTGATTTTCCTCCAGGACCACCAAGCCGCATTCGGCAGCCCTGATTTTCTCCTGGGTGGTTTCCGACAGCTCCCGGGACAGCCGCTCTATCTCTGCTTTATAGTGACCTGCACTTTCCAGCAGCCCCTCTGCAGCCATAGCCGCCTTCCAACAAGACAAGAGATGGATGGGGTGAGGAAAACAATCTGATGCAAATGCCCACCACTTTTTATTACATATATAAATGTTGTTGTTTTTTTAAAGCAACCCCGGCGTCCGAATATTAAGAGAAACAAATCCAGAACAGATGTTTCTTTAATGAGCACTGCTTTTGCTCCGGGTAGCTGTGTTGTCTTCCTTAGCAACTCGGCATCCTTATTTTTGCTTATTCATAGGCAACGGTCCGCCATCTCTCCCTTCAACTGTGTAGCAAAGTGCACAGACGCTTTGCCATTCTCCTGCCCGTGACGTCAGCAATGCCTCCCTGTGAGTGCATCTCTTGTCTCCTCGCGCTCTTGGCAGATGCAGGCCAGACACCGCAGTTGTTTGTTTCAATGAGAGTGCCGAGGAGACGCGTTAGACATTTTTAGCTATAGCCATTTGTCATAAAATAAATGGAAAAACAAAAATTGCGTGACTTGGCATTGCCACACCCTGGTAATAAAACAACAATATTGTGTAATGTTATGCGTTTGTGTGAGTGGAGGCCAGTGCAGTGATTGAATGTAATAATGCCATCATTATACACAGTATTTGTTTAAATGAATGCCATTTGTTTAATTCAATGCGTTGTCCACTGTGTGCTGGTCAGAGCTGCTGGTCTTGTTGGTTTCAAGCTGGCCCAGCAAAACGCCTTGGATAGTATATGCTTGCTGGGTGCCCTGTAAGCTCCCAATTATTACAATAATAATAATCATTATTGTTTTCCAACTCTCCAGCAATCTTTCTACATCAGATCTATATAAAAAATGTTTAATGCAAAAATGTGCTTTATACATAAATTAATCAGTTGTTATATTATAAACATGTTCTTGCCTCACTCGCAGAAAAAAAACAAAATGTAATGAAAATCAAACCATATCTACAGAAATAAACTAATAAATAAAATCCTTGACATGTTGAACTGTAGGGTGGCTATAGTTGCTGTGATTGCACTACCACACTTTTTCAGTTTGTTGTCTTTTTGTTTATGATGTGCATATCATTTTTAATCGACTGATATGACACATTGGCGTCAACAGCGCCCCCTATGGCCATGCCACTTATTGTCAGCCCTGTATATTAAATAAACAGCAGCTCAATAGCAAACGTTCTTGAAAACCATATCTCGCTTGAAGAAATGTGCACTTTTTCATAGAACCTTGATTTAATTTAAAAGCATGCTGGAGCTCCACGTGGCACAAATCACTTCAAACGTGTATATAACCAAATAAAACTGCTTTTTCTACATTAACTACAGTATTCAATTTAACTGAAGACTGGCATCTACTTACATGCTTTTTATGTTTACCACAATCTATTATGGTATAGTATTGTGTATCTGAATATTTCTTGCATATTGTAGTACAGGTGTCATTACTCGTCTTATTTTTTTTCTGCAATGACTGCACATGCAGGTAGATACAGTAACCGTATTTTAATATGGCTGAGATTCCCAATGGCATGCTACAGCTATAGTCATTCGTTTTGTTTCGCCAGTGATTTGAAGTTAATTTAATTTACCTTGGATAGTGAATCATTAAATGGTCTTTTGGTTAAAAATAGTGGGAATGACTTTTCAAAGAGCTGTGGTCTGTACACAAGTGCTAGAGCAAAATCAACATTAAATATATTTAATAAAGTAACAAATGCCAATTTGTTCCCCCTTGCCTTGTATTTCTTCAAATATTACAAAAATGTACTCAAGGTCTGAAATGTATTTGTTCCTATATAGATGGCTATGGATTTCAAATTTAAAGAGTAAACCGCTTCTTTATTACTGTAGCAACGTCTTTTTTTTTATTATGTTTGTATAACGTTTGCACTGTTTCTTATTGCAATATTATATATGTTTGTATGTCTTTGAGTTCCAGGACTGCTCTCACTTCTAGTTGCCTGCCAGATGTATCTGATGCAGGCTAATCAGCCACTGTCTCCTTATATGAGTAAGCACCAGTGCCATCTAGTGCACAGCAGTGTATTACAAGCAAAACAAGAGAAAAATGAATCCGTGCCAGATCACAAGAACTGAAGAACAGCTCCTGATTGCAAACATCATAAAGAGGATGATGGGGGGGGTTACATTATATTGTGGTGATCCACTGCTGTCACTCTCCCATTGAAGTCAATGCTCTGCTCTGTTGTGGTTTAGCCAGTTCAGACTGTCAGACTGACACATGTGAATAAGATGGAAATGCATTCAGGTAATGGGACACAATTTGTTAAATCTGCTAATGTGTTAATTGTGCATTTTGGGACCCATGAATGTAATAGTTTACTAGCAGGCTTACCTGGTGCTTCAGACAATGTCTTCGGGTGAATGTGTGGTTTTGAGTTTAGTGTTTGCATGGTGTACCCTCCAGTAACCACCAGTCCTCTATTCTGTGTGCTCACTATTGTTTTGTTTGTGATGCAAATAGATGACTGCTGGCCAATAAACCTGCACTAAAAGATCCCATGAACTGTGGAGGGTGCGCAGGCTTAAATAAGTCAGTAGTTTTACAGCAGACCATCTCCTGAGAACAGGACACACCTATTCTTTCACAGTTACTGCAAAGGGTATGCCATTTAATGCTAAAACCCTTAAAAGTTTACCACTGCATTTTTTTACCCATTCATGTAGATTTTACGAAACAGCTAACTGCCAACATTTAAACTCATAGGGTCATTGCAACAAACAAAAGTGTACTAGCTGTGGATGATTCCGTGATTAGTCCTTCAGGTCTAGACTAAATTAGTACGCTAGTTAGTGCCAATTGCAACAAACCACTCCCTTCCAGATAGTCCCCAGCTGTGTATTAAAATATTTCCAATTGGAACGAACTCCAGCGAACACAGCTGCCCTCTAGATGTTCCTGATATAGAGGACTATATTAAATCATCAAACGCTTTAGATTAAGTTGGAGAGTTACTGTACTAACTACGATTAAGCGATAAATCTTGCCAACATTTTAACAATCCCGTTATTAAAAATAGGGATGCACCGAATCCAGGTTTCGGATTCGGCCCGGATACCTACTTTTTGAGCAGGGTTCGGATTCGGCCGAATACTTAGGATTTGGTGAACCGAATCCTACATCCGCCCAAACACACATCAATTTTAAAACATCCCTCCAATGTGTGCAGTTTTTCTTCAAATAAGACATGAAACTGGTATTGAACGTAAGTGTTGTATTTAATAACAGGTATTCAAGAACACGTTTTGAACTCTGTCGGCCATTCAGCCCATCTTGCTCGTTTTGGTTGTTAGTAGCTTATTGATCCCAGAATCTCATCAAGCAGCTTCTTGAAGGATCCCAGGGTGTCAATACCTTTTAGAATTTTGAATGCTTGAATTAGATCACAGCGTAGTCTTCTTTGTTCAAGACTGAATAGATTCAATTATTTTAGCCATACGACATGCCTTTTAAACCCGGGATATTTCTGGTTGCTCTTCTTTGCACTCTTTCTAGAGCAGCAATACCTTTTTGTAACGAGGTGACCAGAACTGAACACAATATTCTAGGTGAGGTCTTACTAATGCATTGTAAAGTTTTAACATTACTTCTTGATTTAAATTCAACACTTTTCACAATATATCTGAGCATCTTGTTGGCCTTTTTAGGAGGCTGTGTGGTCCAGTGGTTAAAGAAAAGTACTTGTAACCAGGAGATTCCCGGTTCAAATCCCATCTCAGCCACTGACTCATTGTGTGACCCTGAGCAAGTCACTTAACCTCCTTGTGCTCCGTCTTTCGGGTGAGACGTAATTGTAAGTGACTCTGCAGCTGATGCATAGTTCACACTCCCTAGTCTCTGTAAGTCACCTTGGATAAGGGCGTCTGCTAAATAAGCAAATAATAATAATAATTATAGCTTCCCCACATTGTCTAGATTAAGACATTTCTGAGTCAACATAAACTAGGTCTTTTTCATAGATTCCTCTTTCAATTTCAGTATCTCCCATATGATATGTATAATGCACATTTTTATTGCCTGTGTGTAGTACCTTACACTTCTCTATTAAATGTCATTTGCCATGTGTCTGCCCAGTTCTGAATGCTGTCTAGATCATTTTGAATGACCTTTGCTGCTGCAACAGTGTTTGTCACTCCTCCTATTTTTGTGTCATCTGCAAATTTTAACAAGTTTGCTTACTATACCAGAATCTAAATCATTAATGTAGATTAGGAATAGCAGAGGACCTAATACTGATCCCTGTGGTACACCACTGGTTACCTCGCTCCATTTTGAGGTTTCTCCTCTAATCAGTACTTTCTGTTTTCTACATGTTAACCACTCCCTAATCCATGTGCATGCATTTCCTTGAATCCCTACTGTGTTCAGTTTGAGAATTAAACTTTTATGCGGGACTTTGTCAAAAGCTTTCTGGAAATCTAAATAAACTATGTTGTATGCTTTGCAATTTTATCCATTGTCGATGTTGCATCCTCAAAAAAATCAAGCAGGTTAGTTTAGACACGATCTCCCTTTCTTAAAACCATGCTGACTGTCTCCAAGGATACTGTTACCACATAGGTAATTTCCATTTTGGATCTTATTATAGTTTCCATAAGTTTACATATAATAGAAGTCAGGCTTATTGGTCTGTAGTTACCTAATTCGGTTTTGTCTCCCTTTTTGTGGATCGGTATTACATTTACAATTCTTCAGTCTGTCGGTACAACCCCTGTATCAAGAGACTGTTGCATGATCTTGGTTAGCGGTTTGTAAATAACTTATTTCATTTCTTTGAGTACTATTGGGAGGATCTCATCCAGCCCAGGGGATTTGTTTATTTTAAGAGCTCCTAGTCCCTTTAACACTTCTGCCTCTGTTATGCTAAAGTTATTTAAAACTGGATAGGAACAGGTCGACATGTTATGTTGTCCATATCCTCCTTTTGTAAAAACTTGTGAAAAGTAATCATTTAATATATCTGCTATTTTTTCTCTTTGTCTATGATTTTGCCATTTGTATCTCTTAGACATTTAACCTCCTATTTGAATGTTCTCCTGCTGTTACAATATTGGAAAAACATTTTGGAATTGGTTTTAGCCCCCTTAGCAATGTTAATTTCTCTCTTGGCCTTTCTAACTTCCTTTTTGACTTGCGTTTGCAGTACCAAGTACTCGTTCTGTATACTTTTGTTTTTGGTCCCTTTTTAAATGCTCTGTAAAGTGCCTTTTTTGCTGAATATTTTTTTAATTGATCTATTAAACCATTTTGGCCATTTTTTGTTTTAGATTTGTCTACTTTTGGGATTACTACATTTAAAAAAAAACAGCCATCCTTTTTCTGTGGATGTTTCCTCTATTTTACTCCAATCTACTTCTGTTAGTCTCTGTTTCATACCTTCATAGTTTGCTTTTCTAAAATTGTAAACCTTAGCTTTAGTCATTACCTTTTGGGTTTTAAAAATCACTTCAAATGAGACCAATGAGTTTGCCAATGGTTCTCTGACCTCTGTTTTAGTTATTCTGTCTTCGTTATTTGAAAATACTAAATCAAGGCATGCCTCCCCTCTAGTCGGTGCCTTGACAAATTGCGTTAAGAAGCAGTCATTTGTCATTTCCACCTTTCCAATTTTGTCCGTTGTGCTTTTCCCATTTTATATGGGGGAAGTTGAAATCCAACCATGGTCTTTGTTTTCACTGAGAGAATAACACACTTGACACTGGAGAAAGTTCACTCTTATTCATACTGAGCAAAATCATTTCTTGTTCTGGTTCTGCCCTTCAGTCCACAAAATACTCTATATTCAACATTTTATATTTGATAAAGTATTACTGAATATTAAGTAGGATTTCTAAATGGACTATGTGTATTAGATTAAAATCTCAAAATAAATGTCAGTAAGTATTTTAATGTTTGCTTATGGTAAACCATTGCATTATTCTGAAACCAGAAAAAATCAATTCTTACAATACTAAATACATTTCATTTAATGATGTGCCATTTGAGTTAGTCTTGGATCAGTCTTTCCCTTTCTTCCAAGTCTTTAATGACTCTCATGCAGCCAGCAAGATGAAAAACAAGGGCATGTTTTTCAACTGTTGCCATGAGTTCTTCCACAGATCTGAACTAATCACCTGAAATATTGTAAATAGGAAGCAGTCTTGTTATAATGATTTTCATTTCTCTTCTACAATGTATAGTGGTATAATATGTAAAATGGCATGTTGTATTTTTCTAACAGACACATGTCAGGACAAATAGAAAGCAAAGCATGTCATAAATGCTTTGACTTGGTTTGTTTTCAATGATAGTTAAGACATGAGTTTTTACTAATTTGTTCTACAAGTTAATTTTCCTTACTTTAAAAGGATTCTTTTGATCTCATGGTCATCTATATCATCAATGGTAGCATGGAGATCATCAGTGCCTAGGATGTGTTTCATGAGATTTGCAGACAAAAAACTTGGTGAGGGCCCCCATGTACTAGTGATACAACAATTTTTCTTCCAGCCATGAAGTATTCCTCAATTTTCTCACCCTAAGAAAATAAATAGTTAAAAGCATTAAACCAAACTGTAGCATTTGTTGCTACCAAACTATGCTGAGCATCAAAAGAAACGTATCACTCATATTTGGATCAAATGCACTAGATGTGATCGAAAAATGACAAACTCTGTCTCAGAGCAGGTGCAGTGACTTGTGCGGGCCAACAATTGACATTTTACTGTCCTAAAGCTATGGGGGGAACAGGGGATACTGTGAAAGTCACAGGCTAGTCGCGTGTGTGGCCACTGTTGGAAGCAATACAAGCAGTACATCTGCAACGCATGCTTTGCACCAGGTTTCGGATGTTGTCTTGTGGAATCCTGGCCCATTTCTCTTGTGTCTGGATAAGCATCTGCCTGTTCAGTGGTCTCCGAAACCTAGAAGCCACATGTCACCCAAGTTCATCCCACAAATGTTCAATTGGGCTCAGGTGTGGGGAATAAGACATCCATGGCATGACGCTCATGTTCGCATTCTGCAAGAAAGCTGTCGTGACACGAGCAACATGTCAACGTGCATGGTCTTGCTGGAATGCCATCACATTAGGATGGGCTTGCAAGAACGGCACGTGCAAATGAGGCCTTGGTGGTCAACATATCGCTGTGCTGTGATGTTGCCGTCAATCACTACCAGCGGAGTTTTGTAGTGACTCGACACTCCTGCCCAGACCATCACACTTGGACCTCCCCATCGATTGGTCTCTCATACACAACAATTAGCGAATCGTTCACCACGTCTACGCCATACTCGCTGACATCCATCAGGGCAGTCTATGCAGAAGCTCGATTCGTCACTGAAGAGGACCTGGCTCCACTGAAGGCGAGTCCTCCTAAGGTGTTGTTGGCACCACCTCATCCTGTTGCGACGGTGCACATTGCTGATCAGCGGACCCTGTATGGACGTCTGGCCTGTAGATGATGACTGTGTAACCGCCTTCTTACAGTTGAACTGCTGATGTGTGGATTGTTACGACCTGCAGTATCAGTTCACTGGGCGGAGCTAGGCCACCTGCTGTAATGTTTAGGATATAGTTAGTAACAAATAGAACATATGAAGAGAGGCTCCGTCCTTCAAAGGCCCTACGCATATAAAGTGTGGTTCTGTCATTGAGGAGACCCGAAAAACAGGAGGGGGGGCCATTGTCTTTGAGGTGACCCGGCATACAAAGAGGGGTACCGTCTTTGAGGTTACCCGACATACGAAGATGCTCACGAACCGGAAAGAAAACAAAGTTAGTAGATGTTGGAACATATAGAACGGGGTGTTCTGCCTCTTCAAAAGCCCAACATTATAGGAGGGGGGTTCCATCACTGAGGAGACCTGACAAACAGGAGAGGGGTCACCGTCTTTAAGGAGACCCGACAAACAAGAGGGGTTCCACTGCTTGGGGCCCTCACATAAATAGAGGCATCAGAACCTGAAAGAGAAGACCAGGAATCATGCATGCTAAAGGTGGGGTTTGGCCCGGGGGTCCCCTCTGACGCACGGAGAACCCTCCTCTATGAGGTAAATGAAGCAGCGCTTAAACGTTTGGGAATAAAAAAGGAGAAACGCCATTGCACAAAAAAGAAGAAAAGAAAGAACATTTAACACAAAAAGAAAAAATGCTTAACGTGACACGGGGGTTAGTAACTGTACCCTACTGACTATGTGAAGACCCTCTGCACATTGGAAAGGAAAAAAACCCTTTCATTTGTATTTCTTTTCTTTTGAAGGAGGAAAACTTGTGGCCCAGGCGGATAGGTTTTCCCCACTTTGGACATACTAGCAATGGACTGATGGGCAGATGCTATTTCGACTGGTGAAGAACGAATGTAAGCTTCGACTGCTGATGAGGTCCAGCGTTCTATATTTTTTATTAGATGCTGGTTAATCTTTGCTCTTGCTGAAGTGGCTGCCCCGAATGTGGAGTGTAGACTTATGGCGGAAGACTTCCTCTGGAAACCAAAGAGGATAGCCGAGAACAAAACCAATGTCTTGAGAGAACAGACCCGCTTGCATTGATGAATAGGGGGTTGGAAGGAGATTTGGGTTTACGTTCTGTAATGTATTTCAGCATGGAAGCATATGTGCATAGAGGAGAGGTGTGTGTTTTTTTTTTTTACAATGGACCAGCTTGAATTGAAGAGCAAAGGGTCAGAGGATGAAATGGCCTTGCGTTCTGCGATGTACTTCAGTATGGAAGAGTAGGGGACAGAGGAGAGTTGATTTTTGTAAGGTGAATACATTGTCATTGCCACAGCTGATCTGTTTTTAAAATCCGAAGGAATAGGTTGAAATAGGATTCCTGGATGAGATTCAGGTCACTGCAGCGGATACCTAGAGTAGGAAAGCTAGAAATAGAAGGAAGTTTATATTTGGAGCATCTCAAAAAAAATACTGTTAGGCATATGATTTCCATAGTTAAATCGTCAAATGGAGAAAAGCAGCCTTGGCGGAGAAAGTAATCAAGTTGCCTAGAATGACTATAGAGAGAGCCAGGCGAGCAGGTGGAGCCGAAAAGCACTTGGAAATTCCTCGCAAGAGGAAAAGAACAACTGGGATTGATAGTATAGTTGGAGAAGTGAAAGACATCAAGCGAAATTGGTGTTGAATTCCTGACAAATAGGATTTGATAGTAGCTGGTTCCAGATGTAAAGATTCTTTTTGCTGTGCTTCAAGATGAAATCTCTCCTACTGATATTTTCCCCGGTGCATTCCTGGTACAAAACAAAGGAATTGATGGCTGCCAGGTCCAGTAGACATAACAACAGGCTTGTATATAAAAACAAAATAGAATATTGTAGGTTATATTCAAAATAAAAACATCTATTGTAAAAGGCAGACAAAACTTTGATGGTTCAAGGTGGGTGGAATTATAACATCCTTATTTTCATGATCCTTCCTTTCAAACGCAGTCAGGGTATTTAATGCATGCATTTAGGAAAAGTCATGAATGCACAACCGTATAACTTTCAGACACGCAGAGTAATTTTAAATTTGAAAACCTCAAAAAATGACTGCTGTGTCGGTTCTAGTGTTAAATCATCTGCTAACATTTTTTTAACTCTTCTCAAACAAGATTTCCTCAGACGTTATAACTACAGTTGTAGATTTAACTTAATTTAACTCCCAATACGCCTATCTTTAATCACCTGCTTATTTTCCAACTCTTCCTCTAACTCCTCTATAGAAATATCCATCATCACCCCATAAATCACTCCTTTTACATATTTTCTTTTCCTGTATCATGTAACTCAATAGGAACTGGTCCTCTAACCCCAACACCTTTTTTTTAGATTTATATTCTTGCATTCAATATACAATCTTCCTCCATTCACTTTTCACTGCCTTTACTTTCCCTATAGCCACCCTAATCCACTAATCCAATTTTAAAGTATTAACATTATTAACATATTTTGTATTTTAGATTTAATAAACCCCCAAACTCTCTTTGTCTCCTCCTTTCTTTTTTCTCTATTTCCTTACTTTCCTTTATTTCTTTCCTGGCTCATAATTACTTTCTTCCTTATCAACACTTACCTCCCATATCTTGACAGTCCATTTCCTCCTCACCTTTATCCCTTTTTTTCTGCCTTTTCCAAACCCCCTCTTTCCCTAGGAGACCTACTTTGATTTTTTTCTCTATTATATTGCTTTACTGAGAAGCTTCTAATCTTGTTTCTCACACACATCTGTAGATATTCCATTGCTAAGTCCTCAATCAGGTAATTTTATTGGCTGTTTTGAATGTAAGCAGATGACATCAAAACTTAATCAGACAGATTGTAAATCACAGAAAATGCATTCAGTTAAATACTCTTTTGTGAAATAACTTTTCCTAAGTTATACATTTTTACTTAATAATCACATTTCTATTTTTCTGATATGATTCCTCACAATGCAGTACCAAAATAAATCATACAAGTCCCATAATTATCATTCTAATGAATTTGATTTTAATCCATCTCCTGAATGATAAATTACTTATTTATTTGTGATTTAATTAAGGCTTCTAATACACTATATTTTTAATGTTTGAAAATGTAGAAGTTACAAATATATAGTTTTTATAACAGTTAATATATTTTACCAGTGAAGCCAATGTATTTTAATTACAAACTGAACTATCTCCATCATCCACTAGATGGCAGTGTGACACCATTTTGACCAGATTTCGTATTAAATACCCAGTCCTCAGACTTTGTAGGTCCTGTTCTCAGTTTCACGATGCAAGGTGTTAACAAAATGTGTTTGAAGTTTGTCCCATAGCTCTGATAACAATCTAAATGTGCTTAACAAAGACAGATCTTGTTTTGGGGGTTCTTATCCACCCATCTGGTCCCTTGGTAGAGTCCGCTTACATGGGCTCTGCATTACCGGCGAAACCCGTGCCTGCCTCAGGAGATGGTTCTGTCTCTACCCCCTCCCTCCCCTCGGTGGCACGAGGGCCAGGACCCCCGTCTTCGCCGGAGAGGGAAGCCTGAGGCAGGTGTTCTTTTGGGGGCCCCTCCTGCACCCCCTCAGCGAATTCCTCTGCGGCCCGCTCCTCGGCGGCAGGCTCGGGATCGCTTTCTCAGCCCTGTTGTGAGTCAGGGAGCATGTCAGCAGAGCCCTTTTTTTTTTGCACTTCCATGCACAATTGGGAAGATGCACTTGCGCCTTCCTGTTCCCCCAGATGCTACTGGAGACGGTTCCCTGGCGTGTCATGGCAGTGGGGATTTCGCCTCCGGTAGCGCATTGCCCTCTCCCCTGGGGTGAGGCGTTTAGTTTTACGGGCGGCTTGTCCACCCTGCATCAAAGGCGGTTCCAGCGAAGGAGTCTCCCTTTCAGGGACTCCCTCTGACCCACCACCAGATGGTGCGGTGCACGCTGCCTAGCCCCCCGGTGGACTTGGCCATCGCCTTTTTCTTCCTAAGGGGAGTGGTCCACTTGAGAGCTTTCTCCCCGTGTGCGCTGACGGGTGGCGCAGAGGTCCGGCCGCCTTGGGGCCTCCTCCCCCCCCCTTGTATATTGTTGGGAGGGGGGGGGGGCAGGTTTAATTTTACCCCCTGTGGGCCTCTGAGGGCCCTGCGGGGGAGGTGGACTCTGCACCCTGCTTGAGCTTAGGGCATCTCTTTTTCTGGCGCCCCAGCTCTTTGCAGTGGTAGCACCACACCTCCTCTGAGGAGAAGAAAATGACGTTTATTTATTTATTTATTTATTTATTTGTTTGTTTATTGTTTTTATTTGTCAAGAAAACGAACCTGCACTGTAAAAATCACCAGTGCAGGGGCACACAAGTACAAGACAAAAAACAAAGATAGAAATATATATATATATATATATATAATAATTTTTTTTCTGTTTAGCTTCCTAAAAGGAAAAAACAATGAAAAACAAACAAGTTAAAGGTAATTTAAAATTAATTTAAAAAAAAAAAAAAAAAAAAAAACCTTCTACTAAAAGAAAAAAGAAAAAACGCTTGACAGGATGACCCTGCTGCCCAGCCCGGCAAGGGGTTTTATGGGGATGAACATCCCCCCCCCCCCAAAGGTAGGACCCCGCTCGATAGCCGTGTTCATGGCGGCCTCCGATTTTAGGAAGAACACGGCCTTCTCGTATATTTTGGAGGCCGCCACAATGGCTGCTGGCCGCCTTGACGAAGGCCTCTATTGAGAGGGAGTCTCTCAGGAGGCACCTGACCTTGTGCCTCCTGGTGATTATTTTTAAAGGGGGCTGCAGCCTCCCCTACAGGGGCTGGTCCTTGCAACCTAGGGGGATGGGGTGGATCGCTGTTTTCAGCTCCCCTAGGGCCTGAAGATGGGGCTTCAGGAGGTCGCCCTTCAAGAAAGACGGGACGTTCGAAAGGACGACCCTGCTGCCCAACTCCTCCAGGGGTTCAATGGTGATATACATCCCCGCTCCCGACCGCGAGACCCCTCGCAATCGCGGTGTGTGCGGCCGTACATCTTTGAGGCTGCCACAGTGGTCGACAGCCCTACTACCTTGGCCATGGCTTTCACCATGGCCTCTATTGAGAGGGTGTCTCCTGAGGAGGCACCTGACCTCATGCCACCTGGTGATGTTTTTAAAGGGTGCTGCAGCCACCTGTGCCCACGTTTTCGGGGGCCTGTAGAATCTGTCCACTCCTTCTTCGCCGCCTTCTTCGCCGCCTTGTTATATAGTTATTTATTTGTATATTTGTAAATAAATGCTTCTCTCTTGGCTCCTGTGCTAATAATAATTTTCATTTAAAATTATATTCCCTCTCAGAAAGGTCTAACTTCACCTTCTCAAATTGAGGAAGAGCTTGCTGGCGTACTACCCGACATCGTCGTGCTGGCTGTGCGGCAGGCCCTGCTCTCCCTGTATTTGCGATGTTTGCACCATTACTCTCCACCTCAGGACCCCTGTTCACATTTGTTTCCAGGCCTGATGGATCTTCACTCTCGGACGCTATTATATCTGGTGGCTGTGAAGTAGGAGAATGTCCAGTCTGTTACCGTGAGGTGTTGGTGTTACTGTCTGCTGCATCAGAAATGTGTTCAATGTTTGAGACAGTGGATGATGCTACTGTGTGTTGTGAACCTGTATTGTGGATATTTGGTTGTAGAATGGTATCATTCCACATATGCAATCTTTTCCTGAAAGGCATGTTACTTTGTGTGGGGGTTAAAGGATGGGCCTGTTGACCTTGTGATGGTGTTGCTGTCACAGTGGAGGAGAGTGAATGAGAGAATCCGGGGGAACAATGGAGGGCACCGGCCCTGGATTCCCCTCTCCTTTGTGCTTCCGAGAACAAAATGTCACAGCTGGTAATATGGTAGATATGTAGAAAGAGTGATTGTATTAAAAAGAATGATAACTGTATTGACAAAATTACATTCATTTGATTGGAGTGTGTTCCTCCTTCCTCACTCCGCATGTCTTCTGCAGCACCTATTTTAAGTACCAATATGCTTCAGTAATGTTATATTTGAACTGTAGACCTAGTAGGCCAAGTCTGGTCCTGCAGAGATGCAGTCATGCAGGTTTTCTAGCTCTCTCTAAATCATAAATCACTGGACATCTTGAACCCTACTAGGGAACATAAGCCTAGTAATTTAGTCAAGTAATTTAGACTTGTGATAAGAGGAAAAACAGAAGACAACGTGCTTCTCCAGCACCAGCCTAGGCTGCCCTTGCAATATTTCATGTAATACAGAATTGCATTCAATTTTACAATAGCACCTTCCACTTCTGCGAGGAGATTTGGTACTATTGACCGTATTTGTATGTGAATTTGGGGCAGAGTTGTTTCAGACATACCTACTGAAAGCCGCATGCATCTACTTTTAGTCGCTTCCATAAATTCTTTATATTGGCCAAAGTACTCGGCCGTCTATCTGGGTACCTAGCGTTAAACCTGAGTAATAGCGACTCCCAGTATTGTTGTGGAGTCCTTCCTCCCATCCTCCACTGTTTCCACAACATCTTTTATCAACTCTATAAGAAAAACAGGGCCTGTATAAGAAAAACCCTTCCCCCACTCTGCACAAGGCAGAAGCAGAGGATTAAAACAAAATGATTTTTAAAACAAAAACTAAAACAGTTTTGTGATTTTAAAATTAAAAGAAACTAAAGAAAATGCTTTTTAATCAAATTAAAAAGCAAAGAAATTAAAATTGTTTAAATGAAGAAAAAAATAAAAATAGAAAAAAACAAAAGCAAACAAAGGCAAAATGGCTGCCCAAGTGTAGGGAGAACAAAAGAAAAAATAAACAGTGTTTTTTAAAAGAGCAGACACTAAAATCAAATAATTTAACCAAAAAGGTGCACTACTACTTTAGAAAATTTAAATATATAAAAAGATTTGAAGTGGTTTAAATCACTGTTTTAATTGTTTTTAAAGTGATTACTTACGAGCTTAAAAATTCGTGACCTCTCAGGTCTACATGTCTAAATGTCTAAAATGAGACTAGACTACTCCAGCCGTCAAGTGACTGCTGGAGAAAAAAATTCAAATTAGCATCCTCAAAAAGAGGATGCTAAATACGTAGACATTTAACTAATTTTAACAGAAAAAAACAGATAAAAGGTCTGCAAATTAAACTGTCAAAACAAAGGGTGTGGGGGGGTACAGAACACGCCACTTAGAGCCCACTGGTCGACTAAAGCTGTCATGTTTCAGGTGGGCGTGCTCTAAACTAACCCGGGACTGGACTAGGGTCCTGAACATGGCCCCACAGTCAAAGAGACCCTCCCCGGTGATCTTACGCTTCCTGGTCTTGTAAATTCACAAGACCAGGAGCAGATTCACCAGGAGGTCTCTCTTCTTGGTGGAGCCACAAACAGGGTGCCTGAAAATAAGGAGGGTCAGAGAAAAATGCAGCCAGAACTGCAGCAGGAGGTTCTTTAAGAACACAAAGAATGGCTGCAGCCTGGCGCAAAGAAAATAAATGTGAACTACTGACTCGGACTGACTGCAGAAAGGGCCTCCGGGGGTCAGAGGGGCTCCCACCAAGCGGTGTCTCGGTGGGAGACGAGGGCGAGGAAATGGAGGGTGTGGAGCACCATCTCTTACAGGGTTCTCCTCAACGTGGATTGGAGGGGGGTCGAGGAGAACTGCAAGATCCTGCTCAGGTTATTCTCGAGGGGAGGCCGAGGGGGGGTCCCGCGCCTTTGGTTCGATCAGCAGGACCGGAGAGCCAGGTGGTAGGGAGGGAAGTTGGCTCCCTGGTCCTGAGGACCCCCTCAAGATACCTGACAGTCTGGGTGCAACGCTGCTTTGCACTCCAGGATCGCTCAGCGGGCCGTTCTGATGGTCCCCCGAGCCACTCTGGCAACCAGCGACTCGGGCGTCAGCCACTCAGGAGATCCCAGACTCTGGTCACTTTGGCTAAGATCAACAGTTTTGGCACCCTCTCAGGTTCTTCCCCTCCCTTCTGTCCCTCAGTGGGGGTTTCTTCCATGGGCTCCACTGCCCTTCTGTGGCAGCATGAGGGCCAGGGCCCTCGTTGCCGGTAGAGGGGGGGCACCAAGACGGTCACTTTTGTTTTGGGGGGCCCTCTTTCGCCCCCCGGGGGTAGCATTGCACTTCCTCCGAGGAGAAAAATATTACATAATTGGACCACAAAGCTGTCCTCCACCGCTTCCTGACCCGCCAGGTGGATGGTCACCTGGCAGCGGAAGGGCTGATCCTTGCAGCTCGATATGAGAGGGAGTCCTTCAGGAGGCACCTGACCCCGTGCCACCTGGTAATGTTTTTGAAGGGGGCTGCAGCTTCCCCTGCAGCCACCTGTGCCCACTTTTTTGGAATTTGTGGAGCCTGTCCACTCATTTTTTTAAATGTATTTTAGTTTATTTATTTATTTATTTATTTATTTATTTATTTATTTATTGTTCTTTTATTTGTATTTATTGTTGTTTTGGTATTTATTGATTTGTTGTTGTTTGTTTTATGTGCATTTATTTATTTATGTAACAAATAAACAAAACAAAAACAAACTCACTAAACAAATGTATTAAAATAAACAAAACACACACATCTGCACTCCAATAGTGCAGGGGCAGACAAAACAAACAAATACAAATGATTTTTTTCCCCCTCTTAAAAGAGGAAATCAAAATAAATCAAAGTTTAAAACAAAACAAACGTTTTAAACTTTAAAAAATCAAACTAAAGGGCAACAAAGGAGCACATGGCCTGTGCTCCCTGCCTGCCCTTCCCCCACTCTACACACAGCAGAGATGGGGGTTATTAAAACAAACCGATTTAACTAAAAATTAAAAAACAGTTTTGTGTATAAAAAATATTTGTAAAAAGACAAATTAAAAGTTTAGTGAAAATGTGTTTTTTTTTTTAAAAAGAAATAAGATGGAAAAATCTCTCCTGCACTTGCAGACAAACATAAGTGCAGGGAGAGAAAGAAAAAACTGAAAGGGTGTTTTATTTAAAAAATAAAACAACTAAATCAAAATATGTTGAAACCAAAAGGTGCACTACTAATTTTGAAAATTAAATATAAAAAGATTTGAAAAATAGAGTTTAAATTGAACTGCGGGAACTCTGAAAAAGCTTGACCTCTCAGTCCTATTTAGTGCCAGTAGGGGGACTAAATAATTTAACTAAAAAAAATGGGTAAAAGGTCTGTAAATTTAAATATTCAGAACAAAAGGGGTGGTGGTACAGAGCACGCCCCCTAGAGCCCACTAGTCGACAAAAGCTGTCATATCGCCAGTGGACTCCGCGTGGGTGTGCTCTAACCTAACCCGGGACCGGACTAGGGCCCTGAACATGATCTTGTAGATGGCATGTTTTCCAAGAGCCAGGAGCAGATTCACCAGGAGGTCTCTCTTCCTGGTGGAGCCACGAACAGGGTGCCCAAAGATGAGGAGGGTGGGAGATAAATGCAGCCAGAACTACAGCAGAAGATTCCTCAACAGGAGGAAAAATGGCTGCAGCCTGGCGCACAGAAAATAGATGTGAGCCACCGACTCGGACTGACCGCAGAAAGGGCATGCGGCGTCAGAGTCGGTAAAGTGACGCAGGATCTCTCCTGGCGTGAGCGCTCCGTGCAGCACCCTCTATCCCAAGTCCCCAGCTCCTCTAGGGACCAGCGGACTCCCGGATTGCTCAGCGACTCGGGAGTCAGCCACTCCAAGCAGCCACGATCCAGGAGATCCCAGACTCTGGTCACTTTGGCTAAGATCAACAGTTTCCGCACCGCGGGGGATTCCAATGTCTGCGCACCCAGATGGGGGTTGTGCAGCAGGGGCTCCAGAAGGAATTCCTCCCCCTTGGTCAGAACGGCATCTCGGCCAATGTTGAACATGCTCCAGGGTCCTGAGCAGGTCCTGGTGAAAGACCAGCAACTCGGGGAGACAGATTCCCTGGAGGTCGATCCACAAAAGCTGCCGGTCGTAGCCCAGGTTGTGCAACTGGCACAGGAGGAGGGAGGCAAGCGCACACCACTGCAGGGCCGGGTCTGGGTACAGGTATCTCTGCAGGGTCTGTAGGCGGAAGGTGTGCACCTGGCTCTTGCACACCAAACCCTGCCCTCCCTCGGCCAGGGAGGCACAGACCCCCATTGAGACCCAATGCTTTTCGGCCCAGAAGAAGTCTGTCAGGTTTCTCTGGACCCTGGCCACAAACTCGGGGCGGGCTCAGGACAGTAGTTTATCCGAGAGAATCAACGCCACCAGCTGGTTGATAGCCAGAGCCCTTCCCCTGAAGGAAAGCAGTTTCAGCAGACCCGACCATGACCTCAGTCTCGCAGCAACCTTATCCTCCAACTCCACCCAGTTGGCTGTGACCGAGGTCTCCGCGGGGCTCAGGTGGGCTACTAGGTATTTGGAGCTGTCCGCGCTCCACTGGAATTGCTGGAGCGCGACAGGAAGGGAGTCCACCCTCCACGGACCTACCAGTAACCCGGAGCATTTGTTCCAGTTGATCCTGCTAGGTGGACGCGGCAGAGTAGATGCTCTGGCAGCTCTGCATCCTCTCCAGATCAACCGGAGCACGTCGGCAGCGTAAGCTGACAGGACCACCTTCGTGGCCGGTGCGCCGAGCGCCAACCCCATGAGCCTCCTGCGAAGGAGGCAGAGGAAGGGCTCGATGCACAGCGCGTACAGTTGTCCAGACAGAGGGCAGCCCTGACGCACTCCTCTCCTGTCATCCGCCAGGTGGTGTTTTTGCAGTCTCAATTCTTTTTCTTCACTCTTTTTCCCACCCCCAGGGGACGCGGCGGGAGAGACCGGCGGAGGGACCCTCACGGGGACCGTCTGCACTCTGGATTTTGGGGGCACAGGCGGGCGCTCAGCATACACCGCCGAGCCAGATGGTCTCGTCCCCGTTCTGGGTCCCTCTTTTGAGGGCCGAGGTACGGTCCCAGGCCCGTCCTCGGTCCTTGGAGGGAGGGGATCCTCCCTCTCAGGTCCTTCCCCTCCCTCTGCGGAGGTCACCGGACCGGGCTCCGTCGTCACTGTGGAGCCCGGGGCCGCCTCAGGTGATGTTGTCCTTTCCCCCTCAACGGCCTCACCAGGGCCAGAGCCCTTGTCGCCGCCGGAGGGGGAAGCCTGAGGCGGTTGTTCTTTTTGGGGCTCCTCCTGCGCCCTCTTGGTGACCTGGACTGAAACTGGCCCCTCGGTGGTGGGTCGGGGACCGGTTTCTTGGCCCCATTGCATGTCGGGGAGGGGATCTACCTCGAGGGCACCACCGTCTGCCCTCTCATTCTTCCCTCCCTTCTGCGCCCGCGGCCGTTATATGTGGGCTCTGCAGAGCCCACGTCTGCCTCGGGGGATGTTTCCACATCCCCCTCTGCGGCAGCACGAGGGCCGGAACCCCTGTTGCCACAGGAGAGGGAAGCCTGAGGCAGCTCTTTTTCTGGGGGTGGTTTTTCTCCCCCCTCTGACCCCTCAGTGGGGGTCGCCTGCATGGGCTGTGCGTTGTTTGCAGAGCCCGCTTCTGCCTCAGGGGCTGAGTCCGTCTCCTCACCGGAGATGGGAGCTTGACGCAGCTCTGGTGTTGGGGGTGGTTCTCTCCCTCCGCCCCCTCTCCCGGGATGAGGTGTTTAGTTTTGCGGGCGGCTTTGCCGCCTCTGCCTCACAGGTTCCGCAGGGAGTCTCCTTCGGGACTCCCCTGACCCCACCGCCGCCGCCTCTGCTTGGCTTTCCTGGAGGACTTGGCCGTCTTCTTTTTCCTTTTCTGGAGTGTAGTCTATCCGGCCGCCTCGAGGGCCTTCTCTCCCTTTCCCCCGTCGAATGTTATTGGGAGGGGGGCGGGTACTTTTTTGGCCCCCTCTGCGGCCTCTTTGAAGGCACCGGAGCGAAGTGGATTCGAGGGGCACGGTGCTGGCGCGTGTGGCTTTGCGCCCTGCTGGAGCTTGGGGCATCTCTTTTTCTGGTGCCCCAGCTCCTTGCAGTGAAAGTACCGCACCTCATCTGAAGAGAAGAAAATGACATAATTGGTCCCTTCGAAGGGGACCACGAAACTGCCCTCCACCGTTTCCCGACCGGCCAGGTGAATGGTCACCTGGCGGCGGAATGACAGCACGTAGTGGAGGGCCTGGTCTTTGCAGCCCAGGGGAATGGGGTGAATGGCCATCTTAAGCTCCCCCAGCGCTTGCAGATGGGGCGTGAGCAGGGCATCCTGTATGAAATTGCATTAGAAAAATCACTTACTTCACATACTTCTCACACACCTCTCCCGCTGCTTTCTCCAACCAGTGACAGAAGTGATTTCCAGCAATGGCGGATTATTTACAAACAAATTCTGCCTTTTTATTGAAAATAAAAAGGCAGAATTTAAGATGGACTGCGTCCCAGTGTCATGAAAAATAATGTCCCTGTGAAACAATGTCCTAAGTTAACCCTGATTGGTCAGACTGTATAGTGACGTCACACCACCAGCCTATTCGCCACGCCCCTAACCCCAACACTAATCCTAGGACAGTATTTCACAGGGATACTATTTCACATGAAAACAGGGTACAGTCCAGTGAACAGAAGAATATAGAAACCCCTCAAAACTCCTCGCTGTCCATTTCCCACATATCTCAGGGCGAAGTCTTTGTACAGGGTCCCGCAATATCTGCACTCCATAATGTGGAACTCGACGGGGTACTCCTGAATGTGCTCCCTCGGGAACATCTTCCAGTTTACACCTGCTTGAATTGTAAGAATGTTTAATGAGTTCTTTAAGGTAGTTAAACAATAAAAAAAACCTACTTAGCAGATTTCTCAAAAATAATATTTGAAATAACAGATTAGTAAGTCTCTTTAGCACAACGAAGATTACAGCTTTACTTATTTTCCAAGGTGAAAACATAAAGAAATAATATTACATATAAAAATAAAAAAAACCTTTAAACATAAAACAAACCTTCATGCCCATTTAAGATAGACCTCCAAGTGTCGCCTTCCGCTATATTGGTCCCTTGGCTTATATAGACGGCTTACAAAAAGGACAGCGATACAACTGACAGCATTGTGAGCAGCGTTTTAATACAGGCAAATAAGAGAGTTTGTTGTGCTTAAGTACACGTGGGCTTCACTTCAACCATTGTCCAACACAGAAATAGTAAATGGCTACACTCATACTTATGTAATGGGGAAAAAAGTGTATTTTTCCAATTAGAAATGTAAACATTGTATCCGTACAGACACTGTGCATATTATAGCACCATACAACAAATATATTTTAATACTGCTTATGTGCATAAAGCTTAATTAAACTAAACATTATTACTATTAGTGGATTTAAATTGCTTTAAGTGATGTTTTGTATTTTAATCTGTCATAATGAGTACAATTCGCACGTTCTAAATTTATGTATATTTGTCCGTTAATAACTGTCAGTAACCATAAAAGCGTAAATATCAGGCTACTGTTTTTATTTGTTAGCTTTTTTTGTGAGACATGGAATGACTTCTTTAAGAAGGCAAAAACTATTGTTGTTGTTGTTCATGTTAAGACTATAAATATACTGAGCATCAAAAGAAACTTATCACTATTATAACACATTTATTTTCAAAAAAAAAATATAGGGTATATAAATGATGGACATTGACAAAATGTTTTTGGTTTCTTTTTAATCAGTCGATCATTCATCCTTGACCATGACATGCTTGAGTGACTATGACTGAAGCATATGCACTTAATCACCTAATTAGTGAGACAGTTGATTGGACACTGGATATGGAGTGATTTCAGCTGTTGAATTGCAAGCTTGAATAAAAGCAATTAAGAAAATCACAGAAAAAATAAAAACATTGCCACGTCTGTCAAGAGAGAAGCACCTTCGTGCAATCGGTATGTTGGAGGCTGGACAAGGGCAGCGTGCTGTGGCTCGCCGTCTTGGGTGCTCACAGCCAGCAATTTCAAACCTGGCGAGACGGTATAACCAGACACACTCTGTCAATGACAGGCCACGAACTGGGAGGCCAAGAGTCACACCACCTGCCCAAGATCGACAGATCATTTTGCAGCATCTTTGTGATGTCAATTGTTAATTAGCACAATAAAAAGGCACTGCACCTGCTCTAAAACAGAGTTTGTCATTTTTCGATCACATCTACTGAATTTCAATAGACATTTTTTAGCTGGAAATATTGAGTTACAGATGTGACAAACTGTCCCATGTTCTTTGGGGTTTGGCAGCACAGCCGTTTGATTGTGGTAATTCTGTATTTCAAAATGCATCACATAGTCCATTACATTTTATGTTGATATATCAACATAAACACCAGTTAAACCATCGTTCTGGTTTCAGGACTTTTTTTGTTTTAAACCCAAATATTGTGTACTTTATTTATTTATTTATTTTTAAATAGACATGCTTAAAATGTAATTCGTCCTGCAAAGTTTAATATTTATTTTCAATGTATGAAATTTAGTCGGGGGGGAGGGACCATTTTCACGTGACACCGGCATGCTCGTTCTCTACTTCTAGATGTAGACCTACACCAGTGCATACCATGTGTAATTGTTGGTGTGTCTATGTATTATGATTGTTTAGCACTTTAAAATAGTGACTTTCTAATCTGAAATGTTGGTGCAAGAGCAGAGCTCTGAGTGAGAGCTGCTGGGAAACAGCTGAAATGTTGCGGCTACACAAAGTAGGTCAAAATGGTCAATTCACAAAGATTCCATGACATATTATTTTGCCATAAAGTCTTGTGCACGGAAAAGATCAGCTGACCAACTGACAATTTAAAAAAATCACTTTAAAGCATTTACCACTGTATTGAGCTTTGATGTTAAAAAGCATCATGTATTACATTTTTTTCTTCCTGTAGGATGTGGTTTTATTGTGTTTTATAGGAGAACCTGTGCAAGCCCTAAACCCCTAAGACTGCTACCCACCAGATGCAATTCGACAAAATGAATAGAACCTTTACTTTTGATAAGTATCTTTCACACCACAGGCACCGTGGGAGCGGTGCAAAATAAATAGGATTGCAGTGTTATTGTGCGATATGCATGTAGAGGGAGTGGGATTGCAGAGCTTTGCATCTCCGCTTAATGAAAAACTGTGAGATTTGCATCGCAACAGAAAATAAGTGAGCAACAGATGCTTAAATGCAGTGGTAGGCCTGACAGTAAAATACTGTACTGTAATGTCATTTTAATTCAAAGGCCATTACACTTAAAACAGCATGGCAGTTAAACTAGACACCCTCACAAGACGATCGCTTCTCAAGTATACTGTAGTAAAATAGGATTCTGCAGCCTTGAGTAAACATAATCGTGATCATATAACAAGCTGCTTACCCACAAGGACTTGTTTTGATGTATTGTCCTCAGTGACTGAGCACCATTGACATTTGTATTCTGTCTTTAAACTGCTGACGCACTTTTGCTAATTGTAATGTGACGTGGCTGAGGGCAGTGTAAATTATCAGGCTAGAGTCTTGATTTAGTTTAAAACCGGTGTTGGTTTTATTTCTCTTACAGTGCGGTGGGAGAAACAACTGCTAATAAAACAAACAAACAAAATAAACCTAGCTCTCAGTTGGAGCACTAACTAAAAAATACTTTGTGTGGTCTCTGTGCATACATGCGGGAACTCATGACATCTATTGGTCAACCTGACCTTACCTTTTAAAAGATTATAATTCTCCATGCCGAGTTTTTAGAATAGTATTTTAGATTCTTAGCAGTGAACTCAACATATAGAATTATAATCTTTAAAAATGCCAAACAAATCCAGTATTAAATGTTTTGAATTCAAGCTTTGTCCCTTCTTGCAGATTTGTATTAAATCTAATATCGTTGCTCTTATACTGGCTGATTGGGGTTACTTCAAGATTACATGCAAAATATATTGTACTGTATAATTTGAAAATATTGGCTCCATTAAAACAAAAACAGTATTTTTCTACACATTTACAGCAAGTACAGCCATTTAGTACATAGTCATTTAACCACTCAAAATCTCCCCTTAAAATGTGTAGAAATGTTAATTATTAAAACAAATTACATTCTTTATATACATCAATCTTCTAACCCCACCAAGTCTCTTCCTTCTCCCAGGAAAGACTTCCTACCGATTCCATAATCTAACAAAAGTTCAGTGTTCACGTCAAGGTCTTTCAAGGCTGTAAAGAGGATGACGTATTCTTTTTTTCCTCCCAGATCCATTTCGTGTACTTCTGGATGAAGGTTTTTCCTCTTTCTGGAGTGGTTTGTTTGCCTGCCAAACGTGTCCCTATCAGGGTGACAATGACAAGGAAAAGTTTGGGCATGCATGCACAATTTCTTGCCCATTGAGTTTTTGAAGAAAAAGAAGCAGCCCATTTCCTCTTTAGACAATGTCTTCATCATTTCTTTTCCTTCCGCCGCGGTTACGATGGTCCCATGGTAATCGCAGACAACTTCTCCTTTCTGGAATTTCCTGGTTGTGACTACTCTACGGCCCTTGTCTCCATCATCGGTTACCATCAGTCCCTTCCATTTCTGCGATTTCACCAGCTTCTTGATGTGCTTATTGTCTTTAGTGCTTTCTTGTGCTTCCTGGGGCTTCCAAAGCTCAGTAATCTTCTCCACAGACGGTTTGTTGTTTTGCCATCCCTGCTTCTCGATGTACTTTACGATCTGATGGCTCGATGGTTGTCGTCTGGGGAAGTAAGCTGCAAGACACAGTAGAAAAAGGAAATGCAAGTTAGGGTTTTAAAAAAAATCCATAACTAGTAGTTTAAACATCCCTCATCTAGAATAAATCGTATTCATTAAACATGTACCTACCAAGAACATAATCGATCCTCATCTTCTCCTGCATCTCTCTCCACTTGTCGTAACACTGTCTGTCATGCACTCCGGTGATCACTTTTCTTATTTTGCCCTTTGGAATTTCTCCCTCTAGTGATACTGGGTGTTGCTGGATGAAGAGATTCAATGTGTCCAGTTCACTCATCTCTGGACACGTGCCTGATGTTGCAACACTTCTTGTGTGGGTGGAAGACGGTGCGCTTTCTGCGTCAGAGCTAAAAGAATGAAGAAAACATGACTGTTAGCAAAGTGATATTGCATTATAAAACTCTTAACTCTACTACAGTATTTGCAACCTGAATGTTTTGATGTAAATTGCCAATACTCACTCAGATGAGTCGCCGACTCTGGCAAGCTTGCTCAGCAGGGTGGCAGCTCTGCAGATGTTCTCAGGCTGCCCAAATCGGTTGTGCTTTTCTGATGTTGCCGTCGTGTGGGCTAAGTAATCTGCGATGATAGATTTTTCTTCATTGGTGAAGCCACATTTTGGAGCCGTTTCAAAAGTGTGCCGTGCGACTTGACCTGTCACATTTGGAACGTTGTATCTGTACAAATATTTATTTTAAAAAAATGGATTGGTCATATAAATTATTTTTTAAAAAAGCATTGTATTTTTTACTGTGATTAAACCTATAAAAACAACATTTTTGCTTACTTTTTATGGAGCCGCATCATATCATTGGACGGATTGTATATAGGGTTGCCACTTGTTGAAATGAAGAATTTGTTGTTGGCGGGGTCATCTTCAGCCATTAAAAGGGAACTCAGAAAACTTGTACGGATTTGTGAAAAGTATATATGGAACCACTAGAAAGCAAAAGAAAAAACTAATTAAAAACAGGTTTTTAAACAAATACACATTCAGGTCATTTCAAGTGGCGTGACAAGTTACTTACATGCTGCTCTTCTTCATTTAATGAAAATGTTGCCACTTGCTGCGTTGCCGTCTTATGCTCCTTCACAGCAATGACAACAAAGCGTGACCTGCCTCCGTCTGTCGTCAAAACACATTCTTCTCTCTTCACCCACTCAGACACCTGCAATTATAAAAGAAAGAAGTTAAAAGGTATTTACATTTTTTCTAGAGACTGAATATGATAAAATATGATATGACACAAATAACTTACTTTCATATTTTTCACAACACCGGCCCTCTGAAGATGCTTCAGCATCAACAGAGACTGCAGATAGTACAAAATGAGCAATGACTGACTGGTGTCCAGTTCCTCATTTAACGTGCCTTTGGCAATGGCTTCCAAAAAATCCTTCTTTGCCACATGAAGAATTCTAAGGCAGTCTTGTGGTGTTTGGCTTGATTTGGCCATCTGTGTATAGCTGTGGAGAACAAAAACATGAGGGGAAGGTTAACATTAAATAAGTCAAGTTCTCTGAATTATTATTATTATTATAATATATTTTTTTATTTTTTTTACACACAGCACATTACATTGGTGGCTTTGGTCTGCAAAGCATTGATATAATTTGTATTTTAATCAATCCAACATACATAAATTGAATTATCATTGTGGTGCCTGAACACTGGACTTGGCTGACCCACAATGACCCTCCTCTGAGACTGATTACACAAGTCTCAAAGCCTTTACCGTTTTCCAGTGATTTCCTTGGACATCTGTTTGCCGATTGATTTCTGGAAATCCCCCAAGTCGCTCCGGAAGGCCCTGCAATCGCGATGGAGAAGTGTGTCTGTAGTGCGCAGGGTGGTGTTGTAAATGATGTATCGCAGGAATCTTTTTAGGTTTTTCAAGTAGTTGGCGACTGTTTGTTTCTTCAAACCAATCTGGGAAAGTTTGGTGAAGAAAGACCTTGTTTTCTCAATGTCTCTGACGAACTGCAGCCCGGGTTCTTGGGGGTCCATAAAATAGAGAAACCTTGCCACATTGTCAACCTGGAATTCAAATGGGAAACAGAAATGAATGTAAAGGAGTGTTCAAATGGTGAAATGATTTTAACAAATAATGCAGCATTGCAATCGTCATACCTCCTGTTTGCAGTTTGGAATGCCGTGGTCATCTCGCAGGTATTTCTTGAATCCGGATAGCAAGTCTGAATCTGTGTTGTGCTTCTCATACAGACCGTGCTCCTTCATCGTCTTTCTCAGTTTCCCCTCCCAGCGTATTCCTGTTTCCCTATTGAAAAGACAAAATGAACAGACTGTTAGAAAATGTAATTGAATCTGCATTACTTCCATCACAAAGACAAACAGACACACGAGAGTTATTTAAAAATAATTACGGTGAGAAGAGGGGGTCCTGGGGCTCGACAGTATCCATGTCCTCTTCCATGTCTTCTTGTGTGGAAGCTGTTGGAAGTACTACAGCCTGCTGAGGCACTGTTTGTCTGAAACATAAGACATAAAAAAATGTTAAATGATGTCAGACTAAAAGTATTACTACCCCTCATTATATTGCCCTTCGCTATACTGCGGATATATCGCGGTCCTGGGGTTGGCTCCCCATTTTTACAGTCTAACTGCACTATATATAGACAATTTCACTTAGAATTACTGTTAGTTTTATTTTGTACTACACAAACAAAAAATATATAAAACAATTAAAAACAAAGCATTAACATCGTACTGTTATCATATACACATTGCATTGCGTTTTTTTAAGCAATGCACTAGCAAAAGTCACAGGGCAGTGACGTCCGCTCCCTAGCAACAAGCCTCCTATGTTGGGAATGGATTCTTTCAATGCAGCGGTTTGGGCATTTGAGAAAGGAGAGGAAGATTCATGAAATTCATTGGCGACTTAAGTTGATGAGAAGCAATTACCCTCCGCAGTATGAGTTAAAATGGTGTGCTGCTTTTTATATGAAAAATGAGAAAAAGAGTGTTGAGTAGAGGATTTATACTGGACCCTGACGCCCCTGATAAAACAAGGGAGTGGTTGTACAGTATTTGTAAGCCTATTTGTTTTTCTATGAGTCTCTTGCTCTATCACGGGCCTCGATTATATAGCGGATTTGTATTGGACACCCACGATATAGCAAGTGGGTGGTGTATAACCAATAGGCCAAAAACTCAATTTACCCAGCCATTGTTGCTGATGGCTTGTTCCTCACAAAACAGCCACGAATTTCCAGCAGTTGAATGAGGTTTGCAAGCTCTTCATCTTTGGTAATTATGTCTCTCAGCTCGCTAAACTCATACACCCTGCCTTCCCAAAGATGGTTGGTCATGCTCGCGCTGGCTTTATCGACTTCGTTCTCAATTTGCTCCTTAGTACATCTTTTCATGCACACTCTCTGCAGATGAGTTGTTAATCTATCCTGGAGTTTGAGGCAAAATCTGCACACCAGAGGATATCTGTTGGATTTCCTGTCGAAAAAAAAAAAAAAAATGTTAAGACACATGAACCCAGTATTGTAGTATTACAACTAGGGATGTTAATATTACTTCCAACAATACTGTACTTAGAAATTCAGCATTTAATTATGAGAAGAAAAAAAAAACTTTATAAAAAAGTAATTACTTATTATTCAGATAAAGCATTTACTTATTGTAGAATAAACACAATAGCCTCAAGTTTCAAACGAGTTAGCAACCATTAGGACTAACAGTATTTTCAATTCTCAGTTTGAAGCTTGAAAATATAAGTTAGTGTAATTAATATATATATATATATATATATATATATATATATATATATATATATATATATATATATATATATATATATATATCATGTATGAATGAAAAGTTCCTTAAATAGACAAATCACTTAAATCACTTAAAACCCATTACCCTACTGAATTAAGTTAACTAATGCATCTATTTGTCCCACACTCTCCTTGAGAGAGTTCTCAATGCTAGTCTGAACTGAACTTTGGTCTGAACTGTTTTCTATATGCACTCCGATCACCGGTAATTTAATTGTTTTAGTTATTTATGTATTTTTTAAACATTAGTTTGTCATGCAGTTACCTGTAGGCATTATTTTGAGGTAATGTTTGTGCCCAATAGTCTTACCTCTTTGAAGCACGGACACTATTGTTTTTTAATGGCTTCTCGCCTATATTAAAATAGCACACTTTTCACAACTTTTATGGTTCGTACTGTAACAAACAGCCCTGAGCCGATAGCCAACTAAATATTAGTTACTGTTCCAAAATACAAAAATATATTAAGACCTTCACGAACTAGAAAGACTGATTGATTGACAGCGAAGTAAATGCAAGGGTCGTATTATTTTCTTACAAAGGATTTTTTTTTTTTTTTACAAAACTATAATGCACCATACGTACATAACTGAAACAGCAGATTGAAGTTGGAGAAGAAAATGTAAATGTAGCACAAAAGCGAAGCTCCAAATCCCACAACCAGAAAACAATCCACACAAAACAGTAAAGCAATCCGATCTGCACAGCGTTTAGTTAAAGTCCTTCCAAGGGCTGAATTAATAATATTTGTTATCTCCTCTTAGAAAAAAAGCCAACAAAAAGAAAACAGAAAAAAATGCACATACAAAAAAAAAAATATATATATATATCCGTATATTTATATTGCAGTGCTTAGGTATGTTATTCGTTAGGTTTGTAATCCACAGCACATGGTCAATGGGGTAATGCGGTGCACGGTTCGTCCAGAGAAAAAAAATCTAACTACATTATTCAAACTGGCTGAAAACAACCCTTTAATTTAGATAACAACCTGTTTACCAATTATCAGTAGAAACTAAGAGCAGTCCCGCCAGATGCGAAACAACACACACAGGAAGTTGTTGTTTTTTTTACCGCTCCCCTTTTAAAAGGAATGACGTAGACACAAGAGACGGGTACTTTACGACAGGATGTGGTCAAAGATGGGTCCGTTCACGTCTAACTTGGCCATCTGCGTGAACTCTGCCGGAAAAGACGATATCACGTCACGCAGCAACGGGCGTCAGATGCTGCACAGCCCATAGACATATAGGGGTGCGTTCACGACACTTTTTTGCCGTCTAGATTGCAGACGGGAGTCTGCGCGTAAAGTCACGGTCTGTATAGACGCAGCGTGGACGGATTTTGTAGATGAACAACAGTTCTGCGAGAAATTCTAATCGCAGAAGTGGATGCAATCGAAGTTCCTTGTGTGCTCCACCAGCTTCATAATTTACAGCATGATCAGAAAAGGTATAGTAGAAACAGTCCCTGCTATAAAGAGATAATATAAACGTATGTTTTGTGATGTGAGACCAATCACATCACAAAACATACATCCTCTCACAAAGGGTTTGTCAGACAGTACTGTATTTTGTTCTGGGACAAAAATAGTTCAAATACTTGCACATGTGGTCACATATCTCACTTCAACTACCTGTTATTAAAGCTGATTTATTCTCCTTAATTCAAAGTAGGTTATTCCCTGTCCCTGATAGCCTTTCATCAATAACCAATTACACCTGCTGAAAATAACAACGTGGTTTTTGACTCATTTCAACCGTTTAGCATTATTTTTTTTTTACATGTTTAAACCTTTAGAATAAATATCTGAATATTTGAAAAGTATAATAACTGTGTGGAAAAAGAGTCAAGTCATTTTAATTTGTATTACAAATCAAAGATCACTAGTTGTCCCAGGTCTAATCACAGTTCATAACTTAGTTTAATGTCAATCATAGTTTCATACCTGACAGTATGTTTCACTTTGCACAATGTAATCTAAATCAAACCTATGAAGTGTAAGCGCCATTTGAATGTATATTTCTACAGTATAAGATAATCAATATAATAAGTGAAATAGTTATGATTCCAGAAGTGGTGCCTCATTACACTCTGACTGACTTCCAGAGTCACTTTCCACTTGCACCTGGCCAAGTTGAGGTGGGCAGTATATTTTAAATATGTACTATACGTACAATACATATACTGGTAACTATGAGTATATATTTAACCAAATAGTAACACTATTTTACTAATCTGTTATGTTGAATTCCATTACAGATGCTGATAAGAGAACTACAACCATACTACTTTGACCCAAAAGGTAGAAAATGGCCATTCCATGATACAGTGCTTGCCTCCCTTTGGACATTGTCCAGCCAGGAGTCCTACAGAGGAGTGGCAGATAGATTCAACACCAGCAAGTCACTAATTTGTCCACATGTTCATGAGGTGTGTTTTCTAATATCAAACCACCTCTCATGGAAGATCACATGGCCCACACATCTTGCTGTCCATGATATTGAACAAGGCTTTCTAAGAGCTGGTTTCCCAAAAACCCTGTGTGCAGTAGATGGATGCCACATTCCCACTGAAAAGCCACAAGGACTTGAAATTCCAGAGACATATTTCAACAGAAAACACTTCTACTCTCTGAACCTCACTGCTTTTTGCGACAACACTGCCCGTTTCATTCATATAAATGTTGGTTACCCTGGAAGCTGGCATGACGCTCATGTGTTTCGCATGACAGAGGTGGCTAGATTACTGCCGGAAAATCATTGGTGATGCAGCATATCCACTCTCACAGTTCCTCATGACCCCATTCAACAGTACAACAGAAGCGGTAAAACCAGAGACGCTCTTCAGCATGGATGGTGATCGAAAGAGCTTTTGGGCTGTTAAAGACCAGGTTTCGCAGATTGAAAGGGTTACACATGCACAATCTCCATCACCTCAGCTTAGCCGTTACAGCATGCTGCATCCTACACAATATCTGCTTGGAGACAGAGTGTGAACTATAGATAGATGAAGCTTTAGGTGACAATGTAGCCAATGATGTCAACCAACCACACAATCCATTAAACTTCCCAATGATGTGCCCTTTTACACACCTAAGGAAACATAACTTACAGTTCAGTCACAATGAAATTATGTTTTTCCAAAGTCTGGCTTATTATATGCAAAAAGACAAGGAGACAATACATTACAATTCAAAGTGTTTATTTAAAAACAATGAAAATTACTGTCATTTCTCAAGCAGTACAATTATGTGATCCTGTTTGGCAGAGTTGCTCTGCAATGTGGAAGACATCTGTTTTAAACAGGCCAACATTTCAGTGTCTCTGTTCCTTTCTTTTGTCCCGCAACCTTTTTCTCTTCTCCTGCTTATCCTCTCCTCTCTAGCAGTGACTCAATAACAGCTGTACGTCATTCAGCAGGATTCTCATAATGTTGTAGGAATGAGTGTGAAGCATCAGTGGCTTGAGTCTTTCTACGTTTAGGTGCATGTGCTCATGATTTAGAAGTGGATGGCGTGACACTGGGTGGAGGGCTGGTGAGGCATGGCCTGTCAATTGTTTGAGTTTGGGACGGAATGGGAGTAAGTGTGCAGGGTGCTGGGAGAGGCGATACTGTTGGGGATGAATGTGCAGCTGTGGGTGTAGGAAATAGGGGTGTGCATGAAACGGTGCCAGTTGGTGGTGGTGCTTTATGTACATTTAGAATAATATATCCTTTATAAGAAGGTATACTTCGGGTCAGAAGAGTATGATTTAGTACACTGTTAGTAATGTTTCAGATTATACCAAACCATCCTATTTTTGACCCCAAGTATACTATTTTTTTTTTTCCAACTATGCACAGAGCACTGTTAAAAACAAAAAAGAGCTGCATTTCCAAAAGTGTAGCCATGGAAAGCATGTTGAAGTTATCCAATATTAATATTTCTCACCAGATTGGATCCTTTCCTTTATAGCAGATGAAACACTGAAATTCATGCTAGTGGTGCCATCAGTCAGCTGAATTTCAGTAGTCCCCATTGTTTAGTTTGGAGTGATGTTCAGCACATGCTTTATATAGACCACTTCAACATGACACACAGCTGAGGTGTTTTAATCAGTTCATATCAGATTAGGTAGCTTCACAACCATTTCATTCTTCTCTTTTATTAGTAGAAGTGTTTTTTTCCTGCTCATTGTTGTGAACACTTAAGGGTTGAACACTCACACATTGGTAAAATGAATTAAAACTGTTTTATTGTGTACATTTTGATATTTACAATTGATTTGTACACAGGTTTCCAATCTACATTAAATGTGTGCTTTGACAAAAATACACACATAAAACATATTTGCTTGTCAGGCTTACAACTTACAAATGCACATAATACGTGGAAATTAAGTTATAATGTATACGTACACAACTAAAACATGCACGCATATATATCAAACTTTATTTCTGTTTTACTTTGCCTATCTAGCATGTAATTCATAAGATAATTAATGACATGACTCGAAGGCGATTCACACCCCCTGACTAGTTGGCAGTAGCACATGGAGTGAGCATTGTATCTGGTTGCTACACACTTGTCAGCCAACGCTCGTCTATTGTTTTCAGCCGCAGCTGCTCCAGCTCCACCGGTGCGTTCGCGTTACTCCTAAAAAGTCTGCGTTGCAGTCAGGAGTCTGCCTCTGACGTCACCGTCTCGTGACGGAGCTAGACAGATTCAGAAGGTTTCCCAGCACAGTCGACTGAGCAAACATGGCGACCAACTTCATTGATTTTGCCATTTTCCAACAATGAGATAATGTGGTCCTGTTTCCAGGACATCTCATGAAGTGTACAAGAGATGTCCTTTAAACAGGCCAACATTTCCTCTTCTCCTTCTCTCCTAATTCCGTAGCCTTTGTTCTCCAGCATTTGTCCGTTTGGTGACAAGCCTCTGAAGTACTTTAGTGCGCCTCAGTGCATTTTGCTCATAACTGCAGAAATGACTGTAGGATTTGATTTCTTCTTCCTTTTTCCCCCTGCTTTGAGGTGCGATGTGACTGGTGTGATGGGTGAAAGGTCTGTGTGGGTGTCCTGCATGTCAGACGTCTGGGTGTGTGAAGGACAGGGTGTGCATGGTGCTGGAGAAGGTGTTATGTGAGGTGGTGCTTGAGGTGGGTCTGTGTCTGTGGGAAACAGTGGTGTGGAGACAATGGATCCTGATGCAGGTGGTGCACCCACTGTTTCAGACAGGAGATCATCAAAGGCCTGAAGAGGTGACAGTAGAAATGGGCATTCAAACGTACTCTGAATCTGTAAGGTTCATTGTATGTTTAGAATAAGTACCATCGCCAAGCATTGGTCAACCTGAACTGAAGAAAATGTAGTATTTAAACAAGGAATTAAGCTTGATTGAAACTTGGGAGTCTGGTTAGATGTGGACATATATTTGAGCAGGTTCTACACGTTTGCTGTACACTGCATCTTCAGCATGCTCCCTTTTACATGAATTGTTGTGAATAATGCTGCAGTACAATAAAGCATATCTTAATTGTTGAATCATTTGTTGTGGATGCAGAACAAGTACTGCAGTTAGTGATAATATAGTGACATTTACAACATAACTTGCATGCCTCGAAGTGCTCCCACGTAATTCTTCCTTCACCTGTCTCTCTGCATTTGTCCTTGGTCCGCTTGTACATCACAAGCATGTTGTTCCATTTCCTTCGGATCCTTTCCACAGAGAAGGTGTACCCATGTGCCAGGAATTTCGTACTGACAGTCTGGTAGAACTGGGATTTGTTCTTCTTATACAGTTCCCAGGTCTGTTGAGTCAGCTCAATCAATAGCAATGTTGTTTTGGGATCAAACTCTGGGTGAATGAAACATACTGAAGATTAAACATGCACACATAACTGGACAATATGAAGTAAAGCAGAAATTAGATTTGGGCCACTCACTTCTGGTGGCCCACAAGATCCAGTCCTGTAGTCGTGTTAAACACAGCACAGGTTCTAAACTAGTGCACTGAAGCTGTTCAGAGGCAATAGACCCATGTAGAACATATTGGAATGAAGTCCAGGAATGGAATGGATCCAGGGCAAGAGTTGAGTGCTATACATTGATTAGGCTAGCTTTTATCTTGTATTCAGATTGACATGTTGATGGTTTATCCCCTTATAAGAATGTGGGATTTCTGCAAATGTAATTAGAATGGCAGTACCTTCCAGTGGTGGAGCAGTGTTCGGAACCTGGGTACTGCATGTAGGCTCATCTGCTAAAGCAGGAGGAAATACACCACATTTACCCCCATGTCATGAATATAATGTTACCCATCTTTAGGTGTACCTGATATACTTTCTTGTCTAGAACAATGCATGTCCTCATAGTAGTTGTAAGACCTGAAGCATGGTAAGACGTTTTATTACCATATACATCCCAGAAGTCTATTGTGTCAGCAACATACTTTCAATACATTTCCAGGCATTTCGGTTATAAAAGGGGATTACGAACAAACACAAGTGAACTCTCCCTACAATACAGTTTAGAAATATGCACACACATAACTCACCTTTTGGTTGCACTGTGCTCTGGCTCTTCAAGACATCATTGAAAAGCCTACTGGCATATTCAAGATCTTCATGAAATAGGATGAGCAAAGATTAGTTGATATATAACTGTGGCATTACATTAAGTCAGAATATCTATTGAGAGGAACTGTAGTTCCTCGTACAAGTTAGAAAAACTTGTTGGAAACTACAGAGAGTCTCTATACAGCTCAAAGAGTTTAGCTGTTTTTACCATGTTGCCGCAGCAAAACTAAATCACTTAGAATTACCATCTGTACCAGTACCAAAAGTTATGTTTACTTTTTTAAGAGTGTGTAGCGACTTTTCAAACAGAAAAGCTAAATAACTGGACATCTACCAATTATGTGATTCCACATGTTGGTCAACATCAAAATAAACCAGGGAATGCAAGCAGTTTGATATCCACACCATTTATATTAAACCATTTATTTATGTTTTAAAACAGCACATATCGCAACATGATGTCCTTGAAGCGCACATGGCCTTAGTAATGCTATACCACTGCGCAGTGGTTGAAATGCATTAATTTTTTAAGCTTCCATCCATGCCTGACCAGCTTTTGCTGAAAACCTGAAGGTTCTGCTCGTTTCTAGAAATGCTCAATTTCCTGTTTGAAAATATCTAGTTTCCTGTTGGTAGATACCATAGAATGGAATTGTACACAGAGTGGCATGTAGCTTCCTTGTCTAAATCTCTGATCTCTGATCAATTGTAGTTCCTCGTTTAATTAAAAATAAATAAAGGAATAATTTATTTGGTAGAAATAAATGATTTAAAAAATGCATAGAGGAATAAATATATTTATAAATAAATATTTTTAAATAAATAAAAGTAGAAATGAATACATGTTTATATTATAAATGTATAAATACATTAATAAATTAATAAATAGCAAGCCAGAAAAATGTCATATTAATTGATTTGGCTGATGCTTTCATCCAGAGCAATTGATTTGTATACCTATATACAAAACGTATGTTTCATGTAAAAAATAAATAAATAAATAAATAAAATGTTATACAACGTGACATTAGTGCTTCTTCACTTGTAGCCTATGTGGAGTAGTGGTTAGAGCACTGTGCTCTTGACTGGAAAGTCGCTAGTTCTGTCCCAGGTTGGGGACACACTGCTGCTTTACCTAGATTGGTCCAGTAAAAAACCCAACTGTATAAATGAGTAATTGTATGTAAAAATAAAAAATAATGTCACAATTGTAAATTGGCCTGGATAAATTCATTATCTAATTGAATTCAAAGAACCTTTCTCATTATTATTGTTTGGTACTGAAAAAATGTGTGCATTTCAAACTTTGCATATGATTCGTATCAAATTAGCTTTATACAGGGCTTGTTTGTATCCGAATATCTCATAGGGTGCTCAAACGAACACATATGAGTGAGTCGACGGGGCTGGCGGACCACCCTGTACTAGTGTATGAACTATCCTTAAGAGTACAGAAAATATAAACCATGTTCACAGCGCTGTATGGTGCATAACCGTAGAACTGTATTTGAACAATAACCGCAGACAGATGGACATGCACACAGACGAAGTTTCTCACATTTTTATATGGCACGAATGCAGCTCCACAATCGGGAATATATATATATATATCTATATCTATATATATATATATATATATATATATATATATATATATATATATATATATATATATATATGAAGAAAGAGTTTAGATGCAAAACGCTATATACGCCATTCGCACCAAAACTGAGCTAAAAGCAGGATCATTCATCCCACAGTGTCTACTTTCTGATGTTCAATGTCCTTTGTCCTCAAAACACAATATACACCACGTTAAATACAACTCACATGTATACCTAACCTGGCGTGGAGCAACCTCCACACCTCACCCTCTCTACAGGAGTCCCCCAAGGGTCAGTCTTGGGTCCTCTCCTGTTCTCTCTCTACCCGCTCCCTGGGCCCCCTCATCGCATCCTATGGTTTCTCATACCATTTCTATGCTGATGATGCTCAGATTTTCCTCTCCTTCCCCACCTCTGACTCCACCATCCCCTCCCGTATCTCTACCTCTCTGTCTGCTATCTCCTCCTGGATGCACTCGCATCACCTCAAACTCAACCTCTCTAAATCTGACCTCCTTTTCTTTCCTCCTCCTCCTCCCCCTCTGATCTCTCTATCTCTGTTCCTCTAGAATCTACCACACTCTCTCCCTCTTCCTCCGCTAAGAACCTTGGAGTCACCCTGGACCCCTGTCTGTCTTATTCCCAGCACATCTCCACCCTGGCACGCACTTGCCGATTCTTCCTGAGCAACATCCGAAGAATCCGACCCTTCCTCACCAACTACGCCACCCAGTTCCTGGTCCAGGCCTTGGTACTCTCCCGCCTAGACTACTGCAACTCCTCCTGACTGGCCTCCTGTTTCCGCCACCCATCCGCTTCCAGCTCATCCAGAACTCCGCTGCCCGCCTGGTGTTCTCTCTGCCTCACTTCTCCCACACAACTCCACTACTCTGCTCACTCCACTGGCTCCCGATCACTGCTCGCATCCAGTTCAAGACTCTTGTACTAGCCTACAGATGCCTTGACCAGACTGCACCCAGCTACCTCCAGACCCTCATCTCTCCCTAGACCCTGACTCGACCCCTCCGCTCCGCCTGCACTAGAAGACTGGCTCTACCTCCTCTACACTCCCCTGCCTCCAGAGCCAGCTCCTTCTCCACCCTCGCCCCGCAGTGGTGGAATGACCTTCCTACAGATGTCAGGACTGCCCAGTCCCTGACCACATTCCGGTGCCTCCTCAAGGCTCACCTCTTCAGAACACACCTGTAGAACTCCTCTGTTTTTCCCCTGGGACACATATCACCCTTCCTTAAATGAGCTTTACTTCCTCTTATCTGCCCCCTATTTTACTGCATTTAATCTTGTACTTTAGAGTACTGTAATCTGCCAAGTGTTTAATCTGTAGTATTTTGTATTTAATCATCCTGATGTAACTATCACTGACATTGTTATCTGCTATATTATTGAATCGTATTTTGTCACACTTGTACTTGCTTGAACCAAAGTCATTGTATTTATCTTGCTCTTAATTGTATTATTACTTGTACTGTGATACTTGAAATGTATTTGCTTACGATTGTAAGTCGCCCTGGATAAGGGCATCTGCTAAGAAATTAATAATAATAATAATAATAATAATAATAATCAAATGATATAACGCGGTATACGCCAGGCTTCTAATTTAGCAAAATCCGACATATCTGCTGAGCCAATCAGCGTGCAGTATCGCAGTCGTGTGAAAAGTCAATTTTCTAACCGGGTGGAGCAATGGTGAATAAACCTTCACAAATAATACTTAGAAAACAGTCACTGAACTGAAACCTCCCTTCATCTCCCCTGCAATGCCAACCCCACTAATGGTGTTTTACGTTTGTGTTCTCCCTCTGCGCGGGATTCGAAGTTTATCGTTTGAAGTTACTGAAACACGTTGCATCTTTAGAAGTAAGTGTAAAGTCATTTTACAGTAATGTGTTGATTTATACTGGGTTACGACCCTGACTAAAGATGTCATTAGCAAAGGGGGCCAGTTGTACTAACGAGGTCAAACAATAGGTCACGTTTTACTAAACATTTTAAAAATAATAAACAATTACCATAATGAACATTATCATAGTATGTTGCTTAAAACATAATAACACAATATATTCATAATAAAGTTGAGTTCTTACCTATAAACAGTAACACGTTTAAAGCTTGGGACTCGCTGTCTGTAGATTGGTGTTTGTTTACATTATCGTCAGCATATTTTGAGTGACTGAAAAGCTGAAATTATTTTTTAAAAAACACAGTTTTCTTATACCAATACAGTACTGGTGAGCGATAATCAGTTCGTTTGAAAACCAGGCTTTAATCACTGGTGCACAGGCGGTGATTCTGTGAGCGCTCTGGGGCTCAAACACCAATGTGAAAATAAGGTTCTGCACAGTGCAAATAAATCACCTCTTCTGTCAATATATAGCCCAGCTAACCCAAAACGTTTTCCTAACGTTCCTGGAAGGTTCCCATTTGGTTATGACAAACACAACGTCGCTACAACGTTCTTAGAACGTTTTTGGTTAGGCGTAAAGTTGTAGGAACGTTACAGTTAAGTGAAAGGGAAACGTTCTGTACATGTTGTATCTCAACCAACACACAACGTTGCTGCAAGATTCTGGTTTGGTTGTGTTTTACACAACGTTGACAGAACGTTCTAAAAACGTGATATTTATAAAGGTCTTCAGAAGTGAAATTATTGTGCAAATTAGGGTGAATGTATGTGTACGTAATTATTTAATGAAAAAAATCGGATCAATTCTTACCGTCCGCTACACCAGTTTTCTGTATGCATAGCAGTTGAATCACAGACCAGTTCATACAGTTCTGCTAATTTGGGGTAATGCAGCTTTCGGGGGACGAGTAGGTAGGTGGGGGTGGGGGCGGGGGTTGGTACCCTAATGCGCTGCAAACTCAGAGCAGCACACACTTAATATTTCCTCCTAATAAAATAAATAAATAACAGTAATCTCCTGCATCGCTCTGTTTATGTGACGTAATATGCCCTCGAGGACTGAATGTGCTCGAGCGATGTTCTGAGAAGGTGACAGTGACAGGAAAGCGAAAAGAGGACAGAGAGAGAAATATTTGTGTGTGTGTGTTTGTCATTTTAGGTCGTAGTTTGTTAGTTATAGTTAGTTAGTTAGGTTCATTTTATTTATTTAGCCAGCTACATCCGACAATTAAGGTAAGCTTCACATTAATATATATATATATATATATATATATATATATATATATATATATATATATATATATATATATATATATATATATATATATATATATCTATTAATGTAATGTAGAGCTCAAACTTTAAGATTAAAGTACGTAAAAGAAAAAGTAGATGATGTTTTACCAATCGTTTTGAACGTTAATGTGTCTTCTATGGAAAAAAAATGTGTAGAAATTTAAAAATATAAGTATAGATATTTATGTAATCAAATAATACGACACGTTTTATAAACACTGGTGTTTTTATTAATTCATTCATATTTACTCTGAATTTGTACTTTTCTGTCAATATGGAAATATTTTGTCAGACAGGAGGACTGTCACTTTGGCGCTTTTCCCTGTTCTTTTCAACCGCTTTCTCGTGCCCTCTCCCTGGCTGTGTGCGTCGTTTTCCCGTTACGGTTTACAAGCACCCCTATTCGTATACTTGCCTAGACATTTTTTTTTTACATATTATTTTTGTGCTTGAATTTGATTTGATTCATGATTTGTTCTTGTTTTTAATTTTGTTTGATATCAACTAAGAATCTGAAACTGGGGGCCCCGAGGCCCGCCCATAGGCCGGGGCAATGCGATCATATTTGCTTGCCTCTGAACGTTTGAACAACAAGCTTTTTGTATGTTTTCAGATGGAGCACCAACAGGATGTAGTGAATGGAGATTTCATCAACTCAAGTGCCTTATATAATTATAAATAAACTGTAGAATAATTATAAATAAAAAAATACATAACTATACAACCTTTTATGTCCGTTATTTTTCCACTTTAAATTAACTAGCCCTAGCCTACAAAAAATAAATAACAAACTATAATTCATTTGTTTTTGTAGACATTATTTTGAATGTTTTTAATAATTGTGAAGTTATTAAAGTAACATCTGATGACGCAATGGAGTGCAGGGAAAGTTTTCTTTGGTATTGATAAGACGCTGCTCCAGCGCTTTCTATTTCTGTGTGCCCGGTAACTCTGTAGGGAAGTCAAATAAAAAAAAAGTTCTTGCAGATATGCTCCAAAGACTCCTTGTAACCCTGTTCAAACCCCTGCGTCTCCCCCAAGAGAGAAGAGGAAAGGAAAGGATCAAGGACAGGTTTTAGTGGTTGCAATAATAATAACAAATATTCTTTTGTATGGTGGTGATTAATTACACATTTGTCTAAATTTAAACTTAAACTTAAAACAAACGTTCTTGTAATGTTCTGGGAACTTAAAATGTTAGCTGGGTAGGCTAGTGTGGATGCTTCACAAGCAGAACTATTATTGCAGCGTTTAAAAATATAAAATCCATTTATACAAAGTCTCACAGCTTTCTTGAAAAGATCTGCAGTTCCCTTGTTTTTCTTTTGTATTTGTTTGGCTCTCATCAGTATCTATAGTATATACATCAATCATATACAGTACTGTGCAAAAGTTTTAGGCAGGTGTGAAAAAATGCTGTAAAGTAAGAATGCTTTCAAAAATAGACATGTTAATAGATTATATTTATCAATTAACTAAATGCAAAGTGAGTGAACAGAAGAAAAATCTAAATCAAATCCATATTTGGTGTGACAACCCTTTGCCTTCAAAACAGCATCAATTCTTCTAGGTACACTTGCACAAAGTCAGGGATTTTGTAGGCATATAGTCAGGTGTATGATTAAACAATTATACCAAACAGGTGCTAATGATCATCAATTCAATATGTAGGTTGAAACACAATCATTAACTGAAACAGAAACAGCTGTGTAGGGAGGAATAAAACTGGGTGAGGAACAGCCAAACTCAGCTAACATGGTGAGGTTGCTGAAGACAGTTTACTGTCAAAAGTCATACACCATGGCAAGACTGAGCACAGCAACAAGACACAAGGTAGTTATACTGCATCAGCAAGGTCTCTCCCAGGCAGAAATTTCAAGGCAGACAGGGGTTTCCAGATGTGCTCTCCAAGCTCTTTTGAAGAAGCACAAAGAAACGGGCAACGTTGAGGACCGTGAGACGCAGTGGTCGGCCAAGGAAACTTACTGCAGCAGATGAAAGACACATCATGCTTACTTCCCTTTGCAATCGGAAGATGTCCAGCAGTGCCATTAGCTCAGAACTGGCAGAAAACAGTGGGACCCTGGTACACCCATCTACTGTCCGGAGAAGTCTGGTCAGAAGTGGCCTTCATGGAAGACTTGCGGCCAAAAAGCCATACCTCCGACGTGGAAACAAGGCCAAGCGACTCAACTATGCACGAAAACACAGGAACTGGGGTGCAGAAAAATGGCAGCAGGTGCTCTGGACTGATGAGTCAAAATTTGAAATATTTGGCTGTAGCAGAAGGCAGTTTGTTCGCCAAAGGGCTGGAGAGCGTACAAGAATGAGTGTCTGCAGGCAACAGTGAAGCATGGTGGAGGTTCCTTGCAAGTTTGGGGCTGCATTTCTGCAAATGGAGTTGGGGATTTGGTCAGAATTAATGGTCTCCTCAATGCTGAGAAGTACAGGCAGATACTTATCCATCATGCAATACCATCAGGGAGGCATCTGATTGGCCCCAAATTTATTCTGCAGCATGACAACGACCCCAAACATACAGCGAAAGTCCTTAAGAAATTTCTTCAGCGTAAAGAAGAACAAGGAGTCCTGGAAGTGATGGTATGGCCCCACAGAGCCCTGATCTCAACATCATCGAGTCTGTCTGGGATTACATGAAGAGAGAGAAGCAACTGAGGCTGCCTAAATCCACAGAAGAACTGTGGTTAGTTCTCCAAGATGTTTGGGCCAACCTACCTGCCGAAGTTCCTTCAAAAACTGTGTGCAAGTGTACCTAGAAGAATTGATGCTTGATGATGTTTTGAAGGCAAAGGGTGGTCACACCAAATATGGATTTGATTTAGATTTTTCTTCTGTTCACTCACTTTGCATTTAGTTAATTGATAAATATAATCTATTAACATGTCTATTTTTGAAAGCATTCTTACTTTACAGCATTTTTTCACACCTGCCTAAAACTTTTGCACAGTACTGTATATATATATATATATATATATATATATATATATATATATATATATATATATATATATATATGTATATATATATGTATCATAATTAATAAAGTGCCACATCAATCACATTGAATATAAAAGAAAAATGAAAGCTTTTTAAAAAAAAAAATGCAATTCTCAAGTCTGCAAAACATAAAAGTGCCTAATTGTGGTTTGAAACTGGAAAATGAGTGGTTAACATGCACAAGCATGATAGAAAATACTGTAAAGCGACTGCATCTGTATTTGTCACCTCTTTTGTCTAAAATCCATGGCCAAACATATATTTAAGAAAAATGAAATCGTGCTGTTCTTCTCAATGCTGTAAAGGAGCGGGCCGGAAATCCGCTCAAGGAACTACACCGCTCCGCTCCATATACAATTGGCTCGCTCCGCTACGCTCACACTCTGGGTGTTCCTGCATGTGAGACTGACAGCTGAGACATCAGTCAGAACTGTGGCGCGAGCACGGGGACGTGGCCACTGGACAGCATGTTCTTTGTGTGTGTGTGTGTGTGGTCTTGCTGTGGGTGCTCCTGGAAAATGGGTGCATGCAAATGATGGACTCTTTGAAGTCAAACCATGGCCAAGAAAGGCAAAGGACATGGATATGGCCTTTTATGAAGAGATTGAATGCTTTACAAATGCCTTACATTGGCCTAAGTTCATAACACATCTATAACAAGGAGAATAATGTTTTTTTTCAGCATTAAAATGTGTTAGTATACTACCCTTTAGCACTGACATGCATATGTACCTTTTTAACCATTCATAACATTGTAGTTTTGTACCTACGTAAATATCAATATATTAATACCTACCAAAATAGACAATATTGTTTTCACCACTCATGGATGTACATTTGCAACTAAAAGAATACAATGTGTACACTTTCAATACTGTCCAAAAGTCCCTTGTATGATTATTTTACTTTCAAATCTTTTCTCATTTGCTTATTACTCTCTTGTCTTGTCTGCCCATCTATTTACCATACACATTCTTGAATATCTTTCCCTTGGTTTATTCATTATTTGATGAAGTAAAAAAAGAAGTGATGTCTATAACAAAAACAATGTAAATGTCAATGTAAAAAAGCAAATAGGCACAATTAGAAAGGTGCTGGGGCCCAACATTCACACAATTGTTGCTTCTAACTTGGCTTCTTTTTTTCAACGCTCCACTTTACATTGAAATGCTCTTTGTACAACTTCAAGGGGATTGTGACCATTCCTTTATCAGCTCAAAAGTCACATCTGCAACAAAAAACATTGACAATGCACAACCAAAAAAAAATGCTCCAACAGCCCAGCCCTGGATCTGCAATGCCTGCCCCATCAACTGTCACTTCCCATACACTTACCTTGCATTCTCATTATCCCTTGCACTCGTTGCCATTATTGGTCTTGTTCATCATCTTCATTGTTGGAAATGTATTGCTTCATGCTCTTTCACATATTCTTGTATGTATGGGCTTGTGCTTGTAAGGATAACCAAGAACACCAGTCTGTGTTGAGCACTTTCCTTGGCACATGTGTCTTAGCATCTTTATTCTGGTTAAACCCAGCTGATAAGGGAATTAGCATTTCAATGTAAAGTGGAGCAATCAAAAAAAGAAGCCAAGTTAGAAGCAACAATTGTGTGAATGTTGGGCCCCAGCACCTTTCCAGTTGTGCCTATTTGCTTGATGCTTGACCAGGTTGCCCCAATTGCTTCTCCTAACTTGGGTTTTTTTGTTTGATTTCACCACTTTAAACGGCTGTTGCGTTTTTCTAACTTGTTTTTTTACATTGACAATGTTTTTGTTATAGATAGTAAATTCATTGCTAAAATGTCACATTCCCATGCTTCAAGGACACACAACTCATATACTCTTATTTATTGCATTTTTATTTCCCTTAACATCATACAGAAACAATGATATCAGGAACTTCTATACCTTGTTTAGGTGAGCAAAAGGCTGTGTCAAATGGAGGTCCACTAGAACTTCCTTGCAGGAGAATAATTATTTAGACAAAATCATTATTATTATAGTTGTGTACAAGTCTGAAATAAACAATTTAAATTAACAATAAGCGATTCTCACTTTTCTGTGATGTTGTTCTGTTTTCATTTTTTCCCATTGTTAACTTTAGTGAATTTCTCATCAATCAAGATAATTAAAAACAGGATTGAAGTTTTACCATATTAGTAGCTGTTGACTTTGTTGAGCTGCTTCTTGTAACTTTGACCTGCTGGGCATGCTGAATATATTTTCAGGTGTTCTAATGGACAGAATTTGTTCCTGGTCTCATTGTCTGTTGCTTCCTTTTCAGAGGACACAAGATCTGTAAAAATTATACAGTACTGTGCAAAAGTTTTAGGCAGGTGTGAAAAAATGCTGTAAAGTAAGAATGCTTTCAAAAATATACATGTTAATAGATTATATTTATCAATTAACTAAATGCTTTGAAGGCAAAGGGTGGTCACACCAAATATGGATTTGATTTAGATTTTTCTTCTGTTCACTCACTTTTCATTTAGTTAATGATAAATATAATCTATTAACATGTCTATTTTTGAAAGCATTCTTACTTTACAGCTTTTTTTCACACCTGCCTAAAACTTTTGCACAGTACTGTATATATATATATATATATATATATATATATATATATATATATATATATATATATATATATATATATATATATAATTTCGTGGTCTGGGGTTGCTTTGCTGGTGACAGAGTTGGTGATCTTTACCAAGTCCATGGCAAGCTCAACCAGCATGGCTATCATAGCATACTTCAGAGGCATGCCATTCCATCAGAATTACAGCTAGTTGGGCAGTCCTTCACTCTTCAGCAAGATAATGACCCGAAACACACCTCAAAGTTGTGCAAGAACTATCTGGCGAAGAAGGAATGTAAAGGACAACTCAATGACCTGGCCTGCCCAGTCTTCAGTCCTCAATCCCATAGAACTTGTATGGGACGAACTGGACAGAAGAGTCAAAGCAAAGCTTCCCACAAGTGCCCTACATCTCTGGGAATTGCTGCAGAAGAGCTGGGAAGACATGTCGGGTGATTTCCTGCTGAAACTTGTTAACCGAATGCCTCGTGTTTATGTATGTGTGTATATATATATATATGTGTATATATATATATGTGTATATATATATATATATATATGTATATATATATATATATATATATATATATATATATGTGTATATATATATATATATATATATATATATGTGTGTGTGTGTGTGTGTGTGTGTATAATATATATATATATATATATATATATATATATATATATATATATATATATATATATATATATATATATATAATCTATATATGTGTATATATAATGTGTGTATAAAAGAGGGCACCATCTTTGAGGTTACCCGACATGTGAAGAGGCTCGCGAACCGGAATGAAAACATAAAGTTAGTAGATGTTAGAACATATTCAGCGGGGTGTTCGCCTCTTCAAAAGCCCAATGGGGGGGTTCCGTTGTTGAGGAGACCCGACAAACAGGATATGGGTCACCGTCTTTGAGGAGACCCGACAAACATAAATAGAGGCATCAGAACCTGAAAGAGAAAAGACAAGGAATCATGCATGCTAAAGGAGGGGTTTGGCCAGGGGTCCCCTCTGACTCATGGAGAACCCTCCTCTATGAGGTAAATGAAGCAGAGCTTAACAAAGGGTTGGAGAAAGTGGAATCACTAACCCCCCAAAGGATGGACCCCTGGCTCCCCGCTGAAGACGTTTATGAAAAGAAAAAAGTAGAATCGCCAATGCGGAAAAGAAGAAAACAAAAAACACAAAAAGAAAGAAAACGTTTAACGTGACACAGGGATAAGTAACTGTACCCTACTGACTGTGAAGACCCTCCGCACAGTGGAAAGGAAAAACCCTTTCATTTTCTTTTCTTTTTTTAGGAGAAACCCTTTGGTGGCCCAGGCGGATAGGTCGTCCCCACTCTGGACATACTAACAATGGACTGATGGGCAGATGCTATTTCAGCTGGTGAAGAATGAATGTAAGCTTTGACTGCTAATGAGGTCCAGCGTCCCATTTTTTATTAGATGCTGATTAATCTTTGTGGCTGCTTGACTCTGAATGAATGCGGAGTGCAGATTTGTGGGGGAAGACCTGCTCTGGAAACCAAAGTGGAGAGCTCAGAATAAAACTTGTTGCCTTGAGACAACAGACCCACTTGCATTGATGAATAGGGGGTCGGAAGGAGATTTGGGTTTACGTTCTGTAATGTATTTCAGAATGGAAGCATATGGGCATAGAGGAGAGTCAATTTTTGAAAGTTGAATACATTGTCCTTGCCGTAGCTGATCTGTTGTTGAAATACATAGGAAGAGAATAAAATGAGAATCCAGAATTTGTGTAAGGTCACTGCAGCGAATACCCAGAGTAGGAAAACTGGAAATAGAAGGAACTGACTGTATATTCAGAGCATCTCAGAAATGAATAAAATGCAGATAGGCATATAGCTTCCATTGTTAGGTCATCAATTGGAGAATTGAAGTCATGTTGCCAAGAATGTCTACAGAGATAGGCAGGCGAGCGGAAGTGCAGTTGGAGAGCTCCTGGAAATTCCTTGCAGGAGGAGACGAATGGTTGGGATTGATCAAATGGTTGGAGAAGAGATGGACATCAAGCAAAATTGGTGTTGAATTCCTGACAAATAGGATTTAATTGTAGCTGGTGCCAGATGTAGAGAATCCTTTGCATGAACTATAAAAGCCATGATCCAGTCCTGGTTAAATGGAGTAGGATTAATCCAAGGAGGCTGTGTGGTCCAGTGGTTAAAGAAAAGGACTTGTAACCAGGAGGTCCCCGGTTCAAATCCCACCTCAGCCACTGACTCATTGTGTGACCCTGAGCAAGTCACTTAACCTCCTTGTGCTCCGTCTTTCGGGTGAGATGTAATTGTAAGTGACTCTGCAGCTGATGCATAGTTCACACACCCTAGTCTCTGTAAGTCGCCTTGGATAAAGGCGTCTGCTAAATAAATAAATAATAATAATAATAGCAGAAGGTTACATAACAAGCCCAACCTGTAGAGTATGAGGATCTGGTAGAAGGGGCAAGTGCTGAAGCCATGTAATATTGTGCTGAATTAAGTAGCTTACTGATGGTTGGATTCAGGTGAAAATGAGCTGGTTGAACTGAGGAGTTTCTGCTGGAGATGGCAGAGCTCTAGGAACTAAGCTGTGGAATTTGGAAATCTGTAAATGAGAGAGCATCAGCTGCATTATTAAATATGCCCAGTAGATGGCGAGCTTGTATTAGGAAATTGTTGGATACTGAAATCCATACTAGCCGCCACAGTAATTGCATGATGAAAGGGGAACTGGAACAGCCTTTATTTATGATATTCACTGTAGCTATATTATCGCAGTAGAATAATAATTAATTTTTAGACCAGAGATAACCCCATAGTTGGGCAGCTGCAACTATTGGGTATATTTCGAGAAAAGCTGTTGATTTTAGATGTGGAGAAAGATTTTCAATTTCCTGACACCATGTACTGGAAAACCATTGATTGTTTAAGAGACCTCTGAATCCCAGAGATGAGGCATCTGTAAACAAAGCCAGGTCGTGTGGTGCTGAAATGAAATCGTCATAAAACATGGAAAGACCATTCCAGTGCTGAATAAGAGCAGACTACATTTGAATGTCTTTCCTAGCTTCCGAGGAGATATTAATATAAGAGTCAAAGTTTTTTGCTGTTGATGCAAGAGCAAGTAGTCGAGATATAAACTTCCTCCCTTGGGGTATAATATGAATTGCAAAGTTGAAGTGACCCAGCAAAGTTGAAGTGACCCAGTCTTCAAATTTTTCCATTTGTGTAATGCTAAGTCTATCTTTTTTTTAATTATATTTTTGGTGGCCAAATGAGGCAGGCTGCATTTGATGAAAAAAACTATTTAACTCAAAATTTACAAATGTGATGCACGCTTTATATTTTGTCACCCCCAAAAGAAATATATATATATATATATATATATATATATATATATATATATATATATATATATAGTACTAAAAGTACATTGTACATAATACTGTTTAAACATTTAACAACTGCTAACCAAGGTTTGTGAATCCTGTTAAGTTTCTAGGTGTTAATTCTTTCACAATGGCGCAGCCTCCAATCTTACACAGTCAAATAATATTACACTTTTATGAGGTTTGCAATAATTCTTAATGGTTATAACAAAGTGTGTATAATATAAATTCCATATACTCTGTGTTAAGGCTTTATTAGGACCTGAACCTAATATTGGGTTGGGCTCTCAGTTTACCCAGATCACAGCATTGACACAATGTGCCAGAGGCTCCACAAGGTGCTGGAAGGGGTCAAATCCATTCTGTCACGACTTGAAAAGCTCTCTACCCATCCTGCCTGTCACTGCTGGTGGTGGTGGTCACAGCTGTCTCTCATGACGACCACTTTCCCTGTCGTTCTGCCATTGCTGTTACTCTGATACCCAATGTCTTGGAGCAGCCTCCCAGCATGGCTGTCCTTGACACTGTGGCACCTGCTCCCTGTATACACACCCTGTTTCGTTTTTTTTGTGTTTATATTGTGGTTTTGTTTATGAAGGCTGCATAGCAATACACACCAAGACAGTGACGACTTGATCACCATAAGGAGGTGTATGTTGACTGCGTATTGAATCAGTATTGGGGCTCAGGAAGACAATTATTTAGTCAGTTATTAGCAATTCTGTAAAAGTGGTTATAGCAAACCTAATTCTTACCTAACTCTTAATGTGTTACAGCCCAGGATATTATTAATTTATTTATTTTTAACCCTTTGCGGTCCATTTATTAATTGTGTGTCAGGCTCGCCAGGTCTAATTTATTTTCACATACGCAGTTAATTTTAGACGCGCTGTTTAAAAGTATTTTTTTTCCCCACAGTCAAGCGGGTTTAAATGGCCCTGCATATCAACAAAGCACTCACTAGGCATCTCCAGCCCCGCCCCACCCTTTTATTCGCTATCGCTTTCACATATGCTAACAAATAAATAATAATAATAATAATAATAATAATAGTCGTACATACCGATCAATCATCTCCTGATGACTCGATTTATCACCAAACTCCTCAATAATGCAATCCAAGTCATTATTTTATTGCTATAACATCTCGAAAAAGCTCTGCAAATGTCCGTGATAGTCTCTGTGCGCTGATACAGTAACACCCAGCTTGTTTCCTTATGACCGCCCCCATCTGATGCCAGGGGCAAGTATGACTATTCATACTATTCAGATACGCCTTTTTTTTTTTTTTTTTAAATCGGCTTGTCTCGGCTCCTTTCGCTCCCACTCGGCCATTGAATGGTTTTCTCGGCTTTTTCCCGGAGAAAAAACGACTTTTTTGCGTTTTTTGCGTTTTTTGGATGATGTCGGACAGGGTCCGACAAAGGACCTGATAGGAATAATTGCAATGTCGGACCCAGTCCGACAATGGACCGCAAAGGGTTAAGGGTATCGGGTACTGGTTTACAGAAATCTGTTAGGCAAGCCTTAATTTCAGTTTGTCTTGCACTTCCTAGGTAATCTCACTGATAACATGCTTTGACCCCGTGGACACTGGAGGATGAAATGACCTAGGAAGTGAAAGAATAACCGACTACCTTAAAGCAATGCGAGCAGACTTGGATTTTCAGGTTTTAAAATAAGAATACATGTTTGCTATAACAAGAGCTTCTTTAGAAACAGTGAATAGAAGTGCAGTGGAGACATTTAAGGGATTATTAAATCGGTTTTCACTGTACAGTTAAACATATTTGAAAAGATCCCTTTAAAAACAAAACATAAATAATGAGGTTGAGGTTTAAGATGGCCGAGCATCTTTATTTTTTGAAACCAGATACAGCAGATGAAATGATACCAACGTCATATTTCATTTTCAATTAAATAGTTTCCTAGTCTCAGTCACTTAACACTGGAGGCTTGCATTATCATTAAGACAAGAATGGCTTTTTTATTGTCCGTCTTTAGTCTACAACACACAAACAGATCTACCAGTCACACTGCACTGCAAAAGACAAACTGCAAGGCTTAGGAAGGAGGGTTGTTTTGCATCAAGATAGTCACGAGACAGAAGATAACTATGATGTATAGACATACTGTACAGTAAGCATGTGATAACTGATTCACAGCAAGGGCTTTTGCTAGATTGCTCATACCCGTTCTGTATTTCTAAGTTCTATTTGAACCACGCAATGCCACCTCCTGGTGGAAAATAACAGTATTGCAGTTACATTGACGCATGACTTTTTTTTTTTTTTACCTCTAACAAATAAAACACAGGGCTATACAACAACACAAACTCATGTCTCTCCACTTAACATACAAAGTCTTACAGTACCGACACAGAATGGAGTCTTTAAATATATTTATATAAACGTCACATGTTTTTTTTTTTTTCACCCCTGTTTAAAACCACCCTCCGCTTATCCGGCAGCAATGGGTGCGGAGTGCACTAATCCAAGAATTTCCTGTTCGGGTTTACACCAAAGAGAGCAACTCGGATTTCAGGCATCATCTGCAAAAGAAAGAATAAAATACTAAATCAGGGAGGTAGTTCTATTATTTATCCTTCTCAACAACTGATATACTTCTTGAGGAGCTAATGTAACTTAAAAAAAAACTAGAAAAAAATAGAATCTGAAAATGGAAACGGGACTGTCAAATGTGAATCCTGTAAAAATGGCGGCCAAATTTTTTTAGATTTACCACGTTTCATCTTTAAATAGTACAATATTTGCAGAAATCAACTTTCTAGTCTACATTTAGCTACAGTAATAATGTCTTTGTGTTCATTTGTAATATGGGAAATTGCTTGCTGCAGCTCCCATGCTCAGTGTTAGTGAAGTCCTGATCTGACAGCATGTAACACAGACAGCTCGTATGATTACATGTTACCGTTTATTTTTCAGTAAAAACAAGTTTAAATTGCAGCGAGTTCATTCTGCTATGTTTACGATATTAAATACACCACAGCAAGAAAATGGTCATTTTTTAGATTTTCATTTGCACAATACGAGAGCTAAATTTAGTGAATACCGTGTTTTTTTACTGCAATTAAGTAAGCTGCAGTTTATTTCATTTTTAATTCCCTTAATTTGTTTTTTCTCTCTCAGCAGTACACTTCCCAATTACTGTCCCAAGCAGTGCGTTCTGCTTTCACATTTCTTAAAATGGTCAGTTTGAGAAAAACTTTGTTTTCTTGGAACAGCTGACCCTGCTTTAGTACAAAACTCACACTACATTACTGTTTTCATTTTGGTAACGAAACTCTTAAATTACCGTGCCTGCTTCTTTTAAATTAAACCATCCTTAAACTCCTAACAGTGAACAATAAAACTAAATCTATTATATCTGGGATGCAAGATGCAACAGACAAAAAATAAATCTGTTCGTGTTGACTCAACTTTATTTAGGCACTCTCCGTTTTGACTGGCGAAAGATAACATTGGTTTATTGGAGTTCATGAAGATAACTTCTCAGCATGGTACGGTAACCTTTTCACTTCCTTGTTTGTTGAACTGTTGAGCTTTTTGCTGCATTACAGCCCTTCATTATTTTAAGTTTCCAGGGCATTTTGTTAATGGCATGTGTGCAACACACAAACCTTAAGTGTATTTTTCTTTTTGTTTTTCTCTGTTCTTGTTCTACATTTCTTAAATGCAACTGTTCATTTTAAGCTACATTTTTACTCACGCACGTTTCCTCACCGTCACAACTGTTGCAAGAAACTGTTGCAGCAGTGTGGAGTAGTGGTTAGGGCTCTGGACTCTCGACCGGAGGGTCGTGGGTTCAATCCCTGGTGGGGGATACTGCTGCTGCACCCTTGAGCAAGGTACTTTACCTAGATTGCTCCAGTAAAACCCCAACACTATAAATGGGTAATGATATGTAAAAATAATGTGATATCTTGTAACAATTGTAAGTCGCCCTGGCGAAGGGTGTCTGCTAAGAAATAAATAAATAAATAAATAATAATAATAATAATAATAATAATTCTTCTGCTGGTGTTAAAACCTCTCTGCACTTACAAGCATCTGTATTTGATCAAAGTGTTACCGTCCTGTTTTTTTTTTTCTTTTTTAATACAGACTGACGTCACTTCGCATTTATAAACATTGACACATGCTTTTAAAAGGGAGAGGCAGCATTATTGTACGATAGTGTGATTGAGGGCGTATAGTGGTTGAGGAATCATATTGCCATAAAGAACAACTGTGGGTGCGTACCAGTACTGGTACACGCGTACAACTGGTTGAAAACCACTGCTGTAGATAAATGGGAAAAAAAGATCTTAAGTGTCACCTACACACCACCTCTTGTTATCCCCTGTAGTTTTATAACAACCCGTGCTAAAGAATGTCTTCAGCAAGCTATCACAATTGGATAAGCAGTTCTCTAGACACACAAACAAGTGTGAATGCCTTCACTATATATTGTGAGGAACCCCAATTCAATTCCATACCTGTTGTGCCATAAGATCCAGTCTGCTTTCCAAGGTGTTGGCCACTTTGATTTTTCCATTAGCGTTATAGATCTCCACACCTCCAGATCTGGGGATATAGAGCAGTGTAACTTAACATTATTCTGGTAATACCAAGTAAAAAAAAAAAAAAGAGCAAAGCCAAATACACCCTGGGAATTGAACCCTTTTCAGGGGACTGGAAACAAACACCCCACCCAGTCATTTTGCACTGGTAGGAAGTTAATCTAACACAGTGATATTTTAAACCCATCGTTCTCTTTCATTTGATGATTTTAAAGGGTACATAAGGACCTTTTTATTTTATTGTGTTACATGTTCCCATGTGTTGCTACAACTGTTTACGTAAGGTGTGTGTGTATTTAAATTTTTCTCCTTTTTTCCATTTTGACCACTTCTAAATTGCATTCCCTGCCTCAAGATGGCTTCCCATGTACCCGCATGGACCTCTCAGAACTACATTTCCCATCCTCCTCCTGCTCACTGTTAAATCTGTTACATATGTGAGCAGGAGGAGGATGGGAAATGTAGATCTGAGAGGTCCATGCGAGTACATTTTATCTGCAATTTGTCTTTTATCCTTCCGATGTAAATTTTTTTTTATTTCCTAAGAAATGTGTAATCTCTGCAGTGAATTGTGGGATTGTAGTCCCCAAGGCAAACCTGAAGTACTACATATCCCAGTTTGTACAGCTGTAGCTCTTAGGTTTGGGCTAAAGAAAGTTCATGTTTACGTGACTAATCAGTTGAATTTGCTCGTTTGAGACAGTTTATGGCATTGGTATGGCAGTAAAAAGGTCAGCTTGTAAACCATTCAATGAAGACTAAATTGTCATTGATTGGCACTCAATTGCAGACGAGGGAAGCGTGTCATGTTAGCACATTAATTAATATGCTTGTTTGGTTTCTTCTTAAATTTCTTAAAGGGAATTACTCAGAATATACAAGTATTGGCACACCTCTAATGGACACACAGCAGAATAAAAACATTTAATAACTCAGAAGTTAAATCTTTGTCCATAAGGTGCTTGAGACAGCATAAGCATGGAACATTAATTTTGTTTGAAATCTTTAAGAGAAACTACTAATTCTTACATTTCTGGTGGCAGGAAGTTATCCTGGTCGATGCGAACATTAATATCCTTCTTCACACCTGCCTTGAAGATGGGAATATTCTTCTGTACGGCAGCCTAAACAAATGCACACAACACGGGTTTCAACAAACTCATTTGTACAATACTGAACAAAATCAAAATCACGTGCTTTGGACAGTCCCTCTAAATAACATTAGCCTGCTATCTGCCATGTTGGACTGTACCATCATTAGCACCATTAATCAGGCACAAGGACCTAGATTCTGACGAGAGACATTTGTTATAAATGTACGGTATTCATTTTATTTCAGGATTTCTAAATTTGGGTTACTGTATGTAAAAGTCCTTAGATAAGCCTTGCCATGCCATATTGGACAGTGCTTTCTTCCCAAACCTCCTTTAACCTAAAGAAAGAAACTTGGTCAAAGACTGAAAATAGAATACAATTACCTTCACCATAGGAAGATCCTGTTTACGGCAACGAATAACCACAGAGGGCTCCAGTAGCTGATAAAATCCCTGCCAGATAAATAATGTGTTATTATAGAGGTTGTACCAAACCACTGCACAGTCAACAGGGATAGCCAAAACAAGAACTGATGAATCAGCAACAGTTCCTTTTATGTATTTTTCTATATATATGGGATCCTTAATTGTAACAATCTACACTAGTTAAAAGAATACTACTAACAAGCGCTTAATAATATACATATGCCGTGTAAAAAACTCACAGCCACCATGGGCACATTTAAAGTGTTACAGAAGCTCCTGCAGTGTTTACAAGGAACCCATTGCTGTATCTTTGTTGTATCCCGTATTTTTTTTCACTCCTCTCCTGCAATAATGCTGGGGCTCCGATTGAAATGAGCGGTGTATTGTGGGAACATAAAACCAGAATTGTTGTAGGAGGGAGCGTGATCTGGATACACCATGAACCTTAGAAGAGATATACTTCTCCTGGCGAACGCTCCCGAGTAGATGTTGAGAAATGTATTGCCCAGTTGATTTATGATCCATGGTGTGTGAATATTTCAGTGTTTTACTGAAATTGAGACAAGGACAGGACACAGGAAAGGTAATGTAATGCGTTTCTTGTAAACTTTCCAGTGTGCCGTGTAACACTTTAATCTTTTATTCGTTGTTCTGATAAAGTAAATCTGACTTTTTCTAAATCGAGAAAACACCACGAGCATTCATAGATTACTATGGTTATAAATATAACCCATGATCCCTGAAGACTATCCTCATTAAGGAATAACCACAGCAATGGACATTCATGGAGCATTCTGTTTGTAGGACATGTACAATGTTTGAAAAATAAAGTATGTTTAAACTTATATTTAACAGCCGATACGGAACAGTACGATTCACCCGGCTATTCTGTCATTTGATTTGAATGAAGGCAACATAGGATTCCAAAAAGAGATTCAGCGAATTTTTTTAAATAAATGTTAAGTTTCACTAAATCAAGGACTTTAATAAAAGGAAAGCCCAACACACTTGTTTTAGAATAGCTGTAACTACAGGGTGATGTCTCGCCTCCATCTTGAATTTTATCCACCAGGATGTTATCTTTAAAACGCATAGTAAAAATAATAGGACTATAACTACATTCAGGCTTTTCTTTGAGCAAACAGTGAAAAACTTTACCTGCAGCACTAGTCCTTCCAGCAAGGTGGCGTACCTGACCGGATCCTTCGCAATCTTTCCCAGCCTCTGTCTGGCTTCGTTCAACAGATCCTGACGGAAGAAATACACAGCAGCCATTACAGCCTATCCGTCTAATATAGCACAACCATCACTGCGTATCCATCCTATCTTGAATAAGAATGATTCTAAATCTTTTCAGGTGCAACACGATGCAGAGAGGTTAAGGAAGTCTTTACTGTAATAAAAGAAAAGTTAAATTATAGAACATGCTTGGTCACATTTCTATAAGATCAATGGAAGGATTACTATAAATATTTTAATTGCTTAACTACAGGTCTCACATTCCCTGATCAGCACCCATCTTGAATTTCCTAATGTTAGTTATCTCAGGTAAAGTAGCCCAAGATTAGTGTTGTGAAATACAGGTGTTAATTGTTCAGTCGTTTCAACATTTAGAAAGAATTTTGCCTAAGCGGTTAACCACTGTCAAAAATATGCAAGACGTGTAAATGTACAAAGTAGGCCAATTTATTTACATATTTATTCACAGTACTTCCCATACAGATTTAAATGCTGAACACACACTGTGTTAAACAAGTACACGTTGCTGTAATTTATATATTAAAAAAAAAAGTGATGTGACATGGCTTTTCTGATTGGCTACAAACATTGACAATAGGCTGGTTTCACAGAACCTGATTAGCACTAATCTGGAACTACCCAATGTTACCATAGGCAAATTAGTCCACAATTAGTGCTAACCAGGGTATGGGAAACCCACCTAAGATGTTTAAGCGTTTAATAAATTAAACAGAAACTAACCCCCAGCGTGATGCATGCAAAGAGAAATAAACTCATGGTACTGACCGAAATCAAGTCATCTCTGGCCTTGAGGACTTTCAGCCTGGCCTGGTTCATCAAGTTGGACATTTGACTGTTAAATAAAGCAGTAGAGAACAGCTAAAGCTTTTGTCTAAAAATAAATAAATAAAAACACAAGCCCACACATTAGAAAGTTTAAATACACATTGTCTAAATGGGCTGCCCCCTCGCAGGACAGAATAATTTATGCCGCCAATACAATCCCAACCTGCAATGCAATCTGCAATTTTGAATTAAGATGCAATTAATAAACAAATATATCAGTAACACACATTCACACGCATTGGCTTTAAATTCAAAATAAGAGTTATCAGTGGGATGAAAAAGTTAATGACCGTGACAAATCTACAGTATGTACAGAATAGTACAGAAGAATTAGCAATGATAAGCCATTCTCCAGATAGATGTGTGACATACAGACAGATGGACAAACAGTCAGACACCTACATATAACTCCAGAATGTGACTCAGTAATAATAATATTAACGCCATGTGGCATGATAACTGGATAAGGAGTTCAGATACATGTGAAGTGTGGCACACAGACTAATGGATAACTGGTTAAGGAGTTCAGATAAATGTGAAGTGTGGCACACAGATTGCTGGATAACTGGATAAGGAGTTCAGATACATGTGAAGAGTGGCACACAGACTTATGGATAACTGGATAAGGAGTTCAGATACATCTGAAGTGTGGCACACAGACTGATGGATAACTGGATAAGGAGTTCAGATACATGTGAAGTGTGGCACACAGACTGATGGATAACTGGATAAGGAGTTCAGATACATGTGAAGTGTGGCACACAGACTGATGGATAACTGGATAAGGAGTTCAGATACATAAATAAATGTGAAGTGTGGCCCACGTACGTGCATCATCTTTACTGTATCCCCTTCGCAGCGGATTTCATCCCCAGTGGGGATGGACAAAGGAAGAGGACGGTAGGCCTTTGATTGGCTGTTGCTTTCATATTCAAGAGTGCACAAATTACTGTTTCAGGTGGAACAGTCTCACAGTGGGGGGAGGGGACGGACTATTTGACTACTGGCCTTTCTATAGGAGTGACTTTGCTGGAGATTTGCACCCACTACCTTAAGGAACATGTATCACTCTGGAACAAGTTATAAACCTTTATAAATCTAGTCTTGTTGAATAAGCTCCATCCTGCTGCCCATAGACCAGACTGACAGTGTTATGGCAGGTGTTTTGCAATTAGTAAAGTATAAAATGGAAGCATTTCAAATCATCCCGATCTACACACAGATAATAGGGCAGGTGGTTTTGCATTAGCACATAATACAAATTCCCAGTTTAAGTGAAGCCACAGGGAAGTAGGGCTGTCAAAATAGCAGTTGATGAATTCGGCCCACAAAATCGAATCGTTCAAATAAATATCGATGAATGTACCACCCAAATACATTTTCGCTCCATTCCTCTCCCCACATCGTGATTATTTTAATATTACTGCAGTGAAGTAAAAGCTTGTGCACAACAATTGAATGCGAGGGGTAATTACGCCTTGGTAGCGTCAGGAGAAAAAAAAAAAACACAACAACACTTGCAACAAGCCTAAACCAAGTTTAACATACTACAGGAGTGTTACTACAATATTTATTCAGCAACAGCTGCAGCATCACGCATTGCATCTTGTTAATACTGTACCACCTAACCTTCACTATCTATGAAACACACAATGGAAATCCTTGCCTAAAACATAATAATAATAATAATAATAATAATAATAATAATAATAATAATAATGTATTTATTTTTGTAACGTTAATATTGTTAAATATTCATTATATAACAGTTAATTTTGAAACCTCAAAGCAGCACAAACTATATACAGTCTGTTTTCTTCAATGTGCGTAATGTATTTACAGGCTGTTTGTCAGGAATACAAGCCTGTCGTCCTGCTCTGGATTCAAGGCAGTGTGCTTTTTTGCTTGTTTACATGGAATACACAGAGGGGCGTGTACTTACAAAGCATTTTCAAAACTGATTCGCTGGTAGGATGGGACAAGCAAATCAGATGCTAGTTAACACAAGCTGGTAAAGAAGAGCACGCCCACTGGTTGTCTGTAGCAGAAATACTGTAAATAACAAGGCAGGGCGTTCCGTGCTTTTTCGTTGATAAACTTAAATAAAGTTATTAACTATGCGCGTTACAAAGCGATTTAATCATAGCAGCCCGACAGGGAAATGACTCACATTTTCTTTTGCTGTTCGATCTGCTTCTCTTTTTTTTCATAGTACTCCATAATCTTCAATCTCTGAGTTTGTACGAGACGACCCTTCTCAATGTTAAACTCTTCTTCTGCCTGGATAAGAAAAAATGTACAAGAAAATGTAGAAAAGCATTGAAGTTGAATGTGCATACTTTTACACACTATATGCATATGGGTTGTGTGTTATCTGTATGTTATCTATCATAATTGGCAGATCACTAGATCGTGCCAGCTGATCAAGCCCACATCACATAGATCTACTATATGGCAGCTCCTGAACTGAAAAAATATATTTAAAAAATGTGGTACACAACAGAGCACCTCATAATAGGCGACTACCCTAAATGAATAATTCTCACTACAGATTATTCAATCAATAATAACAACATTTTTAATAGCTCACCTGTATGTTGATGGCAAATTATTAAAAATGATCTGAAAATGTAAGCAGATGCATTATCCATTGGCACGGGTGCCTGTAGAGAATACAGACAAGGTCATCTTACCTTTGCATCGATTTCCTCAGCTTTCTCATTGGCCTCCTGCTCAATGAAGGCCATCATGTGTTTGATCTGTGAAAGCAAGACAGTTACAACCAGAATGAAACAGAAGCTTAGACAGAAAACTATAAGAAACTATTGACTTGTTTCCACTGCACAAAAATTTCCACTGTACTCATAGAGCTTTAAGGAGGCAAATAATTGAAGTAATTTCGTGTTTTTAACCAACTTTAAAAAAAAAAAAGGTTTAGTTTTTTCCCAGTAAATTGTATTTTCTTGACCTTAAGCCGTAGGTGAGTTGAATTCACTTTTTTGGGGCAAGATATCCCTGTTCCAACCAGACCCTTCCTTTAATTCACCCTGTTGGAGGTCAATTAAATAATTAAGGGTCTGGTGGGATGGATTGGAAGAACCAAGGTTGCCTACCCCTGATTTAAAAGGATAAGTTGGTCATACTTTAGTGTTTCCAAAGATTAACAAAAAAAAACAAAACACTTTACCAGTCATACTGTTAGACACGATCCTTCCTGCCATCTGATTGATCAACACCATCTTATGCTTTCCGTACGGTAGCGTGTGATCTGTTGGTGGTGCCCCGTCACCACATGTGCCACATAACCATTTTTATATCATGCAAGTAGTACACTCATAGGAATAATGCATTAGCTGCTACAGCATGCCATACCAATGTAGCACAAGTTTTTAACAGAATCATATACAGTATATATACCGAGGAGCCTGTCATTAAAAATAAAAACATGGGCTGATTGAACCATTTGTTGCTTGTTTTACCGCTTGATTGCTAAAGAAGTATCCCTGAATAGGTAGGTGTCCCCTCTTCAAATATATGCAAATGATTGCTTAAACAGTTTTGTGAGAAGTAAAACAAAATTGTGTATTAGATGTATTAGTTGAAGTGTTATATATATGTTAGAGATAATACTTCTGGTAATGCAATAACAAGGAGGCTGTGTGGTCTGGTGGTTAAAGAAAAGGGCTTGTAACCAGGAGGTCCCTGGTTCAAATCCCCAGCTCACTCACTGACTCACTGTTTGACCTTGAGCAAGTCACTTAACCTCCTTGTGCTCCGTCTTTCGGGTGAGACGTAATTGTAAGTGACTCTGCAGCTGATGCATAGTTCACACACCCTAGTCTCTGTAAGTTGCCTTGGATAAAGGTGTCTGCTAAATAAATAAATAAATAAATAAATAAATAATAAACAAAAACAGAACTGGAACTCTGAACTTAACACCCTACTCAAACTACCGGTATGCGGCTTCTCATTCTTCTTCAAGGATCTAAAACAGCGGGCCCTTATGCCGATTTCTGCTGTCACCTTGTCTTTATTTGACACTACAAATATGCAGCAGAAAAAATAAATGTGATTTGTGTGGATAGTACTTTTATAAACTGACTATGCGCTAATGTAATTATAGTATCACACGAACAGTATATGCTAACAAACAGTTTAATACAGCAGTGGTGAAACTAATTACACATTTTTAAAAAGACAGGTACAATTTAAATAAATAAGTCTATTTAAACGTAATAACTCTTTTTATAGACACCGTACTTAATACTTTTAGAGGTGTCGTGAGCCAGCACGTACACGCAGAGCAGCTGAAGATTCAATTACTTCCGGATTGGCTAAAATCTGTGCGCAGTGAAGTATAGAAATATTTTGGTCTTGAGGTGGCTGATGGTGGAATAGTAAAACAATATAACAAGACCTTGTTTTTCTCCATGGATATTGTAAAGCAAAGCACCACTAAGTTAAAGTAAGTTAAAAGTAAATTACTTTTCATATGGAAATGTCTATATATGTTTGATGTTGCAATTGTTATTATATTACCTGTGTTTAGGAAGACTGATATTATCGATATCGAAATACGTACAGGATATTGATATGCAATTTTCATATCGTTGCCCACCCCTAATATATATATATATATATATATGGGTTAAACAAAAACGCTACCATGTCCTTACAAAATATGTGATGAAATTATAAAAAAAAAAAAAAAAAAAAAAGTAATTATATATTCCATAAAACTACTTACTATGGACTAACCTACACCTTCATTTTTAGTAAAGATTGATTATTTCATGTTTGACTTTTATCACTTAAGAGTCAAAAGGTCCTGTGGTGCGACTGTCCCCAATGGTGTGTAGTAATATAAACTCTGAATAAGTTCGTCTTTAATGCTTTAAAAATGCTAGCTAAGGCTCCTAAACTAATTCTACTTGGATATCCTGTGCTGCTATAAGACACAGTGTTAAATTCATATTTACAAAAGTATTATCTAAAAAGGTTGTCACCAAAATCAATGTTCAATAGTGTGACGATAAACCTGCAAGGAAATTCAGGCATTTTTGGAGACGACTACACTTCATTTTTGACATTAGGAAGTCAACAGGTCTTTGGAGGACCCCCTGCATGTGCATCAAGGTAAGTTAGTCTCTCAGAAATATCTTTTAAATCATCATCTATGCCTCCCTGTAGACATGTACATTCTTTATGTCCTTCGGTGTGACACACAGAAAAGGAATTGATCCAAAAAAGGTTTTTAAACTGCTTCTCTTACACTGAAAACAAAATACATGTCATGAGAGGATATATGTGGGTTTATAAGTGCCTGTTTGGAATCAGAATTAGAAAATGCTCTATGGTGTGACAGATATTGGAGCGTCACGCCTTAGGACCTAGTTGTCACACCACAGGAAACAAATGGATTTTTAGCCTCATAAGAGGCACTATGTCCTTGTATAACCTATAAAGGCAGTATACATAATTTACCAACAATTGTTGTTGGATTTTAAGTGATAAATGTTTCATATTTTCAAATATAGCTTGTGCTTTTGAAAATGTTCTACCACAACTGATAATGATGTACAGATTTTTCTTTAACATCTCTTAACCTTTATTTCTTCTGTTTGCTTCCAGATGCCCAGTAGCAAAGAGAACAGCTCCGAGCAAAGATCAATAACCATCCTGCTAAAAGAGAGGCCTTGCTGTGGCACAAAGAGGTATTTTATGGAAGGTTCATCATAGACACAGCCAGAGCCAAAGGAGTATTCTCATATTTGTATTTCTGTATCATAGGCCTAATATTTAATCTCCACCCCCCCACCAGTGTAAGTAATTATTGTGTGGTCCCTTATGATTGTAACTGCTCTCATTGTTATCATTCAATTTGGTGTGCCATTAATCTTTGTACTGTAACAAGATTTAGGGAGGGTGTTAGCAAGATAGAAATCATTGATAACCATCCCCTCAGTATCAACATTACTGTGTTATTGCCTCAGCTACCAGGCAAAGAAGGCTAGGGAGAAGTACAGGTATTCCAAATCAAGGACCTCACTGAAGCTAGACAGAAAAAGATGAGGGATAGTTGGCAGAAATCAAAAAGAAAGATGTTGTCAGTCATATCTCGGAGCCAGAACCTTCATCTTCATCATGCTTTGTGAAGCTGTCACAAATTTAAAATCATCAGCTAGCATGATCAGTGGAGGGATACTTTTGAACCCCTCCCCCTGCAGCACATCTGCTGTATGATCCCTTTCTCCCATAAAACATGTCTTTTACATGCGACTCTTTCCTTGTAGCAAGCTTCTGATTTTAGAAAAAAAAAAAAAAGACAAAATTCCTGTGTAAGGAATAGACTACATTTAATGGAAACAATATTTTGAGCTATAAAGTAGAATGTCATATTTGTTTTCCATACTTAATGTTACTTGTTAATGTTACTGAAAATGGCTATGAAGTGCTTAAAATTTTTTATTTGTCCCCAAAAGGGGCTGGCCGATGTTGTCCACATTTACTTTTATGTTCAACATGTGTTGCTTTTGAAAAACAAAAAACAAATGAAATGTATTTTGTTTCAAAATGTTTCCCCATTGTCTAGCTTGTATTTCCTCATTTATCGCATCGGAACTCATTATCTCATCATTCAGACTTCAGTGTAGCATCCCATAGTGTGACAACACAGTCCTATGGTGTGCCTGTTTCAAATCGGTATGAAAAATATCATGAATAAATGCTTTAAATCACTACATCTGCACAATAAAGGAAAACTCAATAATACAAACATATTCAATTTGTTTGATTTTAGATAGGAAGAGTTTTTTGATTTAGAAAATCAACTGACAGGCATCGGATATGGCAAAACTGATTACCGTTAGACCACAAGTCTCAGAATAACTCCAAGTATTACTTATTATAGTTGCACTCTTAGTATGTTACTTAAATTTACTAGCAAATGTGTTCGAAACTGCACTGAAAGGAACATTTCCTTAAAGTATCTTGTACATTTGTTGAGGCGAGGTGGGGTCACAGGAAACCTTTGGTGCAGCTTGAAGAATTTAGTGAACCCGTCAAGCTACAAGGCTAGATCTGCCCCTGTTAATCACTAATTGATTGTTTGTGTTCACTGTTAAATAAAACCAAAATCCTACAAGTTATATTCTACTTTTGTGTGCGTTTTGTGCGACAGGGAGGGGACAAGTAGTTTTTTAAGAAGGACATGTAGATTTTTCTAGCATTTTGTCCCTTGGACAACAAGTATCTTTCAAAAACTGCACACCCCTGCACATACATAATGTAATTATACAATGGTTAAACTCAAACACTGATATATTAAAACACTGTAAATACAGTGTAATAAACCTCCAAACTGAAGAGGACTGTTGGTGCTGGTGATAGACTGAACCTGCCAATACTGCTGTGATGGAGTATGTTAGTTTAGAGATCCACAGAAGGACCAGCTCAAGCCCCAGCTGGATTTGGTTGAATCCAGACCTACAGTCCTTGACATGCTTCAAGAACTTCAGTGATTATATCTACAGTACCCAGTTCCATGCCACCACAAACAAGCTAGAACTGCTACAGATCTGGAATGCTGTGGAGATGCAAGGAGGGGGGAAACAGTTTACTATAAACTAGAAAACCAGCGAAGAGAGATACACATTGTTTTGGGTCTGATTTTTAATGGAAAGAGGCTTGTTGGTAAACACAGGAGACATAGCAGAGCTTCGAAGATAAAATACATCGCTGATGTAAGAATAATTCTTCAAGGACAAATGTATGTAAGTCAGATTAGCCATGTGTCACAGTCCGAGGTTGTTTCATGGTCCATAAAGAGTATAATTCTATTTCAGAAAGCTATAGGGCTTCAAGTGATTCAATGAATACGCCATCTTCAAAATATTACATTGTAAAAACATTTACCTACGTCATTCCTAAACTGTTACTAACAATTGTTTCTGTTTGTAACATCCATAAACTTTGTAAAAAAAACCAAAAAACACAACAACTCCCTGCTTTTCAGAAACTAAAAAGGGGAACTGCAGCATTTAAGTTATAATTAGCAACTTAGGAAAATACAAAGCATCACCGGAGATCCTCTTTGAGGGTTTTGATATGAAAGGAGCACCGTACACAAATCATAAGAAATAATTTCATCAAATATTACTTTCATTTATATTGTTTATAATCAAGGTTTACTAAGATGCACATTTTCTGCAATCTCACGTACCACTGGACGTATTTTATTGAAAGGAAAATCACATATCAAAAACTAAAATATCACACTAGTGTTCTGTACACTAAGGCAGCAGATTTAGCTGCACAAAATAAATTAATATAACTGGGCAGTAGAATTTGTACTGGTAATAAGAAACCCCAAAAAGACTGCTGCCAATAGATTTTCTTCTGGTTTAGTCCGTCCTTAGAATGATCTCTTACAGTTATACCTCTCACTAAAAGCTATGTATGGTTTCATTAGATTAAAGTAAAACCAAACATTGACTATGGAGTTTTTGGCATAATTAATGCATATGAACTTACAAGAGTTTGCAGCATTATACGTTTCTAAATGAGTTATTAATGATGAATGACATAATGGCTGGTTTTACCCAAAATTCAACATTAGGTAGTCCAACATTAGTGCCATTAAGGTCTGTACAATCAGCAGTTACTCTTTTAGTTACATCTAAATAACCTAGAAATTGAACATGTTAGACAATTATGGAGATTAATTCTACTGCACAAATATTTCTGGCGAATGTTGCAAATAGCACTGAATGCGGTGAACCCCGTGCAGGACTTTCTAGGTTGTAGAATAAACTGCAACACAACGCCAGCCTGTCTAAATCAAAGGACTTGAACTGTCAGTACAAACCTAAAAAAATGACGATGAATGACAACCTTCATACGTGCAATACAAAGATACAAATCGTACACAACAAATAAAACGTTAAGAAAAAAAAAATCGTCACCCCTACAGCAGTTAAATGTATACTGTACGATAAGTGAAAACAAATGCTTATCATTATCATTAGAAATGTATCTCGTAATAATAAATACGTTCATTTCTATTAAAAAATATATATATAGTGTTTCGTAATGTTAAATAAATAAAACACACTGTACCTGTTTCTGCACATCTGCATCGCTGAGTGCCATGGCTGCGACGAATAGAGAATTATATTAGGATTAAAGTTAAAAAGCAAAATTATCTGAATATATTGCAGTCTGCTAAAGGTGGTCTTCCCTCTTGCCTATCAGTGGAGTGTTCGACTCGTTTTAAATATGGTCCTTTTTTTTTTCTCTCCCTGCTATTAAATTCGAAATGATCGGGTTTTTGCTGCAGTCGCTAGATGTTAAAATGTCCAAGATCTGGTCAGCTGATTGTCGCCAACCTCCAGCTGGAACTGGATGCACCCGTCACATGATCTGGAAAAAAGATTTCCAAACTATAAATATATACAAATACATTGAATATATTTTGTAAAGTCAAATGAAACAAACTTAATATTTATCATTTCATACGATTTTTATTGTAGTTATATAAATGTTCCTAAAAAAACAATCTGCATTTTTCACGTTTGTCACATGACAAAAAAAGGGAACGCTGAAACCCTACTTTTTATATTGATTAGTACATTAAATACAGTATCGGCTTCATTATTGCTTTAGCGTCTGCATCTATATTTAATAATACAAAATTAAATAAAACGAAGAAATGCTATTATTATATATGTTGTGTTAGTGTCACATGACCTCTTGATACGGAAGCAGTCGACCGGTTTATATTAAACATACGGTTGCAGTATATTTTACGTTGTTTTATTGTGCTGTGGAGTTTGGAAATATTAAAATGATTAAGTTTTACAAGTCAGCGTTTTTCAATTGTTGAAAGCGAATATGCATACACTTGTAAGTTGTAAAGTTTAATTTGTAACACCAATTGAATGAAATAAATGCACATGTAACAAAAGAAATGGTTGGATCGCGAATTATTCATTTCATTTAGCAATACATAAATGATGCGTCAATTGCTATCATATTATGTAATGGTGTTAATGTATCTATGTTAATAATATGCACCCCTTTAAAAATAGGATGACATGTATTTGCACTGTACGGATAAATAAATGGAATGTAATGCTTTGTAAATTTGCTAAAAGTAAATATTTTATAGATGAGCCAAATATGCATCGTATGACCTTTGACACATGGTGAAAGGCATGAAAAATGTACTAAAAACAAAACAATGTATTTTCATGACGGTCTGTAGTTAAAACAAACAAACAAACAAACAACAACAAAAAACTACATGCAAGCACATTCTAAATGAATGCAATAATGATATCAGAAATTGTGCTTCACAGTCTGCCCTTTGACCCTCGCATAGTGTTGCTATTTGTTGTGCATTTCTGCCCCCATGATGGCCGCTCTGCCTCCAAATTAGGAACTTGAGTGTTTTAGAACAGAGGAGACCCAGACACACGCAAGCGTGGCCCACAGAGCGCTTGATACACACTGACTGAAGCTGTGTAAGGTAAGGAGTAGAGCGAATGCAGAAACGGTCTATATTTCAGCATCCAATTGTCATTTAATTTTCTATTCTAGTGCTGGGAAAGGGAAAAACGTAATGCATGTTTGCAACAATTTAGTTCTTCTGTACATACAGTATGTTGCATTATTATTCGAAGTGCGTGTCTGACCTCCACAGACAGGCGAGAAAACATAGATTGAGAGCCAAGCCAGGTGGTGCGGGTGAGAAGAGAAATCATGCAGGGTGTGTTTGTTCGTCTAACTTTCGCTGAAATGTAATCCATCGCTGTAATAGAGCTAACAACATTTTTTTTGTCTATTGGGTGTCCTGTTGAAAGCACGTGCTCAAAAATGAAATGTGCAATTCTTAGAAATTGCAAGTGTGCATATTGTGCAAATTACTTATTAGGTTTTACTTTTTTGTTAACTTCTCTACCATTCCGGTTGTTAAGAAGAACTTTGGCTAGAGAAAAAATAGGACTGTGATTTATTTTATGTAGTCATATAACCATGACATAACAATATATCTGCAGAATTTAAGTTTAAAGAGTAACCGTGCAATGGTGACAATCGTTATTCTGTATAGTTTATAAAGCGAGACTGCACTTTTTAAAGGTCATGACAATTTTCATGTCTGAAAGGTACTTGCGTTTGCACAGTCGGGTGGATGGTAACACAGATGTGAAAAAAACCGTTTCCGAGTCACAAATTATAATAAATATTGAAATAAAATGTCTAAAATATTGTACTCGTTTTAAAACAGTTTGTTTATTTATTTTAAGATAATTGAGTGACATTTTGAAAAAAAAAAAAAAAAAAACGTGCACAGAGCCTTCCAGCATATTAGGCGTGGGCTGTAGTGCTGCATAAGAAACAGTGGCCAACTATGGGAATATCGCGAAAGTTAAAAAGAGTTTTTTTTCCACCACATATAATAAAAAGAGTTTTTTTCCAGCACATATAATAAAAGCATCAGAAAAACAGGATTTAGGATGCATTCCACCACAGCTGATCAGCAGCCATGAGAAATACAGGGAGTAATATTAGGTAATTTGGATATGTAGCTGGACTGCTATGTAATGGAACACATGTCCACTATAGTAGGATCAGCTGGTAAATGCAGCCTGCCTTTGCATTCAGTGTCTGGGTAACTATGTTCTGATTGACACCTTTGTGAATCTTCTGCAGTCTCCCTTTTCTTCTGTCACTTTTGACATCATAAAGAGAGTTGTCTTCTACTGGGCAGCAGTTTGGAGTAGTGGTTAGGGCTCTGGACTCTTGAACGGAGGGTTGTGGGTTCAATCCCAGGTGGGGGACACTGCTGCTGTACCCTTGAGCAAGGTACTTTACTTAGATTGCTCCAGTAAAAACCTAACTGTATAAATGGGTCATTGAATGTAAAAATAATGTAATTGTATGTAAAAATAATGTGATATCTTGTAACAACTGGATAAGGGTGATCTGCTTGTGAAATCAACTCGTTAGATAAACTATAGTGAAGGGTGAACTTGTAACAACTGGATAAGGGTGTCTGCTATGAAATAAATCAATAAAAATATAGAGTGACAAAAATATAGTGACCCAGACAGTGGTCCTTGGTCCTTGGGTTACAGGTGCATAATCTACCCCTTAAGAACAAATATTTTCTTCTCTCCACAATACAACTAAAAGCTAACTTCTATGCTTTGCATACTGCACAGTGTATTTTCTGTTGGAGAGGCCCCACTCTGTGTGACTCTGTTACTTTTCAAAGAGATTTGGTTCTTCTTACAGTAAGTAAAGCATGGGTATTATCCCCTTCAGCCTTGGTAGTACGAGAAACAATTCATGGTATTCAGACATATGTTGTTTGTCCCAAGGTACCTGGAAGCATTTAAAACATTTTTCAATTTCCTAAAGTATTAGCCTAATACTTGGGTATGCACTGTATGGTTTTGGGGGCCTGAGGCCCAGGAAGAATAAAATGCCAAGGTCAAGTGGTGAGGTAAATTGAGATAGAAATGCAGGGAGGGAGGGAGGTGGGTGGGGGGTTACATTGGCTAATCTTAATACGAGTCCAGTTCCCTGCTGCAAATTCCAGCAACTGGAAATGACTCCTGTTACATAGCAGTTTCACTCATTCCAGGTTTTACTACAAGCTTGATTAGCCACAGTATATAGGTAATAAGCTCAGGTGTGTCTTATTAAACTCATAGTAAAACCAGGAATGGATCAAACTGCATTGCAATGGGTGTCTTATTTCCATCCCTGTAAAGTTAAGAATTTGAATATTTACTGGGTCCAAGCAGGTATATAAAATCCCATACAAGGGTTACCAGCAGAATAATTTGAGAGTGTAGAGTGTTAAAATAGCATGCCACCAGTGCTGGCCATTGCTGGAATTTCAATTTTGAAACACTGTCCCTTCAGTTTAGTTCTGTTTGTTTGCTGCAGGACACTGAGACTGAGTGACCAGGCTGTGTCTGTGTGAACACTTCTTCTTCTTCGATGGCTGCTGCTGCCCCCTCTGCTGCTGTTCCGGAAGGGTTTCACTATGAAACGAAGTACGTCGTTCTCAATTACCTGGGCCTCATCGCACAGGACAGGCCACATGGGCAGCAGGGTGCTGCAGAGGAAGGTAAGGCTGGGGAGATAAAGGGGCACAGTGAAAACAAACCTAGAGGGAGACAGCGTTTATGTAGCCTGCATTTAATTCGAAGGGCAGCATTCTGGCCAAGGCACCAGATGTTTTTACACACCCGCGATTTATATGAAATCCAGGGAAAAAACACCTGTTAAAACATTAGTACTTTTTTTTTTTTTTTAACACTTGGCACCCCATACTTTGATACAGACTTTAAAGTGTAAAAAGTTGTCAGGATGTTAACAATGAAAAGAAAAATGACAGGTACGTTATTTAAACAGCAGTAGCAACACGTAGTGACGTATAATGCTATATTTTTCGGAAGCTCGCTACTTACTCTGAGTCAGTGCAACACATATTGTAGCCTATTCTTTAGAACATCATTTAATTTTTTCTGTATTTTAGTTTATATAACAAACCACAGCAGATCCCAGAACTTCCGCTTTTTCCATGTCCTCCTCCTCTTCATATAAGTGTCAGTATTAAAACATTTTCTAACTCATTCCTTCATCACTATAGGGTCATTCCATGCCAACCAGAAAAGGGGCATTTTGTTGCCTGACCATCTCAGGCTAGACAAAATGCAAAAGTAAAAAGTGACCCTCACCAGAAAAATCACCCTGGGCTCAACTTAGTCGCTACCATCATGTGTACTTCACGTGTTCGAGCTTTCGAAAAAAAAATACCAGGAGCACCTAACTCACTTTTGGCAAGTTGCAAGTGTAGGCTGAAATAACTCGCGGGGGGCTCCAAAAAATCACCCAAATTTTTGGATAGCTGCTGATGAGATCTACAAGAATCAAGCAAAATATTTTGGTATCTGTGGATTTTGGATTTGTCATGCATTCGAGCATTGCTTATGGCCACTTTTTTGAGGCTAAAGTACCACATAGTCCTAACCGAACTGGCGTTACTCTTCAAGTTTGCGTTGTCTGGGGTTAGATCTAGAGTAAAAAGTGTCAGGCTGTGCTTCCAGTGGCGCTAGCTTGGAGCTGAGGGGTTATAAACTTGCATGTGGATCTTAGATTTCTTTGATACAGTGACACATCTGAAACTACCAAAACCTCAATTAGGAGCGTTTTAAAAACTACAAACTGATAGAAAACACAAACAATAGATAATCTTAAGGGGTTAACCATTTCATGATCTTTGACATGCTTACCATGCTTGTCATAAGAACTGAGATTTTTAGTTTGATTCCAGTAGGAGTAAACGTGAAATTCGAGTGGCGCTGGAAGTTGTTAACCCCTCAAGTTCCTTAAGTTTTTACCATGGTAAACTTTTTACTTTAGATCTAACCCCAGACAATGCAAAATTGAGAATAACACCAGTTCAGTTCGGACTCTCTTTTTTTCTTGTGGCAGCATTTCCTGATTTTCAACGAGCACGTCTCTGTTTCGTCAGTTACATTTTGAAATTAAACTGACAGTTTCTGTGCTTGATTAAATACTGTACAATCTTTTATGGTAATGGGATAGGCATTAAATAGCCTTCCATTTTAACTGCAATGTTACTTGAACTACTGTACAACAACTTAGTATTAAAATAACATCAGAGACAACAGCTATTCTTATTCACTTTATTGACTACAGCCAATATGACTTTGAAGATAAGCACAGAAACAGAACATACCGGTATATATGAAGATAAGCACAGAAACATAACTTCTATCTTAACGTTACATTCTTAAACTCAGCAAACATGTTACAGCTTCAAATATAAAGCCATACAGATAAATAAAATATGGAATGCATTAATAAGTTATTAAACAGTTTGTTTAATATTATAGCCATCTTTTTTAGCGGTTGCCTCTGATGATGGTTCCAGTCGGATTTGTAGCTGGACTGGTGTGTCGTGTTAACGCTTCAACCTGTGTAGCTTCAAATTTCTTATTCTTAATGTGATTGGCTGCAAAGACAACAGGGCTAGTCACAGATTGGAGAATGTGTTGTTTTTTTTAGGCTCAGCTCACTGCTACCACCCTTGCGCTGACTCGGGACGGCGAAGGCGAACACACGCTGTCCTCCGGCGTGTGCCGTCAGCCGACCGCTTTTTTCACACTGCGGACTCACCATGCAGCCACCCAAGAGCTACAGCGCCGGAGGACAACGCAGCTCTCGGCAGCTTACAGGCAAGCCTGCAGGCCTGGCCAGACTACAGGGGTCGCTGGTGCTCAGTGAGCCGAGGACACCCTGGCCGACCTAACCCTCCCTCCCCGGGTGGCGCCGCCAATTGAGCGCCACCCCTGGAAGCTCCGTCCTCAGTCGGCAAAGGAATAGCCTGGACTCGAACTCGTGATGTCCAGACTATAGGGCACATCCTGCACTCCACACGGAGCACCTTTACTGGATGCGCCACTTGGGAGCCCCCAGATTGGAGAATGTTTGGTTGGTTGGTTGGTTGGTTGGTTGGTTGGTTGGTTGGTTGGTTGGTTTTTCTTGTGTACGGTTTCCTAGTAACTGAAGACTTTGTATTATGGGAGATGTAGTTGTTAATGGAAGTTTTAGGGGAGGCATATGAAGACAGAATTTTGAAACTCAAATGGTTCGCACAGTGCGTAACGTGAGTACGGCTGCGGGCTCTAATGCATGGCCTGATTGATTAAATTGCTACAGCACTTTTTTTTTTTTTTTTTTAAATCAGGACACCTCGGCTTTATCTAGTGGTGTTATTTAAAATCATCTGTGTATTCCTATTAAAAATGCAAGTACATAATCAAAATCTCTTCAATAAAAGACAAGAGGAGGAGTGATCATATTGCTTGTGCTGATAAGATTAATACATTTTTAAAACCTTGGTTAGAAGTCCATTAAGATGCTTATTTGGGAACTGGACTGGTTCTAATATGTGCTTTGAATCGCAGAAATGAAGGCTTTTCATTACTGTGTCTCAGTGTAGTTGGATGTCTTTGATGGATGTGGTGTATTTAGTTATATTATTTTATTGCATGTTGTTGATAAGAAGCGCCCTGGCGCCGTTCTGTCTCTGACTCGGGAATCACTGGCTGCTCACTCTGATTTGCATGTTTGCATTTAATGGAAAGCTCTTTGTCTTGTTTGGTTTTAAAATGCATTATTCAAATAGCGGGCAGCAGTGTGGAGTAGTGGTTAGGGCTCTGGACTCTTGACTGGAGGGTCGTGGGTTCAATACCAGGTGGGGGACACTGCTGCTGTACCCTTGAGCAAGGTACTTTACTTAGATTGCTCCAGTAAGAACCCAACTGTATAAATGGGTAATTGTATGTAAAAATAATGTGTGTAAAAAAATTAAAAAAGGTAATTGTATGTAAAAAATAATGTGATATCTTGTAACAATTGTAAGTCGCCCAGCATCTGCTAAGAAATAAATAATAAAAAAACATAGCAAAGAAAGACAAGCATTTAAAAGGTACACAAAATAACAATCTTCACAACAGGAATCAAAAAGATCCCTGGGTCTGACTCCAGGCACCGAGCTCAGTACGCCTTTTCATTCACATTTCCAGGGGTTAAATAGCCCTAGTTCTGCCCCTAGTGCCTGTAGCAGGCAACCTATAGACAGTAAGGCATCCTTATCAAAACTCTCTGATTGGTCAAAATCCTACAGAGCCTGGCTCCACTCAGTCTGGGCTCACACTGCGACTAGACGGTTGTCACATGTACCACAGCATGTGTGACTCTAATGCTTTTGTGTTCTTACATTCCATATTATTGTACATAATTAGAGCAAACTAACATTCAGTAGTGTCTGATTACAACATTGTACAGTACATAAAAACTAGCATTCAATTGTTCAAAAGATTACAGATAATACTGCATATATTTGCCTTTTAATACTGTGTTTTACTGGGTGTTGTCAATAGTGTGCAATTCCTGCAATAAACTTAGCTAATTTGCGTTAATGTTAAAAGTGTGTAAGTCTCTGGGATAAGAGAATAATGAAGAGGAAATAATGTGCAAAAGTGTGAAATCTAAATAGTGTTGCAACATCTATCTTGAACCCTTTACCATAAGTCCTTCCTGTGACTGTTTGTGAAAAACAATGTGCTGCATTTGACATCCACTAATTCAGTTGTGTTGAAAATGCCCATTAATTTTAAATTAAATATAGACATACGATATGGAATTTAAGAGTAAAATAAAAAGAGGTTTGTACAGAAAGTAAATCGTAATTTGTTGCCCTTACTAAAGTTAATAAGCCATGCTTTAGAATTACAGCCCAGTGTTTAGGAGTGTTTGAGTATTTTGATGAGATGACAAGGACTGGATTTGTTAAACACATTCTGTGTGTTTTTAGCACTAACATACTGTACATTCTAGGAGTGTGTGCCAAGGTAGATGTAGGGAGTGTTCATAGTGGCTTAAATCCATTGTTGGAAGTCAAAAGTTCACATTCCCAGAGATCAGAAAGCAGCCTTTTTAGTAGTCCAGCTTCTGTGTAAGGAACTGTCAGATGTATTGGGGACTGTATCATGGTACAGCTAGGTTCAGAAGATCTATTTCAATATATAAAAAGCCATTTTTATCCTACTGTTAATTGTGATATACATGGCCCAACCTATCGCTGTGCCTCTGAGCAATGGAAATGTGTTTTCCACATCACCCCTCATCTGTTCTGACAGCCTGTCATGTGCAATTACTGTACCATTACTCGCACATGAGCAGTCCAGCCATTGAACAGAGCCACTCCAACAGTGCAGATTGCTGATTGCATTCATTTTAAAAAGCTCATAGCTTTGGATGTGTGGGGAGCCAGCTTGTTTGGATAGTGTAGGAATCTTCAAGCCATGCAGTATTTCTGGCAGAGTGGCTAAGTGGCATTTGCTACCTGCTTTTTGTTGTTATTCCTAAAGAAAATATCATTATTGACCACCCCATTTCCCTCCTCTGGAGTCCGCTGTCGGTCATCAAGTAAAGGCACAGCCACGAGTCATACAATCAGGAGCTCACTGGTTTAAATCCTGGTGGTGCTGAGTTGCTGGGTGCCCACAGGGATGGGCTGCATTGGCCTTTGGGATAGCTCACTTGATTGTTCTACAGCAACCCCTACTGGTAAGGTGTCCCACAAGTCCAGGCAGAGACACAAGTCCAGGCCTCCTGGGTTCTGTAGCTTTGTAACATTCAGAGCTGGGGTTTAGCAGATGAAAAGAGGTGATTGGCTTGCCAGCAGGAATAGAAGTTGCTCATTGATCTTACGATAAGTGATGCAATAGTCAAAGTGGGCATTTCAAATCCTGTAAGAACAGGGTGGGGTAAAATTGATTGCAAATGGATACCCCCCTCCAAACAAATTGAGCTAAAAGAAACGCAACACACTGAGCCATGGGCCTTCACCAAAGCAACTGCTTGAATTAAGTTACACAACCAAGCTGTCACGAACCATATTGTCCACACGTCCACCACCTGATTACTGTGTTGTGCAGTTGTACTGGAAGACAACTTAGAAAAGGGACAACCTTGACCTGAATACTGTAAGTACAGCACAAGTTGTTTGAACTAATTAATCAAACGTAGAACACTTCTCTGGTCCACGCAACTGCTTGCAAAAGACGTCTACACTCGTGCAAGCAGGTTGCCTGTTCATTTCTGTCTGAGAACCAGAAACTTGTAGCAGTGTTCTTACACAATATAATCCTGTTTCAAATTCTGCTTGAAATTTAATGTACTACAGTGTGTTGCCATTGCACATTTTCAGTGACATAATTTAAACCCCTTTTCTAGTTTTTGAATTTTTGTAGTTTCTAAAGAATATCAGTCTTCCTGCTCACAATCTTTTGGAGAACTTAACATTTGTTTTGCCTGGCACTAATTTAAAGTTGTTTTGAAGAGTTGTGTCACATTGTGGTTTAAAAATAAACTTGGGTTTGAGCAACCCCACTGAAATAGCCGTCTGTCTGCAGCTCTTGCGTGACTCGGTGGAAGATTGCTTTTGTCCTCTGGTGCTCAGCAAAATCACAATGCAAAGCAGGGCAATGGGTGGCTCCGTGAATTCCTTGTGCTCAGTAATAATGAATAGATCTATTTATGTTGGAGTTTGTGCAACACTGTGCTTTCCCACCTTGCTTCCCCTTCATATGTTTTGCTGGAATAGTTAGTAAACCTAGAAGTAACCCGAGTGTTCCATTCCCTTGCAACAGAGATTATTTATTATTATTTATTATTATTATTATTATTATTATTTATTTCTTAGCAGACGCCCTTATCCAGGGCGCCTTAAAATTACTACAAGATATCACATTATTTTTACATACAATTACCCATTTATACAGTTGGGTTTTAACTGGAGCAATCTAGGTAAAGAACCAATCAAAGGTACAGCAGTAATGTCCACCACTGTTTTCATGAAGAGAATTCTGGAAGTTATTTTCACAGCTAATGTTTTGTGACTTCAGGCGCACAGGGAGAGACGCCCCAGGAGAAGGAGGTCGCTGCAAAAGTGAAAGCGGAGATCGAAGAGGAGCTGAAGCTTCTTGAAGAGGAGATTTCGAAAGGTGAGCCAGAAAGCTTACAGGTCCTGGGGGGGGGGGGAAACGGGTTCTCGGTCTAAGCACAGCTGACCCCACTGCTGGTACATACACTGCTAGGCTGTTGGCTTTGTAACCATAACTGACAGGCCACTTCCAGAGTTGCACAGCAAGTTTTCAGCAGCAATACAATTCATGTTCTCACTAAAATATATTGGAATAAACTATGCAGCGATGTTTGCTGAGAGTGTAAATCCCGCACACTGATTTACACTCTCAGCAAATGTCCATGACAAAACATGCTAAACGTCTAAACCACAACACATTCCCAAAGGTTTTAAGAAATAAATGTTGTTGTTTGTCATATAAGCTTTGTGTCTGTTTTTTATTCGATTTACTGACTTCTAATACGTTTCAGTGTTTGTGGCTTCCTCTAGCACTATTTCTCTAGCATTCTTTTGCATGACTGAGCCAAACGCTTTGAACACATAATCTTACATTACCGAAAGGCAAACCATCATCTTCTCATATGCTCTTTAAACATTAGCCTATAGAAACCAAAAAAAAAAAAACTTCAACTAGACTGAACTCTTCCTAACAGCTTGCTAGTGCAATATTTTATTTAAAAGGTGCCCTCCATCACTATGTCGCAGTACCAGAAAACGCCTCCGTCCAGAAAGCCTTGCTATATTTAACAAAGCAATGCTGTTTCTGATTAAATCCCTGCAGCCTTCACGAGCACAGGGTTTGACTGCCACACGTCTCCAGTTTTCAGCCCTGCCAACCCGGAGAGCTCAATAGAGGACTGCCTGGCACACCTGGGGGACAGAGTATCTCAGGATCTGTCAGCGCATTTACACATCGCCATGCAGAGCCTGCTCAGCTTGTGAGTACAGCACACCACACTCTCCTCACCCCTCATATTGCAGGCTCAGTCTGTCTGTGGCTCCCATTAAAAGTCCTGTAATTGAGTAGCTTGAAATTACATTCATAAAGTTATTTTTTTAGTGTTCAGTTACTATGTCATTATGTTTACCTTCATGCCGGGTGGTTCTTCTTGCAAATACTCAAATACTTTGGTTATTTCTCTTGTATTTGCTGTGTTAAGGTGCTTTGAGTGTACAGTAGCTGCTCTTTTGTTCTACTTTTCTGTCATAGACATTTATAATCCAGGCTAGATCAGCCTAAGAGTCTTTATTAAATTAAAAGCCAACGCCATCTAGTGAAAAGGAGGCTCAAGTGTCTCTCTGCTGGTTGTACACAATGGTGCACCAGATACAGCTGGCTCTTACTTTGTCTGATCTAACACAGGCTGCGTATGTCGGTGGATACTGAATACTGAAATATTTGTATGAAACTGAAGAGTTTGTCAGGTGATTGCCTAATCCGTTTGAAAGGTCTGCAGGAGGCTAGGAGTATATGATGTAGGCATGTATCGTGATTACCATGTAGAGTCTGACACAGACAAACAGATAGATGGATAGCCATGATCAGTCTATGAGGGTCCTCATTTAACTGCACTAAGAACCACTTTTGAAAAAAAGGGGACAATAAAAAAAAAAAAAAAAAAAAATGAAAATGTATACTGAAACTTCTCTTTAAATGGCTTCCTATAACGTTATGTAAGTCAGTGGTGGCCAATACACCAAACACTGTGATCCATTTTGGTGGATCTCAATGGGCTCTGCGATCCACCAGTAAGCTATGACCAACAATTATTATTAGTGGGATTTAATACAATAGTGTCCAATACGTAAGATAGCAATAGTAAAACAACAACAAAAATGTAACAAACGCTTTTTTTTTTTTTTTTAGGCACATGTGCACCTAAGTTTAAATGTAGACACAAACTGAAAAATTTAGGGGCACACAAAAAAAAAAAAAAAATTGCCCACATTTTATTGTTGAATTACAACAAATATTTTTTTCCTTCCTTTCTTACATGTGCAGTTCAATACTTTTGCATCAACAAAATTATAATGGCCAACTTTTTTTTCCAAATTAAATGATTTTTAACTGCCTGGTAGCATCTTCTTCAGAATGTGCTGCTTGCCTGTTTTATGGTAGCGGGATGGTCTGGCTGACGTTTCTGTAGGGATGCTCTCCATGTCGTTTTGAAGTACTGTGTTTAATATATTTTCACATTTGAACTTTTGGCTCTAACATTGTCAAACTGTGAACACGCTGTAACTAACAGTAGCCCTTCTTGAAGTTCCCTGTTTGCTTTCATCTTCTGACATACCTTCATTATGATATTTACAGTACCATGACATTCTCTTACCAAGAATGGTCAGTTCCTTGAATTTCCTGTTAAATATATGTTGTATGATGAAAACCACAGCAAACATGTTGGAGAGATGAAGACCATCGTCTCCCAATTCAGCCTTCCCATGCTTCATGCAAAGTCATTTGCTTGTTTGATTTGAGTTAAATCCTCAAATAGTCTCAAAACACTGAGGTCAAGTGCAGCTCATCTTCATCACTGCCAGCTGAGGGTTTCATCTTCTTTCATCCTTTATTTCAAGTTAAAACTATTTTAATTTAGTACAGACTGTCATTTTTATATAGTTTACTAGATAATGTTGACATTATTGAAAAAACCCCTGGTGGTCAAACAGTGCATCACTGATTTGTGTCTATAGATTATAATTTTGTGTATTTCATTACACAAACATATAGATCAGGGCTCTTCAACTAGTTTTTTTAGGGGGCCAGATTGTAAAAAAGTTAAGAGTAGGCGGGCCAGAAACATTTTATTCGCACATTTTAAGCAACATAATACGTATTATATGAACTAATGTTAGTATATTTACATAATTTCACCATATGAATAGTGCTTTAACAGAACACTTTAACATTACCATTGCATCAAAAGACAGCACACATGAGTATTATTAATTACTATTTTAATAGTGTTTAGCACTTGTATTGCTCATACAGCATAATGACCTTCATAGATTTTGAAGCTAATAGTTTTAAATGACTGTAAAATAAAAAAGCACAAATAAAAATAAAAATACACTGTCCATACATTGCAATTGGCATTTGAATACCTGATGTCAGTGCGAGTATACAATACAAAAAACGGCTAGTGCTTTATATTTCAGAGCAAATTAATAAAAGGAAGTACAGTACTGCATAGCCTAAACATCATATATTAACAGCTGTTGAGTTGTGACTGGCCACCTTTCTTATTCCAACTCAGTTTAATGGGAAAAATTGCATTTATTTCCCTGGGCCACATGTATGAAGTTAGGCTCACACGATGTTACAGCGATTCGAAGGCAGTGTTGCAGTCTTTCATTGGTCAGTGAACTGCGTGTGTTGCTCTTTATCACATTCATGTGAGAAAAGCTGGACTCACATGTATAGGTAGAGCAGAAGTACAGTCCAAAACTTGACAGTGCCATCATTTTGTAAATCCTGTTTCAAAGAAGATGCCTGAATGTCCACAAGTTCCAACTGCAGTGGCCCTTCAACAGATGAGAGTAACTGCTTTGCGGTCGATGCAAAATCACTTTCCGGTGAATGGATTCCGAGCAAACATCATGACTTCTTTCGGTACATGGAAATCTTGAAATCTGTCAGCAGTTATCCTTCCGCTTGATCAAGAAATCGGACATCACATTGGTGACTTTCACTGATGATGAGGTGGTGAAATTGCGCAGCTGTGGGAAGTGGAGAAGGTTTTGCAAATGCAAATCCGATGAGAAGAGAGACAACTTTACTTTGAAATACATTCAACTTCTCCACAAGATCGATTTTATTGTTTTATCCCTTCCCTGTAGTTCCAAATTGAGTGTGTTTAAGTGTCCAAATATATCACTCAAAAAACATACTTTTGCCATGAACTCATCATCCCGAACCATATTTGAATACATCTCTGCATTCTTATGAGAAGAATTATTGAGAAATTCGATTATTTCATCCTTGAGGTCACAGAAGTAATTCAGTGCTTTACCTTTACTGAGCCAGTGTACGTCGTTGTGCACTAGCAGATCATGATGGTCTGCGGACATGTCAGCTAGCAAGAGCCAGAACAGCCGATGTTGAAGGCTTGATGTTGATCGGATGAAGTTTATTATTGCCATCACTATTCATGGTATCTTTCAGCTTCTTGCAAAGTTTGCCACACAAAACACTTTGATGGATAATTCAATGCAAGGACTGCATCTGTGGTGTTAAAGCAGACAGCCTCGCTATCATACCATTTTCCTTCCTATCATCGAAGGAGCACCGTCTGTAACTAGAAGACAAACTTTATTCAGGTCAAGTCCATGCTCCTCAAGAAAAGAAGTAATCTTTTGAGAAATTACCTCACCAGTCGCGTAACTTTCCGACGGGAGTAAAGCTAGCATTTCTTCATGGAAACAATTCCCATCAAAAAAACGCACATACACACATAGTTGAGCGTTGTCTGTATTGTCAGTGGACTCATCTACTGCAAGTGACATGAACTCTGCTTTTTTCAGTCGGTCCAGGAGCGTGTTGAAAACTTCGGTTCCCAAAACTTCAACCCTGCGCAAGGTAGAAGTGTCTGAAAGTGGAATTTTCTGAATAGATGAAACTACACTTGATTCCATTTTTTCATCACTGATTATTTCATTCACAACTGCTAGCATGCACTCCTTCATAGTTTCCTAATCTGTGAACGGCTTCTTTTTCTTCGAGTATCCACACCACACGTAAGGAAGCAGCTGTAGCTTTCTCTTGTTGAGTGCAAGATCGCACTAGAGTTGCATGAGCATGTTGGTATGAAGAGATCAGCCCCTCTACTTCTGAATTTCTAACTGCAGAGCCCTGTGGATACGTTTTTCCAAAAGCTGTGTGTCTGGTTTCAAAATGCCTTTTCACATTGTATTCCTTAACTACTGACACACATTCATTGCACAGTAAACAAATTGGCTTTTTGCATTGGGTCCAGTTGGTAAAATAAATAAGTACTACTTGGTATATTCATTGTTGAATTGACGATTTTCATTGTCAATTTTTCTTTTCTTACCAGCTAAAGTAGAGAGAGACATGTTTAGATTGCTTTCCACCACAAAGAACAGAAACTCTCATAACGGAACAACGCATCTGTCTTGCGTAAGACGTGCGTACTGAGTGGAGATTGGAAATAAAAAAAATATGAACAAACACATTTTTTTCTTGTGGCAAGGTCACGGGCAGTGTCTGTGGAGTCGGTGTGAAGTGCTGACTGTTGGCGGGCCACTTTGATGTCGCTTGCGGGCCGGATGTGGCCTGCGGGCCGCCAGTTGAAGAGGCCTGACATAGTGGGTCAGCAGGTTGGAGTGACCCACTATGTCAGGCCTCTTCCACATAAAGAAGTGATACAATAAGCGTGTCACCTGCCGTACTTAATTGTATGACAGAAAGCCTGGCCAGGCATTAAATTCGATGTGCTTTCATTTGTTCTAAAATAAGAAGAAAAAAAACAAACGGCGGAAGGTCTATAATTACGCCGGCTTATTCTATTGGTCACGCTGTTTTTTGGGGCATATTTATTCATCAGGAGCGGGAGTTTGAGAGAGGTCACTTTCCTTACCTGTGTGCTGTTCCGGTGAGATGTCAGCTTCCTGCTCGGCGTGGTGTTTTTTAGTCGGGTTGCTTTCAATGTAAGAGCGTGTGATAGGTTTGTTGTACCCAATGTTTTTCTTGTGGAACGAGTAGTATCATGACGCTACACTGAAGCATATGGGCTGGCTAATGGATGCAGGAGCTGTATTTTTTTCTCCCTGTTTTGGAGTGATGCAGCGGCGGGACTTGGCCAGAGTTTAAATACAGCGATTCAGCTCATCATTTCAAGTTCAGCATCGGGTGAGATCCACTTGGTTTTTTCTTTTATTTGTGGTTACTGGCTTCAGTAACGCTGATGGGTTGTGTTTTTTTGATGTGACTATTTTTTGCTTTTTTGTTTTTGTTCGCTGGACTCTTTTTGGTCTTTGTTTTCATTTCATTATATTCGGGATATTTTTGTGGATTGTTTGTTTTACCTAAGGAGCTTACCAAGGTTTTTTTCTCTGCTTGGATACAAAGGACATTGTTTTGATGTTTTACAACTTGCAACGTCTGGATGTTATTAGCTACTCTAAATGTCTAGTTTAGTATTACTGTGTAGCCTCTTTTTTTTATTTGGTTGTACAAGTGTGATCACATGCTAAATTGAAAGAGGTGCTGCTTAGAGTAACTATTGAGAGAACTGCTGTTAAACTTTAAATGGTTACTGACCTGCCTTGAAGAAGCAATACAAAGAAACTCTGAAATCAATTGTTTTTGTGCCTAATTGTTTAATTTCATTGAGGTTAACCAGGTCCTATTCATTTCTTCATGCCGTTACTGCATTCGTGGTGCACATTAAACATATTCGTAAAGTTCAGAATCAGTGTGTGACCTTGGTGTTCCACGCTGGCAGACAGCTTTTCTGTTAAAATATTTCATTAGTTGTGAATATAGGACAGTAATTTGGGGTGTTTATCTGGGACCCCTTTTAATTGGTGAATGCTAAAAGCTGCTCTGTTACAGGAGATATAACAATAACAAGTAGAAGAATTGTAAGGAAGGTTAATAACAATCCGAGATTGACTGCCAAAAATATTGAAAGTGAATTGGCTGCAATTGGGACTTGGGTTTCCATTTTAACCATAGGTCGATTTATTGCACGGTGAAGGTCTCAATGGTCGCAGGCCAAGGAAAAAGCCACTCTTAGGAAAAGTCACAAGGACAATCCTATAAAGTTTACAAAACAACATTTGAATGACGGATATGAGTTCTGGTTGAAGGTTTTGTGGAGTGATAAAACAAAAATCGAGCTATTTGGTTACACTGATAGTCGTTATGTTTGGGGAAAGTCTGGTGAGGCGTACAAAGAAAAGAACACCATACCTACTGTCAAGTATGGGGCTGGTTTTCCTCTAATGGCACAGGAAATTTAGTTCCAATACATGGTAAAATGGATTCCATAGCATACCAAAAGATACTGGCCAATCATCTGAAACCCTCCACTACAAAACTTGGTTTAAAACACAACTGGACATTCCAACACGACAACAATCTAAAGCACATCAACATCTACTTAAGAATGGTTAAAGAAGAATAAAATCAAGGTTCTAAATCCGATTGAGAATCATTGGTATGAGTTGAAGGCTGTGCACAAAGAGAAGTCCTCGGAATTTGAATGAACTGGAAATATTTTGCGTTGACGAATGGTCAAAAATCACTAAGGAATCATGCCAAAAGCTCATTGACAAATATCCTAATCAGTTAAAAGAGGTTATTGTTGCTAAAGGTGCCTCAACTAGCTATTAATTTTAATTTTCCTTGTCGGGGTATGAATACTTTTTTAATTAACGTTTGGAGTTTTGCAAAAAAATTGCTGAAATAAATAATTGTAGAGATCTATTTCTATATAATATAAGGCAGGATTTGAACCCTAACTAGTCATACTTTCACTGCAACTACATAACCGCTACACTACACAGATTCACATCTTAACCCTTTCAACAGACTAGGCTACTATTTACATTTACCCTATCCAAACGAAAATACATTGCCTCCATATAGGTTGAACAATTTTGCTATTCCCGTAATGTGTGTGTGTGTGTGTGTGTGTGTTATTATCCATTAAGTGAAAAAAAGAAGTGAGATTTGAAACAAAAACACATTGGAAATGTGAAAAAACACCAAGTTATCAAAAGTGCCCAGCCATTTAAAGTGGAGATATCAAAAACACAAGCCAACTTTCAAGAAACTATTGGGGCAACCCTGCCCAGCACCAAGCAAATAGGCACATCTGTAAAAGCGGTGGGGGGTCAAGGTTGCCCCAATTGTTTTTACTAACTTGGCTTGTGTTTTTCAGGCACAATAAAAGCGTCTGGAACTTGCATGGTAGGATGAAGGCTGTTCAGTACCAGCATTTCTCTAGATAAGCTCAAAGCAGTTCAAAGCCAGGTAGAGGGAGATCAAAATAATACTTGCTGAACAACGAACCCAAATCCGATGGCTCTGTGCATGGACAGTGTTACCTGTTCTGTGAACGTGCATCAGGGTGACCTACTTCTTTATGGTGCTGTTTGTTTAAAGTACCCTATTTGTGTGTTTTCATTTCCTTTCTCTCTTTGCAGACCCCTGGACTACAAACACTACAAAGAAGCAGTTCAGCAAGTCGCATCTCATTCTCAAGGATGGAGTACGGTATGCCAAACATCCTTTTAACTTTTGTATGTGAAGTTTGAATCTGTAGGCTGTATTATCCCCTAATGGGGTATACACCGTTCAATAAGTTGGTGAGAGACAGGCCTTATGATGCGTCTAGTCAATGTTACACTTACACATTTACATGAATAATAATTCACGAGGCAGGAGCCAGGCCTGCGTCAGGGACTACTGAATAAAGACGAAGTGCTTGTGACTTAGTAACAGAATAGGGGTTTCCCCTTGACTACTCGGAGAACCGCCCTCACTGAAGTGAGGCCGAACCGATCGACCTCCAAGGCCGGGAAGCAAGGACTTCCTCCAGGGGGAAACTAAGGAAGGATAGGAGGACGAACCTGGCTTACTGAGTCATCTAGTCGAGAGAGGTCAGTCTCGTCTGACACTCGAGGTCAGCATGGAGAGCCTCGCGATCTCAGAGGGAGAACAAAAGCGCTGGAATAGAGAATAAGAAATAAACACAGAGGGCCAGGGGTCCGCCCCCCTCCCCCTGCCCCCACCCCCAAGAAGTTGCATAATTAGAAGGGAAGAGGAACCGTCTTTACTAATAATATGAACAGTAGATTGATTATCACAAGAGATTAAGGCATTACAGTAGTCAATTCTTGATGAAATTAAGGTATATATCGGTTTCTCTGCATCAAACACTGACAAAGTGTATATTTACTGTTAGTTTGAGGACCTCTGCCATTTTGATGTTTTTAGTTCCCAACAGAGTTTGGGAAAGTTGAAGGGAAGGCACAGGCAAAAACAAGTTTTGGGAAGAAAAAAAAATTGGCACCAAATTGTATTTGCCACTCTTGAAGCCAAATACATGTATAGATTAGCTCCAAGGTGTGTTTTTTGGGGTTTTGAACCAACCTGCCTTTTTATAATTGGACACAAATAAAACAAAGCCTTCAGCAGGGCTTGAATTTAAGAGTGGGATTGCGGGAATCACGCATTTTCCAAGTTGCTCCCGCAAATCTGCAACTTTCAGTGCTGGAAAAACCGCAGATATTTTATGACACCAAGCTACTGTATTTTCCAACCAATTTAGAATGCCTGAAACGCTATCTATAAGGAAGTGGGTGTCAGTGATGAAAACACTATGAGCTACATTCTGAGTAGTTCTGGTTAAAATAAATAAAAGTAGTGCTGAATATTTTAAGTACCACGAGACTTTATTCTCTCGTACGTGATTCTCGGCCTCTATCTTTAAGGATTATAGAAACTCAGTACATTGCAGTAAGTAAACAGTTTTGTAAAACAAACAAAAAAAAGACGATATTAAGTCTATCTAGGTGATTTGCAAGCTCAGCCCCATTCATTTTCATTCATTACTCAGGCACCGTAAAAGCCACCTAGCGTGTTTAAAAGTACAGACTTGGGGCTTTCCAAAGACGTATTCAGTGTGTGTATGCGGTACTCCTAACCTGAACTACGATCGCCTGAAGTTAAGCCTCTCATCAAGTGACAGCGTTCACAGTTTTAGGTTTTGTTTTGAGCCTATTGCTCCGTAGCAGTTAGACAGAAAGGGGTGGTATCATTGGAAAGCTTAGAAGCTTAGCTTAATTTTATATTGAGGTTTAATGGTGCAATGTGTTTTTTTTTTTTTTTTTTTTTAGCCATCTGATTACAATATATATAGCAGTGACCAAACATGATTATTTTGGAAAAGCTTTTTTTTTTTTTTTTTTTTTTTTTAATACATATATTCGCATCTCTACCACATATAGTATGCCTGATCCTGTTGCAACTTGCATAACATGAAAGGACATTGTGGCCTTTCATTGGATATGTTACATGCATGCAGTACAAACTATCCAGTAGTTAAACATACATAAATGAAAACAGTGAAAAGCAGGTGGAAGTAGGGCTGAGTGTAAAGAGTTAAATAAAGAAATGGAGCGCTGGTTAAAAAGAAAAGCACCTTTTTCTTCTGCTGAATGCAAAGACTTCACGTCAGGCAATGGCAAAAGCAATGGAGAGTGCTCTGTCTCACAGTGATGAACAGCTGTAGGTCTCCTGAAAGCAGCTTATTTTAAAGCAACACCAGTGTGAATGATGATGCAGTAAAATATATTTATATTGTTTTTTATATGCAAAAGTGACTTTTCTTTTGCCATTCCCCCTTAATTTTGGAATCCCCCCCCATTGGCTGCAGCATAGGGGGAAAATCCCCCCAGCACAAAAAATGAAATTCAAGCCCTGCTTCAGTTATGTTTGCAAAAGAATGAAAGTATATAATTTAATGTACTGTGTCATTCATAAGTGAGACTAATACTTCACATGCATACTGCATTAACTTGCTGAATTGTCAGTTCATTATTCAAATACATGAATAAACGAGGATAGTATTTTATTTGTGTGCTGTGTTTTGAATATAGACACATAAAGCAGATAAATACCATGTGGAACATGAAAGGAGTGTCTGGGGAATATGGTGGTGGGAAGCGAAGCTGAGTCGGTCTGGATGCTCAAACTGCAAAATGACGTCTGTACACAGGATATGATGCACTGGAAATTTGACAAATTCAGTGATTGGTTGATTTCTAATTCTAGTATACTGTAGGCCTTGCATAACATCTGGTATGTCATTTATTTCAAGTTAAAACTATTGCATTGTTAGTGTATTTTAAAACATAACTAGAGCAAAGAAAAAATGGTGTTCTATTGAATTCCCTACATGATTTTTTTAATGTATTTATTTTCAAATAAAAATACATTCCATGCTCCTCCTTTATAATGCTGTAGTCGGAAGCCATAGGTACTGTAAAAATCAATGCAATTTGTGTTTTAACGTGTAACGACAATGCAAGTGCTACTGTAAAGGCATTATGTGGGCAAATGGGAACCATCCCCATACTGCCATTGTAACCTGTTCTGTGTTATAGAGGGGTGCCTTATAATGAGGGGCCACTTCACCTTTTAATTCTGAAACAAATAAGGTTTGCTTGAGAGAATAACAAACACAACTGCCCTGTTCTAGTTTTGAATACTGTACTGTAGAGAAATTTGAAAAAGAGGAAGGTGGTGGTTGTTGTTCATTAACAACATCACACGTGTTAGTATTGTCTGCTTTGTAAAGCTGTACCCAACAATGTAGTAGTGGTTTAATATGTTGAGAGACTTCTGCCGCCGAGTTCAGTCTCTCTGTTATTCACATGCATACACTACAGTACAACAAAAGTGTAGTTTGGCAAAGATATCCACATATCGGAATGTCTTCGTCTTTGATTAGGCACGCTAGAATACTGTTGCATAGCAACAAGAGGTACAGGGCGTGCTCCAGGTGCACCTGGGATCCAGCCAGGGTGCATGCAGAAAAATAGAAAAACTGCCTTCCAATCAGATTTTAATAAATCAAAAAAGTGCTTGCCAAGAACTGGTCCTTGGTAAACCAGCAGTCCACATCACAAAAAAATAACCACAAAATTGTGCACCAAGACTGTATACAGTCTGTTCAGTTCAGGATTGAGGTTAGCTGTTGGAGTAATGCGGAGAAGCTCAAATAGGACCCATGCTATACATGACTGCTATATAGTCAGGGTGACTTGCAACAACCATGATATGTGAAAAAAATGGGAAATAGTTTTTTTTTTTTTAATAAGAAAAGTTTAGGAAGTGCTGTAGGCTGTTCGCCCTACAAACACTCTTCCCTTGTTAGCACACAATTTACTCCTACTAAAGCCCCTTTCACACTGGCACTCCTACCTGGGTCCTGGCTACCCGGGTCACAATCCCGTGTAGTGTGAAACCACGTTCCTGGGTCGGACCCGGGTTAACCCATGTCCCAGTGACCCACCTCAGGATGTGGGTTGACACAAGTTGCGCGGTGTGGAAGCATCTGTAACAAGCTGCTTCTGGGTCATTGATACACGCATTGTGTACTTATATGTCACGCAGGTCGACTGGCTTTATCAAAAGCTGTGTGAAATCGTGTACCCGACCCGCATGATGGCGGGTCCTGACCCAGGTAGGATATGCCAGTGTGAAAGGGTCTTAGCATTTATAAAAAAAAGTGCTTCCTACCTTCTGTTCTTCCATATGCCCTCTTGTCCTATTCTCTGTGCTAAATTTGAAGTGGTGACTTGTGTTAACATTATCTATACCATTTAGGATTTTATAAAGTTCAATCAAGTCCCCTCTTTCCCTTCTTTCTTCCAGGCTGGAGAAGTTTAATTTGTTTAACCTCTCCTCATCGCTCAGACAACAGGGATTACCCTTCTCTGTACCTTCTCAAGTGCAATGCTGTATTTTTTGTGGTGAGGTGTTTTGAAGGACCACATGTCTGACTGGTTGTTTTTGTCTCTCTCCCACCAGGTGTTGGTGCCTCTGGTGCTCCTGCAGCGGCTGCTGAAAGAGCGGACGAGGCAGGGCCAGCAGCCCCTCGGCCCTCTGCTGCAGCTCGGAGTCCAGTATCTGGAGGAGGCTGCGGCCGATTACATCATCCAGCAGGGCGGCTGGGTGAGCGAGGCCTTTCACTTACTGTCTCTGAGTTCACCAGTGTGCCAGCACTGAAACCTTGAGCCTCCATTCACAGTACTTTCAAATGACACTTTTAACAGGGTTTTATCTTTCCTTTTAACTTTTTTTTATAATTTTTGCAACGTTGCTGAAACAACCGTTTTCCTTGTTTTTGGGTCAGGGTTGTGGGAGTGCTTTCAGCCGTTTTTAAAAACTCCAGCTCCTTATCATAGTTGCTTTTATAGGTTCCTTGTCCTGGTAAGTGATGCACAGTTTCAAAAAAGTTTCAGGCTACCTAACAGGATGCTGCTGGTAGCCACTGAAGCCCAACCAGCTTCAGTAAGGCTCAATTTTCAAAACAAATTGAGGACAGCTGAAAATATTCAAATACCAATATTTTAGCAACGATCCTTGGAATGATTGCAAAAAATCATAAAAGCTAGGGAAGTAAAATAAATATGGTTGTTTTGAAGTTACAGTACTTTAGGTTATTTAAATATTACAAATCTTTCAGGTTTGTGTTTATGTATTCATATCCCCAATGGGGGCATATAACCTATACATTGGTACATACGTCACTATTCAATGTTTAAATGTTAAATTTTGAAGATGGAACACAGTGCACCAGGTGACTAATGTAAAGACACTTAGGCTGATCTGTCCTACATTAGTTCTATATTTAACTAGAACTAAAGAGCTGCTCCTGATGAACTTGGTCAAAGCACAGTATTGAAGTCATTACAAAAAGAACCTCTCGGAATGATAACAAACGTCATACAAAATGTAAATTTAAAGGTCCTTACTAATATTTATCTAATGATCTAGATATGAATATATTTATAATTTTATAGATAAATATACAGTACATTACATTCTCTGTCTTAAGTCACTATTTCATTTGGGATCATTCTTATGTGATGCAGCAGCACAGCAAAATCATTTCTGTAATATTTCATTGGGGTAGCTGCAGGGCTAAAAATAACATCAGAGTGCACACATTTAATCTCATCAGCACCGAGGGCTGTTGGGGGAACACATCTGCCTGCAAATGCAGTATATTTGGTCGTGTGTGTTTTGAGCAGGCTTTTCAAGGGTAGCTGTGCTTTTCTGGGGTTGAAAAGTGGGTCTAGTGAAGCCCACAGTTTTACGATTGGGCATGGATAGCTCCCGTCGCTTCCCCTCACTTGGATAGGTTTGTTTTGTAGGTTCTCATTCAATAAATTGGAACCCTTTTGCACTGATCCATTAATCTGTCTGTCGCTCACTACACAGTGAACACGATAACTGCCTTGATTTTGTACCAAGCTTTTATCAAACACTCCTAACCTCCTATAGATGTTTAGGATTGAATTGGACAATCCGATAAGCTTTTTGATTGTTGTGAACAGGCTTGCTTGGGTGGTGACATCAGGCCAGGAAGATAGACACAGATATAATCTTTAATTACAAATAAAAAGATTTAACAAAACAGGAACAAACACTGAACTCAAAATAAAACAGCACGAGGGCCAAAATAAACAAACACTATAAACACAAAACAAATACCGTGCTGGTTCAGGTAGGTTGCAGTTGCTCTCTGTATTTCATTCATCGATCTCTCAAACACCATCTCTGTTCTCCACTCTTGAACACTCCAACCTTGCTCAGCCATTAAATTTGTGTGTTATACATATTTAAACAATACGTTTTGATTTCCATTACATGAGAGTAGATGTTAAAACTTCATGCTGATTTGAACTTGGCTCTCGCCAAGATAAGCACCAACTAAGACGTAGCTTCACAGTAAACTAATGTGATCCATATGTGTCTCCATCCATTTGCGCTTCCTTCCATATGATGATGTAGATATCCTTCTGTCTGGTGTTGATGGCTGAAGTGTAATGCTGGCTCCAGGGATCAGCTTATTTTGCCTCCCTAAGCGCATCAGCACACACAGCGGCTGCGATGCTGGCTCGAGGATCAACCATAGTGCGGTCTCCCCAGCGCATCAGCATGACAACCGTCTGGATTGAGCTAAGTAGGGTACATCTCTGGGGTCTTCAAGTGGGCACCTTCCATCCTCGGTGTTTCGATCGACTAGCCCACGACACCTCAAGAGGGCTCGGCGGTGATTCTGGCGTCCCAGCATCACCCCCTCTGTCCCCACTCAACTCAGCCCAGCTTACTTACCTGTACATCAGCCTTTCTTTCTTTCTATTGTGCTTGAGATCCCCAGCCAGAATCTTTCCGTCTCAACCACAGCCAGTTGCTGCTCCTCTCTGCTGCTTCAGATAAGTTCTTCACTGTGCGGCCTTAGCGGCCATTGAATCCGACATCTCTGAGAAACCGGGTTGTAGAGTGTGCCACAAATCCTCGACATCCCACTTCCACTGGGTAAACCCAGACTCTCCATCCTCGCTGTTCCGCTTCAGTGGCTAGTTGAGCATACCGCAGTTTCTTCCTCTCATCGCCTCATCTACAGCATCCTCCCATGGCACTGTTAACTCTACCAGGTGAACAAAGGCGTGCTGATCCAGACCACAAGACAATATCTGGTCGAAGGTTTGTGGTGGCAATCTCAGGTGGAAAAATAAGCCGTTGACCAACATCTGCCAGCATTTTCCAGTCTCTAGCAGCTTCCAGTTGTCCTGGGCGAGGATTGGTTTCAACACCTTTTCTTGGTGGTTGCTCTCCTGGGCGGAGGAATGTTGTTTTTTGTGTGTAATGTTTTGATGGAACAGGTGGCAACTTATTGGTCATGCAACAAATACAAAATAACACACACACACACACAGGGGCGGACGGGGTGTACACCGTCATAATTGTATACAATTTAACCCTTCGAATACTGTGTGGTGCAGACGCAGTTATGAGGACCTTCTGTGTGCGTGTGGTTGTGGTTTTAATTTGGGGGGTTTAGCATTACTGGTCATGCCTGTTTCTTGTTTATCTAAAACTGCACTGCCTGATAGTGCCCCCTGCTGGTAGAGAGGCTGTTCCAATATTGTCTGTGGATGAACCACAAAACATTAGAGTATTGGTTTTATATAGGTTGTTCTCCAAGTTTGGGTTTGAAAACCTATTTAAAAAATATCACCCCACCGGTTCGAGTCCAGGCTATTCCTTTGCTGACTGAGGACGGGAGCTCCCAGGGGGCGGCGCACAATTGGCCGAGCGCCGCCCTGGGGGAGGGAGGGTTAGGTCGACCAGGGTGTCCTCGGCTCACTGCTCACCAGCGACCCCTGTAGTCTGGCCAGGCGCCTGCGGGCTTGCCTGTAAGCTGCCCAGGGCTGCGTTGTCCTCCGACGCTGTAGCTCTGGGTGGCTGCATAGTGAGTCTGCAGTGTGTAAAAAAGCGGGCAGGCTAATGGCACACACTTTGGAGGATAGCGTGTGTTCGTCTTCGCCCCTCCAGTCAGCGCAGGTGTAGTAGTGGTGAGCTGAGCTAAACCAAAATAATTGGACACTACAAAATTGGGGAGAAAATAACAAAACTAATTGACGACTACTAAATTTAAAAGAATAAATAAATAAGTAATCACCTCAGAATCAAGTGCTTTGCCTCAAACTGGAATCACATTTACTTGTGGGAAGCCTTATGATACTTTTCAAAAAGATAGACAAAAAATTGGCTGATTTTTTACTTCAGGCGCCAGGATGTTTGAAAAGCATCACCCTTGGCGATGGGTCTGAGAAGCAGTAAGTGAAGTCTGCACCTTGGTAGCGTGTAAATGCATTTTATAAAGAGATGTAATTCTGTTGTGTGTGTTTGTGAGAGATGGGTCTTTTGTAGTTCTGGAGCAAAGTAGCCTTTTGGGTATAGCCACCCACCGTCTGTGGAACATGCTTTTGTGTATTGACCCTCGCATATATTCTGGACTATATGAAAGCTGCATATTCAGAGCGCAGTTTTCACATAATTATAGGATAGTGGGCTGATAGGAGGTGCTCTATTGGCTGGTGCTTCTGTATTCTCCCACAAATTGTGTTTCACAAGGAATGGTCTCAGAGTCATCACTGACTTTTGGGACATCTCTCTGGAGATCAGGCTGTTCCCTTAGTTTCTCTTTGGGGGAAGTTATTGAAGAATAGTCTGGTATCTGTCAAGAACAATTTGAACGCCTTGCAAAATACAAAACCCCATTCAGGTTATGTTTATTAAAATGTGGTATGACTTAACACAGTGGAAGACTTGCCCTAACTTGTACAAGCCTTGAGGACTTGTATTTCCTTCGATGGGAAATGCCAGGATAGTGTCAAATGCTCAGTGTATAACCACGTGTATATCTTCCAGGCAGATTTGAGGTCTGTACATATAAGGCAAGGCTGTATTCTCATTGAGTCACTGTAATATCTGGGATGGACTTCAATTTTTTTTTTTTTTTTTTAAATGGCAGTACAGGAACTAGACAAATCTGGCAGAAGCCTGCTACAGAACCCTGCAGCTGTGCCCTCGCCACAAACGCTCTTGCTCTTGCTCTCGCTCTCGCTGTCGCTCTCTCTCTCTCTCTCTCTCTCTGCTTCGAGCTGCTTACATTGCCAGCATTGGAAACCTCCTTTCAGAGGATCCTGGTTAAAGAAGTTGGGTAAGAAATGTCTGAATTCACAAAATAGGAGTAGATGCATGGCAACATGCATTATATAGAGTGAATACAGAATGAATATGTAATCTTTTTGTTTATCTACTTTACTGTACGAGGGTTTGTTATATAAATTATTCTGTAAATTGTGCCGTTTATTCATGAGTGGTCACAGGAGTAAAATTGTTGCGTTTGACTAAGTTACATGTTAAACTTGTTGGGCTTTTTTTTTGTTGGTGATAGTCAGAATAAAAGATTGAATTGCTGGAAGTGTCAGGTTTGCTGGATTAACATTTAAGATCTAGATCAAAGATTTACATTGGAGGTGGAATTTGTTGTAAGTGCATCAGATTTTTATTTTATAAAGCATTGATTGACACAAGGGTTTCAAGATCATTTTGGTTGATTTTAATTGGTTTTGAATTGACATTTTTATAAGGTTAGTTGATGCTGTTTATGCAAGTCATTGACTCTCCCTCAATGACAATGGTGATGATTCTTGTAAATGTAAAGGTCTTTATCATTCATTGTATGGTTAACAGATATCTCTACAGCTGATAAAAGCATATTGCACATAGTAGTGCTATTTTCAATACAATGAAGAAACCAAAATGCTTTTAAGGTTGTGCTTATTGATCAGCTCAGAATACATTTTCTCTGGACAGTTCTCTTTTAAAAATAAATAAATAAAATAAAAGAATGAATTAAAGAGAATAGGAATTTAAATGTACGTCAATGTATTATTTGCAGAGTGCAGAATGTTAAAGTCCAAAAGTTAACTATGTGTCCATAGCAGGATGTTAACTATTCTTGGAGGGTGGGGGGGCATCTGGCACTACAGATCGTCTTTTAAAATATCGCTAGCTTAACCTGTTTGACCTTCCTTTTTTTTTTTACAGGATAATCCACTATCAACATCTCATTTGTATTTTTTTTTTCTGTCACGCAATAATCGATATATGAAGTAACATTTTAGTTATATGGACAGCAGCATGTTTGTGTTTGTGCCTGGATCATTTTTCATATTCAAACTTAAAAATTAAAAAAACCAAATATTTGAATTAACTGCACAAAATCTAGTATAGCACTCTGACAATAGTAGAGAAATACCACACAGTAAATTCTGAACACAACCAAATTACTAGAAACAAAGCCAGAACTGAAACTCTGCTTTATTTGTTTTTCAGAATTTACATGCTGTATTTGTGATTCATTTTAAAAAGTTGGCACGTAGCCATTTTATATTTGTTTTGAAACAGGTTTGTAAATTCTGTTTTTAGTGCTTCCTTGCAAGAATATATTTCACCAAGTCTCTAGAGATCCCAGTGTGAGCTGACTGTCACACACAGAGAGAATTCCACAAGGGGGGCCAGGAGTAATGTTAGACTATTGGGCACAAAGGAAGTCACTGCTGGGGGTGGGACTCGTTTATCAAATTGAAATTGCTTTTTTTTTATATATACAGAGACAATTAATTTAACCGCAGAGGAAGACAGGGCATTAATAATTCTGGCTATGCCCCTGCCCCTTTCTGAAAGCAGGTTTTGTTTTTCTGATACCTGGTGCAAAATTAACCTACAGTGTGCCACAAATAAAGAACAAGGATGATGGTTACAAAATATACACAACGCACACCATGCATACACGTGTATTGTAATAAAACATTGTTGTAAGTCTCTGACTTCCTGTCTTAGAAATATGAGAATTGAGTACCTTCAGTGGGGTAACAGAACTATTAAAACAACATTTTTTTCTTTCAACTCTGCAAAGCACACAGTTCTCTGGCACAAAGAAGGGACTCCAAAACATGTGAACTAACATGAAGAATGTGGCATAGTGAAGTGTGTGTAAAATGATTTAAAAACTTGTATTTATTATTAATAATAATAATAATAATAATAATAATAATAATAATATCACCAGCTAATCCTCTAGCATTGCCCTAAGAGAACCTTAAAATAGCGGTACATCTGAAAACATATTGCAATATCATCTTAAATGTTGTATAAAGCATTAATGCATGTAGATGTTAGTGTTGCCATTCCAGAGCATTTTTAAAGTAGAACATCATTGGTGTGAATGAGTGTAGCGCTAAACCCACTGATCCCACTGAGATACATATGAGAATTCAATCCAGGACTGAAAATTCAAAAAGTGTGACACTTATTTTAAATGTCTTAAATATACTTTTTAATGACCACTTTTTAGCCTTCTGTTTTGTTCTTGCTAATTTCAATTCCCAGTATTTTTCAAAGGGACCCCAGTTTTTATAGAATTACTGTATCACCAGTCAGGATTTTCCTGGGTACTGACTAATCAGTTGTTTTCAGAGTCAACAAAAACAATTACTTTTTAACCCAAGCAATTATTTTAAGCACACTACAGAAACCAGGACCCAGCTGGAAATGAAGCGGAGATAGATGTAGGACAGAGGGAAGGAGACATTTCTTCATACAGTGAGTGGTGAGGGGATGGAATGTGCTACAGTACCCAGTTACGATTGTTGAGGCAGAATCACTGGGATCCTTTAAGACCCAAATTCTGAGATCGGTCAGCTGCTAGCTGCTGTTCAATCCATGGTTTTTGTACATTTAAACATTAATTCTAATGCTGTAAGCTTTATGTGACAACTGAGCTAGCTGTCCACTTCAAGCTCCAATTATAGAAACAAAAAAAACGGTATGGCCTATGGGCACAAGTTGAGTCATACATGAAGGTATTTCAAGAAGCTGGTTTGCATGTGACTGTGCATGAGTGAAAGAATTGCAGTGTCACTTAACACCTTCCTGTCTGTATAAGTGTAGATTACATTGTCTTGTGTGAGACACCCAGATAAAGGGAGTGTGAGAAAATCAGTTGTAAGTAATGGAAGCATGGAATCTTGTTTGTTCAGAAGAGAATGATTAGGGAGATTTCTTTTTAAATAGACTGATCTGTATGGTATACCTAGGGTTTCTGATTTTTGTTTTTAACCAATAAAAAGAGAATGAAATCAGTCTATATCAGTCTGGAAATGGTTACTCAATTCACGTTGACTTGACCCCTTTTCATGTGAAAAAAGTAAAATAAATACCTACAAAATAAAATACTGGCTTGTATCTCGCATTGATTCATTCTGAATACTTTAAACCCACCCCAACTACTGAGTGGCAGCAAATTCCTTCATTTCTATTGGAGGATTGTAACACGTGTGCGAGATTTAAAATGATATGTTCTTCCTCGCGAGATTTATAGCTATATTACAGTATGCTAGGGAGTATTTACACACTTGTGGAGTTTAAAACACAAATTGTGGCGAAATGTAAAAAAATGCCTAGACCCCAGAAGAATGTGCCCGTGACCAGAAGGATTTCATTGTGGAAGACGGCAAAGGAAAGAAGCTGCAATAGAAGTGTGCAAGTACTGTCCAGTTACTATACATATTGTGACAGAAAAAAACAAAAGTAACCAAAAACATTTCATACAGCAGATAAAAAGTGAAAGCCCTGAAAAAAAACGATTTACATAACTAGAAAATAGCTAAAAATAAGCACCGAAAAATTAAATGAATAAAAAACAAAAAAATAGAAACCCTAGATATATATCATATTTTGTATCCATGTACTACTTTACCTGTATATTAAGAACTACCCATAGAATTATGAAACTTGGTAAGGGCATTCCTTAGGTGGTTGAGCATGTTGGATTTTAAGTCCAATATTTATGCCCTCTGATAGGTTGGGGTATTGAAAGGTGAAGATATTTTCCGACACACCGCTAAAGGACAAGGGACTAAAATATTTATTGTGGAAGATGTTTCACCTTTACTGGAACTACCATAGGGAATATTTGCAGAATTGAACTTGACCTTCACCATATTCTTATGTTTTACATGTGTATTGAAACCTGTGTTGGTCCACTTGTGCAGTTTTCTTCGTTTTAAGTACATTTTCTTACTTTTCACCCATTTTTGGATGCTGTCGCCATCGTTGAACAACTTCAGTGTTCAGTATGTTGTGTAGCATTTACGATGTGATGATAAAATACGATATTGTTTCAAACCGCACTCTGATTGAAAAATGGTTGCAGTGTAGAACAAATTATCTTAAAATGAGCAAAACTGAGAGCTTAGATATGATTTGATACCCATGGGGAGGGGAAATGCACCCTAGAGTAGTTTCACTCAACATGAAGAAAAAAACATTTTGACTGTCGCTTGTAGGCAAAATGCCCATCTTCTAAGTCCTTGTTCTTTTAGTTTAGGCATTACACAGACATGTGTTCCAAGTTTTGATTCAACTATTCAAGTACATGTCTTATGTTGTAGTGTTCTGTATTGTGTGAATGTTGGTTATAGTGGCCTGCTTTCTCAAAACTGATGTGCAGGAACGTTGCCCAGTTACCGCATATTTGTTTTTGGGAGTGGGAGTTTAGCAGCTCCCTGGGTGGCGCTTGCATGGTAACTTAATTCACTTGTGTAATTTTATAATAATCTGCCTCTAGCAAAATGTGCAAAGAAAATGTTGAGCATGTCAAACAAAGCAGTGCAAATGAGTAGAGTTGCATGAACTTGTAGCTAATTACCAAATTATTCTTGACTTGAAAGGTGTTCTAGGTAATGGAATTATTGTGTGTTACTTGTTTTATTTATTTATTTATTTTATTTATTTATATTTATATAGCGCCTTTGACCAAGGCGCTTTACAATTATTAAACTAAACGGTACAATCAAGAGAAATGGCAGAAGGAAGAAGGTATGTTTATTGGGCAAGGGTGAGGAAGTAGAGAGTGGTGCTACTGTGAGAACAGAGGCTAGGGTTGGGCAAGCAAGCAGGGTCTTGAACGGGGGTTAGGGGCTAGGGCACGCAGTGGGATAGGCTAGGGTGAAAAGATGTGTTTTAAAGGAGGAGCGAAAACTGCGTAGTGTAGGTGACTGTTTTATATTGAGTGGGAGTTTATTCCAATGAAGGGGAGCCAGGAGGGAAAAGGAATGGAAACGGGATTGGGCACAGGGCGAGGGTGGGACCGAGAGGGACAACAGAGTTTGAGAGCTTAAGGGACGGGAGGGAGCATAGTAAGTGATAAGGAGGGAAGGCCAAGGAGGAGGGAGTTGCAGTAATCGAGGCGGGTGAAGATGAGAGCATGAACCAGGAGTTTAGTGGCAGAGAAAGATGGAGGGGCGTATTTTGCGGATGTTAAATAGGTGGAATCGGCAGGTGCGTGTAGTGGCCGAGATATGATCAGCAAGGGAAAGGGTAGCGTCAAAGATGACGCCGAGGTTGCGAGCAGAGTTAACCGGAATGAGGGACAGGGGAGGAAATGAAATGGTGGTTTTGCACTTCTGTTCACTATGTGGGTGAAAGGAACGCACATTACAGCGTTCTTATTTGTTTGAAATAATCTGGTACCATACCATTTCCTAAATCCGACCTGTTTTTGCATTTTCATTAGCGAAAAACATAACTGGTACTCCTTTAGGTTAATGAACGCTCTGTTTTTATGCCTTATTCACGGATTCCCTGTTTGCATTTACACTTCCTGGGCCAGGTTTAACTCAGTAGTGCCTTCTGACTCGAAGCATGTTACTGGCTGCAAGTATGCCAGTCAAAAAGGGGAAGTAGCTGATTGGTTATTGACAGGAAAGAAGAAGGTGAAGAGCTGGGCACAAGTTCACCCTCCAGGTGAAATGACACAGGAAGTGCAAGACAGTCTAAAGGCATGGCTTGCAAATAGTTTTCTTTAACATAGAGAAGTACCAGGTAACCTGTTTTAAAATGAAAACGCATGTTTTCTAAAGCATGTGTTTCTTTCGAAACTGCACGTTTGAGACCGATCTAATGAATGGAAGTGCAATGGCAGGGGAAATGTATGAAACTATTTTGCTAGCTGCATTACTTTAAAAAGCTCTGTTTGCAGCCTTATGTTTAGGTAGACCTGCATGTTTAAGGTAATTTCACTTAACCATGAATTGCATTGGTCTTTAAATAGTAGTAGTCACCCCTAATTTTGATTGACTACAGACTGCACTGATTAAAAAAAAAAAAAAAAAAAAATCTGTTTGATGAAACTGCTAGATGCAAGTTAATGGGTGAAAAATAAACTGGATGATGTAACGTTGTATATTATATATTTTAATAAATTATTTTAAAATGTAAACCAACATGGATTTTGATGGCTCTAAATCACCAATTCAGTATGTAAAGCATAAACAATAAGTGATCAATCTGTGAAAATAGTCCACTGGATTTGAACTCTCCGATTCACCACTTGGAGTTGTTTATCCCACTTAAAACATTTCTAACTGAACTGATAACCATTATTATAGACGTCAAGGCGGTCACATAAAATGCTCTCAAAAACACGATGAATTGAATTCCAGTACTTTTGGTTTGTAAGAAGTGTTATACAGACATGGATACTGTATCGGTTTTCAAAGTGATGGACTTTCAGAGGGGAAAACAAATAATTCACAGTTTTCTTTGACTAATCAACAGCTCTGTGTTCTCAGTCATAAATCCCCAGTTTCAATAGCAAAATGAATCAATTAAAGCAGTGTTTTTCAACCTAGGGTCCAAGCCCCTCTTAAAGGTCTACAGCACATAATAGGGGTCGCATGACAAATGTTACCCTTTTAAAGGGTGTTTTGCCGGCATCACTTATTATATATTAAATATTGTACATAAGAGCCTGGACTCTTATGTAATACAATATTAAACCAGAAAACGGTAGAAAAATGAGTGATAGAAAATATACATTTAATCTGGACGGAAGGTTAAACTTGAACATTTTTATATCCGTAAGGGTTGACACAATATCTGCTTGCGTATAGAAGAGTAGTCTCGTTTGCTTTAATATATCCTTTTCAGCTGTCAGTCCCTCTGTTGTTGAAGCTGACAACCTGGGATCATTCAAGAAGCTGCTTGATGAGATTCTGGGATCAATAAGCTACTAATAACCAAGCGCAAGATGGGCGAATGGCCTCTTGTTTATAAACTTTCTTATGTTCTGGTTGGAATTGTAGCTTCATCCTTCTGCCTGAGCGGATTACATCTGCCTGCTATAGCAACGGATATTGAAGTCTGAATTTGAGTGAGTCTGTGTCCAGTGCCTGGGCCAGTTTTAATTTCTGCGAATCTCTGAAAGCAAAGAGGAAAGAGAAAGCCAGTCATTTCCTAATGCTGCTGTAATCCAGCACTAATCGTACAGCTGCTGTAACTGCCCTCTGAGATGAGGAATTAATGGGTGTTTTTTTGGCCCTGGGGAGGGTCACCGCCTTTATCTTTTAGACCTTTGAAGATGAAGCCTGAAAACAACATTTTTTGATGGTGTCTATCCAGTGTGTTTTTAATATTGACGTCTAATTTAATAGCACAGTTAATGTTTTATATTGAAGTCTAGTTTAATGATCTAAAATGTGGCAGATCTTAATTCTGCCGTTCTCTCCAGGAGGGGGTTGTTGTCCTACTTATTCACATTTACATACACTAAGAATACAGTGATATTTTATAAATGTTAAGCCAGTTAACATTCAACATTGAAATGGACCCTGTAGTCTTTGGTACTGTCGTCTACATTCTTACTTCATTGATTAGTAAAAAACAAGTCTTTTATTTATTGGTTGGATTTTGTATTGGTTTAAGATTGTACTGGCATTTTTTATGTTTGAGAGTCAGAGTTACATAACTCTGTTCTGGTTGTTTTAAAGGCTAAGGGTAAGCTTATGGTGAATCATATGAAACTGCAAAACATGTTTGCCTGTTAATAGATTTCAAATTCTTTTTTAGGGTGTTTAGAATCATTCTTGGGGATTCTGGGTTCTGTTGCTTTCATAATGAGTTGTCATTTCCCCTCAATCTGGCTTTGAATTTGTCTGAAGAATCTTAAGAACTCAGACTAACGGCGTTCTCCATTCCATTCAAATCATGTGACCGTGCAACTTGGGGGAGCTAGCATAGTTAAAGTGCCTGGCATTTCAGATTCCATTCAAATCATGTGACCATGCAACTTGGGGGAGCTAGCATAGTTAAAGTGCCTGGCATTTCAGATTCCATTCAAATCATGTGACCATGCAACTTGGGGGAGCTAGCATAGTTAAAGTGCCTGGCATTTCAGATTCCATTGAAATCATGTGACCATGCAACTTGGGGGAGCTAGCTTAGTTAAAGTGCCTGGCATTTCAGATTCTCCAGACAAGCTCAAAACCAGGTCCCTCCCATTCATGCCAATGGAAAGAGGAGAGCACAACGGAACTGATAGCAGTTAGTTTATTAACATGCGCTTGCCTATTGCTTTTCTCTTACTTATTCTGTTCATTTCATATGTTGATGCACGTGCGTCATCACCTAAGTAATACATACATTTGTATTTATTGATTCATGTGGCTATTGGCCTTGGCATATTGTGGTGGTCAACTCTGTCTTGGAGAACACTTCGATTAAAGGGCTATGCACACTGGACGCGAGCGAGCGAATACAAAATAATTAAATGGAGCAATGCACACCGCAGCCGTAGCAAGCGGCGCGAGCGAATTTAGAAATGTGTTTTATTTCTATTCGCGCCACAAGCTATTCACGTCGCAATGGACCAATCAGAAATAAGGTCAAAGGTAGTGGCTGTCACACTGTCACTGTCTCGCTCACGCAGAGATTACCACAGAAATAAAAAAAATAAAAAAATGGACATCAATGAGAATGTAATTATTAAAGTCGGAAAATATCATGTTCTTTATGATGCCAGTGTCAGTGGTTATAAAGACAATAAAAAGAAAGCCGCCATATGGTAAGAAATAGCAGAACATCTGAAAACTGATGGTATGTCTGGTATGTATCTCTCTTTTTATTTCACTTTAATTTTAGTCAAAGTGACGGGGAGCGCCACACACTGGTTTCGTATTTCTGTAAAATAATGCTTTTTTGTTTTAATAATATTGACCAATAATAATAATAATCACATTCACACAATAAATGAAGATTTTATTTAATTGAAAATCAATAAAAGTATATTAAACTAATTTCTTCAGTATTTCCAAATAAATGTGTCGATGTATTCTTTTTGAATAATTTACATGTTAAACCAGAAAACAGTCACTGTTAAATTTCCTTTTTTTAGTGTGTTGTGTACCCATACTCTATTTCTTTCTTTTTTTTAAATTTTATTTAGTCTCCCCAAAAGAAGCAAAAGGAAACGGTATTTACTTATCACTAGCTACAGTTGTCGTCTTTGTTTTATGTACTCGTGCTGTATTCGTGTCGTTCGAATATATTTATATATATTTACATACTGTTAAATAAAATATCTAAATTATGTGATCAAAGAAACTACAAAATGATATTGCAAGTGTCTACAGGAAGCCAAACAGTATTTCATGTTGGATTTTGAAATGTTACATTCTTCCATTTTTGCGTTAAGTATATGGAAAACTACAAAGCGATACGTAATTCAATATGTTAACGTAACATTATGCAGCACATTTCATTCAACATGAAGCAAAGTTAGTTAATTCTACAGGGTGATGCAAAACTTTTGGACATAGCTGTACTGTTGTGACTCATACAGGAATGCATATCCTTGCAGATGGGGATATGGTGGAGGTGCCCGTGTGAATCGCTAAAGAGAATCAGAATCCCGGGATGTAAGGAAAGGCCTGTTCATCTGTCATGTCACAATTGGTCAATTGTATTAATATGTCGGTCTCTGCTTCCCTCCTGCAGGGTACAGTTTTCAGCCTGGAGGAAGAGGAGGACCAAGGGATCATTGCCGAGGACAGCAACGACATCTACATCCTGATCAGCGACAAATCTGGCCAGGTGAGCCCTCCCGAGTCGCTCGCAGTCCTGAGCTCCTGGCAGTCTGACAGCCTGCCCGTGTCCCTTTCAGTGAGCCAGAGCTGGCAGACAGAGAGCCTGCCAGTTTCCCTTGGACCAGAGTCCTGGGCACAGGTCACCATGGACCCAGAAGACCTCAAGAGCCTGGACAGCAACGAGGGAGGGGAGGAGAGGAGCGAGAATAACTCCTCCAACTCGGACATAGTTCACGTGGAGAAGGAGGAGATTGCAGAGGATGAAGGGGCCATATCAGTGGCAGAAGTCCAGGAGGCCCAAGAGTCAGTTTTGAAGACTGAACTTAAGGAGGAGCCACCGGTGACCCCGCCAGCACTGCTGGAATCCACCGCTCTGCCTCAACAGACTGATGTGTCCCCACCGGCTGATGCTGCTACCGCCGTCATCCCTCAAGAGGACACGCCAAGCAGTGTGCCAGAGCCTGCACCGGTACAGCAACCTGCAGCAGCTGAAACTGCACCGAAAACAGCAGAAGAACCACCCAAGCCTCCTGCAATCGTGGAACCTGTAACGGAGCCAGCCAAACCAGCTGTGCAGGCAGAGGAGCTGGTAATAAAAGAGGTGGTGGTAGATATCTTTAAAGAGAGCCCAAAAGAGGTGCCTGAAGCCCCGAAGGAAGCAGAGAAGGTGCCCTTGGCTCCAGAGAAGGTAGAAGCGGTGCCACCAGAAGAGGAGAAGGACTCTTTGGCAGACGACAACTCATTCCTGTACTACGGGGTTACGGCTGCCGCAGTGGTGGCGCTGGCTGTTGCTGTAGCGCTGGTTTTGAGGAAAAAATAGTTTAGGACTTCTAAACCACCACGTGCTGTCCACCATTTTTAGGCTCGAATTCGAAAAAAGGTCTAAAGGGCAAACCACTAGTTCCGCTATATACAGGCTGCCTTTTTTAATTTATTTTTTCCCATTTTATGTTTTGATAAGTCAGTAGTGGTCGTAGTATGTTATTGCTACCAATCCATATATTGGATTTGAATTAAGGGTGTTTTTATTTTTATTTTCCCTAATTTGTTCCTCCAATGCCAGGATTCATTCGTGCAGCGATGCATTGCTTATGATATGACGGTTTTTACTTTAATTGTAATTCTAAAGCATTTTTAGCAGGGTATTCAAGCCCCGTTGTTTTGAGGAATGGCGTTGGGGAACTTTCGGGAAGGGGGGTCGCATTTGACTGAGACACTGGGTTCAGTCACCCTGCCCTGTTTTTCAACAAGCACTGTTGTTAGTGTCTATGGTAAAACTATAAATAAATCCAGTACAGTGAAGATGGCACTAACCAGATATCCCAAATGCTTAAAGGAACCCTCCTGTGCCATAAAGTGGTTAACATGAGATATCGGGTTTTAAATACATGTTTACAGTAACATTAATTTGTTCCAAAACTTAACATTGGAGACCTGTATAGCAAATGGAAGTGTGAGATTTATGACATTTATTTTGATTGCTACAAAGACTTTTAAAACAAATTTCTATGAAAACAGACCCCAGTATACAAATTGTATATTTTGAATTCCAGTGGATAGAATAAAACTGGAGATGCCACCAAACTTGCCTGAGTGCAATGTGATGTAATATTGCATGGGGGCCAAGGCAAAGTACACTACTGTTACCCTGTAGTCGTGAAATTGCTAATACAATTGACTTACAATATCCCATTCATCCAAAAGTCTGAATGCTCTGTTACTCACTTCCAGATACAACAGTTATTTACGTTTTAATGTTCCTGTTATCTAAACTCCACCGTGTGGCTGTGAAATCTATGGCATTACCTTCCTTACGTGTTCCTTTCACTTGGAGGGTCAGGGCTCTTAGGGTTTTAAGACTTGCAATAAGATTGGACCCTAGTTCTTCTCTTGCGACCCCTCCACCCCCTCCATTACACTGTATTCACCTGGGGTTGAAGAGAGGGTCTTACCCAAAAGTCTTCTCCAGCTGAAGCAGTTTACCCGCTTTAAAGATCCCCCTTAGTGAACCGGATTGCTTAATAATAATTTATCAACTTTACAAACTGACCTGCTTAAGTGAAGACAATCATCAGTCCTTTTATACTTCTTTAAAAGTTGGACACTAAACCAATTATAGTTGTTTGTAAAGGATTTAATGTTTAGATTAAGGGTGGTTTCAGGGTTCAGTTGTCTTTTGGGTTATAAATGAAAATGTGTTCTGGATTGAGTGCAGGCAAATAAATTGCAAAAAAAGAATTTGGAATTCATGTTATATCTTTTTTTTTTTTTTTTTTTTTTTAAAACGTGTTTGTTTCCCTTTATCCCAATGTAGAATTTTTATAAAGTAACAGGTTTGTGCTGTTCCAAAATGAAACCCTCTTTTCTGAGGAATGTTTCCCTTGCTGCAATAAACACAATGGTTATTCTTCAAGTAATACATAATTGAAAACCTTTTGGAACATTTGTAAATCGGGTGGGATAATGTTTGTTGCTTACCTGAAATAAAATGGGTTAAAATGGTGTAGCTGAATCACACAAATTAGGGGCCTGTGTGATCTAAAGTATGTCTACATTTTGTGTGAATGAATATGCAAAATCTTGAAAAATGTGTATTAACATAGGATACTAAAAATGACTGGTTCCCAACAAGTAAGAAATGTAACCATTACCTCATGGGTATTTATCCTTGGACCCTGTAACCTGAATAGATTTAACAAAGACTGCTCGTCAGAGCCTGTGACGCCGTCATGCCCGCCCCCGAGGGCATAAATAGACACCACGCACAATCTCAATATCATTTTTCCTTTCATCCGACCTGAGACAGAGAGACTATGAACAGGTAAGTGTTGAATATACTTTTATCTGCTTATTCGCTTGTGTAATTACACTGTTAATGCGATTTCTATTACGTGATTATAGTAATTGCTATTTACACGTGTTGTGCACTCAGCCGTGGTTTTCGTGAAGTCCATCAGCGGCCTTGTGCCCCGCGTGAAGCCAGCGGCTCAGTCGCCCCTTCCCCGGGATCAAATAACCTTAAGTTGGTTATTTGTGTTCTCTCTCTCAGGCTGCTAGGCTGAAGTTAAAAATTAAATAAATAAATAATTTATTATGAAAATTATACATAATTAACAGTAATTGAGTGTTTATTGTTTTTTGCGAGAATTCTCGGTGTGTATTTTTCTGTTTCTTTTCACAGAAATTCTAGCGCACCCGTTGGATTAAGACGCACACTTGCAGTTTTCTCCCTCAGTGTTTTGTTGCCACATTAATTCTGCTTGCAGGGCTCTAATAGTAGGTTTCCTCAGTTTTCGGACTTGGATTAACCAAGAACGCTGCAGCACCCGTGGTAACTGTGGGTCCAGACCTGCTTCTGTTCCCGCCGGTACTCTGTACATCGAATGAGGTTACCATCTCGTTTTGCTAGCAGCTGCTCTGCTTCGGTTTTGGCTGTCCGCAGCACCTCCTGTAGTGTTTCGTTGCCGCCCTGGTCTCCGCGTGCAGTACCATTGCGAAGGCTGTCACGGCTCTGACAGCGGGCTTTCCCCAAGCAGATGCTCTTCCTGCCTGAGGCAGCAGCACACAAAGGAGGCACTGGTAAACCGCATTTCTGCGAGTTTTGTGTGCATTCTCCAAGCGTGCATTGGAGAAACGTTTCTCCTGCAGCTCTACAGAGCGCTCTGTGTCCCTCACCTGTACAGAGCTCTTTCCCATCACCCTCTCATAGAGGTGGCTGTGTCCTCACCCCATGACTCTGTGCCAAGGGAGAGCCACGCACCTGGGAATAGAGAAGCTCTGGGCAGCAGTTTCTCACAGGCACGCCTGCCTGATGTGGACAACATTCTGTTTGGTTCCGACCCGCTACCCGTGTTCCCATTCCAGTTTGGTACCAAGCAGGCATTGTTGACAGTTCTGTTACTGTCGCAGCTGATGCAGAAACTACACATTTTTACTGTACATTGCTTGCTATTGCATATGGCTGGGTTTTTATCCCTGTGTCAGCAGCTTCAGGGACCAGCACAGCCAGCTGCGCCTGCGGCCAGACCGCCTCCTGGCGTAGAGGCAAGAGCCTCAGGCCAAGCCACAGGGTGAGCAGCGTCAGTCACGGACCGACAGGATACTGCTGTGGTGTCTCAGGAGGTAGCAGCTCTGCTGCAAGAACGGGCTATTCATATGGTACACTGGGTTAATTGGGTTCAGTCTCCAGTACAGGTAGAGGCCCACGCTGTGCTTGTAGGTGAATCGTGCAAAGAGCCAGCTCAACCCCCGCAGACAGCCTCCTATTTGGGAGTGCGCCTGGAAGCCAGGTCCATGCAGAACAATCTGTCGGACCACAGGGTGTAGAGAATGGTCGCTTGTCTGAAGCTTTTCAGTGCCCTCTCCAAGCCTTGTTCAACACCAGGGTTTTTCAGCTCGCATTGAACCGTGGCCTCCTGGTGACAGTGGCACGTCAGTGTCTGAAGACGTTTTCTTGGTGGACACAGCCTGCCCACCTGCGCTTAGGTGTAGCGCAGGGCAGCGTCACCAGAGGGAGGTCATCACCACGGACGCGTCCAGCCTCGGCTGAGGCGCTGTGTGGAATGGCAGGGGAGCACAAGGGGTATGGAACCCCCCGTGGCAGGGTCTCAGTATCAATATTCTGGAGCTGTAGGCAGTTTCTAGCCTTGCAGAATTTTTACAGGAGGGTCAAGGGAGACACGTGCTTGTCTGGACAGACAACAGTACCGTGGTGGCTTATGTAAACCACCAGGGTGGCCTTCAGTCTCCGTAGAGTAGCCCGGAAGCTGTTACTCTGGGCACACGATCACCTCCTCTCCCTGCGAGCAGTACAGTGCAGTGATAAGTAGGCGGTAGACCTCCTCTCAAGGGGAGTTCCCAGTGCCTCAAAATGGAGGCTTTACCTGGAGGTGGTGAGCCTCATTTGGCAAAGGTTTGGAAGAGCAGATAGACCTCTTGCCTCCCAGGAATCGACCCATTATCCCTGCTTGTTCTCCATAACAGGTGCTGGGGACCCACTGGCCATAGATGCCTTGGCACACCAATGGCTGAGGCAGCTGCTGCATGCCTTCCCACTGCTTGCCATGCTCCCGCTGTGTCTTTAGAAAATCAGGATGCTATTAGTAGCTTTTTACAGACCCAGGAGACTGGTTTCCAGTTTTGATGCAGCTGCTGAGCGGCCAGCCATGGAGCCTGCCCGAACGTCGCGACCTGCTCAGTCAAGCGCGGGGGACATTGTGGCATCCCAACCTATCGAGCCTGTGGCTCTGTGTCTGGCCCCTGAACGACAACATTTGAGCCGTCCGGGGCTTTGACTGGGTTATTGACACCTTGCAGAATGCCAGAGCAGTGTCCACACATTCCCTGTATGGGTTCAAGTGTGGCGTTTTTCAGACGTGGTGCTTGTGTAAGGGATTTTAACCCACGACCTGTCCCATGGTAGTTATACTACAATTTTTGCAGGACCTATTGATAAGGGGAATCTCCATTAAATGTCTGTTTGGAAGCTATTTCAGCTTGCCATATCGAAATTGATTAAGTCTCCCCAGGAACTCAGCTTTCTGACGGGGCAGTTTTTAAAAGGAGCTCGGCGGCTTCGACCATCTGAGAAGGACATTGTCCCTCGCTGGAGGCTTAACGTGGTGCTTGAAGCACTTATGAAGCCTCCCTATTGAGCCCTTGCATTCAGTGGAGCTGAAATATTTATCTTTTGAAAGCGGCTTTCTTGCTTGCAATCAAATCCTTAAGTGGGTGGGTGGGTGAGATGCAAGCATTTTTAATTGCGAAAGTCTGCTTTATTTTTGAAGAAGCTAGGACCAAGGTTGCACTTTGTACCAATCCTGCTTTTTTGCCGAAAACTATCTCGGCATTCCAGATTAACCATACGTTTTGTCTGTTGTGGGCATTAGTGTATTATGTGGACCGAACACAGAGTTGGAGGCAGTCTGACCAATTTTTTGTCTGTTATGGGGCTAAGTCCCATGGTAAAGTCATGTCTAAGCAGAGGCTAAATGGATCACATACAGTGTCAAGACGGCATATGAGCAAGCCAACTTGCCCCCTCCAGAAAAGCTCACTGCCCATTCCACCAGGGGCATGGCAGCTTTGTGGGCTTTGTTCCAGGGTCCATCTGCCAAAGACATTTGCAATGCAGCAGTGTGGGCCACTCCCCATACCTTTACGCAGTTCTATCAGCTGAAGCTCATTGATCCACAAAACACAAAACGTGGTTTTGGAACAAGAGTGTTGAGGGTGACTTCTGGGTCGACCCTTCCAACAAAAACATAGAGGTGAGTTCTCACTCAATTTTATAGCCCTGTCTACTTGTATTGGGTTCCTCATGGTAACGCGCAAGGTGGCCTTGGCCGAGCCTTGTGGCATTCCAGTTGTCTGCGATAATTGCCTTGCGACAGCTTTGGTAGTTCTAACCATGAGGTAATGGTTACATTTCGTACTTGATAGGGAACATTAGGTTATTATCATAGCCCTGGTTCCCTGAAATAGAAATGCAACCATAACCTTCAAGGTCGCTGCGTTATTATTGCAGCAGTCTTGGAGGAAAAATGATATTGATCTGTGCATGCAGTTTAATTATGCCCTCGGGGGTGGGCATGACTGCGTAACAGGCTCTGGCGAGCAGTCTTTTGATATATCTATTCAGGTTACAGGGTCTTTAAGGATAAATACCCATTAGGTAATAGTTACATTTCTATTTCAGGGAACTAGGGTTATGATAATAACCTAACGATACATTGTATTGCGGTACAGAATTGATAAGGAATCTTTAAAAAGTCAATTCTTAAACATGTTCCTAATTGAAGAATTGGGTTGCAAAGGGAAAATGCATTCTTGATAATTTGGTGACTTGGTTTAATATCATCATTTTATTTTTTTAACTTTTGATCACATGGCCTGTGATCAAAACCACAGACAACTGTGGGGGTGGGGGGATTCATGTATGTTTTCATTACAACGGCAGACTTTGAACAAGTTTGATTGTTAGATATTTGTTTGTTAAATATATAAAACTTGTTTTGAGAACTGGATCCCTGCCACCAAGTAAAGTCTTAAGTTGTGTACAAGCTAGCTCTCCACTCACATGGCTCAGCCTTGAATTTCACTGACCTATTGTATTAGCATGGAGTGCCTGTCTAATAGTTACAGTAACATGACCAATGTAAAGTTAAAGACTGATGTCTGGCTTTAACTGCTGGTATTGTTGGCAATAAGATGCAAATGGGGAGTGCCATTTCATTCAGTTCATTACATCTTGATTTCTGAGTTAAACAAGTCCACATCATACATTTATTATGGGACCTCGTCATGTAGATGGAACAGCACTATTTAAGGTGAGGATTTTTTTGGATTTTAATGTTTGTCACTAAATTTAATGAATGCATCAAGTACCAAATGTTTTTGGGAAAAATGCCAGTCCTTCCAGAGACAAATAGCCGCTTGAATTGTGAAATTCCAGAAATGAACACTTCAGGCTTCTTCAACCCAGATTAAGTTTACAACAACAACAACAAAAAAAAAGAGAACGTAATGGGGAATCGGTAACTTTCCTTTATTTTTTGGTGGTGGAATTTTCATAAAAAGGTTTGTGAAAAGTAATTTTACACTTTTCACCTGCCCGCTGCCTGTCTGAACCCCACTCCAGTAAATAGTTTTGTACAGGTACCTGGATTAGGTCCTTGAAAACAAACAAACAAACAAGGGAAGGGGAAGGGAAGAGGAGGGGAGGGAAGAGGGGAAGAAGGAGGAGGAGGGGAGGAAGAGGGGAAGAAGGAGGGGAAGGAGGGGAGGAGGAGGAGGGGAAGAGGAGGAGGGGAAGAGGAAGGGGAAGAGGGAGGGAAGGGGGAGGGAGAGGGAGGGAGAGAGAGAGGGGGAGAGGGAGAAGAGGGGGAGAGGAGGGGGGAGCGTATTTGATGTGGGGATTGCGCTTTTTGCAGCAGAATTTAAAAAAAAAGGAGAGAATAAAATTATGCTTATGGCTCATAGTTGCTTTGGGTCATGATACTGCAGTTAGTCCCATCTGGGATCCTTTAAAACTTTGTAAAGGTACCTTATTGTAACTACAGGTTTTGACAAAACAGCTGAATTTCATAAATGTACAGATTAAACAATAAAACATGATGTTTAAAAAGCAATGCAGTGTTGTAGCTGTCTCAAAGTTATTCATAACTGAATCAACATTGGTGTGTGTTCAACTATAAAATGCAGCTTCTGTAAATTATTTGGTATTGTGTTGACTATTTTATGTACAAGAACAAAACGAATTAAACATTCTAGAGGCAGAAAAGCTTTTTTTCAATGCAGTATTTATTACGGTAAAAGAATGCAGTACAATGCACATTACAAATATTTTAAACAGCTCTACATAAATTTACTTTTATAAGACTTTAGGCAATACAGAAGCTTATGCTAATTTTTTTGCACAAACTGCATTGACTTCATTTTTAATGTACTGTGTACAATTAAGAATTATCAATAAAAACAATATACAAAACTAAGTGTTTAACACTTTTTGAAAAATTGCAAAGAAACAAAACAAAAAGTGGTCCCTGAACAGCTGGACATTTTCCAATTTTTTTTTTTCCCCCCATGGTAAAGCATGTAACATGGAAATGTTGGCTACATAACCAGATGCCAGCTTGAATTCCCTTTCCATGGTTAAATTCCTCCCTGTTCAAAATAAAACAAACACAATTTATGGAATAAACTGTAAATTATCATTCAAATCAATCTGAGATTATACATATAGAAAAAGCATACATATTTATTATCAAAATATACAATTACAAAACTATCAGCTCATTAACAGTATAAATTAAACAACAACCCACCTTTTACATTATAACTTAAACATTCTTTACATTGAAACATCAATTATGTCTACACGCTCCCGTCTAAATGCAACTGGAGTAAAATTATATAAAGTGTAGCCATATAGAATGTGCATCTCCAAGCCACACGATTGCTGAGGCTTCCCTCTCTGTCTTGTATACATGGGTGAATGTGGCCAATGATCTTTGAGTAGAGATAAGCTCTGGACCAGTACACTTTTTTTATTCAGTAACCCCAAGTCAGTTTTGGTATCTACAGGTGAGTGTTTCATTCTAAAAGCAGCACAACAATTCAGTGTTTTAATCAATATCAGAAGCAATAGTCCAATAATTGTGTGTCTCAGTCATAGGCGCCTAACTTTGTTAAAAAGTGGGGGTCAAATGAAAGGACTAACTGCCGAGCGTAGAAAGGCAGATTTTTTTATTATTATTATTATTTTACAATTAAGAAGCTAAGTAACCAAGCAAGCCTTGCTGTTGTGAAGTTACGGTTTTAGTAACTGCAAGCTGACAATATTGGGCAGGTGTTTCAGCGTAAAATGTTCAATATGTACTTACTGAGCATGCATTCATTACAAACACATGCAAGTAGCACCAAATGGCTCAACCTGTACCAATGGCATCTCTGCACAGAGCTGCACCTAGAATTCCCACATGTAGTTTATTAAAGGAAAGTGTTAAATAAAGAAAAGCAAGTACAGCACTGTTTTGCAGGTAAGTATTCCCTAATTATGGCAGTTGAAAATACTTGCCCTGTCAGAAGCACTGGTTTACTATATAAAAAACTGACTTCACTCTGCTGAATTATATTTCAACAGTATAAACTTAGTTGCAGGAAGGACCAGTCAAGAGTTGTTTCTTGTTTTATACCATTAAAATGGTGTTATTCCTCCAAGAAATTGTGTCTCTGCCTTTGTGCTGCTAGTCATATCTTGCTAGTTTTAAAATATTTATTTTTTACTTTAAATTTTGGGACAAGCTTTGCACTTGCTTCGGATCGGGTACATTTTTTAAAATATATTTAATAAGGGCTGACAGTGCGCAGAACAACGGGGAGAGTATAATGTAAGCAATAATACTTTAATTACCTTACGATTTCAGGTACGTGCCTTTAAGTGTAAGACGAAACAAAAGAAGGACTGTGACTATTGTCGTCTTTGATACACAAATAAGCTTACTTGACTTTAAAAACGTCTTAAATGATTTAAGCACATTCCTACTTGGTTTGATTGAATGAGTCGTCACCTACACAACAAGCTTCAACATGAAAGCTGGACATTTAATTAAAAAAACAAACAAACAAAAAAAAACATTGTAACCTACTCCACTAAAGTAAAAACATGCTTTTGTTATTTTTAATATACCACTGCTTCAGATTATTACCAGTGCTTAATCAGTTACAAAATTTTATTTAGTGTTCATGGCCCCGCAGCAACATGAACCTACTAACTTCCATATTTAAAAAGAAAGAAATAATAAATAAATAACCATTTGGTTCTCTCTTGCTTTTTTTTCTCCAATGAATATAATTTAATTAATAGAAAATAAAACAAATTAAAACTAAGAACTACCTAATTAAACCATTTTTTGTAGTCTCCAAACTGCCGCGATGTTGTAAATAGTGTAGTGCGGACTATGGGTCAAACCAATGTCGTGTAGGGTAAGCTTTATTTTTCTGTTTTATCAATGTTGGACTTCTAGTGTCTTCTGAACAACTCCAGTTTCTTTTATTACATTTGAAACCGTTTAAAGGCAAAATCATAGCAAAACTTAGAACATTAGTGTGTATACACAGAGCAAAAAAAATTAGAGAGGAAAAATACAGTTTGCCTCCCCTGTGCCCTGTGGGTTAGGGGCATATGGTCTCAATCAAGTTACAGTTCAACAAGAAAAAAAAAAAAACTCTAGGTCACAAAAATCAAGCGATTTGCAATTTCATTTTACATGATAAATATATACCACCCCCCACCCCCAATTTTTTTGGCACTTCTACACAATCATAGGAATGCACCTGGGCGAGACCATTTTGACAGAATTCCGTCAAAAGACGAAAAACTTTCACCCACGTGTATACGACTGTTTGGGTTTGCCAGAAGCTATATAGGTGGGCATTCCTATATACTGCTTCTTGCAGTAACGCAACCGTGTAGACCTGTAGATCACTGACCCGCTCCATTCCCATCCCGGTACCCATACCGAACAGGGATTGAGGTTACCGCACTGACCCGGTACAAGTCACTACACGTCGGTTCCATCTCAGTTACATACCGTGTAAAGTTACCGACCCGGTTCCACCATCCCTGGTCCAGTAGCAGAGGACTTGGTTCGGGTCTTGAACTGCCCTGTTACAGTTTTTATAGTACCGTACACTGCGTCTGCCCTGTTACATACAGTACTGTACAATGTTACATTACTGTACAGCGGCGTTGCTGCTTGAGTAGACTGAGGCAGCAGTTTTTTACACTGTGTTGCTGTTTGCATCATGCTGGGGTTTTATCCCTGTGACCTGTGCAAGGCCAATCTCCCAGTGGAGGATAAGCACGGCAGATGCTCTTCCTGTTTGGGGCCAGAGCATGCAAAACAGGCACTTGCTGACCGCAGCTCTGCGGACTCCATGTCCACTCCACTTGGGCAGGGCTCTCGCCCATCGTCTGTTAAAGACGTGGCTGCATCCTCTCCAGATGGCGCTGTGCCAGGGAGAGCAGAAAGGGGGAAGAGTCCACATAGGAAGCCGTTTTTATGGTCTTTCTCGTCATCTGGGCAGCAGTTTCCTATCAGGGCACAGTGCTTGCTGAGCTGAGCTGCTCTGCCTGCCCCTTCTGTTCCCTTGTAGGAGGTGCCCATCGTCGCCTCTGAGGAGATGAGCAAACTGGAGTTCCCCTCTGAGGAAGTGGGCAGACAGGCCATTACCGGCAATTTAGTATCTCCCCGTCGGCAGAGCTTCTGCCATTGATTAAGAGGGCCACTGCAAGATTGCAAGTGCCCTGGCCTGCAAACGAAGTACAGTAGCAGTCCATCTTTGAGGATTTTCTTTTTGAAGTCCAATCGTCCTGGGGTCACTCAGCTACAGCTCTGGCTGTTTCCTGGTCGATGAGGGGGTGTTGTACAGCCTGCATGACGTGGAGAAGCTGGGTTTGGTCCAATTTCCTCCCGTAGACGCTGCAGTTGCCTCTCTGGTGCAGGCGTCTGAACTATCGCTCCTGACCAAGGACTCTACCTGCCCTAACAGTATCGGGTCTCGGAAGTCATTCGGAAGCGGGCTTACTCAGCCGGTGCGTTTGCTGCAAGGCTGGGTAACTATAACAGTATACAGGTAGCCTACCAGACCTGTTTATTGAAGGCTCTTTCTAAGCGCCATAGACCCTCACCACAGCAACTGCAGTTGGTGAATATAAACCTGCTCCATATCTGAACAGGCAGGCTGTGGGCAGAAAACTTGCTGCTTTGATAGCTGCAAAACGACAGCTTTGGCTTTCCCAGGCACGAGTGTCTGATGGAGATAAAGCACTGCTGTTAAATGCCCCCATTACACCGGGGCATACCTTTGGTCCTGCGGTGGATGAGATGCTGCAGCACTCTCACCGTGCACAGGCGTCCACAAAGGAAGTTGTGCGTCTGCTTCTGAAGCGGCCACCTCCGGTGCGCAAACCAGCGCGCAAGGCCCCAGTAGCCTCAGAAACCAACACAGTCGGCTGCAACTATAGCCAGAGGGGGTTTTCTTGACTGGTCCACCAGGGTGGACCTCAAGGAATTGTATTTCCACATCCCCATAAGACTAGGGCACAAGAGGTTTGTGTTTCATGGAACAGGCTATGAGTTCCGTGTACTGCCATTTGGCCCCTCTCTAGCTCCCTGTGCCTTTTCAAAGTGCATGGAAGCTATTCTGGCCCCATCAGAGTGCTCAGTTATCTAGACGACTGGCTCATTTGTGCTCAGTCTCCAGCACAGGCAGAGGCCCCCTTCACTGGTTGGGCCTGCTGGAGAATCGTGAAGAGAGCCACCTGACACCTTCGCAGACAGCCTCCTATCTGGGAGTGTACTTGGACTCCAGGTCCATGCTGTCCACTCTGTTGGACGACAGGGTGAGGAGAATAGCCGCCTGTTTTATGCTTTTTCAGCTCAACAGCCGAGTGCTTACAGTAGTGACGTTCTAGAGACATCTGGGCTTGATGGCAGCAGCTTCCCAGACCCTTACTTTGGGTCTCATGCGCATGTGCCCTCTCCAAGCCTGGTTCAACAGCAGGGTTTTTCAGCCTGCACTGAACCGTGGCCACCTAGTGACAGTGTCTCACCACTGTGTAAAGGCGCTCTCTTGGTGGACAACCTGCCCAGCTATGCCTAGGCGTAGCACTGTGCAGTGCCACCAGAAGGGAGGTCATCACCACGGATGCGTCCAGCCTCGGCTGGGGCACTGTGTGGAATTGCAAGGGGGGCAAAGGGGTATGGAACCCCTTGGCAGGGTCTCCACATAAATATTTTGGAGCTGCAGGCAGTTTACCTGGCCTTGCAGAATTTTTTGGAGGAGGTTCAAGGGCGACAAGTGCTTGTTCGGATGGACAACACTATCGTGGTGGCTTATGTAAACCACCAGGGCAGCCTCAGGTCTCCCAGTCTCCATTGTGTAGCCCACAAGCTTTTGCTTTGGGCACACGAACACCTCCTCTCACTGCGGGCGGTACACCTGCCTGGATGAAAAACAGTGGCAGACCTCCTCTCAGGGGAAGTTTCCAGCACCTCAGATTGGAAGCTTCATCGCAACATGGAGAGCCTCATTTGGGAGAGGTTTGGGAGAGCAGAGATGGATCTCTCTGCTTCCCAGGACTCGACCCACTGTCCCCTCTGGTTCTCCATAAGGGGACCCGCTGGAGATAGATGCCTTGGCACAGCAGTGGCTGAGGCAACTGCTATTTGCCTTACCACCGCTTGCCATGCTCCCGCTGTGTCTGAAGAAAAATCGGGCAGGACCGGGCCAGGGTGCTATTAGTAGCCCCTTATTGGACCAGGAGACTGTGGTTTTCAACTCTGAAGCCGCTCTTGAGCGGCCAGCCGTGGAGCCTGCCCAAACGCCGCGGCCTGCTCGGGTCAGGCGCAAGGGACATTGTGGCATCCAGATCCAATGAGCCTACGGCTCTGTCTGGCTCTTGAAAGGCTGCATTTGAGTCGTCTGGGGTTTTCTAATAGTCACTGACACCCTGCAGCATGCCACAGCAGCATTCATGTATTCCCAGTGGTGAGTCTTTCAGACATGGTGCCTGCCTCTGTGTTTTGACTCAATGACCTGTCCCATGGCAGTTATACTGCAATTTTTGCAGGACCTGTCTAACGAGAAGAAATCCCCCTCTATATAAAAGGTCTATCTGGCACCCATTTCAGCTTGCTCTGTCAGCTCACTTCCTGGCGCGGCATTTTTTGAAAGAAGATTGGTGACTTCGGCCACCCATGAAGGAGATTGTTCCTTGCTGGAGGCTTAACGTGGTGCTTGAAGCACTCATGAAGCCTCCATTTGAGCCCTTGCATGAGCTGAGCTGAAATTTTTATTGCTCAAAGCGTCTTTCTTGCTTGCAATCACATTCGCTAAGCGGCTGAGTGAGATTCAAGCGTTTAATTGCGAAATCCTGTTTCAAGGTTACGCTTCATACCAATCCTGCTTTTTTGCTGAAATTTACATCAGCATTTCATGTCAACCACTCTGTGGAATTGGAGGCTTTCTGCCTCCTTTCCAGTCTGACAGAGAGCAGCAGCTCCATATGCTTTGCCCTGTGCGGGCACTAGCATATTATGTTGACAGGACACAGAGTTGGGGGCAGTCTGTTACGGGGCTAAGTCCCATGTTAAAACCCTGTCTAAGCAGAGGCTGTCCAAATGGATCACAGCCACAGTTAAGACTGCCTATGAGCAAGCCAACTTGCTCCTTCCAGAAAGCTCACTGCCCATTCCACCAGGGGCATGGCAACTTCGTGGGCTTTATTCCAGGCTGCATCTGTCAAGGACATTTGTAATGCAGCGGTGTGGGCTACTCCCCATACCTTTACAAGGTTCTAGCAACTGAATGTCATGGATCCACAAAACCCTGGCTTTGGAACTCGAGTAATGAGGGTGGCTTCAGAGCATTCCAGTCGTTATGCAATACTGCCCTCGAGACGGCTTTGGTACACTCACCCATATGGTAATGGTTACATTTTGTACCCGATAGAGAACGTAAGGTTGTTATCATAACCCTGGTTCCCTGAAATAGAAATGTAACCATTAACCTTCAAGGTCGCTGTGTCAATGACTGCAGCATGGTTGAAGGAAAAATGTTGCTGGCATCTGTTCATGCAGTCTTCTTATGCCCTCGGGGGCGGGCATAACTGCATCACAGGCGCTGGCGTGCAGCTTTGGTATAATCTATTCAGGTTCGGGGTCTTTTGGAGGTAAACACCCATACGGTAATGGTTACATTTCTATTTCAGGGAACCAGCGTTATGATAATAACCCAACGACCCATAAAATTATATATACATTATATATCACACAGAAACTGGCACTTACCCATCCTCCTTGATCTCTTATGAAGTTCTGGAGGTTTTCGTTAATATATTGCACAGCAGTACTGAAAAAGCTGCGTAGCAAAGTGGGAGCATGCACTCCAATGTTCTGCACTAACACCATGGTGAGGGTGAGCATGACTTTCTCTTGAGGGAACTGCTGCAGCCCTGGGATGCCCTGCTGCATCAAGCGCTCCACTTCATAGGATAGCAAGCCGGTCCAGTCCTACATAAAACAAAGAGGTGCAACATCTATATGGTGACAGTGATAGAGCTTCCCTGAGAAAGGAAGTGGAAAGCTTAGTTCAACTCCCCCCCCATAAAAAAAAACAACTCTTGGTAGCCTGTAACGAAACTCTGCTTTCTAAAGTTGGGTAGGTAGGGAAGAGATTTTTTATATATTTTTTTCTGTTCAACTACAAGTTAACAGTTGGCTAGTACCTTTTGAATGAATGTACTGAGAACTGTACCAGGAGAAACTGTTTCTTTGATTGTAATAAAAATATGAGATTCGATGTCCAGTGAGTTATTAGTAATAAATAATGATAATAATAAACCAGCCTTTAAAAAATAAAACAATCTTTAACCAGACTACGCCCTCTTTCAGTATTGTTGTGCTCTTTAAACGTTACAGAAGACATTTGTTCAGCCTCCCCTCCAAATCAAAAGAGCCGTTGATTGGACAGCCCTGCTCACGGATGCATGAAATTGTATTTAGGTAGGGTTGAAAATAAATGGATAGACAGGTTTATTAACACTCACAGCATCTTATGTTGTTGAGCACAGTAGACACTCGCTAGTCTGAACTAGTTGGGATCAACCCCTGTTTGGGGTACTCCTCCTAATCTGTACATTTTTGAATGTAAACCTGCATTTCCACATGTTTGCTACTTACTTGTGAAATTCTGTTTTGCATCCTCCTGGCTAAATGACCCGAGGCCCGTGAAACCACACTTTGGTCCAGCTGATCTGCGATCTCAATCAGATTTGCTGCGATTTGCCTCGCCGCACCGACATCGACAACATGTCCTGAGCAAAAGTTCAAGGTACAGAATCAAGGTGCTATACGAAAGAGGAAGTATGTTCCATATATAGCCTAGACTAATTCAAGACTTTGACGAAAAAAGCAAATGTGGTAAGTGAATTCAGTAAATGGAGAAATAAGGATTTAGATTTGATTCCTCACATTATTGATAATCCACTCAGCATTCCTTTTAACCACTGAAACAAGCTATACAATTATACAAACGCTATTTCTTTAAATCTTATGCCCATTTTACATAAATATTGTATTCACTTCTTTTTCCAATCAAGTGACCAAAAGCCCCCTCATGCTTTATCCAGACATACCACACACACATACAGTGTGTGAGTATATATATATACAGTACTGTGCAAAAGTTTTAGGCAGGTGTGAAAAAATGCTGTAAAGTAAGAATGCTTTCAAAAATAGACATGTTAATAGATTATATTTATCAATTAACTAAATGCAAAGTGAGTGAACAGAAGAAAAATCTAAATCAAATCCATATTTGGTGTGACCACCCTTTGCCTTCAAAACAGCATCAATTCTTCTAGGTACACTTGCACAAAGTCAGGGATTTTGTAGGCATATAGTCAGGTGTATGATTAAACAATTATACCAAACAGGTGCTAATGATCATCAATTCAATATGTAGGTTGAAACACAATCATTAACTGAAACAGAAACAGCTGTGTAGGAGGAATAAAACTGAGTGAGGAACAGCCAAACTCAGCTAACAAGGTGAGGTTGCTGAAGACAGTTTACTGTCAAAAGTCATACACCATGGCAAGACTGAGCACAGCAACAAGACACAAGGTAGTTATACTGCATCAGCAAGGTCTCTCCCAGGCAGAAATTTCAAGGCAGACAGGGTTTCCAGATGTGCTGTCCAAGGTCTTTGAAGAAGCACAAAGAAACAGGCAACATTGAGGACCGTGAGCGCAGTGGTCGGCCAAGGAAACTTACTGCAGCAGATGAAAGACACATCATGCTTACTTCCCTTCGCAATCGGAAGATGTCCAGCAGTGCCATCAGCTCAGAATTGGCAGAAAACAGTGGGACCCTGGTACACCCATCTACTGTCCGGAGAAGTCTGGTCAGAAGTGGCCTTCATGGAAGACTTGCGGCCAAAAAGCCATACCTCCGACGTGGAAACAAGGCCAAGCGACTCAACTATGCGCGAAAACACAGGAACTGGGGTGCAGAAAAATGGCAGCAGGTGCTCTGGACTGATGAGTCAAAATTTGAAATATTTGGTTGTAGCAGAAGGCAGTTTGTTCGCGAAGGGCTGGAGAGCGTACGAATGAGTGTCTGCAGGCAACAGTGAAGCATGGTGGATGTTCCTTGCAAGTTTGGGACTGCATTTCTGCAAATGGAGTTGGGGATTTGGTCAGAATTAATGGTCTCCTCAATGCTGAGAAGTACAGGCAGATACTTATCCATCATGCAATACCATCAGGGAGGCATCTGATTGGCCCCAAATTTATTCTGCAGCATGACAACGACCCCAAACATACAGCGAAAGTCATTAAGAACTATCTTCAGCGTAAAGAAGAACAAGGAGTCCTGGAAGTGATGGTATGGCCCCACAGAGCCCTGATCTCAACATCATCGAGTCTGTCTGGGATTACATGAAGAGAGAGAAGCAACTGAGGCTGCCTAAATCCACAGAAGAACTGTGGTTAGTTCTCCAAGATGTTTGGGCCAACCTACCTGCCGAGTTCCTTCAAAAACTGTGTGCAAGTGTACCTAGAAGAATTGATGCTTGATGCTGTTTTGAAGGCAAAGGGTGGTCACACCAAATATGGATTTGATTTAGATTTTTCTTCTGTTCACTCACTTTGCATTTAGTTAATTGATAAATATAATCAATTAACATGTCTATTTTGAAAGCATTCTTACTTTACAGCATTTTGTCACACCTGCCTAAAACTTTTGCACAGTACTGTGTGTGTATATATATATATATATATATATATATATATATATATATATATATATATATATATATATATATATATATATATATATATATATATAACACACAGTACAATAAAATATATATATATATACACACCACACGTATAATACCTTATACTAGGGGTGCACCGATAAAGATTTTCTTGGCCGATACTGATAGCCGATGGGTATGTACTCATGTCGGCCAATACCTTTAGGATACCAATAATAATAGACAGTGCAGGTGAGCTATTGTAAACTATTAGAACAAGACATATGGCCTATATTTAAACTGTATAATTATAAATGTTAAAAAAAGAACAAATATTGTTTACTTGTATTTATGACAAAAATTAACAGGTATTGCACTTGTTTCATTTACTTCAGAAAATGAATACAAATGTCAACTACAACAACTTTTGTTAATTTGTCAAAAATCACCATACCTTGTACATCAGGCTGCATCTCTCTGCAAAAATTTCTAATGTCAGAACAAAAATGCCCATCTGTCTGTAGCTCTCCATCATCACCATCACTGAAATGCTCTTGATTGTTTCTCCAGAGACTGGAGTAGTTTGATATCACAGGCCTCTTCTTATTCAACTCATTTTCCAAAGTCTCCAGTTCCTTCTTATATTCCTGGTTGCTGCACCTCTGGTCCTGTAGGAAAGAGAGGAGAATCCATTGTGTTGTAATGCCCTCCCCCATCTCAACACATTGCTTTGGGCACCACTGCACAGCTTCCTTTTTATGAGTAATAATCTAAAAGAACAAAGAGAGGAAGTTCCATTTTAAAGCATGTACAAAACATATACAGATATTTATATTAATAAAAAAACGACTTCAGCATTTGTTTCATTTATTGTCTTTTCTTTCATTGGTTATTAAGAGATGTGCTTTAGAATTCACATCACAGCTTCCAGGTAGGTTAAGTTAAAATATATTAGACAGGAAACATACACATCCTCACTACGCTGCGTAGGTGTGTGTGCGCACGTGTGGGTGGGGGGGTTTGCACATATTTTCACACATAGTTTTTGCAGCAGACACACGTTTCCTCCCTCGAAGCTTTCTGACACTCAGTTACTCAGTAAGCTAAACAGCCCTCATTGTGCTATCACCTGCAACAGCATGGGGGTAATGAATATCAAATGCAAGCTGTGTTTCAGTGAAGGGATGCAAAACAATTACATTTTCATATCCTGGTCTTACAAGAATGTTTTTATACATGAGCTTGTGATTGTATGTAAAACATTTTTTAAACTGTAGGAGGCACTGCACCAGAATTTAATATTTATATGGATTGCACCAATTTTAGCCCATATTTCCCAAAATAAAAGAAGCTATTTACACCGCTGTGGTGCAAATGTACACTACAATACATGTCCAGTATATATCAGCAAAATAGTATTTAATATTTTCTATTTTAAAATACATTACTGATAGCAAGTTGTATTTTAAATGCACTTGTGGACGACTATTTTCTATTTAAATGGGTTAATGTTTTGCCCATCCCTGTATACTCTTACATATAAACCCAACTATAAATCAACTGTTTCAACATGGGCTTGTGATGTACTAATCTCCCTATTTAAACATATTGAATACATTTATACAGTAACCCTGACCTATAGGCGCCGGGTTTGTATAATTTTTGCTGGTGCCCATAAAGGGTCATTTTAAAAGAGCAAGCAGTGTAAACAATACTTCAGTCAAGTCGCTTTAAAGCAACAACACAGACAGAAAGCGAAATAAATGATATGGTACACAATAGGGTTGTCAGTTACAAGCCTGTCTTCCTGCTCTGGATTCTAGGCGTGCTTTTTAAAATTTATTTATTTATTTATTTATTTTGTCTGTTTACATCAAACACACAGAGGGGTGTACTTACACAGCATTTTCAAAACTGATTCGCTGTTAGGATGGGACCAGCAAATCAGATGCTAGTTAACACGAGCCAGAGAAAAAGAGCATGCCCACTGTTGTATGGCAGAAATACTGTAAATAGCAAGGGTTCTGTGCAGTTTTGTTGATAAACTTAAATAATTAAATATGCATGTTACCAAAATGTAATTATTGAATCGATTATCCAGTATTTATATCTATGTATATAATGAGGAATGAAATCGATCGAAAAATTGATTTTTCGATTTAATCGTAGCAGCCCTACAATAATGAATTTCAATTATAGTCCTATAAATAAAGCATAAGAATAAAAGCAATAAATAACTAATGTATAATAATGTTTGACTGCATATAAACCTTAGGCTATGTGTAACATTTGTTATAAAAAGATAAAGAATATTTTAAAACACTATCATATTTGTACATATTTTACATTAAACCATTTATTTTTAAAAGACTAGAACATATTCAAATGTAGTCTGAAGTGTTAAACACAATCACACCACAAACTACCCGCCGAATTGAGGTGTGATTTTCTTTTCCTTGGGCACTCATATGGACGCCTTTCAAATGATGCAACGGCGCAGAGTGATTTTTTTCAGGCTTTTTTTCACGCCGCGTGTGTAAAATATAAGCTCAAACACTGGTGGAGTGGGGCCCACGTTGCTGAATATTGGTGGAGCACGGGCACCACGGGCCCATATAACTCGCCGCCTATGCCCTGACCCTGCGAGTACCAACTGATACACCACGCGACGCATCTACGTAGCTTCACATTCAATGATCTACATGGAAGTTACACTATGGTTTTTTATTTTTATTGGCAGATGTTACGACCAGTAGGATTTGTACTGGCACTGAGGCAACTGATTCCGCTGCTGCACAAAATAAATAATTATTATTATTATTTGGTAGACACCTTTATCCAAGGCGACTTACAGAGACTAGGGTGTGTGAACTATGCATCAGCTGCAGAGTCACTTACAATTACGTCTACCCGGAAGACGGAGCACAAGGAGGTGAAGTGACTTGCTCAGGGTCACACAATGAGTCACTGGCTGAGGTGGGATTTGAACCGGGGACCTCCTGGTTACAAGCCCATTTCTTTAACCACTGGACCACACAGCCTTCTAAATGATTAATATACCCTTTTCACTTTTCCTGAACTTAGTCAATAAAATACTGGGTTACGGTACACTTAACTCACACACTCAAAAATAGAAAATGTTGCCAATTGTTTTTGTCGTTAAGCTTTAATAGGTCATTTTACGAACAATAAAGTGAGGACAATACAGAAATTCTGATTATTTTTTATGAAATATAGATGAAAACATTACTGCATATTACCTAACCTTTCAGTTCAGGGCGGTGAGCGTCGGATGTAGTAGCAATACTACATATGCCAGTGAACCAATATGAATTACCATTGAATGAATTTTTTTTTTTTTTTTCATGAACGGCGCCTCATACATAACAAATAGTTTCGAAATGTTGTTGTGAAAAAATACGTAGCAAGTAGTCCATGGGAAAAAATCTAAAGATCAAGGTGGTCCCTACATTGAAAAAGGCCAGGAACCACTGCGCTAGGGGGTGCAAAACAAACAGGGTTTATTTATTTTTTTAATTCGTTACTACATCCGACGCTCACCGCCCTGAACTGAAAGGTAATACGCAGTAATGTTTTCACATATATTTCATAAATAAATTAATAATTGTTGTACTTTCCTCGCGTTATTGTTATTAGAATGACCTATTACAGCTTAACGAAAAAAACATTGGCAAAAATGTGTGTGTGTGTGTGACAAGTGTCCGGTACCCAAATACTGTACGATTATTTCTCTTTCTTCAGCCCTGATAAACTACTGCACTGGTAATAGGAAACCCCAAAACGACCGCTGTAAGTAGATTTTCTACTGGATCTAAATAACTCCGTTATTTACTTATTTTGTTTAAATCATAAGCTTAGTGCATGTCAATTTTATTTATAACAAATTAAAAGTTAAACATCACAAACAAACAGCATAACTTATCAGTTACTTAAGCACTGTGTAGCGAAATGACACATTAATAATATTATATGATACAAACAAATATTATGCATTAGTTTAAATAACCTTTGTCACAGTAAGTTCCTTCTGTCCATGCAGAAATGTGTTTCTATTTGTCTGCGCCGACGAACGTCCTGTGCGCGCACCAAATCAAACAAATAATAACACGAAAGACACGAGGACGTCGTTATCCATTAATTTTTAGATTTTTGAACCGGTCCACGCATTGCAATGACTATATCGGCATATGACTAGCGATGTGTGTGCTGCTCTTCTTTCAAATACAACCGGGGAAAGTTTGGGATAACTAAAAAACACATGGACGGGAGTTCCCCTTACTTCAGCAGTGTAATGCAATTATCGGCTAAACATCCAGTCAAAACATGGACAGGGAAAAACAAACATGTAATTCGCTTATACAGAAAGAGAAACAGCATCTCAACTTACCAGATGGTGGAAGCTCAAGGTCAAAGCGAGAAAGTGTGCTTTGTTTTGTCCTGTTTTGAATAAAAGCAGCAAGGGTTTTTGACAATACGGGGCGGGGCGGAGCTGAATGTGGGTGGCTGGCTGGCTGAGTGAGTGGGTGGGAGATGGGAGTTTCTGAACGTGATGGCCCGGTCTCATGCTGTTTTGTTGATGAATGTTCGATACACGTTTTTTTTTTCTTTTTCTTTTTTTATTGTAATTGCTCAAACACAGGTATTTCATAGTTTATATCAATTGCCTTGAAAGTGAAGCAAATAAGAGGAAAACAAACATGTCAGTGACAACATCCCCCTGCCAAGGCTGTATCCAAAATGACAGCTTTCAGTATCATGATAAAGTTGAGCATCATGACCTACAGCCACCATATTGTTTAAATTCAGGTTCCACATTGGAACAGATGTCCCTTTATACCTTCAGATTCCAATACTCTCCACAATTAGCATCCTAAGAATGTCCTCTCCTAACCAAATTTCATCTCAGTTTGAAAAAGCACCTCTCTAGACATTTGACGTACTTACATACATACTGACAGACAGGGGGCCTCCATATACCCCTAGATCTTGATACACCATATATTGTGCTAAAGAATGTGCTTATAACAAGTTTCATCACAATTAGATACATGGTTCTCTAGATATATCAAACTAAAAGTGTGCTGCATGTAGAGCCAGAAGTAGGCACACTGCCTCCACTATATCCTGTCACAGAGGACAATCTATTCCAAGTGGTGGATACTTTTAAGGAACAACTGCAGAGTTTGCAAGAATCTATTGGATAACATACTATGGAGGTAGTGACAACATTGCATTCTGGTTACCAGATAACCAGCATGTTATCTGCTGTGCTTTGAACCAACAACCAGGCAGTGGTGCCAGTAGAGATTAACTCAGGTCTTGGTAGATTCACACAATAGCCCTGGGTTCCATAATTAAACTCCCTAATCTGGTCAAGTAATGGATTATTGCATAGGAATACTGTAGGACTGTATCTTTTGGATACACTTATATAATTAATGTAGTATTTTAGATTATTTTAGTCCATTGAGATGAGCTGTGAAACCACTGCAATATAACAATTGCATGAAGAACTTTAAAAGCATGGTGCAATATTCAGTAAAAGATGATTTCCATTACATGAGAGTAGATGTTAAAACGTCATACTGATTTGAACTCGGCTCTCGCCGAAATAAGCACCAACTAAGACATAGCTTTACAGTAAACTAATGTGATCCATCTGCATCTCCATCCATTTGCATTTCTTTCCATCAGCTGATGTAGATATCCTTCTTCTTGGTGTTGATGGCTGAAGTGTAATGCTGGCTCCAGGGATCAGCTTATTTTGCCTCCACAGCGCATCAGCACACACAACGGCTGCAATGTTGGCTCCGGGGATCAACCACAGTGTGGCCTCCCCAGCCGGCTGGATTGTGCTAAGTAGGGTACATCTCTGGGGTCTTCAAGTGGGCACCTTCTGTCCTCGGTGTTTCGTCGACAAGCCGATGACACCGTAAGAGGGCTCGACAGTGATTCTGGCATCCCAGCATCACCCCACCTCTGCCCCCCACTCAACTCAGCCCAGCTTACTTACCCGTACATCAGCGTTGCTTTCTTTCTATTGTGCTTGAGATCCCCAGCCAGAATCTTTCCGTCTCAACCACAGCCAGTTGCTGCTCCTTTCTGCTGCTTCAGATAAAACTAATCATAAAATAAGACCAGTGTTTTTATGAGGTGCTTTTTAAAGATGAAGTCCCTCATAAACGACTTATTTTAAACAAAAATACTTATTCCTGTTGAAATATGTCATAGATTCCCAAGATGTTGGTTAAATGTACAACATGGCCATGTTTGTGGTGTATACCTCAAATTTACTATTTGGCAGCCGTTTTGTTATACTTACTCTGTGATTAAAGTTTGCTTTGGGGATCTAAAATCTAGTGCAGTACATAGCACTGGAGCAAAAAAAGACATTGCGTATGTGCAAAGGGAAACATTAAAATGAATAAAACAGGAGCACTTTTACTTAAAAGCAAGTCATTTATAAGGGAGTTACTGTAAACTTCAATTTCACAAAAGAAACTTGATTTTTTTTTTTTTTTTAATTCTTTTCAGTTTTGGGTCTCCAATATTTGGTACCAAAAGTGGGAACACACAGTCAAAATGTTAAAATTACTTAATTGCTTTTATTTCTTTAGTTATCAACTGTGTAAGGTATGCATGTCTATGACACGTAAGACTTAAGATAAAAAAAAATGCCATTTTCAATTGACACACAGTTTTATTCAACTGCCACGCTACTATTCTCCATCTTTATTTTAGTGAACCCGACGTTTCGAATCTACCGATGCAACAATGTTGGAAACCAATGTGAAAAATGCTCATGTAAAACAGATTCCTGCTTAGAGAAAAGACTGAAGACGCAATAAAAATAAAAACCTGATGATTGTGGTAAAACACTGGGTTACAGTAATAAAAAGCATATGCATTTTCAACACAGTCTGCTGTTTGTATGTTACATATCCTGATACTGACTCCAAGGTGGAGCAGGTAATTAAAATGCTCTTATTTCGGATTTGAATAGCTTATATTTGATGAGAACTCAAACGTGCACATTTTATAAAATCATTTAAAGAAGTAATGCATTCTGAATGTACAGATATTTACATTTAGAAAATAGGATTTTTCTTGGAGTGTAATTATTGACACCAAATGTAATATGCAAAATCTGCATTTGATGATCTGGAATTCCAACATGTAAGAAAAAAACACCAACAGCGTATTTTAAAAGTTTTTAAAATTAATTTTCAGTAAAATAACACACTGAAAACCTATATAGCAAAGGAGTTTCTTAATTCAAGGTACATGATGATTGCACCAATGATGTCACAAATACCAGGGTTTGTTTTTTTTCATGACATGTCCACTGTTTGTCAAGATTCTTAGATATACATCAAGTAAAAATAATGTAATTATGTTTTTTTGTGTGTGTATAATGTACCAAACATTTTAGAACATTTACCTTAATAAAATAAGGTTTCATAATAAATATAAACTTGAACACATATTACCGTGGCTATTGGTACCAAGTATTGGAGACCCATTTACTAAATAATCTGTTCAGAATTTCACCAAACAAGTTAATACTATTCTAGGAATTATGCACCAGTTAGTATTAGAGTGATGTAATACTCATTATTTTGTGCTTAACAACATTGCCTTAATCTAAGATGCCCTGAACTAGAAAATGTCTACTATCCATAGTAAAAAATATAAAAATGCAACCATGTTTTAATGTGCTACAGAGAATGCTATTTTCAACGAATGTAGTGCAGGGGTTGTCTGGACAGGCAAATGTAAAGCTGAAAGTTCCTGATAAGAGTAGTGAGTCATCCAGGCAGTGGCAAACACATGTCTCTTACTGCAAGCATGTCAGTTACAAACAGGAAAGGTTGTTACAGAAAGAAGTCGTTGCATCTAAAGAAAAATATCCTTAAGTAAACCAAGTCCTGTGTGGCTTGTGTATAAATTGAATAATAAAAGCCCTGGTTAACAGTCTTAACCCCTTACCGCTATATTAGACAAGATGTGGTGTTTGCAACCATTCTGACTGGGTCTTATTTAAATGACTCACATACAGTGGCTTTTTTCTTGCTTGATAAGTTTATTTAAGGTTTTCTTTACTTTTGAGTTCAGGAGTTGCTCATTTCTCGCTGCCAGCTACACGTTATGCACAGTGTCTTTATACTAGTAAGTGCCAGCTCTCTCTTGTACACAATAGTGCATTGACATCAAAACAAAAGGAAACTTGACACAAAGTGGCAAATCACTAGACAGTGCTGCCTTTCACTTTTGTGTTACACACAGTATATCTATGGCAGAAATCCAGAGCTGAAGAACAGCATTTGAGTAACTGTAAAAAGAACCAGTCAGAATGACTGCAAAATCAAACAAGTATTGGGACAATTAAAAAAAAAAAAAACTGGATTAAAGAATGTGGCAGTAAAATGGTTATTTTTTTCTGTAGTTTTGCAATGGAGTTTTTTTGTACTAAATATGAAGACAGTATCTCAACGTGTACAGTCTTGCTATCCAGCAGAAACCTAAAGTCATACACTGTTTTCCTAACCCTGCAAATATAAAGCCAGTACTAATGGTCACTGAGAAGTGAAGCTTTAGCTGTCCAACAGTAGCATTGTTGTATGTACGATACAGGCATTCAAAGTCATAAACTGAAGTGACAGCAATATCTCAAAGTGTTAGCTCTTTATTATCTGGGAAAGCCACCCATATCACATCACACGTCAAAGTGAAGCTACCTTAACAATGAACATATGAAGTCGGCATCTTAACTGGGTTATGAGCAGGTGAAAAAGCTGCAGTAGGAGATTCACAAAAATATGTTTAATTGTTTTATTAAGGACACATTTTTAGAATCCTTATTAATAAAATGGGGACTCTGATGTGCTGATTCTGTCTGTCCGACTACGTGGTGAGAATGCCTTGATTTTGCACAAGTCTTCAGTAAACTCTTATCATACACCCCTAGCCTCCTATACAGTATAATATGATAAACTATTTGTTTTTATGTTTTAACTGTACATTCACTCTTTCATGTTCAAACAGCTGCTGCAGCGCCTAAACTCTCACTTAACAATGTTAACAAGAATACGCTAATAATAATGATGTATTAGAAAAAGGTAGCCGTACCTAAACACTTTCAAGTACTGTGCGATTCTGAGGACTCTCTGACTGGTTTATTTACTGTTAACCACCAGCTTCCCTACATTTAACAAATGTTGTTCACTTTGTGTTAATAGTTAGCAGATATAGAATAACCTACAGTGCTCCCCCTTTATAAGGCTTCCCTTTATACTGTGTAACAGGTTATAAGGCGGTACGGTCATGGCTCCCATTTGTCCCATAATGCCATTACACTAACACTAGAATTCTCATTATAAGTCGGAACACAAACAGCACGGTCTCTTAACTACTGCTCCAGACTACATCGTTATAAACATTATTACAGTAACATCTTTAAAAGTTATTATTAACAAATGTAACCCCATTTGAATGATACAATGGCTTTATAGAAGTAGGGGTCTAATGTTTGATAAAGAATTTTAGCTGGTCTTTTTATACTAGATTGTAAATTGGTTACTGTATGTTAAAAAGTAATTACATATATACTTGTCTTGCACGACACAGTTCCGTATATGTAAGAATTTAAGTAAATTAAAAATAAAAACGTGGTTCACACTTTGCATACTTGACACAAACATTAAATGTGACGTTACTGCTCATTACACACTAAAGTTGCTTGGTTAACATAAAACATTACATTACATTAAGTTTTTAGAATCTTCCCCTGAGGTAGTCTTCTTATAGAATGATCTAATGAAAGAACAATAATTACGCTTTGAGAAATGTAGATGTTACTGTCATCATTTGAGAACTATTGAGTGTTTATTCTAAGGGAAAACTAGAACAACATTTCAGCTAGGGCTTCTTCAGGGTCTCCTTCACTCAGAGTCTTAAAGTTCCATCTTGCAATTAATGTAGCTTGCAGATGAAATGCACATTAACTTGGCGCTTCTTGGCTTCTTGCTGTACAATCCGAAATAGGATATTCTGTTAACCACAAAGTATTACCATTTTATACAGAACCAAAAACCACCAGATTTGATTTTCTTCTGCTATTTTTATAACTGAACTCCCCCGTCCGCCCCCAAAAGAAATCCCCTCTCATTTATTTTAGGTACTTCCTTTAGCATTTAAAAAAAAACAAATGCAACATGGGTGTAAAGAGGATGTTCTTTTTAGAAAGTTCAAGTGTGCCCACTCCTTCTCTTTCCTTGTCCCCCTGTAGTGGAACCAGCTACCAGTTAACCTCAGGACTGTTCAGTCTTTTACTGATTTCTACTTTCCTTATTCTACTTTTTATTTTGTATATATGTTTGTTTTTGCATTTTTATTGTCTGTAGCAGTTATATTTTGTTTAATTTTTGCTACATAGTTAAACAGTATTAAAAAATTCCACAATATATGATTTAAGGTATTTTGCAGTCACCATTACGGTTACATATGTTTATGGTTGTCAAGCCAAATATTAGTTCTGAATTGGTAGCAAAAAGGAGAACAGTGAACCACTGCATTGTGGGTTTATGGGACCTCTTGTCAATTTTTTATCTACTCAGAAGAAAAAAAAATGAATGGGTTTAAATTGGGTTAAATTGGCAATAAATCCTAGGTAAGATGGCTTGCTCATTAAAGTAATTTGTATTTACAGTATTTTACAAATTAACTGTTCAAGGATACAAAAGTATTTTGTAAGTAAACAGAAAAAGGATAGAAAAAGGACACGGGTCTACGAGAGGGGATTTTGCTTACAAATGACTAAAATTAAACATTTCTCTGGAAGTGGTTTCACCTTTAATGGAACTTCCATTACATAGGGGAGTGGTTGGAGAAATGAACTGGTCTGTTGACACATTCTTATTTTGTCAAACTGTATCGAATACTCTATAGGCCCACTTGTACAATTTTGCTAATTTTTATACACAAGTTGTTTAGCAATATTGAACGTGATAAATATTGAAAGAATGTAGCAATAGACAATTTAACTTCAGCAAATATAAGCTATAGTAGTTCCATAAAAGATAAAACAGCTTTCATAGTAAATATGGCATTTCTTCCATTACTTGTAGGTAAAATTCCCGTTATACAGAAGACACATCCTTTTTTTGTTGACCAAAAATAAGAATTGTCAACATATACAAATAAATTGGTCCAGTGGTTAAATAAAAGGGCTTGTAACCAGGAGGTCCCCGGTTCAAATCCAGCCTCAGCCACTGACTCATTGTGTGACCCTGAGCAAGTCACAACCTCCTTGTGCTCCGTCTTTCGGGTGAGACGTAATTGTAAGTGACTCTGCAGCTGATGCATAGTTCACACACCCTAGTCTCTGTAAGACGCCTTGGATAAAGGCGTCTGCTAAATAAACAAATAATAATAATATTTTTAGAATTGACCAACTTCTAAACTTGTGATCCATCCGTTTTTAAGCAGGGTTCTGGTAGTATAGGACTTTGCCAAAGTCTACCACTGTAGTCAAGTTATCATCATTGATGGCAACTGACCAAAGTGATGACTATATAGAGTTTCATTGGTATGACTGACTAATAAAAACCGTTACTTACTGAATAATAGGAAGAAACGTTATATTACTCTCACACAAGCAATGCACACAGGAGTAGACCAAGAGAATTTGCAGATTGTCCTGTTATGACTTTGTATACTGAGATCATAACATTGAAAACCAACTAAAACACGTGGCTATGGTTCCATTGCAGTGGATTTATTAGCTAAAAGTTTAGATTAAAAAAATATGCGACAAGCTCAATGGAAATGGGTATAATTCGCAAAAACATCTACATTTATTCAAACTTTTAAAAACCCTAGACCTTAGGGTTTTAGGAAAGTCGACATTTTCAGAAAATGCGAATTAAGGTGCCTTAATGCGCATAACTTTAAATGGAAACAATTTTATTTGCATAAAATAAGCAAATCCCCCAAAGTGCACTGCAGCTCCTAAGGAAGTTCCTTACTGGGAGGAAAAAATGGCGACTAACAGTAACAGGTGCAACTGGAAGACTGCATATTCTGCACAGCTAGCCAGCTTATACAAAGCGATAGCGATTCTCTTTTCTGTTGGTGTAGGTGATCTTGGGCTGAACTGTTCTGGAGCAATATACAGGTCAAGTTTAGTGCACAGTTTGTTAAAAGCTTCCCTGGTCATCCTGAAATGGGTACGCCAGCGTTGATCATTAAAATGATCTTGCACGATATTTTCCCAAAATATATTGCAACGCTTGTACACCCACTTTCGAGGTGGATTCCGTTGTGTGGTTGTGAGTAGTAACAGCTCCAGGTAATACAGCTGCCTTCTAGATCTTCCCCGTCTCCTAACAATACTGATAACTGCTGAAGCAAGCTGGAGTAACAGCATCAGTATTATTTGGCCTTGTTCAAGAACATCCTAAAATTTGAGTTTTTTTCTGCTAAAACCATTTTGCTGCTGAAAAGTTAACCACTGTAGAGAACACGTGTGCAATGGCTTTAATTCTCCAGTTTGAACAGAATAATGAAGCCTATTTTAATATGTATACGTCAAGGGCTCCAGAGTGGCGCATCCAGTAAAAGCACTTGCGTAGAGTGCAGAATGTGCCCTATAGTCTGGATGTCGCGAGTTCGAGTCCAGGCTATTCCTTTGCCGACCGAGGACGAGAGCTCCCAGGGGCCGCCCGGGGGGAGGGAGGGTTAGGTCGGCCAGGGTGTCCTTGGCTCACCGCGCACCAGTGACCCCTGTAGTCTGGCCGGGCGCCTGCGGGCTTGCCTGTAAGCTGCTCGAGAACTGCGTTGGCGCTGTAGCTCTTGGGTGGCTGCATGGTGAGTCCGCAGAGTGAAAAAAAGCGGTCGGCTGACGGCACACACTTCGGAGGACAGCGTGTGTTTGTCTTCGCCCTCCCGAGTCAGCACAGGGGTGGTAGCGGTGAGCTGAGCATAATAAAATAATTGGCCATTACAAATTGGGAGAAAATAATAAAAAATAATTGGCAACGACTAAATTTATTTAAAAAAAAATTAAAAAAAATATCTACACGTCACACGTCGTGAACACCAATCTTTCCTGTACAAATAAATTCCTTGCTTTTATGGCATGAATTGTATTAATATAAAATGACTCTGATAAACTCATACATTTTAATGAATATTTTATTTTAAATATATAAATAAAATTCAGTAATAAATGTAATTAATTACAAAGAAAATATGTGTAGCATTCTGCCTTTCCACCTTTTTCTTTTGCAATCCACACAATTTAGAAGTATAATGACATCAAACATTAGCCTACATAAAACAGTTTGAAACCCTTCGTAATGTTCTCTCTTGATTTTACACAAACTGAAACACTCTATATACGACTGTATATAAAAATCAGTCAGATGCTTAACTTCGTGTTTATTCCCTGTTTATTAGTAGAGAAAAAAATAAGATGAGGAAAAGAAAGAAAAACATAATATGAAAAGTGTGTGCTTATTAAACATTTCTCAAATTACAAGAAAATGTGAAAATGCTCCTGTAATTTATGAGAAAATAGTAGGCTACCCTTTAGTAGGCTATAACCAAAATATCAGTTAATTAAGATTCTTATGGGGTAAAACAAATCAATCTGTAGGTAGCCTAAAGTACTGAATTTTATAATGCAAAAAGTATAGTATTCAAATACACCGGTCAGATATTATGGTTTCAAAATAGAAGAATACTTTCAGAATAATTATTTTTTGTGAATATAAACTGGTGGGAAGTGATGGACAGTAGACTGCTGTTTAGTAAACTGGGGTTATTCGCTAGATGTGATACGTCAACGTATAAGTAAAATCGCACACACTTGTAAAGGAAAATCAGGGAAAAGAGTGGAAACAGTCTGTCGCGCTATTTTTCTATTTTTCTAGCGTATTTCAGTTTTCGATGCGAATCATTTTAGCTCTGCCCACAGCGTCATCACGTCGGCCAGTTTGTCCGCTAGAAATTGATTTGAATGGAAACCCAATTTTAGATTGATTATGCGCATTACTTTTGCCGAATTTAAAATGCGCAAAAGACGTTATTAAACCGATATCTTAATGGAAACATAGCCACACATTTAGGCAAAAAAAGATCTAAATTAGCAGCGAGCATTCCTTTTCTTAAAATCTCCAAAACTGAAAGATACACGAAGAGAGAGAGATGGTTTAGGTCGGCCAGGGTGTCCTCGGCTCACCGCGCACCAGTGGGCCCTGTAGTCTGGCCGGGCAGCTGCGGGCTTGCCTGTAAGCTGCCTGAGAGTTGCATTGTCCTCCGACGCTGTAGCTCTTGGGTGGCTGCACAGTGAGTCTGTGGTGTGAAAAAAAAGCGGTCGGCTGACGGCACACGCTTCGGGAGGTGTCTCTTGGCCATTTCGCCAACAATAGGCCTAAACGGGCATGATAATATATATATATATATATATATATATATATATATATATGTGATTTTATACAGCACTGTATATGTGCCTACAATACAGCTTGATGAGAAAACACCACTGGAATCGGAATAAAGGTAAGTAAGTAGCAGTATTAAAATAAGTTAAAAATATAGCAAATCCACAAAACCAACGAAATACATATTGTGTATATTTGACATTTTATTTTTAGTGTTCTGTGTAACACGGGCCATCATTTAATCTTGAAAAAAAATTAAATACAGTACCGTACCTGAAGCATATATACGCGGTTATCATATCAACAACACCAACGTGTAGAGAAAAATAAAGCAACAATTGTTTTGAAAACTGTCCAAATATTTACTTGGGGCTAAGAATGAAAAATGTCAAGAAAAAAATGCCATTTTTGATATGGAAATTGTCAAAATAAAGGGGAAGCTGGGAGGTAAGAATTTACCAGTCAGGACAATGGCATTTAAATACTACTAAACTGATCCTGTTGGTAATGTGGTTTATTCTAGCGGTTTTCAAACGGGGGTACGCGAGACAAAATAATGAAACGGCGGACAACGCATTTTATTTAGTACCACTTGCCAATCTATTGCAAACTTTTGTCATGTAATCAACGTTTAATCGCTAATGGCTAATTTACATATTACATATGTACGTTTTAAATAAGCCATGTTTAAATGTTATATAAACAGCTGGGCAGTTACTGCAGTCCATCTTTGGGATAAAAACAATTACATTTTTCAAAAAACTAAAAGCCTAGTCTAACTCATTTTACTTCCTGTGTGCATTCGTGCCTGCACATCGACATTTATTTTTTTCAACCCAATTAATTTATTGTAATTTAAGTACTCTTGGTTCATTTCAAAATACAGAATGTATGGCCAATCAGAAAACGAAGTATTGTCATGCGGTCTAGTTTGACAAGCCGTTACGTCTGGTATGAGTGTAAGAGTTTTTTGCTTTCAATCCAGTGAAAAAATATGGATTGTTGTACATTACTAGGAAAGGGCGATCAAGTTCGAAATACCGTTAGAGATTAAAAACGCCAAAAATGTCTTGCAACTGAAGCACTCTCCAATTTCCCTTCCATCATCAGTGATTTGTCTGGTAACAAGCAGGGACATCCATCACACTGATACTAGGTAAGTGTTTTATTATTTTTTAATTAGCATCAGTACTGTACATTTTAGTCACCAAGAATTTAAAAATGCCAATAATATGTTTTCGTAATGAGGTCAACTGTAGAGATGCGTGGACAATGAACTTTACTTTGCCTTCTTTTCTGTAATTTTATTATCAATAAAAATACATGATTGCCATTTACTATCATGGAATAGTCCCATGTCATTTCTGAGTGATTTGAGGCTAGCACGGAGGCTTCGTTGATTTTAATTAATTAATATTTACAATAAAATGATGTTGATGTTTCCAACAACAAGAAACCTGTTTGAGGGACTATTTTTTTGTATCCAAAAGTAAATATTTTTTTCTCTTATAATACTGTAACTTTTATAATTGTATCCATCACACACACTCCAAGGCTTGTGCGTTTTGTTGTATCATGTTATTGTACAGACCTTTTTTCTGTTTTCATTTTATTACCATCTCAGATAGGGGTATGCAGTGAACTACATTTTTTTGGAAAAGGGTACGCAGCTTAAAAAGATTGAAAACCCCTGTTCTAATGTGATCTGGTACAATGAATGTCCTCTACTCTGTGATACACCAGCATCACTGTGACACATTTCCCAATATTTTCCCCCAAAAGTGACAGTGAGTATTGTAGAGACACTTTGGTTGTATCTACAGCTTTAGTGTTTTATTTTTTTGTTCTTCAGAAACAAAATGTCTGTAAATGCTGTTGGCATATTTAAGACAAACAAAAATAAGAAATGGTGGTTGGTTCTGAATCAAACATATTGACCCTCTCACTGATGAAAATGGCCCCCTAATTGAGAGGGGGCCACATTGACCCTCAGTCTAAGTCCTGGAGGAAACACTGAGCATGTGTTCGTCTTCACCGCTCCTGAGTCAGCGCAGAAAATAGTAAAAATAAATAAATAAATCAATTGGCAACGACTGAATTAAAATAAAAAAAAACACAACACACAGACTTGGGTAGAACTAGGAAGCACACAGGGGAAATTCGGGCGTTCTTTTCAGAAGCATATTTTGGTTATAAAAAAAATAAAAATGTATTTGCATGTTCTGAGTTTAAGTTTCCAAGAGGTTCCAATGCCACCACTAGTTTCACTTTAATTGTACATTGTAGCCCTTTCTTGGAAATCTGTTAAAAACAAGGTGGTCTTAACCATAATGTTTTGTTCTATAGAAGTTTGACTGGCCAAATAACTTATCCGACTTGTTAAGCAGCTGGTTTCATAGACTGATTGGCACTAATCTTTGACCAGCTTACCTAACCTATGGCAACATTGGGTAACCCTAGTCTCTTAATTAGTGTTAAACACAAACACTGCTGAAACACAAGGCAAAAACTTCAGTACACATAATGCATTGTGTATTCTAGATCAAGCACCAAGTTTTGTGTACAATAATTAAATGGAGCACATGTGATGTACAGATTCACATTCTCATATCGCACAGGGAAGGCTGTATTTATAATGCTAGGGTTTGCGAGTATAAACAAAACCAAGCAAATACAGGTTTGTCGTTGAATTCATTACATTTTGTATTTGTAAAATTACAATAAATAAAAAAAAAAAAAAAAAGAACATTTGATGTACTAGATAGATGGCCACTGCCCTGGTGGAAGGCTGTATTTGTAATAAGAGGGTCTACAAATGTAGACAAAACCATGTTAGTACAAAGTACAGCAAGTGCTGCACAGCACTGGGACTACAGTTGAAAGGAATGGAAAATGTAAAGTTTCCCCCTCGCTTCATGCCACAGCACAACCATTATCTCTTAAAAATGAACAGTTCTTTGTTTTAAAACTCAAAAGTAGTGTGTTTCATGCAACAGGACATATACAACCATCACAGCTATTGTTTTTGCTTTCAGACAGCAAAATATCTATTTAAAAAAAAAAAAAAAAAAAAAAGGTTTATGGCAATACAAGATACAAAGCTGTGGATTTAGACATAGCTGTGCGCTCCTTACATTAACAATTCCAGTTAACAGTAATTAACACAAATCACAAAACTATGGTGCATCCCAGTTGGAAATATAAATCCGTCATACATTGCTAGCAAAATACAAAATTATCCAAGACACAAAACAAATGTGGGAATTTTAAAATATGCAAATTAGAGCCCCGATGGATAATTTGCATATTCAATTTACAGAAATAATTTCTACTTTAAATGCACACAACAAGAAATAGAAAACACACCAAATAGTGCAATTAACCCGTCCGTGCTCAAAACAACTTAAATGAAATTATAAAATCCTTGTGCGTAATCAGTGCACCAACATTTTTAGCAAATACACACAATCAAAAGACACCCTAGTTTGTGTATACATTCAGGTTCAGTTAAATGTGAATGAAATGTCTGCAAATTAAGACAACCCCCAAATTCATTCATAGTGACATGGCTTGTGTGAAAGGCCTTGGATACAGTAATTAGCAAGTTGTTACACAAGTTCTCTATTTGACAGCTGTGCCTTGACAGCTCTCAAGCTCTAATGCAGTGCACAGATTAAGACACTGGCAGAAAGACTTGACTTAATCGGATGAAAATTTAACAGGAATGGGTCCAACTAGTTTCCCTAACCCAAACTTCAAATCCAATATGCAGTTGGTAGAAGAGGTTAGTTGGCTTGGCACAAGTGTCACATGGGGTAAAGCAGCAAGTATTGAGAAATTGTACATTAAAATATTTAAAACTTTATTTACACAAGGACATGTAAAAATATATCTAAAAGCAATTCGTTAAAATGTTATTTAAAAAAAAAAAAAAAAAAAAAAAAGTATAGATTTTAACCACCACAAGACACTGCTCCTCAATGCTAATGTTTCTGCACATCAGTTTCCAGTTTGATTTCCTTAGAAACATCTCAGCATAAAGGCAACAGGTCATGCGAGTCATAGATTACTGTGGCAAGAACCAACACACAAACATATATCCCCATTCATTTTGCATAGGCGGTTTGATCACCCACTTACAGCATGCTCCAGACAAAAACAGCATATTTGTGGTTGACAATAGTTTGTCCCCAGCAATGTAAACTGCCATTACATGCATTGCCAGCCCAGTGTTCAGCTTAAGAGAAAGATGGTCTTGCGCAATAGAATCTTATTAGCAAGAGTCAGTATCCAACACAGTTAAAACTCATGGAACGGGAAGCCTTTCCACCAATGAGGCGTCTACCCCTTGGCGGTGAGTCATGCTGCCGATTGATGTGCCGTATGTAGCGGGGGTCTTTAGGAGGGGATGAGGCAGCTAGACGTGCTTCTTTCAGTTCCCTTGAGAAAGAATGGAGAGGGCAAGTGAGATATACACCGGTGAGCAATGATGCATCGCCATACATTGCGATCTTGTGAGCACACGTTTCATTCACACAGGGAGTAAAGAATTGAAATGAATGGAGAATCAACAAGCTCCACCACTACTGCTGCCCCTACCCCGTGTGTTACATCTGTCTTGGGCCTATCAAGTTCCTTTCTGATGAAACGGGTTAAGAAAAAAAAACAAAAACAAAAAACAGTGTACATTATGGGCGATAATTTAAATTCAAATCTAAATACTATACTGTTCCATACTGGAAAATTGTTTGTTATACAGTATTCCAGTATGCAAATTAGGGCTGTCAATCGCAGTTAACTTCTGCAATTAATGCACATTAAAACTGCATTCCTGTGTCTGTCCCTCTTAGCATACCAGAATTAATTTCCTGCAAGTGCATGCCAGGATTGAATGAGTGTAGTCATCATTGGAATATAAAATTAGTCACGGAACTGCATTATGTAGCAAAGCACTCAAACTGAAGGACTTGTGAATGGGACGTTTATATATATATATATATATATATACATATACACACACACACACACACACACTTCCTAGTAGTAGTTCTGCTACAGACAATTCAACAAAAGAAACCCGTCCGTTTTGACACAGTACTCTTAAATTCAGGATCGCTGCAAACCCATGAATCAAGCCAAGCATGATACTATAACCAGCACTGTTGGAAAGTTGATAACTACTAATTGCAGACCCATTAACATTGTAGCTTTGTTTCATTTAAAAATACACATTTTAAACATAATTTCCAATTATGGAGGATATAACCATTACTCTGAATGCTTGCTTCTATGTAGGCAAGTTAAGAGAATTTAATTTAAAAAATGGCAATGCAAAATATTAGCTTTAGTAAAGGAAACTGATTTTAAATGCAGTAAGGAGTGTAATAAACTGACTCTGTTTTAATTGCAACAGCCCTAATGCAAATACATGCTCAATTTAAATTGATATCATATGAAAACCCCAAAAAGGTCAAATGCTGGAAAGCTAACTAAGAGCTCCCCCGGTGGAAGTAATAATATTAGCAGGCCCCTTTAAGGGATTGCAGCCCTGTGCAATTATTATTTCTTAGCAGATGCCCTTATCCAGGGCGACTTACAATTGTTACAAGATATCACTTTTTTTTTTTTTTTACATACAATTACATTACACATTTTTACATACCCATTTATACAGTGGGTTTTTACTGGAGCAATCTAGGTAAAGTACCTTGCTCAGGGGTACAGCAGCAGTGTCCCCCACCTGGGATTGAACCCACGACCCTCCGGTCAAGAGCCCAGAGCCCTAACCACTAAACCACAGTGCTGCAATGTGTCAAACTTCAGTTGGTGACCCACAGAGTTTTGCTTGGACAGTCGTAGAACTAAACACCCCACCAGCACTCCTGTCAAGTGAAAACACACTTTTTAAAATGTACTTTTACAAATGAATATAAAGCCTGAAGTGGCCCTAGCTATCAAAGACTGGCTTTTGCCCCTCCAAGCTGTAGGAAAGCTACACACCTCTCCAGCATGGCTGTCCTAAACTTCTCCACTTTGAGCTCCTCGAGGAGCTGGGCGGCAGTCTTCCCAGTCCCTCTCCTCAGGACTGGGTGCCACACAGCCCGAGGCAGAGGGCGGAGAGACGCATCCGAATGGATCAGCATCTGGGGGATTTTTTTATTTATATATATATATATATATATATATATATATATATATATATATATATATATATATATATATATATATATATATATATATATACATATATACATATACACACACACACACACACACATATACACACATATATATATACATACATATACACACACACACACACACAGTACTGTGCAAAAGTTTTAGGCAGGTGTGAAAAAATGCTGTAAAGTAAGAATGCTTTCAAAAATAGACATGTTAATAGATTATATTGATCAATTAACTAAATGCAAAGTGAGTGAACAGAAGAAAAATCTAAATCAAATCCATATTTGTTGTGACCACCCTTTGCCTTCAAAACAGCATCAAGCATCAATTCTTCTAGGTACACTTGCACACAGTTTTTGAAGGAACTCGGCAGGTAGGTTGGCCCAAACATCTTGGAGAACTAACCACAGTTCTCCTGTGGATTTAGGCAGCCTCAGTTGCTTCTCTCTCTTCATGTAATCCCAGACAGACTCGATGTTGAGATCAGGGCTCTGTGGAGGCCATACCATCACTTCCAGGACTCCTTGTTCTTTACGCTGAAGATAGTTCTTAATGACTTTCACTGTATGTTTGGGGTCGTTGTCATGCTGCAGAATAAATTTGGGGCCAATCAGATGCCTCCCTGATGGTATTGCATGATGGATAAGTATCTGCCTGTACTTCTCAGCATTGAGGAGACCATTAATTCTGACCAAATCCCCAACTCCATTTGCAGAAATGCAGCCCCAAACTTGCAAGGAACCTCCACCATGCTTCACTGTTCCCTGCAGACACTCATTCGTATGCGCTCTCCAGCCCTTGGCGAACAAACTGCCTTCTGCTACAGCCAAATATTTCAAATTTTGACTCAGTCCAGAGCACCTGCTGCCATTTTTCTGCACCCAAGTTCCTGTGTTTCGTGCATAGCTGAGTCGCTTGGCCTTGTTTCCACGTCAGAGGTATGGCTTTTGGCGCAAGTCTTCCATGAAGGCCACTTCTGACCAGACTTCTCCGGACAGTAGATGGGTGTACCAGGGTCCCACTGCTTTCTGCCAGTTCTGAGCTGATGGCACTGCTGGACATCTTCCGATTGCGAAGGGAAGTAAGCGTGATGTGTCTTTCATCTGCTGCAGTAAGTTTCCTTGGCCGACCACTGCGTCTACGGTCCTCAACGTTGCCCTTTTCTTTGTGCTTCTTCAAAAGAGCTTGGACAGCACATCTGGAAACCCCTATGCCTTGAAATTTCTGCCTGGGAGAGACCTTGCTGATGCAATATAACTACCTTGTGTCTTGTTGCTGTGCTCAGTCTTGCCATGGTGTACGACTTTTGACAGTAAACTGTCTTCAGCAACCTCACCTTGTTAGCTGAGTTTGGCTGTTCCTCACCCAGTTTTATTCCTCTTACACAGCTGTTTCTGTTTCAGTTAATGATTGTGTTTCAACCTACATATTGAATTGATGATCATTAGCACCTGTTTGGTATAATTGTTTAATCAATCATACACCTGACTATATGCCTACAAAATCCCTGACTTTGTGCAAGTGTACCTAGAAGAATTGATGCTGTTTTGAGGGCAAAGGACCCACAAATGAAGCCTTGATGTCCTATTTGAAAACCTAAATTTATATATTGTGGTTTTTGGACGCATTAAATCAACTGCCCTTTATGAAAAACCCTCCAATTCAGTAAATTAACCAACATCTGAATGAAATGACATTACCACGCCATTTTAAATCTCACTTGGCCATTTCTCCCCTATATCAATTAAAACAAGAATGATTTCAGTTGTTCCAAGACATATTGCAAGCCACAAGCTCCTTACTGCAGTCTGGCAGAACTGCTCAAGAGATTAACATTGATTTGTAGTGCTGAAGGCCTACTACAACCTCCTGTGACCCATTATGAACCTACATCAATAACATTTGTGTTGCTTGATACTTTCAGCCAAACAATTTAATTTAAAAACAAAAAGTTTGGCAAAGATCCTTCAGCAATGGATTAAGATGCCCTCCCTTACCTTCAGCAGGTTGTGCAATTCCATGGAGAGTTCCTGGGGGATTGTGGGAAGGCTTCCCTGACGCAGCTGATGCCACTCCTCCCCGTTCTTGGGTAGAGACTCTGCACCGGCCGCTAGTATGACTGTCAGACCAAGGGCAAAGATATCCGCTTTGTGGAGGTGCGAGTAATCCTTGGAGAGGAAGGGAGCAAGGGCAGGTACGATTATAAATCAAGGGACTGCCAACTGGTTGTTTCAATTTTGCAGTATAACCAGTGATTAGATTACAATGGGAGGAGTCGGGTCCCCACCCCCCTGGCAAAAACACATTAAGTCTGTGGATAACACAGCAAATATGAAGTCTGCATCGTAAAGGTCCGTCAATTACAGACCTTTATTGAACAATAAAACATTGAACCAAATACGGTGTCCAAGACCAAGTAAGTGCACCAAATGTGTGAAAGCAAACTGACCAATTTAACAGTTACCTCCTGCAGAATCTCACTGGCTAGAAAGCGGATGTCTCCCTCCTCCACATGGGGGCTGGTGGTGGAGGCAACATGACCCAGGTCACCTGAAGGGAAAAATATATTTTATACTTTGAAATATGTTGCATTTGAAATATTTGCACATCCTTAAATTAACAAAAAAGAGAACCACAAGATCAGCACAATAAAAGGGGGGAACAAAGCCAATAAGTTGATTTTAAAACCTGGCGCTCACCAATTTTATAAACCACATCTGTAGCATAGTCCTCACTATCTTCCTCTTCACTTTCACCGTCCTCCCCTCGAAGGTGTGATGTTGGCACGGCCCGTCGGCACACAAATATATTGCCTGTGAGCAAATATATTACCTGTTTTTTTTATTTTTGAGATGCAATTATTTATTGATTCATTAAATGCCTTTAGAGCCTCACGAATGCTACCCAGTAACAAATGCTTGACTTGACTATAAGTCCTCTGTTTGTATTTGTAGTGAAGAGAAATGCCAGAATCTAAAATTATTAAATGTCTTCTTGCTTTAATATAAATACAGTAGAACCCCAGAGTTACTAACACCAAAACTTACCAGTCTACCGAACCCCCCACTTTCAACCAGATATGCAATCACTCAATGATGCGTGCCATGCAACCAGATAGGCGCTCCTACATAAGCGGCGTTCTGGTCATGAAGGCAAAATTACTGTACCAAATGTATTCAGAAAGGCGAGGCAGATTTCAAATCAAGTGCAGTTTTAAAACAAAGCACTGGTTTCCCACCCCAACCCAACGGAGGCTGAATGACTGAATTTGGTTTATAAGCAAGCAAACATTAACCTAGGTTTTCCTGGACGTTTAAATCTGTTTTAGCTAGTTATGATGTCAATGGCAACTTCAAATTAAGCCTTTTTCCATTTATTAATACTGTTTTAAAGACTTTTGAACCATAACAATGAATATTGCATTACTGTGCTGTATCCTTGTATTCACCAGATTGAGGGTGTAGATAGCAGGTGTACACATTTATTAAAACCATTGAAAAAGTTAACCGAGTTAAAAGGCATTTCAGACTTACGAACAACCTCCATTCAAGGGGTTCGTAATTCTGAGATTGTACTGTAGTTCAAATTCTCAATGCATAATTCATGTATAATATGAACATGTTGAGTTTGTGTTTTTATTTAAGTGTCAACAGATTTTCTCCAGTGGTTATAGAATACTGTTCAATGCATTGGTTGTTCGTTACTTGTCCAATATTTGGTTAAGAATTGTTAGTTTTTAAAATTTAACCCTCAAACTTTCTTCAAAGCTTCCCCTCCAAATGGGCCAACCTATTAGCACAGATACAGACAGAAGTGCCTTTGGTGTCTAGGATAGGGAAAACAGCCCCAGCCCTGCTCCTCACTGGGTTTGATGTCCAGATGCACCAGACGTGAGCCATGGATGTATTTCAGCCCCATGGACACTTGCTGGAGAATTTCCTTCAACTCAGGTTCCTGGAAGAAGCGCCCCTTGACAGCATTCCCAGCAATGGCATCCTGAAGACTTCCACCTGATGGAAGCAGCAGATAAACAATGAGGTCAAGGGAGGCTCTCTTCCAGCTGAGCGGTTCATTGCACTTAGGCAGCAAGATCTCAACCTTGTCCTCCAAGGAAATGTATTTTAGGTTGGAGGACAATATGGGATTGGGAGAGCAGAGACAGCACAACATTTGATACAAATAACTTGACATTTAAAAAAGATTTAAAAAAAAAAAAATCAGACCAAGCCAGGATTTAATACAGATTGACTATTGTGTTCAATTTACTGGAGAATTTAAATAAAACAAAAGACAACTTTTTACAACAAGACCTGTCCATGAAAACAACCCCCAAACAAAAACAAAAAACAAAACAAAACAAAAAAAAATCTATGAATTTACATCTGGTTGAGGCTGTGTAGTCCAGTGGTTAAAGGACTTGTAACCAGGAGGTCCCCGGTTCAAATCCCAGCTCACTCACGGACTCATTGTCTGACCCTGAGCAAGTCTTAACCTTCTTGTACTCTGTCTTTTGGACGACACGTTGTAAGTGACTCTGCAACTGATGCATAGTTCACACACCCTAGTCTAAGTCACCTTGGATAAAGGCATCTGCTAAATAAACTAAAATTTATATAAATACATTTTAGTGCAATTTAGTACTGACACAGGTTAACTTGACCAGTATTCCACAGTTCACAGTCACAAGGAATAGAAGCAGGCACGTATTATCCTTGATACTAATAACTACTGATAAATTCCCAGGAAATAACACAAGGCTGTAGCTACATCAGGTAGAAAGCATGAAACAAAAAGGTAAAATGCTAGAAGGGGAAACGCTCTGATAGGCAGATGGAGTACATCACTGGATGATCATGAGTGCCTTACCACTGCAGTACATCACTGGATGATCATGAGTGCCTTACCATTGCAGTACATCACTGGATGATCATGAGTGCCTTACCACTGCAGTACATCACTGGATGATCATGAGTGCCTTACCACTGCAGTACATCACTGGATGATCATGAGTGCCTTACCATTGCAGTACATCACTGGATGATCATGAGTGCCTTACCACTGCAGTACATCACTGGATGATCATGAGTGCCTTACCATTGCAGTACTCATTCTGGATGATCATGTGGTCCTCTTCTGCCCAGGCGGAGTAATAGCGTACAACATGGGGGTGATGCCCCAGGACAGCATGGGCATACACCTCCCTCAGTGCCAGCTGCCTGCAGAAACAGATCAAGGAGGGTGAGGAGAGAAAGTTTGGTAGAGCACATAAAAAAAAGACTGTAGTCATTCCTTTCAAAAGGAGTTATCAAGTAAATTGTCAATTGTTATTTTAAAAAATGTCTAGGGGTAGAAAAGGGAGGTAAAAAAGATCAAAACGGGCATTTGTGAAAGCTTCATAAGACCTCACCATGTGTACAACCTACCCACAAACCACTGCTAAATTACATCTTGTTGGTTTATTAACCACAAAATGGAAGAAACGAACAATCCAAGTTAATTACAGCAACTACAAAACAGTACACGTCCACACACACAGCAATCCAACCGACTAGTTACAAGGCGTTTCATAGACAGTCAACAGTTCTGTTCCTCAAACATTCCATGCAAGAAGAAACCTCACTCACTCATCTGTGGAGCCAGCCAGGGGTCTCTTTGATCGTTTGATGGCATAAAGACAGCCATCCAGCCTCTTCACACACTTGTAGACGGCCCCAAACTCGCCCGCCCCGATCCTCTCCAGCTCCAGGAACTCCGTCTCGTATCGAGACACCATGTTCTCATGGAGTGCAAACCTCTGAGTTGAAAGAGCAAGAGAAGGTTCAGCACATAGTAAACACCTGGAACCATCTAAATGAGATCTGATGGGGGTTAAGACTACCACTACAGACTGCTGTCTACTACAGGTTTGAGCAATACTGTATAGCATAGGAGGGTGCATCGTGGGATACCACCACCCATAGGGAGAGTTGAGGCACAAGGTGAAGTTAAGTGGCAATATCACACAATGACAGACCCTGGACTGCCATATTGCAGTACAATGGAAAAGCCATAAACTACTGACAAACCCGTTTACGAGAGAAAGTTGTCCAGATAGTCACAGCTAGGACGACCCTTACCATTGTATGATACAGTAACTTTATGGACTCGCTGCAGAGCAGTAAAATAATTTTTTATAGCAATTAAGATAGGAAGATTAATGTATATGGAAAACTTTGGCAGTACATGATTTATTATTACAGGTACTTCCCCAATTACAATTCTTGTTGGCCAACAGAAGCATTCAGAAAAGGAAACACATATGCACTTGAATTTGAAATACTTCTTTTAAGTGCTTAAACCAGGTCTCAAGTTGTTATACATGGGGTGTACAACTCAGGTCCTCAAGGATCATGCCACAAGTTACCAATATAAATGAACAGATCAATTCCTGATTAGAGGTGTAATTGATTAAATTAAGCAATTAAATTGTAGCCAGAAAAAAAATCCATAAACTCACTGCCACACACATTTTTGTATTTAATTTTAAAACCTGACATCTGGTAGTAAATTAAATGAGTTTGCAAGCCATGCTTTTAGACAGTCTTAGACTGCATTACACAAAATTAGATTTACTTTTCTGTAGGTTTAGTAGCAGCAGCAGCATCAGATGCATGACTGCATACCTAAACTCAACCTCAGCATTGTCAGCAGAAATGCCACTGAAAGGTCAACACCTCCGCGTAGTGGGGAAGACTTAGTTGAATGAAGATGGATGATAAGATCTTAAAAGCATTTCAATATATTAATCATTTAATTATTGTGAATGAAGATCGACTCCTCATGATCTGTAGCTTTCATACACAGAATATTTACAGTTTGGATAGCTGAGTCAGTTTGTTGAATCATCGTTGAGCCAGATCAACAGCCCTGCAAATCAACAGCCGTCATTGTTGAAATCGGAAAGGATTTTTAGTGGCTATTTAAATCTCCGGTTTGAACCCTTTATATATGGACATGGCTTTAGCGCACAGTGGCCAAGTTAAGCAAGGCCACAAAACCATAAATTCAATCATGTACTGCAGTTACAAGTTATCATGTTTTAGAGATTGTCGAGATGGATTACCTTAGAAGGCAGAGATACATCTTCCTGGTCAGATCGCTTGTGTTCATCTCTAAAGAACATAGCACAATTTAGTGAAGAAAAATAATTCCATGTGAATTGGACTCAAATGGTATGTTGCATTATCACATATTACAGTATTGAAACACATTCCAGATAAGAATGCTGTTTCAGCGATTGTCCTCTTCTGCAAGCAGTTCATCCTAAACTTTTTTTGACACCTCAGTGTCGCATGTAAATTCCACTTGTACACGTTTCTAACTAAATTATAAGAGCCTTACTGTCTGGATACGATTACTCATCTCAATGGTGATCAGGAATCTAAGCACAACGTTGCCTTATTCAAGCTCTTGGCAACCTACATGCGTTGTGGACAGGGAAAGTAAAAGCCAGTTGACCCTCACAAGTAATTACAGACTTAGCCATAAGCTTAAGGTAAATAAGTAATTTCACACATACAGCAGTGAATGACCCAACGAGTCAATAAGTGGAGACCTAGTCTACTCAACCCAAGCATTTAGCTGATGCCCAAGAGAAACAGCACTGTACCTGCCCTCCTCATCTTCATCCTCCATGCTCTTCCTCTTGTGCTGTTCACTGGGTTTCTTAAAGGGCTCAGGAGTGAAGGGGTTAACGTTCACAGATGGTATGCGGGCTGATGGGGCTGGATCTGACCTGGCAGTAAATCTCAGTAATCGTGGACCACGGCAAAATTTACTGCTGGAGTTAACCCTCGCCTTTGATAACAAGCTCTGGAAGACGACAAAACAATTACTCCGATACAACCAAGTAAAAATGAGGAAGCTGCAGAAATCCCTTCATTCCACCCCTCATCTTGCAATCCATGACTATCTTTTGGAGAGCAAGCAGCCATTTTTGTTTAAGTAAATAAGATACTCAACTACATTATACAAAATTTAAAACATTTTTATAGTTTAAAAAAAACACACAATTCCTAAATACATTTTGGAATATGTGAAATTATGCTAAACTTAAAAGGTAATTTTTCATCCACTTTTTAAAATATTGAGCCATCTTTAAACAACTTGTCAAAAAAAAAAATATTGCAAAGCAAGATAAAATTACCTTAAAGTGAACAAAATTGCAGAACAGATTTGATACATGTGGGGGGTAGAGAAAAGACAAATAAGCAGGTTATATTAATGCTGGGACAAATAACCGAACGATTATTTAACATGTATTTGGATACTGAAATCTGATGTTCATATTCGCTAGAAATAACAAATACCTTGCACTTACTACAGCTCGCCAGAAGTTATGTGGCAGTTTCAAAAATGACAAATGAAAAACTGCCATGCGAGATTAACATATATTAAAAATAAGACAAACGCGAACACAGCAGCTCTTTGGCCTCTAGTTAAGGTTTTAGACCACAAAAAGTAAACAAACCAGATTATGCACACACGCATAGTGATCTCTCTGGAAGGCCATCTGGGTCAAAAACACCTTGTGCTGCTTTAGAGAGTCAGGCCTACACAACATACTCTCTATTCCTGGGATATCTTTCTACTTTAACGTGTTGCCTATTGCAACGTCTTGTTGTAAAATAAAGGCACACGGGCCACAACGCTCTGTCCCTTTTGCTTTCTTGGCATGCATTCTGTGCAATGTAAACGGCTTTTATTACTTTTTGAAAACAAACTAATACCCCAACATATTTAAATTATGAGCGAATACCCCAACATGAAAATCCTGTGTTCCAGCACTAGGTTATATGGTAGTTCCATTAAAGGCAAAACTGATTCCATAGCAAGTTTCCTTTTTGGCCATCAATTTGCATGGCAAATTCTTTACTTTCAGTTAATAAGTGTGAGATTTCTTTGAAAGCATCCTGCCTCCCAGTAAATGCAGTAACCCACGCATGCCACTCAGACACCGACCTCCTGCCCAGCCTTACTTTAGGAGTGTTGGGAGAATCACAAAGACGTAGCTTCCTCCAGGTGGCGTAGTGCAAGGGGGTTCCATGGCAGTCACTGGTGGGGGTGCCATGGCAGTCTCTAGTGGGGGTGCGGCTGCCTCGTGGCGTGCAGGGGGAGGCAGGGCCCAGATCGAGCTCCCCAGTCAGCCCTTCCTTGTTCTCAGAGGCCCTGGGAGACTGGCATTCCTTTGTCATCCACCATCCCGCTTTGGGACTGTTCTCCCTGGAGCTCCAGTCATCCACACTGCTGTCACAGCTGTCCTCCTCGCCACCACTGGAGAAGCTCAGCTGCTGGATAATACTGCTGCCAAATCGGATGCTGCTCATCTTGTCAGAGTGCAGATCTACAGGGGACAGGAGGGAGCGTCAAGATCTACAGGGTACAGGAGGGAGCATCAAACCGAAGGATAGTCTTCACTTCCCAAAACATCTCCCATACAGGAAACATTTTCATTACTTTACACCTACATTGGCCCTGCAAGACAGTAATATGTCCAAATGCTATGTATGCATTACAAGCATCATGTAATTGCAGTTTTATTTACGATGACTTAGATTAGATTAACATTTTAGTTAAGCGATTGCCATACTTCAGAGCCAGTGGAGTTTTTACATGGGGGGGGGCAACAAAAATGAGGCCGACTCGCCCCTTAAATGTCGAATGTTGTCATAGGGTTTCCAAGAGCTGGCAGGGGTATGAATGAACCAGTAAGTGTTACTTAAAGTTTATTAAAATGAGCTAATTTCGACTTCAAGATTTAAAACCAAACGGAACTTACACTTAGATATTCAGGAACAAAATAAACGTCCCCGTTATTAGAATACGAATTGTCATTAGTTGTCCTAATTTCAATGCCGAATTTAAAGATTTTCGTTTCCTGAGCTCACATTCAAAACACAGTATATTTATTATAATTACTTTAGCGTTTTCTGCTAGAAATAATACACTAACTTTAAAACTGTTTGCATTTAAAAACTATGACATTGTAACTTCTCATTTTGAAAAAAAAAGTGTTTGCAAGTGTTAAACGGCCGGAACACGTTATTAACACTGTGAACCTGTGTTTTCCAAATACATTAAATTACTTTCTTGTTTGTTTTTCCTTGCTTGCTTGAAATTGTTTTAAAACGCCATACCTGCTCTCCCACGCTTCCTCTTTGCATCAAACTTGAATTTCGCGCAAGCTACGCAAATTTCAAAGCTCTCTTAAATACCGCCCACGTCGTTTACCGATTGTGCCAACGAATGGTTGACTGATGCATGGCTGATCAATAATTATCACCAGCTGATGAACCTTTGACCTGTCAGAAAATATACAGAAGATGGTGGCAGTAAACCATATCCGGTATAAGCACCCATTAAATTAAAAGATGTATTTTTTTACCTGAAAATTATCAACATAACAAAGTCACATTACAAAAATAAAAACAAAAAACGAATATCTATTGCTAGTAATTTTAGCACATTGTTGCAGTCGCCGAAACTGTAACCAAAAAGCAATCCTTATATTGTATTACTGGTGCAATTTGCAGTGTGTGTTATTTTTTTAATTAAATGTTATTAAAGGTAAGAACAAAAAGTGACAATAAATAGAACAAAACACGGTCCATGCAGACCACAGTGTGTAGTGTCAACGGAAGTGAGTGTTCAGCTGACGTGGAAACGATCTATTCTCTCAAGCTGCATCTGGTTTGAGACCAAAGAGCGGGTACAGACTTGAGCAACAAGGGAAAGTCGTCATTGAAGAAAAGTTGCATCACCAGTCACCATTTCCCAGTTGTGTTTTTTATTTTCTATTGCTATGCAGTATTTTGTTACGCTGTGAAACAATTCCAGCAACACATAACACAATCCACTCCAGCACGAGATCTAACTTGATCCGAGATCGCGTAATGGTGGAGCAGTCGGACCGAGCTCCACTGCTGGAATGGGAGGAGATCCCTGCCGCGACACCGGCACCAGCACCGCCTCCGGAGCGGGGATCCGAATCGAGCCCTGCCAACTGCAGGGCACTGGGGAGTACTGCGCCGGGGACCGGCTGGAGCACGAGCCCCGGAGGTCCAGCTATATTTTCATCAGCAGCTGTTAGCGGGGAGGCAGATTCTGCTGCCAACACAGAGACGGTGGGAGTGGGGCCGTGCTGGGATGCACACAGTCCCGTGAAAGGGGAGTCCAGATTCTCAGGCTGGGAGACGGGAAGCCCAGAAAAGGAGCTTGCGACAAGTGTACCAGAGTGGGAGGAAAAGGACCAAATCGTGGCTGTTTTTGTTATAACATTTGATACCAGATCTGGTAAGAAAATGACTCTTTATAACAATGAATAACGTTGCATTTTGGCATAGCAACAGTGGTGTGAAGGTAGACTGGAAAGACAACACGCAGTATTGGAAGAGTGTATTGCTCTGCAGGTAAATGTGTCAAAAAAAACCCAACTACTGCACATTGGTACTGTATGTAGTTGCCAAGACCTGCTGTTGACAGTTTAATTGTGCAGTTCCACATCAGAACAATAAGTGAAACGTGTCTGCCCAGTAGCGAAATACATTTCGAAATACAGTAATGTAATGCAGACGGGTGTAGAAAAGTGAAACTGCAGCGTAAACCCTACCAACACAATCAAAGAGACTGAATAGCTTGTTTGTCATCATTTTCTATGTTTCTTCCATGGGTTTATTCCTTTGCTTTTCATCCACTTTGGATTTGACTGGGAAGAAGAGAGTTCAGCTAGAAGTAATATGAACCCAAATGAAAGGTCCTCTCTGGACACCCACAGGGTTTGTAGCTGGTTCAGGAAACAGCACTTCGCTAACTGCTTTCCAGCGCTATTCTGGAGGTTACATAAAAGCCCTTTTTTAAAGTTTTTGTTTTTATGAGTTGGTGTTAAAAAAAAAATGATGACCTTAAAACAGTGGATTAAAAAACATGGTTAGGACAAGTGAATGCAGCCTGCAAAGGGGTTGGGGTCATTTGTTGCATTACCTCACTCTTGACAAAAGTTCACCAGGGCTGTCAAACTCAGCTCCTGGAGGGCCGAAGTGTCTTCTGGCTTTCCTTCCACCTGAGCTCTCAATTACTTAATTGGTCAAATTGTTTGATTAATTTGAAAAATTTAACATTTCTATCCTGGCCTCAAAATGTGTTATAGGTAGTGTACCTTGAATCAAGTGCATTATTTAAAATCATGATTTTATTACTCTTTTTACCCAATTAGTTGTTTTCTGCAATGGTGACTTCCAAAAAATGAAGAGTAAACGTCCCACCCAGTCGTTTTGCGTTGGTAGTAAATGATAGATGACATGTGGGTACCACTGTACTTGTGAGACAGCTTGCCCATTGAAAACTTGTATTTGAAGAGAGGACGATAATCTAGTCAGGGGATACCAAGGTATTTACTTAGCAAAGGGGTCTAAGTGGAGTGAAGCAGCATCTCTCCTTTCTCACCTTGCTCTGCTCCAACTCTTTCTCGTTGCCCTGAAGCAATTAGGATAAATGTGGTGTTTGAGCTCCTGTTGGAAGCTGCTATGCTGCTGCTGCATTTCCTGCCCACGGTTTGTTTTCTAAAGGAGGTGTTTCTGAAGGAGCATGACATCTGCACAGAAGCATCTCTGGGTTTACCTCAGTAAAACACTGCCTCGCTCCACCAGGCTCCTGTGCTTAACATACCAGGGACCTTGAGAATAGGAATCATGCTGCTGATGAAGCCCCAGTCAGTGAAAGCAAACATGCTGAGGTTTGACAGCAGTCAACTGAACAAGGGCAAGGATAAAGAGGTTTTGACATGTTTGCATGTGGCTGCTGTAAAGAAGTGGGGCTGTAATACAGGAACGGGTTACTCCTGAAATAACTCGTCAAAAGATTAGATTTTGGCCACTTAACTAACAAGTTTGAGGCAAACTCACAATAATTTCTGCAGAAGTAACCACAATCTGAGGCAGCACAGTCGAAGTGTGTGTGTGTGTGTGTTTTTTAATTTGGATGTTAATCAGTTTTCTTATTCATCACCCAGAAAGGTTCATACTGTAGTTCAGAACTGTGACAGGTGCATTGTATTATGTCAGACTGAGTGACCTGATTGGTGGCACTGCTGTACGAACTCAAGGTTACAAGGTTGCAATAACGTTTATTTGTGTGGATGTCAAGTTGTTTCTGTAAAATGTATGCCTTCAGAATGGGGGAGGGAGAAACACAATACTACCGAATGCCTTGGTCTGTGAGCACATCATAGTAAGCACATATTGGTGTTTTTTTTTATGACTGCACTGTATTATTGTTTGGGGTAGTACAGACCCATTACCATCGCCCATGTTTTAGGTTTTGTAAGAGGACCCTGAATTGCTACTTTAACTATTGGTTTGACAGACTCCAATTAGCAGTAATCATGGACGTCCTAGGTAAGGAAAGGTAGTCCAAATGATTGCTATATCAAGGGCCATGAAACCAAAAGTAAGTGTGTGAGTTTCTTCCATCACTCTCTTGTAGTTTTTAAAGCCCAGACTGCATCCTGATCTACTGATAAACTGCATTCATTCATTCCAGCCTTGTTTTCCAGAAGCAGGATTTTCATGCTGGTTTCTTATTGGTCTCCTCAAGCAAGGGTAAATCAAGTTTGAAAGCTCTAAGCTCTTTTTATTTAATACCAGATTCTGAGGCAGGTAGGTTACAGTTTTTCCAGTCCAGAGAACTGTTTTGTTTGAGGACATACAGTAGGGTCTATCTTCCCAGTGTTCAATTTCCTGGACCCACATTAACTATGCATCACATGACTCTCTGGCAGCACCGGGCTGCAGTATCAGGTGTTGTTGTGTACAGGTTTCAGAGAGCTGGTTAATTATTAATAAACGGAGAGACCGAACACATTACTGGCAGACTGTTTTCATGCCAGCTCACTAGACGGGACCGTTGCAGTCAATAGGAGAATGCTACCAAAGCCTAACATTTTTTGTACCTAGAGGGATATAAGAATAAGTAATTACCCTGGTGTTTATTTAGCAGACACCTTTATCCAAGACGACTTACAGAGACTAGGGTGTGTGAACTATGCATCAGCTGCAGAGTTACTTACAATTACGTCTCATCCGAAAGACGGAGCACAAGGAGGTTAAGTGACTTGCTCAGGGTCACACAATGAGTCAGTGGCTGAGCCGGGTTACATTGAAACTGCACAGAGATCAAACTAGGAAATAAGTTGCATAAAGTAACATGGTCATTTTAGTATGCTTTGTTTTTTTAGTTTTCATAAAACTTTGCAATAAAACTTTGATATCAGTTCAAATAAAGGTTGCTTGCCAGACAGCTGCAGATTTTGCACCTTCCATGTGGTTCAAATTTAACTTGGCGTGATCAATTCAAGTATATCTTTGGTTTTTATCTGTGATTACCCCTATCTCCTGTTGAAACAGTAAACAAGTGTGACAGGTGTGATCAGCAGTGTTTTAGCAGGCTCACAATGGCAACATTTGCAATATTGCAACACCCTTTCTTATACAACACCCTACCGAGTACTGAGACAGAAAAATAACTAGATTGAACCTTTTGTGTAAACTGTTGTTTATTACAAAGTACTTTTCATTGATTTTCACATCCAGTATTCACTTACAGTGGTTAGCAGTGCATCCAGATACAGTAACTGATGGAGCTTTTTGTAAATGCAAGAATAACGGGGTGGAACGTTTGTTGTCTATTTGTCAGACTCACACCCCAGATGGACTGGGGGGGTGGGGGGTTTCTGAATGTGTTAATCTTGGTAGGTAACAGTGGTTAGAAACACATAATGAAATGCTTTACACACTGATTTCTACACAAATACCTTCTGCAGTCATTTATAAAAAGGGTTTCTTTTGATGGCTTTCCTGGTTGGTTACAGACATTTCCAATATGTTAAAGTTTCAACATTTTTAATCTTGAAGTTAAACCATTAGGAAATTAAACAGAAACACCCCAAGCTTGCATTATGTACTGTAGGTCTAGTGGATCACGTGGCATGCTGTGATCACATACATTTTTTGGCAAGTCTGTGTATTTATCTAGGTTTCATGCTATAGAACTCATGTACAATATAAAATCTGTTGTAGTCTTGGATATTTCTTCAAATTAAATGTTGCATCATTGTAGCTGGTACCAATTTTCTGTAATTGAATTTCCTTTTGAAATGAAACTACACAGCCTTATGTCTGTTGTACAGTAGTCCTCAGACTGTGGAATTTCCTTCCCTTCTCCGTCAAGGACTCTGGTTCACTAGACGTTTTTAAGTCTAGATTAAATGCATTCTGTTATTGGCCATTCTGTCGTTTGTACTACTTAGTCATTATTGAATTATCTCATTTTAGTTGTTCTTTTGAAAAGTGCTTCGTGTAAGGAGACTAATATATTGGTTTATAATTTGTAATGATTCATTTCCAAACAGAATGTAGCACAAGTAATTACAGAAGCAAAGGTAGAGCTCTATTACCTGTTCTTCTGCGAGCGTGCCAGCCACACCTTCAAGGTCACTGGGAGGACTGGGAGCACGTCTCAAATATTGCTTGTGTGTACTCCCAATTTATACAGACAGATAAACAAGCTTATGTGCTTTGCTAAAATTACAATGTCAACATTGTACTTCCTCTTTTCTTAGCAGAGTTGTTTCCACAGAACATTACTTTCATTACACGCTTACCACCTGATAATCCATGAATTTATAATTGTACTCAACAGCAGCATTGCCTGTGTAATCAGGGTACTCAGCAGCAGCATTGCCTGTGTAATCAGGGTACTCAACAGCAGCATTGCCTGTGTAGTCATTGGTGTGTCTGCTTGACTAAAGTGCAGCTAGTTTAGACACACTCTCACTTCTCTTTCACTTCCCATGTCAAACCACAACTTGTTTTTTCTCCTAACCCCCCTAATCAGCATTTTAATATATTTGTTTTGTTGCTACACAGATAACATCTGTTTTACAACTTATGTGTGGTAAATTCAGTTTCCTCAGGGTTCTCCCCAGGAATTCTGTACAGCCGGGTGGCAGAACATCATTATAGCCGGGAGCACTTTTAACGGAAAAATAAACTTGCCTTACCTTAAATATATAATACGACAAAGAATTTGAATAATGTGTTGTCTTTCGTTGACTATATCTGGTTATTACTTCGTTGACTATATCTTTTTCATTACTGTTTTTTTATTATGGTAAATTCCCGTGCTTATTTAGGCACTCTACGATTTGATTGGGGAAAGATAACGTAGGGTTATTGGAGTTCACAAAAAAAAGGTAACCTTTTCACTTCCTTTTTAGCTTAATTATTGAGCTTATTGCTTCATTTAAATTTTTCAGGGCATTTTGTTAATGCATGTCTATTTTTGTTTTTCGCTGTTCTACATGTTTTGAATGCAACTGTTCATTTTAACAATTTTTTTTAACACAATAGTGTTAAAAAAAATTAACACTTAAGCATTTATGTCAGATCACAATTGTTCAGCTGATATCCCATCACGCCTTTCTTCTTAAAGACTTATAGCCTCTATATATGAACCCCCAATATCACTCACAAGCACCTGGGTACATATTGTTACGATATCACAACAAAAAGAATATGCTTTTTTTTTGTTTTTGGTGCATATGTATAGCTGTTCTGTACTATACAGTCAAACCTGTATTAAAAGACCACTCAAGAGACTGTCTAATATCTCTTAGGTGGTCTCTTAAAAGAGGGCCCATAACTTGATTTTTCTATTTGTCTCTGACATGCTTTCCTGTAATTATGTATAGCGTTTTCTTTTTCTTGTAAGTATCTTATTTCTTCTACTCATAAAAAGAAAACACTATTAAATACAGTTTTGTAAAGTGCGATTAGCGGGTTGTCAAAGTTTTGATTTGGTCCCAGCCCTAGTCTGCTAGAAGCGAAATCCGTCCTTAGTTAAAGGCACAGTAGCATCTGCAAGATGGGCGGATCGGGCTGAAAAGGCCTGCGGAGAACTCTGAACCCTTTCTTAGTTAATTTCTAACTACATTCAGGACGGATGTGGCTGTATAATTACAAGGTTGTTGCTGTTGTAGAATTCAACCCCCCTTTCTGAACATCCTCCATGCATTTTTAATTGTAAAGTTCTAAAGGCTCTATTGACAAAGAATCTGAAACTGAGCTAGAAGTACCCATGTTATTGTTCGACAGTCACCACTGGCTTGCCCTACCCTTGGCAAACTAATGCAAATCAGCCAATCAGGTAATTTGTAAACCTCTTCAGTGGGGCACAGAAAGCCTGCCTCCTTATGTCATGTTGAGAGTGGTTCCTCTTTGTTGCTGCTTGCAAGTTATGAGGGCTAGTCTGTTATAACTGAATATGATTAGGGTTAGACTGCAAGCTTTTGTACTTTGTAAAAGGTTTTTGATTGCACACTTTGACAAAGCTGGATATACTGGTGTGGATGTATATGTGAGAGATTGGTAAAACAAACCATTCAGTCCTGATTACAGAAAATTGCATGCAACATATCCCAGATGATTCTAATGTTTGCCCAACCTCTGTAGTAGGCTTCAGACTGTACATACTAAAGTCGTTGCACACACAACATGGTATGGATATATACTGAAATATCCCAGTTACTAATGTATTCTTTAGATTTACTTTGTGTATCATTCTCTGTTTCACTCATCACATCCTGGTGACGTTTTAAAACACCTTTGCAGGGCTCTAAATTTGCAACAAAAAGGGCAAGGTAAAAAGCCCTACTTAATTATAACTATTTATTTATTCAGAAAATGCAGTTTTTTTTGGTTCCTAGGCCAAAGAAAATTGGTTGCCAGATCCAGTTGTTGGGCGCCACTTTAGGAGCAGGTTGGTTGCTACCATATAACTTCTTAAAATACAACAACTTGTTAAGACACTAAAGTGATATTAAAACAGTAACTTATGCTTGTACTCACTTGTTTGTTGCCTCATTCTGTTGAATAGGTAATCTATGCAGCCGATGACTGCAATGAATTTAGCATTTTATATTTGAGACATTAAATCATCCTCAGACTCCTGAAGGTAAACAACGTAACCCAATATATTGTCTGCTAAAGAAGATGCGACAAAAGATAAAAATCTGTTCCAACTCAAAACTTTAATTAAGCACCCTACGGTTCGAGTGGCGAAAGGCAACATTGGTTTATTGGAGTTCACAAAGAAAACTTTTTTTCAGCTTGATATGGTAACATTTTCACTTCCTTTATTAGTGGGGCTTGCGAAGTAAGAGTCCCCACTTTAAATCTTCGACATACTTCTTCTTCTTATTCTTTGGCACGCTACTCCTCTTACACCATTTAAGCTAGAAATGCCGTTCAAACTTTAAAACATGTAGACCGGTCTGGAATAGTGTGCTTGTGTACAACATTTTGATATCTTTTATACTTTTTAAACTATTAAGCTTTTTGTCCTTTTTTGTCCATCTTCATTCACTTTAATGGGACTTTTTTCAACATTCTAAAGCTCCCCATTGTTTAAAAACTCCCAGACTTCCAACATTCTATTTACTGTAAACGATGTAACTTTTGACACAAATCAGCTACTTTGACCACTTTCCCAACAAGTAAGACAAAAAGTTAGAGAAAATTAAATCTTCCTCTACTTCTCAGCTATTCAAATATCAAAACAGGAATGGCGTCTACCAATCAAGAGGTACAGCTGTTTTAGTAACCACATCAACTTCTTTCAGAAGGCTACTTCCCACTGTTGAAATAACTGTCATAGAACTTTGAGAAATTTCAAATTATAGTACATTCTAAGCATGAGACAATTAGTAAACAATGTGACTTCTGACACAAATCAGCTACTTTGTCCACTTTCCGAACAAGTTAGAGTGTATAAAATCTTCCTCTACTTCTCTGCTATTCAAATCTGAAACGGTACATGTCTGATGAAATGTGTGATCTAACTGACCAACAATCCAAAGTAATAAGGTTGATTATAGTAGTCTATAAAAGTAATCAGACCAATTATTTTACTAAATTTAACTTTGACTGTATGTAACTGCTTTGCTTTAAAAAGTAAAACTTTTTAAACTTCTTCCACTACCACAAAAATACTTTTTAAAGAGCTAAAGCAAGCCCCACAACTTTACTTGTAAAGTTACCATCTAGTTTTAATTCACCTTTTGCTGTGTTTCAGCCATTCCTTATAATTTTCTTTATTTTAAGTTTCCAGGGCATTTTGTTAATGGCACGTGTGCAACACACAAACCTGAAGTGTATTTTTATTTTAGTTTTTCGTTGTTCTTGTTCTAAATTTCTTGAATGCAATGTTTCATTTTAAGCTTCATTTTTACACAACTGTAGTACTCACACATGTTTGGTCACCGTCACAACTGCTGCATGAACCTGGGGTTACCGTATTCTGCAGGTGTTTATACAGCACCTCTTGACTTCCAGGCATTTCTGTTCGATCAGATTGTTATCGTCCCTCTCGCGCTTCTGTTTAAAACATGTGATATGCCGGATTTTTCCTTTACAGACAACATTACTGTGCATTTATAAATATTGACACAAGTGTTGTGTATGGAATGTCTATTTTCCATAAGCTTGGAAAAGAAGTAAGTTTTTAATAAAGATTTAAAATCCTCCAGAGTGTCAGAGTTTCTGACAAGAAGAGGCAGGGAATTCTAGAGGGAGGGAGCACTAGTAGAAAACTCTGACTTCCCAGAACGACACACCTTCACAAGGGAACGGTCAGCAACTTCAAACTTGAAGAGCTTAGTTGACGTCTAGGGATATAGGGATAATTATGTAGGCTCTATTCCCCCGAACAGTCAAGAGTAAGATCTTAAATGTAATACGAAACTTGACAGGCAGCCATTGCACATTTTCCAAAACAGGTGTAATATGCTCAGTCCTTTTTGTATCAGTCAATATTCGTGCAGCTGCATTTTTGGACCAGTTGTAACCGATTCAACAAAGCATTACAGTAATCAATACGCGATGTTACAAAAGCATGGATCAAAATCTCAGCATCCTTCTGTAAAAGGTAAGAGCGAACTCTAGCAATGTTTCTTAAGAGGTAGAAAGAAAACCACAGACGAAACATGAGCCTCAAAACTAAGACCAGAATCTAAGATTACTCCCGGATTCCTGTCTGAAGTGGATACAGCAATGTCATGACCACAGAAGGTTGGATAGTGATGAAGTTTGAAGCTGTTTCCTAGTGCCTGCCAAAGCTAGAATTAGAATTCAACTGTAGAAAGTTTTTAGTCATCCAAACAACAACATCATCCAAACCAGCAGATAACCTAGAGTCAGCCTTTGTAGCACCAGCAGTCAATTCAATATGCATTTGTTGAATTGTGCCAGTCCATGCTTGGCACAAACAAAACAGGAACACCATCTCCTGTAATAGTGTTTTCATACTGGCTGGTAATACTGTGGGAAAGCACACTAGCACTGGACTGCTTGCTATACTTTTCTTCACACCAGAAGGAAATCAGGGAGCGAGTTCACCTAACTACTGAACTTCTACAGCTCTGCATTCAGCGCGGCAGGCCTTGCATACAAAGAATGCACTGGACTGTGTGACAGTTTGAAAGCTGTATGATGCAGGCTAGCTCTGGTGTGATTCTTCGCTTTCTTTTTCTGTTGCCAGGTAACATAGTGGAATGGTGTTTGCCTCAGGATGTTGACCTGGTCGGAGTAGAGTTTAAGTCTATGGCCAGCGGATCCCATAAAATTTCTTCAGACTTCATGTAAGTTTGCCCTTATTATTATTATTATTATTTGTTTATTTAGCAGACGCCTTTATCCAAGGCGACTTACAGAGACTCGGGTGTGTGCATCAGCTGCAGAGTCACTTACAACTACGTCTCATCCGAAAGACGGAGCAAAAGGAGGTTAAGTGACTTGCTCAGGGTCACACAATGAGTCAGTGGCTAAGGTGGGATTTGAACCGGGGACCTCCTGGTTACAAGCCCTTTTCTTTAACCACTGGACCACACAGCCTCCTTATATGTTTAACCCCTTTAATATTTCATTTCTTGTTTTAGTTAATGTATTTTTGTAATAATTTTTAAATTTATTTTTATGTTTAAGCCAATTTTTACAAAAACTGCACCACACTGGCACAGTATACCAGGGCTAATCTTGATTTAGAGAGAAGCAAATTGGAAGCAATGCATAATTTATTGCACTTTTGTTAATTGTGGACAGTGGCATAATTATGATTAAAAAATGAAGATTGAACTGCTGTTAAAGTGTTGTTAAAGATAGCTGTAGTTTCAACATTGACAACATTGAGATTTCTTGTCAATGTTTGTCAAATGTTTTTCTTTTAGTATTACTTCTATGTTTATATTTACAGCTGTGGCAGGGGGTGTATGTTACAAACAATGTTTTCTAGTTCCTTTGAATTGTATTTTTGTGAAAATATTTGTGTGCCTGTAACATCATGTCCCCTCAGAAACACGCTCAGAATCTCACAACGTCTGGTTTGTGTTACTATCCTGTCTTCTCCAGCTATTTCCGCAAAGGCAGTTACTTTGGGCTTGCGTGCTTCGCGAACATGCCGGTGGAGAGTGCGCTGGAAAGAGGGGCTCGGATGAAGTCTGTGGGGATTCTGTCTCCGTCCTACACCCTGCTGTACAGATACATGCACTTTCTTGAGAGCCAAGTCAGGTAGGTGCGGGATTTTAAAACGCATGCTCTCCATCATATAACCCGTAAGGTGCTCCATCTCATTTGTCCTGGGGACAGCCAGCAGCCACACACAATCCAGTTACAGCTTTCATGCTAAACATTACAAATACATTTACACTTGCAGGATAAAAGCAGCACACATTTACACTTAAATCATACTAACACAGTCCGTTTTTAAATAATTCAGTTGAAAGTACTTTTGATTTTCTCTTGTGCTCATTGCATAGCCCTTTCCAATGATTTGGTGCTCTATGTGCAAATTACTTCACAAATTCCATTCTTATTTTATTATTTTCTTTTTTTTATATAATAATATACTTGGGTTCTGTGAGATCTCAGAGAAGAGTGTTGGCTAATCCTCTTTTAATTCAGAGGTTAAAAAAGCTGGACACACATTTAAAGAGAAACATATCTTCAAGAATCTAGTTTGGATATACAGAGAGAGCATGCACCTCCCATTCAAATCCACATTAAACACAATGCTTTCTGTAGACATTTGGTATTTAAACCTGGAGACAGTTGTGTGTGGCATAATAATGTATGAGACAAACTGCATCATTTCATCTACAAATTAGTCAAATAAAAATGCTTTTAGAAATGGGGCTGGTTGACGGTGTGACACACTCTGAAAATCTCTTGTGAAATCATGAATGTCACCTATGTGCTTTGTTGTAGCTCAGTAAGTAAAAAGGGGTGCTTTGAATACTGATGAACATTTTATAGTGAAGCCAGAAATAACTTGTTTAAAGGATTAAACATGCATTGCCAGTTTAATTGCATTATTAAGCTTCCCGAAGGGGGCTCTTTTATATTTTAGGCAAGCCGATGTTCTTTCCTCACCTCTATAAAAACATGTGAGATGCTGTACTGTGTTTGAAATGTGCTGTAACTTTAACCCATGACATCTCTGCTTTCCATTTGAACACTTTGATATATTGGCTTCACATTTGAACTGTATTCCCCCCAAACAAAGGCTGAAAAAGTATGTTTAATAGATATATGGCTGGTTTCACAGACCCTCATTAGCACTAACCTTGGATTACCTACTGTTACTTTAGGTAAGGTAATACAAGCTTAGGACTAATCAGGGTCTGCGAAACCAGCAATAAATGTTTAAACCATTTGTGTAAGTGGACGTTTAAACAATCGGACACATTTGCAATGAAATCAACTTGAAAAATGAAGATGATTTAATGTTTATAGTTATCTTTATATTTAATTCAAATTTGACATTGATTTTTTACATACAGTATTCAGTTCAATGCATCAAGATATTATAAATGATTCAACTTTTTGAAAAAGTTGATCCTCATAAAACAGGTCATTTTCGCTTAAACGTTTTGTAAAATACTATGTCATTTAAATGTATTACATTTAAGAACCTTTACAGTCTTGAATAAAAATGAATCGTTTCTCTTAAGTCATTGACAAAGCTGTAATTGGTAACTATTTGAGGTTGTATAAGCACTGCCAGAGTTCGCAACAATAGTGATGCACCGACAGAAGTCATGTGTATGAATCACTGATAAAAAATTGGATGACGTCAATAGGTCAGTAATGTGGGTGTAAGTCCATTTGAGATTAAAACTGTAGGAAGATTGAGAGTTTTAGTCACTTATAATTATGCTTAACTGTCTTGTTGCAGGCATCAGCTGGAGTCTCCAGGGCACTACACTCAGTTAGAGGCTTTTTATGAAGACAAGAAGGGTGTCCTGCCTATTGGGAATGGAGCAGTTACCTCCCTCCAGCCAATCCACTGGCTGCCTTCCATCAACAGATGCATGCACCCTGAAATGAAGGTAAGAACGGAAAGCTGCACTCAGCACAAGCATAAGACATAGGGATATTTATTATTATTATTATTTGTTTATTTAGCTGACGCCTTTATCCAAGGCGACTTACAGAGACTTGGGTGTGTGAACTATGCATCAGCTGCAGAGCCACTTACAATTACGTCTCACCCGAAAGACGGAGCACAAGGAGGTTAAGTGACTTGCTCAGGGTCACACAATGAGTCAGTGGCTGAGGTGGGATTTGAACCGGGGACCTCCAGGTTACAAGCCCTTTTCTTTAACCACTGGACCACACAACCTCCTTGAGCGAAAATGACCTGTTTTATGAGGATCAACTTTTTCAAAAAGTTGAATCATTTATAATATCTTGATGATAATAAGGTAGGTTCTTGTATGATTTAATTAGTGCCTCTCTTTTATGTGGGACGCAGAGTATAACCACAACTAACCATTGTGTGCTATACAAGCGCATTTTTACCCAGTTGTGCACGTTTCTTTTGTCAAAAATGAGGGGTCTTGGCCCCCTGGCCTTCCCAGCTCCGGCACCCCTGACCTGAGGCAGTGCTGCATTGTGTTTAGACCTGAGGGACTAGAGCAGAGAGGCTGTGGTTTATTAGTGAGTAGAGCAATGGACTGAAAGGCTGCATGCTTGATGGTAAGAGCCGAGCATGGTAGTCGGCGTGTGATGTTTTAGCTCCCCATCATAACCGCACTGTACTGTCCTAGCAACACATTTTAAAAGGGTTTAAACATCTCTCCCAACAGATCACACACCCGGCCGGCTGCATGTCCCAGTTCATTAAGTTCTTCGGGGAGCAGATCATAGTCCTGTGGAAATTCGCCCTGCTCCGGAAACGCATCCTCATCTTCTCTCCTCCCCCTGTGGGGATAGTCTGTTACAGGGGTAGGAGGACCTTTCCTGTGGGAATGTCTCTAAACAACTGCAGTGTGGGACGGTTGAGTTATTGTTAAGTTCTAAAAGAGCAACTATCTTCAAATCACATTTCCATATTTATGTAATATATAATAGACCCTGATAGTGATTTGATACAGACACCTGAAATGTCTCTAAATCAAATATTTTGTATGAGTTGGCTTGTATCACAAAGTTTGCATCAGATGGAAATTACATTACAATTAGCTATATTGTTGAATTATTCTTATTAAACTATATGTAAAAATAGTAAGATATAGTAATAGTAATTTCACCCCCCCAGTGGAGTGGATTTCAGGTTGTATAATACAGCACCCTAGATGATATTCTGAAGAGAACTGTCCCTTGACCTTTTTATGATGTTTGTGCAATGTTTCTGCTCTTACCTGTTTTAACCAAAGTGTTTTGTCTGATTTGTTTGTGTTTTGTTTTGTTATAAAATGCCTGCTGCCAGTACTAGGAATTACAAATAAGGTGTGAGCTTCTTAGAGGAACAGCCTGTATCAGCAGCTTTAAATAAAAACCATGCTCACCACTCGATAATTTGGTTAGTTCTTTGTTAGACGAGTTGACAAGTCCTATATTGTCCTGTATCAGGGCCATTCATAATACTTAATATTTGCAGTATTTCACTTGTTTTATGTGCAGTGAAATAAAGAAGAGCACAGTAATAAAGCCTGTTCTTCCTCACAGTGTACGGCTGCTGCTGTCTGGCGAATGTGTCCCTTCCTGGAATCGGGGTCTCTGTGCCAGAGTTTCGGCCGTTCTTCTACATCAACGTGGCTGACATCGAAGTGCTGGAGAATGAGGTCTCGTATGTAGCCTGTGAGTACAGAAATGCACTGAGCTTCTAACTTAACAAAGACACACCAGCACATTACTCCTTTGTTGGTGCCACTTTGATGGCTGCCAATTATATGAACCTTCCTGTTATGTACACTGCCACTAGTACCTATTCATTTGTACGCACCAATAAAAGTAATAATATTATTATTCACCCTGTAGAACTGAATAAGCAAAAGTTATTCAAAACTAGGGCTTTTGCCATTCCCATTGATTTCAATAACAAAAGGCATCGTTTATGCCAGGGGTGGCCAAACTTCCTGATCCTACCAGCCACATACCAAAATTTCCATATAGTCGAGAGCCGCAAGACACGTGTACTGTGAACATGAAATGTTTGCGAGAGCAAGCCATTTTAAATACTGGCATTGTTGTGCAGTACAGTAGTACAGTAGCAAAATACACAAGAACAAGGGATAGAACATTGCCTACACAGTTTCTGTGTAATTTGTATTGTACTGTGATCTACAGTGTATTAAACTGTAAATGTAACACTGGTATGTATTACGCACAATAAAATATATTCAGTTATTATGAAGCAAAATACAATAACTGACCTAATTTCACCAAAAAACACCACATAAAAACACACATTTTTTGTAAGGATTCTTTTTGACAAGCTCTTCCCTTGAAGATCTGAATGCTGGGTTTAATAAAAAAAAAAAAAAAAAAAGACGTGGTTTTTTTTGTATAGGTATGATTGCTGCGTGTATTAAATACTGTTGCGCTTTTGTGGATGACAAATGCACTGTATTTATTTTGAAAGGGATTACAGTACCTGCTTATGACGAGACGTAAGATACGTAAATGTAATATTCATTTTAGACCTGCGATATAACATTTAAACATGCATTCTCTAGTCTAGCACCAACACTCCAATTTTATAAAAAGATTCATTCATCTGAATAAGGACGTTTGCCACAAGCGATATTCCATGCTTGCCATACAACTCGCTTGAGTTGTTAAATCAGCTTCCTTACTGAACAGTGAAAGCACCATCTGCCTTAAACCTAATCCAGGAGGATTTTCAGATGAAAATGTGTTTTCGTGACGTTTGAGGTTGCTCGCCTTGTACAGACTACAATGTGTAAGCGATTTATTGCAGATGAGACACAGGTTTACCACTGTTTTCAGTGAAAGCAAACTCTTTCTCCCAGTCTGGTTTAAAGCCTCATACTTTCGTTTATTACTCGTGGATGGTTTGCTCAATGCCATTGTCTCCACAAAAGAAACGAGCACTTAATTCAAAATTATGAAATTTACTTTCAACTGCACATCCGGCTTCGAAATACGCCAGCGAGCGGTGTCGAAAGTCAACAAGCGACGAAGTGTCCTTGAGTGAACATGCAGGCTCAAAGAAACAGGCGAGAGAACGAGAGAGAAAAGAGTAATTAACACGAATGAATACAGAGGACACAAATAATAAACGTTGTGTTTATCTTTACTTTCTCTCTTTTCGTTTTTGTTTATTATTCTTTCGAGCTGCAACGTGTGCGTCACCCAGCATTTCAATGCGAGCCGCACTTGAACTGCATAAGAGCCGCGGTTTGGCCACCTCTGATTTATACCGTGTTAAGCACGCCGTATATTTAGGGCAAACTCAGCTGTTTAGATCTCGATATGTGCCATTCACACACATTTAAATAAGAAACGCACTGCTTATACTGTAGTTATCGCTCTTACTAATCCACAAATCAGCTGTTTTCACCTTGTTACTGAGTGATTACCCCTGTACTGTACCTTTGGCTGTTTGAAAAAACTGCACTGACTGCAACAGCAAGCATGGCTGTAAAGAGAAATGCAATGAGCATCAGCATGAAAATTCAGTGTGTAAAAAAAAAAAAAAAATCTCTGTTAGATGCTGTGCGCTTGCTAAAGCATGCTTGGAGCTCTGTCAGTCAGCACACAATGTAACGTTGCTTCAAAAAAGCTGGGTTTTCTGTAGTTGACGAGGAGAGTGCTGACGAAAATACAACTGAAACTCTGACAACACCAGAGGGAATGTTAGCGGAAGAATTTTCAGCTGTGTCCCCTTGGCGACCAGGACCCTCTGCCTGAAACAGGCACCGATGATGTAGGCATACGTACTGCGCATTTAACACTGGCGTTAACGCTGACCATACTGAGTTTGCTGTCTATACTTGCAAAAAACAGACCTTCCAGATGCACGTCACAGAGTTCTTTGCTGGAAACAATCATGTTTTTTATTTGTCTTGATAAAGATTTTTAACCGCATACACGCTTGTTTGTTTTGATTACTGTACTGGTGATTGGGGGATATTTCGAATGTCAGGTTACTGTGTGGGAGTTTATACCATCCATCGCTTACTGCAGGTGAATCATGTTAACACTAACGCGCCCGTTCTAAGCGGTGGCGACTGTGCTGATGTAGTGAATAAAGATTTTAAGTATAGCTTATGAACTGCTCTTCCAACTGTCAGAGTAATGACCTGGAATGAGCATTAATTAAACGACATTTGATGTTCATGAAATATTTAATTGTTAAAGAACACAACACGAGTCTAGAAAACATTAATGAATAGCAAACATTATCTATTTAATTAAAACAACCTTTAAGAGGTCTTTTAAATAAATCACGGGTGAGCTTTGTGAATAGGGCCAATGGTTTTTAAATGGATTTTTTTTCAAATTTTAGTAAATACACTTCAGCCATTGCCCTATTCAGCCCGCTATTTCAGTGGTTTTTGAATACGGGCGACAGAGTTATTCTTATTTCTGACTTGAAACTTGCTTGATTTAACAGCCCCCCATCTGCTTATCTTTTTCATGCCCCCCCAGTAATAAAACAGTCACCTTGAACTTTAGACTGATTAAAAATGTTTTAATTGTATTTGACACTGTTTTCAAACCCACTTGAAGCACTGGGCAATGTAGTGTGACCTCTACTCATGAGATTGGGATAAAGGTAATACATGCAAAACCATGCCTACAGAAAAATTTAACTGCTTAATTCTGTAAAGCAGTTACTAAACCCCAAACTTTCCGAGACTGTTTCTGTTGGCAGGAAATAAATTCCTGTACCATGTTGTTCTGCCCTCAGGTACTCTCCTGAGTGGTCTCTGATTATGTGATAGTTTGAGCTTCACAGAAACAGGTGATGTGATTTGTGAATGCACCCAGGACTTAAATGAGTTACATTACTATTAGGTTTTCAGGGAGTTTAAAAAAAAAAGGCAGTTGGTATTTTACACAGGTTGAAACAAGAGGTTGTACTGTAGAATAAATTGATTGCCCTGTCTCATGATATAAATGAGAAATTCCGTTTTCTAAAGGATTTCTGTTTATTGGTGTTTTTTCTCAGGTACGACAGAGAAGATTTTTGAGGAGAAGAAGGGTCTGTACGATGTCTATGTGGACAATCAGAATGTAAGAACGCATCATGAGAACTTGCAGCCTCTGCTGAGGATAAACGGTGCCGACCGAGACAAGTATCGCAAACTCAGCGAACAAAGGTACCGGAACACAGGGCTTGCTAATCCGGATCTGCGTAGGGGCTTCATCTTCGCACAGCTGACAGTGGGACTGCACTGCAGATTATGTACATAATGAAACTCGGGCCATGAATCCTCCTTTAGCATCAAATAATAAATACTAGCATTAAATATTAAATTCATGTATCAAATGTTAAATTTTAACATCAAATGTTAAATTTTAATATCAAATAATAAATTCAACATTGAATATTAAATGTAGTTGTCTGTCTTAAGCGAAACTAATAATATTTAACATTACTACGTTGTCACGTGCCACTGTTTCAGAAAAAAGTTGTTTTTTTTTACCTTTTCGTTTTGAAGCAATGCACTATTCGCAGCCTTTTTCGTTTTTGATTGCTGTCTGAGTCTAAATGCCGCTGGATCGTAGCTCAACGTATGTGATCCAATGAAACATTGCAGGTTGTACAAAATACTTTGCCACCAGTAGAATGCAAAATTATTGTACACGATCCGCTGCAGTAATTATTGTAGATTTTTTAAAATTCATTTTGGACACTCGCTTAACACTACCATTTGAGATCTCCTAGGATACTAAACCCGCCCCGGGTGCCCATATCTACCAATCAATGAGGAGAGCCCAGAGTGGTTATTGGCTGCTGTTAAGAGTCAATCAATAAATCCTGTCCAGTTTTCTTTTTGAAATTGAAACAAGCTTATAATGACATCAGGAACTTGGACCGGTACACATACATTCATTGGATTTAAGTGCAGGATGAAAGTACACAAAATAGACAGTTTTCACAGTGAAGAATGAATTTCACGGTCCGTGTCACGTTTTTCACGGCCATGAAATAGGTAGGGCCTTAGTAAGTGTAAGCGAATCCATGTGGGCGAAACACTTCTCTGAGCTCTCCAGTATGTGACACATTTTTGGTTGTGACGTGGTATGTAGATTGATTAGGCCTATACATGTATGTAACAGATATTCTAAATATATTGGTTGTGATGTGGGCAGTAAGTCGAGATATTATACATATTCAACTATGGAGACGCAAAATAAAATTATCAACCGCAGTCGCTGTCGAAAGTTCCGTTGCAGGAATGGGTAGGCTACCTCTGATGTACTGTTTGGAAAAATGACAATATAGTTATGTATACTGAAGATGATGCAAATCTAAGTGGCTATATAGTCATGTAAAGTAAAATATGACAGCAAAAAGTGAAATGCATCTCTGCAGCCGCGGCACCCTGGAAGGGACCGCTGCTTCCGCTAGCAGAAGCTGGGCCACTTAATTCATAAATTGTAACCAACAGCAAATTAAAAAAAAATAGAGATCAAATTATTTCCATGTCAATAGGCCATAATGTTAATGTAGTTTTCAAACCTTGTTTTTTTCTCCTTTGGACAGTGGGGTTGATTTTTTTTTTCTTATTTTACCGTTCTGTTTACACTGGAAATTTGTCAGATTTTACACATAACAAGGCAAAGGCAGTGAGGGCAGGAATATGAAAATTGGAGAGTGCTATATTTAAATGCCAATGTATTTATAAAATGTGTCTTGAAACATCAGGATTTGTTTGTATCATGCTGTATAAAAAGAGGACTTATTGTTCCTTTAAAAAAAAGCATTGTTTTTTAAAAAGGCATTTTAACTCGATAATGATCGATAATCGTCATTAGAATTTGAACGATAATTGATGTCAACGTCAGGGTTCGATTTACAACACTAATTTGCTACACCAGGTCTGAGCTGAGCAGAACAACATACATTTAAATCATCTTTTGTAATGAAATAATTTGTGTACTGTATATGCACGGCCTGATCCTGTCCCACAAGCGCAGTGAAATTAAAGTGTACATGGAAGGTGGTTGTACAGTAACTGGGTTGTGTTTAACAAGCTCCTGCCCTTGGGCTTTTCCCTACAGACAGATGCTGCTCTACTCCCAGGAGGTAGACCGGGACTGTAGCTCCAATGAAGAGGACCTCTTCATTCTGTAAGTAGCTGTGGTTTGTATGGGAGGGTCATGCAATGCTGTGTGTGGTTGCAATCAATTATTGTGAAAATATCAATAATGCCCAATTCATTTCATGTATTGACTTACTAAATACAATTTCTTGACTAGTAGTCTTTCTCAGTGCTTTCGAACTAGACTTCTAATTGAAGTGCATGTAAATGATCGTAATACTGCTGCCCTAAGTTTACAAACTTGATTTTCACACCGATTTCAGTTTTTTTGTTTAATCGTCTGTAGTCATTTATTTAGTGGGTCAATAAATCTACCAATAAAAACCCCAGCTAGATTAAAAAATTGTTAGAGTGGTGGTTTTTAGCCACTGTGAAGATCATTAAATGCAATATGCAATTTGGTCACACTTCATAGGGCTTTAATATACCAAGAGAACCGTTTATCCAACTGATGAAATTTGTATCACAATCTGGTGAGGCATGTGGACGTCGGTTTTACATGTGAATACGGTGATTTACGTTTTATTGATACTTCTCTAATCGAATGTCACCGACATCGTTGTGTTATCGCTCAGCAACGGGGACGTTCTGGAGGTGTTCCTACTGTAATCACACTTTAGGGGTTTTCCGGCACCACCTTTTTGTGATCAGTGTGTTACTAGAATCTATTAACTTTCATGTGATTGGTTTTGTGCCGTTTCTTTGCAAACAAATCAATTGTTTTGACCTGCCCTGCGCTCCAGGTTTTTCATGGAGCAGAACAACCGGATATTCCAGATGCTGTCGGAAGTGTCGGCCAGCCAGGACAAGACGCTGACTGAGGAGCATGTGCGGGGGATGGGGCTGGACCCCCAAGGAGACCGTAGCTTCCTCATCGACCTGCTGGAGGTGTATGGCATCGACGTCATGCTGGTCATAGACAACCCTTGCTGCCCCTGAGCTGAGGGTCTGTCCGCCTGTGTGCCTCTGTGTGACTGTGGCTCAGTGTTTGGGACCTGTATCCACAAAGCTATTGGATATACTGTAGTGTGCAAATGTATTAGAACACCCCATTGCTTCTGTTGTTTTGATTTGTTGTACATATGAAATCAAACCACTGTAACTGAATATTTTGGAAAATTGTCAAAATAGACAAATTAGTGATTGTATAATTTTACTGATGACTGTAACAGACCACACTTGCAATTAATTTATAATGGTAAGAGAAAAGGAACACATAGCCACAAATGGTAAATTGCATGAGACATAGAAGTTGTTTATGATGTCTAATTAAAGCACAAAGTGGTCGAACATTTTCACACGAGTGCCTGTTGTTCTAGATCACTGATTACTGAAAGAGAACTGACATGCTCACATCCAGAGGTTTTCTTGCAGGTACGTATATAAAGGATATCAAAATGACAAACCGTGAGGTGTTCTAATACATTTGCACACAAAAAAGCAGAGCAAAGGTCTACAAGATGGTACATTTGCCTACAAGTGACGGCCAAAAATAAAATATTTGCTATGAAAGTTGTTTCATAGCAAATTTAATGAAGTAACTAAGCTTACATTTGTAGAAATTGTCTATTACTACATTCTTATTTCTTTCATGTGTATCGAATCCTATGCAGGCTCTTTTTGGGGTAATTTGTGTAATGTGAGCACCATTGTTAAACAGCTTCAGTGTTCAGTTTGTTGTTTAGCATTGCGAGATGTGATACAAGTGGGCCTCTCAGGATTCAGTACAAATAATATTGCAACAGACTAGTCCATTAGTGAAAATAAACCCTATGGTAGTTCCATCAGAGGTTAAAATAACTTCCACACTAAATATTTCATTTATGGATGTCACTTGTAGGAAAGATCTTACACCATTTTCCTTTCTGGGAAAGTCTGGACCATATTGTCACTTCTGGGGTTTCTTCAAAGCAATCTTGAAAAAATAAAATAATGAATTGACTGTGAATACCTTGAACCTGTAATTTGGGTTGCCTGCAGCAATGCTGCATGGAGGTCATTCTGACTGCCAGCACTGTTCTATTCAACCCCCTTTGACTCCGTCCCAAAATGTGATGTGGACCGACTTTGTAAAATACCTTATGTAAGCAGCACACAAAAGCTATAAAGTAGCTTGGGGAGACTTTTGTTGGAACAGGCTTTTGTGAATATGTGTAAGGGGAAAACATATTTATTTAATGTTTTAAGAAAAAAAAAAATCTATATATTTATTTATTGATGTTCTCCTAGTGGGGCAGTGGTGATGTCAGCTGACCTGGCCACTGAAGTGACAGTCATTGCTGTTGTGTGATTATGTTATCTTTGTATTTGTTTTTAATTTTTAGCCAACTGGAAGGTATGTGTGGAGTGATGTTGTTCTTTTGCACATGTGCACTGGGTTTTACTAGCTGGCTGATTTAAGGTTAATTGTTTTTGCTGTTTATTTTTGAGGAGTGCACAAAATACCGTGATAAATCACTCAGCTCGTGGACAAAGTCTGCTGGACATGAGTGACACCCAGCTTGTCTGCTTACAGTCTCAGATGTTTTCGTTCCTGCTACACTCAAATCAGGCGGGTTTAATGATGGCTCACCATAAACATGTTACTCTAAAAGAGTAGCTGTTTGTTTGAAGGTATTCTGTGTGAAAGTAAATAACAAAAACAAAGAACCATGTGATTGACCACTTACTGCAGTGAATTTGCAAACATTGACTGCAAAGAAACGTGGCCTAGCTTTGGACCAGGGAACCAACTTCGAAAATAACCACTAGTGCAATCTATCAGAGCAGATTATGAGGAGGAACATTATTAAAGAAAAATGCTGAATTATTTCAAAAGGTTATAAGGAGTTGTAAATGTATTTTCCATGCTGCTTCCCTACATGCTGTAACCAGTGCCTGCTTTTGGGTCAGCAATAAAGACCTTTTTCACCTGTCTATTAATACCCAGTTCTAGTATTGGATGAATCAAGATGAAAGTAGGAATTAATCTGACACTTACACAAAATAATTAAAATGAGTACTTCATTTAATTAGACCAAACATTTTCCTGTACTCATATTTTGTCAGTCCAATTAATCTTTGCTGTTAAGCTAAATTACAAAGCATAACTGTCTGTAAAATTCAAAATAAGAATTTTCCAGCCTGAACTCTTCTGGTTATTTGGCTGCTTGACTTTCAGTAAACATCCTATTAAAAACAAATTAACCAAAGTGTACCAGTAGCTAGGTTTTTATATTTATGTATTTCCCTTGTAATACTGTATGTGGGTGAATGGAACTGTTTGACAGAAATATGTTATGGTATTTGAGATGGGGACGATTCCCCAAAAACTTAATATTTAAAGCAGATAAAGGATCAAAAATGATCTGCTAATGAGTTTCATAAAGTTCTAGTGAATAGACAAACCTGTTTCATTCATGTAAATAAATCCAAGCTGTGAATTTTTCTTTCATAATCGTAAAAGCTGGTGTGTTTCCTTTTATTCTTAAGGCTGCAGTAGACATTTTTCTTTCTTGCAGGCATTTTTATATTCATCATGTTTTAAAATGTTCCCCCCACCCCCAATTTAGAATGTCCAATTATGTTCCCTCAACACAGCAACTCTACATCAGCTCAGACCTGAAGGTCAGCGGGCAACCTCCGATCCCATCGGCAAGCCAATTGCCTCTTTATATCCAGGAGCTTGACAGTGCATATCGGCTGCTAGAGTGGAATTGCCAGCCCTACAGGTGTCTGTCTGAGTTCAACAGGCATTTGTCCAGTAGGGGGCACTGTACAATAGTTGCATGACAGCTGTACAGTACGACTCGCCCTGCACACCACACGGCTGTGTCAGCTGAACCACACCGGGACACTCCCCCTGGCAGGAATTACTGCTATCACATAATACAAATCTATTCAGAAATACTGAGATATTCAGAATTTATTCATCAGTCCTAATACTTGCTGGATGATGACATACATTTTTAATACAAAATACAGTACATCATCTTACAAAGCATACATCATCTTACAATGCATGATATTTCCATTACAAAATAAGACATGTAAATGATCACTTCCATGGTAAAATATTGTTTCAGTTTTGATACAAAGAAGTAAATTAGGTTACACAGAAAAAAAGATATCTTAACATTCAATATTCAGGCAAAATTCTTGGGTGAGTCTAAATTTATTTTGAGGGAATCTGAAATAAGGCTGTAAGACAGTAAAACAAAAGCAAAGATCTTAACTGTTTAAACAAAATGACCTGTTTCATGAGGACCTTGCATTTAGCAAAACGTTCTCTCAGTTATAGTCTGGTGCACTGTAAACCACTGAATTAAATACAAAAGTAAAATATAAAAGATGGCATAATAAATTTAAAATTCTCATTGAAGTTGTGTATGCTAGTTAAAACCTTTACAGCCGGTTTCACAGACACTGATTAACTACTTTTAGATAAAATAATCCACAATTAGTGATCAGTCTCTGAAACCAGCCGTTTTCTGTTACATTTTTACAGCCTCAGCTGATGTGGATCTACAATGGAAAGCAATGCATGCTGGACAAGATGGGACTGGCTATTCCAGTATCTTATCCAAAGATTCCAGTGGGCAAAACCATAAGCTGGGTACAGTAACACTTCTTATGACAAAACCATAAGATGGTTACAGTAACACTTCTTATTTCAGCCACTGTGTCTGCATCTCAGTACCTTCAGCATCTCTTGAAGCATGTGACCAAGTCTGCACAGTTTTGATTCAGTAGACACTTTTTGATTTCCTTTCATGCCTTGTGCCTAGTTCAGCAAGTCATGTTTATGGCCGGAATCGCAGAAAAAGTTGAGTTTCCGTGGCAACAGCGTGACCTCGACAGGCATGGCCTCGTATTCCTCATTGTCAATGCTGTAGAATCCAGCGCCATCCTGAGGGTGACAGGAAGTGCAGGGTCAGTGACAGAAAAATGGCTAATCTCACAGGCTAATATATTCTTCATATTCTGGGGCTTTAGTATACTTGACTAAAAACTGTCTGAGAATGTGCCAACTTAACTAGCTAACAAAATAGTTCCATAATTTGTTTCCACCACATAATTATGTTTGACAGACCTCTAAACCTACCGAGATTCGTTCTGCTCCTTTTTCTTGTACACAACCCATTTGTCTTTAAATAAATTCTAGGAGATGTTAAATAAGTTCCATGTAATTTAATTAGGTATGGGAAAATGTATCCGTTGAGGGTGACAAGGAGCTGTTGTATTTTCTAACAGAGCCACACACTACTTTTCCAAGCACACTGTTAAAACTGCTCAAATATTGCACAGACTGTCAGTATTACAATCACTGTGCTGCCTCAAATCCCCTGCCTTCTACGGTGCAATCCTGGCAACGGCTCACCTTCCCCCCACACACCACAGGAAAGTGATGCTGCGAGTGCAAGATCAACAAACACATCAGTTAAAAGCTCCTCTCTATGATGTCAGAGGTTTATAAGAGTACGGAGCAGGATGGAGCGATTTATTAGGCTATAGACTGGACTTCTTATTAAATTGTTTGGATTTTGAATAGCCTGTGATACAAATAGATCATAAAAACACTGTAGCTAAATTAAACAAGACAGCCGCTCACCTTTGGCAGATTGAGTTGGCAGCTACTGGCCTGCACACTGACCCCACTCTCCGGACAGATGGACGGGTCTGTCAGCTTTGTGCTCCTGTACAGGCACACAGAATAATAAGCATAAGCACTCGATGTAATCAAAGAGGGTAACTGAATAAATTAAACTGCTGTGAAGCGCAACACTTAGGTGAACAATACTTTACCCCATGGCGATGAAGTCCCCTTTACTGAGAGTGTCTGGTTCTACACAGATTGTCAGGGCATCTTCTGTGCGCTGTGAAGCAAATTACACGATTAACAGAAAACCCGGCAACAACTTGCTCCTTTTCTCCAAAGCTATTTTAAATCGGCAGAAGTTCACTTCCAAAATGTGAAAATAGAAACCTGCACATACTATATGTTTAATGGGTACAAAGGGTAAAATTCCCAAAACTAGGGTCCTCTATCTACCCAATTTTCACTTCTAACACCTCCTAAAAACTCGTAAATATTAAACACTCAATAGCGCTGAATATAAATACTAAAGGAAACCTAAATTCAATGACAAATATTTTGACTAGAATTATTTTTCAATGTCTTTAAATTTGATGTCGAAATGTTGTCATTGAATTTAAGTTTATTTTAGTATTTCTAAGAATCACTGTCAAACATTAATAAGTTCCCATAAAAAAGGACTAACAGTTAACAATTAATTGAGAATACACTAAAATACAAAATGTTAAAGTATATTTTTTATTGTAAAGTTGTTAATAAAAGAAATGTAATAAGTTCAATGACAAGCGTTTCCATGAGACATAAAAAATAATAACTTCTAGTCAAAACATTTGTCATTGAATTCTTTAAGTTTCTTTTAGGATTTCTAAATGTATTGTTTTTAATAGTTATGGATGATAACGTAGTAACTAAACTGAAGCGTCACATTTAAACTTGACACCCTTGCTGTTTTGTTTTATACTTTGAACTAAATTTAGGGTTACAATAATTAAGCTTAAAGAGTAAGTAGCGGGGCTCCAAAAAATATAACGTTATACGTTTAACGTATAACATTTATAGTACAACTGTTTAAATTATGTACCTGTAATTTTCCTCTTCATTGTTAACATCCTGACAATTTTTTACACTTATAACTGTCTGTTTCAAAGCTCTTTTCAAAATGTCCGCTCTAGTGCACTGGGGTTTGAGATCTGTCCTCTAAATCACTGCAGGAAGAGTGATTAAAAAACAACACACATAACAAGTGCTCTGGCTTTTTTGTTCTGTACCACATCATGGACCGTTATTGCTGTGTTACCTGTTTGACAATGTGAGCAACAATCCTTACACTATCAGTGTGCACTACAGCGCTATATTTTTCAGAATCCTGCTACTTACTCTTTGAATGGCTCAAACTCCTGTGAAATGGGGCTCTTTAGTTATTCTGTTAAAACTGTCAAGAATGATCAGACACAGACATGCACGAACACACACACACACACACACATAGACACACACACACAGCCCTCACTCGGAGATCAGGGTTTCTGTTGTGAGTTCTGATTGACACTTCCACCGCTGACAGCTCCACCTCTTGCCAAGGCTCCGGTTCTGTCTCTTTTGGAGGTTCTGTTTAAATACAACACTGACTGTTAAACAATCTCTTCCTTGCTTTCTAAAAACAGTGTTTTAAGGTGGTTGAAAAAAAGATTCATTTTTGATCTTAAAGTAATTGTAGCTAAACAAAAAATTTCAGTCTTACATGTTCTGCACTTCCAAAGGTCTCAAAAGGGCAGTTCTGAATTAAACATGTTATAGCACACATGTATTTTCATTTTAAAACATGATGGGCCATATTTTTAAAGCATTTACTGCAGTATATAATTAAATCTTATTTTTTTAAAGAAGAACTTTCTATGTAAATTGTACAAAACAGAAGCAAAAAGCTTTAGAGTGCTTCAAAAGGGATGAATAGTAGATATGTTAAGTTGGGACTTAAGCTGGTTGGTTCTAGTTTGTAAAATCAGCAGTTTATTTTCTTCTTTCAAAAAATATGAGTTCTTTAATGACTGGAGTGAACACTAAAATATATCCAGATATCTGGTACTACTTTAGGTTAAAGGAAGTTCTGTTTCTATGCCTTATTCTCAGGTTATCTGTTTGTATTTGCACTTCCTGGGTCATTTCATCTCAGCAGTATCCCCTGGGTCAAAGCTTGTTACAGGCTGAAAGGGGGAGCAGTCATTAAAAGGAGCAGCTGGCTGGTGACAGGAAAGAAGCAACTGAAGGGGTGGGGACAATTTCACCCTCCAGGTGAAAAGACAAAGGATGTGCAACACTATCTGAAAGAAAGGCTTGCAAACAGAGATTTCTGAATTACTGAACTAGCAGATATCATGCTCTAAATAAAAATGCTTATGATAACATGTATTTCTTTCAAAACTAGACATTTGTGACCTAAAATGAATGGAAGTATGCAAGCTGTAAGAGACCAGATTTTCAGAGGACCTCATTTCATTGTATATTATTTGTACATGGTAATCTTACTAAGTGGGCCAATAAATTGCCCCAGGGAGTAACACCAGCATGACTAATACAGTGTTCAAGGAGATTTACACCCGCTTAGTAAGCAAGACAAATAAATAATGATGGAAACAGAAACAGCAATACATATTTAAATCAGATATTTAAAATGAAGAAGCTGAAAGAGATTTATGTAGCGTTACTTTCACATTTTTTTTATTTTACTACTTAGTTACAGAGACAGTCTTCCACTGGGTGAAATGAGGAGGGTTAATACATGTCACCCCTCGCCTTACATACCCTCTTTGGGGGGAGACCAGTAAAGCGCCAGCCTGTGGAATATGCGGGTGAGGAGTTGCGGACGGGAGTGTTCCTTGGTCTCATCAGGGGGCCGTGCTGTGGGGCCCAGGTACCTCAGAGACACCTGATGACTCTGTGGCCACTCCTGCGATAAAATTAAAATACAAAATTCTAAGACACTTATTCATTTCAAGTGTGCTGACAGAATCCAAACTGTAGTAACTGCCCCTTGCACGCACTTACATTTTTAGTAATTGAGAATAACAGAACATGTTATTATGGAGGCAAGTCAATTTAAAAAGAAATAAAAATAACACACACACACACACACACATGCAGACAAAAGTATTTGGGCAGTTAAAAAAAGAAAGAGTGCAAAGAAAGTGATTTATATCATTTCTAATTGTTCTATTGAAAAATATAAATTAGAGATTCAGCTTAATAATAAAACAACAAATTATTACATAACATGCATCAAATGAAAAATAAGATGCAAAAACTAAATTTCATACTTTGACAAAAGTATTTGGGCCCCCTTACATTAGTATTTTGTGTGCCCACCCTTTGCTTGCTTTACAGCTTGCAGTTATTTTTTGTATTTTGAAACCACTTCCTGGCATCTTTCCGGAGATATTTTTGCCCATTCTTCAACACATACAGCTTTGAGTTCTGCAATCGACTTTGATTTCCGTTTTGCAACAGCAGCCTTCAAGTCAATCCACAACATCTTGATGGGATTTAAGTCTGGGGACTGAGTTGGCCAATCCATAACTGTAATCTTACTTTTTTTCAATTCCTTTGTAGACTTCGCAGAAGTCTGCTGGAATACAAACTTCAGTCCAATGAGCCTTCTAGCACTGGGTAACAAATGAGAGTGCAAAATGTCTTGATATTTTGCAGCATTCATTGATCCTTCTACAATACAAAGGTCGCCAGTGCCTGAGGAAGAAAAACAAGCCCATATCATCATACACTGTCCACCATGTTTAACACTGGGCATGATGAACTTTTCTTTAAATTTTTCACGCTTCCTCCAAACATATTGTTGCTTTTTTTAATCGTCTGACCATAACAGCAGTGTGGAGTAGTGGTTTGGGCTCTGAACTCTTGACCGAAGGGTTGTGGGTTCAGTCCCAGGTGGGGGACACTGCTGCTGTACCCTTGAGCAAGGTACTTTACCTAGATTGCTCCAGTAAAAATCCAACTGTATAAATGGGTAATTTTATGTAAAAATAATGTGACATCTTATAATTGTAAGTTGCCCTGCATAAGGGCATCTGCTAAGAAATAAATAAAATATATAACATTTGGTTGAAGAAATCATCAGGCTTCTTCAAGTATTCAATAGAAGACTCCAATCGCTTTCTTTTCTGTAGTGTTTTTAAGGTTTGCATCTTGGTTTTCGCCCATGACATTCATCTTGTTAAGGTATCGTTGAATTGTTCGCTCATGAATTTGACCATCTTCTCTCAATTCTTGTGTCAAATCTTTTGCCAGGCTGCTCAAACGATTCTTATTCCAGATTTAGCAGAAATCTTTCTTGGTCTTCCACACCTGGAGCTAGTTGCAGTAGTTCCTGTTCTCTTGTGTTTGTCAATAATAGCCACACAGTGCTTTTCGGTAAACAGAGTCTTTCTGCTATTTTTCTGGTAGTTTCTCCTTTTTCGTTTAGTTGTATCACTGCCATTTTGAGATCGTTGCTGTACTCTTTAGTTTTAACCATTTTTGAATAACAAATTTCCAATTTATTTTTCAGCATTTGATTATGTTTTTACTTATTCTATAACTATAATCAGGTGTTGGTTTTCAATCATGATAACTGTCAATAATTAGCAACGAATGGGTTTAATACAAAATATGTTGATTGCCAAATATTTTTGTCAAAGTATGAAATCAGTTTTTACATGCTATTTTTCATTTATGCATGGTATGTAATAAGTTGTTCTTTTATTATAAAGCTGAATCTGTACTTTAATATATTTTTTAACTGCCCTCATACTGTATATATATTTTAAATAAATTTAGAGTGCCCAATTATTTTACCCCAGATGGCCCCTTTCTTTGGTTGAGCTAAGATAACATTTATAAAATTAGCATACCTTCAAAGTACTGAAAAAGTGAGCTGCCTTTGTTTTTAAAGGCCCAAGGTACCAATATCTGAAAAAAGTAAACATTGTTACATTTCTCTACAAGGCTCTTTGCATATTAACAGAATAGAAACAAATAAAATGGGGTCCATTTCAAGGATCTAAACCGTGGCAGATCTTAATACCAACACATGGGTCATTAAAAAAAAAAAAAATTAAAACATATTAATTCAAAAAGCACATATTTTATAAGACTCATATGATATATTGTAGTAATAGTAAAAAAAAAAAAAATGACATTACAAAATGTAGCTCTAAAATACCAGGACACAGGCAGTTATTTCATTAAATGCATTCATACTTTTGAAAAGGACTTAACTGGTAGTTGAATTTTTGAGTGTCCAATTATTTTCTCCCCAATTTGAATGTCAATTTGAACACTCTAAATACTGCAGATCAACACGCAATGTCTTTGGTCAAGCCAATCCTTTCTTTTCACAAAATCTTAACTTAATGCAATTGACCTTTTCTATATTAAAAGCCCATCAGATGTAATAGGCATCTAATTTTCAAACTAATCACTGTTATTATACTGAAATGTTAGTACTTATAAAATAGTCATGACGGAATTTTAATGATGAGGACAACCATACACACTATGTTTAAGTTTAAATGTTTAGGCAATTACACTTCGCCCCCTGGCATGTATAAAAATTAAAAATTAAAAAACACAATTTCCATCTAAATTAAAACACAATGGTCCTAGTAAAGTAGACTTACTTGCTAATGTTGGCAGCTACATCTCTGTACGCTCCCCATTGCAAACAGGTCAAGGCAAACACTGGCTGCTCCATCTCTCCCTGTCGATACAGAACAACAAGCAGGGGGATCAACAAACAAGAAAAAACACACACTCCAATTCCGTTTCACAACAATATGGGATGCTGCTGCCTGGGCACCTAGCAACTGTGATCGTCAGGGCATCTGTGTGAAACTTATTCAAGGAAAGAAAATGATCAAAGTAATAACCAAGTTCAAATCAAATCAAACACTCATTTAAAGCCAAAATATTATATACAGCATACATATAATAGGTTTTAAAACTGAAAATGTATCAGTCAAGCCTGTTACTGGTCTGCAGCTAAAGCACCTTATCAAGCACAAGAAAGCTGGACACAAGAAAGTGCTCCGTGTTTTGTACTCCTCTCTTGTAAAGTTTGCTTGGTTTTATACCTTTATCTGCAGCACATCTAGGGGGATAGTGTCTCCTTTCAGGATGGACAGGGTAGCATCAGTGATGTGCCTGAAAATGTCAAAAAACAAGCAAGGCTATTCAGGTGGCTGAAACAAAAGCACAAATACCTATATAAAATGTAGAGTAAGGACCCCCACCACTCCACAGTGGGTTATTTATATACTGACAATGGTTTTGAAGGAAACTGTCAACGACACAGAATACAAGTTTCAATATCTCAATTAGCAGAGACTGCAGCGGGACAGCATGCTTATTCTCAAAATAGTTATTTACAGTATTTAAACTTTTTTAGGTAAGTGAAGAAATCTTTTTGTGCAAACTCCACATGTGTAATAATCAATACTAACAGCACTGGAAGCTTGCTTGTGCAATGTCACGTGAACTGTGGATATAAATCCAACAACATACATTTTAGTACTAAAATACATTTCTAATGGTTGCTATATGTATTTTATTTACCCTGTGCCAAAAATAAACAACTTTTCTCTGCTCTTGAATAACCTGCAGTGGTAAATGTTTGTGTTTTAAGCAATATGACCGATCTTCATAATTCTGTTTACCATAAGCTAGACAAAGCACTTTTTAGTTATTTATTTGTGTACTATAGAATTTTTCTAACAAACAGACTGCAGCACCATGTTGTTTTGAGCAAAGGTTAGATCTTAATAACAGAATAATACATACTGTGGTAGAATAACATATTGTAGATCTTAATAACACAATAATACATACTGTGGTAGAATAACATATTGTACAACTTTAGGTGTTCTTTTAAAGTTTTTAAATTCCAATTGTCTTTAAAAAATGTTAAAATTGGTATGCCTTCATTCAGCTTTGTCTTCATAAAACATAAAATGCCAAAGTTGAAATCATTCCATAAAAGGAAGTATTTTTTTGTGAATTACAATTTACAGTAGAGGTATTTCTCAATTTTAGTAAGCCTTCATTTTGCATGATGGCCTATACCGCGTGATATTAAGGTTACCATGGTATTTGTTTTGAGGGTTATCATACTGTGCATATTTTATACCGACCCATCTTTAGGTACTTACTTGACTTTGTTGTCACTGTCTGGGTACAGAGTGTGATTCAGAGTGTTGCTGGTTCCCAGGGGGATGAAACCAATGGGAATTTTACTGAAGGTGGCCTAAAAAATAAAAATAATAAAAATAAATAAATATTGCTGTGTGTAAAAGAAACATTGACTGGACCACAGATGTAGTTAAACAGGACAGGGCCTGTATATTTATTCATAAAAATCAAACAAAACAAAAGCCTAACTCCTCAAAGGAGTACGAACTAAACCGAGTACAGTCCCTGACTGACCATCGGGCAGCTAAGCTGCTTACCGATACAAAACTACAACACACCGTTGTTACACGGAAACACAGTACTTGCTTTACATGACTGCTTGGTGAATCTCCACAAAACTTCGCTTTATGCATATGTAAAGACCTTCTTCTTGTCACGGATTTGTGGCACAGAACAATTTATTGAACAAAACGTTATTTATCATAAAAGCAAACAAACAAACCAAATAAAAGCCACAGCTTAAAATTTGGTCACATGTTCAATTTGTGTAAATGTAGGACCTTTTTTGTGTCATTTTTAAAAGCCAGCAAAAAGTGCACATTTTGAATTTAAATGCTGCATATATAGACTGCATGTATGTTCCGGTTTATTTTGGCTTATTAATAAACCTATTTTTATGCAACTTGCATAATCGGAAAGAAAATGTCTCAGTGATGCTAAATCCACCACCTGCAAGCCACGACTACTGGTACAACATAAAATGATTAACTTGTTTTGAGGCGTGACGTGTTTCAAGGGCGTTTACCTTGCTTCTTATTGGTCAGTTTCATTCCAGTCACGTAACAAAAAAAAAACCCAAAAAACAGAAAGAGGTTTATTTTAGCGACGAGAAATTTTCTCAAAGCGACATCGCTCGTCTGGTGTGGATACTGACATTTGACTGCAGTGACTTCTAAATTATTCGCTCTTGTCCAGTGCGGATGCAGCTTTAGAGATCAGGTTAATAATGTGCTCTATAAAGCTTCCGTATTTTACTTAAGCATTTACAAGTCTTTCTAACAAAGCACCCATCCACCACGGCAGAATTGCCTGTGAACGGTTTGAAAGCATCACAGAAATGACAGTCGATGTCAAAGAGATCAGAAATTCAATTTAAACAAACAACTCACCGCATCTGCTCGTCGCAGCAGACCAGTGATCACCTAAAGGGACAGACAATGAAATAAGTGAGGAAGAAGAACCATCCTCTATGGATCCAATAAGATACATTTAGACATGGTCACATTACCTAAAATCACACATTCATCATTATATGTTTTACTGACGTTGGCAATACTTTAAAGTAACAGCCACGTACATCCCTATGAAAAGATAATGCTTCTTCATGGTATAAATACATGATACTGAGATGTAGGAGGATGCACCTTTTCATGGTATGTAAAATACATATATTCGACTGAAAAAGACAACCAATTCTTCACAAAAATAATTTATTTGAACAAATTTTCCATTATTTTTATTTTTTATTTTAGCTTTTCTCTTCACATATTTTTTAGAAAACAAAAGCACAAACATACAATGTTTGTCTGTATATATACCTCTTCATATTCAAGTTGCAGAGTAAAAAGACAAACAGAACTTCGTAAAAGAATATCTAGTGGTATAAAAAGTGTTGTTGACGTACAGATGAGTGTTTAAAATAATATAAAAAGTATGTTTTGCCTTCTGTTTTTGCCTTCTGTTTTTGTTTCTGTACTTAATTACGTCTTATTATTTTCAGTTGTTTTTTGATTGTTCTAATTGTCAATAGAAGGTTTGTGATGTAAAGATGATTAATCACCTGTGGAAAACTGAGTGTGTCAAAAAGGGGTGTTCCTCTGTATCAGGATACTCATGATTAAGACTCCATCAAAACGCGTTGAGATTTTGTTTGTGCTTTTTTGTTTTCTAAAAAATATGTGAAGAGAAAAGCTAAAATAAAAAATAAGAATGGAAATAAGTTGTTAAAATAAATTATTTTTGCGAATAATTGGTTGTCTTTCACTCAAATCAATGTATATGGGCCTGTTGGCAACCAAAACAAGCAGTCTTATTTTCTCAAATGTAAAATATATTTAAAATGTCCTTCAGTGAAAACAAAATCGGTGCTCAAATGAAACCAAACATGCATATAGTTTACAATCTGATGTAGATTAAGATCATATATTTTACAATCTGATGTAGATTAAGATCATATATTTTACAATCTGATGTAGATAAAGATCATATATTTTACAAGATTCATTTTGGTATATGAGCATTTGTTTCTAGAATTCTTGGAAGTACCAAGCCTCACAGAGCACCATAATATTTGAACTGTAAAATCGCATCAGACTATGCAAGAATGTGACATGCATGCAGCAACTTGGGGTGTAACGATACACTAATGTCACGATAAAATATGGATTACAATATGCAGGTTTGTGATACAATACATGTGAGGTCCCTGATGGGGTAACAAGTTCATATCATTTAAATGGACTATTTTGTTAAAAGACAAAAAATGAATGAGATAGGAAGAGTATGTATTTATACCCACTATAAAACAGACATATTTTTCATACAAGAACCGTTTGGTCCTGTATCACAAAAGAAACCTCTTACATACCTCTCATGATATATCATGTAAAGAAAGTGCACAATGAATCGTTACACCACTTGCAACAACAGGACGATATATAACATTAGGAAAAGCATTTTCGCTTTCAGGTATGTAATGATAATTTTTTTTTTTCTAAATGTAACAATTGGAATAAAAAGGATAAGAAATGGAACTTGGATGCATCAAAACCAGATCACTGATTTAAAATTTAAATACCAAGGTGATTCATAATATTGCTGTTTTTATTTGATGTCCTTGGTATAGCTCGGGTTCTATATGCTAAATAACGGTGGGTTTCATTTGGCTTTAACATAGACAACTACTGGAGCAGATCACACAAGGAAAGAATGAGGAGATTCAGGCAGGATGCGCTACCTCCTGCAGGGTCCCGTCACCTCCAGCCACAATGATAAGATCGGTCTGCTCCATCAGATCCAGCAGCTTCTTTGCCTGGCCTTCATAGTCTGTCTGTAACAGATGAATTAAAGTGGTTGTAGCTAACAAAATCATTTCATAACCCTTACCTGCCATGCACTTTCAGTCACCATATAGCTCTCAAATGTGCCGTTTTGAAAGAAACGCATGTTTAGCAAACAAGTCATTTCATTTTGAAACATCTGGTACTACATCAGGTTAAATAAAGCTCTCAGTTTGCTTCTCTTGCCTGGAAGCCTGTTACTGCTTTATTCCTATGTCATTCAAAGCCGCAATGTCTTCTGGGTCAAAACATCTTACTGGCTGCAAAGCATGTCAGTCATTTGGGGAAGCAGCTGGTTGGTTACTGACAGGAAACAATGTATGCTTGAGGTTTTACAGAAAAAAAAATCTCCATTTACCTTAACTAGTGTCACCTCTATGCCTGACAAATATAAGATGGGGGCTGCATTTTTCTCAAAAAGGGTGCTTGCTTTCCTGGTAAGAGAGAGACAGAAATTCCTGTAAAAACATGAGCTTCACTGGTATCCTTGCACTACCAGCCTTGTGGGACAGGCAGAAAAAGCTTGCTTCCACAGGCTTGTAAGTAAACTTAGTGCTTAGCTATACTGACCAGGTGAAACACAGACTGACCTGAGTGTAGCAGGGGCAGAGACATCTAAGGCTGTAAGCAGACAAGCTAGATTTCAATCATGTCTAACAGCAGCCTTGTCAGACTAACACCGAATCACAAAGACATATAGGAAACCCTTCAGTCCTTATTGGAAAACTGTGCCAGGAGGGACACGGTAGAAAATAAAAACAATACTGTATTTGTAACTAGTTCAGAACTTGTTCTACATGAAAGGTTCAATTGAATACACAGAGGGCTTCATTTGAAAGAAGTTTTCCATCAAACTAATTTGCTTTCCAACAGACCGATTTATTGTGGCAGTTTGTAAGCTCCTCAATAATAAACACTGAAAACGAATAACTTTCATGATGATCAGCTTACCTACTGCAGGCTGCGGGGTTGAGGATGACGGTGGCTTTTTTAAGCGGCACGTTCGCTGGGATCAGCTGCTGGCCAAATTTCTAAACAGAAAAACCCCCCAAAGTTAAGAAAAATGAAACATAATTGCCGATAGTCCAGAAAAAAGAAGGTGTATAAAAAAGTTACTCTGTAAGGCAATAAAGACAATAAACATAAACAACGTCAGGGTATTTAATGGGATATATAATTGAATGGTCTCCAATATGTAACCAATAAACTTAAGTAAATGTAAATATCTGGTTTATTAGTTTAGGCAATGATTACACTTTTGCTGCTGTTTCACAGACCCCCCGATTCGCACTAATCTTGGACAACTCATTGTCAATTTAGGTAAAGTAATCCAAGATTGGAGCTAATCAGGGTCTGTGAAACCAGTCTTAAACTCTTCTCCTTAACTTTCCATCTATTTAAAAATTAAACAAACAAACAAATAAACATCTTACCAAAGCTTCCTGGCATGCTGCCCGCCGCAATAAATTGTCACTGAAAACATAAACAAAGACACCTGTCAGTCTGTCAGCTTACAATTCTGAGGAGCAATACAACTATTTACAGTGAGTGCAGATTATTTTGCCAATCTTTGCTCACTCAGACCCCAGCAGTGTGGAGTAGTGGTTAGGGCTCAGGGCTCTGGACTCTTGACCAGAGGGTCGTGGGTTCAATCCCAGATGGGGGACACTGCTGCTATACCCTTGAGCAAAGTACTTTACCTAGATTGCTCCAGTAAAAACCCAACTGTATATATGGGTAATTGTATGTAAAATAATGTGACAATTGTAAGTCGCCCTGGATAAGGGCGTCTGCTAAGAAATAAATAATAATACTTAATAATATTAATATACACGTACTGTGTATAAGCAGCCACTAAATATAATCCTAACATAGCTAAGGAACCACTGCAATACACTTTTTTCAGAAATTACCAAGTACTATTGACTGCTGTTCAAAACATAATAAAATGATGATTATAATTATTGACTAATGCAAAATTATTAATCAATTACTATACCAGTGTTTTCCATAGAGCCAGTGCCCCCCGTAAGATACAACACAGACCCCGAACACAGACTTCTTCCAGTGATTCCTCAGGGTCTGCAGGATTTTCAGCACTCTTGCCATTGTTAGGGACGACACACTGATATATGATATATAATAATAAGTAAACGATATAACATTACACAGGGCTCACAGGCTGTCTTGCACTTTTGATCTCTGTCTGACTTTCTTCATTCACATGGGCAGCATGTGTAGGTAGAAAAGCAGTCGGGAAGGAAACATGGAATGACACACATTCAGTTCCCATCACAAACACAGAATCTTGAAATAGGAGGGTAATTTTGTCCTATATGGTTTTTTACTCGCCCAAAAATTATGTCTGTTTTTCTTCTTAAAAGGACACTTAACTGCTAGAGGAACAAAACTTGAGAAAAAGTGCACCTCCATTAGCGTTATATAAAACACCCATCGAGACTACATTTCCCAACAGGCAATGAGAATTTCCCTTTCCAAGCCTCTCACAGGACCTCGCCTGAAGGAAAAAAACATAGAGTAGTGAACAATGTTTGTGACCCCATGTAATTACAGCAATTAGGTATGCTTAGAATGAGCACAATCTCATAATTTATATAAACTGTAAACTTAAAGCGAAATGTCAGTGAGGTAATTGTTTTTAAAAAGGCGATTTATTTATTTTCTATCTAGGCACGCATGGGGCAACCGCGGTTTTCCACCGTGTTAGATTGCGAGGCTTAAATCAAAGATGGCAGCGCAGATGGCGGTAAATTCGGGTATGTGTTTTGAAATTATACTTTTTAATTCAAAAGGTCATAGTTATTTTATTTTACACTGATTCATTTATTCCGTTACTAGGTTATTTGAGTTGTTTTTTGGCGCGGTCCTTCCGTACCGGTGCATGAAACAACAGAATGTGGATCATTCCATCAGTGCATCATGGTGGGGGAGTATCGCGCAGAATTCATGTTGTTTTTGAAAGCTAAAAAAACAAAAATGTACTACCAACCGAAACGGTAATGTAAAAAAAAATAACCTACGAGTTAGTTGGTGTATGTGGGCTATTTGTGTGTCTTGTGTCAGAACAAGTCAGAATTCAAATTTGAACCACAGAATCAAACTGAAACTTTTTCTAATTCTCAGTTACTCGGTTTCGCTACATGTACAGTTTACGTAAACATGGTTAACTTAATGAACTCTGTCGATATATATATATATATATATATATATATATATATATATATATATATATATATATATATATATATAAATCTCGACAAAGTAACGACCCGGCAGTCTGTGCTAACTTAGACTGGAGTGGTCGCCTGCCCCGTGCTGCTCATACACTATCTCCGCGTCTGAACAGCAAAACAAGTCCTCCTAGTTTTTTTGTTGACCGATTCAAATAAGAGAACTCGAGCTGGCAGCAGTAAAAACGGCAGAAGGGTTTGGTTCTTGAGAAAGAGAGAGGGGAGAGCTAAAACAGTATTTAATCCAGCAGCACACTTAAAAGAGGGAAGTCATTAACCAGCGAGGTTTATTGTTTTGGAGGCGTGGGTCACGACTGACAGTGACTAAATAAATACCTGCAAATAATAAACCGTGAATTCGGGAACTGGAATCCCTGTCTCCGTCTTCATTGTCACAAAACATTACAATATATACACTAAATCCCAATGAAATAACATAGATCATACTGTGTTTCCCTAGGCCCGGGCACATGTCTTTTTAGATTTACATTTTTTGAATTTTAAATATCCATCCATCTAACCATCCCTAGTCATTTCATTATCACACAGCAGTATTCATGAGTCTTGCATACAACAAACTCTGAAAGTTTAATAGGAATGGCGGGCTACTTGCATGTTATCTGGTCGACTCAAATCTAAACTCTAGCTGAACCCTATTGTAATGAATTGCTTGCAGATAGGAGCTGTAGAAACTGTTCTTATTCAGACGTTTACTGATTTTGTGATTTTAAATATGTATGAAATATAAAACCCAGTCTAGACCAGGCGTTTTTTATGTGCTAAAGACTCAACTGGTTTGGATTAGAGTTTCCTTTAATACTCAAATCTGATGAATTTTGCAGTTGATTGGAAAAGAAGTGCGTTTTATAGTTGGTATGAAGACAAACTCACCATGTCTCATTTTTTTCTTTTAACAAAATAGACCATGATTAAATTATCATTTGATCTTATTACTATACAAGACATCCATCAGGACCCGTGTATCATGACACCTATTGTGTTGTGATCTGCATCGCGATACGTAGCATATCGTGACATTACACTCCTGATGTACATGCACGTACAAAGTATCATTGTTTTTCTGCATGTTAAAAATGTAAAGTGTTAACGTCACTGTTGCACTGACAGTGGTTGTAGGTCTAACTTGTGCTGTGTTTCCAGCTGCTAGTCTGTGGGGGCCATTCAAAGAGTTGTGGGACACAGTGATTAATGCCATCTGGGGGAGGCAGCCCGAAGCTGTGCATCTGCTGGACCTGATCTTAAAGAAGCACAAACCCGACTTCATCTCCCTCTTCAAGAACCCGGTATGACTGCCCCAGGGCAGGGACTAGGAGAGGGTTCAATTGAGGCATTTCCTTTTATTTTGATTTATCAGTACATGTGAACGGGTAATGTGAACCATAACAAACTTTCATACCATCTCTCATGCCAGGGTAAAGGGAACATTCCCCTTTGCATGTGTTTTTCCTGACTTAAACAACGTTGTTACATCACCTAGTGATGGAGGGCGTATAAATCATGATAAAAACTTACCGAAATGGGGATTGTAGTTATCCAGATTCTGCATTTCTTCATTTCGTCCATTGGATATGTAAAATATTGTATCTCAGAAGGAGTGGTTATACTACATTGTTGTTGCTTTATTAGTGTCAGGCTTTATAAATTAACAATGTCAGGTGCAGCAGTGTGTCTAAAACACCCAAGTACAGTCCCGCATGTATACTATACAAAGAAAATCAGTAAAAATGATTGAAAAACAAGGCACTGTAATACAATATTTGGCAATTTACAAAAAAAAAATTCCAAAAACAGTTCTTGCCGTGCTTTCTCAGTCTATGGGCCGGACCAAATCAAACCCTAATCACTCTTGCGAAAGAGTGTTTATGCGATAATATCGCATTTTCTTTATCCCGAAACCAAAAGTAGCCATTTACAATCCGCGAAAGGGGCGGAGAGACGTTTTGCAGGAGTAGGAGGGACCGCCGAAAGCAACATGAAAACAGCTGTTGACCAATCCCCAGCTGGTATTTGTGACATTTTGATGGGGCGGTAACATCCGAAAAGGCAGGCGAAAACAGCCAGGGCAGAAAAAAAATTAAATAAGTCTGTGCTGTACTACTGTTTCATTTTGAATATCGGTGAATGAATGCTATTACGTACAACTACTACTAGTAGTAATAATAATAAAAATATGTTTAATAATAATAATAATAATAATAATAATAATAATAATAATAATAAATAATAATAATCTGCTTTTATTTTTATTTTGTAAAATATTGAAAAATACAGATGCGAGTTTGAAAGAAAACACACACACACTTGGCAATTACCTTGCTTCCACGACATCTGCAGCATCGTGCTGCATTGTTCTGTCACTGTTCTGAAAGCGTGCCACATTGTTTTCATGATTTTTGTAAAAATCCATACTGTGCCCTGGCTTGTGTCCGCACCATGCAATGCCAGCATCCTCATACCCGACTGGCACGGTGCTGCCCAGACCCCTGTTGTGCACAAGGCTGTATAGTAACTGCACAAGAACGAAGATTTAAAAAAAAAAAAAAATAAATAAATAAAAAAGTCGGTCAACAAAAAAACTCTGCGAATATTATAAAATACAGAGATTTCACTTGGAATTTTTCTTGTGTTTTATTACCGTGAATGCATTCACGTCCTCGTTCGCTAAGTGCTAACTTTGATTTGGTCCGGCCCTATGCCAAAGTAATCAGACAGGTTTTTTTACACCGTGTTAACCCGAGACAGAAACAACAAGAAAGCAGCACGCCAGAGGTACATCGATTTATTAGAGGTATCGTCTTACAGGATCGGATATGACGGCTTCTAATGTATTTTAATACAAACATATTTGCATGCGTTAGATTCAGGTAGTCGGTTATATTTTCACTTCTATATTAAGGTAATGTAACAGATACACTAATTGCAACATGTAACAGTGCAATGGCTTATGGCAAGCTATATTGAATGGTTTGTCATGCAGCCCAAGAGCAGCGAGCAGAAGGAAAAGGTGAGGAAGGCGAGTACAGATGGCATTTCCGTCCAGGGCCACCAGGGGACCCGACTCCTCCCTGAGCAGCTCCTCTCCGAGGCCTTCATCCTGAGCGACCTCTTCAACATCGGAGAGCTGGCCGCGCTGGAGCTGCTGCTGGCAGGTAATGGGGGCGGGCAGGGTGGGGTTATATTTACCAGATCACCAGGTAATTTATCCCTGGCCATATTGCATAACAGTAAATGGATCTAATTTCACTCTTCATACTGCAGACCGTTTGTTTTTCATACAAGACACTTGTTAATCTTTAAAGCCAAAAAAAGTAAGTCTTGTTTATTATTTAGAACTGTAGTATATACCAAGTAAAGCAAAATAAGTCATCAATGTTATGAAATTCACACTAGCATTTGTCTTTCTCTACTGGCTTGTTAATGCCACGGTATTCTGTGACACAATCGTAGCTCTAAGGTTAGTTTCTAATTATAATTATTATTATTTTTTTTTTTATTAAATGTTCCACAGTAAGGAAAAATCATCACCTAAATAAAAAAAATAAATAAATACTTGCTATTGTTAGTTTTATAAAATGGTGTATATATTGAACTTGAGTTTTCCCTACTTCCTTCCTCCCTTTCTCTTCTCATTTTGACCCCACTCTGTTTGTGCTATTGCCCTCTTCAGGAGAGCACCAGCAGCCTCATTTCCCTGGCCTCACTCGCGGTCTGGTTGCTGTCCTGCTCTACTGGGATGGGAAGAGATGCATTGCTAACTCACTGCGATCCCTGATCCAGTCTCGCCGCGGCAAGACCTTCACCCTGGAGCTCAGGTTACCACCCCTCCCTGCTTTTTACTGCACTTTACCTTTTTGTTTGGATGCACTCCTTTTTGTTTGGGCAGGGATAAATATTCAGCTATTCAGACAGTCAGTACTTGACAAATATTTGAATGCAACAACCATTTTAGTAGGGCTGAGCAGATACTTGAAAAACCAGTTCCCTTTAACATGTTTTACATTATTTAGCGTTAATTACATGGAATCAAAAGTTAATTACACAGCACAGTTCACAGTTTGAACTTGTCTAATTATTTCGTACCAATCAGTAACCATCTAACAGTGTGATTTCGTACAGAACCTGTCGTGAACAAACTAAAACCACTCAGATTTTCTGAGATTTTGTGTCATCTTTTTTTTTTTTTTGTTTGATATAAAATAATTTTGATTTCAATTCAGATTTTAACGGATGCAGGCTGTAGTTAACACTGAGCGATCTTATCCCTGCGTTTAGTTCATTCTGATTGGTTTAAAAAAGACAATACTCTTCTAGGGGTTCGGGGAGTCGTGCACACAGCCACATTTAACTGATACACAGTAGAACCGCAGCGCCTCTTTTTTCATAAACAGCTGATCCAAAAAAATAATTATTGTGTGATTGACAGCAAATGCCACCATTCAGTTTCATGGTAAAATCACTGCCATTCGTTCAGACTTTGTTGAGCTGACCCACTCAATTTAACCATCCCGTTTTCAGTAAACACTCTACGTGGGCTGCTGAGAGACACACATCAAGCACGATTTAAATTCCTGAGTTGTTAGTTTTCATTTTGATTATCTGTTTATTTATGGTACTGTACATGCATAATTATTAGATTACAGTTCAGTTACACATTTTTCTGTCATTCGATCATTATTCTTGTATTTTCAACCACTTTTGGTGACCCCGTTTGTTTGAAAATAGAATGTTTTGTGTTTGTACCTGTCATTATTGCTTGGTTATTTAAACTAAAGAGGGGTCTTAAACAGAGTGAAATATCTTTCAAGATTTAGCAATGATGGAATGAATGCTCAGCCCAGGTTTGTGTTTGCCTGCAGTGCGGAGCTGGTGTCAATAACGACCCGGTTCACAGACGACCTGATGAATCAAGGACTGACCCGGAAGATTCTGACTCTGGTGTCTGAGATCAGTGTCACCGCTGAGTTTGAGAAACTCCAGAAAGCAAGAGGGCTGGGCAATGAGAAGCACAGGAAGGAGGCGAGTCTCTACAAATCTCAGCAAAATACCTAACCCATCATTCTTTATTTGAGAACCTGTAACCATGTGGCCTGCTGAAACTGTATATTACTTGACAGTTCCTTTTTAGTGACTCTATACAAATGGGAATGAAAGTTTCTAAACATCTGGATTGGTTAAAATTTGAAAATAACATCTGTGTGTTGTCTAAATTTACTATTGATTAGTTACCAAAGTAATAGTATTAATGCTTTCATGTGGTGTAGCCAGCACTGAGAAATCTTCTTTGCATTTCCTAATAATTGCTTGCATTTCAACTGCACAAATGGTTATGCTCATATCTATTAATAACCTGTAGATCTTTGGGGTTTCAGTAAAACTCTTTGTTTTAATAATTTGCAACTGTGTACATTTGTTTTACTTCCATCATTTAGCAAAAGTAGTGTATTCCTTTGAATTTAATATGCCCTCAATTTAAAACACAGACCAAATTTCCCACCCTCAATTTGAGGAAAAAATAAAACATCAAATAAATATGCATATACAAAGATACAACCTCAATTACGCATATGGAAACAGTTTGCGGCCATCTGCTATCACACAGAGCATTACAGTTATGTGCTGCTTCTCATTTCCAGTCGTGATTACTCACATCTGATTTTCTCCCAATTTGTGAACTGTGGTATTGCTTGGCATGTCGAAAATTATGGGGGTCTGATAAGCATTTCCAGTCTGTCCAAGCTGGTACTGTTAGAATTGAGCCTAATAACGAAACACTGAAATCGTAAAAGTTTCTCTTCGAATTCCTCAGGAAGCTAATGACGCTTCTTTGAAATGGCTGTCTGTTTGTCATGGATGAATCGAGATTGGGCAGTAATGTTTTGGTTTGTCTTTTCTCAGCAGTAAGTTACGTTGCTGTTTGTGTAGTCACCACTATACTGTACTCGTTTTAAGCTATTTTTGAGAAGAAAAAAATGGTTTAAAAAGTGCGTCTTAAATTCAAAAGAATGCTGTATACAAGGCAAGGCATTTTAAGCCTGCCAATCTTTCATAGAAACAGAAATCCAAACCTAATACTGATGAACCTGTCCTCCCTCCCCTCAGATCTCTGATTTGATTAAAGAGAGCCGGCAGTCCCTGGCGGAATGCCTCTTTTCCTGGACCTGCCAGTCCCCTCTTAGTAAGGACGACACGCTGTCTCTGATTGGCTACCTGGAGAATGTGACGGCCGAAGCAGACGGCTCATTGGACGGTGTGAATCTGGCCCTGGTCATGGCTCTGCTCTATTGTTTGGATGTCAGTTTCCTGGAGCAAGGCACTGAAGACAGAGAAGGTACGCCCTCCCTTATCATAGTTTACCTATCTATAATAGAACAACCATCAGTAAAATTGTTTCTTGGGTTTACCTTTTTCTGTCAGGCAGGCAGTAAATTAATTCTAGAAAACTACTTGTCCAATTGAGATGAAATTTGTTAGAGAGCAGAAGTTATAGATTGTATTATAATCTGGGGGTGTCTGGAGGCTGTCTGTCTTGTCTGTATGTATGTCACACTAACTCTACATTATAACAGATAATGATAGAGAACCACTTGCCCAATTCTGATGGAACTTGCCAAGGACCTACTTTAGCACTTATTAGGAGTTTCAGAGTCTTGGGTATGTAAGAAGGCAACCTGTCTCTTTGTATGTTTTTACATATATCTAGAGAAGCCCTTATGAAATAGGCAGGGGTGTGCAATTCATATCGCCTGACGCCCGGGACAACAACATTTGTGTGAGGGACAACAAGTTTTGTCGTTATACTTTTCCCGTCTGACAAGTAGTTTTTCTATATTTATTTTTCCAATATTCATTGTGTTACAAAACACTCTGGGTATATTTCTAGAGAGCTACACAAGTTTCTGAAAACTGAATTGCGGAAGTCTAGCACCTACACAACATTTTTTAAAGGTGTTTACGTCCCACCCCTATTACTTCTCTAGCTGTGGGGAAAAAGCAAATCTTCTATTGGTTACAAAGATACCCAGAAATGACTGCCCTTAGCCTCTGGCAAGGCATAGACTAATCTTTAAACTTAAGGTATTATTTATGTTTTTTGTAAATTAGCAAAAAAAGTGATACTGCTTTCTTAATAAATGAACCTGACATTTAAATGCAGCAATCTAGTAAAGTTTAAAAAAAAAAAACAAAAAAAAAAAACCTACCACAGTCGCTAAGGTATTAGCGGATTAGAAACTTCGTGGTCAAGTATGTTCTTGTTGGGATGTTTAAAAACAGTTTAGAAGCATATCAAGACCAACTTTTCCTTGAAAAAAATATACTGTTTTTTTCTTTCGATTTTAATGTTGCTAACCTAGTTTGCCATTTGTCATATTTACATAATATGTATTTTTATTTTAAATGATATATGAAAAAAATATATATATAATTATTATTTTTTTTACTAGATTTGAATAGAAGCGATATTAGTTATTTATTGGACATGCACAATCCATCGATTTGTGAAACTATTAAAACATGAAGATTGACAAATATGTTTATAATGATTAAATGCTTTTATGTGAGATTTCTGTAGACTATTATTTTTAAATAAAATACAGACAGTAAATCTCATGGCAGTGTGTTTGTGTGTATTCATTCATTCATGTATGTATGTATTTATTTATTTTTCAGTGAGAGTAGTGCAGGGAAAGATTGTTGCCCTCCCTCCCAAAAAAAAAAAAACCATCAGGGTGTGAAACCAGGATCACCTGCTGCAGCAGTGTTCCAGTTAGCCATCATGGGACAAGATGATAGATATGAAAAATAACTGTAAAATGTTGTACACTGTTTAAAAAAATATAATAAAAAAATGTATATCATGTATATGATGGAAAAACAGTAAAAAATCCAGAGAGATTGACTTGACAGGTTATACACGAGTCCTTTTAAAAATCTGGGGTTCAGCAGTTACAAAACTGAAAGAACATCAAGAAAAATCAGAATTCCACAAAGCAGCAGTGGGAATGATTTCGTATCTGTGATGCAACAAACTAAACACCTGTACATCAGGAGTTTAATTCAACTTATTGAGAGTGGGAACAAAAAAACAGACAGAAGCTATTTTTATATTTGAATAAGTTTTGCTTATTATAGTTGTACTCTTAATATGTTAAATTTACTAGCAAATGTGCTCCAAACTGCACTGAATGGAACTTTTCCTTAAAGTATGTTATACATTTGTTGAGGTGAGGTGGGGTCACATAGTTTTATGTATCTTGAAGAATTTAGTGAACCAGTCAAGCTACAAGGCTAGATCTGCCCCTGTTAAACACTAATTGATTGTTTGTGTTCACTGTTAAATAATACTTTTTTGTCTGTTTTGTGAGATGGGCAGGGGAAAAGTAGATTTTTCTAGCATTTTGTCCCTTGGACAAGAAGTTCTTTGAAAAAATTGCACACCCCTGAATTGGGATCAAACTTGGTCTGGACCTGCTTTAGCACAAGCTAATGAGAGGGTGTCAGAATATGGGTGTATACTGAGGCATCTCCATTTGTCTGCATGTAAAACTTACATGTTACTTTTAATTTAGCTTTTTTTATATTGCAGTTCCTCTTAAGACAATTGCTATTGTACTCATTCAGAAATCCTGTCTAATTGCTCATTTTGTGTTCCACTTTAACAGAAAGGTGGTGTAGTGGATTTTGTATTAACAGATCCTGTCTCTGTCCCTCCCTCTCTCTTTCTCTCTCAGACCTCATCCAAGCCCTGCCCTTGCTGACCGAGAAGTCGTATGTTGCTGCCATTCACAACCGGCTCCTGGATCCTCGGCCCTGGAAGCTGCCGGGCCTGCAGGCTGTGGTGAGGTTGGCTTGGGCCCTGGCTCTGCGCGCTCTCTCCCAGCTCCCACAGGGCTCAGGTATGAAGCACACCTTCAATCCAGTTTAGCAGCATCCACAGTCTTGTTCTCAAATGCTTTGTTGAAAATGCAGCTACAGTACCGGTCTGATGTCTGCTCTGTTGTTTTTTTTGTTTTTTACTACTTCTACCTTGATTCCAGTAAGTCTAACACATAGCAGTTCAATAGTACAGCTAGTGCATCTGAAAATAAGTTTGTTATATCTATAGCACAAATTGACACCACTTGGCATATGAATAAAAAAGCAGGCATGATATAAGACTTGGAAGGCGTGAACTTGGCATCTGTCACGCCTGTAATGTATTGAATGTTCTTGGTCCGATCAGTGTAAGAACTCTTCTCATTCTCAGAATAATGCTTGTGTTCCCCTCTCAGCACTGGTGGAGTTCACTGAAGGAGATGAAGCCCTGGCAGATGCTGCAATCACCCACAATGCCTTTCTGTTCCTGACGGAGGCGATGTTGGGCTCGGAAGGCTTTGGGCAGGAGGAGTTCTACACACGGCGGATCCACTCGCTCCTCACAGACTTTCTGGCACTCATGCCCATGAAGGTGAGGTACTCCCTACTGGGTGCCAGGAAATCCTGGGTTAAATTACCAACCCACACAGTGATTTAAGAGTTCAAGGGTTCTTGTATAAGTCAAGGAAAATGAGGGTAGAGATTTTCCACAGCTAAAAAGTTAAATTGATACTTTGTCATGTGCATTTTCCTAATACTTAATTTCTTACATTTTATGTGTGTTCTGTATGGTTCCCCATTGTTTTCGCATAGATCATTATTTGCCATGATTACAAACTTTTCCAGGAAAAAATGCTACTGAAAAGACAACTCAAGGCTGATTGTAACTAGGGAAAACATATTCATATTATACTGATAGATGAAGCATTGTGCACTGAAGCCTCACTTCCCACAATCAGCCTTTATTTATTTAAATTTTTTCATTGGATTGCAATTGACGAGGACTCTGCATGTAAAAAAAAAAAAAGCCAATCCTGCTGCACTACCTTTTCTAGAACTACAATATTTAGTTGCATGTGAGCAGGTTTTTTTTCTAAAAAAACCAGCAAAGGTCATCCTGGGGCACTGATCCACTCCGCATCAGTAAGGTCACACACTCGGTCATTGTGATCTACGTCTTCATGATGCTGATGGCTCCAATTCTGCCCCTGTATGTCACTGGCATACCTGTTCTGCGTGAGTGTCTGACTGATTCCTTCAATTCGGATCGGTGTCGCAGGTGAAGCAGTTGAGGAATCGGGCAGAGGAGGATGCCAGGCTGGTGCATATGAGCATGCAGATGGGCAGTGAGCCGCCGGCAGCCTTGCGCAGAGACCTGGAGCAGCTCATGATACTGGTGAGTGCTTCCTCTGATTTGTATTTATTAGCTGTTCTGTGGAAGGTTGCATCACCAAAGTAGAATAGGAATGCGTTAGAATTGTTGCAGTGCATTCTAATAAGAGACTTCTGACACAGTTCTGTTGTATCAGAGCACCCAGTGCACTATGAAATTAGAATTTATTCACCAAAAGGTGCAGTGCTAGTATATTACTATTACTCATTTAAATCTTTCAACACAGCAGACCTCTCTAGCAGCATTGGAACGATAACTCAAAACAGCAAGCCAGTAAATTAATCGAATATACTAATATGTACATTTGTGCCTTTTTATTTTATTTTATTTTTTCTGTAGAAGACACTAAAAGCTATTTCATTAGTTATGCTAGGGTGATCTTTCTTCACTTCCTGCTGAATTAAATAATTGAATCTATTGTATGAAAGGCACTGTTCAAATGTAATTTTTATTGTAATGTAGGGCATCTGAAAATAATTCACAAATGTATCCAGTTATCAAAAGAAACAATGTTCATACTGTTTTCATAATGCTTTCCACACAAATATTATGTTACCTTAAAAGCAGCAATTGTTGCTGACATAGCTTTTCATTGATGCAAGCAACATAATTTCAAAAGCAATCCCCCAACCAGATATTTGAGATTCAAATTCAATTTAAAGTCCATATGATTTGTGCAATACATTTTTTTACATCATTTTAGAAGGATGGTAAAAAACTGAAAGGGTTTTATTGAGCCTGTCTGTCCCTATGTCAACGTTTTTACATGCATCTACAAAAATACTTCTTCAATGGTGAAGAAACCTGGTTTGGACATGCTTTACTACATGTTATTGAGAGCAATAAAGTGTAGGGGGGGTATTCGGAGGCAGCTGTTTGTCTTTGTCAAACTAACAGTTTTACATGCACACAGTGGGTGAAGGGTTTGATGATATTACATGTTACTGATATTTGTGTATTGTTTCATCCATAACTAAAGAACAAATGACAAAAAGATCTGCAAAGTCATATAACTTTATATATTGATTTCACTGTAAGATTATTCAGTATTTATTATGTTTATTTTTTTGCGTTTGCCCCCAGATTGGAGCGTTCTATGGGAAGGACCCCTTCAATCTGGAGTTGGCACTGGAGTACTGGTGCCCCTCAGAGTCTGTGCATCACAGTTCCACCATCACAGGGTCCTACCTGGGGGTGACCCACCAACGGCCCCCTCACAAACAGGTCTGGATCTCCACAGCACGCCTGCTCTGTCTGTAGCTCTCCTGTCTCTTATGTACAACCCAGTGCTGGAAGCATTGATGCACCATTTATTAGTGTAATGTCATAGGAAATGGTGACCGTTGTCTCAGCATTTTGTTCTGATATCCAACCATTTCGAATCTCAGAGCAATTAAATGTTTCTGATTAAACAGGTAGGATTGAAGTCACTGATGTTGTGAATTGAGAAGACATTTTAACAGGTAGACCTGAAACGAAAATAATGGTAAATTTATTTAACCCTTAGCGGTCCATTTATTCAGCGCATCTCAGGCGTGTCCGGTCCAATTTATTTTCACATGCGCAGTTTATTTTAGACACGCTGTTTTAAAAGTGTTTTTTTCACAGTAAAACAGGTTTAAAAGGCACTGCATATCAACAGGACACTCAGTACTGCATCTCCAGCCCCGCCCCACCCCTTGTTCACTGTATTTTTCACATACCTCTACATAGTAGTGCATACCGATAAATCATCTCCTGATCACTCATTTTATCACCAAACTCCTCAATAATGCGATCCAAGTCATTATTTTATTACTATAACATCTAAAAAAAGCTCTTTAAATGTCTGATATTGTTTGAGCGCTGGATGCAGAAACAGCTATCTTGTTTGTTTATGTCCGTGTTATCTATGTGGTGTCGGGGCTATCTGTATTCATGAGATACGCCCCCTTTTTTTTTGGCTTCTCTCGGCTCCTATCGGTCTCACTTGGCCATTGAATGGTTTTCTCAGCTTTTCCGGAGAAAAACGACTAGAGACCTGTTTTTTACATCTTTTTGATGGTGTCAGACAGGGTCCGACATTGGACCGGAAAGGGAAAATTGCAATGTCAGACCAGGTCCGACATAGAACCACAAAGGGTTAAAACAATCGCGATTTGTGTTGAAAAGATATTGCAGGAATGCATACAACAAAGCAGAGAGCTAGGGAAAATTGTTTTAAACCACACAGCCTGTTCAGTAATACATTCATATTATTATATTAAACAAGCTGAAAGCTTATGCCTGACTATTCTTCAGTGTGCTTTATGAAGGTTGTTTTGTTATAGGTGGTCTTGTCTAAGTTTGTCAGGCAGATGGGGGACCTGCTGCCCTCCACACTGTACATTCCCTATCTGAGTATGCTGAAAGGGCTGGCCAACGGGCCCCAGTGTGCCCACTACTGCTTCAGTCTGCTCAAAGTCAACGGAGCACCGCACGGTAAGGACCCACCACCACCCAGGAGCGCAATCCAAGAGAAACATCATTGAGATACTGCAGGGATGGACTTATATTGCATAGCAGTTTCCCCCATTCCAGGTTTTAAAATGAGCCTGATTTAGCCACAGTCTATAGGTAACAAGCTCAGGTGTGTCTTCTTAAATTCCCAGTAAAACTAGGAATGGATCAAACTGCTATGCAATGGGAGTCTTATTTCTATCCCTGTGAGCCATTACTCTTGTCCTGAGATTTCATTTCTGTTTAGTAGAGAATATCCAAGCGTCTGGAGGCAGCCCCGTGTCCTGGGAGCACTTCTTCCACTCTCTGATGCTTTACCATGAGAGTCTGCGACGAGACATGCCTAGCGTGGACATCTCTCAGTACCGTCACCCGTCACTGAGAGGCATCACACAGAGGGAGCAGGACGGGCTCGTCTCCTTCCTGCAGCTCACTACCACCATCATCAAGTGGGTACGTAGTCACACAGGAGGAGAGAAAGGAGACGCAGTCCCAGGGAAAGCAAAGAAGGACCAGCAGGGAATTACATTTATCGGATGGGGAGTTTTTAGTTTGCCTGAGAATGGAATTCATTTATACAGTAAGCTTCAAACTGTATTTTTTCTGTTCCCCAACCTTTTATGTTATTTGCAGTCAACCTGAGTGGTTTTTATGGCAATTACTCAATGAGTTTTTTTGATTGCTTTGACTATGTGTTCGAGCCTGCTCTTAAGTTCTGGCTACCTGCCATAGACATATACAGTAATCCGCTGCGCATCCGCCCGTCACATATCCGCCCCAACCGTTTATCCGCCATGATCAAGCTCTTCAGCAACGTCACCCTAGTGTACGGCGCTAATGCAAAATGGCTACAGGATAGCGAAAGCAAGTTGTGCTTACAATTGAATGTTGTTGTTTTTTTCATAAGCCTATGCATTTTGCCACTATGTAAATTACCTGACACTAATATAAGTGTTTACAGCCCTGTGCATGAAGAGGGTTTTTTGTGTAAATGTACATTGTAAATGGTACATATTGTAATTAATTAATGAAGTACCTGATGCTCCTGGGAGAGCCTGCCTGCTGTGTGTGATTACCAGGTGTGGAATCTAATCAGCAGGTAGGTGTTTTCCCAGTTTGGATCCCGAACAGTGAGTAAGCAAGTCGAAACCGCTGACAGCCCGGCGAGATCGTTTATTATTGAATAGAGAAGATTAGTTCAGAGATTGTAAATCCCACCAAAGTTTTTGTACACTGTGTTGTATGTGCTCCATGCGCTAGCATTGCTGGTGGTGTCACGTGAGCTGTTCAGTGTGTTGATATGTAAATAAATCCTGTTCGCCTGCGGGGGGCGTATCAACTTCAACCTCCGTCTCGATCTCCTGCCTGTCACTCAGTAGTGAATGCACGCACCCACATGGCAGACGGCTACTCTGTCACAAGCATTAATACCCTGTATCTTTCTAATCAGTGGATTTAGGGGAGCTCCCTAATAGAAGATTAATCTCAAAACAGTAATTGTGTGAATATAGTAATTGTTACAGCTGTGTATAATGGTATTTAAAACAGGATTCATTTATCCGACTTTTTACATATCTGCCCTTACTCTGGTCCCACTGCAGTCGGATATGCGACAGACTACTGTATAATGTAGGCTAGTATGTTTCTTTATATTAGTAAGCGCCATTACCCTACAGGGTGCAGCTGTGTAATGCCAGAAAACATTTTTTAATCTAAAGTGGCAGGTGGTGCTGGCTTCTACTTATAGGCAGTTTGGCTGATGTAGCCTACATTACAGCTATCTATGGCAGGCAACTGGAACTGAGAAGCAGCTCCTAAAAGAAACAGTATGTGGACAGTAAAAAATAACATAAGAAATTTAAATTCTGAAGCTACTTACTCTTTTAGGGAAAATAAAAGCTTCTTATTGGTAGAGATTAGTTATTTTGACTTGAGTTTGTGCTTGCGGAGGAGAGAGAGTGACAGAATGGGGAGGGGATAAGGCTGAGGTATTGTTGCGTTTGTCTATTTCCAGAGTGAGAACGCCCGCCTGGCGCTGTGTGAGCATCCCCAGTGGACCCCTGTGGTTGTGATGTTGGGTCTTCTGCAGTGCAGTATCCCACCGGTTCTGAAGTCCGAACTCTTGGAGAGTCTGTCTGCCTTCGGAAAATCTCCAGAGATTGCGTCCTCTTTGTGGCAGTCTTTGGAGTACACACAGGTATGTCATACACAGCTCCCTGGCTTTACATGTATGTGTCTGTTTACCCTTTGGTGGGAACTTCCACACTGTTTACCCTTTGGTGGGAACTTCCACAGTGTACTGTATGCATTTACTTAATACAACTAGATATGAGAAATGTAATTCATTCCATGCTATGTGTGATCACTCATTTACGCTGTTGTCTCAGAACTCTGTATACAGCTATTTATGGGACAGGTCCCCAGGAGTTCAAATGCAGGCTCATGAGACAGATACAAATTTAGGGCATGAATAATTTAAGGTGTTTGCAAATATGACATGTGGATCTTTTAACTGTTGCCAATCTTAATTTTGGCCATTTTTGAAAAAATATCAGATGAAAGTGAAATGCAATCTCCTAAAAAATAATAAACGTGAACATAATCGTACTGCCTGCTGTATAGTGTGTAAAATGTAGGCAACATAATGGATGGTCATGAATATATAATGCAATTTTAATTAGATAATTAACTTCAAATTCAGTTTTAAACATATTTTTTATTGAGATACTTTTTCCATGTTAAGCATGTCATATGTTGTTGTCCTTGACATTTAATCTGATTATGACATATTTCAAATCGTATATCGTCATTTAGACACAATAGAGACCAAATCATATCAGATATTGTCTTCACATTAGGTACTGGAGTTTGCTTATAGGTATCAGTCACGACAGATATTACAGTTCCAAATTAGATCCCAAATTTGCTTTTTCTCTTCACAGATCCTGCAGACAGTCCGAGCCCCAGGACAGAGGCAGGCTGCAGGGATTGAAGTAAGACTTTTAGAGTTTCACCGGTCCTCTTTGAATGCAGCTTCCAAACCCCACTACACACTGTTATCCTGGCTCACTGCACAGCTTCCAAACCCCACTACACACTGTTATCCTGGCTCTCTGCACAGCTTCCAAACCCCACTACACACTGTTATCCTGGCTCTCTGCACAGCTTCCAAACCCCACTACACACTGTTATCCTGGCTCTCTGCACAGCTTCCAAACCCCACTACACACTGTTAGCCTCGCTGTGAGCACAGCGTTCCAAACCCTACTACACACTGTTAGCCTGGCTTTCTGAAATACATTTTTATTTTCTGGGTTACAAAGTAGTTTTGAGGAAACATTTCTGCTTCTCTCCAAACAGTGGTGCAATACTCCAGAGAAAGTAAGCCTTTTTCATTCCGGTCTGAGATGTTGAAAACATCACCACTTATTTTGGTAATAGGTCACAAATGAAGGCCTTTACAGTTGTTAAGGCAGCGAAAGTGACAATTCTGGGTTGTACTTGACTACAAGTTCATAAAGTAACTAAAGATGCCATCATTAATCAATTTTATAGATTTTTGATATTCATGGCTTTTCCTTTGCTATCCTAAAATTTCCTTTTTTATTTTTTTGTATTTATCAATCCCTGGTGGCCACTTTGGAGACTCGCATAGTTAGCTGCACAGAAACACTTTTCTTGTTAGTTTTCTAAATTTTGTTTTCTTCTTCTTTAGCTAAAGTTTGCAGCTAATTAATTAGGATGCTGGTTGTGTAAGATTTCAGTATGTATTTGTAAGTTTGGCAGGATCCTGTCCCTCATTTGCTGTTCCCTCTCCTCAGGTGGAGCTGAATGAGATTGAGTCTCGTTGTGAGGAGTACCCGCTGACCCGCTCCTTCTGCCACCTGATCAGCACGCTGGTGGAGAGCTCCTTCCCTACAAACCTGGGGGCAGGGCTCAGGCCTCCCGGGTTCGAACCTTACCTCCAGTTCCTCCGCGACGCTGTCTTTCTGCCTTTCCCTACCCGGGCCTACCGCCGTGCAGAGGAGAAGGTAAGGTACCAAAAAGAGCTACCCGGTAACACTTAAGCAAGCGAGAAGGCATGTGTTGAACTGAGTTGAGCTCGAGTGCGTTGAGAGGCAAGAGGCGAGGCGAAGTGTCCTCAACCACCTCCGGAGTGGGTTGTGTCAGAGCCACCCTCGCCTTTGTGTTATTGCACTTATAAAAGGGCTCATTAATATTTTAAAACTGATTTTTCCCGATTTGGAATCAAATTAAATGAGAACCATTGGTTGTGCTATTTTAACCATATGGCATTGGAATGTTAGCTGTCAGTCAGAATGCAGGAAATGTACATACCATTGTATACAAATTAGCTTCTAAATGCATTTTCAGATTTTATTTTTTTTACTGTTCCTTTGCCTTTTTGTGATGTTTGCAATCCTCGTAAGTGGTTCTGATTGCAAAAACTCAAATATTGTATTTCATTTTTTCTTTTTGATATAATCTATATTATGGTGCTGTTACCTGGGTTCTGGTTGCTTGCCGTAGACAATATAGTATAAATGGGAGTATCTGTTGCTAACATTGCATGCGTTCCTGTCTGTTTCAGTGGGAGGTAGCTGAGGCTGTACTGGACGTGTTTCACAAGCTACTGAAGGACTACGAGCCCCAGCCCAGTGATTTTGTGGAGGAGATGGTGGAGCTGCAGGGTAAGGATTTGTCTTCACCCTTCTAACCCAGCTCTACCGTTTTGTCTATGTAAAATACTTAGAGTTTCCCATGCTGAGAATTGTTGTCACATGTTTTCTTACCAATGTGATTTCCACAAAATATGTTGTGGAGTTTGGGAGGAAGGTGCTACCAAACTTCAGCACAACATAATAAAAATAAACACTAATAATATTAATACTCACGGACAGCTTGCAAATAAACATGATTGAACATTAACATGTGCCTGATACAGTTGTTTTGTAAATTAAATTTTCTGGCTGTTGTGGACGGTGGGTTTTGTCCTGGGCTGGAGTGGTGAAGAGACCTGAAAAAATGGAAAAAAATAAGTTATTTGTTTAGGTTAAAAACAAGTTGTTTTTGGAATAAGGTGCACGTTTATTTAGAGATTAATAAGCAAATATCCCTGTAAAGGAGAGAAAGGGTTTTGTTATTGAAAGGAAATTCTTACTTCCAGTATAGCTAATGAGTATTGCTAGAGCGCATAGTGTGGGCATGTTAGCGAGGACGCTCATGCACATACATAGAAGGCTGAAATAGAAGGGGACGCGCCCAAGGGTAGTATATGGATTGGGGAAATTACTGCATAGAGATGTTGTGAAGTAATAATCATATTAAAAGGCATGATAATTGTATTCATATTAATGGGGTATTTTATCAGTAATGCAGAGATGCATTCACAACAGCTGTAACTTCACAACAGCAAGGCTTTCTTGGTTTCTTAGAGCTTTTTAATTGTAAAATAATAATAAATAATAATAATAAATGTGCGCCTAAATCTACGCTCGACAGTTAGTCCTTTCGTTTGCCCTCCACTTTTTAACAAAGTTAATATTGGATTTTTCGAGAATTTTGGACAATTTTAAAAAATCTTCGGCAGAGATCTGAAACTTGGTTCACATACTCCACTCATGGCCTAGATTTATGTTTGCTCAAGAGAAGTCGATCAGTCACATCGTTTGGCGTCCATATTGGATTTGTCAAAAATATTCAAACATCGTCTTCTCTGAAACTGTTATGCCAATTGAAGCCAAACTTTGCATACATAGCCTTGGCAAGGTTGTCTGTCAAGTTTGTGCAAAGCAACTCGCTACATAAAAAAACATGGCAGCCACGAGCCAATCAAATTTCAGCTATGGTGAAATTGCACATATTACCTTACTAAAGCTCAAATGCAAAACTTGTTTAGAACTCCTTTGAGAGTTTAGACAGTCATAGTTACTATAGAATACACAAATTAATCCATGTATGCTCTATTCAAAAATTGACCTCTCCTTAAGGTCAAATGCAAAACTAGCTTATAACTCCTTACAGAGTGCAGTTAGGGTCAAAGTTACTATGGAACACAGATAGGAACAAGAATGCCTTGGAAGCCATCAAGTTATTTGTAACTTCTAGTTATTATTATTATTATTATTATTATTATTATTATTATTATTATTATTACAGAAAATATTGGATGTGCTATGCTAAAAAAAAAAAAAAATCTTGTAGCACAGTAATAATAATAACAACAACGTGTTGGACCTGGGGCACTTCTTAATATACAAAGTGTTTAAAACAGCAGTCGCTGTATTAAAATTAAAACTTCACCGGTTACACATTCAGTGAGGTTAAATACTCACAAGTTGATTGCATTTGTTCAGCAATTGATACCCATGCGTTCTCCTTTTTCATCTGTTCTTTATAATCAACTCTATCGACTGCATATACGCAGGGATAAACACTGAGCAGCTTCTCGATAAACAACAGGTCATCCATTTTGGCGTTGTAATAACTATAGCGACGAGGTCAAAGTTCAGTTGATTTGAACTGTCAGCGACTGCAGTTTGAGCAGGATGATTGCTGGTAGAAAGTATAAACTGCACAGCGACACGTCAGCGATGGAATATAAACCGGCCTTAACACTTTGAATGCCAAGTTGTTTTCCCGTAGAATGTTGTCTTTCACCAACATTCAACATAATTTAGTAAGTGGTTTTATATATCCTTGAATATCTAAAAAAAAAAAAAAAATACAACAAAAGTACAAAAGGATAATATATTCCCTAATTTGCAGGCTATGAAATGGTTGGTTGTAAAGGTATGCATTTTTGATTGGTTATCCAGCAAAATATTTTCCACACATTTAAATAATATTTGACTATTTTAAATCAATCAGAAAAAAACATGTAAATATCACTTCAATTAATTTAGCAGTAAGCATTTTGTTTTTTAGCAGTAAGCATTTACAATTCTCATTAACAGCGATGTACATCTAAAAAGAATGTCAAGATAATATTTATACTATCTTATTAACAGAAGCTGTTTAGAAAAATCCTTTTAGATGTAATTAATATCAGAAACTAACCTCGGACTGTACGGAAAACTACTCCTACCACTTCACAGTGCAAGCACTGCCTCCTTCTCTATTTTGTTTGGTTGTCAGCAACATCACTTTCACATGTGATTTGCTAAAAAAAAAAACTAAAATGACAGTATATATTAATTAGACCAATCGAAAGCAGAAGTTGTGGTGCTTATTGTGGTGACAGAATTTTTTCAAGTTTCTTGTTGTTTTAGCCAACAGCTTCTGTTTATTAAAGGTTCTGCCGCAAATTCGCACCAGTATAAGTATGTGAAATGTACCCGTCACAGACCAAATTAACCCGCGTTGGGCGGGTGTGCGGGTGTTAATTTCAAACCTTGATCTGGTAAAATGACAAGTTATAAGAAGTAATTTCTGAATTTCTTTTTCTACAAAGTTAAGTTCAGATTTGCTTCTGAAAGTGGTCCAAAATAGCTCAGAATGCACCTGAAAGCATGTACAACCCCAGAGATTTGGGGAGCCTAGGCGGCACACAGACCCCCGGCCAAAATACTAGTTTTGACCCAGGAGTTTAAGTCAAAATGATCATTGGCTACTTTTATCCATACAGTGTAGTTTAAGGATCCCAGTGTTTTCCCCTACATGTATTAACTACATGTTCTTTTTACCTCTTAATAGTATCTATATACTTTAATACATTTGCTGGTTCACTTGAGCTGGAATGACCTATTAAACAACAAGGCTACTCTCATGTTAACAGCTTACTTCAAATTCTTATTCTGTGTTGGGCTTGAAAATGATAGATGCTATCTGTTTTTGTCTTTCTCACCCAGTTACACAGTTCTGTTTTTCATGCACAAAACACCTGCTATGCACTTTTGTCATTTGTACCATGAACCACAACTAGAGGAAACACCTCCCAACTTGAACAGGAATGACCCTAATAGCTTTGGCAATATTCTTGGTCAAGCTAGTAAAGCGTTGTTAATGAAGAGGAATGGATGTTTTGATGTGTTTCTGTCTCTGTGTCTCCAGGTGAGCTGGTGGTTGCTAACAAGTCCCCAGGTTACAGTGTGATGTTCCACCTCCTGAACGACTCGCCGATGTTCACGCTCTGTCTCAGTCTCCTAGAGGAAGGAGTGAAGCAGCTCGACACCTACGCCCCCTTCCCAGGTTAGCAGCAGCAGTGCCGGCCCTGTGTCTTGTCATGTCTGAGTTCATGTCTGCCTGGAAGTTAGAAGTGTAAATTGTGAATTTACTGCCAAGTATATGAAAGTTGAGAGGCATTCTCCTTGCTGTAAGTCAGTGACTGTGTCAAATAGTAAATGCATCACTTCAGAGGTTACCTATGCTAGTTAGCATGGTTACTATTTCACAACATGGACTAATGCTTCCAATCTCCAACCCCCCGCTTTAACTTCCTAGCAGTGTCTTCATAATCTGCAATATTCCTATAGACACTGTTCGATTTGTATCATGAATTGAGAGTCTCAATACAATATAAGTTAGATGTCAGGTGAATTACATTAAGTAGACACTAGTTGTCCATCTACCAGACCTAACATTTTCCTAAGCTTTACTCCTATCTCAAGACTCATTTACATGCACAGCATGGACTGAGATTTAAAAAGCTTGTTAATGTGACTGTCTTGGAAATGACTTGTCTGGTTTTCCTTAAACTTTCCGTAAACCGTGGCAGGGGATACGTACAGAAACGTATTGGTTGAGTGCTTTTGGTTTTAAGTAATGCTAGACTTGTGGTATCCCCCCGTTGAGAAAACAAATCTGTGGAATTGCACAAAAAAACAGACTAGAAGTTAGACGTTGTGATTTGTTGAACACTTTGTGTAAATGAGCTACCCCTTGATATGACTTGATATGTTATGCACCCTCAAAATGTATAAAAGCTGCATCTCTGTTTCTTTCAAGGTGCGGAAGACAGCAGAGATAACCGACTTAGTTTACAAGAAATGCATTACCTTACCTTTGCTCTGTCCTGTGTTGAACATAACGCAGCGTTACATTTTCAAACATATTATTATTATTATTATTATTATTATTATTATTATTATTATTATTATTATTTATTTTTATTTATTTATTTCTTAGCAGACGCCCTTATCCAGGGCGACCTTAAAATTGTTACAAGATATCACATTATTTTTACATACAATTACATTATTTTCTACACATTATTTTACATACAATTACCCATTTATACAGTTGGGTTTTTACTGGAGCAATCTAGGTAAAGTACCTTGCTCAAGGGTACAGCAGCAGTGTCCCCCACCTGGGATTGAACCCACGACCCTCCGGTCAAGGGTCCAGGGCCCTAACCACTACTCCATACTGCTGCCCCATATTGCTGACACATGGGTCGTAAATCAACTGGACAATACATTGTAGAAGAAAAATTAATTATCCTGGCGAACAGATACAATTAAAAGATGAAAAGCAATAATGATCTAGTTAATTTATCTATGATCTGTGAATAAAGAAATTGGAAAAGTTTTGAAAAATATATTGCTGCTATATGGGAAACACTGGATATAGCCAAGGTAATGTGTTGTTTGTAAACACTGCAGGGGTTCTTTTAACACTTTAAGCCCACTGCTAATCTAAAACATTATGAATTGAATAATGCACAATTCTAAATCTTATAGGGGAACGAGCAGTAATGGCTTGTACAATGAAAATATTTCTTCATTATGAGCAGAGTCTAGCTGTAACATTGCCCTCTGCTCCTGACAGGTAAGAAGCACCTGGAGCGTGCAGTGCAGCTCTGTCTGTCTCTGCTGGACCTCACTCTGCAGAAGGAGACTCTCTTCATGGACCTGCTGAGAGAGAGCCAGTCCTCCGTCATTGTCACACCACTGGAGCAGCTGCTGCAGGGGGTCAGTGCCCAGAGCAAGAAGGCCGACCATGTCGTCAACATTGCCAGGTATTGGGCAGGGAGTGGAGGGGGTTCACCACATCATTCCAGGGGACGTGTTCAAGTCTGCTTCACTCCTCTTGGTCTTCCAGAGTGAATATTTACAGGGCTTGTATCTGACACTAGCCCTGCACCCAGTCCTGGGCTTCAGAACTACCTTGCATTAAGTATATTGTTGTAATGATCAGGAGTTTCATGTTAAATGAGTTGTTCCTCCATATAGTTTCATGAACAATTCCTATTGGTACTTTGTGGCAATGTGGTTGATTGTGAACAGGTGCAGAGGTGATGCAGTGCAGGAATAACACAGACAGAGATTGTAATCCGGTATGGAAAAGAGGTATTTTATTTTTATACTCCAGGTCTGGTGACCAAAACAGTGATCCCCGGCAATACACAGCAATGTGTATTGCACAGGGTTAAATAATAACGGATTGCAGTCCCAAACAATAAACACAGGTATCCCTCCCACAATATACAACCACGGTCACCAGTCCACCAGTGGTGGGTCATACAGTTTAATGAGTGACAATAGTGCTGTGCTGTTCCGGGTTTTATGTCTTTCGCGACAGCGACAGCTCCGGAACGTGTTAGCTGTCTGTAAAACACAAGTAACAATTATAGACAAGACAAACAAACACTCGTGATATTTTTATAAAATGCTGCACGGGTCCTTCCGGGTTATGTTTCCGTAACCAAAGCGAAGGAACTGATTACGGTTCTCCGTCCCCCTTATATGCTGTCACGCATGACCCCTTGGTAAACGAATGCAGCTGCCTTTGCAATCAGCGGCTGCTACATTGTTTCCCTTCCGGGTCAGTACGTTCTTGCAACGGAGTCTCGCCTTCTTCCAGACTGGCCGACTTCCCGACCTGGGAAAGAACTGTCAGTCCAGCCCATCAAAATAACTCTGTCCTCGCTGCTTAGTGCCCTCACAGGTCAGGAGGGAGATTTACCACCAAGATTCATTATATTTCTGTCACATACTCCTCCAGACTCTGGTTCAGAGCAGACTTGCCAGGGTCCTGATTGTTCAAACACCTGACACCTGGCCATTTCAATGATATACAAAAACAAGGGAAGTTCTGTAACCTGGCTCTCTGTGCAGGGCTAGTGTGAGTTTCGAGCCAGGATTTACAGTAGTTACAGTGAACAGGTTGGGCCTAGTGGTCTAAGGAAGAGGTTCCCGAGGTTCCCCCTTTTTTTAGAACGATTTTAAATAGGGACATGAAAACTGAGGTAAATAGGGACCTGAAAAAAATTGCAAAGAAGAAACTGCTGTTGTGAAAGAAGATGTTAATGTATGTTGTCTGGGTGTATCAGAAGGCCTGTTTCTCTTACTAAAAAGAGAAAGACTTCTGGTTTTACGCGGACCCCAGTTTGAGAAGCCCTCTGTACAGTGTTTGGAATGTGGTCTCCCTGGAGTGATACCTGACAAACCTTTTCTATGAACTAAAACCTCAGAAACAACGGACTGGCTCCAGTTGAGTACAATGGAACTTAAATTTGTGTTTAATTAATATATGGAGTATTGTACAGTAAGCTGTAATTGCATCCAGGTGGTTCTGTTCAAATCTGGGTAACTCATGTTTCTGTTAATAAAGTTCTGCAGTGAAAAAAGCATATCACATTTGTGCATATTTCCTGAACCATCAGAACTTAACTGAAAGTTAAGCTGAAATGCAAAAGCAAAGCAGACTCATGCTTCTGAAGATGATGAAACTGAGTAAATTTGCTCAAAATCAGCTTAGCTTGTTTTGAAAAAGTCTGGGACCTACTTCAAGGGTGAATATATCTGTAATTCAAGTTTGTTTGAATTAGAATTGACTGAATGTTGAAAAAGAGAATGAGGAACTAAGGCAAACAGGAGAGATTCCCTCGTCCTGCAGCAATGTTGTTGTGTTCCCCAGCCTGACTGACTGTCTGCCCTTCCTTCCTCTCGCCAGGTACCTTTACCATGGGAATTCAAATCCTGAAGTAGCCTTTGAAAGTGCCAACATCTTGCGCTGCATCGCCCGCTATCCCAACATCCAAGCCAGGCTTGTTGGGGATTTCACACACGACCAGGTAAACTGCAAGCCTACGGATCAGCAGGGTCAGAGAATTGCAACATTCACGCCTGCATTTCAACAGCAGTGGCAGCTCTAAATAAAGAAGTGTTAACAAACGCTTTAAATCCATATTCATGTTGGCTTGATTTGCATTGTTACTGGTTCTTCATGTGTGTTCTTGCTGGCATTGTGCCGAGTTGCCGCTACCACGGGAAACCTTGCTGTTCCTCCGAGTGGTCCTGTTTTTTGTTACTCTGATACAAGTTATCCTCATATTTCCCTATTTCTGACTTTACCTGTCTGTGAGTTTCTCTGGAGAATTCTGACTGCCTGAACACACTTGCTCGTTCCATTTGAATCATATACAAGTTCTGCTCTTGCCAGCCATTGCACTAGCATCTGAGTACTTCAGGTTTGTAGTGCTAAGTACTCGAAATAATTATTTGAAATTCCCACCCCTCCTGTAACCTGACTCCCCCTGGTTGTTTGTTTGCCCTACAGTCGGTGAGTGAGAAGCTGATGGCCGGGTTTGTGGAGTGTTTGGACAATGAGGACGCAGAGGAGCTGGGGCATGAGGGAGACGGTGAGTGCAGCTGGGTTGGAAAAATAATTTGTGTTGATGAAAAGTAATACACTGCTCTTTAAAGAGTGTGTAACTATAGTTCATTAAAATATATTAAATCACAAATAAGAAACCAATGTATTTGTCAAAATCTTATGTGTATATGTCATACAACATATGGCACAATTCTTATCAAAGAAATAAATAACAAAAACGAAGATTAATAAGGCATGAAAAAGATAACTCCACTATGAGTTACCGTATTCGCTCGAGTAAAAGTCGACCTCGTGTAAAAGTCGAGCCCCCCATTGGGAGGGCAAGATTCGGGTATACTTTTTAAATTTTTTATTTTTATTTTTCATTGAAACAGATGGTAAGTTTAGTGAAACACAGAAAACAAAAATTAACTCCTGAAATTGAAACTGTTGTTAGAGTACACTTCAGGTGTTGGTTCTACTAAATATATTGTGACAGACTGGGGTGTTTTGTCACGGTTCTTTCGGGTCTTGAACACAGTCTTTCGGAACCAAGCACACTGAACAACCGTATTTTGTTGTAAACAGGGCGGTGCCTGTATGTTTATTTTCTTATTATGGTGTTCTCTTTATCCAGAGTCACACAAATCAAATATCAACAACATAAACAAAATAAACCAAACTAAACCTAGCTCTTTATTAAGAGCACTAACTAAATCTTTTAATTATCTTTTAACTACCCCTTTCTATAAGTCAGACAGCTAAGCTGTTTACTGACAAAACAGAACACTTTAACTAGGCAGCAATTGTTTTCCCCTAGGTAGAACACCAACCTTTAATCTGTTTCCCGCACGTATAGGTCTCTCTGCATGTCATACCCTTTGCACATACTCGCGTTTGAAAAAACCCATGCTCTTTTATGGCTGCCTAATTGGAGCCAGGTGAAAACCCTTGTCTCAAAATGGTCGCCCTGTGGAGCTCTGGGAATTGTAGTCTTTCTGACATTGGCAGTCAAAGACTACAACTTACTTTTGTAACCCAAATTCAATGGAGAGGATACAGGCTTCTCTTCACTCTTGGACCAATGTACACACCGTCCACCACTTTCCCATATATCTTATAGTTCACTTTGTCACACATCCTCCCTCCAGCTCAGACCTACTGGGACGGCGACCTTGGTGAACAAACAGTGAACGCGTGATAACCCATCCGCATTGCCTTGCAAAAGGCCAGCCCTGTGTTCAATTGTAAAATTGAATGCCTGTAGGCTTAAAAACCACCTGGTTACCCTAGCATTTTTCTCTTTATTGTTCTTCATCCAAGTTAAGGGAGCATGGTCAGTAATTAGTTTAAAACGTCTGCCCAGTAAGTAATATTTAAGTGCTTCCAATGCCCATTTAATTGCAAAACATTCTTTTTCCACTATAGCGTAGTTCTTCTCTTGCGGAGAGAGTTTCCTACTTAAAAACATTACAGGGTGCTCCTCACCCTGGACCTGTTGGGAAAGCACTGCCCCTATCCCTACTTCAGAAGCATCTGTCTGTACCATGAATTCTTTATCAAAATTTGGCGTAACTAAAACTGGCTGTGTGCACAGAGCCGCTTTCAACCTCTGAAAGGCAGCCTCTGCTTCTGCATTCCATTTTACCACTAGGTTTTTCCCACCTTTGGTAAGATCAGTGAGGGGTGCGGCTATTGAAGCAAAGTCAGGAATGAACCTCCTGTAGTAACCAGTTAGTCCTAAGAATGCCCTAACCTGTTTTTTCCCCAACTGGCCGTGGCCATTTTTCTATTGCCTCCAGTTTATCAATTTGTGGTTTTACAACGCCTCTTCCTACATTAAACCCCAAATATTTTGCTTCCTCCAGCCCTATTGTGCACTTAGTGGGGTTAGCAGTCAAACCAGCGCTTTTTATAGAATTAAGTACTGCTTGTACTCTCACCAAATGGGTGTCCCAGTCACTACTGTAATGACCACATCATCTAAATACGCGGCTGCATATTCCTGATGTGGCCTTAAGACCCTATCCATCATGCGCTGAAATGTAGCAGGAGCCCCATGCAAACCAAAAGGCAGTACTGTGTACTGGAATAAGCCCTCGGGTGTGGAAAATGCTGTCTTTTCTTTGGCCTCGCTGGTTAGAGGGACCTGCCAATACCCTTTTGTTAAGTCGATGGTTGTTAAATAACGAGCTGGTCCCAATCTCTCAATCAACTCATCAACTCTGGGCATTGGGTAAGCATCAAATTTGGACACTTCATTCAGCTTCCTATAATCATTACAAAAGCGAAGTGTCCCATCAGGTTTTGGACCTAGCACGATAGGTGAGGTCCATTCACTATGTGATTCCTCAATCACCCCAAGCTTAAGCATTTTCTTTACTTCCACTTTAATGGCTTCCCTTCTTGCCTCAGGTATTCTGTAAGGTTTTACTTTTATTTTCTCTCCTGGTTCGGTCAATATTTTGTGGTGTACGATGTCGGTTCTGCCAGGTATGGCGGAGAACACATCCCTATTTCTTCCTACAAAATCTCGTACCTCCTGCTTCTGGGTCTCCGATAAAGTATCTGCTATTTTAACCTGTGGCTCAGGCTGAACTTCTTTAGATTCTACGAATGCATTATCGTTCATAGCCAATAGACCTTCCCTGTTTCTCCATGCTTTTAAGAGGTTGACATGGTATATTTGCTCCACCTTTCTTCTCCCCGGTTGTCTCACTTTGTAATTTACCTCACCAACCTTTTCTATGATCTCATATGGGCCATGCCAGGTAGCCAAAAATTTACTCTCTACGGTCAGAACTAATACCAGAACCCTGTCACCGGGCTGAAAAACCCTGACCCTTGCCTGTCGGTTATAACTGTGCTTCTGCTGGGCTTGAGCCTGCCGCATATGCTCCTTCACAATGGGTATTACAGCAGCTATTCGGTCCTGCATCTGAGAGACATGTTCAATAATGCTACGATACGGGGTGGGTTCTTGCTCCCAGACCTCTTTCGCTATGTCCAGAAGGCCCCGGGGATGTCTGCCATATAAAAGCTCAAAAGGTGAAAATCCTGTAGAGGCTTGGGGCACTTCTCGTACAGCGAACATTAAGTAAGGCAGCAAGAAATCCCAGTTTTTACCATCCCTATCAATTACCTTCCGTAGCATTGATTTAAGGGTCTTGTTGAAGCGTTCCACTAACCCATCTTGGTAGACAGAGGTTCTCAGGTGTCTAATTTTCAGTAATTTACACAGTTCCTTGGTAACCCGAGACATGAAAGGAGTGCCCTGGTCCGTAAGTATCTCTTTTGGGATTCCTACCCTGCTGAACACCACAAACAACTCCTTGGCAATAACTTTAGCTGAAGTATTACGGAGGGGAATAGCCTCCGGATATCTCGTAGCATAATCTAGGATAACCAGAATATGCTGATGTCCGCGGGCTGACTTGCTTAGGGGGCCTACTAAATCCATGGCTATACGTTCAAACAGAGTCTCTATTATTGGCAGTGGCACTAATGGGCTGCGAAATGTTTTAAAAGGGGCCGTACGCTGGCATTCAGGACAGGAGGTACAGTGTCGGGCTATATCAGCATGTATCCCAAGCCAGTAAAACCTCCAAACGATACGTTCTGTGGTTTTCTCCATCCCTAAATGCCCCCCTAGGGGATGTCCATGGGCTAAATCTAGTACCACCCTTCTGAACTTCTGGGGCACAATTAGCTGCTCCACGATCTCTTCCCCCTTCTTATCTACACGATATAACAAATCATTCTGCATAGAAAAATGAGGATAGGTGAGAGGGATCTTAGGATTTGTTTGAACCTCATTTACCACCATTATATTCTCCCTGACAGCGTAATTGGGCGGTCCTGAAATTTTCTGCATTTGTTCCCAAATCGAGTAAGTTTTGTACTGGGTCTGGGAGCTTACCAGAGAGGCTAGGACCCTCGTGATCCACTTCCTCTCCTATCATTACGTCCATTGGGAACTCTGGTTTACACTCTGTAACAATGTCACTCTCTAACACTGGAAGTAGGGGTTCTGGGCAGTTACTCTGTGGCTCTCTTCCTGCCACCTCAGTTTTATCGGGCATATCCAATGCACCCTGTTTCTCCCATAGTTTAGTAAAACTGGGAAAGTCCCAACCCAATATTACTTGATACGGCAACATCGGTACTACTCCCACTCTATAGTTAAGCGACCCAGCACTCGTTGTAATGCATATAATTGCCGTTGGGTAGTGGCACGTATCCCCGTGTATGCAAGTAATATTAAGGTCCTGGTCCTTATCTAATTTATGCGGGTCCACTAATTGCGCGGACACCAGAGTTACCATGCTTCCTGAATCGAGTAATGCTTTACCCTTAATTCCCTCTATAACCACTGGGCACATGTGTTTCTCCCCCTTTGAGTTCCTTGTTGCTACAGAAACTATAGTACAGGTATATAGAGAGCTGTTATTAGGTTGTTCCCCATGTTACACTGCATCGGCTCCTCATTTCCAGGACAGTTGGCCGCTATATGACCATATTCAGCGCACCTAAAGCACCTTAAGGGCCTACTAAATGACTGAACTTTAAACCTTTCAATTCCCTTTTGTTTAAACCCCGGGTCATGTTTACCCTCAGATACCCCACTATCAAAATGTCCCTTCGCAGACCTAGTCTGCTCTTCGGTTCCCCTTTCCCCAGGAACAGTCTTACCAGTTCCGCTGTAGTTCCGGGTTTTCGGGATCGGGGAACATTCCGGTCCAGTGGGTTGAAGTAGCGCTCCTGCTGCAATGTAGCGTTCGACCAGCGCAACTAGCTGATCTCCGTTAGATGGGTCTCCCTGACCAACCCACTTGCGCAGACCTGGTGGCAATCCTCGTAGGTACCTATCCATCACAACTCGCTTCACTATCTGGCCGTTGGTTAAAGCCTCAGGTTGGAGCCATTTCCTGGCTAGATGAATGAGGTCGAACATTTGGGACCTGGGTGCTTTATCCTCCGGTACTTCCAGCCATGGAAGTTTTGAGCCCGAACCGCCGTAGTGACGCCAAGTCGGGCAAGGATCTCTGCCTTTAGTTTGCCGTAGTCGGCAGCCTCATCTCGTTCCAGGTCAAAATACGCTTTTTGGGCATCCCCAGCAAGAAAAGGAGCGACCAGTCCAGCCCACTGGTCAGTGGGCCACTTCTCTCTTTCGGCGGTGCGCTCAAAAGTTTTCAAATAAGCCTCAACATCATCATTACTAGTCATTTTCTGTAACCAGTGACTTGCACGTATGGGTTGAGGGCTAGGCAAAACCCTGTTGGCCAACTCATTGATTCGTTCTACCAAGGTCTGTATGTCCTTTTGCAGAGTCAAACTGGCTCTCAGCTGTTCCTCTCGCAGTAACTGATTGGTGTCCTGTTGGATCCGGTTGGTCTCCTGTTGGACTCGTGTTGCTTCTTGTTGTGCTGCCTGTTGGACCCGTGTCGCTTCTTGTTGCGCTGAAGCGACCTGTAAGAGCCCCTGCACTACTGTCTCCATGGTTGCAAGCTGTTGTGTTCCGCTTCACAGACTTTATTTATTTTAATTTTCTAGTGCTGCCCGCATTCTCCATCACATGTGACAGACTGGGGTGTTTTGTCACGGTTCTTTCGGGTCTTGAACACAGTCTTTCGGAACCAAGCACACTGAACAACCGTATTTTGTTGTAAACAGGGCGGTGCCTGTATGTTTATTTTCTTATTATGGTGTTCTCTTTATCCAGAGTCACACAAATCAAATATCAACAACATAAACAAAATAAACCAAACAAAACCTAGCTCCTTATTAAGAGCACTAACTAAACCTTTTAATTATCTTTTAACTACTCCTTTCTATAAGTCAGACAGCTAAGCTGTTTACTGACAAAACAGAACACTTTAACTAGGCAGCAATTGTTTTCCCCTAGGTAGAACACCAACCTTTAATCTGTTTCCCGCACGTATAGGTCTCTCTGCATGTCATACCCTTTGCACATACTCGCGTTTGAAAAAACCCATGCTCTTTTATGGCTGCCTAATTGGAGCCAGGTGAAAACCCTTGTCTCAAAATGGTCGCCCCTGTGGAGCTCTGGGAATTGTAATCTTTCTGACATTGGCAGTCAAAGACTACAACTTACTTTTGTAACCCAAATTCAATGGAGAGGATACAGGCTTCTCTTCACTCTTGGACCAATGTACACACCGTCTACCACTTTCCCATATATCTTATAGTTCACTTTGTCACAATATGTACAGGCTAACTTCACTATAAAGAACCCCCGTTGGACCCGGAGAAATATTCGTTATATCAGGTTGTTCACTATATATAATGGGGTTTGGCATTTAGGGTTAGGGTTATTTTTTCTGTATCAGAATAATGACAAAACGGCAAATTTGAATTGAACATCAATATACAGTACTTTTATGAAGATTCCTTCACATTGAACAACATTTAAATGGTATTGTGACAAGTTACTCGTGTCACATCTGTGGGTAACCGCATTGTAAGACAGAGACGTGGAAGTTGGATTTGAAACGCAGGACTTATTAAACACAAAACAGAAAGTAAATGTGACACAACGATGGTAACGCACAGAGGACACATACAGAGGACAGGCAGTCAGCAAGTCTCAATCGAGCGCCCGTCTGTAAACAATCATTTGATCAAACATAACAACTCCAAAAAGCACACAAAACAAACCCGTTTCCACATATGTTTATCTCACCCATTTGAGAGAAGTGTAGCAATGAGATCTTCTGAATTTTAGCGTCCAAATTAAATCTTCATTCTTCATTAGTTTGTAATCCACAAGGAAAAGATAGGCACTGCAATGCAGGTACACAGCGGCAGTGTAGTGACTCATAAAAGCATGTTCAGTGAAACAGAACGAGTCCGTTCTCTATGAACTAAGTTCACCGGATCTTAACCAAACTTTGTTTTCAAGTGCTAATACAAACTATTGATAAAGAAAAATAACAAACAAGCGGCAGTGAGCAAGCCTCAAAGCTAGGCAGTCCCTCCCAGCAAACCTAATTGTTGCCAAGTACTGTATGTGAACTTGCCTCGCGCACAGAATGCATGCCTGCACAGGGCTCCCCTGGGTCCTAAACCATGCCAAGTTCTCCCAGGATTGTGTTTTGGGGTTAAATTTCTCGACTTATACTCAAACAAATACAGTAATACATTATGTGTAAGGTGTCTCTTATAAGAGACATCTTTTCTCACAGTTTAAGCAACCCAAAATGACAAGATGACATCTCTTGTATGACGACCTACATGCAACAAATACATGTTCCAAAGACAACTGTAGTCTTCACTGTATAAACATTTATAACATTTTAGTACAGTCGGTTATTTTTGGTACTTTTATTTTGTCACGTGCGCTACTTTCTGCATTTGTATTCATTTTTGTAATTTTTTTATTTATTTATTTTTTTTTTTTACTGAATCTCGGTTACCAAAAGTTGTGTTTCTCATTGTGCTGTATTTGCAGACTCGGATCCAGAGAAGAGACTGGCTCGTATCCGCCATGAAACTCGTGTCCATATCCTGAACCTCCTCATCACCTCCCTTGAGCTCAAACACCCCAACCTGGCTCTCTACCTTCTGGGCTATGAGGTGAAGAAGCCCGTCTCCACAACCAACCTGCAGGACCCTGGTATTGTACCCTAGCTAGGCGCTTTCAACATTTACACACCTGAGAAGACCAGCTAATCCATTCCTTAACATTGTCAAACTGGCTTTATTTTGGATGACTCATATTAGCATTGCACAGGTCCACAGTGGATAACCTTCAGTGCATGCCTTCCCACCTCACTTCCCCACCCACATTCAGACTCGGGAGTGTTTTTCAAAAGCAATTTATGCTGAAATAGTTGTGGCATTTAATGATCTGAATAAGAGAATCTTACAAAACACACAAGAAGAGGTTAAACATGCAGTAAGTAAATATTAGGAATATGTAACTTGATATCAAATATTCCTCTTTTGTACTGTTTTGAAATTATTGAAAATTCAGTGTTATGGGAATCGTCACCAATACTAAATATCTTGCTGCTTTTATTTGCACTACACAATGTCATCCTGGCTACACTGAAAGCAAGACCCACTTCCGTCTACTGTTCCAAATACAGCACTGCAAGCCATACAAACACCCATATTCTGCAATAAAGAAAGAGTACAGTATCTAGCCTAGTTGAGGATTACCTTCAAATGGCTTCATCATTACTTTTTTCATGGTCATGCCAATTAATCCGTGTTGAATTGTTGACTGCATGGCTCTGCTTTTCACAGGAGTGCTGGGCTGCCCACGGAGCTGTCTCCATGCAATACTGAGCCTGCTGGAGAAAGGGGCGCACAGCCGCTCCGGGCCTGTGTTGATGCGAGAGGCACCCCAACTCGCTGAGCTCTGCTATCAGGTACCCCACCCCACCTGTTATTCTGTCAGCTCAGAACAGCCAAGTGTATAAATTCGAGGCCTGTAGGTTTTAATTAATGCCCTTTATTTTCTGTTACTGATTTTTTTTTTTTTTTACTGAAATTCCTGGGTTAATAAAATCTATTGATCAATTTATTTTTTCTTTTGTTCTCACAAAAAATGTTCCCGCCCAAACGTGAAAATATTGATTTTATATCAATCCATGGGCTTGCCTTCGTTATCTACATTCATGTCCGTGATAAATTGGTTTTAGTGTAATTTGAAGTTGTTTAACAGTCGTACTGATATAAATGAAATTGACCAACTTACACGGCGACTCAAGCAGTAGTCAATAACAAATAGGAAGTAAGCCCCCAATATTGACATTGATATTCGATATTTACCTAGAAAACTATTTACCAGTTCAGTGGTTTTTTTATTTTTTATTTAAATAAACACACAATATCCTGGGATGTTTTTAAAATAAAAACCATGAGCCTTTTGTATAAACTACAAAGTATCTACTAACTTTAGTATACCTATTAAGTAGGGTAGCAACTAAGAACATAGCACTGCTGAGAGCTTAGTAACAGAACACCGACACCCGTGTTTTACACCTACCTTCGGGAATAAAGCTGGAAGAAGAGTAGCTGGCTTATCCAGATATACTTCCAAAAAATAATAAAAACAAAGTGGATCCGGTACCTTACAGGTGAGAGTAAAGTGTGGATATTTGCTTGGGTGTTCGGGCACTTTTATTACCCTCGGTTTTCTCACACCCATTCTGTGCCCCTCTGCAGGTGATCTACCAGCTGTGTGCGTGCTCGGATACCTCGGGGCCCACCATGCGATACCTGAGAACCAGTCAGGACTTCCTCTTCTCTCAGCTACAGCACCTGCCTTTCAATATTCAAGGTATGGTTCATCTTCCACGTATACAGCTATGTCATTTCTTTTGGTATTTTGTTTCCAAGTGCAAAATACTTTTTATATTGAAAAACAACAAAATATTTAGTTACATACAGTGCAAGTATTACTGTTCTTTCTGGATATCTAAATTGACTTCAGTGGAGAGTAGGCCAAACATTCAATCACTGTGCTTAATTGAGAGACCGCTGCTGTAATAGTCTTTTAGATTTTATTTAGAATAAAGAGCAGGCAACTTGGATTGTCCTGGCTTAAATAATGCCAGGTTGATTCTGATACAGAACCGCTTCTAATGATTGTATCTTCATGAAAAGTTAAGGCAAAGGTGAAACCCAGAATGACATTTGAAGCTCTTTACCCTTTAGAAATTCCAAATACCTGCAGAATTAACAGAAAACGGAACCGCAGCAAACTTGCAGGGAAAAGGTGTTTTATTAGTTATTAATTGTACTTCTCGTCCTCTCCTTAGGCCATGAGATTTCTGCTCTGAACCAGATGTCCTGGTTGATGAAGACTGCTGCTATAGAGCTGCGCCTGACGTCTCTGAACCGCCAGCGGTCGCACACTCAGCGTCTGCTGCATCTCCTGCTGGACGACCAGCCCCACGGAGCGTACACTGGTACAGCCCATTGCCCTGCACACAGGCAGCTCCACGGAGCGTACGCTGGTACAGCACATTGCCCTGCACACAGGCAGCTCCACGGAGCGTACGCTGGTACAGCACATTGCCCTGCACACAGGCAGCTCCACGGAGCGTACACTGGTACAGCCCATTGCCCTGCACACAGGCAGCTCCACGGAGCGTACGCTGGTACAGCACATTGCCCTGCACACCGGCAGCTCCACGGAGCGTACGCTGGTACAGCACATTGCCCTGCACACAGGCAGCTCCACGGAGCGTACACTGGTACAGCCCATTGCCCTGCACACAGGCAGCTCCACGGAGCGTACGCTGGTACAGCACATTGCCCTGCACACAGGCAGCTCCACGGAGCGTACGCTGGTACAGCACATTGTCCTGCACACAGGCAGCTCCACGGAGCGTACGCTGGTACAGCACATTGCTCTGCACACAGGCAGCAGCACTTCAGGGTTTCCAAGCATGTCTGTACACATAATGGGTTTGGATTACGAATGAGTTGCTGGGGACTTTTACATAAGTTTTAAACTCTATAGGTAATAGAAAATAATAAAAAGCCTAATCGGCATAGTATTTTGTGTCCTACTTTTTGGGGATATTGCAATGATTTTGATGTGAAACAAAAAAAAAATTAAGTCATTTGTTGATTTCCAGATTTCTTTACAAAAGATGATAAAAGCTAACCGGATCAGGAAACTTACAGATAAGACTAAAGTATCCTGATGCATTGTAAACCACAGAGATTGAACACTGTGAAAACCATTGTAACATTTTAAACAAACACTTTGCTCCCCCCTTTATTAAAATATAGTCAGGAGCTATTTGTGTTCCACATTATGGGGAGCACGGCATAAAAGAATAATATAAAGATGACCATTAAAGTAGCAAATTAAGTCTACATGACAGTTTAAGCATTTTAAATCTTTGTAAATGGATATTTAACTTTTAATCTATTAATCATAGATTTACATCCTTAATTTCAGTCCTCAAGGCTTCAAATGACTGCTGACATATACGATATGTTGGTTTTACTGGGAAAGAAAGTTGAAAGTGATGTCGAGTGCCTAAAGTGAATTCTGATAGAAATCCAGTTGGGATTTAGTTTAGATTATCACTATTCAGATTATCCCTATGTATTTAGATTGCTTTATTTTCTTGACATTGTCATCTGCTTGTTCATAGGTGAGGGTGAGACTGGAGCAGAAGATGAAACTCGATCTGTCAGTGGCTTCCTCCATTTTGACACCGTTTCTAAAGGTTAGCATTTCAACACAATCCTGGTTAATTCCTACCCAACTGATACAGTTTTGGGTTGGAAATGGAACCCATGCTATAGACCTGGGAGTTCAATATGCCTGTGTTTATTTGTGGTGTTTTTGTATTTTAAATATATTTTATTTGTGCTGTTGTTTTGGGCTGGCAGGAAAGGGTTAATTGAAGAAATGTAACACATGTAAAATGTCCCTGAGCGCAATTGATTGGCAAGCAATCAAACTCAGGCACAGCTGTATAGATAGGAGGCTGTGTGGTTAAAGAAAAGGGCTTGTAACCATGAGGTCCCCGGTTCAAATCCCGGCTCCCTCACTGACTCGCTGTGTGACCCTGAGTCACTTAACCTCCTTTGGCTCCGTCTTTCGGGTGAGACGTTATTGTAAGTGGCTCTGAAGCTGATGCATAGTTCACACACCCTAGTCTCTGTAAGCCGACTTGGATAAAGGCGTCTGCTAAATAAACTAAAAATAATAATAATATAAGAGGCAAGAACCTCTGTCGAGGAAGGGTTGAAGGAAGAAAGAACGAGAGAGAAAGTAAGAATGAAGAAATTAAAACAACTGCTACGCGTGCTGGATTTGGACTAGCACGATATTTGTTGAGTTGTGTTTGTTTATTTTGGCCACCGTGCCGTTTTGTTTTGGGTTTGTTCTGTTATTTAATTAAAAAAATTTGCGACTCACCCGCAGTACTTGTGCCTGTGTATATCCTGGTCTGTGACGTCACCACGCAGCCGTCTGTGCCATATGGTGTCACAGAAGGAGGATAGCAACGCTTCCATGTACTCAGGCCAGGAGAGGTACTGGGAGCCCGAGCGTCCCGCCCAAGAGGTGGGGAGCCCGAGCGCCCAGCGCCCAAGAGGTGGGGAGCCCGAGCGTCCCGCCCAAGAGGTGGGGGAGCCCGAGCGTCCCGTGCCCAAGAGGTGGGGGGGGGAGCCCGAGCGTCCCGCCCAAGAGGTGGGGGAGCCCGAGCGCCCAGCGCCCAAGAGGTGGGTGGGGAGCCCAGCGTCCAGCCCAAGAGGTGTGGGGAGCCCAGCGTCCCGCCCAAGAGGTGGGGGAGACCGAGTGTCCCGCCCAAGAGGTGGGGAGCCAGCGTCCCGCGCCCAAGAGGTGGGGGAGCCCAGCGTCCTGCCCAAGAGGTGTGGGGGAGCCGAGCGTCCCGCACCCAAGAGGTGGGGAGAGGCCCAGCGCCCAGCGCCAAGAGGTGGGGGAGCCCGAGCGCCCCGCCCAAGAGGTGGGGGAGGGCCCAGCGCCCCGCGCCAAGAGGTGGGGAGCCCAGCGCCCCAGCCCAAGAGGTGGGGAGCCCGAGCGCCCCGCCCAAGAGGTGGGGAGCCCGAGCGCCCCGCCCAAGAGGTGTGGGGAGCCCAAGCGCCCCGCCCAAGAGGTGGGGGAGACCGAGTGTCCCGCGCCAAGAGGTGGGGAGCCAGCGTCCAGCCCAAGAGGTGGGGAGCCAGGCCCCAGCCCCAAGAGGTGTGGGGAGCCCGAGCGTCCCGCACTCCAAGAGGTGGGGGGAGAGGGCCCGAGCGTCCAGCCCAAGAGGGGGAAAGGGCCAGTGTCCAGTGCCCTAGAGGGGGAGGGGTCCCCCAGAGGCACTACCCTATAACAAACAAAACTAGTTAACAACTTAGTTTAATACTAGTGCTAGTAAGTTTACATTCTAAGTTCTGTGTATACATATTAACAGTATTAGTACTGTAGGAAAATGGTGCAAACCTTGCTCTAAATCAAAAGCTTGACGTGTGTCCCAATCCGATAAAACATAGCAATTTAATAGGGAATCATATTTAAGTAGGCCCAAGTTACTGCACAATTAGTTACTTGAATCTCTGGGGAAAATGTATTTTGCACATTTTTATTTTAAATAACGCAGGTGCCGTTCCCCCACATTATTTCAATATCTACACATTATTCCTACATTACTACAAATAAAAAATAAATTTAAATATCATACATTTAGAAATAGTTAACCAAAGTATAATTTTTTTTTAAATTTAGCACTATAAAATGTATATTCTTAAAATCTAAATTTGCCAATATGTCTACACAATATCCCTACGGATATCAGTATAGTTAGAACTATGTAATTCTAAAGCCCTCGAGTGAGGTACATTGACAGCTCTCTGCTTTCATGTCAACACATTCTCTGCTCGACCCCCTTCAATCTGGTTTTTGCCCGGAACACTCCATTGAAACTGCTCAACTTTCTACTCTGTGCCCGTGCCGCCTCCCTCTCCTCTGTCCTATTTATCCTTGACCTCTCTACTGCCTTTGACACAGTCGACCACTCTATTCTCCTGTCCTCCCTCACTGACCAGGGACTCTCCGGCACTGCTCTTGCCTGGTTCTCCTCCTACCTCTCCAATCGCACATACCGGGTGTCCTGGCATGGCTCACCGTCTGTCTCTTGCTCTCTTTTGACAGTTGTCCCCCAAGGTTCAGTCCTGGGACCCGTTCTGTTTTCTCTCTACACCCGCTCCCTTGGTCACCTTATCTCCTTCCATGGCTACTCGTATAACTTCTATGCTGACGATGCCTAGATCTTCCTCTCTTTACCCCCCCCAACTCTGACATTTCCTCCCGTATCTCTACCTGCCTCTCGGCCATCTCCTCCAAATCAGACCTCCTTTTTCCCCCCTCTTCCTCCCTATCTCTATTCCTCTTGAATCCTCTACCCTCTCTCCCTCCTCATCCACCAAGAACCTTGGTGTCACCCTCAACCCCTCCCTCTCCTATTCTCAGCACATCTCTACTCTGGCACGCTCCTGTCGCCCCTTACTCACCGACTACTCCAAACAGCTCCAAGTTCAGGCCCTGGTACTGTCCCGCCTTGACTACTGCAACTCCCTCCTGGCCGGCCTCCCTGTCTCTGCTATCCGTCCGCTTCAGCTCATCCAAAACTCTGCTGCTCGCCTTTCTCCCATGCTACACTGCTGCTCTGCTCCCTCCACTGGCTCCCTATTGCTGCTCACATCCAATTCAAAACTCTTCTACTTGCCTATTGTTGTCTCGACCTTTCTGCTCCCTCATATCTCCAGACCTACACCCCCGCTTCCAGAGCCCACTCCTTCTCCACCCTTGCCCCTCAGTTGTGGAACGACTTACCCACAGATATCAGGACCACCTGACCACCTTCTGGTGCCTCCTCAAGACACACCTGTTCAGACAGCATCTCTAAACGTCACAACTATCAACTACACTGGACTATATGGCACCCAATTGTTCCAGTACTTGCATCAGCTTGTATTTGCACTGAACTGCTCCATACCTTGCCGGATTCTACTGCTGCTCTTAATTATAACTACTTCCTGTATCTTGTATTTGATTTTACTCTTATAGGTATCCGTATTCACGTTTTTTGTAATTGCTCTTATTTGAAATCGTTCTCATCCAGTTATCATACTTACTATGTGCTCTTAATGGACTTTACTCGTATGAGCAAATATTTTCACTAAGTTAACTGCTCTTAGTCGAACTTGCTCTTAAAGGTAATTATTTACTGTATTCTTTATTTTCCTGTTATTTGAATTTGATCTTATTTTCTACTGATTTTACTGTACTTTATAACTGTTCTTATCTGTAATGTGATATTTTGTAACAATAAGTCGTCCTGGATAAGGGCGTCTGCTAATAAATAAATAATAATAATAATAATAATGAATGACTTGCACAATTCCTTTCATACCAGGCATGATTCAGCACTGACGGTTCAGTCTTGACGTTGATGATGACTGTGTTGTTTCCCCCCTCAGTGCGACGGAAGATCCTTAGTGTTCTGGACTCCATTGATTTCAGCCAGGACGTCCCAGATCTGCCACAGCTGGACTTCTTCGACCGGGCCCAGATTGAACAGGTCATCTCAAACTGTGAGCACAGCACCGAGCACGGCCAGACCGTGTGTAACATCAAGGTACGCTCCTGTCCCTTCTATTTACTATGCCGGCAGGGTATGCTTGTCTACAGACATCTGTTACAAGTTTTCAGTACTATAACTTGGGAACTGCTTGTAAATACCTTTTGTTAGTCAAACGGCTGGATCAGCACTAATCCTGGACTACTGAATGTTGCCTTTAGGTGAGGTTAGTCCAATGCTAGGTTTCCATCTACCACTGGGACCGACTTGAAAATGATTTGCAATCACACTAGTTGATTTACATCAGCAGCAAATCAAGATTAAATGGATTTAAATTGGCCCCAGTTAGAATTGCAGGCTGGGAGAACTCAATCTTTCCAACTGATGGTGGACATTAACTAATGAGTTTCCAATGCAAAGGGTGTGAAAGGCAGAGAAAAAACAGCAGAAAAAATGATGTCGGCTGAATTGTGATACATACAGGAGACATTTGACTTGTGTAACATCCGGTGCAGATTGGATTGGAACTACAGATGGAACTGGCAGCATTCCCTGTTTGATTTGGAACAAGAGGAGATTTAGTTTTACTGACTGGTCTCCTGATGCAGATGGAAATGTGTCTAAACAAGCTGTTTATGTTGTGAAGGTATCCCTGGGAAAAGCTTATAACACATTTCTGCAAATGTTTGCCTAATTGTATGATGACATTTCTTGACTATTTTCACCCCATCCAAGGAGTTTGCATGGTGAGTGGTTTATTCTGTATTTGAATATCTTTTGTTCATGCTGGATCTCTTCCTCCTTTGATTGACAGCTGTTTCATAGAGTCCTGGTTGCAGAGGTTAATGCCCTGCAGGGAATGGCAGCCATTGGACAGCGGCCTTTACTGTTGGAGGCAAGTCAGAGCGGTTAAAACTCTTTATCCATTGGGATGGCTCAGGGTCTGTTGGGATACCTTAGTGGCTAATATTAAATGACCTCATACGCCAGTGTTGACATTTAAAACATACTGTATTGTATTATTACTTGAAAAAAGATTGTGTAGAAATCATTTAACCTTGTTGTATATGCAACACAATCGCCGTACATTTAATTCGAAATCCAATACTAATTTATCTAACTTAGTGTATGCTTAGTAATGTGTTTTTAGCAACTTGAGTGGAAGTTTGGTTCTGTCCATGTACCATTCTATGATGTTTGGTAAGTCTGTTGCGTTTAGGGGCTGCTCTTTAGTTTTATCCTTGCCATAGAAATATCAATGTCTTTATACTCGTAAGACCATCTAGTGCGCATCCAGCAAACAAAAGTAATCAAGGTGGCTGTTACTTTTATAAAGACACATTGGCTGATCTAGCCTACATTATACTAATCTAGGTAGAACTGAAGAGCTGCTTCTGAAGTCAGATGAAAGCACATTAACACCTTGAAAAACATGCAATAAGAACCATTCAGAGTAATTGCAAACATCATAAAATAGTAAGGGGCAGTGAAGGTACTTATTGTTAAGGTTTTCTAATGTTATTTTATGTATAAATAGGGGAAGCCCAGTATAGTTAGCTTGTATTTGTTGTCTTTCCTTGTTTGTGTAGCACAGATGTTAGCTGTTCTGTTCTCTTTGTTAAGGAGGTGAACTCGATCCTGCAGCACGTTGTGGAGCGGAACCGCATGCGGCAGAGTCTGAGTGCCAAGCGGCACACCCTGCAGTCCTGGCGCAACCTGGTGGAGACGGTGCTCACTGCCTGCCCCCAGGACCTCATCCCCACTGAGGACAGGCAGCTCATCATCAGGGACCTGCTTCTGGACCTGCACGACAAGGTGGGCTTCACTGAGCGGCTCTTTCAAACTCAGGACTAACATCTTTGAATATCAGATTCCGAGGTTATATGGAGGTTTCTGCACAGCACACTTAATTTTTTTTTTTTTTAACAAATGTTTTATTTATTTAGAAAAGTACAGAAGTATTTTTTCACACATAGTGAAAAAATAGCTTATAAACAGATTGTTTGACTATGAAAGATGAAAATGGAATCTCTACATAGGCTATTTGTAACAAAATAGGAGCCTATACTCACAGTTTGTGGTGAATTTCAAAAAGCGAGTCCAGGGTCATTTTGAGCAAAGTCATGGAACATAGTCCCAGTACTGTAGCCAAACAATAAAAAAAAAAAAAAGTAAGTGCATCCTGTAGAACAACAGTGTTTCCAAAAGAGTCTCACTGATCCAACGAGGAGAGGTGATGTTGTCATGCAGGAATGCTTCAGCTTCTTGTGGCGATTGCAGTAAGTGCTGACTCCTGTTATGGAGGGTACAGCAGAAAGTTCGGGACACCAGCCTCACCCCAGAGAAGGTGCTTCTCATGTTCGCTGTCTTGGGGCTAAAATCGGAAAAAAGCTTAAGATGGAGCCCAAGGCGGAGAGAACAGGACCGGCTTCCCTAATCTCCTGTAGGATGATTTGACGGTTTGCATAGCAGAGCAGTTTAAAAATAAACACCCAAGGCTTGTCACGGCCTCCAGCTTTACTGCCGCCATAGATGCGATGTGCATGCTCAATTTCAAACTCACGCTGTGCCAAACCAGGAAACCAGACACGGATTGACTTTTTCACAAATCCTATAGGGTCATCTTTCTCAACCCCCTCTTCCAGGATATTCGATCTCCGCTTCTTCCGAGCACTCGACATTGTAGGCGAGTCACGATACAAAAGTAGAATAAACAGTAGCGGGGAAAATAGCAAAAATAGGCAATAAGGGCAGTGTGCACAAGGAGCTCTAACTACTCCCTAGCACCCCGGTAAACATGTCACGTGATCTCCCCACACTTATATTTCTGTGTATCTGGAGAATCGCTTATCTGCTTGTCTTGAAACTGGATATTGACATTATTTGGCATAAGTTGTTGAGCATATCAGAATCTTGGGATAGATGAGAGATGCCTGTCTGTCCGTACCTCTGTCCAATTGTGATTTAAACATTTCATTTGACATTTCTAATTTAGTATTCTGTACCAACTTTTTAATCATATTGACCATCACACTAGAACTTACTAATCTTTTACTTGGAGTTGTTTTTGCTCGTGTTGCTTTGGGTCCTAAAATATGACTATTCAAAGAAGGGATGTAAAGGTTACGATTTTCCCGAACCGAAACCGACATTTGCATAAAATTGGCTGCACAGATGCAGTTCAGTTTTTCGGTTTTACCGAAAAGTTATTGGATGTCAAAAACAGCTGAAAGAAGTGATAAAAAAAACAAACCGATCATAACCAAGTTGCATCCCTAATTCAAAGGATGCTCTTTCATTTCAGTATCTGACTGCGCTTTTTCTGAACACACTGTTCTTGCTGTCACACACCATACATGTGTCTTAAGGACTTTGTTCTGCTTGTGACGTTGCAGGCCTCCTGACGTGTTTTTTGGAAAACCTATGTAAAGTGGATCAGCGTTCGCATTGCAGGTTCTTGTTTGTGGCCTTCTGCTTACAGAATCTCAATTTTTTTTTTTTATCTTAAAGCATAAAACTAATTGTGTTTTTGGATTAAGTGATAAATCATAGAAATGAGACTTGAGATCCAGTACCTACCTCTGCTCACACCAGTCTGTTACTGCTCCTCCGCTCACACCAGTCTGTTACTGCTCCTCTGCTCACACCAGTCTGTTACTGCTCCTCCGCTCACACCAGTCTGTTACTGCTCCTCCGCTCACACCAGTCTGTTACTGCTCCTCCGCTCACACCAGTCTGTTACTGCTCCTCTGCTCACACCAGTCTGTTACTGCTCCTCCGCTCACACCAGTCTGTTACTGCTCCTCCGCTCACACCAGTCTGTTACTGCTCCTCCGCTCACACCAGTCTGTTACTGCTCCTCCGCTCACACCAGTCTGTTACTGCTCCTCCGCTCACACCAGTCTGTTACTGCTCCTCCGCTCACACCAGTCTGTTACTGCTCCTCTGCTCACACCAGTCTGTTACTGCTCCTCCGCTCACACCAGTCTGTTACTGCTCCTCTGCTCACACCAGTCTGTTACTGCTCCCCCAGGTCCTGTCTGAAGATGCAGCTGCAGACCTGATGCCAGTGGTAGCTGGCGCAGTTTTCACCCTCACTGCCCACCTGAGCCAGTCTGTGCGTACAGAGCAGCAGCAAGGGGTGCGTACAGAGGGGATCACCACCTCAGGATTTGCCTCCATCACCAACTCTGCGCTGCACCTCATCCTGAGGAAACTGTTGGACTTCATCCTTTGTACTGGTAGGAAATCGCTTGGATAGGAGTGTGTTCAGAGTTGCAGACTTGGGAGGGTATAGGTCAGAATGTCTGTTACGTGGACGATGAGATTGAGACCTTAATCCACTTCCCCTTAAAGTAGTTATAGCTAATAAAATAATCCATACATTTCTTTGTATTTCCATTAGCTAGTTTCAAATGTGCACTTTTATTTAAAGCAACACGTTGTAGCAGGGACAGGGTTTATGTCTCTACCAGCAATCGCAGGTGTGGCCACTCTCCAGTTAGTGCGAATTGGTGCTAATTGGGGAGTGGCCAACTGCATAAAAACAGTCAGAGTCTGGGAAAGGAGTAGGTGAGTGTTTGGTGTTCTGTGATCAGTGTTGCTAGATTAGATATATGTGTTCAGTGAAGGCGAATGCTCAGCCTGACATCGTCTTTGTTAAACCTTTATTTTGGCCCTTGTGCCCTTTTGTTTGGGTCCTGTTTTGTTTATTAAATGCGCGCTTTAGCTTTTAAACTGCAGCTTCCTTGCCTTGGAGTCTCTGAAGCGCTTCCCACTTCCAACACCATATTTAGCAACTTCTTTTAGTTGTTGGAGGGCCTCAAGTGGCCCTTTTTGATTGATCATTTGTGTCTCTCAAGATATTGACCCCTACAATAGATAGATCATTAAAGGTTGAGCTTACAGTTGGTGTATATGATGCTATTTTTGGGACCCTATGTGTGTATATACAGTAATATGTGTTTCCAGTATTTAGGCATGCTGTTCTGAAGGTATTTCCTGTGTTTGCAGGTGGAGGGTTCCAGCGGTTGCGTGCTCACCTCTATGGAGCTCTGCTCTATTACTTGCAGGTTGCACAGAAGCCAGATGAACCAGAGACTCTGGAGACAGGTAGGACACACAGCAGGGCTCCAGCAGCCTAACTAAGAGCTGCTTTCATGCCTTGCAATCTGGTTTCACTGCTTTCAAAATGGATGATCTTTTGGAGTGACGACTTTAATGTGTTTTATATTTAAGGGATAATAGCATTGCTGTGGCCTGTTAGGAGGTAAAGGATCTCCCCAGTATAATAAATCACGAGACCGGAGGTTAAGGGCATTATTTGAACAACAAAGCTTGATTTATTTTAGAGGAACACGCCACAGCAATGTCATTATCACTGTTGTACTGCAACCTTTACATTTGTTTTCTTTTTAACCTTTGTCTGAAATAATCATTGTAGCCTATTGAATATACTGCTGGAGAGCAGGGCTCGGGTGTCCGTGTAAGGATTTTAAGCAGTAGTTTTAGAAAAGGATTTATTAATTAATGTTATTTGTCATTTTGTTGAGTAATAACAGAATAACTCTCCTCCATAGAAAACAGTGGAGAGCAGTGTCTGGTAGTTTATATAACCTTGGTTTATATCCCCTCTCCCAGCTGACAAGTCAATGTGGGAGCGCCTCACAGCCCCAGAAGATGCCTTTACCAAACTGCAGCGGGAGAACCTGGCCATCATTGAGAGCTACGGCACTGCGCTCATGGAGGTGGTGTGCCGGGATGCCTGTGATGGCCACGAGATTGGACGGGTATTAAACTGTTCTTTTACCTTTTACTTCCTGTTAGTGAGGCGTCTGGTGATAAGGGAGGAAAGCTGATGGCTTTTTCATGTTTTTGAAGAAGAGGTAAAGAGGATACACCACGAATCCAGAAAAAAAAGAACTCTGCACGGTATCGAATACAAAACGTTACTCAATGCTAGATCTCTCAACACTTGTTTTATAAGATCACATATTCAGGGATAACCAGATATCTAGAAAGCTGTGGGGTACACTTGCCCTTCTTATTTTTGGAATATAGTGTAGATGTAATAAAATGCCTTTGTTTCCTAGATGCTGGCCCTTGCTGTGCTAGACCGTATCGTCTCCATCGATAAACAGTGTCACTGGCTGCTGTACATGTCTAACAGCGGCTACCTCAGGGTCCTGGTGGAAAGCTTAAGGCAAGAGGACCTGGCCCTGCAGAGTCTGCTCAGCCCCCAGCCTCCACTACTTAAAGCCCTCTACATCTATGAGTCGAAAATGGTGAGAGAAGGAGCGGTTCACCCTTCTGTGCTGGATATTAGTACTGTGTATCTATCTGTAGGAGCCCTCCTGAGAGATTGATAATAACCAATGCTTTATTATTGTAGTCTGATTACAGATATTAAGGCCATTCTGTAATGTTTTGATGAGTCAGTGTATAATATATATGCTTTTTATAGCATTAGTGTATACTGACTGAAGTGTTGAAATGGTTACACATTGAGTTAATTAATCTCATGAAGGTTTGACAGACCAGCCGACCTGCTTCCTTACTCTGATTCCTCTCTCCCCTCAGGCACTTCTAATGCGGGTTGCTAAAAACCCCCAGGGGGCAGCAGAGTTACTGCGCTGCGGGCTGATTGTGCAGTTGGTGGAGTGCGAAGTGTATGACATGCGTCCAGAGACTGACTCTCACGGGTAAGAGAAGGATTCTTACATTGGTCCTATTGATTGAAAGAGCTTGTGCTGTATTTCACACACATACTCCCGGGACATTTGAGATTGGAGATGCTCATATGTACCTATTTAACACTTGCAACTTTCATTTTTTTATCCATTTTTTTTATCCATTTTTTTTATCCAGTTAACTCGGTATGGACAGACGTACTGTATTGTATTGATTGTGCCAAATTCACAAAGAAGCTGATATCCACAAGAGGTCAGAGTAGGACTTGTACATTGCACAGGACCCTATACTATATTTTTTCTATATAGAGTTAGGGGATAATTAAACTCTATAGTGGTTACAGACTATATGATACAAGCCATCCAATACAGGCTGTATGATACAGAGACCTGTCAAATGGTTGTATCACATCATTGTCACAACTACTGTATTTTTTGCCTTCCTGCAATTATGTATGTACAGTACTGTGCAAAAGTTTTAGGCAGGTGTGAAAAAATGCTGTAAAGTAAGAATGCTTTCAAAAATAGACATGTTAATAGATTATATTTATCAATTAACTAAATGCAAAGTGAGTGAACAGAAGAAAAATCTACATCAAATCCATATTTGGTGTGTCCACCCTTTGCCTTCAAAACAGCATCAATTCTTCTAGGTACATTTGCACAAAGTCAGGGATTTTGTAGGCATATAGTCAGGTGTATGATTAAACAATTATACCAAACAGGTGCTAATGATCATCAATTCAATATGTAGGTTGAAACACAATCATTAACTGAAACAGAAACAGCTGTGTAGGAGGAATAAAACTGGGTGAGGAACAGCCAAACTCAGCTAACAAGGTGAGGTTGCTGAAGACAGTTTACTGTCAAAAGTCATACACCATGGCAAGACTGAGCACAGCAACAAGACAAAAGGTAGTTATACTGCATCAGCAAGGTCTCCCAGGCAGAAATTTCAAGGCACAGGGGTTTCCAGATGTGCTGTCCAAGCTCTTTTGAAGAAGCACAAAGAAACGGGCAACGTTGAGGACCGTAGACACAGTGGTCGGCCAAGGAAACTTACTGCAGCAGATGAAAGACACATCATGCTTACTTCCCTTTGCAATTGGAAGATGTCCAGCAGTGCCATCAGCTCAGAACTGGCAGAAAACAGTGGGACCCTGGTACACCCATCTACTGTCTGGAGAAGTCTGGTCAGAAGTGGCCTTCATGGAAGACTTAGGCCAAAAGCCATACCTCCGACGTGGAAACAAGGCCTGCGACTCAACTATGCACGAAAACACAGGAACTGGGGTGCAGAAAAATGGCAGCAGGTGCTCTGGACTGATGAGTCAAAATCTGAAATATTTGGCTGTAGCAGAAGGCAGTTTGTTCACCAAGGGCTGGAGAGCGGTACACGAATGAGTGTCTGCAGGCAACAGTGAAGCATGGTGGAGGTTCCTTGCAAGTTTGGGGCTGCATTTCTGCAAATGGAGTTGGGGATTTGGTCAGAATTTATGGTCTCCTCAATGCTGAGAAGTACAGGCAGATACTTATCCATCATGCAATACCATCAGGGAGGCATCTGATTGGCCCCAAATTTATTCTGCAGCATGACAACGACCCCAAACATATAGCGAAAGTCATTAAGAACTATCTTCAGCGTAAAGAAGAACAAGGAGTCCTGGAAGTGATGGTATGGCCCCCACAGAGCCCTGATCTCAACATCATCGAGTCTGTCTGGGATTACATGAAGAGAGAGAAGCAACTGAGGCTGCCTAAATCCACAGAAGAACTGTGGTTAGTTCTCCAAGATGTTTGGGCCAACCTACCTGCCCGAGTTCCTTCAAAAACTGTGTGCAAGTGTACCTAGAAGAATTGATGCTGTTTTGAAGGCAAAGGGTGGTCACACCACATATTGATTTGATGTAGATTTTTCTTCTGTTCACTCACTTTGCATTTTGTTAATTGATAAATATAAACTATTAACATGTCTATTTTTGAAAGCATTCTTACTTTACAGCATTTTTTCACACCTGCCTAAAACTTTTGCACAGTACTGTATGTTTTAAAATACATAATTAACAAAAGGAAATACTGTAATTGAATTACATTCATTTAGATAATGTATTTACAAAGCAAATTATTTTGTGAAAACAGTGAATATACTAGTTTCTCCTTTCCGTTTCAAAATGTTCTGTATCTGCGGCTTTCCAATGCCAAATTTTTCAGCAATTTTTCAGTAACTTTAATTCTGTCAACTATGGTAAGGACTTTTCGTTTCTCCATGTTTTCTTTCTTCCTTTACAAGATAGTGCTGTTGTTTTAACAGTATGTTTATTGATTTATAGATAAAAGCAGACTAAAGTGGTTGCTTAGTACAGGTTTGAGTCCATTGTTGGGTAAGAATTGTGGTCACTGGTCACGTTACACAGGTGGTCGTTTAATACAGGTAAATAAAAGCACAAATATCATTGGGAGGAATTTAAAGTGGTCACTTAGACCAGGTAGTCTCTAACTAAAGGTGGTCACATGAGCAGGTTTGACTGTATATATATATATTATTACGTTTCACCCTTTGAGAATAAACATGCAGCAGTGATGTTGACAGAATGGCAACACTAGCCCCCAGTACATTTATATCATATGCGTTCCAATGCAGTGTGGACCAGACCTGGGATCAATTTTAATTACAATTCCAGTTATATTTTGTTCAATTACAATTACGCTGCAGTAATTTCAATTATACTAAAGAGTAACATAAGCAACTACACATGTTTACTCTTATTTATTGTAAACAACAGAGCAATAATCGCAGGTACAAATATAGAAACACACTATATAACTTTATTTTTTTCAAACAAATGGGGGTCACTGAAAGTGGTTGAAAATACGAGGATAACAATTGCTCAATGTAAAACACAACATGGAAATGCAAATGATTAAGCTTAGAAAGGTGTGTAATTGAACTGAATTATATGGCAACTACAACTATGCAGGTTTGTTAAGGTTCAGCTAATTACATTGACATTGTAATTGCAGTGAATGACACAATTACAATTGTGATTGAGCCCAGGTCTGGTGGCGATGCCTTCCTCGTGCTCCAGGTCTTGAGAGAGGTACAGGTCAAATGCAAAGCAGGAGAATGCTCAGTATCGTGTCCCTCTTCTCAGCAGGGTGTTTGGACAGAGGGACCCGTCGGGTTTTATTCCAAATCCACTTGATCGCTACAGACAGATCCTGCTCCCAGCGCTGCGCCTCTGCCAGGTCATCCTCACCTCCAGTACTGCACAGCACCAGCAGGCTGCAGCACAGGTAAGACATCCTCACCTCCAGTACCGCACAGCACCAGCAGTCTGAAGCACAGGTAAGACATCCTCACCTCCAGTACCGCACAGCACCAGCAGGCTGCAGCACAGGTAAGATATCCTCACTGCCAGTACTGCACAGCACCAGCAGGCTGCAGCACAGGTAAGACATCCTCACCTCCAGTACTGCACAGCACAGCAGGCTGCAGCACAGGTAAGATATCCTCACTGCCAGTACTGCACAGCACCAGCAGGCTGCAGCACAGGTAAGACATCCTCACCGCCAGTACCGCACAGCACCAGTTTGAATATAAATATGATAAATTGGGGATTTTTGTATTTATGTCTGCAAGTATGAATTCACTCGAAATACTTTTATACTATTATACTATACTATTAAATAACTTAGGATAAGCTACACATTGCTCAAATTTTCTAAATTACTTATTGATGATCACTAAAGCCAAGTAATTTGGTACTAAAAGGCATTAAATAAATAAATATTTGCCATGTTGATTTCTGATATCTATAAACTGCAATGTTGCGATTTGTCCAGGAACATGTCATTGGGATGTAAAAGCACATTCAAAGTGCTAGGGTGCTGCACAGATGTTCAGAAGGGATTTGCGTTGTACAGGACACCGCAAAGACGTTTACCACATGGCCTATCAGACTGCTGTCTATGTAGCCTCACACCTACCCTTCTAATCACTCCTCTTCTCAAATGCTAGGTCCTGCAGTTCTTGATTGTCCACTCTGACACAATCCACTCCATTCTGCGCTGCCAGGAGGTAACGGCCGGCTCCCTGCAGGAGCTGTCTCTCCTGACGGGCATCATCAGCAAAGCTGCACTGCCAGGTACAGGGGTTTGCTTTCAAAGAGTCAAGGGTAGCATGATTGTCAGTTCTGTCTTTAACTGATGAAAACTAATTGTGGTGATTTATTGAGTGTGTAAGTATTAATGAAGCATTATGCTTCTGCTGAGAAATATTTTTTCTTGCTGACAGCAATATTCTGGAAGGTACCAATCTATCTCTGTCACTCACATGTTTTTGCTTATATTTTCATAACCACTCATCTAATTTATATATTTTCATAAGCTCTCATCTGACTGTCACAGGGTACTGAATATCTTGTCACTCAACAGCCAAGCATTTTCTGACTGTTTAACCATTTGGTCTTAAAAGCAGTACAGTATTTTAAAAAGAGAAAAAGAACAAAAGGAAAATGTCCTTTTTTATTCTACCTGCAAGTTGCTATACACACATTGTATGGAAGTGGCAAACCTTAAACATCAGACTTTAAATATTGTGTTGTTGTATCTGTCTATATTTAAAATGTCATTACAGCACAGATACTGCCATGTTACTTTCTTACATTCTGCAGACCCCTTCCTACATTCTGCTATTCTGTTACTTTTATACAATGTCTGCCCATAATTACTAAAATACATATCAACAAAAATACATACATCTAAATCATAATGGCACACCCTGCTTCCTATTTTATTTGTGTATTACATTGGTACACATACGTACATATTTTTTTTCCTGTTTCCTAAACGAAAAACCAACGACATAAACTAAATGCTTTTAGTATTAATTCATATATTATAAAAAAAAACTTTGGACAGTATAGAATATTATTATAGCTAGCTATGGTAATAACAATGTGCATAATTGAACAACTTTTTGCAGCTTAAAGTAGATTTTTTTCTTTACCATTGAAATAGTAATAAAACTTGCTGAGAAATGGTGTATTCTGTTTTGGAGCATTCAGTTTGCGTCTCTTAGTGCAGTTTTGGTGGCCTCAGTATAGCCACCAACACAACATTTTTCCTAAAAATAAGTATATTGTGTGAAAAATAAAGAAAATATAGACATATGCACTTCTAACTGGTTTTTATTTCTTTCTGTAATAAAGTGTTTATCATTAGAAAAGACAGCAGACCCTCTACTTTTTGTACTGGATCGTCATTCCCTGGCCCTTCTAATGATAAACTGGACACCTTTTATTGTTCGGACAACAGGTCAATCATATAAATTGATACAAATTAATACAATACCTATGCTGAAGTACATAACTAATGTACTGATGTTAAATACAAAAACTTTCACTTTCCTGGATTTTTGCCTTCGAATTCATGTTTGTTCAGATATTTTACCCAACATTAATGAAGTATTATTCCATTTCGCTATTTTCCTGTCGCACTACTAAAACCTTCTTGCATTGATGAACCAATGAGCAGTGACACAAAGCGAAACGAGTTGAGATTTGTGACGCATGCCAAAATGAAATGAATCCGATCCGTGAAAGCTCGGCCAATCAGCATGCACTGATTTATACTGACGTTAATGATGGCCAATAGCAGCTAACAGAAATGGAAGCAGTATGAGGAATCGGAATGCAAGCAGCATGAACTGCGCTCAATGAAAGCTGGATAAAGGTTTATTAAGAGAGGAGTTGCTGGAGGCTACTGGTGGCCATATTTGAGAAACTCTTTGTCTTTGGGTGGGTGGGGCAGGGGGTTGGGTATCTGATAACTTGCTCTGGACACACCATGCCATTTGTGTTTGCACCAAAGCGAGAAGAATTTGGGGGTTTATTTTTTGTTCTTTTAGAGAGCTATTTTAGAGTAGAACTGTTTTGCCTGGGAACTATTTAAAAAATAGAATACTAAGAAGATTGAGTGTGCAAAAATGTGTAAGCTCCACTGTCTCCATGCAAGTTTTGGTGCCGTTTGATAAGATATTGCTGCTGTTGCACAGCTTAAATGGGAGGCATAGTGTAGAATTGAACATAGACCCGTAAAGGAATCAAACATAGCCGATGTCGGCAGCAAAGGGGTGGCTGACGTTTTCCATGGATTTGTCACGAAACAGATTTGCCATGAATGGCAGATTATGGTTGCTTGACCCCTTGCTGTATGTGTTTTTTTTCTTGTGTTAACTTGTGTGCTTCGTGTTCCAGGTGTTGTTGTGGACCTGGGCCAGGATGTTAACAGTGGATCCCTAATCGAGTATGAGGGGCACATTAGCCGATTCCAGGTAACTTTCAATATATCACTCACTCCATTACTGTCTACTGTCTAGCAGCAAATCAGCATGAAGTCTTCCTTGTGCTTGTTTAAGATCCCTGGGCCTGACTCAGAAGATTAATGTGACTATGTAAACTGGATACTAGCATGCAGCTCCCTTACTGTATATAATATAATAACTGGAACTTCATACTTCTCCAACACTGCAGTACAAAACTCTTTAAGTGCATGCTAAGGGACTCAGTGTTGTGAAATACAAATACGGTATTGCAAGTATACCGTGTAATAGACAGTATATTGACACTTTTATTAATGAACACTGTTGCAATCTGTTTTAATGCTTATTTAGCCTTTTATCCTGCTTCCATTTTAAAATATTACCAGAGCTAACAAAATAATTTCAGTGCATCTTACCTAATATGTATTACCATCATTTCTTAGGTCTTGCATTTCATATGAATGAAAAACGTAATGCTAATGTGATTTCGATTTTTAATAGTATTTTTTCTAAGCTTCACTGTATACTACTCGAGGTCAAATAAAGGAACGCAGGTTTCCACCAGCTCAGTGTTCACTAATAGAAGTGAAAAAAATGTGTGCTCTTTCATAATGGAAAATGTGAGATCTGTGAAGTGATAGTAATACATATTAGGTAAGTTTGGCTGCAGTTGTTTTGTTAGCTCTGTGTTGGGTTTGAGCACCACCTGCTGTGTGTCTCTAACCTCCTTGCTGTGCTTGTTCAGCACCACTGCTGTGCCACACACTCTAAACCACTTTCTTGTTCTGTGTTTTCAGCGCCAGTGCCTATCCTTACTCAGCCGCTTTGCAGGATCAGAGCGAATGAGGCAGATTAAGCTGGCTGAGCAAACAGCAACCCAGGGAGACTCTGCAGACCAGAGAGAGCTGATGGAAGTCTCCATCCAGCAGGTAATCACTCATCCAGTCTTAGGCTTTATATTAACAAACACATTCATGTAATATTACTCCTAAAAATAAAAGCAGCACCACCTGCAACCACATTTACAGACACTTCAGAACTATGAACATCTTCCATTCACAATGTGTTCGTTGCAGGCTCTACTGTGGTATTTTTGTATTTGTATGTTTGCAAAGTAGTACTATTACATTTATGTGTTTGTTAAATATTTAGCCTTAGTGAGATGCTCTGAATTTGTGTCCCAAGATGGTCACAAATTCTATTTTGAACTGTATGTCCCTCAGCTAGATACAGTGCAGGAAGTATACTGTTTAAGAATTAGAAACCATGGAATGAAAATTTGTTTAAGGCAGGATGTTTAGACCTATATTGGTGAAGCATTCTCTAAAATGATTAAACAGATGGACTGACTTTAGACCCGTGCTCCAGTGGTAGGGGGTATCTTCTCCCAACAGACACAATTCCCTTCAGTGTCGTCTGCCCTTGTAATCGGGTGGAGAGTGCAACAAAGGCACAACATTCGCTGAAGAGTGACACTGCATGCAATGAAGGTCTCTTCACCACCATCTTGTTCAAACCCACCAAGGAATTAACATTTAAATTGATAGAGGGTGCATCATTGTGGATTCTATTGTGGTCTTACATTTTAATAATACAATGTTAGAAAGTTAATATATAAGAAAAATCAAATCTGATACCCTTCTGGATTGCATCAACTATATCCGTGGTTATCCCAGGTTTACCCAAAAGAAGTGCTTAATGCAGTCCAGGTGGGTTGCCTGGTACTGTAAATTGCTTGTCCCAGAAGGGTATCCAATCATATTTCTTAAGTTTTCACTTGCCCCTCCTCTTTTTTATGATATTAGCTGAAGAAAAATCCAGCTGTGACTCCTAGGTTGATCAGGGTAAAATCAACCCCTAAATCAAGCAGAGGGGCGACAGCTTTCAGCGTCTTGTGTCCAGACTCTCAATTCTCTCACTCCGTCTTTCTCCCCCCCACAGATTTGTGCCAACGTGATGGAGTACTGCCAGTCCCTGCTTCTCCAGAGCTCCCTTGAATCCCAGTTCAGCGTGTGCCTCTTTAGCCCCACAATGGCTGAACCAGCGAGCCAGGATGGACCCAGAGCGGGTGAGGCTCACAGTTCTCCTTCATTACCTTCACTCCGCCTTTTGTCAGAACAGTATCTGTAATGAAAATGCATAAAAAAGGTCTGCATTGATTAAAAATGTGATGCAGTTCAAGTTTAAAAAAACAAAACAATTGTATGTATATTCTGAAGTAATATTTTATATTATCAGGTGCCATGCGTTTGTTCTTTCAATGCAGTTACCAATGTACCTACTGGAATTTGTTTTATAGGATGTTTTCTCTAAGGAGTAAAGCATAAGTGGAAAAAATCCACTGTCGATAATTTTGAACTCCCATTCACCACTGTGGCCTGTTTATTCCACTTGATACATTCACAAGTCAACTGGTATTCATTCGAAATGCCATTGCCAAATGTCATTGACATTCCACTTCTTTGCAATTACCTGTGTTAATCAATTTAAAGATCATAAAAATGTGTCCTAGTTTTAATGCTGATTTGATGTCCTATTTTCTAGCATTGTGTAAGCACATGTACTGTAGTTACTGCATTAGCTATCTCTTACCAATGATTGTCTCAAACTCAAGTGTCTGATTTCTATAACGAAATGGTGCAGTTTGTTATAACACCGTGGAATCTTAGTCTGGGTTCACAAGACATATTTCTAGTTAATTTATGCTACACCAGCACGTCTCATGTTTTTGCTCGCTCTCTCTCCTCTCTCTTGCTCTATCTCTCTCTCCTCTCTCTCGCTCTCTCTCTCTCCTCTCCTCTCTCTCTCTCTCGCTCTCTGCAGATGTCCAGATGACAGGAGTCCCACACTCCCGCGTTCCCGGTATGGGGCTCATCATTTACCTCCTCAAACAGACGGCAACCGACTTCTTCCGCTTCTATGAAAGTCACCGGCAGAGTGTCAGCAAGATGCAGGGGGTGGAGCACCTTCCCCCAGACGAGGTCAAGGAGGTACGGGCCGTCCGAACATCAGCTGTTTCAGATAAGGAGAGATTTTATTCAGAAAAGGCACAAACGCCATTCCAGCAGTGGATAAAATACAAAACTCCCTGCTTTGTATGTAAACAGAATAAAGAAAAAACATGCTCTTTGTTTACTAATACACCCATGTTCAGTGGATGGTGTATATGCAGTAAATATGAATGTACGATACCGAATGCAGTACTAGCAGTAAGCGGGGCATAGACTCCTTGTAGTATGACTGTTTTTGCTGGTCCCTTAACGAGAGAAAATAAATATGTTAATCACACACACTATTCGTCAACAGAAATTTAGAATAAAAACAGACTTGATTTGAGTTTAGGTAACTACACAGTAGCATTTCCTTATTATGGAAAGAAAAAAATGCTTTGCAAAATCTATAGACCCACCCACTCACAGTTGGCATTTTTACCATTTAAAATGTATGCTCTTAAGAGTGATATACAAAAATGAAATAATTACACAGGGACTCATAATGCAAGATTAAACATTTTGTTTTCCTGATTAGTGAAATGTGCCATTTGAAGGTGGCTTTTAAAGCAGGTCCATTTGGATTTGTTTGTATTCTACTATGCTGAGGTGTAATATCTGGAATGTGTGTTTTTGTTCTGATGTGTTTGAACTCTTGTTCCTGGTTTCTGTCTCAGTTGTGTCAGTCCCTGGTCAGTCTCTCCTCCGGAGTGGATAAGATCTCCTCCTCTCAGCGCTACATCCTGGCCAAGCGGCGTCTGGTGAAGATTATCAACAACCGAGCAAAACTGCTGTCGCTCTGCTCCTGTATCCTTTAGATATTACTGTTACCTTTCAAACCCCAGGTCAATGAGGGGCACAGATTCCACCTTTCACCTGCCTGAACAGTAAACTTTGAGTTTTGCTTGTAATTGCTTGTAAAATGTGCACATGTTGCAACTTTTCATTGTGGAAAGCTCAGTATTGCCAGAAAAAAGGGATCTGCTCCAGTGTGGTAAATCACTAGATGGCACTGTCTTTTGTACATTTTGGATGATCTGACCTATGGCAGAAATGGCTTGTTGAGAGCTACAGGAATGCAACCAAAATGAAGACATCTTGACGTTTTATCAACCCTTGTTTTAATGTGGCCCGTTATACCGTGGAATAGGTTGTAAGACGGCTCCCATTTGCCCCATAATGTCATTCCACTAGTATTCTTGTTTTAAGTTGGAACGCAAATAGCCCATCTCTTAACTGGGGCTTCCGATTACAAAGTTATAAAGGTAGTATAGTATTTGGACTAGAATAACTGATACATTAACATTATCCTCCCAAAGAATAACAGAGTCGTTAAGAGAATGGTAAATATTCACACAGGTACCCTCATTGTGTGTGTGTATTTTCTGTGTTAAAACTCCTTGACTTTCGATTCCCTTCAGACATCATTGAGACCTGCCTGTTTGTGCTCTGGCGCCACCTGGAGTATTACATGCTTCACTGCACCCCTGCTGACACGCAGGACTCCCTCCTGAGTGCCCGACCCTCCTTCAGAAGCAGACGTCCAGAGGGTGAGTGCTGAGATCCTGCTTTCATTTCCTAGTTATTGGGAGAAAACTCAGACATCCAAGAATATGGAAGGAGATCATGAGGTTAACATGCAATTCATATATGCATGCTTTTACCAATTATGGAGGTATTTTCATTCAAGATCACAATTATAAACTAACATGTGAACTGATTGAAACCAAAATCGGGGCTCCTGAAAAAAACAGTACCTGTAGATCGGATTCTACACAGCTGTCCTGGCCTGTTCTTATTTTATTTCAGGTTAAAGGCGTAGGCTGTTTATTAATATAGTACACATTATTGAATACATTATTTTACATTTAGAGACATTTCAGAATTATGAACATCTTCCATTCTCAATGTATTTGTTGCAGGTTCTGCTGTTTGTTTTTATTTTTATAAAATATATTAATATTACGTGTGTGTATGTGTGTTAAATCTCTCTCAGATTCCTTTGGAGTTTTTCCAGCCACTGATGTGAGAAGTTCCGGGCTCTCTCGAGTAAGCCAGCAGGACTTGGATCAGGTAAGAAGATTTTAATATTGAAAAAATCTTCAATTATTTCAAAGGGGTAGAAATCTGTTTTCTTGGCAGTTTTGGGGGTTTTGGAAAAGGGAGGGGAGCGATGCAGCTTTTAAATCGACTTGATGGTGCAGTGTTTCAGTACAATTTGTATTATTTACTGAAATGATTAGTGCCTCCTATTTGATTTACTTTTGAGTAAATATTTAAATTAGCAGACAGATACACAAAACTGATTAATGAATAATCCACTGATTTAATGAATAATCCAGACTGATCTTGATTAAACAGCAATTAAGTACTGACTCCCAGGCAGGGTTTTCCCAGGATTTTCTATTTTTGTAGTCACTGGTGACTAATCCTTTCAATAAACTTTTGTCACTGGAGAAATTCAGGAGTCACTACTGGTACAAAACTCCACAGTCCTCAAGGTGTGTTACACATCCTGTTTTTATTCTGCCTACACCTTAAATTACTGTAATATAGATAGATAGACTGATTATATTGTGTATACACGGTTGTGTAATCAAATACTCATGCATCCAAACAATGTATTTTGCTTCCTTGTTTATTTAGCAACATTTGCAATTTTTTGCAAAATAACATGGCAATGAAACCCATAACATTGCACTAAAACAGAAACTCCAGTATCATTTGTATAGCCTACCAAGTGCTTTTCATATACAAAATAAATCCTATTCATTTCAGGTTTTCGTTCTCTAAATAAAATAAATACTCATTTCTTTTCAATAATAAAATCAATCTAGAAATGAGACTTTTCCACTGATAAAATTTAAAATTATATATAACATTTGTTTTGATCAAAACACATGTAACGTCTGACACTATACATTTGCTTCACCTTTCCTACACCAAAGAGGATTTTCAACAGCGCTGCGATACATTCAAACCATAACCCCACTGCACCATTATTGGAAAGCCTTCTCAAAGGCAAATTCAGAAATGTTCTCAAGATTTGGCGTGTCCACAGACATGTGCATTAGCAAGTTTACACGTGTCTACACTTTATTGGCGATCTCTGAAGTCAATGAAAGCAAAATCGGGGCTAATAATTTCGTTTTTTAATTTCACGGTAAGCTGTAACGTGGCTGTTCAGTGAGATTTTACTTTATATACACAAATTCAATGTTTCTTACCTGACTTCATTGGAATATAATTAGATCCCCAAAGTCTAAATTCGGCCTGTTCTTGGCAAGCTAATATGCAGCCCGCATAGCTGATATAACAGCTTCCTTTTCTTTACTGAAGGTATTGACGACGGCACGCTCTGTACATGGCTTCATTGCTCTTGCTTTAGTCGCAGCAACGTAGGTTTTTGTACGGTCGTGTTTTGTTAAATTCTTTTAAAAAAATCTCGGCAGCCTTTCGTAAATGCATTCATTTTCTTTGCTGCAGTGCAATAACTACAGTTCATTAGAATATTTTCTGCATCCTAGACAGCCCATGGGAATAGTGATTTCCAGTATGTTTGAAACTTTGCTGTTTCTTGTTGTTTTGTCCTTGAAAAGCGTCACATTATGTAATTGTGTTTTAAGCTAGAAACAGATGATTGATAATTTTTAAAATGAAACGGAAGCAGTCATTTTTTGTTCGTCTTTAAAGAAACATTTGTTATTCAGGAGAGTGACCGTGAAATCACTGCCCCTGGGTGAGGGTCAGTGTTGTTGATTGGACTCCAGCGGAGACCATTGAAGGAACAGCTGCTTGCATTTGTGCTGATTTGCTTTTCTTCGCCCTCACAAATTAAAACCGCGGTGTCTTCAATTGTTTCTGTACTTCACATTGAATCAAAACTATAGAGCAGCTCACTTCTTAACATGAGAGAAGGTTAGCAGCTAGTAAGTTTAAAAGGTGTATGCTGTGAAGTCTCAGCTATGCTGCCTATAGTTATTCAATAACCAAGACTAACTTTGAAGTCATTATATGTTTGTTTTTCTTTAAGTCTTGCCCTTTGAGATACACTTGCATCACACTTTCATCTCCCACAGGAGATGTGTATACCCTACTAAGGGGATAGGGAAAGTGGAGGAACCTGTAGATGCTTTTCTACATGTATTCTAAACTGTTTATCCAATAATGAAGCTTGGTTAAGACATTCCTTGACACTCATTGAGAGTATCAGTCTGGAGATGTATCGAGCCACCTGTTTGTCATTCATTTGGGTTTGAAAGTGCCCCATTTAATAAAGCTATAATTAATTCATTGGTGAAAAGGCAGTTCTGGGAATTTGTCCTCATTTTCTTTCTAGGAATTGCAGTGATGCTGGTGGGAGGGTTATCTCTTAAGATAATTCAATTGAAATTCCTAGAATTGACTCCTGTATTACAGTACACTACCCTGTTGCCCCCTTCTATTGTATCCTAACCAGTCTTTGTCAGTGTAAGGACTGTACCGTGTACATTTAGCTTATTGTCTAGATTTTTTGTATTAATAAAATGCTTTGAAGGTTTATATTAGTGCTTGGACAAACATTTTCAATATTGGAACAAACACTACTTAAAATGTATTTGGTTGCAGAAATGACCATGCTCATATTAGTTCATGTAACTATTAGTTCATGTAATTAGTTCATGTAACATATTAGTTCATGTAAATTATAAACAACTGCATCACCCTGTGACAGGGTAGCGTCACAGACCAGGCTGGCTACTGGCAGGAAATAGACCCAGAGACAGAAAACTGCAGTTTTAAAGAGCTGTTGCACACTTTATTAAACAAAAACAATCACTGGAAAAATAAAATGACGTCTGGCTTCACAGACCCTGGATAGCAATTAATAATAATCAGTGTCAGAGAAACCAGCCATCTTGGTGTTGCAGAACCCCTACAAGAAACACGCCTCTGCTGTGCCTCGTGCTTTCTGTATCGCTGCAATATATTGTTTATTGTTTTGATTTTTAAAAAAAATAATCATGTATTATTGGGAGGGCCTTTACCAGAGGAGAGATAATTTCTCTTATGAGCACCATAGTGTATCCAATGCTGGTGCTCTGAGTGAAATAAGAGTAGTATTATTATTATTATTATTATTATTATTATTATTATTATTATTATTATTATTATTAAAGATCAGGATCAGTATGTCTTGAAATGCTTAAATAACAGATTAATTCAAACCTTATTTATAAATATAACTTAAAAATATGCAATATGATGATTCCCCTCTCTGTTCTCTTCCAGTTGCAGAACGACATGGCTTGCAGTTTTGGGGAATCGCTTCAGAAGAAACTTTTAGATGTGGAAGGGCTCTATTGCCAGGTCCGCTCGCGATACACATTCATTCAGGCACTGGTGAGACGCATCCGGGGCCTTCTCAGAAACTCCAAGAGCTAACGTGCTGCCCTGCTCATTGCCAGAATGAACGACTGAGCATAGAAGTAGCTCAGCTGCCTTTATTTGTATTGAAACTGGGGTGTGTCTTTACAGCAAAATAATCCATCATTATGACTTTCCTTTTTGTATCTCTTTTTTGAACAGATATTAGAACATTGTAAAATAAGCCCCTTCCACCCTCCAAAAGTGAAGATATATGTGACTTAAGATTAATTGTATGTGGTTTTGATGTGCGGAATATGTATTAAATACTAGAAATAAAAACAGGGCGGAATTCATAAAAATCTGTAAATGCTTCTTTTGAATTTTCTATTTGCTGAAATCAACACATTGATTTGTTTGTAGCACTGATTGTAACATGTACCTTAAATACCTTGTTTAGCCTCTTATACTTTATATTGTTATAATAAGACTTTTGGGTCACAGTTACCTGACCAGAAGAGGGCAATGTTGACGAGGAAATAACTATGTCGACGTCAAATTAAAATACTTCAATTATAGCCTTGTGGACAGGATGGCTGGTGGGTGACGTCAGTCCAGGAAGTACTGGCAACAAGTACTGCCAGTCGAGACGCAAATGCGCGCTTAATTTTTTTTATTAAATAACAAAATGATAAAGCTCACAGAGCAAAATAAAGATTTCAACAAAGCAATCACGAAACACAAAAATACTCGACAAAACAAAACGGCACAGTAGCCAAACAAACAAAATAGAACACGGCAAGCAAATACTGTGCTGGTTCAACTCCAGTACATGTAGCAATTGTTATTTCTTCTTTTTAGATCCCTCTCGTATTCCTCCTCTCAACCCTCTAGGAGCGGCTGCTTTGCTTTTATATACGTGGCCATCTCCCAATTGGTAATTGCAGTACAACATTGGCTTATCCGACCCCCTGTGGACTGTGGTATAGGCAAATATGTGAAAAAGTCGGATTTGCGAACATCGATAGAAAATGACATTTACACATGCATAAATAGGTTAGTGAATAAAAACAACACGCAAACTGCTTTAAACATCATGGGCAATTCTTTGCTTTAAAAGTAAGCAAACGTAAATTAGATTGATTAGGCTACAATACACAGTGTTGCTATGCGGTTTACTATAAGCCATCTCCACGCAAAGCTTTTAAAAATATATACAAAACAAACGGTAAATGTACAGTAACCTGCAACTGATGGCTTCTTTCTTAACTCTAGAAGTCCCTGCCTCCCTGGTTTTGCTTTCTTAATATCTCTGTCACGCTACTTTGCGCTCTTTCTTGATATCACCAACAGCCGATAAGCAGCTCGGTTTAAATATTGCTTTGGCTATTTTAAACAAAGGCTGGTAAGCATTGCATTTATGAAGCTTGCTTTGTTTAATTCAAATGCATTTAAAAGCTACAACAACATGCTGGCAATATCTGCAACCGGGTGCTCCATCATATAAACACATTGCACAAAAAAAAGAGTAAAATACAAAGCTTTCTCATCTGGTGTATTGAAGCATCACTGCTACACACAGCTGACTGACACACGCACACGTCTCTCTTTAAAGGGGAACACACCAAAAGGCTGATTACTATAACACTTTCTTTCTGTTTCCATCACGGGCGCTGCACTTGCTGCCAATGCCATTACTCTCGTAGCCTAATTTTAATATATATATATATATTTATTTATTTATTTATTTATTTAGCGAGGCGGTTAATTGATCAGGGCGGTATGTGACTGTCGGATATGCAACATTTAATTTGGGAGATGTCCATGTTACACACAAGTTTTAACCCATCCATGCTGTACAACAACAATAACAAAACTTTGTTTAAAACAAACAGAAAACAGAACATTTTAAATAATAATAATACAAAATAATCACAGGGGTGGGGCTTACCCCGTCACAAGCCTATAAATTAAATTGCCTATACGTATCTCTTCTGGCTTCATCTATATTGAACTAAGATAACTATAACTTTTTTTTTTTTAAATGTGTAATAATAACTGAATAAACAGCTGACTGGGGATTCCAGAGGTAGTGTTGCATTGGCTCTGGTGCTCCCGTGGGTTAGGGAGGCAAAAACCGGCACGGACTGTTTCTCCACATCGCGCTACAGCAAACCCTGGTGGCCAGGAGCCTAGTGAGCTCAGGGAGACACCAAGGCCAGTCTTTGTCCTCTAAAGGCTGATATCATGGGTGTAAAGAGCATGGGCGTGGGATAGGACGCCCCATGCTCTTCAGTAACTCCTGAGCTGTTGTCGGGTAATTACTGTTTTGAGGGAACATAGTTGGACATTCTATAGCTATGGACAGATGTTTTGCATCACCTGGAATTTGAGGATTTAGGCATTAAAAAAAAAAAAAAAAATTCTAGATATTTTATTTAACTAACACAAATTATATAATCAAAGGAACACATTTAAATTGGGAGTTCCAAAAGAGGTAATGAAGGTGTACAATATGAGGCATCTGTCTAGCGATTGAGTCTGAGAAGGCCAGGGTACCTGCTGCAGTTCTGACCTCACAGTGGGCACCAGCACGTCCTCGGAGAGGTCCAGAATGGACCACATGAAACTCCTAGAAGTGGCTCGTTTGCATCTGTCACTGGTTGAAGACACTTCTGTTCCGCCACCATGATGCTGATGTTTATTTTTATTGTTTAAATATTTTTTATAATGAAAGCTTCCTGGGACATGACAGTGTTTACAAAATTGCCCAAAAATGAACACTTCACTGCAAACAAAGACATGTTGTATTGCCATGCAGCTGAACGTATAAACTAAAAAAACCAAGTATGTTTTTCACTTGTCTAATTATGTTTTGATTTTTTTTACATTTAAAACGTATATTACGTTTTCAGTTTTTTCTGGTGGGTTTTGGTGCCCCCCTAAAAGTCCCGGACTGCAGACACACACCCCATTTAAAAATGGTTTGATCACATACCCCTTTTCCACTTTAGGGTCTTGGAAATGACCAAACAACAACAAATGGCAAACTTCATGTTGGTCCAGCTGGCTTACATGCAAGAACAAAAATGGCCCAAAGCCAAATTAAAATAGGCAGTACCTTTTCAGCAATTTTAGTCCATGTGTAGTTTGTCCAGTGCTGTGAAAAAGTATTTGCCCCCTGTCTGATTTTCTGCATTTTTGCATATTTTTGACACTGAATGTTATCAGATCTTCAACCAAAACCTAATTTTAGATACAAGGGACCCTGAGTGAACAAATAACACAAACATTTGATACATATTTCATTTATTTATTAAAGAAAGTTATGCAACACCCAATGCCCCCTTAAACTTAATAACTGGTTACGCCACCTTTAGCAGCAATAACTGCAACCAAACACTTCCTGTAGTTATTGATCAGTCTCTCACAGCGCCGTGGAGGAATTTTGGTCCATTGCTCCATGCAGAACTGCTTCAACTCAGTGACATTTGTGGGTTTTCGAGCATGAACTGCTCGTTTCAGGTCCTGCCACAATATCTCAATGGGGTTTAGGTATGGACTTTGACTAGGCCATTCCAAAACTTTAAGTTTCTTGTTCTTCAACCATTCTGATGTAGACTTGCTTGTGTGTTTGTTATCATTGTCTTGCTGCATGACCCAGCTGCGCTTCAGCTCACGGACGGATGGCCTGACATTGTCCTATAGAATTCTCTGATACAGAGCAGAATTCATGGTTCCTTCAATTATGGCAAGGCATCCCCAAACCATGACACTACCACCACCATGCTTGACCATTGGTATGAGGTTCTTACTGTGGAATGCAGTGTTTGGTTTTCGCCAGACATAACGGGACCCATGTTGGCCCAAAAAGTTCCACTTTTGACTCATCTGTCCGTAGAACATTGTTTCAGAACTCTTGAGGATCATCCAGGTGCTTTTTGGCAAACTTGAGACGAGCATTCATGTTCTTCTTAGTGAGCAATGGTTTCCACCTTGCTACTCTGCCATGAATCCCATTTTTGCCCAATGTCTTTCTGGTGGTGGAGTCATGAACACTGACCTTAGCCGAGGCGAGAGGCCTGCAGATCCCTAGATGTTGTTCTAGGGTTCTTTGTGACTTCCTGGACGATTTTACGCCTTGCTCTTGGAGAGATTTTGGCAGGACGAAGATTCACTACTGTCCCAAACTTTCTCCATTTGGACAATATGGCTCTGACTGTGGTTCGGTGGAGCCCCAGAGCCTTAGAAATGGCTTTGTAACCCTTTCCAGACTGATAGGCATCAACAACTTTTTTTCCAGAGGTCTTCTGGAATTTCTTTTGTTTGTGGCATGATGTGCCTCTAGAACCTGTGTGCTGACAACTTCACTCTGATGGTAAGGGCCAAAGTTAGTCAGATTTATATTGGGCAGGGCTGGCCCAAATCAGGCCTGGTTGTTAACCAAAGTACTCAAATTATCCCTTTAATTGGGTTGAGTTAACTAGGGGTGGGCAATAACTTTTTCACACCTGAAGATTACATGTTTGATTACCTTGCACACCAAACAAATGAAAGAAGCACCAAACTTTGGTGTCTTTTTTCTCTCAGACTCCCTCTATATACTACTACAAGCCACAAAAAAATCTGACCAGATACAATGTGAAAAATGCAGAAAATCAGACGGGGCAAATATTTTTTCACGGCACTGTATATGTCTTTATCACTGTTAGTGTTTTAATTGTATGTTTTTGGGAGTCAGTGTGAAGGAGTCCTCAATACAGTAAGTATTGGATGTGGTGCTTGATTAGGCTGTATTTCATTAGGTTCTTGGACACAACCTGTCAATGTTATGTATATTTTATTGGTAACGGTAACAGTGGTGTCACAGCCCAAGCTGTTACCGGCAGGAAAGAGACCCTGAGAGAGAAAGCTGCAGTTTAAATACGTATGCGCACGTTTATTAAGAAAACAAAAACAGGAAGAAACAAAACACATCACAAGGACCAAATAAAAGAATAATACACTTGTAAGCTGGGCATTAGCCTTCACTACCAAGTTGAAAAACAATACAAAAATCACAGCACAAACTCGGCAAACAAAACATTTACCTTCCTTTTATACATGTGGCCACTCCCCAATTAGCATCAATTGCCTAATTAAGAAATGGCCACACCTGTGATTGCTGGCAGGGATAGATTTAACCCCATCTCTGCCAACCTTACATTCCCACACACACTACAGCAGCAGAGCTTTTGCCCTGCCACAGTAACACGTTGATGACACTTTATTTTACTAAAATTAACTACATATCTCATTACTACAATAACAAAAATGAGATGCCCATTTCATCTGGAGACCCAAAGGGCCCAAAGTTTTTATCACCTGTTTCCATGGAGACTTGTCTCCAGCTCATTCCTTTTTACAATCTGGAGTTTAATTATAAAGATGTTTGTCCCTTTATCTACTTTATGGGCTTACAAACATTACACTTTACAATTAACCACTACCAAATAAAGAATTATCTTCCAGACTTATCTAGGATGAATGCCCAAGATCAAAGTTCTTCCTATAAATATGCTAATTGTGTGTATATACCGCTCAACAAGTTGCTGAGGGCTGTCATGAATAGTAGAAATCCAAAGTCCTTGCACCCTCAAGGTTAGAAATCTATCTGAATAACTAATCCTACCCTGAAAATCAGGAGGAAGTTTGCAACATCCATTGCATACAGTGGCCCAGCCTGGTTCACTAGCTTGGAAACATCTGTTGCTTGAGCTCTTCCGTCCATCTTTAGTCCTGCTGATCAGTAACTGGGTCGCAGCATACATAAGGCCCTGTGAAAGTCACTGAAATTTTCTTTAAAATTCACGGCAGTGTCACGGGTAAAGTATCGTATTTCACAGCATGTGCACGGAAATATGTTACAAATTACGTGTACAGATTATTATTTTTTTAAACAGCAAATGTACAGATAAATGCACTGGCATCAAAATTAACATCAAAGTTATTCAAGCACTTTACAATAGCTTGTGAAACGGTGTTGTAATTAACAGCCTGTAGGTAAAGTGTATCTGCAAGGACAGCTTTCAGTTCTAGTACGTCAGGTGCATCGTCTTGTAAAACAAATACAATGTGTAACCCATACTGATCTTGGGCATCAGTCAACTCGTCAGTGACCACTAACAAGCAACCAGACTGTTTTACCAATTCCATAATCTCCTGCTTGTGATACTCGGCAACTTTAAGTATTCAAGTCTCAGCTGGGCTGATGAAGGAATCGCTCCACCATTTGCTACACTCTGTCTAAAGAATTGCTGTAAGTTTTGGTTGTCCAATTTTTCAAAAGGGACATTTGCGCAAACTTAGTCTCTGTCAGGTCAAAATTTAATAAGTGGACTTTTGGAACATGGAAGTCACAGTTTTTTGTTTCTTTGCAAGTAAAGCAGTCGCAGTACTGCTCTGGATTTCCGCCTTTCTCTTTCGGTGAATACTTGCTGTCAACAGACGGGTTTCGGTAGTGATCTACAGTAACATTGCAGGACGTACAGAAGAGCTTACCTCCATCGCTGTGTAAAACTCCTGCTGGATACTGCTTTACGTGATCTGCTGCAGACACATTTTTAGCCTTTTTAGAGACATCCATTTTCTTGTTTACAGTGTGTAGAATTTTAATTTTTCGCTTAGACTGCATATTGTCACATTACAATCACTGCACAGCACTGTGTTCATGGTGAATGTTACACGCAGGCACATATCAGAGCTGTACAGTTTTGTTAATGTGATTTTTTTTTGTATGAAATACAAATAATTATGAAATTGTTTTTATTTCTTAAGAATATTCTAAAAATCGTGGTATTGGGCTAATTTCACGATTTTCGTGCAGGCCATGAAATCCCGATTTTCACAGGGCCCTAAGCATACAGTATTAGGCATTTCAAATTGAGCTGGAAAACAACAGTAAAACTGAAAAAAGTGATTACAAAAACCAATATGGCTTGCTTTTCTCAGAGAATCTACAGGAAATAATACAAGAAGGAGTTTATAGTGCACACTGTTTAGAATGATGGTTCGGTAGCGTGAAGACTTAGGAGGTTCCTCAAGAACCATTCCAGTTTTTCCAACCAGGATCTCAATTAAATCAAAGTTTACAGCGCTGCCCTGGCTATACTTTACAATGGATATGGTGTCACCACAATTTGATTCTCATCTGGTCCTAAATGAGTAAAGGTTGGTTCATACTTCAGACTCTGACATCATTTCTGGTCGGAGTCGAGGGTATCCGACCCTGTGCGACAGGTCAGAATTACATCATCCACACTCTTGTGATGTGCGTCTTCTTTGGAAAATCGTACAGCCTTCTCATGCGTCTGCGACCTGAAATCGCATAGGGTCGGATAATATTGAAACATTTCAACATTTGCTGCATGGTCCGAGCAAAGCTGCACAGCTTTTATAGCTGTCTGAGTCTGACGTATCACATTCATCTGCGACAGAAGTATGAACCAACCCTTAGTTGAATAGGCTATGGGTCAATTAACTGATTTTGGACTTGATTGGAACAAAGGCTGGACTGGATGGCATCTCAAGCCAGAGTTGGGAACCACTGCAGTAATTGATAAAGTGACTGCTTAGCTTTTTGATAAGTTTGCTATACATTCTCCATTCCGAACAGATTGTGCAATCGTATAGAAATCAGGTTCCAAACTTAGCCTGGTTACATGTGTTTTTTTTTCCTCAAACACTCTGAAACTTTCCAGAGACCCTGCACAGGGCCGACGTCAGGGGGGGTGCAAGGGACACAAGTGCACCCGGGCCCAGCCCCAAGTCCATTTCTTTTCTTTTTCTGAACCCACTTTAATGACTAGACATAAAAAATATATAGGCGCGGTATACTCCACTGGGATTAGAAAAAGAAACCGTAGCAAGGTAGTATTGGCGGTCTGTCAATCAAAACACAAATTTGCAAATCACAGCTGAGAGATTGTCTATCTGGAGGCAGGACGCAGAGCGAGCGCTCTGGCATTATGTCAGTGTTCAGGTCTTGTGATCGCTCTGCTGGGAGATACTAAAGGCGTAATTTCGTGAGCACGAACAGACCGATTTGGCGAAACCGTTTAGTGTAGTTCCACAAGGTGAAACATGGCAGAGCCCCGCAGGTACAGCTATGGACAAAAGTTTGGCATCACCTAAAAAAATGTTTGGGATTGAGACATAATTATAAATAAATAATAGATTTTAGCATCATGTAATCAAAAAACTACCGGAAGCCATAATAGTAGTACATTACAGTATTTTATGTTGGATTTCAAAATGTTACTTTTTAAATTGTTAAGTATGGAAAACTACAAAGCAGTATGTAATTCAGTATGTTAGCATAGCATTATTCAGTGTTATGGATGTTAGACTGCAGGTCTGCGCCACCTTGTGGCTCATTGTTATACCACACTGTTACTTCCTGTGTTTTGTACATGTGACCCGGGTTGTGTATGTGATCAACATGGCTTCCATTCACACTTCTGTGAAGCTAGCAACAATAAGCCCAACTACTAATTATCAAAATAAGAGTCCCACGTCCTACACACAAAACAAGATTAGTATCATACTTTATCATGCATGTAGTACATGTATGTATTTAACTCACTTTACCAATTTCATGTTTATATTATTGTAGAAACTACATGTTTCTATAAAATATTTTTTATACTGTTTAATTGTTCTATTTTTACAAACAGGATTTTTATCTTAGTTTTTCAAATATTTTTTAATTCCATTTTTATTTCATTTTTGTATTAGACTTTTTTTAATTGTTCTATTTTTACAAACTAGCTTTTTATCTTTTATCTAGTTTTATCTTTTATCTAGTTTTTTTTTCTAATTGTACAATTAAAACCACAAGGGGTCTCTTCTAACTTCAGTTTAATTACATTTTGTATGTAAAGACTGTGCATCAATGAAAGGGGTGTGAAATGCAATGTAGAGACAAAGGGGGAATAGAAAACAGTGTTTTTATATTAGATTTAGCACATTGTAAGAGCAACACCACTTTTTATGACAGGCGACTGGCTAAATCAGCAATGTTCATCTGATTCCTGGTTTTCTATTAAAACGCTATTTTCTATTCCTCCTATGTCTCTACGTTGAATTTAACCCCCTCTCACTGATGCACAATCTTTAGTTTTCTCAGGAATGGGGTTTGACTGACCATCAACTGACAAACTGTGGATTTAGCCACTAAGATAAAAATCCTGTTTGTTAAAACAAAAATTAAAAACAATATATATATATACACTACCGGTCAAAAGTTTTAGAACACCCCCATTTCTCCAGTTTTTATTGAAATTTAAGCAGTTCAAGTCCAGTGAATAACCTGAAATGGTACAAAGGTAAGCGGTTAAAAAAAAGTTTAGGTTACCAAAAACTGAAAAATAATGTACATTTCAGAGTTATACAAAAAGGCCTTTTTCAGGGAACAAGTAATGGGTTAACAACTTGCAGCTGTTCTGCAGCAATGGAAGTAAATTAAGCCTTGAAAGTTGATGCTAACAATTCCTACAGGTGTCCCAACTTTTGCTGATTACTTACAAACCCTCTGTCTGTATAAAAGCAGTGTTGGAACAGACTGTGTTACTACACCCTCTTAAGCATTATTTGGACAGTATTGTACTGCAGGAAGTAGTATATTGCTATCATAATGGCGAGAAAAAGGCAATTAACAAAGGAAGACAGACAGACCATTATAACCCTTAGAAGTGTAGGTCTTTCCTTTAGAGAAATTGCAAAGAAAGCCAAGGTCAGTGAGTACAGTTTCCAACACCATCAAAAGGCACTTGGAAACTGGAGGAAACTCTGACAGGCAGACCAAAAGCCACAACAAAATCAGAAGACAAGTTTCTGAGAGTCAACAGCTTGCGTGATAGGCGGCTCACAGGACAACAGCTTCAAGCACAGCTTAACACTGGTCGAAGTAAGCAAGTCTCAGTTTCAACTGTGAAGAGAAGACTTCGAGCTGCAGGTTTGACAGGTCGAGTGGCAGTAAGAAAGCCATTGCTAAGATGGCAAAATAAGAAAAGAGGCTTGCCTGGGCCATGAAGCACCGCCAGTGGACTACTGAAGACTGGAAGAAGGTCTTATGGACCGATAAATCAAAATTTGAAATCTTCGGTTCATCACGCAGGGTTTTTGTACCGTCGAGTAGGCTTAAAGGATGGTTCCTCGGTGTGTGACACCAACTGTAAAACATGGAGGAGGAAGCGTGATGGTCTGGGGCTCTTTTGCTGGATCCAGAGTCGGCGACTTGCACAGAGTGAGTGGCACCCTGAACCAAAACGGCTACCACAGCATTTTGCAGCGCCATGCAATACCCTCTGGTATACGCCTAGTTGGTCAGGGTTCATCCTACAGCAAGATAATGACCCAAAACATACCTCCAGGCTATGTCAGAACTACCTTAGAAGAAAAGAACAAGACGGTAGGCTTCAAATCATGGAATGGCCAGCACAGTCTCCAGACTTAAACCCCATCGAGCTGGTTTGGGATGAACTGGACAGAAGGGTGAAAGCAAAGCAACCTACAAGTGCAACACATTTGTGGGAACTTCTGCAACAGTGTTGGGAAAAACTTTCCGAACAATATTTGATTTCCATTGTAGAAAGAATGCCACAAGTGTGTTCGGCTGTTATATCTGCAAAAGGTGGCTACTTTGATGAGTCAAAAATTTAGATTAAATTCTGTTAAACAAAATGATTCCATGATTTCTTTTTTATCTCCAATTGTTTATTTGTTCTATGCTTTAATTTCAGAGTACATTGAGACATTAAACTGCGTAAATTTCAATAAAAACGATACTGCTGCGGCAGTATAAGTTGATGGGGCACAGTTTTCGTGCCCCGGTACAGTAATCCCTCCTCCATTACTAACCTGCTCCATTCTCTTAGGATCAGGAGTACATCTGGGTGTTTTGATTTCACATCTTCTGGGGAAAGCTTATCTTGTATGGCCCTCCACACTACGCCCAAAACAGGATCGTTCCTCTGAGCCGCCTGTATTTCAGCCTTGTTCCACTGATGGAGACCACTCATCTCCAGCGAAAGAGGACATGCATATGCTTCAGGGATTGCTTCAGGTGCTAACCCCAACTGATCAGCTATCCTACCTGCAGAGCCATCAGCTTGCTCGCCCACCCCCACTTGCTGACAGAACACTTTCACACCTGCTGCCGGGACCTCAAGCCACTCCGGAGCTCTATCTCTTTCATGAGTTCTTCTGGACAATGCATCCGCATCAATATTGCTCTTTCCAGGCCGATACTGCAAGCTGAAATTGTAGGTGGCAAGGGAAGCAAGCCACCTATGACCCGTGGCATTGAGCTTCACTGAGGTCAACACATAAGTGAGCGGATTATTGTCTGTAAAAACCAGGAAACGGGCCCCGTACAGGTAATCATGGAACTTATCGACTACCGCCCATTTTAGTGCCAGGAACTCCAATTGGTGAACAGGATACCTCTTCTCAGTATTGGATAACTTTCGACTGGCGAAAGCCACCAGGCGTAAGCCCTCGGGATCCTCCTGGTAAAGCACAGCTCCTAGACCATCAAAACTGGCATCCACATGCGAGATGTAGGGTTTTGCGCTATCAGCAAAAGCCAAGACAGGGGCGTTGATCAGACAGAGGATGATGTCCTGAAAAGCCACATCACATTGGTCATCCCACCGGCTTCCAAACAGTTCGGATACTTTAAAATACCGGTGTTCCTGATTACTCTTGGTGGCTCTCTTCTCCTTCAGCGCTTTATGTAAAATATATTAATGTTTTACTGTAAAAGTGTAAATGTTAAATAAGAGTATTTTTGTATAAAATCATTCCAGGTGCAATCAATACAGGTTATGAAGTCATGTACTGTATTCTGTATCTTACCTCCTTTATGTCAAGCCATCTGCTTTCTACATAGTTCCTAACTCTTGCCTTAGATTTGTACAGACTACTATCCCTCAGACTCTGAACCTCCCTGGTCCAAGCTTCTTGATTGTGTGAGGAGACGCAATCTTACAAAGGTGACCAAGCAGTTCACTTTGTTCAGCAATGGACAGCTGGTGCTTACCAGCAAGAATTAACTTTACCAATGACTGTAGGTTAATGTTTTTTCTTTTTTTATTTATTTTTTTAATGGTAAAACTACAACATGTTATTCATCTACCTTTGTATTTCTAAAATAGTAAGGTTAGGTATACTTTTCTATCTGAAGATAGTGTGAATCAGTGGTGTAGTGGTAAATAAAAAACTGTGTAAACTGCCCTGTTTGATGGAGTTGAACAGATAGATTGAAGAGATAAACATGAACAGATACACTGCTATTGGCCCTCAGCCAGCCAGAGCCCCCATATACAGTCCTTTACCGTTTCAGGTGCTGTTCACGTGCAGTCACAGACCCGACAGTGCGCTTCACTGAACAGTTCTGTGAATGTCCTTTCACGGGCTAGGATGAAGGTTACTAGCACCGCCCTGCAGGTCGTGCCAAACAACAGAGCATTAACAAAACATAAACAACCAATCATACTCACACACACACACACACACACACACACACACACACACACACACACACACACTCATATGGAAGGCCATCTGGGTCAAAAACGTGAATTTGTCTAATGGCCCGATACAGGTTTTTTTTATTATTATGAGGACCTTTTACAAACCCCTCTGTTATTTAAATAACCCCACCCCGGTTATGTTCTGTGTGCTCATCTGCCTCGTTATCATATTAAATGCAATAACTAGTCCTGTATTGGAGAATATGACCATTCAACTCTGCCACCCTGTGGCAATGTGCCCTGCCCCGCCCCTGTGTGTATTCTTGTGTTTTATGTTGTATGTTGCATGTGTTAATGCTGGTGTATTGTAGTTGGTACACGGGATATAATGTGGGTAATGATCACGAGTGTTTAAAATGTATAATTGTATTTAGGACCGGGGATTGCACGTAAATCACTTCACGTGCATTTAAAGTATTTAATATGTGAGCACGAGGTTGCACATAATTAATTCACATGCTGGGATTCAAGTGAATAATTAATTAGTAATTGAATCCCGGCACAACAGTATATATAGATGCACATTTCATTCACTCGGGGTTGTGTGTTTGGTGAGTGGAGAACGGGTGTGGAGATGAGGTAAACGATAACAAGAAGAAGAAGAAGAAGAAGAAGAAGAAGAAGAAGAAGAAGAAGAAGAAAAAGAAGAAGAAGAAGTGTTTGTACTCACCGTGTTTGTTCGTCCCTGTTTGTTAGTGTCTGTTCGTTTTGTTTGTCTATTTATTTTGGCCGCAAGTGCCGTGTCCTGTCCTGTTTTGTTCAACCTTTTTATTTATTTGTTTATTAAACACTGAGCACTGCCGCGACTCAGTTTCATTCCTCACCACTGTGTCTGTGTACTGCTTTCTGGCCTGACGTAATTCACAAAGCCACCCTGTGACACGTGGTTGTCAGAAGCGGGATAACAGCGCCCCCCCAGACTCAGGCCGGAAAGAGTACTGCAGAAAAAAGACAAAAATGGGAAAGAACAGCAGAAGGCAGCAGCCACAACACCAGCCAGAAGAACAGCAGCCCAGGTGTTACTGCTGTGCTGAGCCCGCTGGGCCCGCTGCCTTGTCCATCAGGAGAGGGAGGAGCAGGGGTTGCCTTGGTCTCTACAACCAGCAGGGGGTGGTAGACTGCTGCTCCCACCGCCCCAGCAGCAACAGCAACAGCGGCCAGAGGAGCCAGAGAACATGTTCCCCTGGTGCACCTGGTGCGGAAAGGTGGATCACCGCTGGAGGGACTGCTCAGAGGTGCCACCGAGCTGGTGTAGGCGATGTGAGGAAGGGGGACACGACTGGATGTCCCTATGCCAGCGTGCCAGCGCCCAGGCGGGGGGACCGCGAGCGTCCAGCGCCTGGACGGGAGGACCATGGCGTCCAGCGCCCGGACGGGGACCGCGGCGTCCAGCGCCCAAGAGGCAGCTGTTCCCATCTCCACCAGCAGAAGGGAAATGCCTGCTTTCCCCATCTCCACCAGCAGAGGGGAAATGCCTGCTGTCCCCATCTCCACCAGTAGAGGGGAAATGCCTGCTTTCCCCATCTCCACCAGCAGAGGGGAAATGCCTGCTGTCCCCATCTCCACCAGCAGAGGGGAAATGCCTGCTGTCCCCATCTCCACCAGCAGAGGGGAAATGCCTGCTGTCCCCATCTCCACCAGCAGAGGGGAAATGCCTGCTGTCCCCATCTCCACCAGCAGAGGGGAAATGCCTGCTGTCCCCATCTCCACCAGCAGAGGAAAAATGTCTGTTGTCCCCATCTCCACCAGCAGAGGAAAAATGCCTGCTTTCCCCATCTCCACCAGCAGAGGAAGAATGCCTGCTGGTTTCCCCATCACAACCAGCAGAGGAAGAATGCCTGCTGGTTTCCCCTTCCGAGACAGAGGAAGAACCGCACCCATCCTCTGCAAGTGAGGTAGAGCCGCACCAGTTCCCTGCAAGTGATGTAGAGCTGCACCAGTTCCCTGCAAGTGAGGGAGAGCTGCACCAGTCCCCTGCAAGTGAGGGAGAGCCGCACCAGTCCCCTGCAAGTGAGGGAGAGCCGCACCAGTCCCCTACAAGAGAGGGAGAGTCGCACCAGTCCCCTGCAAGAGCAGGAGACTACACGCTGCTCCCACCTCTGTCGCCAGGAGACTACACGCTGCTCCCACCTCCGTCGCCAGGAGACTACACGCTGCTCCCACCTCCGTCGCCAGGAGACTACACGCTGCTCCCACCTCCACCGGCAGGAGCAGAGCAGCAGGAGCTGCCTCTACCTCCTCCACCAGCAGAGGGTGAATACCTGCTGGTTCCGCCTTCATTGTCGTGGGAGGACTGCTTGCCCCTCCCACCTCCACCAGCAGAGGGTGAATACCTGCTGGTTCCACCTTCACCGCTGTGGGAAGATTGCTTGCCGCTCCCACTTCCACCACCAGAGGAGCTGCAGCTGAGTTTTGCACCGCCCGGGGATGCCTGCCTCGCACCGCCCAGGGATGCCTGCCTCGCACCGCCCAGGGATGCCACCCTCGTTTCGCCCGGGGCTGCCTGTTGCTCCGCATCGCCCTGGGCTGCCTGTTGCTCCGCATCGCCCGGGGCTGCCTGTTGCTCCGCATCGCAGCAGGAAGTACTGTGGCTGGAACCCCACCAAGGGGAGCTGCCGGCCACGAAGAACGGGGAGGAGGTCTGGAGACCACCAACCCCAGCAGCAGTTTCGCTGCGGAAATCGTGGGGGAGGTCAGGAGACCTGCTCCCACTGCAGCATTTTCGCTGCCAGAAGTACTGTGGCCAGAGCCCCACCAAGGGGAACTGCCGTCTTTGAAGAAGGGGAGGAGGTCCGAGACCACCAACCCCAGCAGCAGTTTCGCTACCGGAGATCGTGGGGGAGGTCAGGAGACCTGCTCCCACTGCAGCACTTGCTGCAGAAAGTGCAGTGGCCGGAGCCCCATGGGGGGGGATCTGCCGGCTACGAAGAAGGGGGAGGTCGGGGGACCACCTGCCCCCGCAGCGTTTCCGCGGCCAGGACTGCCCCGGCTGAAGGAGTCAGCCTGGGAGCTGTCAGCAGTTATGCTGACAGCATTGACAGTAGCAGCCTGGCTACTGGCAACATTGCCACCCATGAACCCCTGTGGCAAAGTGCCCCCCTGTGTGTATTTTGTGTTACGTGTCGTGTGTGAATGTTGGTGTATAGTCATTGGTACACGGGATATAAGCGGGTCTGTGTTTCACGTGTATTTAAAAATGTAGATTTGTATTTAGGCACGAGGATGGCACAAATCACTTTCACGTGCTGGTTAAAATATAATGTGTGGTCACGGGAATTGCACTTTAATTAATTCACGTGCAGTTGTACCGAGATTCCAATTGAATGATTGACTAGCAATCGAAGTCTCGGTACAACTGCATAAAAGCTGCATGTTTTCACTCACTCGGGTGGTGTGTTCGCTGGAGTGGAGAACGGAGAGAGAGAAGGAGAGTACTATTTAAAACAATTGCTATCGCGTGCTGGAGGACCAGCACGATACTTGTTTATTTATTTACTCACCGTGTTTGTGTGTCTGTCCGCCCACCGGTTGTTTAGTGTATAGTCCGCTTTTGTTTGTCTATTTATTTTGGCGCAAGTGCCGTGGTCCTGTTTTTGTGTTCTATTATTTTGTTTATTAAATGCTGAGCGATCACGCTTCAGCTTCACCAAAACCCCAAGTCTCTGTCTGCTGTGTGTTTCTATCTCTGGTCTGAGTTCCTCCCTGCAGCCAGCCTGTCACACGTGGTGTCAGAACCGGGAAAACAGCCTCCAGGACTCAGGCCAGAGCAGGAACCGCAATTTGTTTAAAAAAAAAAAACCCAACAACAACAAGAAGAAAATGGAAGGCTGGAACTGGAGAGATGGCTGCCAGGATCTGGAGGTCCTCCTCGGTGGTCTAGAGGACCAAGGCTGGTGCCTTGCCTGTGGGGAGTTCGGGCACCCGGTGGTGCGCTGCCCCTACCAAGAGGGAGAGGAGGAACTGGCCCAGGAGAGGAAGGTGAGGAGGAGGCAGAGAAGGGGAAAGGGGAAGAGGAAGGCTGAGTGTCCACAGCCCAAGTGGGAGGAGCCTGAGTGTCCACAGCCCAAGCGGGAGGAGCCCTAACGCCCCACGCCTGAGTGGGAGGAGCCCGAACGCCCCACGCCTGAGTGGGAGGAGCCCGAACGCCCCACGCCTGAATGGGAGGAGTCGGAAGGCCCACAGCCCAAGAGGGAGGAGTCGGTGCGCCCACAGCCCAAGAGGGAGGAGTCGGTGCGCCCACAGCCCAAGAGGGAGGAGTCGGTAAGGCCCACAGCCCAAGAGGGAGGAGTCGGTGCATCCACGGCCCAAGAAGGGGAAGGTAGAGCGCCCACAGCCCCAGTCTCCACCAGCAGAGGGTGAATTCCTGCTGGGTCCACCTCCATTGCCATGGGAGGACTGCTTGCAGCTCCCACCTCCACCAGCAGAGGGTGAATTCCTGCTGGTCCCGCCCGCCACCTCCATTGGCAGGAGCAGAGCAGCAGGAGCTGCCTCTGCCTCCGCCACCTCCATCGGCAGGAGCAGAGCAGCAGGAGCTGCCTCTGCCTCCGCCAACCCCACCAGCAGGAGCAGAGCAGCAGGAGCTGCCTCTGCCTCCGCCACCTTCACTGGCAGAGCAGCAGGAGCTGCCTCTGCCTCCTCCACCAGCAGAGGGTGCATGCCTGCTGGGTCCCTGTCCACCAGCAGAGGGTGAATGCCTGCTGGGTCCCTGTCCACCAGCAGAGGGTGCATGCCTGCTGGGTCCCTGTCCACCAGCAGAGGGTGCATGCCTGCTGGGTCCCTGTCCACCAGCAGAGGGTGAATGCCTGCTGGTCTCCCCTTCTGAGGCAGAGCCGCACCAGTCCCCTGCAAGAGAGGGAGGGCCGCACCAGTCCCCTGAAACAAGGGTAGACTACACGCTGCTCCCACCTCCGCCGCCAGGAGACTACACGCCGCTCCCACCTCCACTGGCAGGAGCAGAGCAGCAGGAGCTGCCTCTGCCTCCGCCACCTCCACCGGCAGGAGCAGAGCAGCAGGAGCTGCCTCTGCCTCCGCCACCTTCACTGGCAGGAGCAGAGCAGCAGGAGCTGCCTCTGCCTCCGCCACCTCCATCGGCAGGAGCAGAGCAGCAGGAGCTGCCTCTGCCTCCGCCAACCCTCCAGCAGAGGATGAATGCCTGCTGGTATCACTTCCCCACCAGCAGAGGATGAATGCCTGCTGGTATCACTTCCCCCACCAGCAGAGGAGGAATGCCTGCTGGTATCACTTTCCCCACCAGCAGAGGAGGAATGCCTGCTGGTAACACTTCCCCAACCAGCAGAGGATGAATGCCTGCTGGTATCACTTCCCCACTGTCACGAGGAGAGGAGCAGGAGCTGCCTCTCCTTCACCAGAAAACCAGGACTAGATGTTGGAGGTCCTCAGCAGCCCTTGCATAGGCTGCTGAGTAAAGCATGGGGAAGAACTGCCCGGCCGCAGTGGCCGAGAAGAGGGCCAAAACCCGCACCCCAGCTAGTTCTGACTCCTGCCCGCCGCCCAAGGATGCCTGCCTCTTCGCCAAGGATGCCTGCCTCGCCGCCCAAGGATGCCTGCCTCGCTTCGCCCAAGGATGCCTGCCTCGCCGCCTAAGGATGCTTGCCTTGCATCGCCTGGGTTGCCAGCCGCTCCGCATCGCTTGGGTTGCCAGCCGCCCGCGACGCTTGGGTTGCCAGCCGCCCGCACGCTTGTTGCCAGCCGCCCGCGACGCTTGGGTTGCCAGCCGCCCGCGACGCTTGGGTTGCCAGCCGCCCGCGACGCTTGGGTTGCCAGCCGCCCGCACGCTTGGGTTGCCAGCCGCCCGCGACGCTTGGGTTGCCAGCCGCCCGCGACGCCTGGGCTGCCTGTCGCCCGCGACGCCTGGGCTGCCTTTTGCTCCACACAGGGTGCAGGGGTGAGGGAGAAGTGGAGCTCCCGCTGCCGCCTCTATGGCCAGGGGCTCCTCCCGAAGTTCGCCTCCCGAGGGTCCGCTGCTGCTGCCGCCGCCTCCCGAGGGTCCGCTGCTGCCGCCGCCTCCCGAGGGTCCGCTGCTGCTGCCGCCGCCTCCCGAGGGTCCGCTGCTGCTGCCGCCGCTCCCGAGGGTCCGCTGCTGCTGCCGCCGCCTCCCGAGGGTCCGCTGCTGCTGCCGCCACCTGGGGTCGCCAGGGATCCTGCCGCCTAGGGTCGCCGGGCCTCTGCTTTGCCTCGGTCGCTACACTGTGGCCGGAGCTCCATGAAGGGGAGCTGCCGCCATGAAGAAAGGGGGAGGTCAGGAGACCAGCTCCCCAGCCGCATTTCCGTGGCAGGAAACACGTGGCCGGAGCCCCACGGAGGGGAGCTGGCGGCCACAAAGAAGGGGGAGGTCAGGAGACCAGCTCCCCGCAGCAGTTTCGCTGCCGGAAATTGGGTGGCCGGAGCCCCACGGAGGGGAACTGCCGCCATGAAGAAGGGGGAGGTCAGGAGACCAGCTTCCCCGCAGCAGTTTCGCTGCCGGAGATTGTGTGGTCGGAGCCCCACGGAGGGGAACTGCCGGCCATAAAGAAGGGGGAGGTCAGGAGACCAGCTCCCCAGCTGCACTTTCGGGCAGGAGATAGAGTGGCTGAAGCCCCGAAGAGGGAGCTGCCCGCCACGAAGAATTGGGGGTGCCGGACATTCCACCATGGCCACCCCCAGAAACAACTTGCTTCCCCTTCCGGGACTTTGGGACTGAGGGGGGAGGTGGCCATTGAGGCCATGTGTGCTTTGCACAAGGGGGGTATATGTGGCAAAGTGCCCCCTGTGTGTATTTTGTGTTACGTGTTGTGTGTGAATGTTGGTGTATAGTCATTGGTACACGGGATATAAGCGGTCTGTGTTTCACGTGTATTTAAAATGTAGATTTGTATTTAGGCACGAGGATGGCACAAATCACTTTCACGCGCTGGTTAAAATATAATGTGTGGTCACGGGAATTGCACTTTAATTAATTCACGCAGTTGTACCGAGATTCCAATTGAATGATTGACTAGCAATCGAAGTCTCGTACAACTGCATAAAAGCTGCATGTTTTCACTCACTCGGGATGGTGTGTTCGCTGAGTGGAGAACGGAGAGAGAGAAGGAGAGTACTATTTAAAACACTATATCGCAAGGCTGGAGGACCAGCACGATACTTGTTTATTTATTTACTCACCGTGTTTGTGTGTCTGTCCGTCCACCGGTTGTTTAGTGTATAGTCCGTTTTGTTTGTCTATTTATTTTGGCGCAAGTGCCGTGTCCTGTTTTTTTGTGTTCTATTATTTTGTTTATTAAATGCTGAGCGCGATCACACGCTCAGCTTCACCAAAACCCCAAGTCTCTGTCTGCTGTGTGTTTCTATCTCTGGTCTGAGTTCCTCCCTGCAGCCAGCCTGTCACAACCCCTTAAAGTCCCTGTTCTTGGCTCGGGACTTTGTGCTGGACTTTTGGGATTTTAAGGGGGGAGGTGGCCATTGAGGCCATGTGTGCTGTGCACAAGGGGGGGTATATATGGCAATGTGCCCCGCCCCGCCCCTGTGTGTATTCTTGTGTTTTATGTTGTATGTTGCGTGTGTTAATGTTGGTGTATTGTAGTTGGTACAAGGGATATAATGTGGGTAATGAGCACGAGTGTTTAAAATGTATAATTGTATTTAGGCACGGGGATTGCACTTCACTTCACTTCACGTGCATTAAAGTATTTAATATGTGAGCACGAGGTTGTATATAATTAATTCACGTGCTGGGATTCAAGTGAATAATTAATTAGTAATTGAATCCCGGCACAACAGTATATATAGATGCACATTTCATTCACTCGGGGTTGTGTGTTTGGTAAGTGGAGAACGGGTGTGGAGAGGAGGTAAACGATAACAAAAAGAATAATAATAATAAGAAGAAGAAGTGTTTGTACTCACCGTGTTTGTTCGTCCCTGTTTGTTAGTGTCTGTTCGTTTTGTTTGTCTATTTATTTTGGCCGCAAGTGCCGTGTCCTGTCCTGTTTTGTTCAACCTTTTTATTTATTTGTTTATTAAACACTGAGCACTGCCACGACTCAGTTTCATTCCTCACCACTGTGTCTGTGTACTGCTTTCTGGCCTGACGTAATTCACAAAGCCACCCTGTGACACACCCCCACATACGCTCTCCTTCTATAGAGTAGGCTGGGCTGGCAGAGTTTCCTATGGGTTTCAGTAAACACTACATGGATTATATATTTATCCTACTGTATGTTACCCATTCTCAGCATCCCCCTCAACCAGCTCCTCCCCCAAAAAAAACTTAAATAACAGTTCTGGCTCGTAATTCATGCTTGTTAAGCCTGTTAAATAGCATTCCATTATCAAAAACTGGTTTCAGTTCAACAATCAGCATGAAAGATGTAGTCTTTTCATCTTTCTTTGTCCATCTCATTGCAATTTTGTGTTGCCATTTGCTTCCTTCCTTAGGACATGTCCAAGCTATCTCCATCTTCGTTTGTGTAAATGTTCTGTTGTTGTTGCATGTAACTCAGCACTGGGCATTTTATTAGAAGATATGCATGGTCTTTTAAAGGCATTAGTTGTTCATTCTTTTTTGACAGATCGTATTAAAAATACATTCCAAAAACTCTTGCCTTACTTTCAGGTTTTTAATCTGTTATTAACCTTTACTCTGTGTAGTACAGTTGGATTCCCTGAAAGACCTTTTTAATTTTAATTTAATTTAACCTCTTATAGTTATTGATTTACTTCAATATTATTATTATTTATTTCTTAGCAGACACCCTTATCCAGGGCGACTTACAATTGTTACAAGATATCACATTATTTTTAGATACAATTACATTTTTTTTTTACACATTATTTTTACATACAATTTATACAGTTGAGTTTTTACAGGAGCAATCTAGATAAAGTACCTTGCTCAAAGGTACAGCAGCAGTGGCCCCCACCTGGGATTCTACTGTGTAAAAGAGAACACAAACAGGAAAGCCTCTACAGAATGCCAGCATTCTACACGAATTACCCTCACATGAGAAGCTGACTGCCTTCAGCCCCTCTCATAATCCCTGGAGCATTGCCATAGAAAGAACAGCCAATAACCCAACACACATCTTTAAAACTATGGATCCTGAGAAAGAATCAAATGTTATGGATAACTATGCCTTCACTGTAAGTATTTATTGTCTTTATTTTGCAGTAGTAAACCACTGAATACCTACTGTAAAAGCTTCGACTAAGTACACAACTCTTAACGAACAAAGTGTGTACTTATTCTAAGTTATGTTGTTGTGTGTCCCAGGGGAAACGAAAATCTCAGCAATAGTTTGAAACTACATTTTATTTCACTGCCTAATGGTCATTGTTTAATGGTTGTGATTCTAGTCATAACTTTGGATTTCTGTATGTAATGTAGATTCAGACTGGAGAAAAGATTGAACAGACAATAAAGGACTGGCTTTTAATATTTCATTTGTAAAATGTGTAAACTGTAAATAAATATAATTCCATCCTGGGAGATTTACAAAATGCTTTACTGCAAACGAAGTAATACTAAAATAAATGTTTTAGCTCGAATTTTTTCTCAATTTTGGGTTACAAATTATATTTGAAGTTAAATGATCACAAGTATCAAGGTTGCTTAACAAGGAATTCTGCATTAGCTCTTTTGGTAATAATTAAATCATCTTTGAAGCAAAGCGTAAAAATTGATTTGAGTGAGATTTTAAAACCACAAAGTCCCTCAATTATTTCAAACAAACTAAAACTGTGAGTATAGTCCTTTGTTTCCTCTACACTTGATTGCTGGGCTGTAACTCTTCTGGGATTTAAAAATATTTTTATTTTAAATTACAGTGCAGGGTGTTCCTTGACTTTCCTTGTGCAGTATTAGTAAATTCAAATCCAGGATCCTTTTTCATAGGAGTTTTATAGAACTGTGCAAGAAGTTTTTCACTTTAACATGCTTTTTTTTGTCTGCAGGCAAACTGAAACAATCCTTTTTTTAAATGTTTTAATTTGACAACAAGAAAAGCTGCATTTCTCTCCTTGGCCCCAATCAATATAACAATCAGTGGCAAATAATGAGTTAAGAAGCAAATTCTCCTTTAATTCGGGATGCTGGTATTTTTATTGCTGTACTTTTTGAGATTCAGTACAAAACATAGCAAATGCAATTGATTTGTTGTATACATGTAACTTAGACCTATCTTAAGAGCTATGCTCACTGAATGATCTACTGCTGTGTATGCACCCATTGCTCAATGATCGTCACCACAAATCCCTTGAAGCATGTTGGGTGTATCAGTCTGTACAAAGTCTGCCCTGCAGAATCACCCAGTCATCTCATTCCTTGCGAAGCATCTGCCAACCAACAGATAACTCACAATCACTCGGATCTGCTGTCTTGGCTATTGTGACTGAGCCTGGCTTGTTAAAGGGTAATGCATGTTTTATATTTTACAGAATTTGTGTCGGGTACTTTATTTGATAGACAAACCAGACATTCATTTACACAAACGTGCCAGAGACACCCTACACACAATGTATTAACTTATTATAAATCACAAAAAATGAAGATTGCACTCAGGAACTATATTAAACATAAAATGTGTTGTTGTTTTATATATATATATATATATATATATATATATATATATATATATATATATATATATATATATATATATACACACACATTTTCTATGCATGGGATGACTTCTGTACACAATGTAAGATGTACTGGAAATCTGGTTGATTCCTCATAAGTGATTTATGTCTTTTAGAAAAGAGAGCATTTGTGTGAGATCCCTGCAGATGACAGTGAGAGAAAGAAACAGGTGTCAGACGGGGAGGCGGAACAGAACAAGCTGGCCTACAGTGTGACTGACGTGCCCCCCTGGTACCTCTGCATCATCCTTGGGACTCAGGTGCGATACTGTCTGCTAGTCTGCACACACTCAAAGGATTTGGATAAATCAAGAGCTCCGATCGGCTGAAAAAGAATGCCAACTCGTGCAATTGTCTCAGAATAAACTCTGGGATCTTATTAGCCTCATCACACTCAAATATTATTAGGGAACACTTTACATTATGTGTCTCAGTACACTGTTATTACACTAATTAAGCTGTACAAGCCGCTGTTACTGGGGCATTTACTGCTGATAATAATGTTGACAGCAACCAGAGTGTGGAAAGCAATTCAAGTACATAGGTGGCTCACCTGGTAAAAGCACAGCTGTGTGGTGTGCAGGGTGAGTCATACAGTCAGGGGAGCACAGGTTCACATCCTGGCTGTGCAAAGCCGTCTGTCTTTGTTGGGGATTCCAAAGGGAGCATTGCATTGGCTCAAGCGTGCCCATGGGTTAGGGAGGCAAAACCGGCAGGGACTGTTTCTCCTCATCACTCTATAGTGAACCCTGCTGGCTAGGCGCCCAGTGTGCTTAGAGTGGACACCTGCAGGGCTGGTCTTTGTCCTCCAGAGGCCGGTGGCTTGCTGACATCCGCTCTCGAGTTCCTGGGTGAAAAAGAGGAAACTGGCTTGGTTGTGGGATTGGAGAACGTCCACTGAACCTTCAGTTCTTCTGAGCTGGGGGTGGGGTGGGGCAATAACTGGACATTCGAATTGGGAGAAAAATCAGGTGGAAATTATTTGGGGCAATGTGACGAAGGTCCGCACTCATAAGAAAAACCAATTCATTCCAAAAAGTAATTTTCATTATTTATTCTTCATTTCACAGCTTCATTTTTTGAAGAACAAACAGATTAAAATTCTAATCCATAAGGAAAGTCGCAAACATGTTTCAGCCAAAAAGCCTTCATCAGTGTGTATACACAGCTTCAATACCTCAATTTAAATACACTGAGTTTAACAGGTAATTACAATTAAGTGAAGTGTTAGTTCATGGGCACACAACACAAAAGTGAAAGAGCATTTATAATGGGATGCTTTCCATGTCGCAACTGTGTCTCTTGTAAGAATCTTATAAAATCTAGTTTTTTTAAAATTGTCCTACAACTGGTAAAAAGCGAAAGATTAAATCTTGTATAACATGTAATACCACACGTGGGTAAAACCACTCGTCAATTTGGAGACACGATATAACTTCACCAGTTGCGAAACATTTCTTGGAAGAAAACCGTGACATTGATACTGTAAGGTGTATTGGAATAGAAAAAATAAGTCAAAATAGGAGGGGTGACAATCTTAATAATAAATTGTTACAGATAGAATCGTTTTGGATTTTTAACTTGAATACTGTGTTACCCAATGGATTAAATGAATAATTAGATATGGTACCTTTTTATGAACTATACTTAATTTTTGTTTTAAGAATGACGGCTTTTATTTAAGCTTGATTAATAATTAAAATAATAGGTTAGGAAATTGGTGAGACCACACTGAGAATACTGTGTTCAGTTCTGGTCACCACAGTCCCAAAAGGACATTGTGGCCTTGGACAGAGTCCAACAAAGAGCAACCAGACTGACCCCAGGGGTTTAAAGAATGAGTCATAAACCAAAACCAAAATCACTGTGATCCTTTAAACCTGACTTGACATAGTTTCGAGATCAACCAGCTACTAAACTGGACAGACACTGATGGCTCCCTTCCATTGTCAGTTTGCTTACGTTCTTTATTTTATTTTTTAAAATTTTTTCAGCACTATCTGACAGCATTCGGAGGGATCATTGCCATTCCCCTGATTTTGTCGAAGGAGTTGTGTTTGGAGCATGATACCCTCACCCAGAGCCACCTGATCAGCACCATCTTCTTTGTGTCAGGGCTCTGCACTCTGCTTCAGGTCACATTCGGGGTGAGGTAAGGAGGGGCAGTGGGGCTTGTATGAAGGATTGAACCTTCTCACTGTCAATCTGCCAGTGTAACAGGTACATGTGTGTGATGCACTAGTGTTATGGATTCTGTGCCCTGTCGGTGAGGTCAAAAGCTCTGTAACCACTGTAAACCGAACTACAACTCTCGGGGTCGTTGCTTCTATAAAAACCACTGACCCGACTCAGGAACTTGCAGTTTTAGTGCGGTTGCACGCTTTTATTTACAAAAACAAAAAACACCTAGCTCATTTTTGAGCACTAACTAAACATAAAGAGGAACCTAACTCAAACTGGCCAGCTAAGCTGTTTACCTGTTAAAACAAAATCAACCAAAGCAAAACAAAACACACAGTTTTCTAAACAAAACACACAAAAAGGCTATACACAGTACCTTTTTCTTTCTATATGCTTGAGCACACTATCAAGTGGGCTCTTCACACACAGCAGCCCAGAGCAAACTGGCTGCACACTCTTTAAACCCTGCACCTGGCTGGCTGCACACTCTTTAAACCCTGCACCTGGCTGGCTGCACACTCTTTAAACCCTGCACCTGGCTGGCTGCATACTCTTTAAACCCTGCACCTGGCACTAATTTACAATAATTACCAGGTGCGGGTGATAATTAAGCCATAAAATAATTAACAATTTAGTTTGGCAGGGAGATTTTAACTCCCTCCCTGCCACAAACACACCGTTTCCCTGCGCAGTGCTTGTTGCCCTGCCACACCACGAATGCAGAGGAGCTTTTCAGTCAGTCATGTAACCAACAGAAGGCAGGTGTGCAACCAACTACAGTTGAGAATAATTCAACTCTGTTCTAGTAAGATCTTTGTTTAGCATTGTTTAGATAAATGTTTGTGTTAGAGAGAAGATAACTCTATTATAGACCCCTTTGATTGTAGTTCCATTCTCAGCAGTCACCCAGTTGTTCTGCATTAGTAATAAATAGATACTTAGATACCACTGCACTTGTGAGACAACTTGCTTGTTTAAATGGTGTGCATTTATTTCAAGATGGGCTGATTTATACATTCAGGGATCATTTTAGTCTCAGTCTTCAAACGTGTTATTGCTAGGAGAGGTGCAATCAGAAACCAATTCCCTGATCAGATATTGGACAGGTATTAATCAAGATCAATCCATGCATAACACAAAATAAAATATATGGTTTGAAAAAATGTTATTATTGTTATAAAGCAAGAAGAGAGTCTGGCCTTTCTGATCACAAAACAAAAACACACACTGAGCTTTAGTCTAACAATGTGCAGGAAAAGCAAGTGCTATTGGGCAGCTAGCTACAGTACATGAGGCTCAAAATAAGGCAAAAGTGCAATTAATTCATTACAATTGAGACTAGCAAAATAAAATCCATTGGGGATATATATATATTGATAGTTTCAATCTCTAGGGTTTGGATGCTTATTTATTGCTGGGCTTGAACAGGAGACCACACAGTACCAAAGCAAACATGAAATGCTGTTAAAAGGTATTTATCTATCCCATCAAGCACTACCTCATTTTACACAAAGGGTTGAGCAGTATTCTTGGGAAATACTTCCTTAAGGCAGTGTGTAGCAGGGCGGTAGAGAGCCCTGCACATATTATTTATTTATTTTTAGATCGGGTCTCCCCTCCCCCTGTGCAGTGTGTTTTGTATTTGTTTTGTTTCATGATTTATTTATTATAAATATGACGGCAAAACGCAGCGGGGTTTGTTATTGTTTTGTATTTGACGGCGTAGCCGATTGTTTTGTAGCATGGATGGGTAGTCCCATCCAGAGCAGTAATTAATAGACTCGTGCAGATTGTGGCCGAGGGGTAATGGAATAATTTACTAGCCAGTTAGACCCCTCGACCACGATATAAAAGCCTGCAGCTCGCTGCAGTCTGTGTGGGTGTATGAGAGGAGTGGAGAGAGGAACGAGAAAAAACAAAACAAAACAAAACAAAACAAAACAAAAAAACAAACAAAACACAAACAAAACAAAACAAAAAAAAAAAAACAAAAAACAAAAAACACCACACACCAAGCAAAACAGCAAAACAGCAAAACGTATAGGAACAAGGAGATAGCCCAGCCTGACCTATTCAGTTTGTATTTTTGTGTTCGTGATTTTGTTTCTGTTTAAACCTTTTATTTTTTGCTCTGTGAGCACAGTTTCTTTTTGTTAAAATATTTGATTTCTTTTTGTTATTTAAAATAAACGGCGCTTAGCCTTTAACTGCAGTCCCTGGTGTCAGTGTTTTTCCCGTCCCTGCTTCTGCCGTGACATCACCGCCCAGCCAGCCTGTCACACAGTGCAACAAAAAAAGAAATTCACTTTAAAAAAACCTCCATTGAACAAGAGTCCTAATAGAGTCGCAAAGCGTCCCAATCTCTCAGCACAGAAGCTGAAAGTCCTGCTTGTTTAGTTATACGGGGACCATGTGCAATACAGATAGAACAACGCATGGTTTCAGTGATTCCTAAGATGAAGCCTTCTATGGTTGACCATGTGTGGCAAAGTGGTTTGCAGTGCGCAGGTGTAGAGGTGATGCGGTGCTCAAGTAATGACAAACAACAACATGCACGGTGCAATGACGGTTTATTTATAATCCAAAGTCACTTGACAACTGTAAACAATTATAACTGGCAATACACAGCTATGTGTACTGCTCAGTAAAACCCATGGGGTTCAGTCACGAAATAATAATTATTATAAATACACACACAGAACACAGACACGGTCCAAAGTGAGTGCTTTTTAACAGTGGTACAGTGTTGTCCAGGTTCATGCTGGCCTTAAGCGACAGCTCCTGGTACATGTTAGCCATCTAACAAGAACAAAAGGTCTCTCTTGAACCGTGATACCTGGGGGAGTGATAATAGCATATTCAACAAGGTTAGTTCTACTGGCAAGTCAGAAAAAGCATTGAAATCCTCAATTAACTTATGCAGTTCTTTTGTCTGATCTGGAAGTAACTGTTCCCCCATTGGAATGTCTCTGGTGCTAGGAGCCTAGATACAGGGTTCTAAATCATCATCTACTTGGCCTGGGGCCTGCCAGGGCTTCAATAAATTGATATGATAAATATCCCGTTCATTACGGCGATCGGGCTGCTTAATTTCATAATTTACCTTTCGTATAGCCCGACTCACCTCATATGGCCCCTGCCATTTAGCACACAGTTTCGATTCCAACGTGGGAAGGAGCAACAGTATTTTGCCTCCTGGCCAAAAAGTTTGAATGCGTGCATTTTGGTTGTACTGTTGCTGTTGCCAGTGCTGAGCTGATTTTAGATTGTCCTGGGCGAGACGACCGACCGAATCCAGGCGATCTCGGAGTAGGAGCACATGCTGCACTACGTTTTTGGACGAGCCTTTGTGATCTTCCCACCCCTCTCTCAACAGATCGAGGATGCCGCGAGGCTATTGGCCGTACAAGAGCTCGAAGGGGAAAAACCCTGTCGAGCTCTGCGGCACGTCTCTCACTGCAAAAAGGAGGCAGGGAAGAAGCGTTGCCCAATGTTTTGCTCTTGGTTCACAAATCGTCTCAGCTTCTGCTTTAGGGTCTGATTAGAACGTTCTACCAAACCATCCGTCTGTGGATGATAAACAGATGTCCTGATGGGACGTATTTTTAATATTTTGTACACATGCTGCAGCGTTTGAGAAAGGAAGTTAGTTTCACGATCAGTCAGTATCTCTTTGGGGATCCCTAATCTCGACATAGTCTGCACTAGTTCTTTGGCTATTGCAGCAGTATTAGTGGACCTCAATGGAACTATGCATATACCCAGAGTCAGAAGGTAGCAAAGTCACACTGCATACCGACTCCCTTTGATGGGTGTTTGATACCAATTCAGCTTGTACACACCATTTAAATACCATGGTAAAATAAAGGTAGGTTGCAGTGGCATATTTATAACATGTTGGTAACATTAACATAGGCTGCAGTGAATAATAAGAAAATAACTTCACCAAACAGTTCTGTCACAAACACCACAGCAGTACTTTTTCCGGTTTCAAATGGTATTTTCTGTTGACTGGACAGTAGAATATGCTACAGGACTGAGATATAAACACTAATCTTAACTAATGTATCGTTCTGCTTGTTTAGAATCACTCTCATTTTCTGTCAATCATCACATCACATTTTAAAACTCTTCCCTGTGGCCTAAAAAGGGCTCAAGCATATATTTTCTCTTCAACTGGTAAGCCAGATTGTCACGTCAACCTGCCCTCTGCAACTCTCTACCGCAACTGGATGTCAGAGAATCTTCAATAATTACTTAACTAGGACAAATGTTGTATTCTTAAATGCACTGAGGGAAGATTATAAAGGGCTGTAATTGGTGACACAATGGCGTACCAGCTGAACATAGAGAGAAGACATGTTTGAGAGCCCTTTTTAAGACCCTAGAGTTATTTTCTAAAAACCCACCAAGATGTGATGACTGAAACAGAATATGATACAACATGCATCTAAAAAGAGGAAGAATAAATTTGTTAACTGTAATATTTCAGACCCATACCAAGTAGCTCTGTAAATGTGTGTGACAGGGTGACTGGGCGGTGACGTCAGGCAGAAGCAGGAAGGGAAAAATACTGACACCAGGTACTGCAGTTCAAAAGAAAGAATCGGCTGACTGCCGTTTTATTTTAATACAACAAAAATAAATCAAAGTTTTAATCAAAAAGACTTGCTCACAGAGCAATCACCATCTCCCGATTAGCAACAAATTAAATCACCTAATTAATTTGGGAGATGGCCACCTTCTGCACGAGTTTTTAAATTATTCCTGGCAGAAGACGAGCACCAATCTCGCCTCTGCCAGAACACGTTTTAAAAAATAAACAAAACAATAACACGGCAGTACGCCATCATATAAATACATAAATAAAATCATAATACTAATAATAATAAAATACAAAATAACACGGGGCCAGAGGGGGAAAACCCTGTTCTAAAAATAAACAAAACAATGTACAGGGCACCTCGCCCTGTTACAATGTGAGATTCATAACTTTGGGGGTCTACTGTACATGTACAATACTGCATGTTTGCACCAACATGCCAATGTAATTAATGATAAAACTGCAGGAAAAAACACATCTGTGCTCACTATACACATAAGCAATGTGTGTGGAAGGTACTGTTGTTCACAGTTGACAGTATGACATTTCACAAGCCCTGTTAGGAAATTATTGACCTTAGCCCATGTGTATATTATCAGCTTAAGCATCCTTTTTTGAGGGTTTGTGTACACACAGTAACAGTACTGTATATAGGTTGTTATTGTGGCTTCAACCAGGAGTATAATAGTATAATGAGATTAGACTGGCGTTTACATTCTATTAGCCTGAAATCCAGTACACTTTAAGCCAAATTCCTCACAAATGACAACTCTATCTTCACTGGTGACCTGAGTTTAAAACCCTGAGTCCTGAGAGAGTTGAGAGAACACTTACACTTGTAATCCGATCACACTGTTTGTCGGCTAAAGAGGAGGTTTCAGAAAGCCACAGCGATACAGAAACTGTTGCTCACAAAATAACCCCATAAACCTTACTTTTTGTGTACTTCCATTAGCTATAGAGGCTTCAATTGCAAAGCTTTGAAAAAAACACATGTTAGACATGTTATCTGGTACTACATGAAGTTCAATGAAGTTCTCAGTTTGCTTGCCTTAATTTCACAAAGTCTTCCACTTCCTAAGTCATTTCCCTTCAGCAATGATTTCTGGATTGTGGAAGGGAAGTGTTTCTGTCAAGGCTGGCTAGCGACGGGAATAGCTGATACAGGAGTCAGGAGATGCAGTGAAGTGCTGTTTATCAAACACAGGGTTTTAAGCAAAATGCTAAACCATAATTTACACCCAAGCTAAGGCTTTCACAGTGCATTGGACCAAGCACACATGCACCGGCTGCTCCTGAGCTGGGCTGACCTGCGAAGCTGTCACCCATCTCCTCCTTTAATATGTAGTCAAGCTAAACTGGCCATTAATGAACCATTTCAGCTTGACCACAAATTTGGAAGTTTTTAGGTTCCCCTCCAATAAGGTCAGACTAACCAGTCCAGCCACATTCTTTCATGGCTGGCTTCCTTACATGGTAGGAAATCATTGCCTAAACACAAATATACGTATTATTTACAATTACACGACAAAGGGAGAGAGTGTGAGGGAAAGGAAGAACTGCTTACTGGAGAGAGATTCGCAAGAAGAATGTAGCACCTTAGGAGAAATTAAGATTCGTATTTGTGTGATTAAAGATTGTGCTTCCATTAAAAATTGCCCCTCTCGCAGGGAGAGGATGCACATGCTGACTGGGGAGGCACATATTTACTGATATCTTGGGCCTCACTTAACCAAGTAGTATGGACAGATATATATGGCAAGCCAAATGATCATTTAGAGATATCTCGAATTGCATATTGTCAATGTTTATAAGGGTACTGATATACTGTATAGTGTATATGTTGTCATTCAAAATCATCATACAAAATATGGGTGCTGAAGAACATAAACTTTCTTAGACTGATGTTAGGTATGTGTTGATAATGCCACTCACTATAGTGTAAGAACATAATTGCACTCTACTGGAAGCAAAAAAGTCACATGATCACAATATGGCAGCCACCTTAGGTTGAATGTCAAACTGAAGGGTAGTGTTAGATTTTACCTGAAAAAATAAGAAGTTGCCATTGGAAATGGTTTATGAGATATTAGGGTTAGAAACAGCACCAGCAGAAGGTTGACTAAAGTTCTGAACTGTTAAAAAAGTAGATTTACTTACATATATACAGAGACTCGTAATTAAATTGATTCATAATTCAGTCACAATGTATGTAAAGTGTTCCCCTGGTTTTTCTGCATATGCCGGTTGCTGGCAGACAATCCAGTCATAGGCTCTATATTTTGTTTGGGATCAAATTCGGTTCTGTATAACCGTGGAATGCATAAGCAATGTTTTCAATCATTTTTAAAACACATGCGATGTATTCGCGTGACATGAATGAACTGCTTCGTCAAAAGCAGGCTCCGGCTGTGGTCTCTGTGCTGCAGTAGTGTTTAAAGTATTGTATCGGGTTAACTTTGTCAGTTACTTTGTTCTACACAGATTTAGTTTCCTCAGTCTTTCTTCATCATTAATTTCTTTTAGCCTGAGGATTAGTCTGCTTTTCGCTGTACTCTCTCCAAGGTCACAATGTCCTTTTTGTATTGGGGGGAATTTTTCAGAACTTTTGTCTGTTGTATATTGAATTCAATTTAAAATACTATCAGATCCTGACAACTTATACAATAAACATGTAATAAATTACATTACAATAAAGACAATATCTGTAGGGTGTTTTATTCCAAAAAACTTTCTGATAATGAATGAACTCTCATTCACCTCAATGCCAATGGTGGTCCAGACTGTTGCAGCTAATCCATTCTGATCCACTCCAAATGCACTCTGCCCCCTAGGTTACCTATCCTCCAAGGCGGGACCTTCACTTTCCTGGCCCCCTCCCTCGCCTTGCTGTCAATGCCTCAATGGAAGTGCCCAGCCTGGACTCAAAATGCCAACCTTGTCAACACCAGCTCACCTGAGTACATTGAAGTGTGGCAGTCCAGGATTCGAGAGGTAAGTTCTGTGTTGCACACATTTTCGGGAATGTAAAGTGCACCCTGTGTATAGCGAGCATGACTAAGCAGTCTTGGGGGTTACAGCCCTTGCCTAATGCTCACCTCTTGTGTAAGTTTCATAGTGTAAAGTTGTTGTGGGTTGAAATAGAGAGATTTGGGACTTGAGTACTCAAACAAGCACTGCTTATAAAGCATTTCAGTGCAAAAAATAACCGTATCGATTGTATTAAAACTACATTTCCCATCATCCTCATGCTCACATACAGTATGTAACTGACGGATTTACCAGTGAGCAGGAGGATGATGGGAAATGTAGTTCTGAGAGGTCCATGCAGGTACATGGGAAGCCATCTTGAGGCGGGGAATGCAATTTAAAAGTTTAAAAAAGTGGTCAAAATGTAAAAGGAAAGTAATTAAAACAATGCACACACCTTACGTAAACAGTTGTAGCAACACATGGGAACATGTAACACAATAAAATAAAAAGGTCCTTATGCACCCTTTAAGCTGAAAATAAAAAAGCTTTGCCTTGTTCGAGTTCAGACAATGAACCAGATCAGTAAAACGTTTTATTTTCTTTCATCAGGAAGTGAACATTTTTGTTTTTGTACAACCAATGAAAGGATTTGGCAACAATTTAGAACCATTGTGAGTTACTTTGCAAAAGGGCAATCCTGCATATCCACATCATCATAATAGTAATGAATATACTTGATGTACTTTATAATGCTTGTGATCCTTGATTACACAAAAGGGATGGGACACATCCAAACAGTGCACAAGACAAATTACTTTATTATGAAATTGACTGGGGAAACTGAATTACATAATGTAAAGCTATGTAAAGTCGGGAAGGGAGGAAACTCTAAATACACCTGCTAAAAATTGGATCGACAGGAGAATCCCCTATAACCATCATGTCAAGCAGAATGAACGATGGAGGAGGTAATGCCAACACTGTCATGTCATTCTTCATTTACTCACAGTTACCAAATGTGTTCAGGCAAGGTACATTTAAACCTGCCTCTCTTTGCAGTCTGTGCTATTGAGTTTATCTCCTCCGCCAGAGCCTCCATCTCATTTTAGGCCCCTGCAGGGGTGTTGGCAGTTGAACTGCCTCTCTTCCTATGTCTCAGCACCCACTGAGAGATATTCATGAAATTATTTTCAAAGTTTGTTTTTATAAATAAGATTGATGTTCATGAAACTGTTCTAGATTGTTGTTTGTTTTATATATCTTTAAACAACATACTATTTTAATATTAGTCACATCTCATGCAGTTTAAAGATCACATTAGTAATGAGCAAAAGTGAGCCTACGTAGGATTTGATACACATGGAAAAAATAAGAATGTGGCAAAATACCCTATGGTAGTTCCATTAAATGTGAAACAACTTCTGTATAAATACTTCTATTTGTGGATGTCACTTTCTTATAGACCCTTGTCTTTTAGAAATTGATCAGGTTAACCTAACGTGTTTAGGTCAATTTAAAGGCCTGCAATAGATATCACCCAACTTAACACTACAACTCAAAGGAAATGCCATCAAATTCCAAAGAGATTCATGGGGGGACAAGCCCTAACAAGCTCTTTGCACATTGGTGCTCCAGACTGAAGAGGCATCTTGGGACTGTATGGGTATACCAGCTTGACAACCAGTGTTGTGGAGTGACTCATTACATATAATGCGCTACTGTAATCTGATTACCTTTCTCATTAGCTTGTAACTCTAATGCATCCTTTTTCAGATGAAATGTGGAAACGGATTACATTTTATGTGAAAAATAAGTTACTTTTCATTACATTAAAAAAAAAGGACTAAGGCGAATGTATAACGTGGAAGTCAGGAAGTGCTTCGACAGTGCTAGTCAAGCCTTACGTGACACATGAACAAGCTTGTCAGATCATCTTGCAAGAAACGAGTGGGTTCGATAGCTGGATCTTCAAAGAACATTTAAAGCTGCAGTCTGACCAAACCAAAAAAAAACCCTCTTTGTAACTATTTGTAACTGTAACTTTTCCAACATAAGTTACTGTAAGTAGTTACAATTCAAGTAACTTGCAAGTGTAATAGATTAAATTGTAAAAGTAACTTCCCCAACACTGTTGACAACACCTTAAGTAACTTGGGTGTCTTGCCCATTCTTTTCTTCTGCTCCCTGCTCTGCAGCTCCAGGGATCCGTCATGGTCGCATCCTGCTTCCAGATCTTTGTGGGATTCTCTGGTCTCATCGGTCTCTTTATGAGGTTTATTGGACCCCTCACTATCGCGCCGACCATCTCCCTCATCGGATTGTCTCTGTTTGACTCATCAGGGAACGATGCAGGCAAACACTGGGGGATCTCCGCCTTGTGAGTTAATATTGAAACCAGAGTTTAGTATTGAATCTAGGGTGCCAAGGGCAACAACACAGCTTTAAAAGGGATTAACGATCACTCGTTGGCCACTTTTATTAGTGCTTGTGCACTGACCGTAGGGTAAAGGTTAAGAAAGAAAGAAAAACAAGTGGGTAAACTACACTGACCTTTTAATGCATATAAAATGAAAAACACCTCAACGCTTTTTAGTACGGTATTAGCCAGCCAAGTGGATTGTGATGACTTATAATGGCTTTTTATTTTAATTACCACAGTTTTTTAAATGAATACTAATATTCATTACTTTTCCGTGTCTGCAACTCCTTGAAATTATTTTCTGGTAATATTCTCAGTTATTTGTAGTTAAGCACCACTCGATGCTACATTGTTTTAACTACTGCATACTGAAAAATACCACAACAGAGATAGCACTCCACAACACTAGTGGAGTAAGGACAAAGTAACTGTCAGAATGCTCTGTAAATACACACTATTACATTATAAAAACAGAGGTTTCCCTCAAAGAAAGTGTTCTCTCAAAACGGTAAAAATGTCTAGATGTACTGTATAAGATGGCATTAATCTCTTGAAGTGAAGAGAAATTCTATATCATTGTATTTCTTTTTCTTTATAGGACTGTCAGTATCATTGTGTTGTTCTCGCAGTACCTCCGACACATTCCTGTACCGATGCCTGCTTACAGCAAGACCAAGAAGTTTCATTCTTCCAAGATTCATGTCTTTCAGATTCTACCGGTACGTACTTTGCAAGAACAGTAAAACATACAAATACATTCCAGTAAATCTTATCATATACGTACTGTATACCATCACTTCAGTGGCGGCTGGCCACTTGACACACAGAGGAGGAACATTGTAAGGGAGTTGGGTTTTTATATATACAGAGTGTGTGTGTGTATATAATCTGTGATACAAAACATCAAAAACTTTTTAAAATTTTATTTCGTAGTCGCCAATAGTTTTTTAAAAATAATTTTCTCCCAACTTAGAATACCCAACTATTTTTAGGCTCAGGTCACCGCTACCACCCCCACGCTGACTCGGGAGTGGCGAAGATGAACACACGCTGTCCTCTGAAGCATGTGCTGTCAGCCAACCACTACTTTTCACACTGTAGACCCACCATGAAGTCACCTCAGAGCTACAGCGTCGGAGGACAATGCAGCTCTGGGCAGCTTACAGACAAGCCCGCAGGCGCCCGGCCAGACTACCAGGGTTGCTGGTGTGCGGTGAGACGAGGACACCCTGGCCGACCTAAGCCCTTCCCCCCGGGCGGTGCTCGGCCAATTGTGCGCTGGCCCCTGGGAGCTCCTGTCCACGGTCGGTAGTGGAATAACCTGGACTCGAACCAGCGACGTCCAGGCTATAGGACGCATCCTGCACTCTATGTGGCGCGCCTTTACTGGATGCGCCACTCGGGAGCCCCCCTTCAAAAACATTTATAAATAAAGATATGACATCTGGTGGTAGACCATGACAGCAATGCCCAAACAAGTCACACAAACAACATAAAACCATAAATAAAGTACCATAAACTGAACCCACAAATACATTGTAATTAATATACTGGCAGAAATGGACTTCCATACTTTCAATTACGGTATCAAAATAGTTAATAATAGATAATAATGCACAAATAGCAAAGTCACAATCCACATACAATCTTGCATGTCGCATCACCACATGTTGCAAAATAATCATTGTATGTAAAAATGACCGATAATTGAATTCCCAATATATTACATTTACTATGATTAAAGCTGTCAGTTCAACAGTTGTTTTACCTTTACTTGTAAATAAAGTCTGCCCTTCTCTCCTTCTGAATTGCAAAATGGTCAATCATACGGTCATGCCAGCAGGGATTCTTCTCCAGTGCCTTCACATTTTCCTTCTCAATAGACAGAATCGGCAAGTTCTTTAGTCGTTCTTGTCCCATTGTGTTTCTGGTATAACTTTTTAGTCTCTTGAGACACAAGAAGCTCCTTTCCACACCAGATGAAGTTGCACCTATTGTCATTACTAAAGAAATGAGCTTGTAAAGCTGGTGCATAGCTTTATCAGACTGTGATCTTTGTAGTACCGCAGCAGATCTGCAGTAGGAGTTGTAGCATTCTACACTGTGGTCCGGACCACTCGCTGCCACTGTTATATTCTGATTTCACAGTTGTTGTTATTAATTTTCTTTATGGCTAATTACTGTTTCATTTTCTCATACTTGCTTTACAGTGATATAATGAATGCAGTGTTTATATCTAATAATAACGGGCTTCGTTCAACTCAAGCAGTTCTCATTCATTGTCTTGTGTTGCGCTCAGTGTTCCCCGCGGGACCACTCACATGCTCCTGTTAGGCTATATTATGATTTCACAGTTTTATTATTCATTTTCCTTTCGGCTAATTATTGTTGCATTGTATCCTATTATAATTAATGTATAATTTAATGCAAGTGTTTATATCTAATAATAATGGGCTCGGGACCACTCAAGCAGTTGTGTACTGTGTACTGCGCAGTGGTCCCCACTCAGGGCTATTCAATAGTGTGTATGGAGATGATTTTTCAGTTGTACTGTCAGAAATGTTCTTTTTTCCACTGGGTAAATACCACCTTTTTTTATAACTTGCTGGTTATAAAAGCACCAACTTTTTTAAACGCTCTGTAAAGGCATTTTACAGAGCGTTTAAAAGAGACCAAAAACAAAGTAAACAGAAAGAGTACTTGTAACTACAAACACAAGTCAAAAAGGAAGTTAGAAAGTCCAAGAGAGAGATAGAAATGAACATTGCTAGGGGGCTAAAACCAATTCCAAAATGTTTTTCCAATATTCTAACAACAAGAGAACATTCAAAAAGGAGGTTAAATGTCTAAGAGACACAAATGGCAAAATCATAGATGAAGAAAAAAAAAAATAGCAAATATATTAAATGATTACTTTTCACAGGTTTTTACAAAGGAGGACACGGACAACATGCCCCACATGTCGACCTGTTCCTATCCAGTTTTAAATAACTTTAGCATAACAGAGGCAGAAGTGTTAAAGGGACTAGGAGCTCTTAAAATAAACAAATCCCCTGGGCCGGATGAGATCCTCCCAATAGTCCTCAAAGAAATGAAAGAAGTTATTTACAAACTGCCAACCAATATCATGCAACAGTCTCTTGACACAGGGGTTGTACCGACAGACTGGAAAATTGCAAACGTAATACTGATCCACAAAAATGGAGACAAAACCAAACCAGGTAACTACAGACCAATAAGCCTGACTTCTATTATATGTAAACTTATGGAAACTATAATAAGATCTAAAATAGAAAATTAGCAAAATGGTAACAATATCCTGGGAGACAGTCAGCATGGTTTTAGGAAAGGGAGATCATGTCTAACTAACCTGCTTGATTTTTTTGAGGATACAACATCGACAATGGATAATTGTAAAGCATACGACATGGTTTATTTAGATTTCCAGAAAGCTTTTGACAAAGTCCCGCATAAAAGATTAATTCTCAAACTGAACGCAGTAGGGATTCAAGGAAATGCATGCATATGGATTAGGGAGTGGTTAACATGTAAAAAACAGAAAGTACTGATTAGTGGTGTACCACAGGGATCAGTATTAGGTCCTCTGCTATTCCTAATCTACATTAATGACTTAGATTCTGGTATAGTAAGCAAACTTGTTAAATTTGCAGATGACACAAAAATAGGAGGAGTGACAAACACTGTTGCAGCAGCAAAGGTCATTTAAAATGATCTAGACCGCATTCAGAACTGGGCAGACACATGGCAAATGACATTTAATAGAGAAAAGTGTAAAGTATTGCACGCAGGCAATAAAAATGTGCATTATAAATATCATATGGGAGATACTGAAATTGAAGAAGGGATCTATGAAAAAGACCTAGGGGTTATGTTGACTCAGAAATGTCTTCATCTAGACAATGTGGGGAAGCTATAAAAAAAGACCAACAAGATGCTCAGATATATTGTGAGAAGTGTTGAATTTAAATCAAGGGAAGTAATGTTAAAACTTTACAATGCATTAGTAAGACCTCACCTAGAATATTGTGTTCCGTTCTGGTCACCTCGTTACAAAAAGGATATTGCTGCTCTAGAAAGAGTGAGGTACCTGATCCTCATCTTGTAATGGAGATGGAGGTGTGGATGGCAGTGAGGTATCTGATCTTGTAATGGAGATGGAGGTGTGGATGGCAGTGAGGTCCCTGATCCTCATCTTGTAATGGAGATGGAGGTGTGGATGGCAGTGAGGTCCCTGATCCTCATCTTGTAATGGAGATGGAGGTGTGGATGGCAGTGAGGTCCCTGATCCTGATCTTGTAATGGAGATGGAGGTGGGGATGGCAGTGAGGTACCTGATCCTCATCTTGCAATCTAGATGGAGGTGTGGATGGCAGTGAGGTCCCTGATCCTCAACTTGTAATGGAGATGGAGGTGTGGATGGCAGTGAGGTCCCTGATCCTCATCTTGTAATGGAGATGGAGGTGTGGATGGCAGTGAGGTCCCTGATCTTGTAATGGAGATGGAGGTGTGGATGGCAGTGAGGTCCCTGATCCTCATCTTATAATGGAGATGGAAGTGTGGATGGCGGTGAGGTACCTGATTTTGATCTTGTAATGGAGATGGAGGTGTAGATGGCAGTGAGGTCCCTGATCCTCATCTTGTAATGGAGATGGAGGTGTGGATGGCAGTGAGGTTCCTGATCCTGATCTTGTAATGGAGATAGAGGTGTGGATGGCCGTGAGGTCCCTGATCTTGTAATAGAGATGGAGGTGTGGATGGCAGTGAGGTCCCTGATCCTCATCTTGTAATGGAGATGGAGGTGTGGATGGCAGTGAGGTACCTTATCCTCATCTTGTAATAGAGATGGAGGTGTGGATGGCAGTGACGTACCTGATCCTCATCTTGTAATGGAGATGGAGGTGTGGATGGCAGTGAGGTCCCTGATCTTGGATAATTGTATGTAAAAATAATGTGTAAAAAATAATGTAATTGTATGTAAAAATAATGTGATATCTTGTAACAATTGTAAGTCGCCCTGGATAAGAAATATAATAAATAATAATATAATTATCATTCTAATGAATTGATTCGATTTTAATCCATTTCCAGAATGATAACTTACTTCATTTTTTAGTAAGGCTTTTAATACACTATATTTTGAATGCTGGTAAATTTAAGAGTTCACAAGAATACTGTTTTTATGACAGTTAACATAAATCACCACTTAAACCAATGTTAATTTAATTCCAAACTGAACCATCTCCCTCGTCCACTAGATGGCAGTATTACTTAGTGGTAGTATTTTTGACCAGATCTCTTTTGACTATCTGTTCGCAGACACTATGTCTCTTTGCTGTTGCAATGTAGTTATGTTAATGCTATAAGGTTGTATATTAGTGGCTTCTCCATGTTTGCATCTGAAATATTTGAAGATGTTAGAACATAAGAACATAAGAAAGTTCACAAACGAGAGGATGCCATTCGGCCCATCTTGCTTGTTTGGTTGTTAGTAGTTTATTTTCTAGCCTTTTTTTCCCCACATTGTCTAGATAAAGACATTTGAAGTCTTTTTCATAGATTCCTTCTTCAATTTCAGTATCTCCCATATGATATTTATAATGCACATTTTTATTGCCTGCGTGCAATACTATACACTTTTCTCTATTAAATGTCATTAGTGATTAGGAATAGCAGAGGACCCAGTACTGATCACTGTGGTACTCCACTGGTTACCTCGCTCCATTTTGAGGTTTCTCCTCTAATCAGTACTTTCTGTTTTCTACATGTTAACCACTCCCTAATCCATGTGCATGCATTTCCTTGAATCCCTACTGCGTTCTGTTTGAGAATTAATCTTTTATGTGGGACTTTGTCAAAAGCTTTCTGGAAATCTAAATAAACCATGTCGTATGTTTTGCAATTATCCATTGTCGATGTTGAATTCTCAAAAAAGTCAAGCAGGTTAGTTAGACACGATCTCCCTTTCCTAAAACCATGCTGACTGTCTCCCAGGATACTGTTACCATATAGGTAATTTTCCAATTTGGATTTTATTATAGTTTCCATAAGTTTACATATAATAGAAGTCAGGCTTATTGGTCTTTAGTTACCTGGTTCGGTTTTGTCTCCCTTTTTGTGGATCGGTATTATGCTTTGCAGTTCTCCAGTCTGTCTTTACAACCCCTCTGTCAAGAGACTGTTGGATGATCTTGGTTAGCGGTTTGTAAATAACTTCTTTCATTTCTTTGAGTACTATTGGGAGGATCTCATCCGGCCCAGGGGATTTGTTTATTTTAAGAGCTCCTAATCCCTTTAACACTTCTGCCTCTGTTATGCTAAAGTGATTTGAAACTGGATAGGAACAGGTCGACATGTGGGGCATGTTTTCTGTATCCTCCTTTGTAAAAACTTGTGAAAAGTAATCGTTTAATATATTTGCTATTTTTTTCTCTTCATCTATGATTTTGCCATTTGTATCTCTTAGACATTTTACCTCCTCTTTGAATGTTCTCTTGCTGTTATAATATTGGAAAAAACGTTTTGGAATTGGTTTTAGCCCCCTTAGCAATGCTCATTTCTATCTCTCTCTTGGCCTTTCCTTGACTTCTTTTTTGACTTGTGTTTGCAGTTCCAAGTACATTCTGTATACTTTGTTCTTGGTCCCTTTTAAACGCTCTGTAATGTGCCTTTTTTCTCTGAATATTTTTTTAAATTGATCTATTAAACCATTTTGGCAATTTTTGTTTTAGATTTAGATTTCTCTACTTTTGTTATGTAATTGTTTTGCGCCTAAAGTACTACATTTTTTAAAAAACAGCCATCCTTTTTCTGTGGATGTTTTCTCTGTTCTACTCCAATCTACTTCTGTTAGTCTCTGTTTCATTCCTTTTATAGTTTGTCTTCCTAAAATTGTAAATTGGTTTTAAAAAGCACTTGAAATGAGTCCATGTTGTGGTCTGAGTTTGCCAAGACTAAATCAAGGCATGCCTCCCCTCTAGTCCTTGCCTTGACAAATTGCGTTAAGAAGCAGTCATTTGTTATTTCCACCATTTCAATTTCGTCTGTTGTGCTCCCCACCGGGTTTTCCCATTTTATAGGGGGGAAGTTGAAATACCCCATTAAAATGGCTTCTCCTTTGCTGCATGCATTTCTAATGTCATTGTATAACAGATTATTTTGCTCGGTGCCTGAATTTGGCGGTCTATAGCATGCCCCTATTATTATGCTGTGAACGTGTGGGTTGTAGTGCGTGGTGAATGGGTGATGCAGGTGCTCCAGACAAGGACACAACACAAAGTTCACGGTTCAAGTTCCTTTAATTCCTTGACCAGTAATTAAATAATAAAGCTGGCTCTACCCAGCAATGGGTATTGCCAGCGCCAAAACAAGGGGTTGCAGTCCCGAAATAATAATCCCCAAAACACAAACACAACACAAACACAGACACAGACACGTCTCCGGACAGTGAGTGCTCGAGTGCAGGTGCGGTGCTGGATACAATGATGCCGGTTAAGTGCAGGTGCGGTGAAGTCCGGGTGAATCGCTGGCCTCAGGCTGCAGCTCCCAGATCCGTGCTTAATTATTCTGAGAATGATAAGAGACACACGGTTGCAAAACAAACACAAAACACTTAACCCTCGCTCCAAACAGTCCTCGTTTCCTCCCATCAACCACAACAAAGGAACTGATTATGGCGTCACGTCCCCCTAAGTACCCTCAGCCCCGCCCCCTCCGATAGCTAGTTCAATCACGTCTCCTCCAATTCATGAATGAAACTTTGCTTACCATACTAGGGCGGTGACTCCTGGTACCGTGACGCCTTCCCTTTCCTGAATGGCCGGCTTCCGACTGCCACATATGTCACTTTGTCACATATCCCACCGCTCAGAGTGGAGCCGGCTGAATCTACCTTGCCCATTACACCCCCCTCCTGGGAAAAGTAATCCGCATTTTGATGATCTCTCCCGGCACGATGTGTCATGAAATACATGAAGGGTTGCAGCGCCAGATACCACCGAGTTTTTCGGGCATTGCTATCCTTCGTCGTGCTTAACCATCTGAGTGGGGCGTGGTCAGTGACAAGATTGAATGAATGACCCAAGAGGTAATAGCGTAAGGTCTGAGTGGCCCATTTAATGGCCAGACATTCCTTTTCTATGACGGAGTAGTTGCGCTCCCGAGGGAGCATTTTTTTGCTTACATACAGGATCGGGTGTTCTACTCCGTCGACCCGCTGGGACAAGACCGCCCCCAAACCAACATCCGACGCGTCGGTGTGGAGGAGGAATTCCTTATCAAAATCTGGTGTGATTAGGGCGGGGGCTTGGCAGAGTCGTTGCTTAATGGTATCAAAGGCCCCCTGACATTCCCCTGTCCATTTAATTAAATTTGGTGCGCTCTTTTTAGTGAGGTTCACTAGAGGGTTTACCATTGTGGCATACTAGGGGATGAATCAACGGTAATAACCGGCCAACCCCAAGAGAGACCTCACCTGGGACTTGGTTTTCGGGATTGCCGCGTCCATCAAAGCCTGGACTTTGGTGGCGACGGGTTTCACCTGCCCATGTCCCATAACAAATCCTAAATATTGGGTTTCTTCTTTGGCAAATGCACATTTACCCAAGTTGGCTGTCAGCCGGGCTACCCTCAGAGACTGCAAGACGGCTGTGACCCTAGCCAAATGCTTCCGCCAGGTGGAGCTGTAAATCACCACATCATCAATATACGCTGCTGCATATTCACAATGTGGGCGTAAAACCTGGTCCATTAGTCTCTGAAAGGCAGCGGGCGCACCATGTAGCCCAAACGGCATGGTTGTGAAATGAAGCAGACCATCAGGGGTAGAAAATGCAGTTTTCTCACGTGATCTGCGGGTTAAGGGGATCTGCCAGTATCCCTTCATCAGGTCCAAAGTCGAAATGAACCTGGCCGTTCCCAGTCTGTCTAGAAGCTCGTCGACCCGAGGCATGGGATATGCATCGAACTTGGCAATAGCGTTCACCTTGCGGAAATCAACACAGAAGCGGTTGGTGCCATCCTTCTTGGCGACTATCACAATCGGACTGCACCACTCGCTCCTGGAAGGCTCAATCACCCCAAGCTCGAGCATCGCCCGCACCTCTTTGCGAACGCCACCTCGTCGACTTTCCGGGATCCGGTAGGGTCTCTCTCACACTGTGACACCTGGGGGAGAGATAATGTCATATTCAACGAGATTAGTTCTGCCGGGCACATCAGAAAAAACATCACTGAATTCCTCAATTAACCTGCGCAGATCTCTCTGCTGATCTGGGAGTAACTGTTCCCCCATCGGAATGTTCTGTATGCTAGGAGCCTTTATACAGGGTCCAAAATCATCCTTTACCTCGCCTGGGGCTATAAATAAGGCTTCTCTTGCCTGCCAGGGCTTTAATAAATTGACATGGTAAATTTCCCGTTAAGTTCGCGGCGATCGGGCTGCCGAATTTCATAATTCACTTTCCCTATAGCCCGAAGCACCTCATATGGCCCCTGCCATTTAGCATATAGCTTGGATTCCGACGTGGGAAGAAGCAGCATTACCTTGTCTCCTGGCCGAAAGGTCCGAATCTGTGCATTTTGGTTGTAATGCTGCTGTTGCCGGTGCTGAGCCAATTTTAGATTGTCCTGGGCCAAACGACCGACCAAATCCAGGCGATCACGGAGTAGGAGCACATGCTGCACTACGTTTTTAGACGAGCATTTGTGTTCTTCCCACCCCTCTCTCAACAGATTGAGGATGCCGCGAGGCTGTTGGCCGTACAAGAGCTCAAAGGGGGAGAACCCTGTTGAACTCTGCGGCACCTCTCTCACTGCAAAAAGGAGGTAGGGAAGAAGCGATGCCCAATGTTTCTGCTCCTGATTCACAAATCATCTCAGCATCTGCTTTAATGTTTGATTAAAACGATCCACCAAACCGTCCGACTGTGGATGATAAACAGATGTCCGGATGGGACGTATTTTTAACATTTTATACACCTGCTGTAGCGTTCGAGACAGAAAGTTAGTTCCATGATCAGTCAGTATCTCTTTGGGGATCCCTACTCTCGACATAATCTGCACTAGTTCTTTGGCTATTGCAGCAGCACTAGTGGACCTCAATTGAACTGCCTCCGGGTATCGCGTTGCATAATCCACCACTACTAATATATGCGTATACCTGGAGTCAGAAGGTAGCAAAGGGCCCACTATGTCCATTGCAATGCGCTCAAAGGGAGTGGAAATTATTGGCAGTGGGACCAAAGGGGCGGGGCGCACTCGACCGGGCGCTACTCGCTGGCAGTCTGGGCAGGTGGCTACATATTTCGACACTTCACTATGAAGCCCTACCGAATAAAATCGAGCCAATATGCGTTCCCTCGTCTTGTCGGCTCCCAAGTCTCCTGCAAAGGGGATGTCATGCGCCAGCCTCATGACCTCGGGCCGACAGAATGGAGGAACGATCAATTGTGTTACAGGCTGTCCTGTGCCTGTGGCAGGGTTTACCCTATACAGTAATTGCCCCTTGATAATGAAGTGCGGATATACCAGCGCCCCAGCACCTTCAACATCCTTACCTTCAATAGACGGACCTGTCCCTGCGTGCACCAGTGTGGGGTCGTTTTCTGGTCCCACACTAGGTCCGCGCTTGAGCCCCACATGTCCGGTACATTGAGAGGGGCCGGAGTAACATCTGCCCTGGATGGCCAAGTAATCTCGCCCTCTCGGTCACACTGCGTACCGACTCCCTTTGAGTGGCGTTTGATACCATCCGCGCTCTCTCCCACCAGTCCCCAGCCTCGTTTCAGAGATGCACCTTCCCATTTTTCGATCCATCTCTCTTTCTTTGTTTTCCTAGGACGAAAAAGGGAAGAGAACAGGTCAGCTTGCAGGGGAAAAATCTCACCAATCTTTTTCCCTGCTCTGTCTGCCACGGTTACGTGTGCGGTCGGGACTGCCTTTTGGATTAATTGCCGATACTGTGGCCAGTCCCGGCCCAGAATTACGGGATGCGGCAGCCTTTCCACCACCCCCACTGTGAGGTGGTGTTGTGTCTGACCTATCGACACGTATGCTTTTAGGGTGGGATATGTCGCCGTGTCTCCATGGATGCAGGAGATCGCCACCTTGCCTTGTGGCTGCCACGACATACCGCCTAAGAGAGACGTTTGAATTAAGGTCTGTGCACACCCTGAGTCCACTAAAGCCTGGGTACTCACATTGCCAACCACCACATAAATAATACAAGGCCCCCCCCGACCATTTCCCCATTCCTTACCTGCTTCAGATGCCAGATAGCATGTCGCCATGTTGCACTCCATTGCCGAGGGGCACATGCACGCGATGTGTCCAGGTTCATGGCACCTAAAACAGACAATACTAGGGGCAGAAGGCACTGGGGTTAGCGATCTGTCCCACTGCTGATAAGGCAGCGGGTCGGGGGTAGCAAATCTACCCCAGCTGGGGGCCAACCGCTGCCTCCATGGTGAGGAGGTGGGTCGGCCCATTGGGATCGGTGGTTTGGCCGGTCGGGGTCCCAGGGGAAGAGGAGGTGTTGGTGGTACTGCGGGCACTGCTCCTCGGCTGGTGAGAGGAAGAAGAGGGGTCAGTAGTCCTGTTTTGATTGAGACCCGGGAGTCCTCAAAGTCCTCCGCCAGTTTGACGGCAGCCTCCAGGGTGTCTGGGTTGTGACGCCGTATCCAGTCCTGTGTCTCCGTGCCGACCACATGGAAGAACTGCTCCAAGACTATTGCCTCGCCCATCTGTGCACCGGTCTTTTGTGCAGGGCTAAGCCAGTGCACCATGTGGTCACACAGTTTCTGGGCGACCACCCTGGGACGGGTCTCCCGTGGTCTCCGGTATTCCTGGAAACGCAGCCGATGGGTTTCCCCCGTGATGTTGAGGCGTTGGAGGATGGCCCGCTTGACTAGGTCGTACTGGCTAGCCTCCTCGTCAGTCATGGCTTGGTACGCTGCCTGAGCCTCCCCGCTCAGACAGGGACCCAATTGACTGGCCCAGTACTCCTTTGGCCATTGCGCAGTGGTGGCCAACCGCTCAAAGGCAACCAAGTACGCCTCGGGGTCATCCTCTGCTGTCATCTTCTGCATCCGTGCCTTAGGGGGCGCCATCACGGGTACCGCTGGTGCCTGGCGTGCGTTCCCGAGCCCGACCCTCTCTATCAGCACTGTGTATCTCTCCTCCCTTTGCCTCTCCTCCGTCTCCCGTCTCTGTTCCAGCGCTTGCAACAGCGCAGTGAGCGTGGCAACGTCCATCTCCCGTACTGACACCATGTGTGAACGTGTGGGTTGTAGTGCGTGGTGAATGGGTGATGCAGGTGCTCCAGACAAGGACACAACACAAAGTTCACGGTTCAAGTTCCTTTAATTCCTTGACCAGTAATTAAATAATAAAGCTGGCTCTACCCAGCAATGGGTATTGCCAGCGCCAAAACAAGGGGTTGCAGTCCCGAAATAATAATCCCCAAAACACAAACACAACACAGACACAGACACAGACACGTCTCCGGACAGTGAGTGCTCGAGTGCAGGTGCGGTGCTGGATACAATGCAGGTGCGGTGCAGGTGCGGTGAAGTCCGGGTGAATCGCTGACCTCAGGCTGCAACTCCCAGATCCGTGCTTAATTATTCTGAGAATGATAAGAGACACACGGTTGCAAAACAAACACAAAACACTTAACCCTCGCTCCAAACAGTCCTCGTTTCCTCCCATCAACCGCAACAAAGGAACCGATTATGGCGTCACGTCCCCCTAAGTACCCTCAGCCCCGCCCCCTCCGATAGCTAGTTCAATCACGTCTCCTCCAATTCATGAATGAAACTTTGCTTACCGTACTAGGGCGGTGACTCCTGGTACCGTGACGCCTTCCCTTTCCTGAATGGCCGGCTTCCGACTGCCCCCGGAATGAACTGCCGAAACATTCAGTACGGGGCATGCAATTCCTGCTGTACAGTGCTCTCACAGGTCGAGAGGGAGATTGTTGATTCAGATTCACATATGCCCTTTGAATTTTTGTCCATTATTCTGACCCAAATTGATTCTGCATTGTTTTTTTATTCCAGGTTGAACACCTGGGCTTCAAAACTATTTTTGATGTATAGCGTTACCCCTCCGCCTCTTTTGACCTGCCTGTTTTTCCTATACAGTGTATACCCACTAATATTATATTCATCTCCATCACTCTTGGATAACTCTGTTAGTGCAGTAGCTTCAAGTTCTAACATTTTGTTTCTGAGACTTCTAGCATTTAGATAAATACATTTAATGGCTGTCTTACCTGAGTTGTTGCCCTTGTTTTGATGGAGTATCCCTTCTGTTTTTTATTTATTTCTCCCTCCTTCATTTATAGTTTAAATGCTCCTGAACCTCCTCAAGTCCTATCCTAAATTGAACTTTCTACATCACACTCCTGCAGGAATCCATAATGTAGCGATTATCATAACAAAAAGCCTCAAACCAACACGCTTGCATATGTGAGAAGTACTGAGAATTTGTTGTTAGCCTACACACTTACATTAATGATATTACTGTAAATGAAGTATGAAACAATGCAACAATAATGAACCTAAAGGCAAATGAATAACAAGACTGTGAAAACAATATAACGTAACAGCAGCAGCATGATTGGTCCCAGGGACCACTGCACAGTAAACAGTGAAGGGCATCTGCCCATCATTATTAGATATAAACACTTGCATTAATTATATCACGGTACATTAAGTAGGATACAATGCAACAATAATTAACCGAAAGGAAAATGAATAATAAAACTGTGAAATCATAATATAGCCTAACAGGAGCATGTGAGTGGTCCCGCGGGGAACACTGAGCGTCACACAAGACAATGAATGAGAACTGCTTGAGTTGAACGAAGCCTGTTATTATTAGATATAAACACTGCATTCATTATATCACTGTAAAGCAAGTATGAGAAAATGAATCAGTAATTAGCCATAAAGAAAATTAATAATATACAACTGTGAAATCAGAATATAACAGCAGCAGCGAGTGGTCCGAGTGTTCCTGACCTGTGATGTCACAGCGCTGAGTGGTCCCAGTGGTCTGGACCACTGTGACATCACAGCGCTGAGTGGTCCGGACCACTGGCCACAGAATGCTACAACCCCTTCTCCAGATCTGCAACTTTGCCACTCTCGCCTTGCAGCTCCCTGGCTCTGTTTTTAAGTGATCCATGTCAAAGAATCGTCCGTGTATTCTGTTCAGGGAATCGAATGCTTCATCTGGAAATTCCCTATTCATTGTAGCAAAATTGTCCAAATTTAGTAGGTCAAAGAATTGCTTTTCCTCCATGCATGCAAACCGATTGCGAATCTGAAGTATTATGTTATCCAAAATGGAAAAATACAGAGCGCGATACTGCTGTTACGTCTTGCATCAATCAAGTGTTTTAAAATAGCTCAGTTTTTTCTTAAAGTTCCATTGTGTTTTGCAACTTGAATTTTAGCGCTTTCATCTAGAACATGTTCAATTCTAGTTTGGCCCAATAGCTTCAGTTTCAATTGTTGCGCTCCTTTGATTTGATATGCTGTTTCACTGCACAGTCCAAGTTTTTAAACTGTGAAGAAAAAATGCGATTCATCCAATAAAAACATGTTTCTAGGGCCAGGTGACTGTTGACAACTTGCATTCGAGTATATTGGAGATAGGGAAAACCAACAGAGCCGTGCCTCTGCCTAACTGCATAGTGTGAATTTAAGGTGTTGGTATTATTATCATCATCCTACTACTATATTATTTATTATTATTATTATTATTATTATTATTATTATTATTATTATTATTATTCTAAGATATTTTTGGGGAGGCACTGCCTCCCTTGCCTCCTCTACTGCATCGCTGTTTAGGTGTCACATATACAGTATAAAAGGTGCATGCATTATGGTAAATGTGTAGTTCATCTTTTTAATCTTTTTTTATCAAAACTGGTAGAATGTTTTTTCTGGTGACTCCTTGCACTTCCGCATCCTTCACGAGAACACGAAGAGACATTGAGAATACACACTGGGAAAAGCAGAGATTGGTTACTGTTTTAAATGCAAGACTTCTGAAATGTTTTTTACATTCTTCTTGAGTGGAAGGAGAGAAAATATATATTTTAAGTTACGTCTAAAAAAACTAAACATATTGAATTGTTTTTCCTTGAACAAGAACTCTTCATTCCCACAATGCAGGAGTTCATGGTCTGTTACAAATAGGTGCTTTTCAGCATCTCTGCCTTACTTTTATATGTGAACTCTCTTGGAACTGTAAAAGGGCTGTTTTGTTCTCTAATACCACTCTTTGCATCTTTCATGAACTGACAGTAAAACAACTTTTTGCGTTGGGGCCCTGCTTTTACTTTCAATTGAGTTTTGCCCTCCCCGTGCAATTAGACCTTCATCAAACTGTCATGTGACTTACGCCTCACTTCTTTATCGATTTGTAAACCAGAAGGTGGCACAGACAGTTTTGATAAACATTAACACATTTCTTAACTGTGAAATACGTTTACAAACAGCTTTTTCAACCCAAACACTGAACCAGTGTCAACAATTTGCCAACCTTAGGCACCCCCCCCCCTGAAGTTACTTCATTCAAACCCCCCAGGTGCTTAGCCCCCAGTTTGAAATACACTGAAAATCACTGTGGTATATTAGGTTACATTTACTATAATTACTGTATCATTTCTATAATTCTACTTTATAGAACAAAGAGTTAGGCAGTGTTTGATATAGATATCTATATAACATGGCATCCGGTTTCGAATATTTCAATGTCTGTCTAGAAGTTATAAAGTTGCTATGCAGTTTAGGAGGTTAAGAAGGTGTTTATGTTGCAGGTGCTGGCAGGAATCACTGTATCCTGGCTGATCTGTTACATCCTCACAGCGTACAGTGTCCTGCCATCGGACCCAAAGGCATACGGCTACTGGGCACGGACGGACTTGAAAGGGGATGTGCTGGGCCAAGCGCCCTGGTTCCGCTTCCCATACCCAGGTCAGCTACCCATGTCAGACCCATCGATACAAAAACAAAAAGAAATATACATGAACTGTGGGCCAGATATTCAAAAGAGATGTGACTTTCACAAGGGCAGTAATTTCTATCTGGAGAAAAAGTTGTGCCTGCGAGTGAAATGTAAAACAGGAGTTGTGGAGAAGGAGTTCTGAATAATTATGCAAGTCCACTTAAAAGTGCGAAATTCAAGAAATATGCTTTCTGCAAATCACAATGTTGGGGACAAATTTGTTGCATGTGTTTGGCTTCACTTATCTACTGCAATTCGCAAACAAGATAAAATACTATTTAAAGGGTGATTGAGTGTGTGGACATTTGAAATTAGTGAAGATGGCATTTCAAATTTCTATTTTCAAATACTGACTGAAACTTGTGAGGCAAATCGTTTGTTCTCATCTATGCAATAATGGCATTTGAAAAAAACCACTACAGCACTAACGTTGACCACAAGAGGGAGCTCAGAACTCACCAGTACTTGTTAAATTAGATTTAGTTCTATGGAAATTGTTTGAGACACACTTCCTCTGTTAAAGCAGGTGCTCCACTAGTATATTTGGCAGATTTTCTTTAATCTAAGCAATATTTTTCTTTAGCTGTGTTTCAAATCATAATTTATATTTTAAATATAATCTTTATCCTGTGGAACAGGGATTTATTGGTTGGATTGGAAAACTGTCTGGAAGGAGCACTCCGGGAATATTTTGATTGATTAAAAAAAATATAAAAATGCTAATTCTTTTTAATATAGTTTGTAGTGATGGAGTAATTGTGTGGTATAGTTTTTAAGACATTTCACATTGTTTTAGTGTCAGATCCTATTACCCTTGGATTTTTTTGTTTTTTCCCTTTCCAAACAATTGGCAGAATTAATTATAATCGCCTCTTCAGTAAAGTTGACCTTTATATTATTATTATTTATTATTTGTTTATTTAGCAGACGCCTTTATCCAAGACGACTTACAGAGACTAGGGGGTGTGAACTATGCATCAGCTGCAGAGCCACTTACAATTACGCCTCACCCGAAAGACAGAGCACAAGGAGGTTAAGTGACTTGCTCAGGGTCACACAATGAGTCAGTGACTGAGGTGGGATTTGAACTGGGGACCTCCTGGTTACAAGCCCATTTCTTTAACCACTGGACCACACAGCCTCCCATAGGCTTTTTTTAACACAATGTGCCATCGTCTCACCCTTTACACAAATACACCTGCATCAGTTTGTTATTTTCAGAGCTGTAATTAATTTCCTGTTTAGATTCATTTAAATGTATTCAGTTCCGCAGCCTCGTGCGATTCGCAATTTCCCTGCAACTCTTGAATTTCACAAACTTGCGAATATATGCAAGATATTCACAATGCAAGCATAGCTGCATAAATTTGCAAACTCTGGCCCTATTTATTTCTTGGCATTTATTAGAATGAATACTTGCACACCTGTGAAATACCAGTGATTACATATCTCAAATTATTAAACAAGTCATTTATTGTGATATTACATAGTGAAAACAAGTGTAGTAAAGCATTGTAAGTAAATCTCAGATAAGCTGAGTTAAGTAGTCATAATATAACATAAGGGTGCAATACAATTGCCTTCACAGATCCAGCACTAATCTTGGCTTAAACTACCCTATGTTATTAGATAATCTAACCCAATATTTGTGTAACCAGGTGTGAGGGGTGCCCACCCCTTGTGTATATTTTATGTATTATTATTATTATTATTATTATTATTATTATTATTATTATTATTATTATTATTATGTCACGAAAGCCATCTGACATTATTATTTATTATTTGAGACCGGTGAATGGGTAGTTAAGACTCCAGCCACAGATATAAAAGACCCACTCCGGGCTCATGGTGGTGGCGAGTAGGAAAATCGTAGCGAGAGCGAATTCTCAAAGAATGGCCAATGTGCCCATTTCTTTAAGTTGTTTTGTGAAAGTGTTTTGGGTTTATTCTTTAACTAAAAGTACTGCTGCGGCAGTTTAGCCCTGTATACCTTTTGTTATTGTTTCATTTCCTGGTCTGACATCACCCTGTGACACCGGGGTATCAGGAATGTCTTTTACTGCTATCAACAGTCACTGTTTCATTGTGTCCCCCCTTTCTTTTGCCTCAGGTCAGTGGGGTATGCCAACAGTCAGCCCTGCGGGGGTGTTTGGGATTCTGGCGGGGGTGATTTCCTCCATGATAGAGTCTGTCGGTGACTACCATGCCTGTGCTTGTCTCTCGGGTGCTCCTCCCCCACCCAAACATGCAATCAACCGGGGAGTGGGCATCGAAGGAATTGGCTGTCTCATGGCAGGAGCATGGGGCACAGGCAATGGGACCACCTCCTACAGTGAAAACGTGGGGGTGCTGGGCATCACCAAGGTAGGGGATGAGGGCACTGCTAATTTAAGATGGCTTTACTTGGTGATGGATTCAAGCAAAAAGTACAGTAACGCCTGTTCTATTATTTTTTTTATTAGTTTATTTAGCAGATGCCTTTATCCAAGGCAACTTACAGAGACTAGGGTGTGTGAACTATGCATCAGCTGCAGAGTCACTTACAACTACGTCTCACCCGAAAGACGGAGCACAAGGAGGTTAAGTGACTTGCTCAGGGTCACACAATGAGTCAGTGGCTGAGGTTACAAGCCCTTTTCTTTAACCACTGGACCGCACAGCCTCCTATATGGAGCTGTTCTATGGAGCTGTTCCATTCTACTTTTTAAAGATTTTAAAGACTTCAGTCAAGTCCCACCTAATTCTTCTTTGTTCAAGGCTAAATAAATTGAGTTCCCTAAACCTACCTTCATAGCTAATTCCTTTAAACAATGGTGCTCATTATGGGACTCTCTCCAAGTCCTTTTGGTAATGTAGGGACCAAAATTGAACGCTATATAGGAAATTACACTAACTTCCTAGTTTCCTATGGCACCCATTTTGGGTGTGTTATGGCTTCTCAACATTGGATATGTGAATAATCTGCACCTCACTCCCTCTTCCTTCAGGTGGGCAGTCGGATGGTGATTGTGACCAGTGGCTTCCTGATGATTTTTATGGGAATGTTTGGGAAAATTGCGGCTATTTTCACTACAATCCCAACACCTGTCATAGGGGGTATGTTCTTTGTGATGTTTGGAGTGATCACTGCTGCTGGAATTTCAAACCTACAGGTATAGCATATCAATCTACCTATCCATCTGTCTACTTTATCTATCTATCTATCTAGCTGTACTGTACAGTGCCTTTGTTAGGGACACCCAAATGGATTTGGCATTGCCCCACTGTTAGGAATGTTCTTCTGTATACCCAGGGTCCCTTGATTACCCTGGAAGGCCAAATAAATGCTGTAGTTAACCCAACAATGCTGCTCCTGTACCTTGAAGGCTACTTCGAAGTCCATGCGCGCATCCACATAACAGAATTGTGTGCAAATGGTTTGAGGAGCATGACAGTAACATAGGCATCTTCCATGGCCACCACAATCCCTGGATCTTAATCCAGTTAAGCATGTTGGGATGAACTTGAACAGCACTTTATGATCCTCTTACTAACAGCAATTGTGTGAAATATTACTGAAAAGATGAACATCCCTCCAGACATATTCCAGCACCTTGTAGAGTCTATGCCATTGTAGCGGGCAGTGACAGATTCTGTCCTGTCTCCTGTCGGTGAGATGACATGAGGTTAAAAGCTCTAAAGCCACTTATGCAGACGAGCCCAGCTCTTTTGCATTGTGATTAAGACGCTCGCTTGCGGAAAGTGGGGTGGTCGGTTCTCGCCCAACCTCTGCCCTGTTACACCATGGTCAGGGCAAACAGTGACTGTTATTAGTCCTTAAATATATTGTGGATATTGTTTCATTTCTTAATCTTTAGAATCTTTTTACAAGGTTTGTTTGACAAGTAACATATTTGTATTTACTTTTCATTCAGTATACTGATATGAACTCATCCCGGAATATCTTTGTATTTGGATTCTCCATGTTCACTGGGCTGGCTATTCCCAGCTGGGTATTTAAGCACCCTGGAGCCATTGTGACAGGTAGGGGTGGTGGGCATGTCAGTTGTTTTCACTGTACCTCTATTGTCTGTTTAATCCCAATCACACCCTTTGTTGACTATGTATTTTGTTATCTCTGAATGGATAATCACCCCATCTTCAAAATAAGGCAGACTTGTATTAAGCAAGCTGTCCCACACAGGCAGTGGTGCCCCACATCATATCCATTTACTGCCAATGAAGAATGATGAGGTTCTTCATTTTACACACAGAAATTGATTTCTGCAGTAGTGACACCCAATACTGCACTAGTATCAAGCTCACCTTCATTAAAGGCTCTACATTAGCCAACCATAAACCTAACCAGCCAAATACAATGCCAGGTAGTCACATTTTTTTAAATAAATGTATTTATTAACATATGTCGATTATGTTACAGTACATCTGACTACATTTTAATATTGCCCCTTCATACTTCTAAAGAATGAAACATCATTTGAAATTATGTGAAGTATTGAAATGATTTAAAACAGCACCTTCATTTTATAAAATGATAATTAATTAGTTGCTTTTTAAACATAATGTTTATTTACCTTTAATGTGTAAATCCTGGATATGTTGAAAGTTGTTGCTTCAGCTTGTGAGGTGTAACTGGAGGCTCCTTGGTTTCTTGCGCCTTGGTTTCTCGTACCTTGTCCTTTCTCCGAGGATCTTTCTGAAGTGTGGAGTGCGACGCTGATAAAAAGACTGTGAACTCCAAAGAGATGGGTATTTGATGATTATAACCAGCAGAGTAAAATTAACCTCAAGATTTCAAGATTGCCACACTGGTGTTTTACAAATTCAACTCAAGTTTTGGGACCCTTTTAGTCACCATGTAGAGACCTGCTGATAGTAAAATTATTAAAGTTATGTTACAGATCTAAACACTATTGCAAATCTCTAACAAAAAACAAGTCATATATTTGAGTTCTCAGATTTTAGTTCTCAGATCTTCCTCATGAAAAGTAACCTCTCAGGCCATCGCTGGCCCAAATCTTAGATGTATTATCTGAAAAGTTCCATTTTGATTAGAGAAATCTTGTTTCCCTGGTTTCCAATGCATTCCTCTGTCACCCTGCAGGTGTGACGGAGCTGGATCAGGTGCTTCGGGTTCTGTTGACGACCAGCATGTTTGTGGGCGGCTTCTTTGGCTTCGTCCTGGATAACACTATTCCAGGTGAGCAGGCAGTCTTATTGCATTTTAAAAGCATTCAAAAGGACAAGTTTTTCAATGGATGATCCAGTTAATTCCAGACATTCTAACCTAATATCTATTGCTATCGTTTCTTAGATCTCACGTTCCTATATGAAACATGCACACATTATGGTAAAGGTGAATTTGATTTTGTAATGGCAATTTGTTTGAAGCTGTTAGTAAAGAAAACTTAGTCAACTTCAAGACATTGTAAACACGCCAGTCATTTCCAAATTAAATTAACTACCCTTTTATTCCTGTTGAAGTTCTGCATAGTGTTAGTGTGTTAAGTGAACATTTTGTTCTATTAAAGTATTACAGAACACCCTGCAAAGTTTACAAGAATTGCATTGTGTTACCTTTGCTGTGTCCTGTGTTGTCTATATTGCTGTGTTAGATTTTTAAACATACTGTTGACTCTTCAGAAATTATTAATCGCACATCATGGGTTCATAAATCAAATGGGCAATATATTTCTCAACATTTACTCAGGACGGTCACCAGGAGGAAAATAAAATGTCTTCTAGCATTGCAGTGTATCCAGATCAGACTCCCTCCCGCAACACTGCAGGTTTTCTGTTCCAACAACACGCCACTCATTTCAATCAGAGCACCATACTTTGTTGCAGGAGGGAGCATGAACTGGATACACTGCGATGTTTAGAAGAAAAATGATCTTTCTCCTGGTGAACGTTCCCGAATAAAATTTGGAAACTGGGAACCAAAGTTATGTGTAACATGCTGTGCTATATTGGGAGCTACAATAATGTGAGTAAGCGTATTTCACTGGAACAACACACGTCTGTGTCTTCCTTGGCCTCGGACTGATCCTGAAGCTGAACCCCATTGACGGACCCAGACCACTGGAGGTACCCGTGACAGTATGCTTCTGAAAGCTGTCTCTGCACTTGGTTTCAGGGTCAAGGAAGGAGCGTGGCATCGTCGTCTGGAAGGAGGCGCACCAGCAGTCTGGCGAGACTCTGGAGAGCGAGGAGGTGTACAGCCTGCCCTTTGGGATTGGGTCACGCATCTGCACTGCATCCTTGGTTCGGTATATACCCTTCTGTCCCAAACCAGCTGGGACCGACAGTGACGATGTAGGAAACAACGAGGACACAATCATGGAGAAGACTGGCCAGGCACTACCAAACAGAGATACTCGGCTATAGACACTGTAGCCCCTTATCATGAAAACCATTAGCATGGATTTATGAATAGAAAGTATTTAGAGGCTAACTAGGCAGGATGCTGGATTTGTTTGACAGATCAGTATCTCTCAACTATTTCAGAAAAGTGGACCATCCTTGGTGTATGAAACTGTCTGCAATAATGATTAATTGTCCAGTATTCCTTATTAACTTGTTTTATTAAATTCCAACTTGCAGAACTTTGGCACACCCACTTGAAAATTATAAAATTGCAATATCTGGAACAGATTCAAATATTTTGCATTTACTGAAACAGATCCCCTTTTCAAACTTTAATAACTTCAATTGAATCTTGCAGAGAAAAAAATAACCTTATATTCCAAAAATATGTGACAAATTACTACTACATTTCAGTTTCTAGAAAAATGAAATTATGTAACATAAATACATGATTATTTACCACTATAGAGAAGAGGTTTATTAATCATACTGGACAATGAGAAATGACTCTGTTCCCAGCCATTTCATATACCTGGGAGTGTAATCTTTGAAAATCTTAGTACAGCATCTGCACAAAACAGGTTGACTGTAGATTTCAGTTTATCCAGTGAATAGCTACCCTCAGGAATGAGTTTTCAGTTTTGTAAATCAGGAACCCTTATCCATGTTCAAACTCCATCATCCACTAAACCCCGACCAGCAGTAACGTATTTCTCAGGGTCAGGTAGCTCAGGTGTCCACTACAGTTATGTGTCTGCCAGCTCTGTAATTTTCAGTGCAGTGGGCTGTATTCAGACTTCAAGTAAGTGCCTTTGATTTGAGGAACCTACAATATCTGACTATCTCTAAATAAACCTCATTGATTGGGGATAAAGGGTTGGTACATCATTACCCATCTGTATATCACTCTTATATTTCTGCATATGTGTTGAGAATGGCTCATCAAATTGTGATTAAACAATTCAATTCTAATTTTTATTCTGTACTATTCTGTACAACATTTTTATCATCCTGGTAATTTTGAATTTACAGCTGTGGCAGGAGTTAAAGTAACAATAGAGCAGAAACAACCTTTATTTTAGTGCAGCTTGTATTGACCTACTTTGTAAATAACTATGCCACGCTTTCACCCAGTCCGCCATTGCTGTGTACACATTTTCTCCCAGTTCTAAGATACTAAGGCACACTTCTTTATCAGCATTGTTTCTGCAGCTTTTAGGTACTACCTAAAATAACACTGAACAGATATGACCCATGCATTGTGTACTTAGGGTTAACAAAGAATCATTTACCATGCTCAAGAGAGAGCTCACAACTTTAAATTAGTATTCCAGCTAGACAGTGTAGCAAAGAAGCATTTCATCATTCTTTCTTCTAAAAAGTATCCAGTGGATTAATGTCTGTGCCTTTCTGCCAACAAAATATATTGTTTTCAAACATCCCGTTCTCCTAAGAGACTCTATTTATAGGTTTGACATGAGGTATAACTGCAGTGTACATATGTATATATACATCAATGGGTTGGCTACAGTGCTGGAACAGTCTGCAGCCCCCCCGGCCTCATTCTACATGACACTGAAATAAAATTCCTGCTCTATGCGGATGACCTGGTCCTGCTGTTGCCCACTGAACAGGGGCTACACCAGAGCCTGGCACTGCTAGAGCAGTGCTGTCAGACCTGGGCCCTGACAGTAAATTTGAAAAATACCAAAATTATGATCTTCCAAAAGAAATCCAGATCTCAGGGAAACAGGTACCATTTTACCATGGGGGATACCTGGGTCTCACAATTAGTGCATCAAACACATTTAGCCTGGCTATAAAATAACTGAAAGAAAAAGCACACAGGGCATTCTATGCTACAAAGAGCCATTTCTTTAAAATCAAAGCCCCAATAAAGATTGTATTCAAAATCTTTAATAATATAATTCAACCAATTCTACTGTATGGTAGTGAAATCTGGGGACCAATCCTCAACAACAACCCAAAAAACTTGGAAAAATGCCCAACTGAGACACTCCACATGGAATTCTGCAAAAATATATTACAAGTCTACAGAAACGCCCCAAATAATGGGGGTTTTCCCCTTAATAATCCCCATCCAGAAGAGAGCAGCCAAATTCTGAGCCCATCTGAATCAGGCCGACACACAGAGCTACCTGATGAGTAACAAGCTCTTCCCAGAGACAGACCCCCTGGGCCAGCTAGTACTGACATTACCACACTACAATGAGAACAGGGACACTGTACACAATACAACAACAACCTTGAAACAAATTGACACTAATCTAAAACAAATATGCATCGAAAATTGGAAAAATTATATCACAAAACAAATTAGAATGTTATCGGGCCCTAAACAGAAAATTCCAATTGGCAGATTATCTAATCAAAATTAAAAACACTAAAGAAAGACAAAATAGATAGATATACACAAGAGGTGGGCACTTTGCCACAGTACTACACAACATGTTTTTTACCCAGCTGGCCTTCCATACATCATGGAAGGTAAATCTAGAGTACCTGCGGCTGTCGAGTTTACAAGAACTATGGAGTAGACAGGGAGAGAAATAAGCAGTCTGCATCCTGCCAGCACTGAGTCTTAGTTGGTGCTTATCTTGGCGAGAGCCAACTTCAAATCGGCATGAAGTTTTAACATCTACTCTCATGTAATGGAAATCATGAAGATCTGGATACGTCCAGTGACTGCTGTGAATAGTGCAGCTGGCAACAAGGGAAAGACCTCGTGACAGCCTGGAGAGACAGCTGACTGGAGGAAAGAGACCCCATTGGGGCTGGCAGGGTTAGCTACCCTTGTCGGCAGTATCCAGCTCTGTGTTTACAGGATGCTGGAGACACCCGCCCAAGGCTTCAAAGAAATTAAACAGAAAAATACCCCTAGAGTCTGCGAGGCGGGGTGGAAGATGACTCAACGTTGGACAACACGGTTAAGGACTTAGGAACGGAAACGGATATGAGTATGGAGAGTACTTCACAAAAGACTAGTTCAAGATCTGCAGTTAGCAAAGACATGGAACTCCAGGTTTGTGTCTGCGGCTGGAGCAAGGCGACAACAGTCAGGGGTTTGAAGATTCATCAAGGGAGAATGAAATGCTTGAGGGAGAAGGGACAAGGGCCTCGCATTGATCAGTACTTCTTACGAAGTCAGTCAAGTCAGTCGAATGAAATCCAGCGACAGGAAGCAAACCACAGTTCGCAGGATATCAGCACCCCTGTCATAGATGTGAGGAGGACTTGTATGGACACAGTTAGTGATGAACCTAATGATCCTTGTGAACCCGGCAGACAAACCAGCGTAAGAGAGAAAAGAACCTCAACGGGCACAAGCCTGGAGTTAAATGGCCAAGAGCTTGTGAGAAAACTGCATGGGACACAGTAAACACAGATCTCTGCTTTGCATTGGAAAGGTTAAGTGGAACAGTTGAAAAGAAACTGGATAAATTTGGGGACATCATCTACGATATGGAAGCGAGAGGTTTGGAGTTGAAAAAGGAAGGAAAAAGTACAAACTATTCCTGGAAAGTCTAGACGGCAGCAGGAGATTGAACGCTTAGTTAGAGAAAGGAGACAGCTGAGGAAGCAATGGAGAAGAGCAGAAGAAAGTCAGAAGGAGGGACTCAATCTCTTACAAAGGGTCATAAAAGATAAGCTTGCAACATTGCGCAGAGCTGAGTGCCTACGGAAACGCTACAAAAAGAAGGAGCGGCGAGAACTAACTTTATAAAGATCCATTCAAATTTGTAAAGAAGTTATTCACCAGTGAGAAGAATGGCACACTAAAAGCATCTAAGTTTGAGTTGGAGAGATATTTGGAGGAAACACATACAGATTCAAAAGGCAGGAGCCTATGTCAATTCCTTCAGACATCCCACCTATCAATCCACCAGAATACCAAATAGAGGACTGTGCACCTAAGTGGAAAGAAGTAGAGCAAGCTGTGAAAAAGCAAGGGCTTCATCATCTCCAGGGCCTAATGGAGTTCCGTACAGAGTGTACAAGAGTGCTTCAGGAGTTCTACGAATCCTGTGGAAACTGATGAAAGTAGCATGGGAAAACAGGTTGTACCAAGAGCATGGCCGAGCAGGTGGAGTCTTTATACCTAAAGAAAAGATTCTAGCAGCATCAGTCAGTTTCGCCCTATTTCCTATTAAACGTAGAAGGCAAGATTTTCTTCAGCATTATTGCTCAGAGATTGTCAACTTACCTATTAAAGAACTGCTTCATTGACACTTCAATACAAAAAGCGGGCATTCCAGGTTTCCCAGGATGCTTAGAACACATCAATGTGATCTGGCAACAAATTCAATCAGCTAAAAAGGAGAGGAAGGAGCTCCATGTGACATTCCTGGATTTGGCTAATGCATATGGTTCAGTGCCACATGAACTTCTTTGGGCAGCATTTGATTTTTTCAGTGTACCAATGACAATAACAAATCTAGTCAAAGCCTACTTTGGAGATTTGCAATTTAGTTTTTCAACTTCAGAATTCAGCACTACATGGCAATGCCTAGAAGTTGGAATAATGGCAGGATGCACCATTTCTCCACTGGCTTTTACCATGGCAATGGAAGTAATCATTAGGGCATCAAAATGGGTAGTGGGAGGAGAGCTTGGCTTCTGGAATACGGCTACCACCAATTCGAGCATACATGGATGACATGACAACCATGACTACAACAGTAGCCTGCACTAATCGGTTATTGGGCAAATTAACCAATAACATTGAATGGGCACGAATGCAATTCAAGCCCACTAAATCAAGGAGCATCTCTATAATTAAAGGTAAAGTAGTAGATAAAACGTTCTTCATTAATGGTGAGGCAATACCAACAGTGTCTGAGAAGCCAGTGAAGAGCCTTGGGAGATGGTACGACGGGATCTAAAGGACACAGTTCGTGTGGGAGAAGTTAGACAACAAGCTGTGGAAGGGTTGAAGAGCATAGACAGCAGCACTTTACCAGGCAAACTAAAACTCTGGTGCTTTCAGTTTGGCCTACTGCCAAGGTTGCTGTGGCCACTGACTGTGTACGAGGTTTCTTTGACAACAGTAGAGAAGCTGGAAGCTTTAATCAGTTCACACATCAGGAAATGGTTGGGAGTTCCACGCTGCCTCAGCAGAGTGGGACTTTATGGTAAAGGACTACTGCAGCTACCTGTCTCCGCCTAACCGAGGAGTTTAAGTGCGCCAAGGTCCGACTGGAAATGACATTAGTAGAGTCACGCCGACAAATGCGTAAGGGAGGCAGCACCTGTGTTGAAAACTGGAAGAAAGTGGGTGGCAAAGAAAGCTGTGGAGGATGCAAAGGCTGCCCTTCAAATTGGTGATATCATGGGGCAAGTTCAGCATGGAAGAGGGGGTCTTGGTATCAGTTCAGCTCCTCCTACATGGCACAAGGCAGCCCCAGCGCAACGGAGGAAGCTTGTAGTCAACGAGGTGCAAAAGCAGGAGGAGAGGATGAGGTGTATAAAGGCCATTTCCCAGGGCAAGCAGGGAGAATGGATGAGATGGGAGAGTGTGGAACAACGCAAGATTGGCTGGCAAGACCTATGGTCAATGGAACAGAGCAGGATCAGTTTCCTTATAAGGTCAACATATGATGTTCTCCCATCACCACAGAACCTAAACCTCTGGGTAGGAGAGGATCCCTCATGTCCTTTGTGTTCATCACCTGCAACATTAAGGCACATTTTGACAGGATGTAAGGTGGCTCTTAGCCAAGGACGGTTTACTTGGCGCCATGACCAGGTGCTGCGATGTTTGGCCTTAGCATTGGAAGACAAGCGTAACATGACCAATAAGTTGCCACCTGTTCCATCAAAACAGTACACACAAAAGACAACATTCCTCCGCCCAGGAGAGCAACCACCAAGAAAAGGTGTTAAAACCAATCCTCGCCCAGGACAACTGGAAGCTGCTAGAGACTGGAAAATGCTGGCGGATGTTGGTCAACGGCTTATTTTTCCACCTGAGATTGCCACCACAAACCTTCGACCAGATATTGTCTTGTGGTCTGGATCAGCACGCCTTGTTCACCTGGTGGAGTTAACAGTGCCATGGGAGGATGCTGTAGATGAGGCGATGAGAGGAAGAAACTGCGGTATGCTCAACTAGCCACTGAAGCGGAACAGCGAGGATGGAGAGTCTGGGTTTACCCAGTGGAAGTGGGATGTCGAGGATTTGTGGCACACTCTACAACCCGGTTTCTCAGAGATGTCGGATTCAATGGCCAAGAGTTGCGCCGCACAGTGAAGAACTTATCTGAAGCAGCAGAGAGGAGCAGCAACTGGCTGTGGTTGAGACGGAAAGATTCTGGCTGGGGATCTCAAGCACAATAGAAAGAAAGAAACGCTGATGTACAGGTAAGTAAGCTGGGCTGAGTTGAGTGGGGACGGAGGGGGTGATGCTGGGACGCCTGAATCACCGTCGAGCCCTCTTGAGGTGTCGTGGGCTAGTCGACGAAACACCGAGGATGGAAGGTGCCCACTTGAAGACCCCAGAGATGTACCCTACTTAGCTCAATCCAGACGGTTGTCATGCTGATGCGCTGGGGAGACCGCACTATGGTTGATCCCGGAGCCAGCATCGCAGCCGTTGTGTGTGCTGATGCGCTAGGGAGGCAAAATAAGCTGATCCCTGGAGCCAGCATTACACTTCAGCCATCAACACCAGACAGAAGGATATCTACATCATCATATGGATGGAAGCGCAAATGGATGGAGACACATATGGATCACATTAGTTTACTGTGAAGCTACGTCTTAGTTGGTGCTTATCTTGGCGAGAGCCAAGTTCAAATCAGCATGAAGTTTTAACATCTACTCTCATGTAATGGAAATCATGCAGCTATTTCCCTGAAAGTTGCTGCTGCTTCCTAGCCCTAATCACTCCATTTATTTCAGTTTTCTATTGAATAAAGGATGATGTAATGGGAATGTTTGAATTAGTTATGGGCATTTGAATTCCATTTGGTCAATACAAACAGTCGTGGTTGGGCAAGAAAAGTTAATTGTTCTAGAATGTCCAATTCTATGTAGTATCTCTTCAATTAAGAATATGTTAAGGCTTGTGAAGTTCTAAAGATTGTGAGACTTTTCTTGCAGGGACGTGAGACGAGTCACCGGAAATTGCTGGAGACTGATTCAAGTCATTACAACTCTGCTCTGAACGTTGTTTGTCAATCTAGATCTGTCCGATACGTGTAATCTATCTGTTTAAATTTAGTATAACCAATAAAAAAATTTTAAAAAATCTATAATAGTGTTTGCTGTCAGCGGCAATACAGTAACCACAATAGCAACTAGTCTCCGGTTTGAATGACAAGTTGAAATCAAACAACTGGATGCAGTCTCATTACTTTCAACAACTTTATTTCAGCATATCACAGTAACAACAGGATAGGTGGCTTTGAATAAACTTTTATGAACACACACTGTGAACAAGTAACTGAACAATCCGCATTAACACATAGACTACTACATATTTTTAATTACTAAGACTTAAAAAATATATACATATATATTTCGCTAATAAAGTTTAGGACCTAACTTAAATACCAAACTTACACAAAAACACAAATCTGCACTAAAATCCTTATTAAAAAATAAAAAAGTTACTGGTGTAACATCAATTTTTGCTACTTCGTCAAAATAACAACACAGCGGTAGCAAAATATAACATGTATAAGCGCCAAATTCTGCTACCTATACCAAAATTTCATCTGTAGCTATAAACGTTATTTATTTATTTTTGGTCAAGTTAAAACAATCCAACAATTCATCTTGGTAGTTATATAGAGTAGTTTGAAAAGATTCTAGAAAATATATAGCAGAACTAAAATATTGTAATATAATTAACATTATGGATTTTTAAACTAATATCAACACATGACCAGAATTCACACCAGGAATATCTCTAATAATAATAATAATAATAATACCTTTGCAAAACAATTTTACAAAGGTGTACGTAAGGGTGTCAAGAAAACCCTGCGCTTCAATGTAAAAAATGTGCAGTCAGCTTATAATTGTCTTTTGCTTTTTTATTTAAAAAAAAATATACCTAGCTCTATAGTACACTTTACCGTTTGTTAACACCAGCTGTTTGTATTTAATATAAAACTAACTAACACACATTTCCGTGTGATAAACATGGTTACTGAGCGGGGACTCACTTGGTCCGAAGAAGAGACCAAAAAATGAATAAATGTTTGATCTGAGGAAGGAGTCCAGGCTAAACGCCACAGTCAGAGTTGCCAAGTCTGCTTATAATAAGCAGGATTGGGCTTGTTTTTCTGAGAGTCGCGATTGGAATTTGAGAGTCACAGGTTGAAATTTGCATAAACGCCCATACTCTAACATAGGTTGCGCTTGGTTTACAGTTACAATACAATTAATTAAAACAATTAAAAAACATGAACAAGTTATAGTAAAATGAATCAAAACAACAATAAAAACATCAATATTAGATAAAAAGAGAAGAAGAAGAAACACATTTAAAAAGGTGTGCAAAATGCTAGTCTAAAAAAGTTTTTATATTGATTTAAAAATACTAAGTGACTCGGCATCTCTAATATAAGATGGGAGTTATGTGGTCACTTTTTTTTTTTTTAAGCATCGCGCCGCTGCATTTTGAACAAACTGTAACCGTGAAAAGGCACGGTCTGGTAACCCAGCAAAAAGAGCATTGCAGTAATCAAATGTAGATGAGACAAAAGCATGAATTAGCTCCTCAGAATCAGGCCATGAAAGACAAGACCTAATAGCAAGATGATAAAAAGGCACTATGGTAACATTATAGATATGAGCCTCAAAGCATAAATCAGAATCAAATATGAATCCCACATTTCTGGCCTATGATTTGGGGTTTAAAGCAGGGCTCCAGAGTGGTGCATCCAGTAAAGGTGCTCCGCATGGAGTGCAGGATGCGCTCTATAGCCTGGACGTCGCCGGTTCGAGTCCAGGCTATTCCATTGCCGACTGTGGACGGGAGCTCCCAGGGGGCGGCGCACACGGCAGCGCCGCCCGGGCGGGGGAGGGTTTAGGTCGGCCAGGGTGTCCTCGGCTCACCACGCACCAGCGACCCCTGTAGTCTGACCGGGTGCCTGCAGGCTTGCCTGGAAGCTGCATTGTCCTCTGACGCTGTAGCTCCGAGGTGGCTGCATGGTTGAGTCTGCAGTGTGAAAAGAAGCGGTCAGCTGACGGGACACGCTTCGGAGGACAGCGTGTGTTCGTCTTTGCCGCTCTCGAGTCAGCGCTGGGGTGGTAGCAGTGAGCTGAGCTTAAATAATAATTGGATATTCTAATTAGGGAGAAAATACGGAAAATTGCTGACTACTAAATTTAAAAAAAAAGTTAAATCACTCAACTCTGTTTTTAGAGAATTGTAATACTCCAGTTGTTGCAGAGAACCCAAAATCTAAACTTCTGACTTACTGTATCTGACATAGGTCTCAAAAGTGCAGCTCTGATAGAAATTCTAGCAAAATTCATGTATTTTCATTTTAAATACTGGGCAGTATTTAACAACTATAAAACTACTGCTTGGTGCCTCCATCTGTTTTAACCCAACTCTTATCCCGAACGTTGTTTCCATCAAAAAATGAAAAGCTTTTGTGCTGTTTTCCAACAGGTGGAATGGGTGCAATTTACATAAAGGTGGAGGAATAACTATTCAGTATTTAAATGATAAAATGTTAATGATACAAATGACAGTTTTTACGTCATTTCAGGATTTCAATCAATGGACAGGTGGGATTGAAAGGTAGTAAAGGTGGAGAAAAACAAAACAGGTGTGTGTTTCAGGAGATACGGAGAAAGCAGAGAAGATACATTTAATAGAACACAATAACATCAGGAATCAAAGAGAAAAAGAAAAAAGTTAGAGCTAATTTTAATGTGATTGTGGAAATGTAGGTTCTGTTATTAATAATAATAATAATAATAATAATAATAATAATAAGATGAATAATTTCCGACAGTCGGAAAAGCTTATGGTGAATCAATGATCTTAATATTTGTGGATGAGAACAGTGTTTTATGTGTGTGTAAGCAAGCAGCTAAAAGAAATGATCAGCATTTTAATGTAAAGATGCACACTTCTGTAGCTATGCATGTCGTTGCGTGCAAAATAAACAATGGTGGTTGCGGCATTATTGATCATTATTAAGATCCACAGTCCTGCAGTTTTTATATTTATCGCTTAGTTACTAAATAACAGGAAGAAAAGGTAAAACTGCTGCCCGATTTTGTCAACCTGCAGCTGCATTTTTCGATGCCTGTCGGGTCTTTGACCCAAATCAAGCGAAGTATCTCAGCATAGCTGAGAAAGAAGTGTTTGAGGCCATCCCACTGTTTGAAGACAACGGTGTGAATATCGTGCTTACTATGAAATTGTCAGTGCAAATGAAATGCCACAACTTTTACCAGTGGAAAAACATGGAAACGAGATTTCCAACTTGCTGTAATTGCTGTCAGGTGCTTGACCAATCTGTCTTTCGTGCCTGAATTAACATTTTCAACAGTGGAAACGTACATTAAAACCAAATCTAAGAACTTTGGACAAAAGCATGTTTCCAAGGGTGTACAGTATTACAAGGAGGTCTATGTACATGCGTTCAGTGGTGAGTTCATTTGTGATTTATAACACATCTGAGCGGTATGCATTTCTCACACTTGGTTCCGGTTTGTGTAGACACTAAAATGTACAAGTAATCATGTCAAAAGTCACTATCTTCTCTAAGTGCCATTCTTTTGTAAACAGTATTCATTGATATTTTCGTCAGGACATTTCCCCTTCTGTCATCACTCAAACATCTGTTTTTTAACATGGGTAGTTTGATTGAATCGGTATTTTAACCATGTATATTGGCAGGGAATAGTAAGTTTGAATCCGGTATGCTGCTAGGGTTGCCATCTGGCTGCTTTATTTACTGTTTTGCCAGTTCCCAATGAAAAGATTTAATATGACGATTTTTTATAAATTATTATTATTATTATTATTATTATTATTATTATTATTATTATTATTATATTATATTTATTTGTAGTCGTAGTTATTTGTATCATTAATAACATGGATGTGAAAATATTATTACTTTAAGTGTTTCATATGTAATATTAAGCCCTGTACATTTTAAAATAAACTAGTAAGTGCTGGTAGGATTAAAAACCTGGACTGCTGGGTGCACACCAGCTGGAAAGTCTTACTCTTTGGCCTGGAAATCTCACTCTTTGGGGCTGGAAGTCTCACTTTTTTGGGACAGTCAACCCTTGGCATCTCTGTAAAATATAACTTCTTGAACTAATCCCGTTGACACGAATATGTATTTTTCAGCAGCTATGGCCAAACGTTTTGCACCACTTAGAATTTTAGGATTGAGACATACACTACCATTCAAAAGTTTGGGGTCACTTAGAAATGCCCTTGTTTTTGAAAGAAAAGCACATTTTTTGTCCATTAAAATAACATCAAATTGATCAGAAATACAGTGTAGACATTGTTAATGTTGTAAATGACTATTGTAGCTGGAAATGGCTGATTTGTAATGGAATATCTACATAGGCGTACAGAGGCCCATTATCAGCAACCATCAGTCCTGTGTTCCAATGGCACGTTGTGTTTGCTAATCCAAGTTTATCATTTTAAAAGGCTAATTGATCATTAGAAAACCCTTTTGCAATTATGTTAGCACAGCTGAAAACTGTTGTGCTGATTAAAGAAGCAATAAAACTGGCCTTCTTTAGACTAGTTGAGTATCTGGAGCATCAGCAATTGTGGGTTCGATTACAGGCTCAAAATGGCCAGAAACAAAGAACTTTCTTCTGAAACTCGTCAGTCTATTCTTGTTCTGAGAAATGAAGGCTATTCCATGCGAGAAATTGCCAAGAAACTGAAGATCTCGTACAACGCTGTGTACTACTCCCTTCACAGAACAGCGCAAACTGGCTCTAACCAGAATAGAAAGAGGAGTGGGAGGCCCCGTGCACAACTGAGCAAGAGGACAAATACATTAGAGTGTCTAGTTTGAGAAACAGACACCTCACAGGTCCTCAACTGGCAGCTTCATTAAATAGTACCTGCAAAACACCAGTCTCAACGCCAACAGTGAAGAGGCGACTCGGGATGCTGGCCTTCTAGGCAGAGTTGCAAAGAAAAGCCATATCTCAGACTGGCCAATAAAAAGAAAAGATTAAGATGGGCAAAAGAACACAGACACTGGACAGAGGAAGATTGGAAAAAAGTGTTATGGTCAGACGAATCTAAGTTTGAGGTGTTCGGATCACAAAGAAGAACATTCGTGAGACGCAGACCAAATGAAAAGATGCTGGAGGAGTTCTTGATGCCATCTGTCAAGCATGGTGGAGGCAATGTGATGGTCTGGGGGTGCTTTGGTGGTGGTAAAGTGGGAGATTTGTACAGGGTAAAAGGGATCTTGAAGAAGGAAGGCTATCACTCCATTTTGCAACGCCATACCATACCCTGTGGACGGCGCTTGATTGGAGCCAATTTCCTCCTACAACAGGACAATGACCCAAAGCACAGCTCCAAACTATGTAAGAACTATTTAGGGAAGAAGCAGTCAGCTGGTATTCTGTCTATAATGGAGTGGCCAGCACAGTCATCGGATCTCAACCCTATTGAGCTGTTGTGGGAGCAGCTTGACCATATGGTACATAAGATGTGCCCATCAAGCCAATCCAACTTGTGGGAGGTGCTTCAGGAAGCATGGGGTGAAATCTTTTCAGATTACCTCAACAAATTGACAACTAGAATGCCAAAGGTCTGCAAGGCTGTAATTGCTGCAAATGGAGGATTCTTTGACGAAAGCAAAGTTTGAAGGACACAATTATTATTTCAATTAAAAATCATTATTTCTAACCTTGTCAATGACTATATTTCCTATTCATTTTGCTATATTTCCTATTCAAACTCATTTCATGTATGTTTTCATGGAAAACAAGGAAATTTCTAAGTGATCCCAAACTTTTGAACGGTAGTGTAATACAAATAAAAATAAACTCTATGAACACAATTTATGTATTTTATTTAACATTATGTAATCAAAGAAACTACAAAATGATACAGCAAAAAAATCTATATAGATAGATTTTGAAATGTCAAATCTTTCAATTTTTCATTAAGTACCATTGGAAAACTACCAAGCGGTATGTAATTCAGTGCTAACGTAACATTATTCATCAGGTTTCATTGGACTATGAAGCAAAATGTGTTCATTATATACGGTGATGCAACACTTTTGTAACTGTAAATAGTAAACATACGTGTTGGGGGACTAATTTACTTTAAAACTACTTGAGCTGCCTCTATTGGTAGATGGAATCCTATGAAAAATAAGTCCAGTACTAGCTTTCTGCATATGGACAGTGATCAATATAGGAACAGAAAATAGTGTTTTTTTTCTTTTTTTACCTGGAAAAACTTGCTCACATCAAATCCAAATCATACAGTGAGTTTGTAACTTTCATTATACGGGAGCAGCCTTGTTTCTAGCAGTTCAACTCTTCAGTTGATATTCTCGTTCTCCCCAAAGGTGAGTAATTGTGCTCCTGCTAAATTGATACCTGCTCACATCATCAGAGCAATCCAGAGGGTCAAGTCGCAGCTCAAATCTGCGGGGTCTTTCTGGGAGGATCATCTTCCACTATATCTTGATGTACAGCAAGCACACCGAAGCCTGCCATTTTCTCCACTTAGTCAAGGAATAGGCTACAAACCTGATTTTTATGTTTTCCAACCAGTAAGCAGACTATCCTGTTCAGTGGAGTTATCAATGCAATTTAATGGGTGCGTTACAAATAACAAAATACTTAAATTACCTAATAATTGGGGCTCCTGAGTGGCACATCCAGTAAAGGCACTCCGCGTGGAGTGCAGGATGCACCCTATAGCCTGGAGATCGCAGGTTTGATTCCAGGCTATGTCATTGCCGACCGTGACCGGGAATTCCTAGGTGGCGGTGCACAATTGGCCGAGCGCCGCCCAGGTAGGGAGGGCTTAGGTTGGCAGGGGAATCCGCGGTTCACCACGCACCAACGACCCCTGTGGCTGATAGGGCGCATGCAGGTCTGCAGTGGAGCCATTCAGATCTGTGTTGTCCTCCGGCACTATTGGTCTGATGGCATCGCTGTGGATTCGCAGTGTGAAAAATGACAGATTGGCAGGAGCACATTTCGGAGGACATGTTAATTATGATGCTGGTAAGTCAATTAAGATTTACGAATCAGACGAATAATATGTTAATAAAAAAATTTGCCTCTAAGGGCACATTATTCTAACGTCGCGATGAGTGATGTTTTTGACGGTAAATGGCGTTTATGCATCACCCGATGAAATACTGTCATGTTAAACACTATTACTGGCACGATAAAGGAGACAGTAAGTTTTATGCATATAGGCCGACATCTGGTTAAAGAAAGTTCTCAGGTTCCATGCCTTTCTCTCAGGAAATCCTTTACGCTTGCACTTTGGGGTCTGCCTGAAAGCATGTCAGTCAATAACAGAATCTGGTTGGTTACTCACAGGAAGAAAGGGGTTGGTAGTACCTGTTATAATGTTCTAAAATAAAGATACATAACTTGTGTTTCATTCAGTACTGCACACACAGTATGAGACCTATGTAGCTAATGGAAGTGCACAACTGGTACGATTTATTAAAATATTTTGTTAGCTACAATCACTACAATGTTGAGTGAAGGAGAAGAAAAACTGCATTTATTTTAATGAAATACATGTATTGTCTTTTTAAATGACATCTACAATTAATTGAAATACAATAAACTTTGGGGGGTTATTATTCAAATACATTATACTTAGGGCTTGAAGTTTTCAGGTTTTATTTTTGATCACATGACCCTTTAAACTTATTTTGAGCTGATTGTGTTTCCTAATTAAACTCAGAAAAAGCTGTTGATTACTACTGTCACTTGTTTTTACTTTCATATCTTGACTGAACCTGAAGCTGTTTCGCTTCATTTTTATTTCAAACACACGTGACGTTAATTGCTGAGCACTGATCCTAATTACATTTCATTCTTGCTGTTGCCTAGTTTATCATTGTGCTTTTGCTATTTCCACTCGTTTAACAGAGTTGTCCTGATAGATTTTCTGTTCAGCATGAAATACCCAGTATGGGGTGTATATTAGAATGCAGAGGCAGCTTAACAACGACTAATTAACATTTAAAGGGTGGCAGAGATGTGGAAAATAAAAACCAAAAATTTCAAGCCCTAATTATAATATACTTTGTTTTATTTATATAGGCACTCAACAGTAAACAGTGGAATCTCTAGAAAGTCACTCTGGGTCCTTTGCCATATTTTTTCCCTTTATAACAGGTCATCTTTTAAGGCCTTGTAGAGGTTTACAAAGGACTCTGCCCAAACCTCTTTCTGGTGCCCTTGGGCCTGTGCTAGCCGGTACGCTGCATAAACCATCGTCAGAACAGTCCACTCAAACTCATCCTTGCTTAGCGCCCCCTTGTGTCGTGAGAGGTTAGAGGTCAGACGCCGAATATCGGTGATCTTTTTGGGGACCACGTCTTCACAGATCACCTCCAGTTTCTTGGTTTTTCTGAGTGAAGACAGCTCTTCGTCTTTAACTAAGAATTTACTGTGAGTCTTATCCATCTCAAGGCCAGCCAAAAGTATCTGAAAACAAAAGCAAATCATCATTACCTGAAAGAGTTCCAGGGTGGTAGAGCCACAAAGACAGTACAGCCTTTTTAGAGGAAGCACACACCATTATTCATTTCTGTAAAGGAAATAAATGATTCAGGCAGGGAACACCAGCAAAGACAGTTAGGTAACTGTCCTGTGCCCATGCTAACAATTGTCGCTAACAAAATAAATGATCTCTGCCATGCATATACATTCGTTATAAACTGAACTGTGCAGTTTTAAAAGAAAAACACTATATCTGGTCCTACACTAGGGTAAAGTCATGCTTTTAGACTGCCTTGCATTTGGAGGGAGACTTTCCCTGGAAGGTAAAATTGTCCGCACCCCTTCACTGGCTTCTTTCCTGTCAATAACCAATCAGCCGCTCACCGTATTGAATGACATTCATTCAGCCAGTAATATGCTTTGACCCAGAAAATACTGCTGGGCTGAAATGACCAAGGTGGTAAAGCAGTAACAGGCTGTCGGAAGCCAAGGCAAGCAAACTGAGATTTTTCTTTAAGCTAGTGTAGTACCAGATGCCTGTTTGAAACAGTTATGTGCATGAGTACAAAACAAGAATCAATCCACAAGAAGAAAACAGTGATTACAATATTAGTATGGTGCCTAATTAATTTAATTTTACACCTACATCCACAATTAAAAACCAAAGTGTATATATTTTATATACTGTATATATATAATGTATATATTGTAGAAAATAGCGCTACAGAGATGCCTCAATTCCAACATAGACGAGGTGCTTCATCCAAGGAACAAACAAGTGAAAAAAAAAAAGATGTTTCCACCACTGAAGGATGAAGACAGCAACTCTTGCTTAGTGAAAAACTTAAATCCTAAAGTGTCTCTCAATTATTCATATTTTATTAAGAACAAGGTAAAAATAAATAAAGCTTATTTATTCGACATACTGTCTTCATCAGAGCATGTTAAAAAATGGAGTTCATAGAATCTGTTAAATACAGCTGATATTCTTTATCAATGAACCTCATTGTCTAATTGCATAAAATCACAATCTAATTCAATTAAAATGAAAGAAATATTCCCAATGTATTACATATCCCTGAGAATGGGAATTAATAACATTAGAAACAATATAATTAATTAATTCAATTTACATCATTATGAAAAACAATCCGTTAATTATCCTAAGCATGTCCAACAACAGTTCAAATACAATATTCATAATTATGTCAACATTAGAAAAATACCGTTAGAGACATACCAATATACTTAACATATTATAAATTTCATATCTGAAAATAAAATACAGAAACGAAACATTCCCTATAAGCCATCCTGCAGTAATTTGTACACAAGAAATTTCATACTAAAGGACACAGATTGATTCCTTCATTGAGACCAATGGGTTCTAAAGTTTGGAGGGCAAATACCCAATATGCTTCTCTCTGTAATAATAAATGTATTAGATTGCCGCCTCAAGTTGGTAAAGTAACTTTCTCTATCCCCACAAATCGTAAAGAGTGTGGGGATGATCCATGACCCGTTTTTATAGTGTTTGGCTATTGCATAGTCTTGACTTTGATTCCTGATAGCTTATTTATGTTCAGAGATCCTTACTTTCATTGCTCTTTTCGTTTGACCTATGGAGACCGCACTATGGTTGATCCCCGGAGCCAGCATCGCAGCCGTTGTGTGTGCTGATGCGCTAGGGAGGCAATAAGCTGATCCCTGGAGCCAGCATTACACTTCAGCCATCAACACCAGACAGAAGGATATCTGCATCATCATATGGAAGGAAGCGCAAATGGATGGAGACACATATGGATCACATTAGTTTACTGTGAAGCTATGTCTTAGTTGGTGCTTATCTTGGCGAGAGCCAAGTTCAAATCAGCATGAAGTTTTAACATCAACTCTCATGTAATGGAAATCATGTAGACCAGTCTGCATGGACAAGTTAGCACATAAATTACTCCTGTAGTATTATAGTTAATGAAGCCCTTCATTTTTATTGTTTTACCTGATCTTGGATGATTAAAAGTTTTGGTATTTACTGTGTTTGAACAGTGGACACACCGCCCACATTTAAAATTACCATCTGGTTGGTTAGATAACCATGTAGTGGTTTTGTCTGATTTTGGACTGAATGATGAACCAATCAGTCCCTAATAGTCTTTGCACGTTTGAAGGCAAAATAAGGTTGTTCTTCTACATTTGTGTTTGTATTAATAGAGTTAAAGTGATTTCTCAGATGTAATTGGAGTATAAATTTAAAGCAATCTATCTTCAATCCCAGTACATTCACATTACTTGCGGGAACAAAAGAAAGTCCCTGGTTCAAAACAGATATTTGTGCAGGTGTCAATAGATTCATTGGGATCTCCTTAACTCCATCCCCTCATTTCTTGCCCCTCTATCCCCTCCTTGTCCTCTTCGGTTGAGTGTTCTGTACCTTCCACGTCTATGATCTGTGGGCATGTTGTTTTGATTCCTTGTTTGTTCTAAAAAATGGGATGTATGTCCCCCTTCTGTATCACTTGGGTCCGTGAATTCCTGTTCACTTGCTGATTAAACCAAAATCTCCTCAGATATACATTTTCTGAACTGTGATTTATGTTTCTTCTGTACTCCATTCCATTGATATATTGTTGCTTCTTTGTAATCTGTGACATTGCAAAGACATTTTTTCAGCTTGTATTCTTTTAATTATTTTTGAAAAACATTCATTATCTCTGTGATTTTTGTTTCCATCTCAGTATAACCTGTATGGTCCTTTTTCAGTTGTAATTCCAATTGTACCATCTCTTTTGTGAGATAGTCTTTTTCAAGTTTGGTTTGTTCTATTGTAAGTAACATCAGGTCCATTGAACATTTATTAAGAATCTGTTCCCATTTCTTCAAAAAATCCACGTCAAACTTTCCAAAGGCAGGTGCTTTGTTTATTCTTAGACCTCTTGGAATTCTCTTCTCTCTCCAATATTCAGAGAGAGTTATTGCATGCCACATCAATCTGGTTTCTTTCTTTTTGAGATTTACCAAGTTGTTGACTTGATTCTGGATCTCTGGGTCAGCAGTTTGCAATATGTTCTCAAAGGCTGAATGTGGCACAGTAATATCATTACCTTGTTCATCTGAATAGGAGAGACATTCACGTCTTGCTCCTGTGAGATTCGTAATTTTTTCAAAAGTACTCATTTTTAAGGGATAATAAACTTTTTATTTAAAATCATAAACTTTGTGCAGCCTTGGTAACTGACCTTATCCTTTGTCGGTCCTTAATACTTTGTAAAAAATACCGGCGCTACAAAGATGCCTCAATCAATTCCAACACACACAAGGTGCTTCGCATATATATAAAAAACATTTATTTTATACATTTAAAACTCTCTAAAACCATGGACCTTACCTACTAGAACACAATAAGCATACTTTCCTCTATACTATGAATCTAACTTCTGCATTAGTTTAACTTAATTCAATACAATCTCTCCTGTATCTGCCAGACTAGACCCTTCAGAGCCTTCAATGATGCTTTCTGAGTCGTCTAGGAGGAACAGTGGACTCAGGACTTGGTGGTCTCACACTATCCCTGTGGATATTATTTCATATCACAAACCGCAATATCATTTGTTACAATGGGCAATCTTTCTGTAGGCCCGGTGAATAGCAGGGGGTGTTCACATCAGCAGAGATCTGAGGGGAGCCTCCAACCTGCTGTTAAGGTGTGTAACAGGTTGGCTTGTGGTGGATGACGTCAGGCCAGGAAGCAGTGTACAATCACAGGACTGCGTGGCAAAACTGCGTGGCTGCGCAGTATATTTATTTAACACATATAAATATACAAAAGAAAATGGCCAAAATAAACAAACACAAACAAACAAAGGATATGAGTACCTTCAGGATGGTTCAAAGTAAGTAGCATTTGTTTTGTTTCTTTACAGTTTAGATGCGACACGTCTCTCTCCACACTCTGAGAGCGAGACCTTATATAGCAGGTGGTCAGGAGCTAATGAGACAATTGGCGATCATTTATCTCCTGACCACACGTGAAGACAGGGAGAGGAAGGTACCTCTCTCCCTGTTGAATCAACACAATATTAAATAGCGTCCGCCCGCACTCATTTAAACAAAAGGGATTTTTGTCGTCATATTTTAAATACAAATGTAACCCCCTTCAGCAAAGCAGGTTATTTGTATAGCTACGGTAGAGTGACTGAGCTCTTTAGGACCGCAGGGAATCTGTGCCTCTGCCTGTGATGACGCGTGGGCAGGATGTGCGTCTCAAGTTGAGCTGAGAGAAAAAGAGAAGGAGAAGAGGCGAGACTGAAAACAGACGTCTGGCAGCTGGTCGGGAAAAATAACCGGAAAGACCCAATACAGACGGTGGAGCGACGCTTTCACTGTCAAAATTATTACAGTTTAAATAAATCTGTAAATACCTAGTATCCAATCGCTGGATGCATCTACAAATGAAAAAGAAAACACCAGTTTGAATAAAACTACACTGCTCACGTTGAACGCCTCCTGACACAGGGGACAGTCACGTTGACTGCAGACTAGACGGCCGACCCTGCAGCTTGGCCCACGCTCGCCACAAAAGAGAAAAACAGATCTCAGGTCAGTTTGAATTTTGTGATATTCCTCTGTAAATAGTGAGAAAATATATCTGGAATTTTGAGGAAAATTACGTTTGATGGGAATGAATAATTGGCGGCTAAAAACAAAAAAGAAGGAACGACAGTTTAATAACGTAAAATACATTCCACCTGCAAGTAAATGACATTCACAAACCTCGTGGAAAATAAGAGTACTCCAACGAAATAAAACACAGAACTAGTTCTGCACAACAGGAACATTGACTGTAAAAAAATACAACAAACAATACATGTGCACAGTGGGAGGGATATAGATTGAATAGCACCATTTTCTTTATTTCATAGTGTTTGTTGCCCTTTAAACTGAACTGCATTTATTTAGCAATATAATCTATATTACTATAATAAACCCAATCATTGTTGTTATAGTATACAATTGTTGTGTAATTTGTGTATATATACATATGCTAAGCTGTGTATAATTGTTAATACTATTACTACAGTAATACTCCCTGTATAGTTAAATGATATTCTGAGTTAACTATAGGGAAAAAGGTTTTGGGGTCATTATAATATTAAAATGAAGTATTGACTGAGTTGCTGCACAATACCTCTTCAGAAATACAGCTGGAGAGTTAAGGTGGGGGAACCTATATTCCCCTGGAGGCACCACGTGTTCAAGCTGCATTGTTACACAAAAACCCAGGCCGCCGAGACCTCTACAATACAAGAGAGGACAGCGGGTAAGGGGCTCCTGTTTACCATCACACCTGCTGCATGTTATACGATACAAAAAATAATCCCTTACATAATGGAGGCCCCGCTGGGATCTAATTGCTAAGCAAGCAGTAATTGTGCGACCATTTAGTTTGACCAGCATTGCTGTTGTTGTTTCTGAGCCATCGCAATGGACAAAATTAAGTTACTGGCATGGTGCGCTGCCGAAGGTGTTGCTCCACCACATGCTTTCTGGGTAGGCAATCTCCCTGAGAACATTACCACACAAAAATTATTAGAAGTACTCTGCGCTAATGATGATTTGGGAAGAGTAAAGTGTTTGGGAAGATATTACAACCTGAATGATGATCAGTGGTTCGCACTGTGTTGCAGTGACAAAGATCTGGTTGAGGTGGACCTGACAGAGACCATGGATACAGATAGTGATAGTCCCCTTTGACGTTGCAGCAAGTACTTTTAATGCCTGACCCCCAAACTCCAACTCCCGATTTCAAAAAGAAGCTGCAAATGTTTTTGGAGACTGAAGGAAAGACACTGAACGATCTGCAAGAAGTAGCTGGAGTTCAAGCAGCCTCATCAACAAGCGCTACAGATGACTTACTATCTACTATTGGGAAAGCACTTGAAAAGCTCTGAAGCCATCTCCAGAAGGCACTTCCTACAAACGGCTTAGAGTGTTCTCTGGCGTCAAGCCCACCCCTAGCCAGGAGGATGACTATGACACCTGGATGGACCAAGCAGCACATATGATCCAAGAATGGCAGTGTGGAGAAGGAGAAAAGCGGAAAAGGCTAGTGGAAAGTCTGAGAGGCCCTGCTCTTGATGTTGTCAGACCACTGCGTGTGGCCAACCCGATGCATCGGCTCAAGAATACCTCAGTACACTTGAGCACATGTTTGGAAGCACAGAGAGCGGAGAGGACTTATATTTACGATTTCGCACTACCATGCAGAAGCAGGGAGAAAAGCTGTATATATTCTTGGCCCGGTTGGAGAAGTTGTTACAGAAAGTATATGTGAAGGGAGGCATAGAAGTCAGTGCATTAGGAAAAGCACGCTTAAATCAGCTACTTAAAGGAGCCATATACTCTGACATGTGCCTAGTTAAACTCCGGCTTAAAGAACGGCAGAATAATCCTCCCACTTTTTCTGTTCTGATAAAAGAGATCAGAGAGGAAGAGAGAGAGAGAGCCTCAAGCAAAACCCCCACAGCGCCCATTAGAGTGCATCATGCTAACACACCTGATGTCACACCAGCCCCTAATGCAGAAATGGATAGCCTAAAAGAGCAGCTACAGGAGATTAGGAAACAAATGTCATCCTTGACTGTGCAGCAGCAGTATCACTATCAGGATGCCCGCCACGCCAAGATGTCCGCAAAGGGGTCGCCAGCCATTCTACAAGAGGGAGAATTCAGCTGAAGGAACTGGACAAGATGGAACAAACCTCCACTCTGCTGGAAGGCAGCCATTTCCAAGTACTATCAGAGCTCCATTCAGATCCTTTTGCTACCGTTGTGGATTGGATGGTCATAGGATAAAGGAGTGTGTCAACACTGGAAATGCTACTTTGGTTGCTGAACGCCTTGAAGCCATGTATGGGAATCCGTTGGGAAACTACGAGGGGACCCAGTAAAGGAGTGCCCTGGGCCCCTATCTTCAAAAGCGCACTCCGATTCAAAGGAGCTATTTAGCCTGGAAAGTAACACTGTGAGAAATACACCAACAAATCCATGGCCTGCTGGTCTGTGTGGCCCTAAGACAGAAGTAACTGTGTGAATAGAAGGTCACCCATGCTGTGCCATTCTTGACACTGGATCACAGGTTACGATAATCTTTGAGCATTACTACAGGGAGCACCTCAGTCACCTACCATTGCACCCACTTACTGGTCTTGCTATCTGGGGCCTTGGGGAGGGACAGTATCCATATCTGGGATATATCAATGTATTCCTGGAATTCCCTGAAGATGTTGTGGGTGTGCAGCAGACGTTAGAAACCTTAGCCCTGGTTTGTCCTTCTACTGGTTCCCCTAACCATATCCCTTGCCTAATAGGGACAAATGCTGCCATATTTGGGATACTGGCTCGGGTGTGTCGCGACCGAGCAGGAGATAATTATGCCAGGAAACTAACGATTCATGCCTTGTGCCTCGATGCTTACATCAAGAAAGAGAGAGAACTCTTGCAGACAGCTAGAGGGCCAATAGGAACCATTCAGACGCTGGGTTGTTTGCCAGTGACCATACCCCCTGGTACCGTACAGGTGGTTGAGGGAAAAGCCCAAGTCTCAGATGAGGTGAAAAATCAGCTGATTCTCATTGATGCTCCTGAAGATGACCGACTGCCGAACGGTCTTTTTATTAGAAGGGGAGTAGCTCAAACGTCACACAAGACGACTGCCACAGTCCAGGTCCCCGTTTGCAATGCCTCAGCGCATCCTGTCACAATACCGGTGGGCACACTGATAGCACACGTGTACCCGGCCACAACCGTGGCTCACTCCATTCCAACTAAGCAACGAACACCAAGTTTTGATATGGCTAAACTGAATTTTGGAACTTCCCCTTTGCCTTCCAGTTGGAAAGAACGGCTGCAAACCAAATTAGCCCAGAGAGCTGATGTTTTCTCAACTTGTGATTGGGACGTGGGATGTGCGTGGAGTAGAACATCATATTCGCTTGAAAGATGACACCCGCTCAGAGAGCGATCAAGACGACTTGCACCTGCCGATGTGGAAGACATCCGAAAACATCTTCAGGATTTGCAGAGGATTGGCATCATTCGAGAGTCTAGAAGCCCTTACGCGATCGCCCATTGTGGTAGCTCGAAAAAAATGGTGATGTAAGAATGTGCATTGATTATCGCACATTAAATAAGCGAACCATACCTGATCAATATACTATGCCTCGGGTGGACGAAGCTCTGGATTGTTTGTCAGGAAGCTGCTGGTTTTCTGTTCTTGATCTACGGAGCGGATATTATCAAATCCCGATGAGCCCTGAAGACATGGAGAAAACCGCGTTCATTTGTCCCCTGGGGTTCTATGAGTTCCAGCGCATGCCACAGGGGATATCTGGAGCACCGCAACGCTCCAACGACTAATGGAGAGGACAGTTGGAGATATGAATCTCCTGGAAGTCTTGGTTTATTTGGATGACCTCATAGTTTTGGAAGGACACTTGAGGAGCATGAAGAACGTCTCCTCAAAGTGTTGGATCGCTTGCAGGAACGAGGCTTAAAACTATCATTGGATAAATGCCAATTCTGCCAAACCAGCGTCAAGTATGTAGGTCACATAGTGTCTCAGCAAGGCATTGCAACCGACCCTGCTAAAATCGAGGCTCTCACCACGTGGCGAGACCGACCAATTTGAAGGAATTGCAGAGTTTTTAGGATTCTGTGGGTACTACAGGCGTTTTGTACCGGGCTACTCCTCCATTTGCAGGCCACTCCATGATCTGACAAAAGGCTATCCACCTACAAGGAAGGATAAGAAGTCTTCAAACTCCAAGGAGACGTACTACAAAACTAATGAGCCTTTTGCTGCCAGGTGGACGGAAAGTTGCGAGCATGCTTTCCACACACTGATTGAAAAATTGACCAGTGCCCCGGTCCTAGCATTTGCTGATTCCACAAAGCCATATCTCCTGCATGTCGATGCCTGTTTGGAGGGACTCGGAGCCGTCCTATATCAAAAATATCCTGACAGTTTGAGGCCAGTAGCATACGCTAGCAGAAGCCTATCTGCATCAGAAAGAAACTATCCAGTCCACAAACTGGAATTTCTGGCACTCGGTGGGCAGTTGTCGATAGATTCCATGACTACCTGTATGGAGCCAAGTTCACTGTAAGAACTGACAACAACCCCTAACCTATATCTTGAAGTCGGCGCGATTGGATGCAACTGGACACAGGTGGCTTGCTTCATTAGCTGTTTATGATTTCCAAATCGTGTACCGTGCCGGACGTCATAACATCGATGCAGATGCCCTGTCAAGAAGGCCTCACCCCAACAGACATGCTGATGATGAGTGGGTTGAGATATCTGCCCCTGGGATCCGAGCCATGTGTAAGATGGTAACAATGCAATCAGAGAATGCCACAGTAAACCATCTTAGGGCTGTAGATACCCTGGGAGCACCCCCTGCTGCAATCCCAGATGCCTATGCTTACTCGTCTGAGCTGCAAGTAACATCGCTTCCCAGACTAAGTCATGGGGATCTGCAGAGAGCTCAAAGGACAGACCCCTGCCTCAAGGGAGTGCTGCTTGCAAAGAAACTGGATAAGCCTGTTCAATGGGTCAAGATTGATCATCCTGACACCAAACTGTTTTTGAGGGAGTGGAACAAGCTCGTGCTCAGGGAGGAGTCCTCAACAGAGTAGTCAAAGATCCACCTCGGCAGCTCCAACAACTAGTGTTACCCCAGGAGTATAGAGGAACTGTTCTGAAAGCCCTGCACGATGACAGTGGACACCTTGGTGTGGACAAGGTTTTGGACCAGGTGAGAAAACGGTTCTACTGGCCCCATCAAAGCAAAGATGTGGAGACACACTGCAAAAACTGTCTTCGTTGTATAGCCCGGAAGACGCTGCCCAAGAGATCCGCCCCACTGGTCAACATACGAAGCCAAAGGCCCATGGAACTAGTGTGCATGGACTTTTTATCTCTGGAGTCAGATAGCAAAGGTCTCAGCAACATCCTGGTCATAACGGATCATTTCACACGCTATGCTCAAGCCTTCCCCACTAGAGATCAAAGAGCTTGTACCGTGGCCAAAGTACTCTGGGAGAAGTATTTTGTACATTATGGATGGCGGCCGGATACATTCAGATCAGGGGCGTGATTTCGAGAGCTGAGTGATCAAAGAACTGCTACAGATGTTGGGAGTGAAAAAATCACGACCCTCTCCTTATCACCCTGAAGGTGACCCACAGCCCGAAAGATTTAACAGGACCTTACTAAACATGTTAGGCACACTGGAGAAGTGCAAGAAAATCCAATGGAGCCAGCATGTTTCGCACCTAGTGCATGCTTACAATTGTACCAAAAATGAGGCCACTGGATTTTCACCCTACTACCTTATGTTTGGGAGAGAGGCTCGCCTACCAGTGGACATTTGTTTTGGTGTTTCACCTGATGGAGCTGGTCCAGAAACTTACCTTCAGTATGTCAAAAAACTGAAACAAGAACTGCAAGATGCCTACCGCTTAGCCCTCGAGTCAGCACAGAAGATGGCCCAGAAAAACAAAGCCAGATATGATCTCAGGGTCCGGGATCAAGAGTTGTTTCCTGGAGATCGGGTGCTGATAAGAAGTCTAGGCGTGCCTGGAAAAAATAAACTGGGAGACAGGTGGAATGCTGAACCATTTGTGGTTACTGGAAAACTGCCAAACATACCTGTTTATCGTCTCAAGAAGGAGATGGGTCGGAGACTGATAAAAGTGCTTCACAGAAACCACTTACTACCTATTGGGCAGTTAGTGACCGTTCCTTCTGTAACTGAACCCAGTACATCTGTGTCCAGACCTAGGACTAGGGGTCTGTTGGATCAAGCCCAGAAAACTAGCCAAGAAGAACATCCGCTCGAACAGTTAAATTCAAGTTCTGATTCAGAATCAGAGGAAGGTGAGGTCACTCAAATCTTTGATTACTCTGGGAGTGACAAATCACAGAGCCCAGAACCCTCTGCTGAAACTGAGAATATTGTGGAGAACGATGCAGACTTACCCGTGGAGGCAGACGTACCACCTGAAGAAGAGGATATTAGTGTGCGTGCAGATAGTGAACCTGAAAGTGTGTTGGATCCTGTTGAAGTAGATCCAGCACCGGATACAGAATCTGAAGAGGGGAGAATTCCCTCAGTTTCAGAGCCAAAGACCTTAGAGCCAAGACGAAGTGGTCGTGAAGTGAAGCCGATTGTCCGCCTTTACTTATGATTCACCAGGTACTTCTAGGGATGAACCGCTACATGTCGTTCGAAAACATACACAGGGCATTTCCTACTGGATCATGACCAGACCAGATCGGTACCGATCGTGTATAGAAGTTAATCTGATGGGGGCATCAGACATTTTAAAGAGGGAGAATGTAACCCCTTCAGCAAAGCAGGTTATTTGTATAGCTACGGTAGAGTGACTGAGCTCTTTAGGACCGCAGGGAATCTGTGCCTCTGCCTGTGATGACGTGTGGGCAGGATGTGCGTCTCAATTTGAGCTGAGAAAGAAAAGAGAAGGAGAAGAGGGGAGACTGAAAACAGACGTCTGGCAGCTGGTCGGGAAAAATAACCGGAAAGACCCAATACAGACGGTGGAGCGGCGCTTTCACTGTCAAAATTATTACAGTTTAAATAAATCTGTAAATACCTAGTATCCAATCGCTGGATGCATCTACAAATGAAAAAGAAAACACCAGTTTGAATAAAACTACACTGCTCACGTTGCACGCCTCCTGACACAGGGGACAGTCACGTTGACTGCAGACTAGACGGCCGACCCTGCAGCTTGGCCCACGCCGCCACAAAGAGAAAAACAGATCTCAGGTCAGTTTGAATTTTGTGATATTCCTCTGTAAATAGTGAGAAAATATATCTGGAAGTGTATTGTGAATTTGAGGAAAATTACGCTTGATGGGAATGAATAATTGGCGGCTAAAACAAAAAGAAGGAACGACAGTTTAATAACGTAAAATACATTCCACCTGCAAGTAAATGACATTCACAAACCTCGTGGAAAATAAGAGTACTCCAACGAAATAAAACACAGAACTAGTTCTGCACAACAGGAACATTGACTGTAAAAAATACAACAAACAATACATGTGCACAGTGGGAGGGATATAGATTGAATAGCACCATTTTCTTTATTTCATAGTGTTTGTTGCCCTTTAAACTGAACTGCATTTATTTAGCAATATAATCTATATTACTATAATAAACCCAATCATTGTTGTTATAGTATACAATTGTTGTGTAATTTGTGTATATATACATATGCTAAGCTGTGTATAATTGTTAATACTATTACTACAGTAATACTCCCCTGTATAGTTAAATGATATTCTGAGTTAACTATAGGGAAAAAGGCGGCCCCAGGCATTGCGGGCTCGGCAGCCCCAGGCGATGCGGGCTCAGCAGCCCCAGGCATTGCGGGCTCGGCAGCCCCAGGCAGTGGCTGCAGCAGTGCTGGCCCTCTTCGTGGCCGCTGCAGCCGGGCTGTGTTCTGCCGTACTCCCCTCAGTAGCCTATGCAGTGGCTGTTGAGAAATGCCATCATCATGTCCTGGTCCTTCCTTGTGTGGTGGAGGTGGGAGCTACAAGTAGTTTCCCTCTTGCAGTGGAGGTGGGAGCAGTATTTATTCTTCCCCTGCTGGTGGCAGCGGGAACAGCAGGTAATCTTTCCCTGCTAGTGGATACTTGGGTGCTGGACGCTTCGGGCCCTCCCTCTTAGGTGCTGGACGCTCAGGCTCCCCCCTTCTGGGCGCTGGACGCTTGGACACCTCCCACTTGGGCGCTGGATACTTTGGCTCCTCCCACTTGGGCAATTTCCTCCAGGCTTGGCCTGGGCAGCGGGGCGTTGGGTAGTCACCCTCCTCACAGGCCAAGCTCCACCAACGAGCTCTTCCTCCCTCTCTTCGAGCACATCAAACCACTTCTCTCAGATAGCCACTGTGTGCCCACTGTGTGAGACACGTCTCTCTCTCCAACTCAGACTCACACACTCTGAGAGCGAGACCTCATATAGCGGGTGTCAGGAGCTAATGAGACAATTGGCGATCATTTATCTCCTGACCACCTGCATTCCACACGTGAAGGCAGGGAGAGGAAGTTAACCCTCTCCCTGCTGAAGTGTAATTTATTTGATTTGGTAACGTCAGAACGGTGTTAGATCTCCTTCCCGACCTGTGAGGGTGCTGAGTAAAGGGAACAAGGACCCTGGACTAGATGGCCCGACAGTTAATTCCCAGAGTTCGGCGGAAGCTACGTTACCTAAATCATTGACCCAGAAGGTTAATGGTGTGGCATCCGCGGATTGGAGGAACGGGTGCTCTTGTTAACCAAGGGGTCATGGTTGACGGTATATTAAGGGGACGTAGTGAGGTGATCTGTTCCTTTGTGAATGGTTAAATTGCATGACCAAAAGGATCGTGTTGAGAACCGTGAGTGTTTTGTTTGTCTGTTGTTATTAATAATACTGCTTGTTGTTATTGAGACAGCTAACACGATCCGGAGCTGTCGCCAAACGCCAGCACTAAACCCTGATCAACATCACAGCACTTTGTTTGCACTAAAGAACTGTATTCACTACGAGCACTAGAGCATGCACTGTGGACTGGTGTTGGTGTTTGGGTATGTGTAACGTGTGGGTGAACTGAAATGGGACTGTTATTATTTCAGGGCCAATACACGCTGCTGTATTGCTTCATTACCATTGTTATTATTTACTGTTTTTTGTCATCAGGCCATTGGATATAAGCATGAAATCATCACTGCACCTGGATTATCGTTGTCTGTCTGATTGTTGATCACCTGCACCTGCACACTGTTAACCCCTTTACCACAGTTATATTCACAGTTTTTCTTTTTGGGACGGTGTAGCTTGTATGACAGTTGAAAAGACAGTTTCTCGCTATATGTTTAACCCTGCTCTTTTAAAACAGTCATGAGGATTTTAGACAGAATAAGTCATTTTTTTAGTCTTTTAAAACTAAATACAATGTTTTATTTAGCATTTCTCCTTTTGAATTATTGGTATTTATGGTGAACATATTTTAAGGTTTTTAGTAGTTTGATTGTCTATGAATGTATACAAAAAGCATGTTGTTACATAAGCACTATAAAAATGTAAACCCCGTCCCTTCAAGCCTTTGATTACCCTCATAAATGTCTTCTTATTAAACACTGATTTTTGTTCATATCATAAATATATATGCAACAAGCAATAAGTCTGTATATATATATATATATATATATATATATATATATATATATATATATATATATATATATATATATATAGTGTTTATATTTATAGAAATATATACAATACAAAAAAAACATGGCCCCTCATTAGATATTCTTATATTCACTAACAAGGTCAAAGGTCCCTACAAAGGTCAAAGGTCCTCATAAACTGTAGTAATAATACTACTGATGGGTTAACCAGGCCATGTTGTAAAGGTTAAGTCATTGGGATCTGCCTTGACGAACTGAATGGCCTTCGTGTGGTTCTGAAATATTCTTATGTTTTAATCTTCTATTAAGTCAATCACCACCACCACCAGTTAACCACACTAGAGGTCATTATTAGCTCAGCTTTCTGGCCTTTGCTGGAATAGCATACAGATGAAAAAGTGACACCAATTACTAATCATTCAGTTTAAACTGGCAACAGTATGTTACCAAGACACGTATACCTTAAATAATGTGAAACCACGTGGTTGTCATTCAAACATGATAAGCGTGTCTTATTTCAGAGTATGCCATTTATATTTCAACACATTTCCCTAACTATAGTGTTTTTGCTAAATCTGTCTTTACCTTTCTTTGAAATGCCGTAACTTTAATGTGAAGGATTCTCAGCCCTGGCATTTAGGATTCACCAGACAAGCTCAAAGCCAGCTAAAGGCAGATTTAGAGAAAAAAAAAATGTAATTTTGGAGTAACAAAACAGAACCTCTCAAAATAATTGCAAACTCCATAACATAGTAAGGGGCAGGTACAAAAAATTCAGAAATACAGTGACATTTGAAGCCACTTCATCTTAACGTAATTTACATTAGTAAGTTAGGGGTCTGAGTGGGGTAAAACAGGCAACAAAAGCCCAAAGCCCCACCCCAGTGACATCTATTCATCTGCGTCTCTTACCTCATACAGCAGATTTACTTCCTCCAGTGAGTTCTGGAAGACAGGGTTTAGCAGGGCAGCTGTCCCTCTCTTTACCAGCATTGCAGAGGGGAACAAGGCTGGAAAAAAATAAGACCGGACATTTTTATTTAGTAGAGATGAAACAATTAATGGATTATTGACCACTCGAGTCTCAATTAAACATTCATTGATCAATGAATCGCCCTGCTGCCTCGCGTCTCACGTATAGGGTCTATTGCTTTTCCTATTTAAAGGTTTTTGTGAAGTTTAGATGCATGCTGCATATTTTGTATAACATTATGTACATGCATGTTTCCAGAAAACACCTACCAACATCAAAGTTAGAGACAAGGGGAATTCCAGACACACACACACACAGCAATAACCCACATCTGCTGCTATATGTTCATGAGCCTCAAACCAGATGCCAGACGCTGCTGTGATTCATAAAAATGCAGTTTGGAATAATATATTACTCTACTTTAAGGAGCAGCTAACTAGTATGGACAGCCCTGCTTTGAAAGTGAAGTTTCATTCAGCCATACAAGACCGATATCCCCCCTCCACCCTCAAGCAAAGGCTTCAGCTGCAACAATGTTTGACAAGGCCTTCAGGAAGGGGGGTGCATAACAATGTGAAACACCTATGTACTGCAGCACATACTTTGTTTCATTGGCTTTTTCTGTACTTATTTACTGAAGGAATTTCATGCTTCTATCATTTTTTTTAATGATGGTCACACAACAAGTATTTAAGCAGAATTCAACAAGTTTCCTTTTATTGATCCCAATAATCAAAAGTTACACCTTTACAGCTTAATCATTATCATTAGACACAATAATGAGGCCACTAGTTATTGACAGAAATGAAGCAGTGATATCAGTTTCCAATCTCTGGAAGAAGCCTCAGACACGGCACTGGTGTGTGTTCTTGGAGGATCTTGTTGCTTCTCCAATCCAAGTCCATGCTGTTTCATACAGTTTTTACACCCCTTTGCTTGCAAAACTTGGTTGTTGGCGGATCTCTGTGTGTCAGCCACATTTTGACCAGACAACTCCTGCTTGCACCAGGTCAGATCGGATCAGTTTTATTGACACATTGTTTCCCTGACAGCAGCCAGATAACACCATCCTTTGCACAGCTACACTCAGAGTCATACATTTGGACTTATGGCAGTGTGCGGGTGTGTGTTTGTGTAGGGTGGGGGGAATATTAGGTTAGCAGGAAGGGGGTTCAATTTCTCCCTGTCAAAATACGTGGGTGTATAAAATAGGTGTTCACAGATGTTAGAGGGATGATTAGAATTGATGTTGGTGATAGAGGTGGGGGTCTGTGTTTCGTGTTCAGTGCTATGCTGTCTGCTTGTTTATTTTCGTGAGTTTTTGTGAAACCTTTTGTTTTGGCCCTTGTGCCTTTTATTTTGACAGGTGTGCTTTGTAAATGTTGTGTCCATTTTATTTTTGTTTATTTGTTAATTACAACTACGTATTTGCGCCTTTAACCTTGCAGCTTTCTGTGTCTGAGTCTCGTGCCAGTACCATCTGGGCTGGGACTCTACTGTGCCACAGGCAGGTGTTTCTATTATTGTTGTTTTTGGAGGAACTTTGAGTTAAATTTGTATCGGAAGGCAATTGGAATGTATACCACAAACAGCTGCCCTTTTAATCATGGATTTCTCTTGCTAGTTTTATTAACAATCATCTGGATGTTACTCTGTGATGTTTTTGAATTATTTTCCATATTCTTAAAAAAACAAACATCTGGTCGCAAAATCAACAAGTGTTCATTTGCCTTCTCCCTTTTGTCAGATTTAAATGACATTTTTCTTATTTGATTCGACCGTCCTGTGAGATTTCCAGTCATCATGAGTGGTCCCAATTGCAATTCCACAAATATTGTGCTTAATCTGATTGTTTATAAACTCTGTGTTACTTTGAACTGCACTCAAGAGCTCTGGTTGCCAGATCTTTCACCAGAGACACATTTAGATTGGAAAGTGTCTGCAGTTGTAAGAGCCTGCTGCATCTAGAGAACAGATATTCTGCATACTCACAGGATGGTCCTTAATCAAACATGTTCACAAAAATGCTGTAGCTACAGTGGATGTACCCACAGTCATCAAGACGTAAAAATGATCTTCCTGTCAAACCAACATGAGGAAATGGTCTTTGCTTAACTTTCCTCAAACTAGAATGATACAAGTCTACTGAGATTTACCACGATAAAAGCGAAAGGACAAACGTTTTGCCTAGAAGTCTTTTTCAATCCCTTCAAAGATTAGTTGAAACCTTAGTCATCTTTTAGTATTTCTAAAGATATCATTTGGCAAATGAGGACAGGTAGTCACTCACAGACATATGGGATCTTTTAACACTCATAAAGAAGATAGACTCTTAACAACATTTCTGACAGCACAGATACTAAAGCACATAAATATAATATGCACAGGCTTGCTAAGAGATGACAAGGGTAAGACTCAAATTTACTGGAGTCTTTTTGAATCCCTCAATCTGAAATGTAGATGTTCTGAGATTCAGTCTGAGACAATTTTAGTCAAAGTAAAATATCTCAGGAAACCTTTAATACCAACATTTGACAAGAATACAGTCTCCAGTGGCTAAATAAGCACCCTTTTACTGTACATGAGTCAGTGTATTTAATTAAATATGAGCGCAAACAACAACTGCATGGTATGTCATATTGTGGTAAATTAGGATTTGCTGTTGTAAATATTTGTAAATACTTTAACGACTGTTTTGTTATTATTTATAAACAAAATACAGTTTTTTAGGGCGGCTGGGAACGTTGTGGTTGTGAGTCTGTTTTGCTTTGAAATATTTCCTTTGAACTAAATGACTGCTTTAATAAGTGCTGACGGCATGCAATAACCTCTACATATGTGAAATGTAAAATCCCAGGCTACACACATCTTAAGTTAACTACAGACGCCCTCTCTTATCATATAATGGAAGTCAATAGGGACTTCATATATATATATATATATATATATATATATATATATATATATATATATATATATATATATATATATATATATAGTGATGACGTGTATGTCCTGGAGGTTCCTGTCTCTAAGGAGTCCAGCTTGGTGAAGGACTCTTAAGTGCTTGATTGTTTTGATAATTGTTTTATTGATTGTTTATTATTTAAGTGTTTTTTCAGTTGGGCTAATTGGGGCAATTAGAGCCCCTTTAAAAGGGACAGGGAGAACCCGTTAAAGAGAGGAGGAAATAAGAGAGAAATAGGAGAGCACATGCCAGAGTGTGTTTGTGTTTTGAGTTTGTTTGTTTGCTTTGTTTAATAAACGCACCCTACGGCGTTTTCATTACACCCTGGTTTCCTGGTTGGTGTTTTGGAGAGAAAACAAGGTACTGCACCCGCTGATTTCATTACAATATATATATATATATATATATATATATATATATATATATATATATATATATATATATATATACAGCTCTGGAAAAATTAAGAGACCACTGCAAAATTATCAGTTTCTCTGGTTTTACTATTTATAGGTATGTGTTTGGGTAAAATGAACATTTTTGTTTTATTCTATAAACTACTGACAACATTTCTCCCAAATTCCAAATAAAAATATTGTCATTTAGAGCATTTATTTGCAGAAAATGACAACTGGTCAAAATAACAAAAAGATGCAGTGTTGTCAGACCTCGAATAATGCAAAGAAAATAAGTTCATATTCATTTTTAAACAACACAATACTAATGTTTTAACTTGGGAAGAGTTCAGAAATCAATACTTGGTGGAATAACCCTGATTTTCAAGCACAGCTTTCATGCCTTGGCATGCTCTCCACCAGTCTTTCACATTGATGTTGGGTGACTTTATGCCACTCCTGGCGCAAAAATTCAAGCAGCTCGGCTTTGTTTGATGGCTTGTGACCATCCATCTTCCTCTTGATCACATTCCAGAGGTTTTCAATGGGGTTCAGGTCTGGAGATTGGGCTGGCCATGACAGGGTCTTGATCTGGTGGTCCTCCATCCACACCTTGATTGACCTGGCTGTGTGGCATGGAGCATTGTCCTGCTGGAAAAAACAATCCTCAGAGTTGGGGAACATTGTCAGAGCAGAAGGAAGCAAGTTTTCTTCCAGGACAACCTTGTACTTAGCTTGGTTCATGCCAAAGCTGCCCGATTCCAGCCTTGCTGAAGCACCCCAGATCATCACCGATCCTCCACCACATTTCACAGTGGGTGCGAGACACTGTGGCTTGTAGGCCTCTCCAGGTCTCCGTCTAACCATTAGACGACCAGGTGTTGGGCAAAGCTGAAAATTGGACTCATCTGGGGGTGCTTCAGCAAGGCTGGAATCGGGCAGATTTGTCTTTGTGAAGGACGCATGAATCAAGCCAAGTACAAGGTTGTCCTGGAAGAAAACTTGCTTCCTTCTGCTCTGACAATGTTCATCAGGCCCAAATCTTGTTCCCAAGCAGTTTTCAGTGTAGACATGGAGGGGCAAGAAAGAGATAAAATATAGTTATATATTTTGGAGCTCAAGCCCTTACACCCAGGATTAGAATTAAGGACGGACTCCACAGAGGGATCGAGGGGCAGCACTGGGAATTTGGGTAAATTATATTTACTTCAGAGCTGTTCAAAGGAGGCAAAAGTGTTATTGATATACAGGTCCTTAAGAGTGGTAAGACCAGCTCTGTGCCACATATGGAAGGCTAGGTCATTTACAGAGGGAGGCTAAAGATGATTTGCGTCAATAGGGGCAAGCATAACCATCGCTTGTAAGCCAAAGTGAAGCCTAAATTGGCCCCAAATCCTAAGAAAGTGTTGAACTAGAATGTTAGAGCTAAAACAGGATGTAGACAGAGGGAGACTAGTGCATAGTAAGGCCGGCAAGGAAGTGGACTTACAGGAAGCTGCTTCCATATGAAGCCACTCAGGACCTTGTTGGAGGTGGGAGTGTAACCAGTAGGAAAGATTGAGGATATTAGCTGACCAGTAGTAGAATATAAAATTTGGTAGTGCTAAACCACCCTGAGTCTTGGGTCTCTGAAGGTACGCTCTCCGTATACAAGTTTTTTTTTAAAATTCCAAATAAAGGAGGAAATCAGCTGATCTAGGGTATAAAAAAAGACTTAGGGATGAAAATTGGGATACACTGAAAAAAATAAAGAAATTTGGGTAGGATATTCATTTAATTGAGTTTGTACAACCAATAAGAGAAAGAGGTAAAGCAGACCATCATGTCAAGTCTTGTTTTGAGCACTCAACTAATGGAGTGAAGTTAGATTTGAAAAGATTAGCATACGACCGCGTGACTGAGATTCCCAAGTATGTAAAGCTTCTAGTAGCAACCTTAAACGGGAAGTTAGAAAGGGGATATTTTAGGGTGGTAGAGTTAATAGGGAATCGCTCACTTTTACAAAGATAGTCTATAGCCAGAAAATTTGCCAAAATCGTCAAGGATCGAAAGATCGAAGAAGGGTTGGAAAGATAAAGAAGAAGGTCATCGACATAAAGAAGAAGGTCATCTGCATATAAAGAGACCTTTTGTTCACTCCCCTCCTGAACCACACCTCGAGTCACCTGATCGTTGCGTAGACAGATGGCGAGGGGTTTGATAGCAATGGCATTTAAAAGCAGAGAGACAGGGCATGCCTGCCTAGTGCCACGAAGTAGGGGGAAGTAATTAAAACTGGATGCGTTTGTACGAACTGAAGCTGAAGGGGTGCATACAGCAATCTGACCCATGCAATAAAGTTGGGGCCAATTCCAAACCTCTGAAGCGTAGTAAACTGGTAATCCCATTTAACACGGTCCAACACCTTCTCACCGTCAAGTGAGATAACCACCCTTTGCTGTATAAAACCAGTTTGGTCAATGGATATAATAGAGAGAAGCACAGCTTCGAGGCGATGCGCTAGGATCTTGGTGAGGATTTTCACATCGGCATTGAGGAGGGAAATAGGGCGATATGCATCACAATCTAAGGGGTCCTTATTCTTTTGTAAAATTAGAGATATTGATGCCTTACAAAGTGTTGAGGGAAGGGAGTGAGAAGTAAAGGATTGAGCTTAATACAGGAGAAAGTGGGGCTGAAAATTTCTTATAAAATCCTGATGGGAAACCCATCAGGCCTGGGAGTCCACTTTGCATGGAGCTGATCGCTTTGGATATCTCTTCTAGACAGAAGGGTTCTTCCAGGTGGGCCTTGGATTCAGGATCGATAATAGGAGTATTGAATTTATTAAAGAAGGTATCTGTAAGTGAGGGAATAGGCAAGGATTCTGAGCTATAGAGGTTTGCATAAAAAATTTCTGTTGTTATCTGTAGTTATCTTACCTGACTGAGTATGTATTTGAAGAATCAGATGAGAAGCAGTAGACTGACAAAGTTGGTGAGCTAAGCTCTTATGGGCTCTCTCACCATATTCATACCTTGTATGTGTGATCTTAGAAGTATTTGTTCAGCCTGTCTTGAGGATAAAAGGTCAAATTCAGTCTGTAACGTCAGATGTTCCTTATACATGTCAGGAGTAGGGGAAGTAGCATATTTTTTATCCAGTTGTAAAATAAGGTCAGATAGTCTAGAAAGTTTCTTAGTGCAACACTTATTAGCCCAGGCTGAATAAGAGATTATCAGTCCTCACATATAGTATAGACTTTCAAAGTATCCCATATAGTAGCAACAGACATTCCTGGTGTAGAGTTAGTGTCAAGGAAGAAATCTATTTCTTTAGTTATAAATTGAACAAAATCCTTGTCTGACAGCAAAAGAGGACCCAAGCGCCAGGAGCTGCGTGGTGAGATCTGGTTTGGTAAGGTTAACTCCAGGACCACTGGTGCATGATCAGCTACCACAATGCTGTAGTATGTGCAAGAACGGACTTACGAAAGTAATTTATTGTCAATACAAAAATAGTCAATGCCGGAGTAGGTGTGATGAACATTGGAATAAAATGAATACTGGTCTTGCAGTGGGAAAGAAAAAACGCCATGGGTCAGAGATCCCATATACATCCAAAAAGGAGTGAATAGCAGGGTGTGAGGGCCTGGGGGAGGAGCGGTCTAAAGCTGTGTTTAGCACACAATTAAAGTCCCCACCCAAGACAAGGTGGTGGGTGTCAAGATCGGGCAAGGAAGACAAAAAAATTGGTAATAAACTGGCCATCAAAATTGGGAGCGTAGACATTGGCTAAGATTAAAGGAGTATTAAATAGTTTGCCTGTTACAATAACGAGCCGTTTGGATCAGATATAACTTTAGACATTATAAAAGGTGTAGATGTATTGACCAGTATGACTGCACCTCTGGCCTTGCCATTAAAGCGGGAATGAAACAGCTGCCCCACCCATCCCCGGCGGATACGGAAATGGTCTGAATTACTGAGATGAGTTTCTTGGAGGAAAGCAATGCTCACTTTTAGCACCCAGAGGTGTGTTAAGATTTTATTACGTTAAGCGGGGACCCTCCACCTCTGGATAATGCACTAGAATTTACCATTGTGGAACCAATGTGTTAAACAAGGTTGTGGCAGAGCAGGGCTCTGCCCTTAGAAATACTGGCAGGGATGGAGTTAAATTCTCATCCCTGCCCAGGGTGATTGCGTCAGGTGGGAGCAATCAATCAATGAATTATTCAATTAGTCACCAGCCACCTGGCATAAAAGGAGGCCTCAGCCTCCCAGTAGAGAGAGTTCTAGAAGGAGAGGAAGCAAATGTGTTTTTCTGTGTGTGCTGTTCTTTTTATTTTGAAGCCAGAGAAGACTATGCCCAGCCTGGAAGCCTTATTCTTGTAAGTTTAATTTTGTGTTGATTTTGTGTCTTAGAAACCTGTTTTGTTTGGCCCTCGTGCTGGTTTATTTTGTATTTTTGTATATTAAAAAGCTTTATTTTTGAACTTTTCACACTGTCTCTGAGTCTCAACCTCTGTCATCCTGTCACAAAGGTCTATTGTGGAACCGATGTGTTAAACAAGGTCCTTTCCAAAGGAACTAGAGCTGGGTCCTCAACCCCCAACAGAGAAAAAAGACTATAGACTATAAAAAAAGAAAAAAGGCAAAGAAAAAGAGAGAAAAAACAAAAAAGGGAGAGAAGTAAAAAGCAAGGAGAAGTTTTAAAGCCCCAACCTCCCAGCCCCCCCCATATCACCCTCCCAATCAGGGTGAAAGCTGACCAGTTTACTTATCAAACTACTCGTAATATGGCTGTCTGCCATCATGTAAAGCATAAAATCTACCAACATACAACTCTGTAAGAGCCCCAACACATCCAAAAGAGATATTGAGGTGAACAATAAGGAAGAACCACTGCCACCCAAGCCCAGGGAAAGACAAGGGCTGCAGCAATGACCCAACCGTAAACTGCAAACTAAAAAAGAAATACATAAATAAATAATGATGATGATAGTAATACTCCCAAAATGATTTACTTCTCATATAAAAGGGGAAGAGATATAAAATATGTATTAATGACTAGTAATACAATAAGATACATAGAAAAAAATAACTAATAAATAAAGGCAGGAAAATATACGTGTAGCAGTAAGAAAATATATAGGCCATATATATAGGCTATATATAATAAGCACATAGATTCATATGGTATAGTATTATTAATACCATTACAGGTAGATGTACACATGGTACATATACTGCATTATGCACATAATATTAATAGTAGTATAGTTACAGCAAAGCCCCAGTATTGCATCACACAGAGAGATAAACACAGTAACACGTGATAGCAACGGTCAATAATAGTGAAAAGGTCCAGCATGACAATTCAGACCAAATAAGTCAAACATATTAAACAGCTTTATAATTAAAGTTCTCTCCGATAAAAAATAAAAGAGAGAGAGAAAAGCCCTGTAAACATGCCCAATTCAGGTGTTTAAAATGGAGAAAAGGTAAGTGAGCTACACATACTGTATACATATAAAAGAGGATTTGTGTAAATCGTCAACTTTATGTTTCAGTGCAATATTTTTGGTAGATACATTTTTGCAAAACTGTTCGTGTGTCCTTGATCGTGGCGTGTATCTTACTGACTGCTGTGTTACAAGGGAGGCGATGCTTTTGCCTTTGCCATTACCTGCAGCCGCTGCGCCATCTTCTCCAGAGAAGGTTGATTCAAGCTGGGAAGAGTCTGTCGGTTGTGTCCATTTGTTTTTTGGTTTAGACATAGCGGAACACTATTGGGTACCGTTATAAAGTAAAATTTCCCTGAACAAAAAATAAATAATTGCAGTTTAATCAAATTAAATAAATGGATGTGGAGGAGCTCCTAAAAAACGTGACTACTCTGCTGGCATGATCAACAGCGCCCTCAGCTAATTATATTTTAAGAGTTATTTTTCATTACAAGTTTTTTAAAGAAACCTAACAACTTTATTATTGTTTTTTTCATTTAAAAGTTTGAAGAAACTTGTGTGCAAAAATGTATTCACGCACAAATAGTAAATACTAATGCTGAATTGCTGTTTATTTCCCCCTTTTTCCTTAAACTAAATTCACATGTATAATCAAATTTTCCTAAAACACCACCAAAAATAATGAAGCTGTGTTGGATGATAAACAAAACTTTTATTAGTCCTCATTATTTAATTCACACACAAAACAAATACATTAATTTATACAACCCAAGTATTGTAGACTGTAGGTGTAAATCTAATCAGCACAGCTAACAATAATTAGGACAAATTAGATCTATAGCCTGTAAGCTTAATTTCTCAGTATATCCATATGAATGCAGTCATGGCCAGTCGTGTGCAAAGCTACACAATGGAGGAAAAACTTTCATAGAGTGTATAAAAGATTTAGTTGAAACTGTGGAGGATGGCTGAAAGGATTCCACAACAATTCTGCAGCACACAACTGCATGGAATTCACTTTTAAGAAGATTTAATGCTGCCTTACCAGAGAGGCAGCCAAGTACAATAACAAATTTAAAAAATCTGTGAAAGAGGCTGAAAGTTGAGACACGCAACGCTGTTACAAAACAAAGCCAACAGCATTTGTCTGGAAAGCCTGTGCAACCTCTGTCCCAGATTTACAGCCTAGTACAGCCAATGGAACCAAATCTACTTGCAGCAGTGGAAGGTGCCATTGATAGTGACAGTGGGAGTGAATACACTAGAGGCTGTCCCTAGAACACCAGGTATAATTTACAAAAATTGTTGTTCCTCAGACTAAATATTAGGTCTACAATTGAATATTACGTGTGAAAGGCAGAAACAGCAGGAAAACACAAATAGGCTGGAGGTTGCAGTTGAACGCTTATAGTGCACTTTTATTATTTACAGAATCAAAATAAACAAAACTTACTTCCCACATAGGGCCTAACTACACTTGGAACAGGCCTTAACTAGCTCACTGGACGGCTAAGCTGTTTACCAGCTAAACACACTTGTTTCACACAGTTTACACTTTTTACCTCTGGTTTACACAATACCTTTCACTTAGGTGCCACACAGTACTTATTTATTTTTTCTTTTATTTTTTTTTTCTCTCTCTCAAATTTCAAATTCAAACTGGCTTTATTAGCATGACAACACAAATGTTACACAAAATAAAATACAATGTTAATAACACACAATATCAATCCCCTTAACAGCATGTAAACAATATTACCCGCCCGTCTAACTTAACAATAAACAGTGCAGTTCTATTGAGTGTCTACACACGTACTGGGCTGCCAGCTCTGCTGTGAAAGCCTCCTCTCCCAGCAGGATCCACAGTTTCTCACGGTCAGGTAGGTGTGGCAACTGGGTCAACAGTCATCTCTCTCTCTCTCTCTCTCTCTCTCTCTCTCTCTCTCTCTCTCTCTCTCTCTCTCTCTCTCTCTCTGTCTCTCTCCTTCCTAAAACACCACAACACTATTTACAGTCAGTGCTCTTGCTCTGTCACATACGTCACAATAATAACTCTTAACAGGTGCTGAAAAAAACATGAGGCGTGAGGAGAAACGAACGCACTTCAACAAAACCAATGTATTTCCCACTCTCTGCACTTACGTATTGAATTACCAATTCTAACATTTTGTTTTAGGAATTACAAAGGAGAGGGTAATATAGCACCGGCAGGATTGGTTCCCATGTTTCATGTGGAGTCCTTCGCTCGGCCTACTCCACTCTGATGGCGACTTCATCTGCAGAGGCTCATGCACTGCAGGATCGTCCACTACATCAAATATCAAACCTATTTCTCTTGTAGCAGACATTGACAGAGAAACTTTAGGGAAACAGATGGGACATTCTCCTCTGGAACAGTCATTGCATTTTATAGACCGAGGATGAAGGTCCATCAGACTTGGAAGTGGATTAAAACAGGGGTATTGAAGTGGAGAGAGGGGGTGAGGGGGAGAGAGATGGTGCAGAGATAGGAGATACAGGGAGAGCGGGGCCAGCAATACAGCCAGCACGAATGGGTCAAGCTCTTTCTGATTTTGAGAAGAACATGTTAGATCTGTCAGAGAAAGGACACAATTTAAAAAGAAAATTAATACTGGGACAGGAAGTAAGTGATAAATGTTTATTCGAGGAGAAGTTAAAATGACATTGTAACTAAAATACGGTACTTGTCGTAAGAAACAAAGGAAAAATGTCATCTGCATCAACGTTCGTATTCTCGCTTTAGGGCTATTCAAAGTCAATCACTCATTAAGCTCGATATGCACAAAGTTCCCTGTGACACTAGGTCTCTTTAGAAGTGCTTATTTATAATACTTCTTTGGAATACCAGTCCTTCTCTTGTATATGTGGTCTGATCATAAGTATCAACCTGTCCAGGGTGTGGTGAGTGTCTTCCTGCATGAGGAACAGGTGGTTCATACCAGTGGATAGCAAGGTAATGAAGAATCGCACATGCAACAACAATGCTGGCTCTTACTGGACTGGTACACAAACCAAAGGAGAGACAGGCAGAACGTTGTTTTAAAATGTTTTTCTATATGGGTTCTTGCTTTTTTATGACTCCTGTTATATCGCCGCTCTGCTGGTGTTGTAGGATTATGCACAGGTGTCAGAAGATATCTCTGTAAAGGATAAGCATGGTCACCCAAGAGGACTCCACAATACAAGCCTTCCTCAGAATTAGATTTTAGGCGGCTGTTGTCTAAAATTCGAGCATCGTGTGTACTGCCCGTCCATCTTGCTACCATGTTGTGTATTCTTAGGTCAGGGTCACACACCATCTGACAATTTCTAGAAGTATACCCACACCTGTTAATGTAAGCAGGATCCTTATGTTGCCTATGAAAGTGAATGCGGACGTGTGTGCAGTCAACAGCTCCATCAACTCATGTTATTCCTGCTTTGGTGTAAAAGGCTGTGCAGATGTCCTGCTGCGCCTCTTCATTTGGCATGGCAATATAAGATTCATTTCAATCAGTTTAGTGACCTTATGAACAGTACGGCAAACAGTGCTCTCATGTACATTGCTCAAATCACCCCCACCGCGAAAAAAGGATCCAGTGGCAAAAAAACACAGTGTTAACAAAACCTGCAGTGGGGTCAATGGGGTGCCCCCCTGGATCGCAGCTGTGGTTCCAGTATTTCAGTTCATCTTCTGGCACCATTCTTGGAAAACCGATACCTCATATTAAACTCCTGTTCATTGCATGTACCCAAAATGGGTCATGCAAACGCCTGGATATTATTTGGGCTGATTGTACTCACCGCGCATACATAACTCTCTCGTAGTGGCTCAACATCTTTACAGATCTCAAGTGCATTGATGCCTCTTTATAAAGGGGAACAGCTAGTTAAAAACAATTAATTGAATAATTACACAGCTGTTTTAAAAGACTATTTTAAGACAGTTCATCACCATTACAATTACGCTTAGGTTTAATTACAAACATCGGGAGATAATTGAGAATAGATGGAACGAAAATGCATTTTTCTCTGGACCTCCGTACCAACCATAGGATCATCCCCAGTTAGTATGCTGCTTTCAGTTCATTGCAATTGACGCCTTATGTTTAAGGTAATCAGTGAGTTATTTTCTACGTTGGGAAGTTAGGATCTTAATTTGCTGGAGAAAGTTGGCTGAAGACTCCAGTGAAATGCTGCTAAATACCAACAACACAGTGGGATCTATTTTAATGATCTGTGTAAGTGGCAGGGAAACACTGTATATGTATTGCAAATGGTGTTAACAGTATGGTTCAATAGATCACACTAGGTGGAAATAATAGCAGGAACATTATTGAATCGCCGTGTTTTAATGCAGAGGCAGGGGATGGACAGGGAGAGTGCACAGAACTTCAATTGTTTACCAATCAAAGTTTACCAATAAAACCAACCACACAGTAAGCTGTGTTGGAGTGTTACTGTACAGGTTATAGAGTTAAGAAAAGACATTACTTACTGTTGCTGCCTGCTTTGTTGCTCGTATTTCTGGATTATATTTTTATGAACATAATTATGATTGTTTTTATATTTTTATTCATATTCCCTTCATAATAAATCAGTGCTGACGACTGATTTTTGTTTGACATGGGCCAGCATCAGGTTTTCATGTCAGTGTTATCGCATATACTGTTTGAATATAGGGCAGCAGTGTGGAGTAGTGGTTAGGGCTCTGGACTCGTGACTGGAGGGTCGTGGGTTCAATCCCCGTTGGGGACACTGCTGCTGTACCCTTGAGCAAGGTACTTTACCTAGATTGCTCCAGTAAAAAAACCAACTGCATAAATGGGTAATTGTATGTAAAAATAATGTGATATCTTGTAACAATTGTAAGTCGCCCTGGATAAGGGTGTCTGCTAAGAAATAAATAATAATAAAACGCCCTGCTTCACTGGCTGGTGCCTCATGCCTGTCAACAAGATCTGTGTACGAGCACCAGAGGTTAACTATACTGTAGGCATAAGTGATATCTGTTGACTGGTTAAATTCTGCTGTATGGCTTAGCAATTTTAGAATTATCACTTAAGGCTGTTCGTCCCTGGTTCATATCCCTCCAAACCCACCTACATACTGTAATAACAGGTGTTCGAACAAAGTCAATCATACATGTTTAATTTTCTGGACTAATTTTGTTTCATTTAATGGGCAAATAAGTATTTTATCTGAAATACGAAATCTCACTTTATCATAATGTAGAGTGAATTATCACAACATGGGTGAAATTGGAAACCAAATACAAGTTTCTGACTGAAGTTTGGATGACATGTTGACATGACATTTTCAGTCAGGTGGGATGAATTACACAATATAAAATATCACTTGTTAAAACACTGTGACAAAGCACATGTAAATACAAGTATAAAAAACAGTGATTATGTTTACAACCTGTTCAGTAATGTTGGTACAAAATGAGTGTGAGTGTGTAACACTTCAGAAACATTAACACAATACCTACAACATGTTAGTGCTTGTTATAGATAGAATAGGAAACCCAGGTGCCACACAGTTGGGATGAAATCTGCTTAAAACATTTTAGCATATGTTTATTTCAGAGTACTATAATCTGAGAATGTATGGAGCTTTCCGCCTGTCTGTATTTCACACTTTATAGCATATACGGTATGTTGTAATGCTTTTGTTAGGCTGGGAACACTCGTGCGTATCTTCAGTGGAAATGAAAGGTTCTCTACTAAGAAGCAATGGTAACCCAAGGTCAGCTACAATGCTGCTGTATAATCATGATGATCATAAATCTTTTTCATTAAAACTTTGTCCCTAGTTAGCAGCTTTTTCTCTCTCCAAACTATTTCACTTGTTGGCTTTTTAAAATTGCAACACCACTGTTCTCTTCCTCAATAGACAGGGGTTGAATTAAAGTAATTTGCCAAAACCTAACTACAGATCAGCTGTCTCCTGATCCTCAGGAAGAGAGGAACAAAGCATCTCGGTAGCGGATAAAACAACTCAGCTGACCCTTCTCAGCTTTAGATGACTTGAGAAGCACAATTATTGCCAATAATGTGGTTATTGTTCATAATTTATGAGTTCTTCTGTTGGTACAAACCTTATTGTTAGGAGTTCCAGGCATTCCTTGGTTGAATTTCCAACCAAGGAATGTCTGGAATTATTTTGGCTTTATTTTGAGTGTATTTTAAAAGTAGTCTCCTGTGCCTCCATTACAAAAAGCAATGGGTGTGGTTTGTTTACAAAAGCTTCATGGAAAGCTTATTAAAACAATCTATTTACACATACATACGTATGAACATGAAAAATACAAAAGATATATTTCTTACAATAAAGCACTCCATTACTTTTGTATCATAGAATGCACACTATCTATTGCAGCATCATTGCTCCATACCTATTAACATTCCTAGTAATTTTGTGTTCTGGTACTGATTCCGATAAGATTTCTTCAAGGTAATAAACTGGTATTTTAATTGTATCAAAATGCTATTTTTTCAGTTTTCAGTTTAAAAAATGAAAGTACTGTAAGTCTGGGTTATGAACGAGATCAGAGAAGCCAAAGATGGAATGTGATCTTCCCAGCTGGAGATGGTTCTGAACAGGAAGTTGGTGTTAATGGGCTGGGTTATCCAGGAACAAAGGCGTCACATGAGCCTTCACACTCACTGTTCCCCAGATCAAACACAGGGCTTGGTATTACAGCCCCTTGCTAAAGAAACTTAACACTGTATAAAAATATGAGACTGAGAAAAGGGGAGATGAAATAATAAGAATAAAGAATACAGAATACTGAACAGTAATTTCCTTAGAGGAGTTCTGGTGTCATGATTAACATTTAAGAGCTGTCTAGCCAGGTATGGAATTATAGACTATTATCTACAGTTTTGTTTTGTTCTAAAATTACTTACACAGCTGTAGAATGAGAACGTCAGTGGAGAAAACTCAGGTTCAGTGAATGGTAAAACCATTATTGGATTAACAATGCCTAAATCTGCCAATGTGGGACAGGGATATTATTATTTAGGAAACATTATAAGGCAGAATCTTTTTAAATCCTATGAGGTGAATAGTGGTTATAGTATTATAATAAGAGACTTAAATTCTGCAGATATGGGAAAATTAAAGTTCACAATCTATACCACCGCTTGTAATACAAACCTGAAATTGGAAAAAAACAAAAAACAAAGCATCCCTGGTAGCATACTCTAAAGTAGTTAATGTTCACTGGACACCATCTGTAATGGAACTTTATTGGGAGAATCAAAGAATACAGCTGTGTACCTAATATAAAGACTCCATAGCAAAGCAGGTGGTCTGTATCATTGATATGGGCAGAGCTGAGGCAATGAAAGGTTTCATTTTACTGGACAACACTGATAATTAGAAGTAAGAATGTTAAATACACCAACAATAGTGTCTCTCTGCTTAGTGTCTCTCTCCAAAAAGTCACATGACCCCAATATAGTTGCATAAGGATGCTGTTAGATTTTGCTTGGAGAGCTTCCACAACACTGAAAATTTGAAGTTGCAGGCTTAAATATTTTTATGGGATATTAGCAGCAGTGGGATGACAAACTCGTACAAGTGCCCCTTACGGGAAAGATTAATAATTAGTAGTAAACACTTACAGTACATCTGTATAACACTGCAGGAGTTCACAGCCTAATAATTACAGTTGTCACATAACTCTTAAAAGAGAATAAGACTTGATTTATGAGGCGGAAGAAAAAGCATATATAAATTCAAGTAAAAACTATGAAAAAACTGAGCGATTATACGTTATATAAGTTTAGTTTAAAACAAATATGAGATTTACACGTCACCAAAAACCCTTGAAGGAATTACGGCCTTATTATGAACAGTGTGTGTACATTATTCCTTATATTCTTCTTCTTCTTATTCTAGAAGTAATATGTTATGGCACAAGAATGTGCAACGCGGTCAGTAAGACGCTGGACTGCCTCAAGCATCAACACATTCACTTGCTTAAACCAGAACCTGCTGTTTTTCTGTAAACTATAACATTGGAAACAGATAATTTGCATGTATTACTGTATGTAAACTTAACTGTCTGTCTAACAACATTGGCAGTACTTCACTTTCTGGCTATTCCAAGAGAGCCTGCTTGAACTAAAACTAATCCAAGTGAAATGGATGAGAACAAAGAGGAAGTGGAATAAACAGAAAGAGCAGGCATGTGACTGGGAGAAAGAGACCAATGCAGGCATGTGACTGGGAGAGACCAAGTGAGTAATGCTTATCAGTTCAGTAGAAATGAGCTCATGACCATGTTCTGGGTGTTTACTCCGACGCATTAGCCAGATATGTGGATCTGGTTAACCAAACTCAAAAACAACAGAATCAAAATAGATTTTATTGACCTGTTTTCTGTCTGCACATTTACAATCCTTTTAAAACACTCATTAGAGGTGATCTTTCTTCCAATGTAATTTGTTATAAATATGAGTAAGTGCATCTGGATTTGAGAGAGCTGTTTCTGTTTCTTATAAGCCTCCCAGTTGCTACAGATTTCTGATTTTCCTTCTAGATCAGAGATCAGGAGCTGGTCTGGAATGTGAGTGTCTAGTTTAACACACACAGGAGAGGAGCCTGATCTGGAATGTGAGTGTCTAGTTTAACACACACAGGAGAGGAGCCTGATCTGGAATGTGAGTGTCTAGTTTAACACACACAGGAGAGAAGCCTGATCTGGAATGTGAGTGTCTAGCTTAACACACACAGGAGAGGAGCCTGATCTGGAATGTGAGTGTCTAGTTTAACACACACAGGAGAGAAGCCTGATCTGGAATGTGAGTGTCTAGTTTAACACACACAAACACAATGACAAGTAAACGTAAATGCATGGTTTTAACAATTCAAGAAAAACTTGAAATAGTCGAGAAGCTGTAAAAAGTAGTTCTGTAAAATAACTTTCAGTGAAACATGGAATTGGGGAACAGATGGTTCATGATTTGAAAAAGAAGCAAGAGTTGATGTCATATGGGAGTAGCTCTGATTCTTGAAGCAGTTTGTCGAAGAGAAAATCAATGAAAAAAATCAAGGATGACCGTCTACTTTAAAGAGTACATAAGGACCTTTTTATTTTATTGTGTGTTACATGTGTTGCTACAACTGTTTATGTAAGGTGTGTGTACTGTATTAATTTAAATTTTTTTTTTTTTTAACATTTTGACCACTTTTTGAAACTTTTAAATTGCATTCCCTGCCTCAAGATGGCTTCACATGTATCTGCATGGACTTCTCAGAACTACAGTACATTTTCCATCATCCTCCTGCTCACTGGTAAATCCATCTCCGTTATACATATGTGAGCAGGAGGATGATGGGAAATGTAGTTCTGAGAAGTCTATAAACCAACTGCAGCTAGTTCAGAATGCTGCTGCCAGTATCCTTACCAAATGTAAAAAACGTGATCACATCACCCCTCGTCTTGCCCAGCTGCACTGGCTACCTGTAAAGTTCAGGATTACTTTCAAAACTCTCCTGCTCACCTACAATGCCCTTCGTCACACAGGTCCCGAATACCTCCTCAACCTGCTGACCCGCTATGTCCCTGCCCGCAAGCTGAGGTCCTCCGACTCTGGCCTGCTTGTTTTCCCCAAGCAAAAGTGCACCACACTTGGAGAACGCTCGTTTAGCTTCATTGCTCCGACTCTCTGGAACTCTCTCCCAGCTTTGGTGCGTGATGCTCCCACTGTCGCTCACTTTAAATCAACTCTCAAAACCCACCTGTTCTCTCTTGCTTTCCATGTTCTTTAAGCCTGATATCTGCTATTAGCTGCTGTGTTGCTGCTACTATTTGATGTATTATGCTACTATCATGTATTATGCACTTTCCACTGTATTTAATGTATTATGCATTTTTTTTTTATATAACTGTATAGCATGTATTTCTTTATATCTAAAGTATTATGGATTTTCTTGTTGTTACTGCATCTTTTAAAGCGCTTTGTGATGGTGGTCCACTATGAAAGGTGCTATATAAAATAAAGATTGATTGATTGATTGATATACCCAGAAACCGCTTTTTTTCAGGGCTTTCGCTTTTTATATACTTTATGAAATTATTGTTTTCTGTAACTTTCCAAAATTAGCAAGCGTGCATAATCCTCCATGTCTGCGTAGTCTCCAATAGAAATGTAGGAACAAGTGCTCTTGCCTGCTATTTTCTTAAAACATTTTGATGCCTAGGGGTTCCCGAGTGGCGCATCCAGTAAAGGCGCTCCACGTGGAGTGCAGGATGCGCCCTATAGTCTGGACGTTGCGAGTTCGAGTCCAGGCTATTCCACAGCCGACTGTGGACGGGAGCTACCAGGGGGCGGCGCACAATTGGCCGAGCATCGCCCGGGGGGAGGGAGGGTTAGGTCGGCCAGGGTGTCCTCGGCTGCGGGCTTGCCTGTAAGCTGCCCGAGAGCTGCATTGTCCTCTGACGCTGTAGCTCTTGGGTGGCTGCATGGTGAGTCCGCAGTGTGAAAAAAAGCGGTTGGCTGACGGCACATGCTTCGGAGGACAGCGTGTGTTCGTCTTCGCCCTCCTGAGGCAGCGCAGGGGTGGTAGCGGTGAGCTAAGCTTAAAAAATAATTGGCCATTCTAAATTGGGAGAAAATAATAAAAATCATTGGCAATGACTAAATTAAAAAACAAAAACAAAAAAAAAAAAAAAAATATTTTGATGCCTCAACCTTCTAGTTCTGGTTCCATACAATAATCAATCAGGCCTCTATGAATTTGGCAGTATGCTGTGTTTTGGCCAAGAAATGTTTGCTTCCATGGTGTCATCTCTGGACATTATCTTGACAACAGCTGCCAAGAATTCCACAATAATGTAAACCGGAGAATCCACAAGGTTATATTTAACAAGAATGAAACATTTTATTTAAAAAATGAAAAAATAAACAAACAAACATAAATAATATAATTCTTTGGTTCCGGTTTACAACATTCTTACAACTCATTTTGTTTAGCATTTTGTTTAGAAGCAATCACTTTCTTTTCAAAATAGTGTGCCCAATAATTGTATCCCTGGTTTCCTCTCTAATTTAGAATGTCTAAGTATAGTTCCTCGCTGCAGTGCTGTTGCGTTGCAGCAATCCTACAACAGCTCACGACCAAACCAATCGTCTCTTTACAACCAGGGACGCGAGAACGGATGTCAGCAAACTACTGACCGTTGAAGGACCAGGCCTGTAGGTGTCCTCTTTGAGCTCACTGTGCTCCTGGCCAATAGAATTGGCTTTAGCTCAATGATAAACAGTCCCATGCGATTTTGCCAGGTGCACCAGAGACAATACAACTCTCCCTGTGGATCTGCAACTTTGATAAGCAGCGATAAGCAGATGTGGACTCAAAGGCATCCTGACAGCATGAGCTATGTTGATGTAATGAACCATACATTTCATCACAGCTAAAGTCAATCTGTGTCTCAGTTTGCCACTGGGAATGCGTTCAGACCGTTTTTGAACTGTTAGACCTAATTAAAATTGCAGCTCACTCTGATAATCGTGGAATTGTGAGAGAATGAAAACGGATTTGAATAATTATTATGCCTTTGAATTTAGCAGCATAAAAGTAAACTCTGACATATGTGCTTTGTTTCTACACGCATTTGTTTAGTATTTTTCTGTTTTTCTAATCTTTAAATGTTGGTCCCATCAGATCATGCAAATACACCTACATACATATAGTACTCATACACATATAGTCGAACACAAAAGTATTTGGGCAGTTAAAAAAAATGAGAAAAACCACAAAGAAAGGGGTTTCTATCATTTCTAATTGTTCTGTTGAAAGATATAAATTAAAATAGAGATTCAGCTTTATAATAAAATAACACATTATTACATAACATGCATAAAATGAAATTCATACTTTGACAAAAGTATTTGGGCACCCTTACATTAGTATTTTGTGTGCCCACCCTTTGCTTCCTTTATAGCTTGCAGTCTTTTTTTTATATTTTGAATAGGCTTGCCACCTTTTCCACAGACCAAACCCAGGCACATATTTCTCTGTCAGCCTAGCTCTATCAAAACTGCAGTATACTGTAATACAGTTTAACACAATTAAGCAGAATGTACAGATCAGTACTAAACAGTACATTTCTAATAATATAGTGGAGATCATTTATAATGTATGTCAAAGAAAATATTATAGGAAAGTTGGTGTTTCCTATGCGTTTCACTTAAAAACTGGACATTAGGGTTTCCGGGCTTGTTAATTCCTGCCACCCGGGCACAGATGCCAATTCCCAGACAGGAGGCAACCCTAATTTTGAAACAGTTGCTTGCATCTTTCCGGAGATATTTTTGCCCATTCTTCAACACATACAGCTTTCAGTTCTGCAATCGACTTTGGTTTCCTTTTTGCAACAGTAGCCTTCAAGTCAATCCACAACATCTCGATGGGATTCAAGCCTGGGGAGTGAGATGGCCAATCCATAACTGTAATCTTCCTTTTTTTCAGAAATTCCTTTGTACTCTTCAGAGAATGCTTTGAATCATTATCCTGCTGGATTACAAACTTACGTCCAATAAGCCTTCTAGCACTGGGTAACAAATGAGAGTGCAAAATTTCTTGGTATTTTGCAGCATTCATTGATCCTTCTACAATACAAAGGTTGCCAGTGCCTGAGGAAGAAAAACAAGCCCACACCATCACACAACCCCCACCATGTTTAACACTGGGCATCAGCGCCGGCCTTAGGCTGTGCAGGACCCTACGTGTTGATGATTAAGTGCGGAGTCCAGAACATCAAATGAATGCTACAGTAGCAACCGTATCTTAAAGTCAGTATATAGGTGCATCATGTAATCATATGCACCTACATACTAACGTTAAGATATGGTTATATATAAATAATATTAATGATATTAAAATGTTAATGGATATTACTTGTTTCAGCTCTTTGTTAGACTTTATCATTTCATATAATTCACAACTTCAAAGCACTCCGAATTCCACTCTACTTCAAACATATCACATATTAACTTTTTCTAAAATGACCATGCCTCAAAAGGTCTATTGAAAAATACTGTAATGCCAGACTAAGTGGGTTCTGACAGGCCGGAGGCAAGAATAGCCAGGCATAAATAAATAAATAATTAAATAATAATAACAAACAAATCACACCCATATTTGTAATATTTTGTAAAAAGGAAATTCTGCCACATCTCTCTCTTTCACGGCAAGACTCATAGCAGCCTGTAATATTATTTTCATTTTTTCTTAGAAGAAAAATAATTAAGGGCGGAAACCAGAGTGGCTGGGATGCGTTACCACAATACATACATACATACATACATACATACATACATACATACATACATACATACATACATACATACATACATACATACATACATACATACATACATACATACATACACAAGTCCATAAAAGATCACAAAAAAAGTGGATTCATTACAGCAAATCTATTTAAGTCTAGATCAAAGAGCTAATAAAAAATGCATTTATTTACATTCTCTAAACTAACTGTAGCATGAAGGAGGTATTTCCTTCCAGAAAGGTTCTACTATTAGTGCTGCTCTGTTACTAGCACTAAAGCATGCAATCGCATAACAATTAATACTTATTTGAATGTTATATCGGATTTCGTTATGAAGGATTATTAAAAATGCAAACTTAATTACATAGATTGTGAGCGCAACCCCTTTAAAAGTTTACTGCAGTACACTTTCAGTTTTTCCATGGCTTACCATGATTTGCCATGTTTTTTTTTAAATATGCTTTACTATAACTGCCTTGGCTTTACTGTACTTACCGTATGCTTTACCATGCTTTCACTATACAAACCAAGAGTTGGTTTGAAAAATAAATAACAATCAATTTGGAACAATAAGACCACACCAATATTTTGACTTAATTTATACAATTATATTTGACTCTATAAAAATTGATCTTACAGTGCTCCCCAAACAAGCAAGCATAACCCCCGATAACCTCTGACACTATTGGTTACAGTATCTTCTACTAATCATTAGCAACCACATCACAGCAAATGTCTTCTGCGCATGGATGATGCTACAGATATTACAATGTTGTGCAACTTTGAAACTTTAAATGAAAGCACCATTAGGTAACTTGTTGTTAGTCATTTTCAATAATATGCTTGCTATTTTCACATCCCTTGTGGAAGGCTAATGTTCAACCAGCATGTTTGGATTGAGAAATTCTACATATGCCTTCCAACCAGAGCAAAACAAATAAAATAAATATGAACACAACATTCTATTGGAATTACGGTATTTTTTGAATTCATGCTGTATGCTTTCTGTTATTGGTTTACTTGTTGGTATTTCAAAATGTTTTATTTGTAACACATGAGCTAGTCTGCCTAGTCCTTAGACTTGTAGTTCTTTTTTTGTTTAACGGTTGTTCTATTATTAAAATGATCTCAATGCAAATAAAACATTTCTGATGGTCCTCATATGCAAGTTGCCCAATTGTTTTTATCTGAACCTCTGATTCTGCACATTGTTATACAGTGTTATGTAGCTTTTATGAATCTGTCAAGAACAACAGGGCCAATACAACACAAGCATTACCAAGAACTGTGCGGTCAGTATTCTGTAAGCTTGAGAGTGCATTTCCAAACCAGATATTTTGAGACATTGAAATTATGATCTGAACTGTCCAGTATTATTCAGAAAGCACCTACAGTAAAACTTCCTTCTGCTTGTGACTCGATATGAAGACCATGCCATCATCAGGACCATTACTCTATTAGGACCCGCTCTCAACTAAGACAACTTTAATCCCATGTTGTAGTCCCCTATATATATTTAAGGCAGTATTTTTCTGAGCTTTTATTTGGCACTAAAAAGTTAAAAAAAAAAGTTCTTACCTTTATTCTTCCCTGGGGTGGCAGAAGTATAGACATTGTGATAAACAAGAGCAACAACAAAGACTTCCCAATGCATCATTTCTGAGGAGGAGAGTTACAAGTGCACACGGCAGGTTTGAAATAAATACCCCATTGGGATAGATTAAACTACAAGCAGACCTTCTCCCTCTCCTTCTGTCTCTCTGGTCCAGAATTCCTTGCTTCCAGCCCTTGTGATCACTGCTCAGCATCTGGAAGTGATCAGAACCAGGGGCGCATGTGCTCCTTGGCATCTGTTCCAGGGACACCGGTTCCAATGTTTTCCCATCATGTGTTGGAGATTTCAGTTGAATCCACACATCAGGAATTAGCTGTTGTCATTTCAGTTGAATCCACACATTAGGGCTGCACTTTTCATGCACAGCTGGTGAGTGAATTATTCCTTGCAGACTTTGCTAAACTGACCCTCTGCTGGTATATAATTAAGACACGCTGCACAAATCTGTGTCTAATCGGAGCATCCAGGGACATCTACGTTTCTTCAATAAACCAAACCCTTTTCTTTACCCCAAACCTTATAACTTCATCCTAAACTTAAAGTCACTATCACAGAGGTGTTCAATCACTGTCCTGTAGGGCCATTCCACTCCAAGTTTAACAGGTAAAATGATAGAGAATTGTGAGGGTCTGGAACCAACTCCCCAGTAATGTTGTTGAAGCTGACACCCTGGGATCCTTCAAGAAGCTGCTGATGAGATTCTGGGATCAATAAGCTACTAACAACCAAACAAGCAAGATGGGCCGAATGGCCTCCTCTCATTTGTAAACTTTTTTATGTCCTTATGTTCTTATATAGTTAACTACTTCAGGGTCTGGATGGAGATTTAATTGGATCAACAGATTTAGAACAGGGTTGGAACAAAGACCAGGAGTGGAACAGCCGGCTTTGGCCACCCCTGGTCTAGCTGCTCCTGGAGCAGCAGATGTCCCCAGATCATTTCTAAACGGACAAATAAACAACCTGCGCTCCAGGGCTCCCTCTAGTGCAGGGACACGCAACCCATGGCCTGATTATCTTGTGACTGCGGCCCAGTGTTAATTCCATTTGAATATATCGTAATTTTTTTTTAACTTTGTTGACTTGCTTTTTCAAATTTTACGCATAAAAAGCAGCACACCATTTTAATTCGTACTGCAGAGGGTAATAGTTTCTCATCAGCTTGTCTAACTAATTTTAGTCTTCCTCTCCTTTCTTAAATGCACAAAACCCCTGCATTGAAAGAACCCATTCCCAACAAAGGAGGCTTGTTGCTAGGGAAGTAACGTCACTGCCTCGTGCTGCCTGCCTGTTACAACTCTGGTTTGCGAACTCGTCTGCTAAAATAAAAACCGCTTCAGCAAGAAGATATTTAATTTGCTTTGTATTATTGTGCAATGTGTGTATATGGTATAACAGTACAATATTTATGCTTTGTTTTTAATTGTTTTGTATATTTTTGTTTGTGATGTGTGTGTGTAATCCTAAGGGAAATTGCCTATATATATATATATATATATATATATATATATATATATATATATATATATATATATATATATTGCAGCTAAAGGTTAAACCCGGATTATTCTTTACTAATGTGCGGCCCGCTATACACATTAGGTTAAACTAGTTTTCTGGATATGCGGCCCATGATAAAAGTATGGTTGCGCACTCTAGTGGGTGTTTGAGATTCTGGTCTTCACACAGTTTTTATTTTCATCTCACCTCAAGGTATATAATGAGGTTAGGAGGCCAAATAATACCAATTAAAAAGTCTAAAGCGGTGTAGCAATAATCTTCAATGAAAACAAAGGCAAACCTACACAATAACATAAAAAATAGGCCTAAAAAGTTGCAAAGGCTATACAGCTATTAAAAACGCTACAAAACTGAGAACTGAGTTAGAGATTTAGGTGCATAGTTTAAAAAAGACAAAGACTCCCTGGGTAGAAAGTCTCTGTGCTCCATTAATAAATCTTAAGAGCGCAGGTCACCACCAGGGACAAAAGAAATGAGCACTTCCGATATATACATAACAAGACCATGCAAGGCCTGGTAGGCCATTAATGAAACTTTAAAATCAACCCTGTATCGCACCAGAAACCAATGAAGAGATTTCAAAATGGGGCTACATGCTGTCCAGCCCTGTTCATTGTTAGAATGCAAGCTGCAGAGATGTTCTAATAATACATGACTACCAAAAGCTCAGAATTTTTTAACTAGTTTAATATTGCCTCTGTACAGAAGAAAAAGTATACAGCAGTCAACCCAGAACTATAAGAAGGCATAGAGACACAGACTCCCACGAGAGGAAAAATCAACACAGAATTCAGTTAAATTCCTGCTTTGATACTGACCGCTAGCCAAAAACAACTTGAATACAGAACATTTTCCCCGTACTAATAAATTCAGGCTCATTCTGTCTGTCCACGTCATATACAAACAATATGTTTTAGCTCAATGACCTAAGAAATCAGGTTGTCATTTTAGTCAAAGCAACTAAAAAACAAATGCATGTTTTGAAAAATGACCCCCCCACCCAAACACTACAAAACTACATTATGTTTATTTTTTTATCCAATGTTGAACGCAATTCCAAGGTGCCTTTTAATCCCGTCTTTAATTAACTTGAAAGAAAAATAATACCTGTTAATGGTGTTATACCTTTCTGAAAAGGACTATGGGTTTAGAATGAGAATGTGCCCTCGAGGACTGGTCATCATTTCAAACCCTTTAAAATATCAATATAGTTTACAGTAGCGTTATGATTTGAAACCCAAAGTTTTACTGAGAAAATGTCACACTGTAAAAAGTATCAAATATTTTAGACAAGTACTGTATGTCTCTGATCCTGACCTTTTAATCACACATTAAAAACAGTTTTGGTAACAAAATGTCACTCCATATTTTTCCTGATGTCAACTGAAAACACTTAATTTTATTAATGTTAATATAAATAATATCAGTGTACTGCATAACATCAACAAAGTGTAATAAAGCATAGAGGAAGCATGATAAAGCATAGGTAATAAATATGGCACTCCATGCTAAATGCATAGTATAACTATGGGAAAAACATGGGCAAAACTACTGTGCAAATCTCCTGTGGTAAATAAGGGTAGGGGTCTTTAAATATTTCTGGATAGCAAAAAGGTGAAATTAAAACTAACCAATTTTTTTTAAAATACCTCTGAAAGCCACTAGATGGTATATGGAGAGCAAAAATTATTTAAATCCACAGCCTGACAGAATCAGAGACCTGTATTTTCTCTACTCAGTCTTTCATCCATCTACTATAAAACACTCAATAGAGGTATAAGCATTGCAGTAATGTTTAAAGAAATGTATAAAATTCCATGACAGACATTTTGACTTTAAGTCTTTCTCAATCTCTTCAAACAGACTCTTCAGTCTTTATAACTGTAACTGTGTATCTATTCAACTGTTTAATAGAGAAACCACCTTTGAGAACTATAAGGTATTTAAGATGCTATTAAAAAATGAAATACATGTGTATGAATGTATTTCACATTTTCAATTTCGATTTTATCACACTCAAGCAAGGAAGCAGAAACAAATGTGCACGAGGTGCTCCAGAGCAAAATGATTGATTGAGCTTTTAAGGCAAATTTGTTTTGTGTATAAAAATATGCTCTGTAAAACAGCAAGCAAGTTTAAACATTTTTTTGTAAGTTGAAATAAATGAGACACATTTCCCTAAACGAGAGTATTGGTTGTAGTATACATTTGTACCAGGTATGTACAAACTTGGTTGCTATTCATTTTCAAGGAAATCTTAAATAGGAACAAGTCATGTCTGACATTTTTTGGAGACGTAGTGCAGATGTTATAATGATGTTGTCTGCATGTGTAAGACCACGTTACCCAGGGATATAAGAATGTGAACCAAAACTCACTTCAACACATTGTCAAAGACTTGCTGTAATTGAATTTTACAAACGCTCCAGTCATTTTAAACTGTAGTGCTGTTGAGTTTTATATGGATGTGGATAAGATTTCATTATAAATTATTAAAGTTTAATGTTTAGCACCATGGCACAAAACCTTGGAATGAGCTTGAGATGTCAGATTAATATAGTTCCCACAGGACTTTCTGGGTAAGCCACCATGTTGGTCTACATTTCACTTTGTATATGTAAAGTATCTCAATAAATTGCAGTCATTGGAGATACAGGGATCAGCAAAATATTATTATTATTATTATTATTATTATTATTATTATTATTATTATTATTATTAGTAGTAGTAGTAGTAGTAGTAGTAGTAATAATAAAAGCCTGTTGTCTTGGCTTCTCTCTCCTCTTCCATTATGAGAAGCAATCATCTTGTCTTTCTTTTTGGCCTTTGAACAATATTTTGAACAAGACACAAAGCTTAAATGAACCTTCCTGAAAGCAGGTGAAACAAGAGTGCATTAGGCTCTGCATTTAAAAGAAGCATTATTGTCCAGATAATTAAATATTCAGATTGCTGTATTGCTGTAATGGGGAAACATCAAAGTGAGTGCCGCCTGGGCCCCAGGTGGGGTGGATTCTCTTCAGAAAGAAGGGCATGAAAGACAGCAGAGAGATGCCTACTCCTTCTCTCTGTGTGTTCTTTGTGTTCACCTAGGTTTGACCCACTCATGCCAGGGAAATGAAATGAGAGTAAGTGGTAAATAGTGGTAAGTAGCTTTATGTGTAATTTTCGTTCCTGTTTTATATTTCCCTTACTATGCTATGGTGATTTCAATCATTTACGGGGTTCTGTTGCTAAATCAGCCTTTACCTGCTTTGAGCTGCTTTGAGCTTGTGTAGAGAATCTGACAATCAGTCTTTACCTGCTTTGAGCTGCTTTGAGCTTGTGTAGAGAATCTGACAATCAGTCTTTACCTGCTTTGAGCTGCTTTGAGGTTGTGTAGAGAATATGACAATCAGTCTTTACCTGCTTTGAGCTGCTTTGAGCTTGTGTAGAGAATCTGACAATCAGTCTTTACCTGGCTTTGAGCTGCTTTGAACTCGTGTAGAGAATCTGACAATCAGTCTTTACCTGGCTTTGAGCTGCTTTGAGCTTGTGTAGAGAATCTGACAATCAGTCTTTACCTGGCTTTGAGCTTGTGTAGAGAATCTGACAATCAGCCTTTACCTGCTTTGCGCTGCTTTGAGCTTGTGTAGAGAATCTGACAATCAGTCTTTACCTGCTTTGAGCTTGTGTAGAGAATCTGACAATCAGTCTTTACCTGGCTTTGAGCTTGTGTAGAGAATCTGACAATCAGCCTTTACCTGCTTTGAGCTGCTTTGAGCTTGTGTAGAGAATCTGACAATCAGTCTTTACCTGGCTTTGAGCTGCTTTGAGCTTGTGTAGAGAATCTGACAATCAGTCTTTACCTGGCTTTGAGCTGCTTTGAGCTCATGTAGAGAATCTGACAATCAGTCTTTACCTGGCTTTGAGCTTGTGTAGAGAATCTGACAATCAGTCTTTACCTGCTTTGAGGTGCTTTGAGCTTGTGTAGAGAATCTGACAATCAGTCTTTACCTGGCTTTGAGCTTGTGTAGAGAATCTGACAATCAGTCTTTACCTGGCTTTGAGCTTGTGTAGAGAATCTGACAATCAGTCTTTACCTGGCTTTGAGCTGCTTTGAGCTCGTGTAGAGAATCTGACAATCAGTCTTTACCTGGCTTTGAGCTGCTTTGAGTTCGTGTAGAGAATCTGACAATCAGTCTTTACCTGGCTTTGAGCTTGTGTAGAGAATCTGACAATCAGCCTTTACCTGCTTTGAGCTGCTTTGAGCTTGTGTAGAGAATCTGACAATCAGTCTTTACCTGCTTTGAGCTGCTTTGAGCTTGTGTAGAGAATCTGACAATCAGCCTTTACCTGCTTTGAGCTTGTGTAGAGAATATGACAATCAGTCTTTACCTGGCTTTGAGCTTGTGTAGAGAATCTGACAATCAGTCTTTACCTGCTTTGAGCTGCTTTGAGCTTGTGTAGAGAATCTGACAATCAGCCTTTACCTGCTTTGAGCTTGTGTAGAGAATATGACAATCAGTCTTTACCTGGCTTTGAGCTTGTGTAGAGAATCTGACAATCAGTCTTTACCTGCTTTGAGCTTGTGTAGAGAATCTGACAATCAGTCTTTACCTGCTTTGAGCTGCTTTGAGCTTGTGTAGAGAATCTGACAATCAGTCTTTACCTGGCTTTGAGCTGCTTTGAGCTCGTGTAGAGAATCTGACAATCAGTCTTTACCTGGCTTTGAGCTGCTTTGAGCTCGTGTAGAGAATCTGACAATCAGTCTTTACCTGGCTTTGAGCTTGTGTAGAGAATCTGACAATCAGCCTTTACCTGGCTTTGAGCTGCTTTGAGCTCGTGTAGAGAATCTGACAATCAGTCTTTACCTGGCTTTGAGCTTGTGTAGAGAATCTGACAATCAGCCTTTACCTGCTTTGCGCTGCTTTGAGCTTGTGTAGAGAATCTGACAATCAGTCTTTACCTGGCTTTGAGCTTGTGTAGAGAATCTGACAATCAGCCTTTACCTGCTTTGAGCTGCTTTGAGCTTGTGTAGAGAATCTGACAATCAGCCTTTACCTGCTTTGAGCTGCTTTGAGCTTGTGTAGAGAATCTGACAATCAGTCTTTACCTGCTTTGAGCTGCTTTGAGGTTGTGTAGAGAATCTGACAATCAGTCTTTACCTGCTTTGAGCTGCTTTGAGGTTGTGTAGAGAATCTGACAATCAGTCTTTACCTGCTTTGAGCTGCTTTGAGGTTGTGTAGAGAATCTGACAATCAGTCTTTACCTGCTTTGAGCTGCTTTGAGCTTGTGTAGAGAATCTGACAATCAGTCTTTACCTGGCTTTGAGCTGCTTTGAGCTCGTGTAGAGAATCTGACAATCAGTCTTTACCTGGCTTTGAGCTGCTTTGAGCTCGTTAGAGAATCTGACAATCAGTCTTTATCTGGCTTTGAGCTTGTGTAGAGAATCTGACAATCAGCCTTTACCTGGCTTTGAGCTGCTTTGAGCTCGTGTAGAGAATCTGACAATCAGTCTTTACCTGGCTTTGAGCTTGTGTAGAGAATCTGACAATCAGCCTTTACCTGCTTTGCGCTACTTTGAGCTTGTGTAGAGAATCTGACAATCAGTCTTTACCTGGCTTTGAGCTTGTGTAGAGAATCTGACAATCAGCCTTTACCTGCTTTGAGCTGCTTTGAGCTTGTGTAGAGAATCTGACAATCAGTCTTTACCTGCTTTGAGCTGCTTTGAGGTTGTGTAGAGAATCTGACAATCAGTCTTTACCTGCTTTGAGCTGCTTTGAGGTTGTGTAGAGAATCTGACAATCAGTCTTTACCTGCTTTGAGCTGCTTTGAGGTTGTGTAGAGAATCTGACAATCAGTCTTTACCTGCTTTGAGCTGCTTTGAGCTTGTGTAGAGAATCTGACAATCAGTCTTTACCTGGCTTTGAGCTGCTTTGAGCTCGTGTAGAGAATCTGACAATCAGTCTTTACCTGGCTTTGAGCTGCTTTGAGCTCGTGTAGAGAATCTGACAATCAGTCTTTATCTGGCTTTGAGCTTGTGTAGAGAATCTGACAATCAGCCTTTACCTGGCTTTGAGCTGCTTTGAGCTCGTGTAGAGAATCTGACAATCAGTCTTTACCTGGCTTTGAGCTTGTGTAGAGAATCTGACAATCAGCCTTTACCTGCTTTGCGCTGCTTTGAGCTTGTGTAGAGAATCTGACAATCAGTCTTTACCTGGCTTTGAGCTTGTGTAGAGAATCTGACAATCAGCCTTTACCTGCTTTGAGCTGCTTTGAGCTTGTGTAGAGAATCTGACAATCAGCCTTTACCTGCTTTGAGCTGCTTTGAGCTTGTGTAGAGAATCTGACAATCAGTCTTTACCTGCTTTGAGCTGCTTTGAGGTTGTGTAGAGAATCTGACAATCAGTCTTTACCTGCTTTGAGCTGCTTTGAGGTTGTGTAGAGAATCTGACAATCAGTCTTTACGTGCTTTGAGCTGAAAAGCCTAAAGAGCTGAACAAAACACTGCAAACAAAACTCTCATTGCATATATAAAAGATCACCAAAGCTACGGTTATGACAGTGTTTTTTCTTTCTCCAGGAGTTGATGGACAATCCAATCACCACGTGGCAACATTCCACAGTTTCCCACTCACCCTCAATCAAACAATTTATCAAACAATCAAACTCATGTGGCTGTGCAAATGGTGGCCATCTTGACTCCAGACTGTCCCATCAGCAAGATAGCCGCCAGCCACCAAACTCAGACACACACACAAAATTGTGTAGAGCCTGTGCTCTACCACACACACACTAATTGATTGATTGATTGAAGTTGCTGAACAAACAGCACAATCAGTATTAACACATGTAGAACACGAGATATTTTTAATTTCTAATACTTTTTTCACAAGTAAAACTTACACACATACACTGCACTCAAATCCTAATTAAAAAATAAAAAGTTACCAGTACTTTTATTTACTTACACGTTTTACAAACTGTTCACAAACCATGTTCGCTTTTGCATATGAGATACCAGCACTAAAGAACAGCTCCTGTAAGTAGAAGATTTTTTTTGTGAGTTATTATTTAAGCTATTGGAAATACCCACGATGTGACACAGTCCACCGCTGGGATATTGAAGCCTGAAGCTACCAGAACACACATGAAATTCTGAGCAAACTGCATTACTCATGGAATATTGAGGACAATGTTTGTATTCAATAGCAACAAAAACTAGTGCTGCAAAACAAACAGAAAAACTTTAAATATTATTTTTTTGAACTTCTATTGCTACTAGAAAATGGATATGTTAAAAAAATAACTAGGGTTTTACCGTCTGGTAAGGCCCTTCTCGTTATGTTAAATGGATCTGTCTTCAGCTTGGGACATTTAACAGCACAATGCGGCCTTACTAGTGACATTATTAAAATCCACATCATCTGCAATCAAACATTTTACAACACTCTACGGGGTTGTAACAGCCTGCAGATTATTGTAAACGGTCTATGACAGTAAGGCTTTTTACTTTTTATTGATATAGCCAGTAGATTTTTTTTAAAACTTCAAGCCTTTATTGTAACCTTCATCTTAATCACATTATTGTTTATGGCCATAATTGTCATAATTATTATTAAAAATCAGAAATAAGAAATGATTCAATAACTGGTAAAGATTAGTCAAAATCCCAGTACCTCGGATCCTTTGTATAGAGCAGTGGTTCCCAACCCTGATCTTGGGGACCCCCTGTGTCTTCTAGTTTTCATTCCAACTGAGCTCTCAATTACTTAACAACCCTTAATTGACCAGATAATTTGCTCAATTAGACATTTTTAATTGTTTTCAGCTCCTAAGAAGTTGCAGAGTTCAAGTTACTAATAAAATATTATAGCTAACTTGTAATCTGCAACTGTTTAAAAGCTGAAAACAAGTAAAAATGTCTAATTAAGCAACTTATTAGTTCAATTAAGGGTTGGGAACTGAAGTTAAAATCACAACACTTTATGTTCATTAGTAATATAAATCATTTTTGCACAACATGAAATGTTATTCAATAAAGCCCCTTTCACACTGGCGCTCCTACCTGGGTCCCGACCCGGGCTCTGGCTACCCAGGTCACAATCCCGGGTAGTGTGAAAACTGGGAAGCGGCAGCGACCCGCCTCAGTGAGAGAAAATGGTGATGGGCGCTTGTAATTGGAGGAAGTAACAAACAGCCACGTCTGCATGAAGGCTTCACTCCCGCATCGACCTTGCGAGCCATGTCTGTTTACTTATGGTTTGTTGATTGAGACACACTATGAGCCACAATGTTGCAGGGATAGCGGGGAGCGATGAAGAAACATTTGCTCTAATCAGCATTTGGGCCGAAGCTTCAACCAGAGTAACTTGGATGGAAGCGTCTGTAACAAGCATGTCTTCCATACAATTTGCGAGAGGTTGGTTGAAGCTGGATTTCACAGGACGCCAGGCCTGTGCAAAGACAGATTCAAAACAGATGAAAGCGTGGTCATGTGAACGTTGCTGCTTCAGGAGCATTGCGCACATGCTTTTGCCACCCTAGGTTGACCCTGCTGCTTCAAAAAGCAGTGTCAAATCACGCAGCCGACCCACATGACATCTACCCAGGCAGAGCATGCCAGTGTGAAAGGGGCTTAAGAGACACCCTGTGCACAATGTAATTCCTTGCAAATCTGTAGCCATTCATTAATGTGTCAATACCGTAATTATTATTTACATACATTTCTATGTATTTGTTATCTATTGGTATTTATTTATTTATTTGTTGGTTATTCAGACATCTGGAGATATAGGACTGAATTGTAAGTGAATAACCTTCCATGCATTTCCCCAGGCCACAATTAGAACATATAAACCAAAATACTGTATACAGCAAAGAAAATACACCTTTGTTATGTATAGTTGTGTGTATATTACTGTATTCTTCATGTGATTCATTGAAATTCAAATAGAGCATTATTAATATTTATTTGATTAAAACCCAGCCTTTTCCTATTTCATGCCATCTTTAATTGTATGGTTACAATTGAAATGATGTTAATGATGGTAGTCCTGCAGTGTACGTAGAGGCAGAGAGAGAGGGTTCATTTCCAGCTTATCTTCTACAGACCGACTATAAAGAACCTGAACACTGGCAGCAGACAGTTTTATGAAGGACTTGTTCAATCATTAGGGTTCATAAAAGCATCTGTCCAGCACTGCTAGTAATTTATTGCTTACTGCTCCCTGGCTTTTTTTACCTAAGCTGGGAGTGAGTTTTTTTTTCTTATTACCCTGTCCACCTTCCCTTCACCATTGAGACATTAGCTGTGTCTCTCAGACAGTACTGAGCATAGGAGAGGGGGGTGGGGGGAGCTGCAACTCAGCCAACTACTTACACAGCATATAACACAACTGTCCTTTAACGTACCCAGAGATAACATAACAATTCAAATAAATCTTGCACAAAATGTATTAACATCATTACGTTAGTCATTATTATTATTTGTTTATTTAGCAGACGCCTTTATCCAAGGCGACTTACAGAGACTAGGGTGTGTGAACTATGCATCACCGTCACTTACAATTATGTCTCACCCGGAAGACGGAGTACAAGGAGGTTAAATGACTTGCTCAGGGTCACACAATGAGTCAGTGGCTGAGGTGGGATTTGAACCGGGGATCTCCTGGTTACGAGCCCTTTTCTTTAACCACTGGACCACATTTTCTATTAAAACCCAATGGTTTAAGTGTTACAGAACCCCCTGCAGTGTTTACAAGAAACACATTACCTTTGTCATATTCTGTGTTGTCCATAGCGCAGCAATTTTGTTTTCAACATATTCCCCATTGTTTTAAAAAAAAAAAAAGGTAAATCAACAAGGGAAAGACTTTTTTCAAATTTTACTTTGGAATGCCATAAGAAAGATAATTTTTCTTCTAAACATCACAGTGTATCCAGGTAATGCTCTCTGATTGAAATGAGTGGCATATTGTGGGAACAGAAAACCAGCATTGTTGCAGGAGGGAGCATGAACTGGATACACTGCATTCCATAGAAGAATGTTGTTTTCTCCTGGCAAATGCTCCAGTTGATTTATGATGTGTGAATAAAAATGTAAAGAGAGTTGGCAATATGTTTAAAAACATGGCACTGCAATACAGAAAACACTGGACAGAACAAAGGTAATGTAATGCGCTTCTTGCAAACTTTGCAGGGTGTTCTGTAACCTTTAATAGTATATTATTTGTAGCTACAGTATTAGTGAAGAAATCGATCGTCACAGATATTCCAATGCTACACTTCCGGTTCCCCATATCTTACAACAATGAAAACATTTCAGTCATAGGAAAGCAGAGATTGGTTACTGGAAAGAGTAACTGATACAGAGAAGAATGCTAGTTAGTTCAGATCTCTTATAACCAATACAAAGAAGAATGCTAGTTATTTCAGATAACTCTTTAATACATTTTAAGTCACATTGGCAGTAAAGCACTCTTCAATTACTTCTGAATAAGTGGTTCACTGTAAGAAGGTGACATGTGCTCAGTGAATGTTGTGAACGTGAATGTAACCCAGACCCCAATATGGAGCAAATACACAGGCTTGTAACTGAGGATCGGTGACACACAAACAAACTCCTGTAAATGTTAACAGATTGACCCAGCCTTGGTATCAATACCATACTTCTCTTACTTGCTGAAGTATGGATGTACACCATTTAAATGCTAATGAAGCATAACATGCCATGCTACATCCACTGTGAGGCTGGCTCCCTCACACAAACATCATAGCAGAGGTGTACTGGGCACACAGATTCCCTCGCCTTTATTACACACCAAACACAAGGTAGGTGCTGTTTGAGCAACAACCTAAGGATGGGAGCTGTACTTTATAGATGCCTAGCTACAGCTCAGGAGCTTCCTTCTTCATGGGTTGCTCCTATTTGGAGCCTTGTGCATATGCTATATTACTGGAACATTACCTGACTAGGGGTGTAACGATACACGGATGTTACAATAAGGTTGTGATACGAGGTGAATTGCAACACATGGGATGGTCCTGTATGATGCGTAATAAGATCCAATGAACATTGAATGACGGACTGTTCTATTTAAAGACAGAAATGTAGTGAGAGTATGTATTCATACCAGCTATAAAACATAATTATTCTTCATTTAAGAACCACTTTTCTGAGCTATGTTCAGTGCTTTTGGTCATGTATACAAATGACACATACCTCTATTACGATATGATATATCACTTAAAGAAAGTCTCATGAATCATCGAAAATGAAGAGTTACACCCCTACCCTTGACAGTATATTCACATTTTCTTTTTTTTCTGCATACCACATGATAAATGACAGGTCGTTTTCTGCAGTCAGCTACTATAGGACTTGTCTTTACCTTCATTTACCTTCATGTTTGCATTCCTCTTCCTCTTATTGTTTTTCTAATGCCAAATTAAACCATCAGTTTGCGCCTAGATTAAACCTAGTTTGAAGGTATTTTTCTTCACAGAAATGCATGCCTGCAAATGAAGTCACAGTAAAATATAGCTACAAAATCACAAACCACAATGGGTCAGATTTATTAAGGTCTTTCTACCAAAGACCAGTTTGCACAATTTTTTTTTTTTAAAGGAGACTAAAACTGTTAATCATATCAAGCCAGTAATAAGCTGTACTTCAAGGGCTCAAAAGTGCCCCTGAGGTTTTGTCACTAGTTTTCAATCGTTTTCAATTAACAGCAAACACAGACATCATTAGCCTCTTGGTCAGAGCAGGGTTTCTGCTGGTTCAAGTCTACTGGCAAAAAAAGAAAAAACAGTACAATCAGTACAATTTTCTTCCACATGATGTCACTGTAGCCCAGCTTGTCTTCTCTTCAGGTTCAAGAGGGTACATTTAGACATGGGTGTACTAGCGGCACATGTTTTTAAACCTGGTTGTGTGTGTGTTGGGGGTGGGAGGCCAACTACCACATGGTAGAGCCTTCATCGAGAGGGCACTATCGCTATTGCAACGCTCCGGATAAGGTTTTGGGTCATAATTTTACTCTTCAATTTAGACACTATGTGAGTAAAATGTATTTTGGGTGAGTAAAATGCAACATTACCTTGAAAGCATGTGTGCTTTCAATAAATACTGTACACACTTTAATGCAATGCCTTTCATTAAGACAACATGCAAAGTCTTGCCTCTTCTGAAAGTATAAACATATTTTATCTTCCACATTTCCACAAAAAACTACACATTAAACGTTGTTGATTTTAAATCAAATAACCGATGAAAGAACATAAAAGCCTTTAAATGAAATACATCAAAGGAGTCCCCCTTCTGCTCACCTCAAACAATGTAAACTGTGTTCTGTATCAGACCATTTAAATAAAAATGAAATTACAAAATAAACGTCAATGTAATTTTTTTGAATATTGTAAAATTGATTAAATAAATGTCACAAGTGACTATAAATTAGTTGGGGTTGTGCACATTCTGTTTGTTTTGCTTTTGTATTTATTATATTAGTATTGTAGTTTTTTTTACACTTGTTTTTGTTTATTACCCAAAGGGAGGCACATTGCTGCTTATTTTGCATTATTGTGTTAAGTTGGTTAAGTGTGTGTGTGATTATTTTGTAGGACAGCACAGTGATTAGAGGGAGAAAAATAGACCCATTACCCAATTTCCAAATGCAGCCAGGTGTTTTCCATTTGCACCAATTAACTATCATTGATAGTCCCCTATAAAAAGGAAGTGAAATCACAGGAAGTGGAGTGTGTGGTTCCAGAGGGAATTGAATGGACACAGAAAGTTGGCCATCTTGATGGAAACGGTCAGAAATTGATAGCCAAGCTAAGTATTCATCCTTGAATTATACTGTTAAAGCGGCGCTCTTTGAGTAAAGAAAGACTATTAAAACAATTACACCAAAGACCGTGTGGTGTTTGACTTTTGATTCAGAAGTAAAGACACTTGGCAGAAAGATTTGTAGTTTGCGATATTAGTTGTGTTTAATGACAAGGTGTTGTACTGCTTCCCTTCAAAGTGCCCCCCTCCATGACTGTCATCCCTGAGGAGAGAACAGGCACCAACTGAGAAATGGACCGCCAGCTCCCTGTACACACCCGAGACGTGAGGTCCTACCTTACTTAAGTACCAGTGGCTGGGTCGGAAGACCAAATCAGAGTAGGGGGGGCTGAGATCAGGGTGTACATGGTGAATGACCAGGGACACCGAGGGAGTGTGGATATCAAGTGCTGTTTGTTCTTCCGTTACAGGATCCTGTGTTGTTGTGCTGGGGAGGGGGGATCAAGCCTGAAGGGAGCTAAATACTTGCACCAAGACGAACAAATGGATTAGGAGGTTCTTGGGTCGGTCACCTTCAACTTTTACCTTTCCTTGCTGCCGTTTCTAGGCCTTTTTTAGGCCCAGGTGGCTATACTGGAACTATTGTTTCACCAAATTGCTGCTTGTATTGTTTGGGACTGGTGTTGTAACAGTTTTCAGCTGAATTGTATTAATATCCCCCTGAAGTCACCAGTAGCCTGCTAACAATATTTTATGGAAGGTTTTAGTCCTTTTACTTGGTGCACAGTTTTAAGTGTTTTTAGGATAGGTTTTGATTTGATTTCCATTACATGAGAGTAGATGTTAAAACTTCATGCTGATTTGAACTTGGCTCTCGCCAAGATAAGCACCAACTAAGACGTAGCTTCACAGTAAACTAATGTGATCCATATGTGTCTCCATCCATTTGCGCTTCCATCCATATGATGATGTAGATATCCTTCTGTCTGGTGTTGATGGCTGAAGTGTAATGCTGGCTCCAGGGATCAGCTTATTTTGCCTCCCTAGCGCATCAGCACACACAACGGCTGCGATGCTGGCTCCGGGATCAACCATAGTGCGGTCTCCCCAGCGCATCAGCATGACAACCGCCTGGATTGAGCTAAGTAGGGTACATCTCTGGGGTCTTCAAGTGGGCACCTTCAATCCTCGGTGTTTCGTCGACTAGCCCACGACACCTCAAGAGGGCTCGACGGTGATTCTGGCGTCCCAGCATCACCCCTCCGTCCCCCACTCAACTCAGCCCAGCTTACTTACCTGTATATCAGCCTTTCTTTCTTTCTATTGTGCTTGAGATCCCCAGCCAGAATCTTTCCGTCTCAACCACAGCCAGTTGCTGCTCCTCTCTGCTGCTTCAGATAAGTTCTTCACTGTGCGACGCAACTCTTGGCCATTGAATCCTACATCTCTGAGAAACCGGGTTGTAGAGTGTGCCACAAATCCTCGACATCCCACTTCCACTGGGTAAACCCAGACTCTCCATCCTCGCTGTTCCGCTTCAGTGGCTAGTAGAGCATACCGCAGTTTCTTCCTCTCATACACCTCATCTACAGCATCCTCCCATGGCACTGTTAACTCCACCAGGTGAACAAGGCGTGCTGATCCAGACCACAAGACAATATCTGGTCGAAGGTTTGTGGTGGCAATCTCAGGTGGAAAAATAAGCCGTTGACCAACATCCGCCAGCATTTTCCAGTCTCTAGCAGCTTCCAGTTGTCCTGGGCGAGGATTGGTTTTAACACCTTTTCTTGGTGGTTGCTCTCCTGGGCGGAGGAATGTTGTCTTTGTGTGTAATGTTTTGATGGAACAGGTGGCAACTTATTGGTCATGTTACGCTTGTCTTCCAATGCTAAGGCCAAACATCGCAGCACCTGGTCATGGCCAAGTAAACCGTCCTTGGCTAAGAGCCACCTTACATCCTGTCAAAATGTGCCTTAATGTTGCAGGTGATGAACACAAAGGACATGAGGGATCCTCTCCTACCCAGAGGTTTAGGTTCTGTGGTGATGGGAGAACATCATATGTTGACCTTATAAGGAAACTGATCCTGCTCTGTTCCATTGACCATAGGTCTTGCCAGCCAATCTTGCGTTGTTCCACACTCTCCCATCTCATCCATTCTCCCTGCTTGCCCTGGGAAATGGCCTTTATACACCTCATCCTCTCCTCCTGCTTTTGCACCTCGTTGACTACAAGCTTCCTCCGTTGCGCTGGGGCTGCCTTGTGCCATGTAGGAGGAGCTGAACTGAGACCAAGACCCTCTTCCATGCTGAACTTGCCCCATGATATCACCAATTTGAAGGGCAGCCTTTGCATCCTCCACAGCTTTCTTTGCCACCCACTTTCTTCCAGTTTTCAACACAGGTGCTGCCTCCCTTACGCATTTGTCGCGTGACTCTACTAATGTCATTTCCAGTCGGACCTTGGCGCACTTAAACTCCTCGGTTAGAGCGGAGACAGGTAGCTGCAGTATTCCTTTACCATAAAGTCCCACTCTGCTGAGGCAGCGTGGAACTCCCAACCATTTCCTGATGTGTGAACTGATTAAAGCTTCCAGCTTCTCTACTGTTGTCAAAGAAACCTCAGACACAGTCAGTGGCCACAGCAACCTTGGCAGTAGACCAAACTGAAAGCACCAGAGTTTTAGTTTGCCTGGTAAAGCGCTGCTTTCTATGCTCTTCAACCCTTCCACAGCTTGTTGTCTAACTTCTCCCACACGAACTGTGTCCTTTAGATCCCCGTCGCTACCATCTCCCAAGGCTCTTCACTGGCTTCTCAGACACTGTTGGTATTGCCTCACCATTAATGAAGAACGTTTTATCTACTACTTTCCCTTTAATTATAGAGATGCTCCTTGATTTAGTGGGCTTGAATTGCATTCGTGCCCATTCAATGTTATTGGTTAATTTGCCCAATAACCGATTAGTGCAGGCTACTGTTGTAGTCATGGTTGTCATGTCATCCATGTATGCTCGAATTGGTGGTAGTCGTATTCCAGAAGCCAAGCTCTCCTCCCACTACCCATTTTGATGCCCTAATGATTACTTCCATTGCCATGGTAAAAGCCAGTGGAGAAATGGTGCATCCTGCCATTATTTCAACTTCTAGGCATTGCCATGTAGTGCTGAATTCTGAAGTTGAGAAACTAAATTGCAAATCTCCAAAGTAGGCTTTGACTAGATTTGTTATTGTCATTGGTACACTGAAAAATCAAATGCTGCCCAAAGAAGTTCATGTGGCACTGAACCATATGCATTAGCCAAATCCAGGAATGTCACATGGAGCTCCTTCCTCTCCTTTTAGCTGATTGAATTTGTTGCCAGATCACATTGATGTGTTCTAAGCATCCTGGGAAACCTGGAATGCCCGCTTTTGTATTGAAGTGTCAATGAAGCAGTTCTTTAATAGGTAAGTTGACAATCTCTGAGCAATAATGCTGAAGAAAATCTTGCCTTCTACGTTTAATAGGGAAATAGGGCGAAACTGACTGATGCTGCTAGAATCTTTTCTTTAGGTATAAAGACTCCACCTGCTCGGCGCCATGCTCTTGGTACAACCTGTTTTTCCCATGCTACTTTCATCAGTTTCCACAGGATTCGTAGAACTCCTGAAGCACTCTTGTACACTCTGTACGGAACTCCATTAGGCCCTGGAGATGATGAAGCCCTTGCTTTTTCACAGCTTGCTCTACTTCTTTCCACTTAGGTGCACAGTCCTCCATTTGGTATTCTGGTGGATTGATAGGTGGGATGTCTGAAGGAATTGACATAGGCTCCTGCCTTTTGAATCTGTATGCTTCCTCCAAATATCTCTCCAACTCAAACGTAGATGCTTTTAGTGTGCCATTCTTCTCACTGGTGAATAACTTCTTTACAAATTTGAATGGGTCTTTATAAAAGTTAGTTCTCACACGCTCCTTCTTTTTGTAGCGTTTCCGTAGGTGCTCAGCTCTGCGCAATGTTGCAAGCTTATCTTTTATGACCCTTTGTAAGAGATTGAGTCCCTCCTTCTGACTTTCTTCTGCTCTTCTCCATTGCTTCCTCAGCTGTCTCCTTTCTCTAACTAAGCGTTCAATCTCCTGCTGCCGTCTAGATTTTCCAGGAATAGTTTGTACTTTTTCCTTCCTTTTTCAACTCCAAACCTCTCGCTTCCATATGCGTAGATGATGTCCCCAAATTTATCCAGTTTCTTTTCAACTGTTCCACTTAACCTTTCCAATGCAAAGCAGAGATCTGTGTTTACTGTGTCCCATGCAGTTTTCTCACAAGCTCTTGGCCATTTAACTCCAGGCTTGTGCCCGTTGAGGTTCTTTTCTCTCTTACGCTGGTTTGTCTGCCGGGTTCACAAGGATCATTAGGTTCATCACTAACTGTGTCCATGCAAGTCCTCCTCACATCTATGACAGGGGTGCTGATATCCTGCGAACTGTGGTTTGCTTCCTGTCGCTGGATTTCATTCGACTGACTTGACTGACTTCGTAAGAAGTACTGATCAATGCGAGGCCCTTGTCCCTTCTCCCTCAAGCATTTCATTCTCCCTTGATGAATCTTCAAACCCCTGACTGTTGTCGCTTGCTCCAACCGCAGACACAAACCTGGAGTTCCATGTCTTTGCTAACTGCAGATCTTGAACTAGTCTTTTGTGAAGTACTCTCTATACTCATATCCGTTTCGTTCCTAAGTCCTTAACCGTGTTGTCCAACGTTGAGTCATCTTCCGCCCGCTCTCGCAGACTCTAGGGGTATTTTTCTGTTTAATTTCTTTGAAGCCTTGGGCTGGTGTCTCCAGCATCCTGTAAACACAGAGCTGGATACTGCCGACAAGGGTAGCTAACCCTGCCAGCCCCAATGGGGTCTCTTTCCTCCAGTCAGCTGTCTCTCCAGGCTGTCACGAGGTCTTTCCCTTGTTGCCAGCTGCACTATTCACAGCAGTCACTGGACGTATCCAGATCTTCATGATTTCCATTACATGAGAGTAGATGTTAAAACTTCATGCTGATTTGAACTTGGCTCTCACCAAGATAAGCACCAACTAAGACGTAGCTTCACAGTAAACTAATGTGATCCATATGTGTCTCCATCCATTTGCGCTTCCTTCCATATGATGATGTAGATATCCTTCTGTCTGGTGTTGATGGCTGAAGTGTAATGCTGGCTCCAGGGATCAGCTTATTTTGCCTCCCTAGCCCATCAGCACACACAACGGCTGCGATGCTGGCTCCGGGATCAACCATAGTGCGGTCTCCCCAGCGCATCAGCATGACAACCGCCTGGATTGAGCTAAGTAGGGTACATCTCTGGGGTCTTCAAGTGGGCACCTTCCATCCTCGGTGTTTCGTTGACTAGCCCACGACACCTCAAGAGGGCTCGACGGTGATTCTGGCGTCCCAGCATCACCCCTCCGTCCCCACTCAACTCAGCCCAGCTTACTTACCTGTATATCAGCCTTTCTTTCTTTCTATTGTGCTTGAGATCCCCAGCCAGAATCTTTCCGTCTCAACCACAGCCAGTTGCTGCTCCTCTCTGCTGCTTCAGATAAGTTCTTCACTGTGCGACGCAACTCTTGGCCATTGAATCCGACATCTCTGAGAAACCGGGTTGTAGAGTGTGCCACAAATCCTCGACATCCCACTTCCACTGGGTAAACCCAGACTCTCCATCCTCGCTGTTCCGCTTCAGGGGCTAGTTGAGCATACCGCAGTTTCTTCCTCTCATACGCCTCATCTACAGCATCCTCCCATGGCACTGTTAACTCCACCAGGTGAACAAGGCGTGCTGATCCAGACCACAAGACAATATCTGGTCGAAGGTTTGTGGTGGCAATCTCAGGTGGAAAAATAAGCCGTTGACCAACATCCGCCAGCATTTTCCAGTCTCTAGCAGCTTCCAGTTGTCCTGGGCGAGGATTGGTTTTAACACCTTTTCTTGGTGGTTGCTCTCCTGGGCGGAGGAATGTTGTCTTTTGTGTGTAATGTTTTGATGGAACAGGTGGCAACTTATTGGTCATGTTACGCTTGTCTTCCAATGCTAAGGCCAAACATCGCAGCACCTGGTCATGGCGCCAAGTAAACCGTCCTTGGCTAAGAGCCACCTTACATCCTGTCAAAATGTGCCTTAATGTTGCAGGTGATGAACACAAAGGACATGAGGGATCCTCTCCTACCCAGAGGTTTAGGTTCTGTGGTGATGGGGAGAACATCATATGTTGACCTTATAAGGAAACTGATCCTGCTCTGTTCCATTGACCATAGGTCTTGCCAGCCAATCTTGCGTTGTTCCACACTCTCCCATCTCATCCATTCTCCCTGCTTGCCCTGGGAAATGGCCTTTATACACCTCATCCTCTCCTCCTGCTTTTGCACCTCGTTGACTACAAGCTTCCTCCGTTCGCTGGGGCTGCCTTGTGCCATGTAGGAGGAGCTGAACTGAGACCAAGACCCCTCTTCCATGCTGAACTTGCCCCATGATATCACCAATTCGAAGGGCAGCCTTTGCATCCTCCACAGCTTTCTTTGCCACCCACTTTCTTCCAGTTTTCAACACAGGTGCTGCCTCCCTTACGCATTTGTCGCGTGACTCTACTAATGTCATTTCCAGTCGGACCTTGGCACTTAAACTCCTCGGTTAGAGCGGAGACAGGTAGCTGCAGTATTCCTTTACCATAAAGTCCCACTCTGCTGAGGCAGCGTGGAACTCCCAACCATTTCCTGATGTGTGAACTGATTAAAGCTTCCAGCTTCTCTACTGTTGTCAAAGAAACCTCGTACACAGTCAGTGGCCACAGCAACCTTGGCAGTAGACCAAACTGAAAGCACCAGAGTTTTAGTTTGCCTGGTAAAGCGCTGCTGTCTATGCTCTTCAACCCTTCCACTGCTTGTTGTCTAACTTCTCCCACACGAAATACCGTGCAAGGTGGTTTTAAAGGGGGGGATTTTGTAAATTGTTTGTTTGAAAGTGAGCTGTATTCAATTGTATAATTTCCTGTAATAAAGAAAATAAATCCACTCCTTAGAAATATTAACTGGTTTACCAAGGCAAAAGCATATGAAAGTAAAACTTTAAATAAAAAGGGGGGGAAAGTATCCCTATGTGCAAATTTTGATAGCACACATCAACAAAGTGACGCAGAGGAAACGCGTCTACCAGCGCATATTTTGAAGGTTTCATTGAGTCACACAACTCGGAATGTTCCAGAACCCTCACTAATAAGGGCGACATGCTGTGAACTACCAAACCCTCTGATAACTTGGATGAAAGATGTAACTCATTCGATTTAAAAAAAACATATTAGAAAGTATAATAAATTAGAATAGTTTGCATAGGGGAACACTAAAATAAATTATCTTAATAAAATTATTTTTGACATGCTTCAACTATGTACCTTCAAAGGTAAGGCAACCCCATTATGGCTACCTCCTGTTGGTCCCTTAACTGACTTAAAGAACTAGGTTTCTCTGTATAGATAAAGCACAGCAATGCACATGCAAGCACTCTTACAATTTAAAAAACAAACAAACCCCCCACAATAATCCAATGTAAGACCCCTAGCAAATTAAATATCACATTATCCCTGAATAGATAATCAACTGCGCTTCAAATATATGCAGATTATTTTAATGACATCTCCGATGTGTGAGTGTGGTGGCACCACAAAATGTATCAATTTTCTAGGCACAATGAGCGACTGGGGGTGGGACATTTATTTCCCATTTAAACCCAATCAAAGCCCTTGTTTGGTAAATAGCTTGGTATCCCTGAATAGATAATAGCTTTCAAAAAGGGTTTACATAAGCACCTGAAATGTTATCCATATCTAGAAATATGACTGGCTGTGACTTACAGTATTTGTTCTTCATTCAGAATGGTAAGTGCCAGTGTGATGCCTAGTGCATACAGTCAAACATAACTGCAGTAAATTGCAATGCATTTTTTTTTACTTTTAATATGGACTACACACTAATTCACATCTACACACTACTAATTGACTGCTTGCAGTATTTACAGAACTTATAGGTGTGTGCACTGTGGTTTGCAGTCCGTGCTAAGTAGGTGAATAGTGCTGCTGTGCTGTATGAGATCATGTCCATAGACTTCTGATTGACTCAGAGTGCGTTGAAAGGTACTGCATCAGGGGGATGTATTGGGTTGTAAACTGAGGAGGCAGCATAGCTGATGTTCCAATTTAAAGGGAACGTTCATGGTACTGTACAAGTCTGGGTTCTGTTGCTCCAGTGTTATAATCTGTCTCTAAATCTGCCTTTACCTGGCTTGAAGCTTGCCTGGAGAATCTTAAGTGCCTGAACAGCCATTCTTATTCCATTCAAATCATGTGCTAATATGACCTTTCAAACAAAGTGTAGGTGGGGGTGGCAGAGTTGTCACATGATTCTTCAGACAAATTCAAAGCCAGGTAAAGGCAGATTTGTAGAAAAATAATAAACCTTATAATGAGAATGCAAGTGCTAGTAAAATGGCAGTTTGGGGCAAATAGGAACCATGGTTAGGACTTTGGACTCTTGACCGGAGGGTTGTGGGTTCAATCCCAGGTGGGGGACACTGCTGCTGTACCCTTGAGCAAGGTACTTTACCTAGATTGCTCCAGTAAAAACCCAACTGTATAAATGGGTAATTGTATGTAAAAATAATGTGTAAAAAATAATGTAATTGTATGTAAAAATAATGTGATATCTTGTAACAATTGTAAATTGCCCTGGATAAGGGTGTCTGCTAAGAAATAAACAATAATAAACTGTTCTATGGTATAAAGGGCTGCCTTCTAACTGAGGAGCATTGTATTACAACTTCAGTGATCAAACCGTTGCTACATTGTTTATTTCTTGAAGTATTGTGTTCACGTGTCATTTCACGATTTGATAACTCACAAAAATGGTTACTTCACAGTTGTTGACAGCAAATTTGACATGCCTGTATGCAGTGCTTAAAGTAATTGTAGCTTACAAAATAGTTCTCTAAATCCTAATTGTTCTGAACTTCTAATAGCTCCATAGGTCTCAGATTTGCTGTTTGCTGTGTTATAGGAAACATGCATTTTCATTTTAAAACATGACACCTGGTGCTTCTTTAGGTTAAAGAAAGTTCTCAATTTCTATGCCTTATTCTCAGGATGTGTTATACTTGCACTTCCTTGGTCATTTCACTTCAGCAGTGGTTTCTGGGTCAAAGCATGTTAGGGGCTTAAAGCATGGCAGTCAGGTGGGGAAGCAGCTGATTGGTCAATGACAGGAAAGCAGCCACTGAAGGAGTGGGGACGATTTCAGTGTCCATGTGAAATGACCAAGAAAGTGTACCTTAAAGGATAGCTTACAAACAGATTCCTTTCACCAAGTGTATTACCAGATATAACTGGACATGTGAGACATAACAAATAGAGGTGCATAACAGGTACGAGTTATGGAATGATTTTGTTCGCTACAATCACTTGAACTGCAGGATACTATCCTTAATGATTTCACAATCTATTGATGTGTAAGTCAGAGAGTGAATGACTAGGGAGCAATAGACTGTAGTGAATGTTTTTCATGCTACTGTAATAACATAATAAATTGGGGGGGTAGAGTACTGAAAAGACAGTAGAAACATTCACATCCACCTCGCACCCTTAACGGACACAATCTCTCTCTCTTTTTTTTATTGACTCCATGCTTCAGCATTTGCTTGTAATTTACATTCATTACCTACCTCATTAGCATTCTCACTAATAGGGTTTGATTAGGGCTTTTTTGCAGCCAATTCGCTTTGGTGGCTGTGTGTTTATCTCATTAGTTTATTTGATTCTTTTTAAAGAAAGGCAGACTATACAACTGGAGTTCCATTCCACAAATGAATTCACTCCCTGAGCGTTTGTGAATGATTGTAAAGAATATCTTGCTGAAGACATTGAAGCTAATTAATAAAAAGCCTTCACCTGGGACACATAGTTGATATGTCAGACTTTTCTTTTCTTTATAAATGTACTTCTGTTCTTAGTAAAGGGAATTGCTAGTCTCAAAGTCCGCATCTCCTTGTAACTGAGCTTGTTTTAGAAATGTTATCCTCTTTTGTACTAACAGTTACCTCCAGTAGGCTACAATGGATTAGCCCATTAATCTGTGATGTTACAAAGATGTAGAAGAAGTAACAAGATAAATTGCCTATTTTTAAAAGAATAAAAGTAACTTGTACTTAAAATCATAAATCTTCCAAACATCCCTGGTTTAAGGAATTTTGTAATAGCTTTTGTATTAGAACTAATTATTCTTTTATAATGTGATGTTCTATGCAGACCCAGAGACAGAAGCTGTAGTTCAATGGTGCTGTTGCACACTTTTATTTAACAAACAAAATAAAGATACAAAGGCACCAAAACAAAAGGCATACACAAAATGGGTCACCTTAATTCAAGCTGGGCAATGGCCTTCCCCTTCCCCTCCCCTCAACCAACTGTGCTTGGCGGTGTCGCGACCTGGAAGTCAGGCCCAGCGACCAGAGGTCCAGACATGCAGCCTGGGTGTCTGGGAGCCCAGGTCGAGGTATCAGCAAATAAAAAGGAAAGGGGTTACCCCAGACTGTGGCACAGGGGTGGTGGTCTGGACTGTGATGGAGGTGGTCTCCTCACCTCCCCCCCTTCTCCATAGCTGGCAGCTCCCTATTCTGGGGCTCCGGCCACCATATTCCTTGCAGCAAAACTGCTGCTTGTGACAAAAATTTCCTAGGCAGTGTTGTGCAGGCACCCCCGGGGCGGTGACATGCAGGCATCCCCGGACGGTGCAGAGCTGGTGACCCCAGGCGACGACTAGCAGGCGACCCCAGGCAAAGCAGAGCTGGCGGCAACCCTAGGTGAAGTTGGACAGGCGGCAAACCCAGACAAGGCAGGACAGACGGCAACCTCAGGCGATGCAGAGCAGGCGGCAACCCCGGGCAGAGCGACTTCAGCATCCCCAGGCAATGGCGAACTGACATCCCCAGGCGATGCAAAACAGGGCCGGAGCGGTCCCTATGAAGGCGACAGACGGTGTGGACCCTCGGGAGAGGACGACGGGGGGGGAGCCCCCGGCCAAGCAGGCTGCAGCGGGAGCTCCACTTCTCTCCTTGGTGGTGGAGGTGGGAGCAGCAGATAATCCTCCCATGGCGGCGGAGGCGGGAGCGGTAGGTAGTCCTCCCAAGCGGTGTAGGTGGGAACAGCAGGCACTCTTCCTCTGCTGGTGGAGGTGGGAACAGTAGGCAGTCTTCCTCTGCTGGTGGAGATGGAAACAGCAGACACTCTTCCTCTACTGCTGGAGACTTCTGGGCGTAGGACGTTCGGGCTCCTCCCACTCCAGATCCATGTCTGCGTCCCCGTAGACCTCCCAGCAGCTGCTTTATCACTCATCTTCTGGGAGGGAACAGTTGATTGGAAAATGCCCCCAACCCCTGCAGATGTGGCACCAGCAGGTGACCTCTATTGAGCTGAGGATGGCGTCCCAGCTGCTCTCCCTTGTTTTTACTGCAGCTGGTACAGGCTGCTTCTGGGGTCGGCCTCTCCTCCCCTGCTTTCTCCTCAGGCCTGGCAGTCGTTCCTCTTCCTGAGGTGGGGGATGGGAGTATTCGGGCGACACATGCCCAGCCTCGCCAACTGCAAAGCACCACTCCTTCCCCCTCAGGCAGGTCATGCAGACCTCCATCCCTGGTTTCCCTCTTTTCTGTTGCTGCTTCTTTCTTCCCATTTTCCTCCCTCCATAGAAATATTTCCAAAAAAATTAAATAATAAATTGTACCGTAGTACCGTCTCTGGCCTGGGTCCTGGAGGTGCTGTAATCCCACACAGTACACCACGTGTGACAGGGTGGATAAGGGTGGTGACGTCAGGCCAGAGACAGACAACGATACAGACAGTACTCGAGTGCAAAGCGCACTGCGGCGCCGTTTTTATATAACAATATAAATCAAATATTTAAACAAAAAACACTGCTCACAGAGCAAAAATAAAACACAAAAAAACAACAAAACCCAGGTCAGGCTCCCCTGCCACAGGCTCTCTGCATGAGATTCTAACATCCCTCCCCCATACTGCCCTTTCCCTCACGCATGACGTTAGAGTTGTGTAAACGCCCGCAAAAACTTACGCTGCATTGCAGCTTCTTTACAGTGAGATGCAGACCTGTTCTGTAAAAACCTCTAAATTAAGCAAACACTTGAAACCTTTGGAGTGGATATCTACACGAAAATAGCTGTTTATATTTCAAAGGATCAAGCTATAAAAGGATTTTAATGGGGGTTTAATCGAATTAGCTTTAACTTATGTGCACTTGGCCATCATTGGACATTCTGCGGTGAAGAATTCAGGAAAAGCATTAATGATCAAAGAAGGGTAACCAGAATGTACAAGGATTTTTGGACACATATTTTAAAATAAAGCCTATTGATGCCTTGATAAAGAAGGCTGAGTCTGTCACACACAGCACACTTGAGGGGACACAGTAAGTAAAGGTTATAATATACAGTATGTGAATTTATTACTATATGTATAAGCCACCCCTTCTGATTTAGTATTTTCAAAATTTGGCAGGTATGTATTTGTAGCTAACAAAATAAAAAATTCTGATCAGTTTTTTGAGGTTGTGAAAATATTGGTGGCACACATGCGCCTAAAACAAAATTGGTGGTCGCACAAACATCTTCTGTGGTTGCACCCAAATGCGACCCAATTCGACTGGCTAAGTGATTTTTCTGCAAAGAATAAATCAGCGAAAGATTGCAACAGATCCTATAAGAGGACTTCATAATGACAAGTGTTAGAGTAACACATTACTGTAATCTGATTACAATTTTATTCAATTATATGTGAAAAAATAATACAGTTACTTTGCGTTACATTTAAGAAAAGACTATGGCTGATACATAATGTTTAACTATAACAGATAACTTTTTAAAAGTAAGTTCCCCAACACTGCTTGGGACCAGTGGCATAACTAAAGGGATGGTTTTAAGGGTTTGAACCCTACAACGAAATTAATTATTCAACTACGTGGGACAATCTCGATCCATCACCAAACCTTTTTTTTAAATGGTTTGGTAGTTTACTGGTCTTATTAGAGAGTAGAGAGTGACATAGGAATGAAACTTCAGTCCTGTCACATCCTGTCCTGTCAAAAATGTTCCTGTCCCATCCCATCCCATGAAAGAGTAATCATTTCCAATCCAGTCCCATCCTGTCCTGCCCAAATTTTTCCCATCCCGTCCCATCACTTTTTTTGTTTTAATTCCTGTCCCATCCTGTCCTGTCAAAAAAAATCCCGTCCCATCCCATCCCATGATAAACAGAGATCAACTATTATTTGGAGGTACAGATATTTTCGTATTCATGTATAAAATAAGGGTTTATAGGGTTTTGCATTAAACACTACTGGTATACTACTAGTAATTTGTTTTTAGTTTTTGTTTTTTCAGAAAAAAATACAGTTCAAGCAACAGGGTCTTTATAAGCACAATGTGCAATATAATGATGTAATATATAAATTCGGTAATATAAAAACAACTGTTTAGATTTTTGTGTGGCAGTTTCAGTTTCTTCATGTCACTCTCTATTAGAGAGGTCCTAGAACAGAAGTTTTGATTTGTTCGGGATTGTAAATGGTGGCCTTACTACTGCAGTTTAGGTAACTTTACAGCAAAATTAGGACAGTTAAAAAAAGTAGCTTTAATTGTGAAGTTTTACAGTATATTAAAAGAAGCTTGGGTGCACATATGAAACAAATCATTAAAAAAAAAAAAAAAAAAAAAACATTCTCTCGTGAGGATGCCGGTAGGGCATAATGGTTCTTTATTCAGTCAGAAATTAAAGCTAAGGAGAGTTTCATGTAGGAATACACCAGCAATAATAGTAATTTGATTGACAGCAAAATCCCTGCCACCGTTACCAAAATCAAGAGGACAATGAACTCATGAAGTGACTCCCACATTGTGTCAACCGTTCTTCAGCTGTAGTTACCAATAGTATTCAAGGTAAATTTAATCTCCTTGCAGTCAGTGCCATGCTTTTGAGTTTATCTGCTCCCCAACCGGCACCTCATTTTCAGCCTCACCGGGGGGTTCACAGTGAAACTGTACCCCTGCCTGCTGCACTGCATCTCTCAGCACTGACAGATAGGGCAGTCCAAATCTCCAGGCAGCACCAAGAGCCAAGAGGCCTAGTGCCAAACCAAGCTAGTCAAAAATACTATGATACTTATATCAACTGTTTTTTAAATGGCAAGAACATGAAATCTGTATCTTTCAATTCCTAATATGATTAAAAAAATCTTTTGCCTTTACCGTACAATTCAAAGCTGGCAAGTACCAAGAATTTCCTTATATTTCTTTACAGATCTTGCTTGTAAGAACAACATACAGACTTACAACATAATTTTAAAATGCAATCAGAAGCCTGTGCAGTAGACTGATACTTAGTAGATGAGAGGACTAATAAACTGACACCTACGGTACAGAACAGTGTACATTAAATCACACATTTACTCCCAGGAAACATTTTGGTTTTAATTAAAATAATACTGCAAGATGAAGAGAGTTAATTTCAGCAAGTAATAAAAAGAAACAAGATTTCAAATGGCTTTTTAATACATGGTGGTTATATGAGAAAGCATACATTATAAATACATTCTCCTTCATCAAGTGTTTTAATGAGGAATCTGCCTGACAAGAGCACTGGTATTGTACGATTGTTCCTGAGGTGTCAGCTAGCACAAGTCAGGGGAGCACAAGTTCCATCTTGGATGTGTGAAGTAGACAATCTTTGCTAGGGATTCCAGGGGGAATGTTGCATTGGCTTCAAGGATGGATAAATGTGATGTCCTACAGTTTAAATATGGAGACCTTCACCCAAACGAATAAAGGAAAACAGAATTGCTTCATTTAAAAACATGCAAAACTTTTTGGATGCTGTATATTAACATCTAGATTATACATGAATATGGCATATGAAAATTCTGTGTAATATTTTAGAATTTTAAACAGAAATTGTTATACATCATGTGTACAGTGTCTCTCTTATTGAATAATTGTATGCAATTTAGATGAAGCAAAGCTGCCCAAACTGCTCAAACTGTGCAAAATGATGTCTCTTACTGTACGAGAAACCCAACAAGACGAAGTAACTTACTACAAATCACAAAAATAAAGATTGTACTCAGGAACTAATATTAAACATAAACAACATATTCATTGTTTAACTGCCATATGTTCTATGCACAGGAGACATCTACTCACAGATTAACATGCACTGGAGTTCTGACAAACCCGTCACAGGGATTGGTGGACGGGATACTAATTATTGTTGCAAAGGGTTTGGTTTATTGTTTTATTTTATATTGAAAACTATTCAGTGCTCTATTCCGTCAGTTGATTACAGTATGATGTGTCCTTTAAGAGTCATCTTATTCCCCTAAACTGGTAGAATGCTACTGTATAGTTAATAGGAAATATGCACCAATTAGTGTTCTTGTGGTCATGCTTAGCCCCGACTCCAATATGTATGAGTGGGAGTGGTTATGAATATGTCAAGCCACAATACTGGGCCTTTTTTCAGTTGGACCTGGATTTGTACACATCTATCTAGATAACTTAATGTTTATAGCCTTGTGACAGCGTACTACTGTCACGTGTGTGGGTAACTGCTGATATACAAGAGAGAAAGACATGGAAGTTAGTGTTGAAATGCCGGCACAGGTGCGCAGGATTTATTATTATTATTATTATTATTATTATTATTATTATTATTATTATTATTATTATTATTAATTTATTAGAAGATGCCCTTATCCAGGGCAACTTAAAATTGTTACAAGATATCACATTATTTTTTTTACATACAATTACCCATTTATACAATTGGGTTTTTTTTACTGGAGCAATCTAGGTAAAGTACCTAGCTCAAGGGTACAGCAGCAGTGTCCCCCACCTGGGATTGAACCCACAACCCACCAGTCAAGAGTCCAGAGCCCTAACCACTACTCCACACTGCTGCCCAGGGAGGAAAGCTTTTCAGAGGAGGGAGGAGGGAGAAGGGAGATTCAGAGGAGGGAGGAGGGAGTTTCAGAGGAGGGAGGAGGGAGAAGGGAGTTTCAGAGGAGGGAGGAGGGAGATTCAGAGGAGGGAGGAGAGAGTTTCAGAGGAGGGAGGAGGGAGTTTCAGAGGAGGGAGGAGGGAGACGGGAGTTTCAGAGGAGGGAGGAGGGAGATTCAGAGGAGGGAGGAGGGAGTTTCAGAGGAGGGAGTTGGGAGTTTCAGAGGAGGGAGGAGGGAGTTTCAGAGGAGGGAGGAGGGAGAAGGGCGTTTCAGAGGAGGGAGGAGGGAGATTCAGAGGAGGGAGGAGGGAGTTTCAGAGGAGGGAGGAGGGAGAAGGGAGTTTCAGAGGAGGGAGGAGGGAGGAGGGGGTTTCAGAGGAGGGAGGAGGGAGTTTCAGAGGAGGGAGGAGGGAGAAGGGAATTTCAGAGGAGGGAGGAGGGAGGAGGGGGTTTCAGAGGAGGGAACACATAATGACTCCTTTTTCCCTGATGTACGAAGATGTCCTATTATGGACACCATACTCCTGTGTAGCATGGTGGTGCAGTCTCCCAGAATGATCTCCACCAGATGTTTTTATGCTGACGGACACTCAGTTGAGACCCGCCTACCTGCTGGTCGAGGACCGGCACAGCCAATCACTTGCTACCCTTCCTCTCAACCAAACCTATCAGGCAGCAAGTCTCACTTGGGTGCCTGTCTGTAAAAAGTAATTTAATCAAATACAACAACTCCAAAAAGCACACAAAACAATCCCGTTTTAAATATAAATTACACCAACACTACATGTCCCCTGTGCAGGGCAATCGCCCTGCAACAAGCCTGTATTGGAATGCGTACCTCTTTTGTATACAACTGGTTAATTGAATAAATGATATTTGAGCCTTGCACAAACTATTTGGTTTGGAAATGTTTCATGTTCTGGATTGAGCTACATTAGAAAAGATGAGATGGCTCACCCTGCATCTTACAAAGCAGTATAAATAAAAATAATACATAAATATGTATAAATAAAATAGCAGTTCTGCCATGGTTAATGTAGAGACATACAGGGTTGTAAATCTTAAACAGGAGGGGACTTTATGAAACCAGCATTTACTCTTTTGAGTATTTTTATTTTTAAAAGTAAGCAAAATGCCAGGTTTAGTCCTATATTAAACATGTAATATTTCAACTGTGACAGTATTTAGATCAATAGAATAGATATTGTGATACTGTAAACTGCAGCATCTTGCAGAACAGCATAGCTCAGTACATTCCTTTAATTAATTGACCTATGAATTTACACAGCAGGACCAACAGAAACCAATGCCTTCAGTTGTAAAACGATCTGACCGTGCAAATACAGGGTGGTCACTGCCAGCCGGATTGTCAATGGGTTTCTCTCTATAAGGTCATATTTACAGTTATGGCACCCACCACTGCTGTAAGCACTAAACTTCACTTGGTTTATCGCTGATCAGTAGGAGATCATACCATTGTTTGACCAGGCTTTTTCAATGTCTGAATAACAAAGTTACTCAATATACTAAGTGCTGGATTTTTGGTGTCCTGTAACTCCACTCAGTCCTCAATACTAATGTGATACCAGCCCTGACAGACACCGCTGCAGAAACAAATACCTCCTCCAGTCATTCCATATTGAGTAATAGTGGGTTTTTCAGACAGGGCCACACTTGTGATTTAAAGACATCATTTTATTGCTGAATAAAAACAGTTGACATCTTGCATCACAGCATTTTTCGAGACACTTGGCGCTGCTTCTAAATTTTGATTGACATCTCTCAGCCAATGCTGAAAGATAGGGAGTAAGTAGACTGCCAACCCCCCTGGCTATACATGAGCTGGAGGTTAGGGAGCAGCCTAAGGACACAGAATAGTGGTGGATTTTAAATCTTCAACTGCAGAAAAACAATATGTACAGTTATTGCCAAAAGTTTTGCATCACCTAAACTTGATATATATATATATATATATATATATATAATTTGTTTATTTAGCAGACACCTTTATCTAAGGCAACTTACAGAGACTAGGGTGTGTGAACTATGCATCCGCTGCAGAATCACTTACAATTACGTCTCACCTGAAAGACGGAGCACAAGGCGGTTAAGTGACTTGCTCAGGGTCACACAATGAGTCAGTGGCTGAGGTGGGATTTGAACCGGGGACCTCCTGGTTACAAGCCCTTTTCTTTAACCACTGGATCACACAGCCTCATATATATATATATTGAATGGCGTCTTTCATTTTTACGAATATTAGGCGTGGGGAAGCAGGGTACCGAGTCAGTGCTTCAGTTCATTCGATTCGAGAGGGCTGTATAGGGAAAAGTAAAGTGGAATTGTGCTTAAATTTGTTTCAGTGTCAAGAAAAAAGACTGGGTTGTTGTAATTTAAATTAAATAATTTTTTTGGAGGGAGTAGGAATTTTGACGTTTTTTTAAACGTTGTGAAAATACCATTTCATATTTTTGTAAACCGCTTAGCAAGACGCCATTGTCTCTGTGTATCATGCACGGTTGCAGTACTACTAGGCTCCGGTTTTGAGCTGCACTGCAGGCTGTGTGAAGGAGGAAAACGCTGTCTCACTGATGGTTGGGATTTTAGAAAAGTGTTATGATGGCTCCATGACTGCCTGTGTTTAGAGCCTGCAGTCACTCCATGTGGCATTTCTTTAGCATAGTGTAGCTCACAGTGCTGTTTTTTCCACCCCACAATCACAATTATTTATATTTATTAAAAAAGGCAGCGTTTCTCTGCTTTGCCGACGCATGGCAGTTTTTTTTTTTAATAAAATCGTTTTGATTGCTACGTTTCGCTATTAAATAATAAGTTAAACTATAATTTCTAATATTGTAGTTCTTTTACTGGGGTATAATAAATAGTCTTGATTGCATCGTTTGTTTGATATTGGGGCTGCTTTCCCTGCACTGCATTGTAATCGTTTGACAAAAAACAAACAAAAAAAACTTTTGCATTATCGTTCATTCATTCCACTTTGTTGTTGTTAATGGTTACTGTAAATAGTTCTATTGTCTTTAGTAGATCTTTGTAAAAAAAAGTGGACAGAACTGCACAGTTAAGTATGTATAGTATGCAGGCACATTGTTGTTAGTAGTTTATTATTTTGCTTTATTGTTTAATTAGTTTTGTTAATTGTTTTATTATGAATTATCCCCTGCACCTGGTAGTTATTGTTAAATTAGAACCAGATGCAGGTTATTTAAAGAGTGCAGTCAGTTGGCTCAAGGCTGCTGTGTGAAGAGCCCGTTTGCGAGTGTGTGCGCGCGCAGGCGTACAAAGGAAGGTATAGTGAAACCTGTGAGTTGTGTGAAAACCGTGTTTATTTGTTTTGGTTTTTGTGACAGGGAAACAGCTTAGCTGTCCTGTTTTAGTTAGGTTCCTGTCGCTGTGGTAGTTAGTGCTCGAATAAGAGCTAGGTGTTTATTTTGTGTTTTGTTTGGTTTTTGTTTATTAAAGAAATAGCGCAAAGTGCTTTGAAAATCCATTCCTGTGTCCTGGGTCGGTGTTTTTAAAGGGGCAACGAACCCGAGTGGGTGCGAGTCTTATTACATATGGTGGCAGCGCAGTGGGCGCCTACGCACCCAGTTAAAATGGACACCAATTTAAAAGGGTTGATCGAGCAGATCAACCGGAACACCGCTGCTCAACAAGAGCAAAACAGAAAGTGGAGGAAAGAGATGGGGCTGCCAGATCCGGAGCCGACGGAGCTGAAGCTGCTGCTCCAAAAGTGGGAGCAGGCTAGAAAAAGAGAAGCCCCGCTGACTCCAGCCCCAGAGCCCAGATGGGAGGAGCCACCGCTCCCAGAGCCCAGATGGGAGGAGCCGCCGCTCCCAGAGCCCGGAGGGGAGGAGCCGCCGCTCCCAGAGCCCAGAGGGGAGGAACCGTCGCTCCCAGAGCCCAGAGGGGAGGAGCCGCCACTGCTAGAGCCACCGGTGGAAGTCAAGGGGGAGGACGTGCCTCAACCCCTGCAAGCCAGTCCTGCGTTGCCTTGGGAGGTCCCTTGTCCCAGCAGTGTGGACACCGGGCCGGAATGCCCAGACCTCCCGCCGCTTGACCTGGCTTCCAGGTCGCAGCACAGCCAGGCACAGTCGCTGCCTGGTCCCTTTGCTCCACTCCCCTGGAATCCCAGATGTTGCTGCACAAGAGGCAGACGTCGCAAGCAAGGGGCAGAGGTCACTAGCGTTCCCCCTGCTGATTGCTCCCCTTGCCTAGTGCTGCGCTCCACCTGGTATTCCAGAAGTCACTGCGCAGGTCCACAGGCGCACCCCTCTGCCTGCCAGTCCGTGCTCCCGGTCTCCGGCCTGCGCTGTGGTCGCCCTGGACAAGCCGTCTGGGTCCCTCCTCGTCGGTCCTAGGTCCCTCCCTGGAAACGCCAGAGGGACCAACCCACCCTCAAGCCCGCCCGTGGAAGAGGGCGAAAATTGACATTTGTGGACTTGAGTGTGGGTGGTCTTTTAAGGGTGGCGGAGGTGGTCATAAATGGCCGGTGTCTTAAAAAGACATGGGGAGGGTGTGTAACACAGCAGGGAGGGGTTAAAATCCTCCTGCAGTGAAAACATGTGCGCAGGCACATTGTTGTTAGTAGTTTATTATTTTGCTTTATTGTTTAATTAGTTTTGTTAATTGTTTTATTATGAATTATCCCCTGCACCTGGTGTTGTTAAATTAGAACCAGATGCAGGTTATTTAAAGAGTGCAGTCAGTTGGCTCAAGGCTGCTGTGTGAAGAGCCTGCTTGCAAGTGTGTGTGCGCGCGTAGGCGTACAAAGGAAGGTATAGTGAAACCTGTGAGTTGTGTGAAAACCGTGTTTATTTGTTTTGGTTTTTGTGACAGGGAAACAGCTTAGCTGTCCTGTTTTAGTTAGGTTCCTGTCGCTGTGGTAGTTAGTGCTCGAATAAGAGCTATGTGTTTATTTTATTTTGTGTTTTGTTTGGTTTTTGTTTATTAAAGAAATAGCGCAAAGTGCTTTGAAAATCCATTCCTGTGTCCTGGGTCGGTGTTTTTAAAGGGGCAACGAACCTGAGTGGGTGCTATAGTCTTATATACATATATATATATATATATATATATATATATATATATATATATATATATATATATATATATATATAGTGAATTTTGCTTGCACACATGCAGAGATATTGGTTTGCATGTGGGAACAATACATTTGTGGAAATGATTGCACATGAAGACAACTGCTGTCAGGCCACGAGCCTTAAAAATATTGTGTATCTATTTTCATTATTGTTCAATTTAAAAATAAAATCACCTTTCTGTTGTTAGAGCTTATTGTGGTTCCATTGCTTATAGTCAGGGCTCTACCGTAACTGTAATGTACTGGGTATACATTATGATTAAATACAGTGTTAGGATGTAATTGTTATATAGTAACACCTAGTGGTTACTAGATGCAAGTTAGATACAAGGATTACTAGCTTGAGGTTCCAGATGTTGTATTGTTTTTTTTTTTTATTACTGAGAGTTAATATAATGTAACTTGATTAAAACTCTCATTCTGTTTCACTGCTAACAATGCTTTTTTTTTTTAAAGGCAACTCTTTTTTTTTTTTTTTAAATCAAACTGAAACCAAAAAGCGAGCGAAGTTAAATTGCTTTAATCCCCATTATTTTGTGAATAGAGCTAATTCATTCCTTTGACAGAAAGGAGCACATTGCACTATAGCAGGAGTGTTCAATTCCAGTCTGAGGTCGGTGTCCTCCTGGCTTTTGTACCAACTTTGACCTAAATTACTTAAGTGGATCAATTATTACCAATTATTGGTCTAATTAAGTAATTTAGAGCACAGTTGGAACAAAAGCCAGGAGGGACACCGGCCCTCCAGGACCGGAATTGAACACCCCTGCACTATAGTAATGATAAGATACCAAAGGCCTGATTTTCAGAAGGCGCGTTTTAGAGAGAAAATAGAGGTCGCAATGCATTTGCACTGCAAGTATTTTTGCCACGTAATTCTACATCTCTATTTTCAACAGGGGCAGGTTAATTTCTCATACTCTGAATGCCTTTTGCGACTTCTGCTTATGACCGATTCAATTGAAACGGCAATTGATTTTCCAATTCTTTAACAAGCCAATTAGTCACATTTCAATAGTCTGGACTTCCAGATAGCGATAGCAAGGAGGGAAGCAGGCGTATCAGATCGCTGTTGTAAGTAAATAAGTATAGTCTGTTTTAATTGTAAATTGAGTTGTTGCTAGTTTGATTCTGTAAAATTAACTATATATGCCACTATGTATTTTGAGTTGAATTAACTATTTGCCAAGTCACAGCAGGGCGTAGTTGATTCAATTAAGACTAATTTGCAAAGCCACTGTCTGATTGTCGTCAGGTGCAAGTGGTGTGGGGAACAAAGTGAATGTCCAGACAGCAATTTCTCCCCAAAACAATCCGTGTTTTATTAAATAAAACAAAAGAAGCTGCCCCTCTATCAGCAATGGTATTGGGGGTACACGGTGGGCTTGCAAACCCGAAATAATAACAATACCAATAAAAACAAAAGGACTTTGTCTGTCCTTGTGTCCTCCGTGCATGAACGTCAGCGTGTTCAGTTCCCAGGGGATCGTGGTGCGCATGTGTGTTGTGCCGTGAAAGGTAGTGCTCAGGGTTGAATGCTGGCCGACAGCTCCTAGGTGCTCACTCCTCTCTCCCTGCCGCTACAAATCTAACTCCTCTAACCTGATTTCCCTGCTCTTCCCCTCTCCTCTGCTCACCCCCTCTCTGGGCCTTCTGGAATTGTCGCTGGCTTCCAACAAAGCTGACTTTATCTCTGCCTCTCGCTCTCACCCTCTCTTGACTTCCTAGCTCTCACTGAAACCTGGATCTCCCTTGATAATTCTACCACTTTGGAAGCTCCTACTTCCACTCCATCCTTCAGTCTTCTACTAACAATCCCCAAAAAGTCTTCTCTACCTTCTCCTCCCTCCTTAGCCCCCCCTCTTCCACCTTCCTCTATCTCGGCCGACGACTTTGCCTCCTTCTTCTCCTCCAAAATCACTGACATCCGCAAACTCTTCAATACCTTGCCTCCTTCCCCACCCATCCTCTGTCCTTTGCTCACTCACTCCCCATCACCCTCTGCAACCCCTACTAATTTACCCTCCTTCTCCTCGTCCCTCCTGGACTCTGATCTTTGCACCCTGCTCCAGGGCCATAAACCCACCACGTGTGCTCTGGACGCCTTCCCCACTCATCTTTTCCAGGTTGCTGCCCCTGCTCTACTCCCTTCATTTCCTCTCTTCTCAACACTTCCCTACTCTCTGGCTCTTTCCCCTCTGCTTTCAAACAGGCCTGCATCACTCTCATCTTAAAAAAAAACGTCCCTTGATCCGTCATCCCTCCAGAACTACCGTCCTGTCTCCCTTCTCCCTTTCCTCTCTAAAACCCTCGAGCGAGTGGTACATCGCCAGCTCTCTTTTCCTGTCAAAACATTCCACACTCCACTGAAACTGCTCTTCTCTCCATCACTAACTCTCTACTCTCTGCCTGTGCCACCTCCCTCTCCTCTGTCCTAATTCTCCTCAACGTCTCTGCTGCCTTGGACACAGTCGACCATTTTGAACTTACATGGCACAGTTTATTACAGGCTTCCTTCCAGCCCTTGCCTCTATTGTTACGGGCTGGAGGCACAAAGACCTTAATACATCGGACCAGTGGTGTGCCGTCAGGACCTTCAAGGTATTCTGTGCTGACCAGACAGTGCCAAGTAAACCGTCAGTCAAATGACATTATGTTGCCTCACTCACTTGCATACAGTGTGCTTGCTTATACTATGAAGCATACTACTCTAATTATTATTTGTTCATTTGTCTGACGCCTTCATCCAAGATGACTTACAGGGTTTACTAGAGGTTTTTTAAGAGTCTGGGGGTTTCCTGAACGGGATGTGATCAGCCAATAAGAGATCGGCATTTCCCCCGCATAAGTCTAAAACAACGATCAGACGCTAGAAAAAAAACAGTTGAGGGTATTCTCCGTTTCAGTTGAAGGGCTTGAGTGAGTTTAACCAATAGGCGAGTCGAAGAATGTCCTTTTTTTTAGACAGGCGACCAATCAGGAGTGAGCAGAGGCGGGCCATAAATCTCCCAGGGTATTCTGTGCCTCACTTGAAGGCCGTGCTTTAGCAACCAATGGGAAAGTCAAAGCTCTGACAGCTGACCAATCATTAGTGAGCAACCCCAAAACATGAATATTCCTTGGTTAGCACTGCAGTTGGGAGGATAGCTGGATTTCGCACAATATTGCTCATAAATATACATTGATAAATACAACTTTCTGAAAATTGGAGATTGTTAAAAAAAGGGAGATATACACCACAGATCCCCGAGCTGACACGACACGGGAAGGGAAACGATATACTCAGCACTTTCAGAATTAAAATTATGAAAGGTATCTGTGGCTTACAGGTAGCTGCCACTTAAAAAAGTTAAAAGGGGTTGCGACGACCCATTTTGTCACGGCACACCACTGCATCTGACCCATTATATAACAGCAAGGTTTTCATAAAAAACAATGTATTCAGTCATTTATATCATAGCTTTATAATATAAATATGAAGTAACATACACAATTTCAGTAAAAAAGCCATGTCACAATAATTGGAAAAATTTTACAGCCCTGATTTTCTCCCAGTGATGGCAATATAAAACCCTTTCAATATTTAGATCACTATCATCAGTCCCAGAAATACCAAAGCAATGTTAAAATACTCTAATAAGACCAATATGCTGTAAATATCCAAAAACTTGGATGCAACATGAGGTACAGCCTTTCAACATTTGATTTAGATTTAAAAAAGAAATAAATATTAGAAACTAAAACAGATTGCATAGAGAGAACTCAAATAAATAACATCTAAGTAAAACCCTTTGACACATGTTTTGAGTACATTTTGTTGGTCCCTTGGCTGACCTTAACACTTTAAGGACCGCAATCATGTAAACACAGTAAAAAATCGCACTTCATTTTTATGACTTACAGGGCCGCCGTACTTTGCAGTACAGGCTTGAAACACACATCATTGGATAGGAGAGGGACTGACATCACAGAGGAGCATTATTTATTTCTTAGCAGATGCCCTTATCCAGGGCGACTTACAATAGTTACAAGATATCACATTATTATTTATTTTTTTACATACATTTACATTATTTTTTTACACATTATTTTTACATACAATTACCCATTTATACAGTTGGGTTTTTTACTGGAGCAATCTAGGTAAAGTACCTTGCATAAGGGTACAGCAGCAGTGTCCCCCTCCTGGGATTGAACCCACGACCCTCCGGTCAAGAGTCCAAAGCCCTAACCACTACTCCACACTGAAGGTAGAGTCTCTATGTCAATACAAAAGTACAAAAATCTTTGAGCCAAACATTCCGTTTTAATGGCTTACCAAAAAAGTTTCCATAGGGACATTCATAGTCACACTCTTGTATGTTGTTCGTCTTAACTGATGATGTCTGTGGTTGCTTGTGTTGCCTTGCCACTTCCACTGCTTGTAAGGGGGTGACAGGGAATGCAGAGTTAGGGTTAAAAAAAAAAAAAAAATCAAAACAGAAAATAATCCACACGCTCAAAAAGCAATCCCTTTTAAAATAAAATAATTTTGTTTTATTAACCAAAAAACATCGCATTTCCCTACTTTTGTCATTTTAATATCAACCCTAACTGATGCATTAACTAGGTTTTTTGCAAATTATCTTTTATTATCTATCTATCTATCTATCTATCTATCTATCTATCTATCTATCTATCTATCTATCTCAGGTCTTCTCAAACTAGGTCCTGGGGACCCCCTGTGTCTGCTGGTTTCCATTCCAATCGACCCCTCAATCAATTAACTAGACCTTTAATTGAAATCATTTGATGAATTATATCTTTTTTTGTTTTCAGCTCTTAAACAGTTGCAGATTTCAAGTTAATTATAACATTTTAGAAGTAACTTGAACTGCAACTGTTTAAGAGCTGAAGCACAAGTAAAAAGGTCTAATTAAGCACATTATTAGTTCAATTAAGGGTCTAGTTAAGTGATTAAGAGCTTGGTTGGAATGAAAACCAGAAGCTCTGATCTATATATATCATGGCAGGGCATAGCCCTGAATGTAAATAAAGTGTTGGTATTGTGTGTTTTGGTGGAGGTTGGCAGGGATGGGGTTAATTCCTATCGCTGCCAAATACATGTGAGAATGTTCCCAAATTAGATAATTGGGAATAGCCACATAATATAAAAAGGGATCTTGAAGCTCCATTGGAGAGAGACTACCAGGGAGCTGGGAACAGATGGAAGTGCTGTGTGTACAAAGAAAAGTGTTTGTAGTTTAAATGATAGACAACTGTGTGTTGTAAAGAAGCTGGTGTTTTGGGATACAGGGAAACAACTTAGCTGTCCCATCTTAGTTTAGGAACAACAAGTGTTTAGTTTAGGTCTCCAAATGGAGATAGGCTTATCTTTTGTGTTTGGTTTATTTTTTAATTTTTTTTTATCCTCCAAACCTCCAGGTGGCACTTTCATCCCACCACTGCCACCATATGTGGTAGAGTAGCTGACAGTCAAGGCAGATAATGGCAGGAAAACGCTTACACAGGCTGGAGGTTGCAGTTTAAATGTTTAAACCCCATCCCTGCCAACCACCACCAAGACACATAACACCAACACTATATATATATATATATATATATATATATATATATATATATATATATATAGTCATACCAGTACAGTACATTCCATCCCTTTTGTTGTTCAATTATTAAAATATGAGCTTTGTTCTTATTCGTGTGCCAGACAGGACTGCATGAGAGCGTGTAAGCGTGCAACCTCCTCTGCAGTAAGCCAGCTTCAGATGGATTTGTTGCCAGCTACTCGCCCTGCTCCTACCACTAAAGCTGCTTTCCATTGGCCTTGCTTGGCACTGAAAGCTGCTGCTGGAGTTTGGGTCAGTTACATAGCTTAAACCTGCTGGTATGCAGTCTGAAGATAGTTTCAGAGCCAGCAACATACATATTCACTTAACTGTGGTACCATTGTTTCATGGTTACAGTGACTGGTTGATCATGTGCTGTAAATGTGTTTTGAACATTGGTGCTATATAAATAAACAAATAATAACATACTAAATAAACAAACAATAATAAAATACAGTTCCATGCAAGGTCTGGCAACGGTTTATGATAATAGTTAAAAAAAAGGAGGTTTACGAGGTTTCACCTGGTAAAGGCACATCCACGTGGTGTTTAGGGTGAGTCACACAGAAAGGTGAGCACAGGTTTGTGTCCTGGCTTTGCGAAGTTGGTGGTCTTCTGGGTATTCCACAGAGAGTGCTGTGGGTTAGAGAGGCAGGTTTCTGAAGGACTGTCTCCTCACTGTGCTGCAGTGGATGCTACAGGCCATATGCCTGGTAAGCTCAAGCTGGGGCCAGAAGCTCGCTGACATTGGCTGTACTCCTGGGTGTAAACAGAGGATTGGCTTGGGATCGGAGGACTCCCACTGATTGTAGTTATCCTGCTGTAAGGGAACTGGACATTTCTACATTTGGGGAAAAAGCACAATGGTAAAATAATTGAGCTAATAACAATCAATGAAAAAACATGTTGTGTGAAGCATTACAATACAAAACCATAATAGTTCCAGAAAGCTTTAATGACAGTGACCAGGCACTGGAAAACAGAGACCAAGCCAGCTTTATGATTTTAAAGATGTACCTTCCAAGCAGTTTCTCTCAAGTGCTAATACCCAATCTTATAATGAATGTCACATTTTCTATACCTGGGATTTATATCAATGAGATGGAAATCTAGCACAGGTTTCTGTGCTCCATGAACATATGCAGGACTTACCTTCTTACCTTCTAATACTAACAGCCATACACTGCAATCTCAATACAAGCCTACAAACACATGCCCACTGCACCTCGGAAACCTGGGCCAGCTGCAGCTGAAGTGTCTAGTAATTTGTAGTACCAGCATTAGTGGGATAAAGAATGGGATTTAGCTGCTTTAAAGTGTACACCTACAACAGTCATTTTCATTATGATTTAGAAGCAATTGTCAAGACTGGCACTAACAGCACTAACCTGCTACCAACAGGTTTAATGGGATTTGGTCCAATGTCCTTTCAAGTCACCTACAATGTAAATCTGCTAGCTGCTGCAAGGATAGAAAGTGACTCATTCCTTCATCTTATTAAAAAAAAAAAAAAGTTTCAGCATTGGTGTCCTTACCGTCAGTTGCAATGTAAACCTGCTTTATCCAGCTTTGATAGGATTTAATGCCACTAGCCATTCCTAACACCGATAACACACGTCTGATTCAGCCACTTGCTGCATGATTTAACTGCTCTTTGTCTGGAACTGCCTTGTGATTTATGTTCATGCGTTGGCTTGTTTGTTTATTTATTTATTTTATACTTGCTGTTATATATTTTTTACAAACTGCAGAAGCATTCAGTATCTAGAGTCAATTTATTTTTCTTGTGTTGCTTCAATACTTCAACTTTGGTTTTTTTGGCACTGAGCCACTTTGCAGTCAGTGATGATATCTGCATTTTATCACACCAATGTTTACCACAGAAAAGCTGCCTCACAAACACACGATCCCAAACGTCAAGGCTGCTCCAAGTCTTTTTCTAAATAACCCCCCCAAATATTTTAATTTTCAATCTGTCAGTGTTGCTTTATGCAACATTTGAACAATGACATTCTCGCTTTCTTTTGTTTCTGCTGAGGAAAGTTTATATTCTTATTTGTGTGCACCTGAATGTGTCTCTGCCTACACAACTGAATTTTTTTAATCAAAAATATCTGCAATTGAAACGTACCCGTGGTGGTGGTGGTGGTGGGGATTTAATTTACTGTTATCTGTTTTGCTGTTTCTTCTGACAGTCTCATTCTCTCGAAAGTAATTAATTTCAACTCAAACAATACATACAGAACAATAGTGGGGACCAAGCACAATACACATAGGAGCTACAATTGGATGACAGATTGGGTTTACTTTATCAGCAAATGTTGATTAAAAAAAAACTACTTAATGAACATTTTATAACCCTGAGACAAACCTTGCTAGTAACTTTGTATCGACAATGTAGAACGTTTGAGTCTACAGCTAAAACTAATGTTGTCAAACTGATCATAGTTTGTTACTGGCCTGGACTGGGTTTCAGGTGGGCAATGATAAGTGTACAAATTAGTCTTGCTCTCTAACCTCACAACTAAGGTTACTTGAAATGTTTTTCAGCAGCTAGGCATGAGGCTATGAACCCAGCTGCATTTAAAAAAAAAAAGTTTCAACGATGTGATTAAAAAATAGAAACAAGACAAGAATTGGAAACCAAATCATAAGAATAACACATGGCAAAGAGACTCTTTCCATTCGTCATTGAAACCAATGTGGCAGTGAAACGTTAATTTATATTGGACAATTTCTATTGTACAGTATAATTTGATTAAGAGAATCATAGAATACAGCTGGTTGCCAAATGTGACAGCATAAACCTTACAGCTTTGTAAAATAACTGCTAGGGTTAATTGTACAATATCAACTTTTTTAACCTAGAGAATCCTAGAATACAGTTGTGTACCTACCGAATATGAAGCTAATACCTCAAAGTGTTTAGTCTTCTAGAGAACAAACAGCCACGTGACCACTAAAACTGTTTATGGGATTCAGTGACGAACGTGACAGACTTAGAAAAATTCTAAAAACAGGGATTCTCAATGGAAACTATTGTGCTTCTTAAGCATTTCGATAAGTCTTTGTTTAGGTAATTTCACTACGAGTTCAGAACCTGCTCTTCAATTCAAGTTGTCTAGACATATAGGCTAGATCAGTCAAAGCATCTTTAAATTACTAAGTGCTGCCAACACCATGTCGTGCACAGCAAAACAAAAGGAAACTTGATCCAAAGTGGCTGATGATCACCAGATGGGTCTGTCTCTTACCCTTTGTTAAATTCCTCTATGACAGGACTGATGTAGAACTGAAGATGACCCCACTGAAACACAGACTTATTCAAAAACTGGAAAAAACACCCAGTATTCGAGTCATTGCAATAAGAACCACTCAGCATGATTGCAAACATCTTAAAGAAAATGTATTTATTTACTCTTTAAAAACTCAATCACAGTAAATATGGGCTTGCTCATACCTCTATATGGGGTATATTAGGGGTAGAAGTATTTATAATTAGTTTCTCTTTGGTTATTTTACCAGTAATACATAAAGATAATGGCTATGAATTCCAACATAGTTTCATAAGAGTAACATCTAAATAACATTTCTAGTCCTGAAAAAAATTAATTTATTTTTAAAATCAAAGTATTAATGCATTTGGTAATTGGAGTTGGACTGGGGCACTATCATACATATAAATACCTATAGAAGTCCAAAAAGAGAGGATTTTTTTCCTACATTATTGTTATAATAATATAAATTATTCAAAGATAGAAGCTCAGCATTGTAAGATGTAAAGTGTAGTGTGGGATGATTGACTGTTTGCCCAGGATCTTGCCTTCTGGACCGATAGGAGCCGCCCTCATTTGAGGTGTGACTTCCGATGCCGGTCAGAGGTCACCAAGGCCGGGTGATGGAGGACCACCAACCCCCAGAAGTGGATCCTGGGCAGAACACAAAAAATACGCCTCCAGTGGAATTAAAATATCTAAGAAAGTAACAAAATAAATAGAGAAGATGGTTAAACTGTTTGTCTCAGGATCTCACCTTATGGTCCGGATGGAGCCGCCCTCAATAGAGGTACAACCTCTGACACTGGTCAAAGGTTAACCAAGGTTGAGTGACGGAGGACCATCTACATCCCCCAAAGAGGATGGGTAGAACGACCAAAAACAAATACATAGAATATATATATATATATATATATATATATATATATATATATATATATATATATATATATATATATATATATATATATATATATATTTACTTAATCTCAGGAACTCACATGCTGGTCCAGAAGGAGCCGTCCTCAGAGAGGTATGACCTCTGACCAAAGAGCTACAGCGTCGGAGGACAACGCATCTCTCGGTCAGCTTACAGGCAAGCCCGCAGGCGCCTGGCCAGACTACAGGGGTTGCTGGTGCGCGGTGAGCTGAGGACACCCTGGCCGACCTAACCCTCCCTCCCCCCGGGCGACGCTCCGCCAATTGAGCGTCGCCCCTGGGAGCTCCCGTCCACGGTCGGCTGTGGAATAGCCTGGACTCGAACTCGCGACGTCCAGACTATAGAGCGCATCCTGCACTCCACACGGAGCGCCTTTACTGGATGCGCCACTCGGGAGCCCCCAAATATCTTTCTTAACTAATATCTAAACAAACAAATTGCTGCAGTAACCTTTTAACTATAGGCTTTATTTTCCACAAATAAAAGGGACCTTAATTTTACTTGTAACAGGTATGTGGATTTTTTGTTTTCAACTGTGAAGATTGCACCCTACTACTACTTCACAGAGTCATTAACTTTTGTTCTACTCTAGATTATAACTTTAGACAGATAAGACTTTTTTGATGTGTGGCCTTATCCACATTAGCATGACCAAATTCATGTAAAAGTACTAAAAATACTCAAATCTGCCCTTAACTGGCTTTGAGATTGTCCAGAGATTGAATCCTGGGATTGAACAGCTTTTCTCATTCCATTCACACCATGTGGCAATGTGACCTTTCAACTCTGCTTGCCCCTCCTACTCTACATTTAAACAGAAGAGCAGGACAGAAGTGATTTGAATGGAATGAAGACAGTTGTTCAGCCCTGGCACGAAGGGTTCTCCAGACATGCGCGAAGGAAGTTCAAGGTAAAGGCAGAGTTAGAGAAAAATAAGAACTCATATTGGACAAACAGAGACTGAGCACTTTTGGAAACACCATATTTTTCTAAGCTACTATATAACCTCCCAACAACTGTAATACATTCCTTCTCATATCCCACTGATGTTCAAAAACTGCATGTTGTCTCAGGAACTGCAAAAGTTTCAAGCAGCCAGGAAGTACTACTACTGTCATGCAATCAAGTTTGATGCCCTGACAAGGAATAACAGTTGGGACTGACCACACTGTTTAATGCCAGCTGTGGAGCTGGGCGGAGGAGGGGATCTGACATCTGATTTTGCAGTCAGCAGAGAGAGCTCTGATTGACAGCATTCCCAGAACTGCCAGCAGCAGCTATCGACATATATTTTACCAGGTTTAAAAACAACAGGAAAAAAAGGCCAAAGATAGTGTATTGTACCCAAATAATGCTGTTAAGAATCTAAAATGGACCAGGAGTTTGAGAAAATGCTGGAAATGAGTTGTGTAAACTTTTAACAGTATTACACCCAATGATACAGTAAATACATTGTGTGTAGGGTGTCTTTTATTGTACTGTATATAAAATATAGTTTTTCTTCACTTATTTTAACTATTTGAAATATAATATTACACATACTGTATTGCCTCACAGGTATAATTTTCAGAGTCGTCCTAATTCAGTATTGTTATGTAACAAATCTTTAAACACACAATAGAAATAGTGTCTTATATTCAGAATGATCTCTTGCAGTTTGGGTAAGAGGACTTCTCGGTGAAGACATATTATTATTATGATTAATTTCTAGCAGACACCCTTATCCAGGGCGACTTACAATTGTTACAAGATATCACACTATTTTTACGTACAATTACATTATTTTTTTTACATGCAATTACCCATTTATACAGTTGGGTCTTTACTGGAGCAATCTAGGTAAAGTACCTTGCTCAAGGGTACAGCAGCAGTGTCCCCCACCTGTGATTGAACCCACAACTCTCCGGTCAAGAGTCCAGAGCCCTAACCACTACTCCACACTGCTGCCCCATATAAACTCATTCTAAATTGCAAAAATGATTGCATCAGGAGCTACTATTAAACATTAAAAACAGGGTTCCTGTATGTTCCATGCATGTGATTGCATCTGTAAATGGCATCACATCGACTCGAATTCTGAAGATCAACAAAACATCAATCCCTGCAGTCTAACCTGTTTTCACCCGGTCAACAGAAGCCACAGATATTGCCAAGATGAAAACCCAGTCAATTTTCCACCCTGTGGGAGAGCAGACCAATGCAGCCCTGTGGGCCCCCAGCCAAGATTGGCAACTCAGCCAGGATTTAAACCAGAAAGCCCCCGATCTTGAGACTCACCTGCACTCCACAAGGCAGTGCTTTTACAAGGAGAGTTATTGGTGACCCAAGGAGTTGACCATGTCTAAGATTATACATCACCACTATATAGAATGCTCATCTCCTGTCCAGTAAATAGCTTATTAGCCATTTGTTTTTGTTGTTTTTGTTTTTTTCCCCAAACCTGTTCATAGATTTCTTCTGCGGAATCCCAGATATATTAGGTTTTCAAGATATGTGTCAATAAAAAAGAAATAGCAAATTTAACACTAATCTCACGTTTACACATTAATTTCCTTTTTTTTTGTTTTAAATGACATTTTTTTTGTTTCATTAAATATTTTTACTAATTTAAGAAAGTTTTCATTTTGTTTTATTATTATTATTATTTTTTAAATCTTAGTTAGCGTTAGTACTGTAATTTACCCCCCAAAAATGACATGTACAATCACACACACACACACACACACACACACGGTTGAATTAGCTGGTACCTGGCATATGTTTTGGTCGTGCTTTTGATTAACAGCATACTGGAGGACAATAATTCAAACAATTTCCCAGATAAGAAATATCACCATACCACTTCAGCCATGCCTTATACTTCTTGGGGATGTATCTTTATTGCCAAATATATGCAGTGGTGATGTTAGATTTATTAAGATGGCTCTAATAACAAACAGCTAATAAATGCATTGCTCTTTGCTGGAAAAATGATAATCCCCCCAAACATATCTATGTGGCTTGGGGAGATTTTCACATATAACCCCTGTGAAAAAATACTGTATAATTTTAAAAAGAAACCAGCTCTATTTGAAAAGGTATGAGATGGATTTCTTAACTCCTCAACTCTTCAGATACTACATAGTACAGTTCCTGGCTAGATAATTTATTTATTTATTTTTAATGTATTTATTTTTAATGTATTTATTTTATTATTAATTTTATATTATTATTGCATTATGTTATGAGTGGGGGTGGGATGGTTGAGGGGGGTCAACAGACAAAAGATTTAGAATTGTAATCCATGTTTTATATATGTTATACCTTTAAAAACTCAATAAACACAATGTCAAAAATAAATAAATAAATAATTTGATGGTAATGTTAGTTTTGTCTTTTTTATTCTAGTAAATCTTTAAGGCGCCTAACCGCAGGAGCTAGAATAGATTTCGGTCAGAGTGCACACTTTCTTTTCATTTTTTCACAGATTTTTTTTTAAATTAAATCAATTTTATTATTAACACATTTCTCAGTTGTAACTTAACAGGTATCAATTGATTTGGATTCTTTAAGAAGAGTATAAAGTCATCTTCGGCTCCTGTTGAAGGAATGCAGCTGACACAGGAGAGTTGCTTCTGGGAGTTTGAGTTTGTTTTTTCACTCTGTCAAAGCGTATTTTTTTAAAACTATATTTCCCCAGAAAAGAAAGTAAACTTTTGACATTTACTTTCTCAAAAAAAAAAAAAAAAAGTAAACTCACAGAAGCTTGACGCATTGACTCACCCTTGAGTACCCAAGGATGTAGCTAGGAATAAATTTTTTACTGAGGAATTAAACTATTTTTTGTCCAAAACAAACACCATATCTTGTTCATGTTACTAAGGTGAGAGTTTTCATCTTATAAAGCCTGAAGAGTATTAATGCAAATTGCAAAGCAATATAAGTCACTAACTCTTATTACCCAGTAAGCCACCTTGGATGATGCTTGAAATAACCCCCAGCAAAACCTTAGCAACCTAAAATTACCCTACTCCCACTGTTAGAAATATGTAATATTAAAAGGACAAGAAGAATAGAATTTGAATCTATCATGTATCCCTACACCCCCTCTCACCCTCCCCACTCCTCCTCTACTGGCAGACTGGTCATGCCTTCACTCTCCATCCTCCCATGTCCGCTCCTTCTCTTCCCTAGACCCTTTATGGTGGAACCAGCTACTAGAGAACTTCAGGACTGCATCCTATAGGACTTCTATCATCACCTGTATAGATTGCACTTTTTGCAGCTACAACTATTATGTCTTTGTAGATATAAATTGTTGTCATCCTATTTCATATTGTACTTTAGTAGTATCATTTGCACGTATTGTAAACTATACTGTATTTAAATATTGATTTTGCATTGCAACCCTGTACTGCCCTGCACACCTGGAAGTCGCCTTGATAAAGGCGTCTTCCAAATAAATAAATAATAATAACAAATAATAATAATAACAACAATAATAATAATAATAATAATAATAATAATAATAATAATAATTCAGTTCCCTTGTTTGAAGCCCCTTGACCAGGCCAGCCTGTCTTTCTCCCTTCCGGCTGCCTTCGAGGCTTGCCCTTCAATGCAACCCCCCTGTATTTGTGGAGAGACTCCTGCCATGTACTCTGCAACCCTGGGCTCCCAGCCCTGCTTAATATTCCTGTCGTACAATCCCCCTGGGGTGCATTAATTCAGTGACCTTTTCTTTAATAACTGATGATTAGCTTTCCAATGACTTTATAATCTCTCTCTCAAGTCCCAGATATACAAGCCACTACTGCCAGACCAATACAAGTTTTTTTTTCTGCCAGCAAGATTATTTCAGCAAAGACATTTCAAGGCCACATGGTTTGTTTAGTCCACTTGTGTTTGTTGTGTTTGTGTTATGTTATAGAAGTAGGATTTTCCAGATTTGTATTGGACGATATTTTTTAATGGGAATATATATATATATATATACACACACACACACACACACAATGATGTTTAAAATCATGCATAGACATTGCAAAGTGCTTTTAGAATCTACTGTGCATGAAGCAATAAACTCTGCTTATCTGTAACTGACAAAGGCTGGCTGTATGTGTAGTTGTGTAGAAACATGCACAAAGTCTCTTGTTAATTGTGTCTCAACAGAGTAGTTTCTATTCAGTAGAAATCTTCATAGCAGTACAATACCGCTGCATTCAACGGATTGGGTGGCCATCTACAGCAGAGAGAACTACAAAGGAGTCGCATTTTCATTTTTGTTATTTTTTTTAACAATTATTTTTATTCATTTTCCAGTTTTCTCCCAATTTTTGGAATGTCCAATTATTATTCAACCTGGCTCACTACTGCAACCCCCGAACTAACTCGGGAGAGACGAAGATGAGCACTCGTGTCACTTTTTTCACTCTGCAAGCCCGCCGTGCAGCCATATCCAGAGCCTACAGCGTTGGGGGACCATGCAGCACTGGATTGAATACAAGCCGGCCTGCGGGTGCCCGGCCAGCCACAGGAGTTGCTGGTGTGCGGTGAGCCAAGGTCTCCCCAGCCGAACTAACCCCTACCCTCCCTGCCTGTGCAGCGCTTGGCCAATGTGTGTCAGCCCCTGGGAACTCCCGTCCACAGTCGGCAGTGGCATAGCTTGGATTCGAACCCAGTGCATTTATCATCTACCCCAGTTCATTTAAAACAAATAATATGCTGTGTTTCTACAGTCCATAATGTATTTAGCACCAAAGGGACATTGTGGCCCTGGAGAGTCTAATGAAGAACAACCAGACTAATCCCAGGGTTTACAGGGATGAGCTATGAAGATATGCTGAAATAATCTATTTAGCTTTGAACAAACTGGTTGATTTGACAAAGTTAACCATAACCAACATTTTTGGCGCATCACTGTAACTAAGACCAAATGGTACATGAAGTGACAACAGGAAGGAGACACTTCTTCACATAGAGAGCATTGACGGTATGGAATAGGTTCATTAGTCATGTTGTTGATGCTGAATCACTTGGATCCTTTAAGACCCAACTTGTTTTGAGATGTGTCAGCTACTAGGAAACAGATGAGCATAATGGGCCGAATGTACATTTTCTTATGTTCTTATGTTATATCTTCTGAACTTTTGTGTGTGTGTAAAAAGACCCCAAAGGAATTGTTTCTAGTTAGAATTTGTTCAGATTGACTGTGTTCAGATCACATTAATTCTAGGTGCCTAAGGCCTGAGAATCTAAGAAAGTTAAAGGAGTCCTATAATTGGGAAGCGCCAAAAAAATATTCCCTCAATAGATAGTCGATAAGGGTTTCAGACCTGAGATTCCAGCTTCTCTGTTTGTTATTGCCTTCTATGTTAGGATTAAATACAATTTCTTGTGCATACTCTTATCAGTTTTAGAACTTAAGAAAATGTACAAACGAAAGGAGGCGATTTGACACATCAGTGCTCGCCAAGTCCTAGAACTTATTGATTGCAAAACCTTTGTCAGGTTGGGTCTTAACTCTTTAAGGACTGGGATCGCGTTAACGTGATCATACTGAAGTGGGCTTCCAGGACCGCAATAGTGTAAGCACGATAGAAACAAACAAAAAAAAACAAACTCTTTGTTTTGATGACGTACAGGGCTACTGTACTTTGCAGTACAGGCTTGAAACACGTATCATTGGATAGGGGAGGGACTGACGTTCACTTCCTGATATTTTTTTTCCCGTGTGACGTCACTAAAAGGGGAATTTAATGTCTAAAGGATGGAGACAATTTACAGCAGCCCTCAGAGACAAAAGCAGAAACAAAACATCACAGGAACTTGTTTATAGATAATAAAAAAGGGGAAACACAGTAAATCTGATGTATTTGACTTATAATTTCATAAACTAATGTATCAGGTACATTTTTTTTCCTTATTACTGATAATAATGGAATGAATAACTATTATTTTATTTATAAATGTGGTGGTGTGCCCCACCCCTGTGTATTTTTGTGTTTTATGTTTTATGTGGGGCGTTATTGTTGGTGTGTATGTATTGGTGCACAGGGTATAATGTGGGCTATGTAGCACAAGTGATTTAAAATGTATATTTGTATTTAGGCACAGAGATTGTACAATCACTTCATGTGCTGATGAAATGTGTATTAATATTACAGGGAGTGCACAAAGTAGTTCACATGCAGACTGTGAACAATACATTGTAGTAATTCACTTGATGTGTGTGAAATACACTGCAGTAATTCACTCAAGGTGTGTGAAATACACTGCAGTAATTCACTCAAGGTGTGTGTGTTTGTGACATCTGACTACTGCGGATTGAGCATTACTGTGGATTTTATCCAAAAGAAACCAGCTTGAATTACTACAGCTGCCTTGCACTGTGCTCAGCCCTCCAGTATGATTTGTTGTGTGTATTTATTTCAATGAGAAAGGTTTTGCACAACCCTGAAGGAATTAGAATGATGACATGCTATTTAGATCTAATAGCTGAGCCTGCTGTCCATTACATTAAAAAAATATATATATATGTTTGCAGGTCACTCAGAGTTGTGCCACTCTTCTTCAAGCAGAATTGTCCAATATAGAATAAGTTTAGTCTTCACTAATGTTTAAAGAATCCCTGTGGCCTCAATATAGCTCTTAGAATTGGTACATCAGTGTGTAAATATTAACAAGTCTTCTTGCAACACTGCCCCTAGTGGACGTTCAAAGTATCTTTCTGGTTGCATAGCATTTCAGCAGTTGGTTGGTTACTGACAGGTAAGAGGACCCTGAAGGGGTGGGGACAATTTCACGTCGCAAATATTTATGGCTTTACAGTATCATGTTTTAAAATGAAAATCATTGTTTGCTACAAGATGTTCCTCTTTCAAAACTGCATGTTTGAGACCTATATAATTAATAGATGTGCATGGTGGGAAAACCTATGGAACTATTTTGTTAGCTATTATTATTATTATTATTTGTTTATTTAGCAGACGCCTTTATCCAAGGCGACTTACAGAGACTAGGGTGTGTGAACTATGCATCAGCTGCAGAGTCACTTACAACTACGTCTCACCCGAAAGACAAGGAGGTTAAGTGACTTGCTCAGGGTCACACAACGAGTCAGTGGCTGAGGTGGGATTTGAACCGGGGACCTCCTGGTTACAAGCCCTTTTCTTTAACCACTGGACCACACAGCCTCCACACAGCCACACAGGTCTCGTTTCGGGAGACCGACTGGGAAGTTTAGTAGACAAAGGTTCCAATATATATTGGATTTTCATGCATATTTGCTTTTCGTTTGAATTTTACACACATTTTTCAGAACCTTAGTAAATTACAACTATGCAAAAGCAATTGTGGCTTGATGCCGGTTAGGCAAAGACTTATACTCCCCATGCATTCATAACAGTAACACTAATGGCTGCATACAGTTAAAACTACAACCTGGTATGGATATAATCAGACAAAAGGATGTGTATAATCATCCCCATGGCTCTGACTTGTTTGTGTTTCCTTTGAATGTTTATTTTGCAATGCTATCTGTTTTTCACTTTGGGATGGATAGGGGGGTGTGAATGTGTGGGTTGTAGTGCGTAGGTGTAGGGGTGATGCAGGTGCTCCAGACAACGACAAACACAAATTTCACGGTTCAAGCAATTCTTTTTATTTTCTTTCTTGGCCAGCTTGACTGCTGAAATAATAATGCTGGCTCTACCCAACTATGGGGATTGCCAGCGTATAACCAAGGGGTTGCAGTCCTGAAATAATAATACGAAAACACAGACACACAACACAGATACAGACCCGTCTCCGGACAGTGCGTGCTCTAGGCGGAGGTGCGGTGATTTAACAGTGGTGTTTGTTTAAATACAGGTGCAGTGCAGTCCGGGTTTAGCGCTGGCTTGAAGCGGCAGCTCCCGGGTTCGTATTAGCCGTCTGGCAAAGACAAATACAGACAGTTACAAAACAAACAAAACACTTCACTCACGATTACAAATTGATTGTTTTCTTTCTCGGTCCTAGCGGTAACCACATCAAAAGGAACAGATTGCTGGGCCACTTCCCTAAATACCCTCCGTCACGCCTCTTTCGGTGGCACGCCAATCACATCTCCTCTAATCCGTGACTGACACATCGCCTACCGCATTAAGGTGCTGACTTCTGGTATCGTGGCCCCGCCCCCTTCCTGGATGGCCGGCTTTCGACTGACTCTGGAATTAACTGCCAAACCATCCATTCCGGGGTGCTCTGCTCCGATTATACAGTGTCCTCACAGATCGGGAGGGAGATTGTTAACTAAGATTCATTTGCTCTCTGCACAGGGGGTAACCGCAGGGCACAATGATATTCACTTTCCATGTTGAAAAGCAAAAATGATAGCTCTTAATGCATGGTTTAAAATAACCTCCTGGAACGTGAGGGGTTTAAATAAACTCTAAAGCAGGTACTCACTAGACTTAAACAACGAAATACAAAGATGGTATTTTTGCAAGAAACCCACTTAATGCAAAATGATATTATAAAAATAAGATGACCAGGCCAAGTAATATCAGCATCATACTCTACTCATGCAAGAGGGGTAATGATTCTTATTCATAAATCCATTCCATTTAAAATAAACCACATATCACCTGATCCAGCCGGTAGATATATTATTGTTCAGGGGTCACTGCTCTCCGAAAATATTAATTTGGTTAATGTGTATGGGCCTGTGGCAGGGCGGAAGCCCTACACATGGGAAATATATAGTTTTATTGTATATTTTTGCATTATTTGTTTTAAATTGATTTAATTAATTGTTTAACTGATGTTGCGCTCTGCCGTGGGCGATTACCTGTCTGCGTGGAACAGCAGCTGAAAGCAATGAGCTGTTCCAGCAGGCAGGTGGGCGTGTCTCAGCAGAGCGTTAGTATAAAAACATAGAGATCACTGTGATTGGGTCTGCTGCAAGGCCTGCCGTTTTCATGGCACCTTTGATTTATAGTTTGTTGTATTGTGTTTTATTTTGAGTTTGTACAGTCATGTATCGTCCTCTGTGCGCTACCATCGCTGGTAGCGTCACATGACATTATTGTTTACTTTTTGTTTATGTTTATTGATTAAATCCCGTGCGCCTGTGTCGCCGTATCAACGTCAATCTCTACCTCATTCTCTTCTGTGTTCTCCTCGGCCGCCTGAGGCAAGTATACCAGGACTCGACCACAGGGCCTAATTCGGATAACCCCAAATTTCTCAGCAATCACTTCTGATCGTGTTGCAAACCCACTTTCTGATCGTGTTGCAAACTCAAAGACATCTCACACGCAAAGTAGGAAAATATTACAGGAATTAATTTGAGATCTCAATCTGTGTGAGAGCTAGAGAAAGATAAATTCAACAAGAAAGAGTACTCATGTTATTCAGGCACACTGTCTTCCAAAATTGTAGATTGTAACTATGACTGTATTGTTATATCTGATCATGCACTCAATTGCACTAACCTATATTGTTTGCTGATCCCCCAAAATGGCGTTTGCACTTAAAATGGTTTAAGGATTCAGGTTTTCTAAAATATGTGGGGGAACAAATTGACTTTGAAACTAATACAGTCCAGACCTCAGCCACAATTAGATGGGAAGCTTTTGAAGCATTTATCAGAGGACAGATAATTAGTTATACTAGTTCCAAAACTAAAGCCTTTAAACTCAAAATGAGAGATTTAGAAAATAAAATTAAAGTCTTGGAAAGGGAGACTATACTTCAAAAGCCCCAAAAGATCTTGTCTCGTTAAGAGCGCAGTATAACAAACTCTCTATTAATAAAGTAATATCCAGTATGACAAGGCTAAAACAAATATATTATGATCCGGGAGAAAAAGCTGGAAAGCTTCTAGCCTAGCATATTAAAGAGCAATGAATGCAAAACAAGCTGAGAATGCTCTGTGTCGACAGACCCCATGGAAATTAACATAACTTTTAAATCCTATTATGAAACCCTTTAGAGATCTGAAACTAACAGGGATTCTGAAAACCTGCAAAATTTTCTGGGCGGTCTTCAGATTCCATCTATTTCCAAACCACTAATCTAGATCAAAAATTGGAAGAATCTGAATTGATGCCATATCTAGCATGAAAGGTGGAAAAGCAGCTGGTCCTGATGGACTCCCGATAGACCTATATAAAATATTTAAAGATAAACTAGTGGTTGCTCTCCTAGCCATGTACGAGGAATCATTTGAATGCAAACAGCTCCCTCCTTCTTTAAGACGTGCTGTGATTACATTAATTCCAAAATCTGGAAAAGACACACTTGTCTGCAGCTCTTATAGGCCAATTTCGCTCTTGAACTCTGACATTAAGATCATTTCAAAGGTGTTGGCAAGTAGAACGGAGTCTCTACTCCCTCAGGTGATTGACAATGATCAGAATGGGTTTATTTAACAACTTGAAGAGTAATTAATAATATTCATAAAAATGAAGGGGCGCCAGACAAGACTGTTTTATCTCTGGACGCAGAAAAGGCCTTTGACAGGGTTGAGTGGAGTTACCTGTTTCACGCACTTTCACGATTCGGATTTGGTAATACATTTCTTCAATGGATACAGGTTCTATACTCAGATCCATCGGCTGAAATTATTAGCAACAAATAATAGTGTCCAGTCCTTTTCATCTTTCAACAGGTTCCTGTCAGGGTTGTCCACTCTCCCCATTACTTTTTGTTGTAGCAATTGAACCCTTAGCTGTTGCCATACGAAACCATCCTAACATAACAGGCATAAAAATAGGCACGCATAAACATAATTAAGATGAACGTTCTCCCAAAATTTCTTTACCTTTTCCAATCTATCTATCAATAAATCAATATTTATTTTATATAGCACCTTTCATAGTGGACCACAAAGCACTTTACAAGATAGTGAGGAACAATGCATAGTACATTAAATACAGTGAAATACAGGGCACAGTACATTAAATACAAACAGTAAAAAACAATGCAAATACATTAAATACAGGCATATTACAATGCAAAGACATTAACTACAGGCATATTAAATTAAATACATGGCAAGGATGTGAATTCTAAACATTGTAGATGCGTGTGTCATACAGAATCATACAAATAAGATGGAGTGAAAAACCTGAAATAGCAATTTAGAGAACAGCTAACAACAGATATCAGGCTAAAAGAGCATTGAAAGCAAGACAGAACAAGTGGGTCTTGAGAGTTGATTTGAAGCGAGCGACTGTGGGAGCTACACGCACTAAAGCTGGGAGAGAGTGCCAGAGAGTCGGGGCCATGAAGCTAAATGAGTGCTCTCTGAGTGTGGTGCACTTTTGCTTGGGTATAACAAGCTGGCCAGTCAGAGGAGCTCAGTTTGTAAATATTATTCCCCTGCCTCCCCCACTATTTTTCTCTAAAATAAAAAGCCTATTTGTACATGTTATTTGGAATAAAAGACGCCCTAGGCTCCGCTTAACTTTATTATATTTTCCCTATGACAGGAGAGGGCTACAGCTCCCCAATTTACAATAGTATTATTGGGCAGCACAATTGAGAGCTTCAATGTGCTGGTTTTTACTTTATGACACTCTATTCTGGGTATCAGTTGAAACACACTCTGTTTCAGACTTACCTCTTTATATGTACCTTTACTCAGCCAATATTAGAAAACTGAGAAACAAACCTGTAATTGTTAGAAACACAATTAATATTTGGCATGAAGTACAAAAATATCTGGGTGAAGCATCTCAACTGTCATGTTTCCAATTCTCCAAGTCTCCAATTTGGAGTAATGATCATTTTGCGCCGGGAAAATCAGATTCGGGATTTAAAATATGGGCCAATAGATACACCCAAGTGAATTACGCAATTACGTGGCCACATAATTTTACACATAAAACGTACCAGCACACATAGGCGCGTAATATTACATCATGTCACCGTTAACAGAGAAGGACTGGGAAAATGTCGGATCACAATGAGGGTAAAGGGAGCATTCATCGATTTTCCCAGAAAATGCCACGACAAAGGTCTCACGTTACAAATATATATAAGCAAAAGAGAGAGTAAAACATTTTCTGGGACGGGTATTTGAAGATTTCGACTTGTTTTGGTCATCGACAGCTGACCGTCTTCCTACATAAATGCAGTAACAAATACAGCTGATGCTTAGCGCACCAACTCGCTGTATAATTTTGACCTGTCCGATCGGCGGCTTTCTCCTTCGGAAGACAAACTGAAAGAGCTGGTGTTCCTTTATTTAAATCTTGGAATTTAGAAAGACTATGTTAAAATAAAAATCCATTGGTTTCTACTTAATGATGCATTTTTTTAAACTTATATGCTAGTATTTTGATATCCAGTATGAGAGAAGAACCCACTACAACTGCACAGTAATTTTGTTATTTGCACACACTTGTACAGAGATACAGCATAATTTTGCAAAATTTAGATTTTTTTCTGTGCATAATTCCCTGGGGTATAAATAGAGGAATTAGGAAGATTACTGACTTGTATAACTGTGATGTTCTTATGTCCTTATGTCCTAGTGGATACATTTGGAATCCTGCACAAACATTTTTTTAATTACTACAATTGCGTAGTTTCATTTACTCAATGAAAGGTCATTCCCTTTTCCAGCCAGCATTTTCAGTTTTGGAAATCACCACTCTTAATCACTGCCATGGGAGGGGATAGGTTTCCAAACTATATAACATAATAGTTGCTAAATCAAAGGAGACTTTTGAGACCAGATGAATCGCTTTGAGTGAGGATCTGACTGAAGACATCCCCACAATTGAGTGGAGTGAGATTTGCTCCAAAGCTCAGTTTCAGACGATTAATACTCACTATAAAGTGCTACAGTACAATTGGATTATGCAAACATATTGCCCCATCCAAACTCCATTGATTGATGTGTTAAATGTGGGCTGGAGAGGGCCACTTTATTTCACTGTCTATGGGTTTGTCCTGAAATTCAAAAATTCTGGTATGAGGTTGAATGTTTATCTCAAATAATTTCTAATAGACTGCCTCTATTTCTAAACTCTGTACAGTGCCTTGCATATGTATTCACCCCCCTTGGACTTTTCCACATTTTGTAGTGTTACAACCTGGAATTAAAATGGATTTAATTGGGATTTTTACCATTTGATTTACACAACATACTTAACACTTTGAAGGTGCAAAATATTTTTTATTGTGACACAAAAGTTAATTAAACAAAAAAAAAGACATTTGTTGAGTCAATACCTGGTAGAAGCACCTTTGGCAGCAATTACAGCTGTGAGTCTTTTTGGGTAAGTCTCTACCAGCTTTGCACATCTGGATCATGCAATCTTTGCCCATTCTTCTTGGCAAAATTGCTCAAGCTCTGTCAAGTTGGATGTGGACCGTTGGTGAACAGCAATTTTCAAGTCTTGCCACAGATTCTCAATCGGATTGAGGTCTGGGCTTTGACTGGGCCATTCTAAGACATTCAGGTTCTTATTTTTAAACCACTCCAGTGTAGCTTGGCTGTGTGTTTAGGGTCATTGTCCTGCTGGAAGGTGAACCTCCACCCCAGTCCCAGGTCTCTTGCAGACTGAAACAGGTTTTTCTCTAGAATTTCCCTGTATTTGGCTCCATCCATCTTGCCCTCAATCCTGACCAGTTTCCCAGTCCCTGCCGATGAAAAGCATCCCCATAACATGATGCTGCCACCACCATGCTTCACCGTGGGGATGGTGTTCTCAGGGTGATGAGCAGTGTTGGCTTTGCGCCACACATAGCGTTTTGCGCTAAGGCCAAAAAGTTCAATTTTGGTCTCATCAGACCAGAGAACCTTTTTCCACATGTTTGCTGTGTCTCCCACATGCCCTTTGGCAAAATCCAAACAGGATTTGATATGAGTTTTTTTCAGCAATGGCTTTCTTCTCGCCACTCTTCCATAAAGCCCAGCTTTGTGGAGCATCCGGGTTATAGTTGTCCCATGGACAGTTTCTCCCATCTCAGCTGTGGATCTCTCCAGCTCCTTCAGAGTTACCATTGGCCTCTTAGCTGCTTCTTTGACGAATGCCCTCCTTACCTGGTCACTGAGTTTTGGTGGACAGCCTTCTCTAGGCAGAGTCACGGTTGTGCCATATTCTTTCCATTTTTTAATAATGGATTTAACGGTGCTCCGGGGGATGTTCAAAGTTTGGGATATTTTTTTATAACCGAACCCTGACTGGTGCTTCTCCAGAACTTTATCCCAGACTTGTTTTGATAACTCCTTGGTCTTCATGATGCTGTTTGTTTAGATATGCTCTCTAACAAACTCTGGGGCCTTCCAGAAACAGGTGTATTTAATCTGAGATCATGTGACACTTTAATTGCACACAGGTGGACTCCATTCAACTAATTATGTGACTTCTGAAGGCAATTGGTTGCACCAGAGTTTATTTAGGGGTGTCACAGCAAAGGGGGTGAATACTTATGCAATCAAGACTTTTCAGTTTTTTATTTGTAAATAATTTTGAAAAATATGTAGATTTTTTTCCCCACTTCGACATTATGGACTATTTTGTGTAGATCAGTGACAAAAAATCCTAATTAAATCCATTTTAATTCCAGGTTGTAACACTACAAAATGTGGAAAAGTCCAAGGGGGGTGAATACTTATGCAAGGCACTGTATACTCTGTGTTTACCCTGAGGACTCTGATCTGGATACTAAGGAGAGGAAAATGTTAGGCCTATGCTTGACAGCCAAGGGAGCGCTGCACCAGACCCCAGCAGCCAAGGGAGAGACAAACCGGTTCCCAGTGACCGAGGGAGAGCCACACCAGCCTCTAGGGTTATAGGGACATGACCTGCAGCTCCCACCACCACCGCCAGGGAAAGACTACCTGCAGCTCCCACCTCCACCACCAAAGGGAGACTTCCTGCAGCTCTCATCTCCACCACCATGGGAGGACTACCTGCAGCTCCCTTCTCCACTGCAAGAGGGAGACTACCCGCAGCTCCCACCTCCACCACACGAGAAGGACCAGGAAGTGATGATGGTGTTCCTCAGCAGCCACTGCATAGGCTGCTGAGGGGGGCACTGCAGAAAACAGCCCGACACGGCAGAAAACACTCTCTTAATCCCTGTGTTGGATGCATCAAGTGGACTAAATTTGGTATTGTTGCAAGTGACCCAGAGAAGTCCAGGCAGGGGGAAAATCCTTCAGTTATTCTTCAGAAGAATGCAAATGCTGAGAATGCAACCACACGTCGAAATACAGCTCCAATTTCAGTACCATAAACTGTGTCTTGTTTAAACTTTTTGCTGTCAGTTAATTAATATCTGCTGGTATATCACAGTAAATCAATGGCATTTCACAATCAATTACAGATGTTGTCATAATCTTAGACACAGAACTTTGTTATACACTTAATATACACAATAAAATATAGATTTCAGACAAGATACAGAAACTGCTGAAACATTTGTCATAACTTTGGGTTGCGTTGTATCTTCAGAGACAATGCTGTCAAATTTATATTGCAATAAAGATTTCTAAAATATGTTTTATCCATTTATAAGGGATGTACTTACTGTTATGAAGCAGACTGCTGATAATGGCATTTATTTACATTACTGTAAACTGTATCTCTGTAAACCAAATTCAGTATACCTGGTAACCATGTTTTTTTTTGCTTGTGTTGTTTGTTTTTCATACATTTCTATTGTAGTTTGGTAACACTTTAATAATTACAGGCTAGCATCATATGTCAAGTATTGTGAGGCTGTGTAACATTACCTGAACTTTAAGATTCTTCCATGGCTTCCAGCATTTGTCCTCTGTTCCTGATTTCTGTGCTAGGGTTAACTTTGTCAACTCCTTTTAAGGTTTTAAAGACAATCACAACCCCCCAAATTATTCTTTGTTCCAGGCTAAATAGATTCTGTTCCCTCAGTCTTCCCTTTGCTAAAGAAATTCAGTTCCCTCAAAAACTCTTTCCTTTAAGCTCTGGTTGCTCTTTCCTGGATTCTCTGCAATGCCAGTAGGGTGACCATATGGCCCATTTTAAATGGTTTTGTTAGGGTCAGTTCAAGGCTTTTTTTTTTTTACTCACATCACACTGCATTCTGGGCACACAATGTTAAATCAGCAGTGCATGCAATAGCTCCAAGAAAAAAAGCACCTCTGGTTTGTTTATTTCTTTTTCTGCTAAAGTGAGAGGGAGGAAACGACACACATCTCCATGGCTCTCAACCTCCTGGACCCCAGAAAAACAAGCTATTCTGAATCTCCAGACAGCATTGCGTCACTGCATGATTCCTCATGCATTTGCAAATTGAAACTGCATTGTCCAACCTTTGGTCAAAGAGATAGGGTGTTTGGTAGAAAGAAAATGTAAAAAGAAAGCAATAATAAAATGAGAAGAATTAAAAAAGTAAATCTCTTTTATATTATACACCCCAAACAGTAAATCTGACCTGGTTTGCACTTCCATTAACTACACAGGGCTCAGATGTGCAGTTTTGATAGAAACAGCAAACATGTATTTTCAGTTTAAAACATCAGGTTCTCAGTTTCGATGCTTTGCTTTCAGGAAAGCTGTTACACTTTTCTGGTAATTTTACCCTCAGTAGGTCAAAGCATGTTGCTGACTGAAAACGTTTGTAGTTGAAAGGGTTGTGAAAATAACAAAGGAAGTGGAACATTACCTAAAAGCATGGCTTTCAAACTGAGCGTTATTTAATTTAGCATAGTATCAGATATGTTTAATATGAAATATTTACTTTAAAATGTGTTTCGTTCAAAACTGTGTGCCCAGTGTTTGTGCGATGGACCAGCCACATACCGGTCCACTGTCTGTACCAGACTTCCTTAAGGTGTACTGGATCTGTACCAGACTTCCATAGATTTGGATCGGACAACTCACAGAACCTGGTCCGGTCCACATCCCTAATTTCTACTTCAGCGAAGCCAGCAGCTACTATATGATTTCCCCACAACATCAATGAAAAATGGAAGAAGAAAAATTACTTTACTGTTTCAGAACTCATTGAATGATATTATGTGAGGATTTTACAGTGTCTAATCACCTGTGGGGAATGAAACAGATAATTTACTTGGCAAGGGACACATTAAAATGTAAATAAATTGGTGAAACTTTTAGTGACCATTCTCAGTTTTTCCTACTTGGTTGACTGATTAAAAACATGTATGTATTAATGATATATATATATATATATATATATATATATATATATATATATATATATATATATATATATATATATATATATATATATATACACACTGTACATTTTAAAAGAATGAAAGAAAATGAATTAGAAAGGTAATACTTAAGGCTTGAGGCACTCGTTAGAAAGCAATTCTATAGCAATTCTACGCAGATCACACACTTTAGGCAATGAAGGCCATCTTTCTTTGTAACGCTAGCAATTACAAAGTGAATATACTCAACATCGTATTTACAACATTTTGTTTTTGATACCTTTAGTGAGAGAGGTTGTTTGTATGAGTGCTTTCATTATGTTTAGCATAATTTGAGAAACCGCTCCATAACGACTGTATTCAGCCTGACTGCAAATGTAACATAAACCTGCCGGTAAGGGTAAGTGGGAGCAGTGTGGTTTATTTTATTTATATAGGAGGAAGAAAATATATCAACAACTTCAACTGAAATTATTTATGTATTTATTTCTTTATTGTAAAATGTATCATTATAATGGGCATTAATATAGTTGTCTATTTTGTTCTCCCTACAATCCCCCCTTTTTGCTGTATAATGGTATAAGCTGACATCAATGTTCCATTCGAAATACTGTAACCCCAAGCATCTACAGCAGCATTGTGTAAATTAATCGATACCTGTCTGGGGAACATTGCTTTGTCAGGATCATTTTGGAGATTTTTTATTTGTATGCCCCCCAGGGGTCCCCAGCTCCTAGTTTGTGAAGCTCCGCTGAATCTGAATTTATGTGGCTGGAATTTCAGCAACAGCAGCTCATTTTAATCTGTACACTTATTATTTTTGTATTATGATATTTCTCTGGTGTCCACAGCACTAGGAAATCTAAGCTAGTTAGTCATTAATAATTTAGTTTGCAAAGGGGGCTTGTTTTGAATGAGATCACAGAGCTAAAAATGCTTTTTTTCTTCTTAAAAGCAGCTGTGAAAACAACAGGAAGAAAGGATACAAAAATCAAAAGAAACTTACGACAAATCCTTTCCTGGAAAATTCCACAAAGTTATTTGAATTTGGAGTATGATTGTGAATATCTGTTTTCCTAATCACTTTTAAAGAATTGAACACAAGACTTCAGTCACGTTTTTAAAGATGTGTTTTATTTTCATCAGAAGACTTTAAGAAGGCAACTCTGAATAACAGAATGTGTGTTATTTGAAATGCCTAAGGAAGGTGAAAACGTTAATTGGTTGCTGTGTGTTGTAATATTGTGCTTTCATTGAAAGTTTTGGAAAAAGTGTTTAAGAACTTTCTTCACCATTGAGATGGCAACTGACACATTCCCTTATATAAAATTCATGACTATTCTTTCCTTTTTCTTTTAAAATGGTGCGTGAGAAGGGACAAATGCACAGGCTATAGAAACAAGCCCATGGCACCTTCCCTTCCAGGCTCCAAACAGTTTTAGAGTTAATTATAATAATAAATTAAGTCATTGTTGTGCATGTATGTCTGTGTGTCAAATAGGAAGGCACTTTCAACAGTGAAGACGTACAGTAAAGAAACACTGCTTTCGAAATGGCAGACTAACCAAATGTATGTACACTAAATATTCATAACATATTCCCATTTGTATTTTATTTTTTTCTTCAAAAGACACAGAACTTTATTATTTAGTTTTCTTGAGATAGTATTTATATTACAGTACTTAGTGCTGTAAGACACAAAAATATAATTCTGTACTTTAAGGGAAATGCTGAGTTCAGTAACAGGGCTTCAGATTAATTGACGCTTTGGTATGAAAACAACTTGATGTTGTCAAAAAACGGCGGACGCTGATACTTTGACATGACGCGCTTGGTGTGAAAAGAACTTAACCGAAAATAATAATTTGATCTTATATAAAAAGCAAAAGCACCGAAAAAATGATTTACATAAAACCCAAAAATAAGCACAGAAAAATGAAGTTAATAAAAACAGAAAAACAGAAGCCAAGACACACCTCAATACACACCTGTTCTGACAGCATCTGTAAACCTCACAACTCTTGACTATATGGCACCCAATTGTACCAGTACTTGCATCAGCGTGTACTTGCACTGAACTTCTCCATACCTGGCAGTATTCTACTACAGTCAGCACTCGAATATCTGTTACCCAGGTACAGTCGTGAATACTG